>CM042413.1:15130255-17530255 GCA_023634145.1 Thymallus thymallus
CGATACATGGCCCCATCCATCCTCCCCTCAATACGGTGCAGTCGTCCTGTCCCCTTTGCAGAAAAGCATCCCCAAAGAATGATGTTTCCACCTCCATGCTTCACGGTTGGGATGGTGTTCTTGGGGTTGTACTCATTATTCTTCTTCCTCCAAACACGGCGAGTGGAGTTTAGACCAAAAAGCTCTATTTTTGTCTCATCAGACCACATGACCTTCTCCCATTCCTCCTCTGGATCATCCAGATGGTCATTGGCAAACTTCAGACGGGCCTGGACATGCGCTGGCTTGAGCAGGGGGACCTTGCGTGCGCTGCAGGATTTTAATCCATGACGGTGTAGTGTGTTATTAATGGTTTTCTTTGAGACTGTGGTCCCAGCTCTCTTCAGGTCATTGAGCAGGTCCTGCCGTGTAGTTCTGGGCTGATCCCTCACCTTCCTCATGATCATTGATGCCCCACGAGGTGAGATCTTGCATGGTGCCCCAGACCGAGGGAGATTGACCGTCATCTTGAACTTCTTCCATTTTCTAATAATTGCGGCAACATTTGTTGCCTTCTCACCAAGCTGCTTGCCTATTGTCCTGTAGCCCATCCCAGCCTTGTGCAGGTCTACAATTTTATCCCTGATGTCCTTACACAGCTCTCTGGCCTTGGCCATTGTGGAGAGGTTGGAGTCTGTTTGATTGAGTGTGTGGACAGGTGTCTTTTATACAGGTAACGAGTTCAAACAGGTGCAGTTAATACAGGTAATGAGTGGAGAACAGGAGGGCTTCTTAAAGAAAAACTAAAGGGTCTGTGAGAGCCGGAATTCTTACTGGTTGGTAGGTGATCAAATACTTATGTCATGCAATAAAATGCAAATTAATTATTTAAAAATCATACAATGTGATTTTCTAGATTTTTGTTTTAGATACCGTCTCTCACAGTTGAAGTGTACCGATTATAAAAATTACAGACTTCTACATGCTTTGTAAGTAGGAAAACCTGCAAAATCGGCAGTGTATCAAATACTTGTTCTCCCCACTGTATGTGCGCCACTGCAATGTAGGGAGATGATGAGGAGCAAGCAGTGGCTGTGCGCTCGTGGCTCTCTTAGATTTTAGCAATTAAGCCCTTTTTGGATACCATTTTCTTTTATGTCTCTGCACGCAGTTTGAAAGAAGTTGCATTAGCTAGTTAGCAACAATGGCTCGCGAAACAACCTTCAACTTTCTTCAAACTGCACGCAGAGACATAACAATGGTCACCAGACGTGACCTTCACACATTCATTCTACAGAAAAACTTTCCCGTGGGTTATGCACCTGGACCCCCCCGCAGCAAAGAGCAACCACCAAACAATGCACACACAAACACATACATACACACAAATCCATATTAAATTAAATTGCCTGAATTGATGCGATATTCGATAAATAGAACAATAACTTTAATGTGCACCACAGTTTTTTATTTATTTATTTATTATTATTTAAACTATTACTACTAATTTGTTGGCCACCCTGCATCCCAAGCTGAGCAGGGTTGGTTCTGGTCGGTCCCTGGATGGGAGACCAGATGGTGTTGAAGGGCCAGTAGGAGGTACTCTTTCCTCTGGTCAAAAATAGTATAATTGTATCCCAATGCCCCAGGGCAGTGATTGAGAATATTGCCCTGTATCCTGACTCTCTGTAGTCATTAAAGATTCCTTGGTACTTAATTGTAAGAGTAGGGGTGTTATTCTAAAATGTATTAAATATGTTCCCCTCATCAATCTACACACAATACCCCATAATGACAAAGCGAAAACTGTTTTTTAGAAAATGTTTGCAAATGTATTCAAAATAAAATACAGAAATAGACCCTTTGCTACGAGACTTGAAATTGAGCTCAGGTGCATCCTGTTTCCATTTATCATCCTTGAGATGTTTCTACAACTTGATTAGAGTGACTGCACTAGACCAACACAAAAACATCCTGTGGCGCACTGCATTAGCATCGAACAGCCCCCGCGATATGCAGCTATTCAGGGAAGTCAGGAACAAGTACACACAGTCAGTTAGAAAAGCAAAGGCCAGCTTTTTCAAACAGAAATTTGCTTCCTGTAGTACTAACTCCAAAAAGTTCTGGGACACTGTTAAGTCCATGGAGAATAAGAGCACCTCCTCCCAGTTGCCCACTGCATTGAGGCTCGGAAACACTGTTACCACCGATAAATCCACGATTATCGAAAATGTCAATAAGCATTTTGCTACGGCTGGCCATGCTTTCCACCTGGCTACCCCTACCCCGGCCAACAGCTCTGTACCCCCGGCAGCTACTTGCCCAAGCCCCCCCCGCTTCTCCTTCACCCAAATCCAGACGGCTGATGTTCTGAAAGAGCTGCTAAGTCTGGACCCCTACAAATCTGCTGGGCTAGATAATCTGGATCCTCTCTTTCTGAAATTATCAGCCAAAATTGTTGCAACACCTATCACTAGCCTGTTCAACCTCTCTTTCGTATCGTCTGAGATCCCTAGAGATTGGAAAGCTGCCGCGGTCATCCCCCTCTTCAAAGGAGGAGACACTCTAGACCCAAACTGTTATAGACCAATATCCATCCTGCCCTGCCTTTCTAAAGTTTTCGAAAGCCAAGTTAACAAACAGATAACTGACCACTTCGAATCCCACCGTACCTTCTCTGCTATGCAATCTGGTTTCCGAGCTGGTCATGGGTGCACCTCAGCTACGGTCAAGCTACTGAACGATATCATAACCGCCATCGATAAAAGACAGTACTGTGCAGCCGTCTTCATCGACCTGGCCAAGGCTTTCGACTCTGTCAATCACCGCATTCTTATTGGCAGACTCAACAGCCTTGGTTTCTCAAGTGACTGCCTTGCCTGGTTCTCTAACTACTTTGCAGACAGAGTTCAGTGTGTCAAATCGGAGGGCCTATTGTCCGATCCTCTGGCAGTCTCTATGGGGGTGCCACAGGGTTCAATTCTTGGGCCAACCCTTTTCTCTATATACATCAACGATGTCGCTCTCGCTGCTGGTGACTCTCTGATCCATCTCTACGCAGATGACACCATTCTGTATACATCTGGCCCCTCTTTGGACACTGTGTTTACTAACCTTCAAACAAGCTTCAATGCCATACAACACTCCTTCCGTGGCCTCCAACTGCTCTTAAACGCTAGTAAAACTAAGTGCATGCTTTTCTATCGAACGCTGCCAGCACCCGCCCACCGGACTATCATCACTACTCTCGACGGGTCCGAATAAGAATACGTGGACACCTACAAATACCTAGGCATCTGGTTAGACTGTAAACTCAACTTCCAGACTCACATCAACCATCTCCAATCCAAAATTAAATCCAGAATTGGCTTCCTATTTCGCAACAAAGCCTCCTTCACTCATGCTGCCAAACATGCCCTTGTAAAACTGACTATCCTACCGATCCTTGATTTCGGCGATGTCATTTACAAACTAGCCTCCAACACTCTACTTAGCAAATTGGATGTAGTCTATCACAGTGCCATCCGTTTTGTCACCAAAGCCCCATACACTACCCCAGGGGCGCCGTATGGGGGGAAAAGTTAGGATGATTCTAAGGGACTGACAGGGGCCCTAAAATATTATTACAGCATTAGGTAAAAACATTTTGGAGCCCAATGTTATATATTTTCATGGGGCACAAAATCCCTGGAGGCTCCCCTGCACTACCCACCACTGCGACCTGTATGCTCTCGTTGGCTGGCCTTCATTATATATTCGTCGCCAAACCCACTGGCTCCAGGTCATCTAGAAGTCTTTATTAGGTAAATCCCTGCCCTATCTCAGCTCACTGGTCACGATAGCAACACCCACCCGTAGCATGCGCTCCAGCAGGTATATCTCACTGGTCACCCCCAAAGCCAACACCTCCTTTGGCCGCCATTCCTTCCAGTTCGCTGCTGCCAATGACTGGAACGAATTGCAAAAATCATTGAAGCTAGAGGTTCCTATCTCCCTCAATAACTTTAAGCATCAGTTGTCAAAGCTGCTTATCGATCACTGCACCTGTATATAGCCCTTCTGTAAATAGCCCACACTACTACCTCATCCCCATATTTATATTTATTTTTGTTATTTTCACAAATCTTGCACTCCAGTATATCTATTTGCACATCATAATTTGCACATCCTTCATTCCTGTGTTAATGATGATAATCTGTAATTTATTTCACCACTATGGTCTATTTATTGTCCTACCTCCTAACCTTACTGCATTTTGCACTACATTTTGCACTCTGTATATAGATTTTCTATTGTGTTTTTGACTATGTTTGTTTACTGTGTAACTCTGTGTTGTTTTTGTCGCACTGCTTTGCTTTGTCTTGGCCAGGTCGCAGTTGCAAATGAGAACTTGTTCTCAACTGACCTACCTGGTTAAATAAAGGTGAAAAAAAAATAAAAAAAAATAAAAGAGTCCACCTGTTGTAAATGTAATTGATTGGACATGATATGGAAAGGCACAAACCTGTCTATACAAGGTCCCACAGTTGACAATGCATGTCGGAGCAAAAGCCAAGCCATTAGGTCGAAGGAATTGCCCGTAGAGCTCTGAGACAGGATTGTTTCGAGGCACAGATCTGGGGAAGGGTACCAAAACATTTCTTCAGTATTGAAGGTCCCCAAGAACCCAAATGAAATTAAAGAAGTTTGGAACCACCAAACTGGCCAAACTGAGCAATCGGGGGAGAAGGGCCTTGGTTAGGGAGGTGACCAAGAACCCGATTGTCACTCTGACAGAGCTCCAGAGTTCATCTGTGGAGATGGTAGAGACTTACAGAAGGACAACCATCTCTGCAGCACTCCACCAATCAGGCCTTTATGGTGAAGTGGCCAGACAGAAGCCACTCCTCAATAAAAGGCAAATGACAGCCTACTTGGAGTTTGCCAAAAGGCACATAAAGACTCTCAGACCAAGAGAAACAAGATTCTCTGGTCTGATGAAACCAAGATTGAACTCTTTGACCTGAATGCCAAGTGTCACATCTGGAGAAAACCTGGCACCATCCCTACGGTGAAACATTGTGGTGGCAGCATCATTCTGTGGCGATGTTATTCTGCGGTAGGGACTGGGAGACTAGTCAGGATCGAGGGAAGATGAATGGAGAAAAGTACAGAGAGATCCTTGATGAAAACCTGCTCCAGAGGTTCACCTTCCAACAGGAAAATGACACACAGCCAAGACAACGCAGGAGTGGCTTCGGGACAAGTCTCTGAATGTCCTTGAGCCCGGACTTGGACCCAATCTAACATCTCTGGACAGACCTGAAAATAGCTGTGCAGTGACACTCTCCATCCAACCTGACAGAGCTTGAGAGGATCTGCAGAGAAGAATGGGAGAAACTCCCCAAATACAGGTGTGCCAAGCTTGTAGCGTCATAGAAGACTTAAGGCTGTAATCACTGCCAAAGGTGCTTCAATCAAGTACTGAGTAAAGGGTCTGAAAACAGTTAATTTTCTTTCTTTTTTTGCAAAACAAAATCTGAAAAACTGTTTTTGGATTGTCATTATGGGGCATTTTGTATAGATTGATGAGGGAAAAAAAAACAACTTAATCAATTCTAAAGTAAGGCTGTAACGTAACAAAATGTGGAAATTGGCTCATTCATCCCTCCTCCTCTCCCCTGTAACTATTCCCCAGGTCATTGCTATAAATGAGAATGTGTTCTCAGTCAACTTATCTACCGGGTAAAAAAAACTAAAAAATGGTTGTAGCCATCAATTGTCCCATTAACAATCCCTCATATTAGCAAACTTATTTCATTTCAAATTTCACATTTCTACTTAGGCTACTTATCAAAATGAACGATATCAGCTAAATGCCTGACATAAGTGATTTGTATGGTCGATGTCGATCATTTTCGGTTTATCGCCCCCAGCTCTACACAGAGTTGCTGTCCGCAGTGCGTTCCCTAGTGTAATGAGGCACAGTAAGCAGATAGAGTGCCACACACACACACACACACACACACACACACACACACACACACACACACACACACACACCAAACTGAGTAGACAAGAGTAGATCTTGCTAGTTCTTTAACACTGTTGAATGCACCTGGTTTCCCCAGAGATAGGACAGGTAAGCAGCTGGCACTCTATCGGCTTACTGTGCCTCATTACACTAGGGAACGCACTGCGGACAGCAGCACTGTATGTGTGTGTGTGTGTGTATGTGTGCACCTATGCCCAAATCCCCAGCCCCACACACACACACACACACACACACGCACATATACACAAAGCACGTGGGGAAGGACGGGGGACAGGGACAGTGTGCAGTCTCATTAGCTAAATGGTGTATGCTTAATTGATGGATGAAGGCGATGACCTTTGACCTCTCCCACGCCTCACTTTGACCTCATGTCAGGCAGCTGCAGCTTCAATGAACCACAGCCATTAAACTGGCCCATTATCACACCTTAGCAGGGCTCTGCTCAAACACAAAATGGCTGGCACTCAATGCCTTCAACAAATGCTCTTTCAGATATCCACTTCACCTTCACAGTTTCACCCCTAGCTACACTCTTAAAAATAAAGGTGCAAGTCAGAACCAAATGAGGTTTTTGAGAGCGATGCCATGAGGCAGGGTTCCCAACTGGCGGCCCACGGAGGACAAATTTGGCCCGCGGGTGATTTTATTTGGCCCGCAAGTTTTTTGTTTGTTATTGTTGGACATATAGACTAAAAACACCAGCAAATCAGCTGCACATGGTTTTAATTTTAGTATTCCCAAGTATAATAGAGAGATATACAGTATGTGATTGTATACAAATGTAAGCAAGGTTTTAGTCAGATATTATATCTGTTTGGGCTTCTTGAGGTCAATTTGCAGTCTACAAATTATTTTAAATTTTGTTCCGGCCCCCCGACCATCCGCGGCTGAATCTAGTCAATGATCCCTGACATAGGGGAACCATTTTAGGGTCTCTGAAGAACCATACATGGAATGGTTATTTGAAGAACCATACAAAAACCAGAAAGGTTTCTGGCTACTTCGTAAATATTTATAAAAACAAACATTTTTTGTTCTTAATTTAATGTTATGGTTAGACATAAGGTTAGCAGTGTGGTTATGATTAGGTTTAAAATCACCTTTTAATTAGTGAAATTGTAGAAATAGGTGGGGTTTATGACTATTGTGGCAACTAGTGTCAACCCTGGTATTTTTTTTTATTTAACTAGGCAAGTCAGATAAGAATAAATTCTTATTTACAATGACGGCCTAGGAACAGTGGGTTAACTGCCTTGTTCAGGGGCAAAACGACAGCTCGGGGATTCGATCCAACAAACTTTTGGTCATGGGCCCAACGCTCTAGCCACTCAGATACCACTATATGGCTTTAAGCCTTATTTGCATATTTCCCAGGGTGCCTTTCCAGTAAATGTTTGAGTTACCAGTATCACCCCATACTGTGTTTGCTAGTGACAGAGAAATGGTTGTTCCATTCACTCCTTTTCAGTTCTGTGGCTTTCACCAAGTGAGATCCTAAGTGAATATGCTGTCATTAAAATGAAATCCTTTTAGAAAATATAATACATATTTCATAAGGCCTTCTTTGAGTCCCTAGTTTTACCCTCTAATACAGTTGCCTGAAACTTATAGTTTACTGGCCACATCAGGCCTACAAGTCACATTATACTGGCATGCAAAGAGAAGTGTAATTCCTATTGGAAACCAGCCAGGGAGATCCAACATTTTGCATTTGTATTGAACCCCAAACCTGCATTCAGAATGACTGCCAGAGTTGGTAAGATTTAGATATGAAACTATCTTAAGCATGCAAACTGGAACCACCATTTCAGGAAAGGGTGCAATAAGTCAAAGTAACAGATTGCAATAGTTTAGAATAGTTGTATTTATGTTTGAGTAGCATATGATTAAATAATCAATCAATGTACATGCACAAACATAGACATTGAAACAAACCATTCTAAAGCTCAACATGCAATAGAGCATTCTGGTAAATATGATAATGATGGGTGTGGTGTTGGTTAAACTCTGGTTAATCGAGGGACGCCCCTTTGAGACACATTCTTACAGTCTAATAAATACATTTCATATATGCTATCGGAAAAATAATCATTTGGTTGTGTTTATGAACGTCTAAAAATAAATAAAGAGAGTCGCACACTCTATATATATATATAAACTCCCAGTAATGTATTGGGTAAAACACCAACGTTTCGGCATCACTGTGCCGTCTTCAGGGTTGTGAAGGTCTTGGGTAACATCAGAATACTAATTAAATATGATTTCAAATAACATTTTCATTAGTTTATGTTACTGCAGTAGGCTGTGGCTGTGCTCATGCATGGAGCGATTGGAACAGTGGTTATTCTTGGAAAAGGTTATATTTTGAAATATATTTCTCTTCAATTTTACCATACTATATAGAAATCAAAACATCTTACCTGCATGTGACTATGTAGGATGATTTGAAAAAGTAACTTTTTGGCGCTCCGGGAAAAACAATAATGTCCTCTTAAAACTGCTTATAACACAATGAAAAATCTACACTAGTTAACACTGGCCAATTTGCTGTGTGCTATGAAAGGGGCTTCCACACATTTCAAGAACCTTTAAGAATTCTGAAGAACCGTAGCTGGCTCGTCAAGCACCCCACACTTAACTCAAAGGTCCTTTATTGGGAATGAGTTCTCCATGGAACCTTAAGAGCTGAGGAAGAACCATTTAAGAACCTTTATTTGTTCAGTGTATGTCATGGTTTGCTATAAGGCAAAGCAGCTATGCCCTATTTAGATATGACTAAGTATCGTGGTTATTATGCACACAATGCACAGCAACAACAACAAGCAATTCATATGTTTGTTTTGGCCTAGTAGAACAGGAAATTAGGAAACCCTGCACAAAGCCTCTGTTCCTGACCAACAGCATAGAACTGGAACAAACTGGATGGTGGATTAGAGCCCTCTGGTGTTCACTGAGAGAACTGCACTCTGCCTGAACCTCAAATTGTACACTGTTATTTTGACCAAATATAAACAATTTAAGCAGTAATGGGTTAGGGAAACAGGCTAAATCAGACAGACTCTGTTTTATACTTTCATAATGTATCAGGCAGGACAATTTGGTCTCAGAGCATTTTGTATTATTATGTATGTAAATTCGAGACACTCCTTTTAGTATGATATGTTACGTTTTGCATGGTATGTATTAGTTTGTGGATGTCCATCGCCCATTCCGTATGATATGTTATGAATGACAATTCGTATTATATGTACCGAATTTGCAAAACATACAATATGTTACGAATTGGGAAAATATATGCTATGTAACGAATTCTAGCTAGGTCGCTATCGTTAGCTAGTTGGCTAACATTAGCTAGGTTAGGGGTTAGGGTTAAGGTTAGGGTAAAGTGTAGGAGTTAAGTTAAAGGGTTAAGGTTAGGGGAAGGGTTAGCTAAAATGGTTAAGGTTAGGGTTAGGGGAGGGGTTAGCTAACATGCTAAGTAGTAAAAAATTAGCTAGAAAGTAGTAAGTAGTTGAAAAGTTGCTAATTAGCTAAAAGTGTCAGTGATGAGATTTGAACTCGCAACCTTTGGGTTGATAGATGTTTGCGTTATACACCCACCCTGACTAACCACCTTACTCAAGTAACCATCTGTCTCATCTAACCATATCAACGTAATATATCATACTAATTCGAGTGTCCCGGATTTACATTCACTATGTTATGTCTAGTCTATGAGACCAGGCTGGACAGGAGCATACAACAGCAATGCCACAAGCTGCATGGGGCACAGCACACAACTACTAAAAAGGGGTGATACTAGGGAGTTGTACAACTGAATGCATTCAACTGAAATGTTTCTTATCGCATTTAACCTAACAACCCCTCTGAATGAGAGAGGTGTTCAGGGGCAGAACAACAGATTTTTGCCTTGTCAGCTCGGGGGTTCGATCCAGCAATCTTCTAGTTACTGACCCAACACTCCTACCCTTCAAGCCACCTGGCTAAAAGCTATGTGTTCAAACTAACATTAATGCCCCAGCCTACATTAATGCCCCAGCCTACTTACGTAGGCAAGCTTTCCATATAACCAGCTGTGACCAATGTAGAAAAATGTAGTATGAGAGAAATGGCGGTGAAAACGCGTTTATGCGCAAATATTTATATAATAACCATCACATCGAAGTAAGTCACACGATGACATGTTGTCCTCCCACTCAGGAAAGCATGCAGTTTATTAGGCTACAGATGAAATAAATTATGATAAAAAGTGCACGGTGATGAGCTTGATGCTTCTTTCCAATAAATATCGAGGGTATTATTCTGGTGATATGATGATCGATGCTTGGCTGCCTTTGTCAAATAAAAATTATCTCGCTCTTTGGTCCCTAATAATCTCATCATGTAGTAGGCTTTACCCACACTGTAACTGATACTTTGAGCTGTTGGTTAGAGCGAACATGCAAGACCAGATAGGGCACATTCGCTATATAATGCAATTTAAAAATGTATAAAACCATCAGTAGAGTTGAAGCATGGCAATTGTATTTTTTAGTCGGTACATGGAAATTAAACAGCAAAAGTTATTTGTATGTCATCGCGCTCAGCCTTTTATCCTAGCGAGATCCCATTGGCGCGTTCTAACATGTATATGCATATTTCTATTAAGGAACGCCTACTCTATGAAGTGGAACAACTCAACTCTAAACAACACCATTTTTGGAAACTCTGGCAAAGGGTAAAGTCTACAAATCTAGGGCCACTCTGTTCGTAACATATTTCGTTTTGGGAACAGAAAACTATATTGAGATCAAATGTTTCATCGGCCAAAATCCATCTTCTCCCACTGCCGACCACTGGACTTCCACATACATTCCAACATACATTCTCAAATTGAATTGTGTGTTCACTTAATTTAGAATTTTAAAATCCAACATACAATTAAACTTCAGAATTGATTCTACCTTTTTTGCATATTTCCCAATGTAAAATTTTACTCTATATAACAATACATTACATATATCATAAGGCCTGCAAGTCACATTATGCTGGCTTGCAAATTGATGTGTAATTCCTATTGGAATCCAACCAGAGGGAGGATATCCAACAGTTGGAACTTTTAAATACCCACAACCTGCATTAAGAATGACTGCCAGGGTAGGGAAGATTGATTATTGAGACGACCTAAATCATATAAATTGGAACAGCCATATCAGTAATGGGAGCTAAAAGTCCAACAATAAACCGTTTAGATTAGTTTAGAAAATGTTTTGTTATTTATGTGTGTGTAGCACAAGATTAATCAACCAATCAATGTAAAATACAGCATGCTGGGAAATATGATAATGATGGGCGTGGTTTTGAGTAGTTTTGAGCAAACATACATTTGTAATTTTACTCAACAAGCTTTTTCAGCTCACTTCGAGTAGAGTTTGTTGATTCAACATACAATTGATCTTTCACTATGCCCCGCCCCCCTTGGTTACTTTAGCAAACTCTGACATTCCAGCCCAATTCCCCATTCTAACCAATGATGAAATCCCCTCATGATCTGAAACTATGTTTTTAATACACAATGCAATTAAACACAGACTACCTTTACTAATTAGGAGACTCTATGTTGTGCTGGACTGTCATTACATTTGCTTCACAGGAAGCTGGTAAAATTAAGGTTGTAGTGTGGCTAGCCCATGGATGGCTCTGAATGCACTGCCAGGATGTTACTAACCACTTTTGGGGCTAACTAGTGCTCTCAAATCGTATCCTGATAGATAGATAGATACTTTATTGATCCCCGAGGGGAAATTTCTTCGTCAAGCAGATACGAAAAACACAGGGCAGGTGCAAAATGCCAACAGTAGATGAGCATTGTATTCATAATATTGCTAATTTAGCTAGCTAACAGACATTTAAAAAAAATATTATATTAATAGGCTAGCTAGCGTTAGCAACGTTCCATGGTCAATATGACTGAGAGCTGGCTGAGCTAGCAAACAATGTAACAAAAGTATAATTTCAGATCTAAAAATACTGCATTTCAGGAATCACCTTAGCAAGTACCCCTGGTGCACTGTTAAATTATTTAGCCATTTAAACAATTTGTTTTTGGATTAAAACTGTCGGACTGCTCTCAAGTGTCGGACTCGATTGGAGTGCTGCGATTGGTTTCCCAAACTTCTAGGGCGGGACTTAGCGAAGGGACAATTATAAGGCAACCAGCTGCACTAGGATTATGAGTTTGCTCAATATTTGGGCATATAGCTGAACCAACATACAATGTTGCCTTCCAAAGGCAAACTTGAATTTGTAATTTGACTAAACAAGTTTTATACATTCAGCTCACTGTGAACTCAAGTCACACATTAGCACAATTTCTCACAGAATAATGGTGATTAAGCAGTTGGTTACGTTGTCTTATTTACAGTGCTATTGTGGGTGTTGTACGTATACGGCCTTGTCTGCGTCATCCTAGCTGGAAGGGAATGTTTGGGACAGCTCATCTCACTGTGTGTGTGTGTGTGTGTGTGTGTGTGTGTGTGTGTGTGTGTGTGTCTGTGTCTGTGTCCAGAGAAGGCTGAGCCAGCATCACTGACGGGATAGAGATTACTGTGTGTTTACAATGGCAGCTCCAGTGATGGGATAGAGGGAGTGTCTATGGTGTGAACTGTCTGTCTGGCTGTACACACACAGACACACACACACAGCTCTGGATTAGCGCGTTGGCTGGGGAAGATAGATAATGAGATAAATAAACCTCCCCCAGCCTGGTTAGGGTCCACAGTAGGCAAACGTAACATTAATAATTTCCTTCACTACAATAGCCTTGGGGCTCCCAAGTGGCGCACTGGTCTAAGACTGCATTTCAGTGCTAGAGGTGTCACTACAGACACCCTGGTTCGATTCCAGGCTATATCACCACCGGACGTGATTGGGAGTCCCATAGGGCAGCGCACAATTGGCCCAGCGTCGTCCGAGTTTGGTCGGTAAAGGCCGTCATTGTAAGTTGAATTTGTTCTTAAGTGACTTGCCTAGTTAAATAAAGGTAAAATAAAAAGCCTTAGTAATACACTACATTATCAAAAGTATGTGGACACCTGCTTGAAGATCTCATTCCAAATTCATGGGCATTAATATGGAGTTGGTCCCACCTTTGCTGCTATAACAGCATCCACTCTTCTGGGAAGACTTTCCACTAGATGTTGGAACATTGCTGTGGGGACTGAGCATTAGTGAGGTCGAGCACTGATGTTGGGCGATTAGGCCTGGCTCGCAGTCGGCTTTCCAATTCATCCCAAAGGTGTTTGATGGGGTTGAGGTCAGGGCTCTGTGCAGGCCAGTCAAGTTCTTCCACACCAATCTCGACAAACCATTTCTGTATGGACTTCGCTTTGTGCACAGAATTGTATAACATGTCATTGTATGCTGTAGTGTAAATATTTCCCTTCACTGGATCTAAGGACCCTAGCCCGAACCATAAAAACAGCCCCAGTCCATTATTCCTCCTCCACCAAACGTTACAAATGGTAATATGCATTCGGGCAGGTAGCGTTCTCCTGGCATCCGCCAAACCCAGATTAGTCCTTCGGACTGTCAGATAGTGAGTCCAATAGTGGCCAGAATCCAATAGTGTCAAACTTTACACCACTCCAGCCAATGCTTGGCATTGCGCATGGTGATCTTAGCCTTGTGTGAGGCTGCTCGACCATGGTAACCCATTTCATGAAGCTCCAGACGAACAGTTATTGTGCTGACGTTTGGAACTCGGTAGTGAGTGGACACATTCCAGGACAGATGATTTTTCAGCACTCTGTGGTCTCAGTCTGTGAGCTTGTGTGGCCTACCACTTCGCGGCTGAGCCGTTGTTGCTCCTAGACGTTTCCACTTCACAATAACAGCACTTACAGTTGACCGGGGCAGCTCTTGCAGGGCAGAAATTTGACGAACTGACTTGTTGGAAAGGTGGCATCCTATGACTGTCCCACGTTGAAAGTCACTGAGCTCTTCAGTAAGGTCATTCCACTGCCAATGTTTGTCAATGGAGATTGCATGGCGGTGTGTTCGATTTTATACACCTTTCAGCAACGGGTGTGGCTGAAATAGCCAAAATCATTCATTTGAAGGGGTATCCACATACTTTGGTATTTATAGTGTATCAATACTAACTATCTGCTATATCATTGATAATACAATACTGCTGGTTAATCCCTGAATGCAATAAGAACAGACACCTGCCTACACAATCACACACACATGTGCACATGATCAAAGTATGAGTGGAGGGCCTCCCGAGTTGCGCAGCGGTCTAAGGCACTGCTTCGCAGTGCTTGAGGCGTCACTACAGACCCAGGTTCGATACCAGGCTGTGTCACTGGCGGTCCTAACCGGGAGACCCATGAGGCGGCGCACAATTGGCCCAGCATCGTCCGGTTAGCGAAGGGTTTGGCTAGCTGGATGGTGTTTCCTCTGACACATCGGTGCGGTGTGTCAAGAAGCAGTGCAGCTTGGCAGGGTTGTGTTTCGGAGGACGCGTGACTTGTTACTTTCGCCTCTCCCGTGTCTGTAGGGGAGTTGCAGGGATGGGACAAGACTGTAACTACCAATTGGATATCATGAAAAATATAACCTTTAAAATAGTATTAGTGGAGGGGCGAGTGTAACACTAACCCACTGACTATGTCAGATATGGCCGTACAGGACTACACATAACACAACACTTCCTTCACTATGCCTTGGTTATTGGCAGACGCCTTGGATCTGATCACACAGTATATGAGGCACAACATCTCTTGTTCTTTCTCTCACACACAAGCCTTAGGCATGTTCTATTTCCAGCTCTTCTCAGAATATCAGAAACTCATGATCAGATATGGGGCCTCACTAGGATGAATAGAGAAGATTTTAGGAGAAGATATACCTATATTAAACAATATAAAACAATATAAGAGGGAGAGGTACATTTGGGGGCTACTCCTAGAAGTCTTGAGGGGTCCCTCCTGCAGTTCTATAAAATACCAAACCTGGTCAACTAATTGAACACAATTATTATACCCACTTTCCACATTTTCCAACAGACTCTCACTGCTTCACTTTTAATCACCAGCAGGGGGCAGCTGAGAGTGGCTTCTCAGGTACTTTACTCTCACTGGCTCTGTGATCCTCTGTGAGTGAATATGAACACAGAATGAAACGCTCTAATGCCTCTCTTTTGCCTCGATGGTCTGGCCTGCCTGGCCCTGGCTGGAATCGGACTGTAGCTCATAGATGTTATCAGAGACACACAGGCAGATCAAATGTAGGTTAAACCTCCAGCACAACATCTTATTTACCCATGCATGATGATACTTGTGTCTCATCTCAGTAGTTTTACAGTGCCGGAATCCTGTCTGTCTTACCAAGCACCAACTACAGTACATGAAAACATTTCTCAAAACCCAACACCAAATCCTGAGGAGAACATCGTACCAGTCCTAATCAGTAGGCCTTAATGTGGATTAAATGGATAGGCTAGCCGCTAGTTCAACCAAATCTGGGAATTCCTTGTTTTATGGATCCTGATAATCAGCAACCAAAATATGGGTTAGTCTACTTTTACAATTTATCATTATTATTATAATAATTGATTAGAAAGCAATATGCGCTGGAGAACCCCTTTTAACATGCTCCAAATAATCATGCCTAAATCAATGCAAAATCACTTCAAGCCAAATGTAGAATAGGGAGGATCCTCTTCAGCATGCCTCACTTAAATACAGATAGGCCTACCTAAAACACTCCTGGTAACTAATCCATTGGTGGTGCAATGGCCTACTTCCTCATTCAATTAGCTTCCAATCAATCAGCCCTTCTCCTTTACTGTATCCTCACTGGGAGAACCCACAGGAAGAGCACATCACACACTGGGACCTTTTCATCAATATCTGTGTGAGAGCGATAGCTTAGCTATTCTATACACTGCATGTTCCAAAACAGATGCTTCCTCACTATTAGTATACAGCTTTCGTATAGCCTACGCAATTGTTATACAGTCATCATCTGCTAGCGTGAGCTACCAGATGTCAAACAGTAAAAACAACTGATCTTGTCTCATGACCGCTTATTTGAAACAGTCTGCATTGGGCTCTGGTTTAGCTGGTTAGCTAGCTGCCGATCAAGCAAGCTAACAACAGCATAACGACATGACTAAGGATTTGTGTTAAGTGGCAGCTATCAGAACTTATTGCTCTTAACTACCAAAACAAGCATGGAAGTGAGTGGGTGTGTGTGGATTATGGGCTTTGTTTTAGCATCTTCAAGGTCCTGACTGTGAATTCAACACAAACACAGCCTTGTTACAGCTGTTTCTCCAGACCAGAAGGGGAACTGGTGCACATTGCTGTCCTGCAGGTTTGACATGTTATCACACATTTTTGCAGCGCCTATAACCACACCAATACACACACACTCAAACACAGGAACACGCACGCACAGAAGGGTGATCTATGTGTATGTCATCCTGAGTCCGATACAGCACAGACTACTCTGACACCCGTTTCCTCTACTCCTTCCCCTTAACTCTGCCTCTCATTCTCTCACTCCCTCCCTGGTCTTCCTACGCTCTTCTCCACTGCTGTCCAGGGCCAGGCAGTCCCTCCCTCCCTCTTCACTGAATTACAGTGAATGAGGCTCACATGGTGTGCTCTGCTAGGCTGTGGATATCAGGTCCATCAGAGACATTCTGATATGGCTTCATCGCTAGCATTGAGAATTTGAGATACACACAAACAAACGGTAAACAAGTGCATCTAAACACCAGGTAAGTGATGTCCATTCAGTAGAGCTAGCCAGGTCAGGTCTGGTCATGTCTGGTCAGGTCTGGTCTGGTCTGGTCAGGTCTGGTCAGGTCTGGTCTGGTCATGTCATGTCTGGTCTGGTCAGGTCTGGTCTGGTCAGGTCTGGTCATGTCTGGTCTGGTCAGACATGGCTCTTCACCATCACTAAGTGATCCCCTCTGGGAATCAATTCAATTAATTCATTAAGTCAGTGGTTATGCTGGGGTCTGAGCTCTGACAACCTTGAAGCCTGTACCTAGTCCTCTGATTTCCATAGAAGAACCACCACAACATAGTCATGTTATGTATCATAACTATTATCATAACCATTTATATATTTGACTTAACTCCAAGATATAATCATAATTAGGCTTTTAAAAAATGCGTCATATTTGCAAAAGGTTGCTCAAATTTGGGGCCTGAGGGGAGTTGTAAGCTGCAGCAACAGTAACCAACTACTACAAAAATAAAATGTTGGTTTGAATTCCTGAGAACGTTCTGCTACCTGGCTGCCTCACTCCATTGAACCACACACAGTCCTGTTCACCAGCCTGCTCCAATCTTCAATCAGCTTGCGAATGGCAAGACAAAAATCAATACAGTTTACAGTGCAATGCGTAGCAACATCAATCAGATTTATACGACACACATTGTTAGCACTGAAGCTGGAATATCTATAGGAGTTATGATATCCCTAACAACACGGGCGCTGTGGTACATACAGAGTTATGATATTGTTATTGAAACTCTAGTGCAGGGGTGTTAAATTCATTCGGTCTTCAACAAGGTTGAAAATGTGTTATATATCCTCGCTGACAACATGTGTCACGACACCCTCCGTTTCCCTACTCCGCAGAGTGCTTGGGCGACTGCTGAAGCATAACCTGTATGTCAATACTGAGAAATGTCTGTTCTTCCAACAGTCCGTCTCCTTTCTCGGATACCACATCATCACCTCCGAGATGGAGAGTGACCGCATTTCAGCCGTGCGCAATTGGCCGACTCCCACCACGGTAAAGGAAGTACAGCGTTTTTTAGGGTTTGCCAATTACTACCGGAGGTTTATCCGGGGCTTTGGCAAAGTGGCGACTCCCATCACCTCACTGTTAAAGGGTGCTCTGAGGCGGACAGGCATTCAGTCACCTGAAGGCTCTGTTCACCACGGCCCCGGTGCTGGCCCATCCGGACCCCTCTTTGCAGTTCATAGTGGAGGTGGACGTGTCCGTGGTAGGGATAGGAGCATTACTATCCCAACGATCGGTGACGCTACTCAAACTATGTTGTCTGTTGTCAGGGCCTTGACCGCATGGAGACATTGGCTTGAGGGGGCTAAACACCCTTTCCTCGTCTGGACTGACCACCGCAACCTGGAGTACATCCGGGAAGCGAGGAGGCTGAACCCTCATCAGGCCAGGTGGGCCATGTTTTTCACACACTTTCATTTCACCATGTCATACATTCCAGGGACAAAAAACGTGAAAGCAGATGCACTGTCTCGGCTGTACGACACAGAGGAGAGGCCCATAGATGACATTCTACCGGCCTCCTGCATTGTGGCGCTGGTGGTATGGACGCTGGACGCGGACATTGAGCAGGTTGCGCACAGAGCCAGCTCCCCAGTCATGTCCCGCTGGACGTCTGTATGTGCCATCTGCTGTCCGTAACCGGCTCATCTATTGGGCCCACACGTCACCCTCCTCTGGTCACCCGGGTATTGGTCGAACAGTGTGCTGCCTGTCCGAGAAATATTGGTGGCCCACCTTGGCTAAGGATGTAAGGATGTAAGGGTGTATGTCTCCTCCTGCTCGGTGTGTGCCCAGTGTAAGGCACCTAGACACCTTCCCAGGGGTAAGTTACTTCCATTACCCATTCCACAATGGCCATGGTCACATTTATCCATCGATTTCCTCACTGACCTTCCACCTTCCCAGGGGAACACTATGATCCTGGTCGTTGTGGACCGCTTCTCTAAAGCCTCTGCCCGGCCTCCCCATGGCCCTACAGACTGCGGAGGCCCTATTCACTCATGACTTCCGGGACTACGGGGTATGGGAGGACATATTATCTGATCGGGGTCCCCAATTCACGTCGAGGGTGTGGAAGGCGTTAATGGAACGGCTGGGAGTCTCGGTCAGCCTTACCTCTGGTTTTCACCCCGAGTCAAACGGGCAGGTGGAGAGGGTTAATCAGGATGTGGGCAGGTTCCTACGGTCATACTACCAGGACTGGCTGGGGGAAGTGGTCGGTGTTCCTACCCTGGGCTGAGATGTCCCAGAACTCCCTCTGCCACTCCTCTACTAACCTAACACCCCTCCAGTGTGTTTTGGTTTACCAGCCGGTTCTGGCATCAGAGTCAGACCGAAGCTCATGCGGTGGACGACTTGTTCCTGCGCACGGAGGCGACATGGGAGGCTGCGCATGTTCGCCTCCATCGTGCCGTGTGTTGCCAGAAGGCCAGCGCAGACCGTCACCGCAGTGAGGCCCCGGTGGTCACACCGGGTGATCGGGGCTGGCTCTCGACCCAGAACCTGCCCCTCCGCCTGCCCTGCCGGAAGCTGGGTCCGCGGTTTGTGGGGCCATTTAAAGTCCTGAGGAGAGTGAACGAGGTCACTTATAGGTTACAACTCCCCCCTAACTACCATATTAACCCCTTGTTTCATGTGTCTCTCCTCAGGCCGGTGGTGGCTGGTCCGCTCCAGGAGTCTAAGGTGCGGGAGGTCCCTCCACCCCCGTTGGACATCGAGGGGGTCCCGGCGTACTCCATCTGTTCCATCCTGGATTCGAGATGTCGGGAGAGGGGCCTTCAGTACCTCGTGGAGTGGGAGGGGTACGGTCCGGAAGAGAGGTGCTGGGTGCCGAGGGAGGATGTTCTCGACCACTCCCTGTTACGAGACTTCCATCGCCACCACCCAGATCGTCCGGCGCCTCGCCCTCTGGGTCGTCCCCGAGGCTGGTGTCGAAACGCAGCTGGAGCTGCGCGTCAAGGTGGGGTACTGTCATGACTCCCTCTGAAGTTGCCTCATCCCCTTGTTCGGGCATGCTTCGGCGCTCTTTGTCACCGGCTTTATAGCCACTGCCGCTCCCTCCTTCATTATCCATTAGTTTTGTCTTGTCATTATGCACACCTGGTTCTCATTCCCTAATTTCTACACATTATATGTTCCATCTGTTTCCCCCAGGTCCTTGTCGGTTATTGTTCATTGTGTATGTGTTTTGCCTTTAGTGCTAATTGCACTCCGAGTTTATTTTCTACTCGTGTACATTGTTTATTCGGGTTTCGCCCGTTTATTTGTGCGCCGGGCGGTTGCCTGGTTATTTCAGCACCTTTGTTTTTGTACTGGCACGGTTGTGTCAGCCAGTTGTGTTTTGCCTGTTCATGTGGATCTATTTGGAGACTAAATAAATACTCTGTTTTCTCCACACCATCTCCTGCGCCTGGCTCCCTTCATCACCACATATCACAATGTGCAAAAAATATTGTCCTCTATTCATCATTTTTGGACTGTTCTGATGCTCCCTGACTGTCTAGCTTTCATTTAAGTGATTATTAGCAAGCTGGACAAGTCAAGAAACTGTATAAATGTAGGTCCATTATATTTTCTACACAGTTTCGATATGGTTTTGGTTATTTTTAAAGTACATTGAGTTTGTGGGCTGTATGTTTGGCTCCATGCTCTAGTGGTTCTGATCTAATGCTAGCAGAATTAATCAACTCAGAATTGAGATGACTGAGTAATCTAGAACAACAACTCTAGGTCGATGGGAGGTTTAGCAATCATTCAATTCAACGTGTTTACCTACAAATCTATCTGATTATGTATTTAAAAAGTCCAAAGTGTAACACAAACCTAGAAACATATAAGCACCATGTAATAATTCTGGCAGGGATTGAAGCTGTACAATGAAAGGTTGATCCCAGGCTCAATCCCCCAGGCAGTCATGTCCAGGATAAGTGTGAGGATGTAACCTGTGTGTGTGTGTGCATGAGCTGGTGGAAGAGTGATAGGATCACATTACGAAGTAACTAACTGACTGTACACCACAAAATAAGCAAAAGATGGATGAAAAGTAATAGAAAAAAAGTATAGATAAGCATCCTGTCTGTAGCAATAGACAGGTAGACGTTAGAAATATCTAACGTCATTCAATTACTGGCAAGAAAAAAAACCACTGAGCTTAAATAAATGTATATTTGACATGTTTGTGAGTGATGTGGAATAATTTGTTGAACGTATCCCGAAGCAACAGATAGACCATTCCAGCACCTTCCATAGCTGCGCGTGTGTGGGCAGAACCTTGGTGTGGTATCACCTAATTGATGCAGTGACTACACCAGTGACGTCGGTCCAATAGCATCATGCCATGAAGTCGGCTCCTCTCTCTCCAGACCAATTCGCATGCACTTTACAGAGCCACCGCGCCGCTGCGCGCACACTAACACTGCGCTCGGTAATAACCGGCTCATACACCACGCAATAGACATCACTCACACACCCAAAATTCACAGATATCTAATTCACATTAGTATAAGTCCCTATACACACTACATATAGGCACTGTTACGTCATATAGCAGCCATAGACCCTGTGCGATTCACAAATAGCGCCTATAAGCCGACGACGCTATTCATTCGGTATGCTTATCTGTCTCTTTCATTATGCAATGAGGCCAAGGAAGCATGTCACATCTGTCAGATCTTATTTGCAACCCCCAACCGAGTCAAGGCTCAGTCTCTCAGGCCCAGCTGAAGCAGCCGATAACAAGACGCTTTCAGCATTTAACAAGTTCACAGACATTGCTAGTTTATTGAGATCTACAACTTCAGCATGCAAATCATATCGTATATGGGCATCTCCACTCCGGGCACGATATATGATATTCATCGACCTATCCACAGGCAGAGCTCCAGTTCCCACCAGCACCTGCACCATCGCAGTATGCCTGTGTGTGTACGTTATGCCATACGTCCTCAAAAACAGACTCTCCTATGGAAGACTCTCCCCCATATGGCGCCTTCACACCAGCCACTCAGCCAGACTGTCAACAGTGACAGCCGGCTGGCTGACGTTGTATGGGAAGCCTTATAGCCGCTGTCACTGAAACAAAACACAACAAACGAGCACAGCACGCACAACCAATACTCCACGTCCCCTCCTCTCCCGACCGCCGCCCCGCTTACCTCTTTCCGTGGGCTGCCTTGTCTTTTTTCCCTTTCGGCCTTCTCTTTCGGGCTTGGATGGCCATCACTAAGAGATCAGATTTATGAAGAGGTAGGACCGAGGTCCGAGCACGGAGAGGGAGTGAGAGTTGGACAGGGAGAAAAAAACAACACGTCAGTCTCGACTCAAGCTATAGCTGGCCGGTCCAAGCATCGTTTACCAAAAAGGTTGGAAACGCCACACGCGCGTAATTTGACCACTTCTAACCAAAATCAACAGAAGCTGTCCGGGATGCTGAATATTTGAATTATATAGGTGATTTCCATACCTTTCCTGGAGCTCATTATGTTTTCCTGCTTCCCCTCAGCAGCCGGGATATCTCGCTATCCAGCCTTCCGTTCGGGAGAACGCGCACCCCCTCTGTCGATAGAAGGAGGAGGCGCGCTCAGGCACTGGAGCGCTACGCTACATGGCCGCGCACAACTGGCAGGTGAGGTGAGCGCAAAAAAGGAGCGCCCAAATATCGTTAACATTATCAGACTAGCCCAATTTATTGTCTCTGATGTCTTGAACTTGAAAGGATTCACACTGCCTGCTTCCATATTTATCACCACCTCAAAGCACTATTAGTTATTTGGCCTGTAGGCTAACTGGGGCATATTATGAGCAAGGGAAAGTCTCCAGCTAAATGATCCACCCTTTTTGATATTTTTGCAAGACATTTTATTGACACGTTGGTTTACTTTTCTGACATAGTTTCCATCTTTTAGTATCCTATCCAATGTGGAGAACTGTTAAAGGATAAACTACTGGAGGACCGACTATGCTCAAAGGGGCCCAGACATGGTCAGATAGGCCTATCTGATTAGGTGAATGGGTTTGGAAAAGAATCTGTTGTGGCACCCCATAATCCGTAGCCATGGTGAGTCATATGACAAACATAATCCGTTATTATCTCACCCTGGATCACAAGCATCCCTATCTCTGACACTGAACAACACTTTTCCTACAAATATATGTGATTGGTTAACTGGAATTAACCTACATGTTCTTATTATAGGCCTAGTTAATTACTAGGTTTATTACTAGGCTATTAAAAGTAAAAAAGTATGACGTATCGGCATTGAACACCATGTGAAAGCTGCTAAATCATAGGCTACTCATAAATAAAATACATTGTTAAGTTAACTCAAGGCGTGTGGTCAACGTAACCCTTGAGCCAATGAGTGTTTGATATGGGCGTGTTTCAAGGAGTGACTATTTCCGGAGTGAAACACACGTGTGTAGGAAAACTGGCGTTCTTTACTGTGCTAAACCTCTGTACCAGCAGGTAAATCCGATTTTACAATATTTAATGGCAGTATTTCCACATTGCATTCATGTAACTATGCATAGCTTTTCCCTGGCTAGGCGTTTGTGGGTGCCTTTGACTAGTCATGTTTCTACTTAGTATGTCGTTAGCAGGTTAGTTAGCTAGTAGCTAGCCAGTTGAATGTAACGTCACAACAGACGCATGCATCAATGAACACGTTTCCGAACCATCTGCCAGTTGGATGGAACCGGTACCAACAATGTTGCAGCATAGACACAGTGTGAAAAGTTGTTGTTACAGTTTCAGCAAGGAAGAGAGACATTCGCTATTTATTTATTTTTTATTTCACCTTTATTTAACCAGGTAGGTCAGTTGAGAACAAGTTCTCATTTGCAACTGTGACCTGGTCAAGGCAAAGCAGTGCGACAAAAACAACACAGAGTTACACAGTAAACAAACATAGTCAAAAACACAATAGAAAATCTATATAGAGTGCAAAATGTAGTGCAAAATGCAGTAAGGTTAGGAGGTAGATGTTACAGTAGTTACCTAATCAGCCTATCATCATACTACGAGGTAATAATATACAAATAGTTGTATAATGTGCACTATACAATTATTTTGAACGTTACGTTGGTCGGGAGGTCGTAGGATATAAAAGGGCCGGTGCGCAAAAAAGGACCAGTGTGTTTTTGCGTTAGTGATGAATGAGTGAATCACCTACACCCGGGCTGTGTGTCCGGTTCGAACAAAACGTAGTGGAACGTTCAATTGAACGGAACCGGTGCTGTTCTGAACGACCAATCCTGTACCTACCGTTCACATAATATTTGGTTGGAGCGACATGCTTTGTTAAATAAATAATAAAGGATTCCTGTTATTGACTGAGTGACTTGTTTACATCCGTAGGTCCATCAGGAATTCTATTTGGGTTGCTTTGAGGTACCATATACCCCATCTACTAACTGCTGACATCCGAGCACCAGGTATCTGCCAGATACACAGCTTTTTCTTTAAGGCCCCTATCTGCAATCTGTAAGTCAACAGTTTTCACCACAACTCTCCCATTATATTAAAGGGAAAAGTCACTTTATTTGAACCAAATATGTATTTTGGATGTAAATGGCATGTTATAGAAGTGCACAGATACTCTTTTTTTTTTGTGTGTGTGTGTGTGTGAAATTTACACCACCATAAATTGTGTTATTCCTTACAAGTGTTGCATGGTAAACCATAACTTTGGTACTTTTTGGATACTAGAACATGAAAAACGTTTCGGTACTAGAAATGTTGTTAGACAAATGTGTCTCATGGATCTAGCCTGTCTGTCAGTGCAGCCGACCCCTTATTATAGCACACCCCGTGACAGCTCCTCTTACTCATTGCAAGCCTGCACTGGGAGTCTGGGCTGCATAAGGTTAGCTCCCCACTGATGTTTCACAGAAGTTAACACACTTGAATAATGCGACACGGCATGTAGAAATGTTGAAACTGTTAATTACTGTTCGCAAAACAATGCCCACACAGGCTAGAATACTACACAACGCAATAAGATACAGGTGGATTCCAGCTATTATAGGCTATGTAGTGATATTGAACTCAAAAGATGCCCAACGATAGAACAGAGCAGTAGTGGTATTGTTTTGAAATGGAGTATCGTGATGGTATCGAGTATTGTCATACTATACCTGGTATCGAAGTCAAAATTCTGGTATCGTGACAGCACTATTCTGAACTTTATCCACAACTTTATATTCCATTTTGTGTGACTCAAGCAGGTTCCCCTATCCAGCTGTGCTACTTCTCCGTGTAGCGCGCGCATATGCACACGTAAAAGGATCGTGGGCTACAGTTGTATTGCTCAAGTCACACAAAATGGAATTTAACTTTGAGGATAATGTTCGGAATGACACAATTTCATGTGTACATCTAAAGACCTGCATCACTTTTTTTTATTTAATTTATTTTACCTTCATTTAAGTAGGCAAGTCAGTTAATAACAAATTCTTATTTACAATGACAGCCTACCTACAGGGTCAGCCCCTGGAGCAAATTAGGGTTAAGTGCCTTGCTCAAGGACACATTGACAGGTTTTTCACCTTGTTGGCTCAGGTATTCGAACCAGCGATCTTTCGGTTACTGGCCCAACGCTCTAACCGCTAGGCTCCCTGCCGTCCTTTAATCCTATAAGAGTAGTGGTTAGTAGTAGTGGTGTGGCTGTTAACCAATTCACTCATCATGTTATCTTCTCTTGCCCCTCAGCTTGGTCCCTATGGCAGATGCAGAGCCCATGCTGGTCCCCGCCCCTGGGGGGGAGAAGAGAGCATGCCCTGCCTTGGAGGAGGTGGACCACAGCACCAAGAGACCCAGAGTCCAGAAGGATGAGAAGAACGAAGGGCCCTCTCATAAGCTGCCCCAGGATGAGGGGGAGGAACCAGAGGGGGAGGAGACAGAGCCATTGGAAGAGGAGGATGGGGGAGGGTTGGGGTCAGGAGAGGCCTTTGCAGAGATGATGAAGCATGGTCTCACAGAGCTGGATGTAGGGATTCTGAAGTTTGTCAGTGAACACAAGGGGTTCTCAGGCATTCTCAAGGAGAGGTTAGTCCTGACTCCGGTCCTCCCGAAGAGTGATCTGAACATGGCGTATATGTGCTGCTGTGTGTGTTTCGCCATGACTGAGATCATCTCTTCCTCTGTCTGCGTTAAGGTACTCTGACTTTGTGGTGCACGAGATCAACAAAGAAGGCAAGACAGTGCGGTTGGATGATCTCTCCGTTCCTGAGGAGGCTGAGGTGAGCTAACAATGAATGAAGACATTTCTTTAGTCTTGCGGTTTAGAGTGAAATGCAATCAGTAAGTCATTGCTGACGTTCACCTCTGATGTTGGACCTGCAATAGGAGGCCCCGGTAGAGCAGCCAGAGTCCCAGGTTTTCACAGAGGAGCAGAAACAACAGCTGGAGCAGCTCCAGCTCTTCAAGAACAAAGAGGGTAATGTCTCTCTAGAGGTGAATACATGCACCGTTTCCACCAAGCCCCACTTCCTTGTATCTTCGACTTGTATCATTCTGATTAAGAGACTTATGTTTGTCCTTAGAGGCAAACTTTAGAGAGCAATTAAGTTTTGATTGCACACTCACGCACCCAGGTAGCCGATGACACAAAAGAGAAGCGGACCCTGGTCCACAAGGCTGTCAAGACCCTGTACCCTGGGCTGGAGACCAAGACCGAGGAGCGTGAGGGAAAGAAGTTCATCGTGGCCTACCACGCAGCCGGGCAGAAAGCCCTCGCAGGTACAGGAGAGAGGAGGGATGGGCGTAGTAGACATTTACTGGGTTCTTTGCAGGGTGAACTCTCGGTAACATCTATCATTGAACAGAATCAAGTCGCTTTCAAGTTTGTCTCTTACTTCAAGAAAGAGATTGCATTTCAGAATGGGAAAAGTTATAATTGAATGGTTGGAAAAGGGTTGTGCTGCATGCCCTTGTTCAGCTTGGACTCGTGTCTCATTGCATGTGGTTCTCGCCAAGCTGAGTAGCTACTGGGTTGGTTATGGGATTATATGTAGGGTGCATGAATGAGCATGTGCGAGGTCAACACAACACACCTGCATGATGATGCTGACTAAAGATCCAGACCAAAGAAACTGACCAGTCCCATGGACTGTGAGAGATCACATGGATCTTGATTTTATCCAGGTTTCTGTGAACTTTTAGACCTTAGAAGTCTCTCCAACAAATCAGCAGTCTCTCTTGTCCTGGACTGGCATATTTTCCTCTGAATCAATTCTCTAGGCTTGTTAAGATCAGTTAAGATATTGCAATTTTTCCCATGAATAATTTCCTGTACATTTAGTGGACTATACAAAAAGAGCACAACATGGTAGTCAACAAATGATGGCTGCTCTGTCATGCCCATGGCACACTCCTGCTGCACAGAACGGTTTAGACACAAAGGCACCCCAACCCTGCATGCTGACCTCGCCACCCCTGCCGGTCTGTCTGTCTAGTAACATTGTTTTATCATTTATATCCTATTCCTTTTGCTCTTCTCTGGGTGGACAGAGGTCAAAGCAGCTGCAGGTAAGACTTTCTCGTCCGCTCTGCTCAGGTTTCAGGAGACCCCGGTCCATAACAAATGTTGGATTAAATGTTGGCAACCTCAACTGATTTAAATGTCATCTCATTGTCTGGCATGGCGTCATCGGTGTTGTGGGACTTGCTGGAATTTACCAAACCGATTTGTGTGTTTGAACAGGGTTTGTCTGGGAGTTTTCTTTTTTTGGGCAGCCTATGTCCAAACAGAATTTAAAAGTGTACAGGTATAAAGTATGTAGAAGAGATAATGGACACATATTTTTTGAGAACTAACTATCACCAAAATAAAAGCAATGCATTCTGGAGTATTTTTGTCATGGCATGGGGCTCCCATTGATTTTATGTTTGAGTCACTTGGATAGCACAAGCCATGGCAAGATGTGTAGAACTGCAGGAAATTTGCTTTAAAACAGCTAAATGTAGCCTCGGTGGCCAACAGGAGGGCCTCTAAAATGTTTGGCCACACCCACCACCTAAGCCCAATTCTCTGCCTCATGGTAAAATGTGTAGAATTGCAGGAAATTAACTTTAAAACAGCTAAATGTAGTCACTGTGGTCAACAGGAGGGCCTCTAAAATGTTTGGCCACACCCACCATCAAAGACTCATTTTGATCCTGAAAAAACAGTCTTCAAATAATAAAACCACTCTGATTATTCAATATGGCTACTATTTTCAGTCTATGGTAAATAGTCATTACTAACTTCAGGGTGTAGGCTAAGGAAGAATCTCAGTTGGTTAGTTTAGAGCAATGGGGAATGAGTGTTCAAGCATTTAAATTACTATGGCGTCCGTCTTGGGACATATATGCAGGCATAAAACGGTTGTTAAAGAAGTGGTTGCTGCTGTCCGTGTTGGGGCCCTTAACAGAGCTGCCTCCGCACAAAAGAATAAAGGATCCAGATAGTAGTATGAAAAGCATATCAAGCCATGAATACTGATGAGGGTGTATCAAATCAAATTATTTGTCACGTGGCGAAATACAACAGAATACAGTATAACCTACAATGCAGTTCAAAAGAGAGTGAAGAAAATATTTACTAAATAAACTAAAGTAAAACAAGGCTATATACAGGGGGGTACAGGTACCCAGTCAATGTGTGGGGGGTACAGGTACCCAGTCAATGTGTGGGGGGTACAGGTACCCAGTCAATGTGTGGGGGGTACAGGTACCCAGTCAATGTGTGGGGGGTACAGGTACCCAGTCAATGTGTGGGGGGTACAGGTTAGTCCAGGTGATTTGTACATGTATCCTCTGACAGATGCGGTCTGTCTGATCCAATGCCTTTATCGCCACAACTCACTCCTGTCCTCCTGTCTCCCTGGAAAGCCCCCAGGAAACACTCCTGGCCTAAGAGCCGCGGTGCCTTCTGCCACTTTGTCCTCTACAAGGAGAACAAGGACACCATGGAAGCCATCAACGTGCTCTCCAAGTTCCTTAGGTAAAACACACGTCATTTCTCATAGCATTTGTCCAACAATACGTAAGCAAAAACGTCTGCTGAACTGTACCACTCCTGACTTTGTCTGCTGTTTCCCAGAATGAGGCCCAATGTGTTCTCCTACATGGGGACCAAGGACAAGAGAGCCATCACTGTGCAGGAGATTGCAGTTCTCAAGTGAGTGTGGTGGCTTGCTACTATCAGCAAATACTTGTAATTACGTACTTATTACTTACCTATGTTCTCTGTCCCTTCAGGGTCACAGCGGAAAGACTGTCTCACCTCAACAAGTGCCTCAATAACTTCAAACTGGGAAACTTCTGCTACAAGAAACACCCACTGAAACTGGGAGAACTACAGGGCAATCACTTCACTGTGGTCATCAGGTCAGTGGAACTTAGCTGCGGGTGTGATTTACATAAATCTCTTTGCTTTAACTTATTCTTTAACTCAAACTACTCTCCAATCCTGATTATTCATTTAACAATTAAAGTAGGGCAACAACTTTTAATGTGACCTACGTGTTGCTGTTTGTTCCTGGCTGGTTACCTCCCACTCAGGAACATCACGGGGACAGAGGAGCAGGTCCAGCAGGCCATGATCTCCCTTAGAGAGACAGGCTTCATCAACTACTACGGCATGCAGCGCTTTGGCACCACCGCCGTGCCCACACACCAAGTTGGCAGGTAAGGACATGGACTCATACACTTTGGTATGGGGTCGGCAGGTAAGAACATGACCTCCGTGGTGCATAGGGTGACTGGCCCGTGGGTATGGGGTTGGCAGGGCATAGATGATTGACTGTTGTTGTGTCCCTCTGTTTGGACCAGGGCCATCTTGCAAGACAACTGGAATGAAGTGATAGATCTGATCCTGAAGCCTCGCCCTGGAGGTATAACATTTACTGGCTTTCATTTGTCTTGATATCGAGTACATGTCCGCTACCAAATGGACAAATCTAAAATGGATAACATTATTGCAAGAGCCTGTGTTAAACTGTTTCTGCAATGGCGTTGCCTTTGTGACAACTGCAGATGTAAAAAGGATGTTTAGTAGAATATTATTTATTGATTTACTGCTCTCTCTCTCTCTGTCAAGCGGAGAAAGGTTACTTGGTGAAGTGCCGTGAGGAGTGGGCCCAGTCCCAGGACCCAGAAGCAGCGCTGAAGAAGCTGCCTGTTAAACGCTGTGTGGAGGGACAGCTGCTTCGAGGTCTCTCAATGTACGGCAAGAAGAACATCATCACTGCCTTCGCCATGGTGAGCTGAGCCCGCTTTTACTCGTACTAACTAACTGGAAGACGCACTATTATAACTGTTCAGGAAGTCATGGATGTACTCGCGCACACTTGCCAAAAGCCAATATCAGACATAACTTAGCGTTCTTTATTTATCCCTAAGTGGTTCCAATGGACTATGTTATTAAGTGTTGTTAAAGATGAGAAGTAAATGTAGCCATACGGGTCCACTGTTGATTTGTTTGACTCATTAAAGCTGCAATATGTCGCTATTTGGGTGACCCAATTCATATAGACATTTTAATTATATATCTGTCATTCTCATTGAAAACAAGTCTAAGAAGCTGTAGATTTGTTCTATATGCGGTATTTCTATGCGTCCTGTTCTTATGTTTCGTTTTTTGCCTCTTTCTTTCTGTTTAGTACACCAGCTGAAATACACTATTTTTTGTTATAGAAAATATATTTCACAGTGGTTTAGATGGTACAATGATTCTCTACACTGTACTTGCTTGTTTTGTCACATAAACTGAAATTATGCAAACTATTCAAATTTAGCAACCAGGAAATGGTGGAATCGATTTCTGTATAGTGCATCTTTTTTTTAAAGTATGTTTTCCTCAGATTTATTATAGCTGTGGTAACTCCCTGTGGTAACTCCTCTTGTCTTCTAGATCCCCCGTAACAACCGGCTGATGTACATCCACAGCTACCAGAGCTTTATGTGGAACACCATGGTCAGCAGACGCATTGAGGCCTTCGGACTGAAGGCTGTGGAGGGAGACCTTGTGCTCAGGGGAGGTGGGTCCTATCTGTTTATGTTTAGTGGGTGTATCTATGATTCAACACCGACACATTTGGTGATACGCGTGGTGGAGCACACAGCCCAGTGATGGAGCACACAGCCCAGAGTACCTGTCTCATTTAGGGCTCTGAAGTGGGATACTCCATGTCTAACAGAGGGTTTTAGACCACCTGCTGGGCTGAGTTAATGTGCTGATTCTATGTAGGGTCTCCAACCAAGTGGTGTAGACATGCTCCTATTCACCCTCTTATATCCAGGCACTGCATTCGTGCTGTCCGCAGCCGAGGCAGAGACCCACTCTATCCAAGACGTGGTGATGCCCCTACCAGGGTTTGACGTCATCTACCCCACTCACCACGGTAAGAGAGCCCTGCGTCCTCCAAACATGTCAGGGCAAAGTCCCTTCCTCACTCCATTCTCATCCTGTTGTCTGGGGTGTTACAAGCAGAGGTGAAGAAAAATTTCAATCCCTGAAAAACTATATCTCTGGTGAATTCTATTCTGTTTTACTGTTCCATTCTATTCAGATATGTGGGTGAGGTGTGTGTGTGGTTCAGATTTGATTGGGTCTTTTCCTCCTGTATTGTAACAGTGGGTAAGGGCTACAGGGAGATGCTGAGTGCAGATAACCTGGACGTTGACAACATGAGGCACAGGGTGAGGGACTACTCTCTGGCCGGGGCCTACCGACGTATCCTCATCAAACCCAGTGACGTCAGCTGGTCTGTAACACTCGTTATCACCTCAGTATCAATTAATACACCTATTTTCAGTCTTAGCTATCTATAGCAAAAAGCGAATGGGGAAGTTGTCGTTACACATTCTAAATACATTAAAAGGAGCTGAGGATTGCTTCCTTTTTTCCTTGGGCATGATCATGTGATTGCCTTGTATAATATTTCCTCATCTACATTCCTGAGTTGTATTTCTCGTATTGTCTCTCCTATAGGGAGGTGATTAACTATGAGGACCCTCGTGTCTCCCTGGTCCACACTGATGTGGAGAAACTAGAGGACCAACCTCCTCCAGTCTTCAACAAAGGTCTGTTCTAGTTTCATCATGTTGCTGTGCATGAATCAATGTTTGGTACTTTTCCACTCACCTTGTATCATCTGTACTCTATTCAATTAAAAAACACTACTGGTAGTGTGTTTCTCCTAACTCTTTTTCTTTCTCGCTCTCTCCTCATCTCACGTCCACCCACCAGAGGGGAAGTACAGGGCTCTGAGGATGGAGTTCTCCCTGCCTCCCTCTACCTACGCCACCATGGCCATCAGAGAGGTGCTCAAGATGGACACCAGCATCAAGAACCAGACTCAGCTCAACACCACCTGGCTCAACTAATACAAGACAACAGAACTGGGCCCACTGAGCTTTATATAGGCCCACTGGGCCGTTTTTCCAGGCTGCAGAGCAGTCGTCCTTTAGTTGTTGTTATTTACTGTATTTGAGACTAACAGTCTATATTGCATATGTGTGTGTGTGGGAGTGTTTTGATACTTTGCCAAACCAAAGGTCATTCCTCTCGAGGTGTGTCAGTCAGGGTGGTGGGGAATCTTACCTTATCCCACACAACCAAGCGCAACAACTTTGATGTTATATTGCTATATTGTTAATACTCTGATTTTCTTAATTTCTTCATTTTTTTATCAGGAAGTTTTTACTGTGTCTTTTAAATCTTTGCTGCACTGGAGAAATTCAGAGATATGTTTTTGAAACAGCTGATGTGCTACAGAAGCACATAAAAGGGTTGTGTAGAAATGTTTGTGTTAACCCATGGTGGTGCTCTGTGACAGTCCTGCTACTTCCCAGGGTACTAAGATGACCTGACCCTGGTTGTACAGAATTACTGTTTGCCTTTTTAACTGTAAAATATGATTATTATTATTTGTTTTTAAATTAAACCGGCTCTCTTACAGAGAGAATTAAAATGTTGAGTGAAAATGCTTTTTGTGATGTATCATTCATGGTCTTGGATCAGATATATAATTTTTCTCCAACCTGTGCCACTATTAGGATATTACTGTATCTTGAACTTTGTAAAGTTGCCTATGGTAACTATTCAGCCCAAGAACATCAACCCTACAATTCCATCGTCAAAATAATGGGGGGCCTTTCATAAAACTAGTGTTGCTTGACCAAAACACTACTTATTTTCAATATACCTTGACATTGAGAACAAATTCTCATTTACACCTGCGATTTCTGGTTAATGGCAGTAGAGATGAATCCTGGCAATGACCGATCAGTGCTCTGTTATGGGCTCCAGTCGGCACTGAAACACAGTGCCCCGTTGCTGCTGGTCAGGGCAGGTACTGTGGAGCCGACCATCTGGCAAGGTGGCTGATGCCAGCTGGCTGTAGTCACTGAATTATTCGCCTGGCTCAAATCTGTGTTTGACTGGATCTGGTCACCAGCCAGTCACCCTGGGATACTGAGGGTCTCATACGGTTTTACATAATTTTCTCTTATGTCATGCTCAAATAAAATCTGGTGAAGAAAGCATTTGAGATTTCATCATATTTGGACCAGTGTTAGGTGATCTGGTGCGGTCACATTATACCATTATACCAACTCATACCACAAGGGGGTGAATTTACAAAGACAAAGCCTGCATTTTCACAGAATATTTTATTTTTATTGAGCTCAACAAATGTGCATCACCTTAAAAATTAATTTTCCAAAATCACTTTAAAAACAATGAAATTAAAAATGTGTAAATGTACACGTTTAGACCAATCAAATCTGTCCTGTGGTTACGCAGCACAACAAACATGTCTGCGCTCTTGGCAAGAAATGCACGATGAATGTGTTTCTTCGAAGTCTAATCTGGTGTTTCTCGGCAGCTTGTTCTAAAAAATACATGTAGCTATCTACATTCCGTCAACTTTGCTTTAAAGGTGTGATCCCTTTCTTCTGGCATTGAAGTCGCGACTACTTTGTTGAAAAATGTCGTCTGGAACCGCTTTGATATATGATGAGGAGATGACACGTTACAAACTGCTATGGGTTGAGTAAGTCTGCTTCCTTATTCTGCATTATGTTGCTCAACACACGGCAGTCTACAGAGAGAGCAAAAACTGCGATCTATATAAAAGATTGATAACTTTCGTTCTACTGTGTGTGTACGTATGAGTGAGTGGGTCAAATCAAAATACTTTTATCGGTCGCATACACATTTAGCAGATGTAATTGCGGGTGTAGCGAAATGCTTGTGTTCCTAGCTCCAATAGTGCAGTAATATCTAACAATGCACAACGATACTCACGAATCTAAAAGTTAAATAATGGAAGAAATATATAAATATTAGGACGAGCAATGTGTGTGTATGTGTACTGACATGTGTAGGCTGTGTGAGTGTACATGTTCAAAAGTGTTTGAGTGCACACTGTTGGCTGGGTCATTCCTGTTATGTGGTGCCTTTTCAGTAACACCTTTTACCATAAAAACACAAAGATATACAGTGCATTCAGAAAGTATTCAGACCCCTTGACTTTTACCACATTTTGTTAGGTTACATCCTTATTCTAAAAATGATTACATTGTCCCCCCCCCCCCCCCCCCCCCGCCCCCTCTTCTTCAATCTACGCATAATACCCCATAATGACAAAGCAAAAACTGATTTATAAAATAAAAAAAACCTCAAATATCACATTTTATGTAAGTATTCAGACCCTTTACTCAGTACTTTGACGCTACAAGCTTGGCACACTTGTATTTGGGGGGTTTCTCCCATTCTTCTCTGCAGATCCTCTCAAGTTCTGACAGGTTGGATGAGGAGCATCGCTGCACAGCTATTTTCAGGTCTCTCCAGAAATGTTCGATCGGGTTCAAGTCCGGGCTCTGGCTGGGCACTCACAGACATTCAGAGTCTTGTCCCAAAGCCACTTCTGCGTTGTCTTGGCTGTGTGCTTAGGGTCATTGTCCTGTTGGAAGGTGAACCTTTGCCCCAGTCTGAGGTCCTGAGCGTTCTGGAACAGGTTTTCATCAAGGGTCTCTGTACTTTGCCCCGTTCACCTTTCCCTCAAGCTTGACTGGTCTCCCAGTCCCTGCAGCGGAAAAACATCCCCACAGCATGATGCTGCCACCACCATGCTTCACCGTAGGGATGATTCCAGGTTTCCTCCAGACGTGATGCTTGGCATTCAGGTCAAAGTTCAGTCTTGGTTTTATCAGACCAGAGAATCTTTAAATCAAATCAAATTGGTCACATACACGTGTGTAGCAGATGTTATTGCGGGCATAGTGAAATGCTTGTAAATCTTGTTTCTCATGATCTGAGAGTCTTTAGGTGTCTTTTGGCAAACTACAAGTGGGCTGTCATGTGCCTTTAACTGAGGAGTGGCTTCTGTCTGGCCACTCTACCATAAAGGCCTGATTGGTGGAGTGCTGCAGAGATGGTTGTCCTTCTGGAAGGTTCTCCCATCACCACAGAGGAACTCTGTCAGAGTGACCACCGGGTTCTTGGTCACCTCCCTGATCAAGCCCTTCTCCGCCGATTGCTCAGTTTGGCCGGGCGGCCAGCTCTAGGAAGAGTCTTGGTGCTTCCAAACTTTTTCCATTTAAGAATGATGGAGGCCACCGTGTTCTTTGGGGACCTTCAATGCTGCAGAAATTGGTTGGTACCCTTCCCCAGATCTGTCCTTTGACACTCCTATCTCGGAGCTCAACGGACAATTCCTTCAACCTTATGGCTTGGTTTTGTTTCTGACATGCACTGTCAACTGTGGGACCTTAAATAGGCAGGTGTGTGACTTTCCAAATCATGTGCAATCAATTGAATTTACCACAAGTGGACTACAATGAAGTTGTAGAAACATCTCAAGGACGATCAATGGAAACAGGATGCGTCTGAGCTCTTTTTCAAGTGTCATAGCAAAGGGTCTGAATACTTATGTAAATAAGGTATTTCTGTATTTTATTTTTAATAAATGTGAAAACATTTCTAACAACCTGTTTTCGCTTTGTAATCGTGGAGTATTGTGTATTGTGTGAAGAGGAAAAAAACAATTTAATCGATTTTAGAAAAAGGCTATAATGTAAAAAATGTGGAAAAAGTCAAGGGGTCTGTATACTTTCCAAATGCACTGTAGATTTCAATGGGAATTTTATGCATTTTGACAATTTTTGGTTTTCAGTGGATGTAGGCTTTTTTTGTCATGTCCCCTGGTGCTATTCATCGACTTCTATGAGAAATATAAGCCATTAAATAATAAAATATAACAAATATTTATTCATTATTTTATAGTCCTACTTAAAATATCTGTCATCAATACTTTTTATCCCCTGATGATTATTGATACAGTTTTACATTTTTTCTGTGTGTTCCGGATTTCACTTTCCACCCTGTTAGTTGGTAGTAATACCCCTTTAAAAGACAGCCCCTCCCACAATGACATCACATTCAGGAAGAGTCAATCCTTTTTTTGGCTGGAAAACAACCGTGCAAAGTATCAACACTCGTTTTTATCTATATTTTAATGTTTCATGATGTTAGTCAGAATGTCTCACTCATAAATGTCCACCCTGTTAGGCTACATTAGATTAACATGTTATAACATTTTAGAATTTCTAAATGTTTGACAAAAAAGTTAACATTCTCATCAAGAGTTCACCATTATGCTTGCTGGATATTGATCACTCACAGTACTATGGCTAACTTAGCCTGGAACATGCACCTAATAGGCTGAACATTTTGTCAGAAGAGATAAATAAATAAAATAAATGGCTTATGTCAATATTTATTACCATTTACATAATCCATTCATATTTTATGTATATTTAGATAAATATTTGTTTTTTAATTACAATTAATTACAATTACAATGACTAGGCCTATTTACATTGACATTTACTTGATATGTCATTGTATTGCAATGTGTATATACAAATATAATTAGTAATTGTAATGTAATTATTAACCATATATTTTTCTTATTGATTGATTCATTGAATAAATGAATAAATTGAATAAATGATTGGTCGATTGATTTATTGATTAGTTAACTGATTACAATACTAATAGTGCTGTGTTTTAGTCAAAGACGTCAAGGTCAAATAAAGACCAACAATACAAAAAAATGGCTCATGAAAGAGATCAGGAAACTTCAAGCCACCTTGAAAAAAGAAAAAGGAAAAGTACAGGAAGAGATTCCAATGCGTTAAAAGGGAAACTCCTCGATCAAAAGTAAATGGCATGCTGAGACATCATACTGTCCGCCCAACCATTAGAAGAACCCTTCTGTGGCACTCATCATGTCACAACACCAGAGAAGAAAAGGAGAGGCAGATGATTGCAAGAGTAACTATTTGGAACATAGTGAAGAAGTACCGACTGCAAAGGCTCGCCCCCCAGACTACTCTAGATTTTTCAAAGAAGAGGGCTGGATGGAGATATTTGTACCTTTTTAGTGGATGAAGAGAAACTGGGCAACTGCTGAATCCAAGAAGGGATGATGTGAGTCACATGACTACAGGGAGGAAACAAACTGTCACACAAAACAAACAAAAGATGCAAAAAAAAAAAAGGTTGCTGACAGACAATGAAGAATCTACACAGGAAGTTCCTGTCAAAGTCGAGGCTCAATCTCCTACTTTCTTCTGCACCTTTAGGCCATTTTGGGTTGTGGCACCAACGGAAGCTGACCGTGAGACGTGCCAATGTAAAACCCATGAGAATCTCAAATTCATGGCTAACAGCTGTTGGCTTTTATCGTCCAAAATCTTCAGTGACAGGCACAAAGAACATGCATCAAGTGATAAGTGTGTTGCCAGGTCACACCAAGTACTGAGACATAGCCTGCCTCTACCAAAGAGATGAGGGGGTCATGGACTGTCCCTGCTTTAAGTTTAAAGAAGCAACTCTAGAAGCTTCTGAGGCTCCAAGATCAACTATAGAAGTTGAAATGACATAAAAGGTACATAAACAAACCACTTTGGAAACCGTTGAGCTACAACTGGAGCAAAGGGACTTGCAGTATGTGGAGGGGGGCGTGGAGAAAAGGCAGCAGGGGTTGAGTGGGAAGGGTTTTGGAAGGGAGGGTATGTACTGCATGACATATTTTACGAATGCTGTTAACAACTTTTTGAATAACCATTTTATTAAGCCCAGAATAGTTTGGAGCAAAATTAGTAGGGCTGTTTATCATAAAATGCCTAATTAGTGATATTAAACTTGAACTAACAGTGATTTTCAAATACAATCCAATTGTTTTACATCTAGCTGTGTTGTTCAAATGCAATACTTGTGTTTTAATAATCAGTTTTTATGTTGTTTTACAAACTTAGGTTGACAATGTTTTTAAAAAGACAAAGGCAACATAAAATGTAATAAATCTAATTATAATTATAAATGTAATGTATTTTTTTTTTTACCATTTCACAGATGTCAAGGTACATAAAATATCTTTGTTTAAATATTTTGTTCATTATTGGTGTTAGTTCCACCCTGTTATTGCTTTCCATCCAGTTATTCTTCATTCCACTCTGTTAGCTCAGTGTTTTGAACAATACCATCAAATGTTATGTATATCTTTGTGTTAACTTCTAGAGATATAAGGGGTCAACTACAGTGGGGAGAACAAGTATTTGATACACTGCCGATTTTGCAGGTTTTCCTACTTACAAAGCATGTAGAGGTCTGTAATTTATATCATAGGCACACTTCAAATGTGAGAGACGGAATCTAAAACAAAAATCCAGAAAATCACATTGTATGATTTTTAAATAATTAATTTGCATTTTATTGCATGACATAAGTATTTGATCACCTACCAACCAGTAAGATTTTCCGGCTCTCACAGACCTGTTAGTTTTCTTTAAGATGCCCTCATTACCTGTATTAACTGTACCTGTTTGAACTCGTTACCTGTATAAAAGACACCTGTCCACACACTTAATCAAACAGACTCCAACCTCTCCACAATGGCCAAGACCAGAGAGCTGTGTAAGAACATCAGGGATAAAATTGTAGACCTGCACAAGGCTGTGATGGACTACAGGACAATAGGCAAGCAGCTTGGTGAGAAGGCAACAACTGTTGGCGCAATTATTAGAAAATGGAAGAAGTTCAAGATGACGGTCAATCTCCCTCGGTCTGGGGCACCATGCAAGATCTCACCTCGTGGGGCATCAATGATCATGAGGAAGGTGAGGGATCAGCCCAGAACTACACGGCAGGACCTGGTCAATGACCTGAAGAGAGCTGGGACCACAGTCTCAAAGAAAACCATTAGTAACACACTACGCCGTCATGGATTAAAATCCTGCAGCGCACGCAAGGTCCCCCTGCTCAAGCCAGCACATGTCCAGGCCCGTCTGAAGTTTGCCAATGACCATCTGGATGATCCAGAGGAGGAATGGGAGAAGGTCATGTGGTCTGATGAGACAAAAATAGAGCTTTTTGGTCTAAACTCCACTCGCCGTGTTTGGAGGAAGAAGAAGGATGAGTACAACCCCAAGAACACCATCCCAACCGTGAAGCATGGAGGTGGAAACATCATTCTTTGGGGATGCTTTTCTGCAAAGGGGACAGGACGACTGCACCGTATTGAGGGGAGGATGGATGGGGCCATGTATCGCGAGATCTTGGCCAACAACCTCCTTCCCTCAGTAAGAGCATTGAAGACGGGTCGTGGCTGGGTCTTCCAGCATGACAACGACCCGAAACACACAGCCAGGGCAACTAAGGAGTGGCTCCGTAAGAAGCATCTCAAGGTCCTGGAGTGGCCTAGCCAAATCTTTGGAGGGAGCTGAAAGTCCGTATTGCCCAGCGACAGCCCCGAAACCTGAAGGATCTGGAGAAGGTCTGTATGGATGAGTGGGCCAAAATCTCTTCTACAGTGTGTGCAAACCTGGTCAAGAACTACAGGAAACGTATGATCTCTGTAATTGCAAACAAAGGTTTCTGTACCAAATATTAAGTTCTGCTTTTCTGATGTATCAAATACTTATGTCATGCAATAAAATGCAAATTAATTACTTAAAAATCATACAATGTGATTTTTCTGGATTTTTGTTTTAGATTCCGTCACTCACGGTTGAAGAGTACCTATGATAAAAATTACAGACTTCTACATGCTTTGTAAGTGGAAAAACCGGCAGAATCGGCAGTGTATCAAATACTTGTTCTCCCCACTATACATATGCAAAAATGTTGACGAAATTCTGTTATTCACTCTTATTAGGAAAAATATGCTGCAAATGAAAATATAACACGTTTCGCTCAATACTCATTGATTTATAATTATTTAAAGTAAATACATTTATGTAATAGAGTAAGGGACATTTGATATCTTAGAAAATCTAAATCTAGATATATACATGCATTGTTATCACTTTCAGATAGTTATGTGTATGTCCCTAACAGGGTGGAAGTATCCCATGGTCCACGTGTGAACAATATGCCTATATTTATTAGGATATGAGTGCCTGAGCTTGACCAATATGTTTTTCTGAAAGTCAAACATGTAATTTTTCTGATAGAATACAAAACAAATGAAAAAGATGTACTTTTTTTTCACAAAAGTTGTAGGAATGACCCAGCTAATTGTTTGGCTTACTTTTTTATTTTGCATGTCCTCTCTTCAGCCCGGCATGTAAGATCGAGGTCCCTGAGCGTCTGACTGTGAGTCACACAGCTCTGCAGAAGGAGGGACTGGCTGAGCGCTGTGTCTCTGTGCCTGTACGCCAGGCCACTGACGCAGAGATCCTACTGGCTCACAGGTGAGTCTATCACACACACACACCGCACACCACACACCACACACCACACACCACACACACACACTGCTCTATGTCATACCTACAGTGAGGAGTACCTGGAGGCAGTAAAGAAGACACCTCACATGAGCCTGGATGAGCTGAGGACCTTCACCCAGCAGTATGGGGATGTCTACTTCCACCCGGTGAGATGACAGACATGGACAGTCAGCCAGTCAACTAGCCAACCAACTAGTCAATCAATCAACCAATCGTTGCGTTGTCCCAGTTGGAGAAGATATAGTGCACATAATATAGAAAAGTACAGAATGAGACCTGACTGAGTCTGAAAGAAACAGAGTTAACATGGTGAAACCCATGTTCTCTGCTTGTGTTTTCATCTCTAGAACATCTACCACTGTGCCAAGTTGGCCATCGGGGCCACTCTGCAGCTGGTGGACAGTGTGATGACGGGGAAAGTAAGGAACGGCATGGCCTTGGTCAGGTGAGTTTTAACCATGGAGGAACAGAGAACATATGGGTTTTTCCCTCAGCTGTTTTATTTACAATGCCCCTCAAGGCGTCATGGACTTCCTGTATGCACAGTTACAGTGTCTGGTACTCAGGATTCACCTCCCTCTCCCACCTCTTTTCATCATGCCCCGTCCCCCAGACCCCCAGGACACCACAGTCAGCGCAGCGCTGCCAACGGCTTCTGTGTGTTTAACAACGTGGCCATCGCTGCCCACTATGCCAAGAAGCACTACAATGTCAAGAGGTGAGCAGGGCCTGGTTAGAACCTACTCTTAACTGATTCCACTGTATGCCTTTTGAAAATAGAATTAGCAATAGAAGAGGAGAATGTGTGTTGTTTTTCTAAGAATGTAATTTTTCCCCCAGGGTGTTGATAGTGGACTGGGATGTGCATCACGGACAGGGGGTTCAGTTTGCTTTTGAGGATGACCCAAGGTGAGTGTCTTTTCTTGATCCTAACTGGAACTTTTTGACTGGTAATCCATCCTGTCTGATCTCCAGAGTGCTCTGACTGACAACTCTCTTCTTTTTTTTTTTTCCAGTGTGCTCTACTTCTCCTGGCACCGCTATGAGCACCAAGGCTTCTGGCCCAACCTGAGGGAATCAGACTATGACAGTGTGGGCAAGGAGAAGGGTGCTGGCTTCAACATCAACGTACCCTGGAACAAGGTCCCATAGAATTAGAATTCTAGAATACATTTGATAGCGTTATGCCTTCAGTTATCATTTGATCTCTTGACTGGTTACAGGTGGGGATGGAGAACAGTGATTACCTTTCGGTCTTCTTCCATGTTCTCCTACCTATCGCATATGAGGTGAGGCATTCTCCTGAGTCAGAATCAGCAGCAGTCAAAAAAACGTGTGATGTTCAATCTCTCTACATTTCAATCTCAAACGATGACTGAATGAAATTAATGTTCTTTGTTCCAGTTCAGCCCAGATTTGGTCTTTGTGTGCGCTGGCTTTGACTCCGCCATTGGAGACCCAGAGGTAAGGCATTCTACTGCTTAAATGAATGAGAAACTAATTTAGACCTCGACACTATTGTTATGGTATTACAGTATAATCAAACATTTATTTTATGCTTGTGTCCTAGGGTCACATGTGTGCCACACCAGACATCTTTGCCCACCTGACCCACCTCCTGAAGTCCCTGGCTGGGGGGAAACTGTGTGCTGTCCTCGAGGTGACTGTTACTCATAGACTTATATATTTAAGTGTCACTCTGTTCTGAAATGAGTCGCATGAACAAAACAGGAACTGTTTCTACTGCTGTTTTTTTTGTACCTCGATTCACTCTAAAAACTATTTTAGGGAGGGTACAACTTGACCTCACTGGCCCAATCAGTGTGCCAGACCGTTCAGACCCTACTTGGAGATCCCGCCCCCCAAACGTCAGAACTGAACGGCCCATGTGAGAGGTGGGTTGTCGTGTCAGTCAGAGCTTTAAAAAGGCTATAACCTAAATAGCTTGTACAGTCAGTTAAAGCACTGCATTGTGTCTCTGCCTCTGCCCTGCAGTGCTTTGGAGTCCATTCAGTGTGTGAGATCAGCTCACAAGCCGTACTGGGCCTGCCTCAAACACGCAGGTACTATACAACATCACCCTCTACAGTCGTGGCCAAAAGTTTTGAGAATGACACAAGTATTGGTCTCCACAAAGTTTGCTGCTTCAGTGTTCTTAGATCTTTATGTCAGTAGTTACTATGGTACACTGAAGTATAATTACAAGTATTCCATAAGTATCAAAGGATTTCATTGACAATGACATTCAGTTTATGCAAAGAGTCAATATTTGCAGTGTTGACCCTTCTTTTTCAAGACCTCTGCAATCCGCCCTGGCATGCTGTCAATTAACTTCTGGGCCACATCCTGACTGATGGCAGGCCATTCTTGCATATTCAATGCTTGGAGTTTGTCAGAAGTTGTGGGTTTTTATTTGTCCTCCCGCCTCTTGAGGATCGACCACAAGTTCTCAATGGGATTAAGGTCTGGGGAGTTTCCTGGCCATGGACCCAAAATGTTGATGTTTTGTTCCCCGAGCCACTTAGTTATCACTTTTGCCTTATGGCAAGGTGCTCCATCATGCTGGTAAGGCATTGGTTGTCACCAAACTGTTCTTAGATGGTTGGGAGAAGTTGCTCTCGGAGGATGTGTTGGTACCATTCTTTATTCATGGCTGTGTTCTTAGGCAAAATTGTGAGTGAGCCTACTCCCTTGGCTGAGAAGCAACTCCACACATGAATGGTCTGAGGATGCTTTACTGTTGGCATGACACAGGACTGATGGTAGCGCTAACCTTGTCTTCTCCGGACAAGGTGTTTTCCGGATGGGCCAAACAATCGGAAAGGGGATTCATCAGAGAAAATGACTCTCACACCTGCCTGCTGCCATTCCTGAGCAAGCTCTGCACTGGTGGTGCCCCGATCCTGCAGCTGAATCAACTTTAGGAGATGGTCCTGGCACTTGCTGGACTTTCTTGGGCACCCTGACGCCTTCTTCACAACAATTGAACCTCTCTCCTTGAAGTTCTTGATGATCCGATAAATGGTTGATTTAGGTGCAATCTTACCAATCTTGTGAAGCCCTTTTTGTGCAAAGCAATGATGACGGCACGTGTTTCCTTGCAGGTAACCATGGTTGACAGAGGAAGAACAATAATTTCAAGCACCACCCTCCTTTTAAAGCTTCCAGTCTGTTATTTTGACTCAATCAGCCTGACAGAGTGATCTCCAGCCTTGTCCTCGTCAACACTCTCACCTGTGTTAACGAGACAATCACTGACATGATGGCAGCAGGTCCTTTTGTGGCAGGGCAAAGAGGGACTTTGCAATTAATTGCAATTCATCTGATCACTCTTCATGACATTCTGGAGTATATGCAAATTGCCATCATCAACACTGAGGCAGCAAACTTTGTGGAGACCAATACTTGTGTCATTCTCAAAACTTTTGGCCACGACTGTACTCACTCTCAGTTCTCATCACTTCATTTACAACATATCAACCTGCATTACCCAAATAGAACTATTGATCTTACCCTTCCTTCCTTCCTTCCTTCCTTCCTTCCTTCCTTCCTTCCTTCCTTCCTTCCTTCCTTCCTTCCTTCCTTCCTTCCTTCCTTCCTTCCTTCCTTCCTTCCTTCCTTCCTTCCTTCCTTCCTTTCCCTTTCAGTTGCCCCACCCGTGTCTGAGCCCAGCACTAAACGCTGTAAACTGTCAGAGAAGGAAGAGGGTGTGCAGGCTGAGGGGGGTCAGAAAGAAGAGGAGGATGGTCAGAAAGAGGAGGAAGAGGAGGTGGTGTGGATGAAGCCTCCGTCCCGGTTGGCTCCTCCGATCCACACTGAAGTGGTGCTCCCTGCTGACCTGGAGGTCCCTGATAGATGTGACCGTATGAAGTCATCACTGGCCCCAACTCCTGAGATACTGCAAAGACTCAGGTCTGTCCCCAACCTATACTCCTGAGATACTGCAAAGACTCAGGTCTGTCCCTAATCTATACTCCTGAGATACTGCAAAGACTCAGGTCTGTCCCTAATCTATACTCCTGAGATACTGCAAAGACTCAGGTCTGTCCCTAATCTATACTCCTGAGATACTGCAAAGACTCAGGTCTGTCCCTAATCTATACTCCTGAGATACTGCAAAGACTCAGGTCTGTCCCTAATCTATACTCCTGAGATACTGCAAAGACTCAGGTCTGTCCCTAATCTATACTCCTGAGATACTGCAAAGACTCAGGTCTGTCCCTAATCTATACTCCTGAGATACTGCAAAGACTCAGGTCTGTCCCTAATCTATACTCCTGAGATACTACAGAGAAGTCTGTCCCCAACAAATGCCCCCATATACATTCTCCACCCACAGATATATAGACCCACAGCACTGTTAAAAAAGCTACAATGATTCTCTACACTATGCTTGCTAGGTTTGTCACATTAACGGAAATTAAGCAAACTATTCGAATTTTAGCAACCAGGAAATATCGGAGCGATTTCTGCATAGTGCATCTTTAAAGCAAGATCATAGTTCCTGTTTAATCAATTTGTACTTTTTCTTTGATAATATGAATGTAGATTTGGGAAAGCTTCAATAATACTGTTTTATTTTATAACCAGGGATGACTTTTTTCAAGGGTCAGAGGAGGAGGAAGCCCTCATGTCTCTCTGTAGCATCATCGCCCTCTTTGAAAAGATGAAGGAACAAGAGGTGAGCTTGCTGTTGATAGCAATGTTTAGAAGTTGAGAGTGATTTTAATGTTACTCATTATAAAGTCATTTGCATTGTGAGTCGTTATGTACATCAAATGCCCTCAATTGTTGCACTGCATCAGTTGCACATCACTGTTGCCCGTGTGTTTCTTTTTGTACTAGTACATTTTGGGTTGCCTCTGTTTGCTTGTGATAAAGTCATGTAACACATTGCTATTCCTGGGGCTGGAGCATGATGAATACACAGAGGGTATTGTGTGTGTATTTATATATTAGGAACTGAACTATGGGGCTATTATTCCCAGCACCACAAGTAGTGTAGCGATGCTGTGGTAGTCTATGGTTTGGCCTCTGATGTTTGGTCTGTAGTTTGGCTTTGGCTAACCTGGCACTTTGATGCTAACTGTCTTGTCAGATTCGTAACGGTCTGGCGCTGGTGCCTGACGTCTCCGTGGCGATGCTGTGTGCCGTGCAGCATGCTGGGATGTCTCTCACCAACCGGTATACACCGTTTATGACCTTTGACCTTGAGTACATTCTCAATACTGGACATGCATAAGCCAGCAGGGAAACTAGTGGCAAACACTCAGTTGGTGGGTTTTTTCTCTTCACAGGTTGTTGTTGGTGTACCTGGGGGATGGGGAGATCCCGACATACATCACTGAGGACGGGTGAGAAGGTTTGCACAGTACGTAGACTAACCACACAGTCATAAACACCCTTCTAAACATCTCCTTCACCTTTCTCTTTTAGGAAAGCACTAGTGGTGCAAATCAGCAGTAAGGAGCCAGAGGAGCAGAAATCCAGATATCAGGTTTCTGTGTGTCTGAAAAAGGTACAGCAAATGATTTGGAAAAGGAAACGTACAGTACTCCTACGACATAATAATCGTGTTGCACTTGCTAAGGTTTTATAGAGGAGATGTGCGTTATTATGTTATACCTTATGTTAATGCACAGCATATGTTGTGTACAGTGTATTATAACAGTCTTTGTGTGTGTGTTTGCGTCCCACCACAGGGCTGCAGTGATGTGGCAGGGTTGATGCAGGCTGTGCTGTGCCTCCTCCTGCCTCTGGCCTATGAGTATGACCCGGGGCTGGTGCTGCTGGTACGGGGGCCAGGCAGTGGGGTGGGGAAGGCAGCCTGGGCACAGATCACCAGCCTACTCCAGGGCCTGGCACAGGGCCACACACTGGCCCTTCTACAGGTGAGAGGGACACCGAGGGAGTGAGGGCCCCACTTTGACTTGCTAAAGCCGTTGGTTCTGTCTAGGCTGGTGTAAACTATTTAGATTATTCATTTATTTTTAGGTCAAATTAGTGTTGCAGGGATGATCCTCTAACATATTGTTGTCATATCCCAGGAGGGTGAGAAGGAGGCTGTAGGGGCCACGGCAGCCTCTCTGCTGGGCGACCCTGCTCCCTCTCTGGGGCCCTTGGGGGCCCCTCTCCCTGAGGACGTGGAGACCATGGAGAGACTGAGACAGAGGCTGCAGACACACTGGGGACTATTACAGACTGCAGGTGAACAGATGACCACAGCCTCTAAGGGAACCTATTCTGATACTCAAATGGATAATAACATTTTAGAAAACCAAAATACTTATTAGTATAGACACCTCAAGAAAAGACTGACCACTCCGCTTTTTTGTCCTTTTAAAGTAGCAAATGGGAAAGAACCAGGACTGAAGTAATCCAGGAACTGAAGTGATCTCCACACCGGTTGGGTCTGTAACCATGGAAGAAGATCTATCTCCCAGCCTTCCATTTTTATACTGTTTGTAATTTTGGTAATTAAAAAACGACTTGACTATCTTTTGGTCATTCCACTATCTAGTAATTGAAAATGTCTGAAACTTGCAGCACTGCATAGTCTCCGTATTGCAACACAACAACATATGAATATCATGGTTAATATCTGTTTTTTGAGAAAGAACTTCCTGTTTGCACAAATTAAGTAAAGTCATAGGGTTCATTCAGGATTAATATAGAGGATGCAGCAAGCTGTTGGTCAGAAAATATTTAGACAATGCTGTGATGTGTGTCAAAAGCAAAACTAGAGCGTATAAATACTGTGGTAAAACACTTCTGCCAAAATACATGGGAATGAGAAGACATCCCAAAAAATCCACTAGATAGATAGATAGATAGATAGATAGATAGATAGATAGATAGATAGATAGATAGATAGATAGATACTTTATTGATCCACGAGGGGGAAATTTCTTTGATTTTTGGCTGAATATTTGGCTGAATATGTACACTATACATTGGTGGATGTTGGATGGTTAACTATACTATACAGGTCGGTGGCAGAGAAATACTTCAATAGCTAAAAATGCATATGATATGAGATAGGGTAATAATAGTTTACTTAATAGACAGACTGGTTAAATGAACAGGTAAGTGAATATTTTGCATGGTTAAATTAGCTGTACAGGTAAATATACAGTTATATTTACAGGTAAGTGAATACTTTCATGGTTACATAAACTGTACAGGTAAATGACAGGAAGAGATACTTAAATAGCTAAATGTGTGTATGATATAATTTGGGGTAATAATAGTAATTCCCTTAAAATACAATCCTTAGTGCCCAGGGTTTAATTACAGATAACTGCACGTATTGCACATTCGATATACTAAAAGCAATGAGAAAAGATGCAACTGACAGGATAGTAATATGCATTCCTGAGTGAATGACTATGTAAGTTAAGTCCAAGAATTACTTGCAATATTGCACGTGATATGATATAACAACTGTACATGCGTATGTATATACAGACCTGAATGAATAAATAGGTCCTGAGTGAATGAGTGATTACGGACCAGAGTTACTCACGGATGGATGCATAATTGTTAAACTAGGTCCTAGCACCCCAACAGTTCCAGATCTATGTTGCCGACGGCACGGCACCCCGGTGAGGCATTATATAGTCTAATAGCCGCCGGCAGGAAGGACCTCCTGTAGCGCTCTCTGGCACACCGTGGTGGGATCAGTCTGACTGAAGGTGCTCCTCTGCGTCATAACCATGGCATGCAGAGGGTGGGTGACGTTGTCCATGATGGCCAGCAGTTTGGCCAGGATCCGTCTCTCCGCCACCTCATCTAGAGTGTCAAGGCTCATCCCCAGGACAGAGCTAGCCTTCCTGATCAGCTTATTTACCCGAGAAGCATCACTGGCTTTTATGTTGGCTCCCCAGCACACCTCTGCAAAAAAGATGGCACAGGCCACCACAGACTGGTAGAAGGCATGCAGTAGTTTACTGCACACGTTAGAGTCGGCTCTGGCCCTTTTTGTACAGGGCCCTGGTGTTACCAGCCCATTCCAGCCTATTGTCCATATGGACTCCCAGGAACTTGTATGACCCAACCATTTCCACATCCATCCCCTGTATAGGGACTGTCAGTTGTGCCTTGGTTCTCCTGAAGTCCACCACCATCTCCTTTGTTTTGCTGATGTTGAGCTGAAGGTGGTTCTGCTCCTGTACTCCTCCTCCAGCCCACCCCTGATGCACCCTACAATTGCGGAGTCATCTGAGAACTTCTGTAGGTGGCATGTTTCAGAGTTATATCTAAAGTCCGAGGTGTAGAGGGTGAACAGGAAGGGGGACAGGACCGTTCCCTGGGGGGCCCCTGTGTTGCTCACTGCCCGTTCTGACACACAGCTCTGTAGTCGCACAAATTGTGGCCTACCGGTCAGGTAGTCCGTGACCCAGGAGACTAAGGGTGCTTCCACTTTCATCCTCTTCATCTTCTCACCCAGTAGCAGGGGCTGAATGGTATTGAATGCACTGGAGAAGTCAAAAAACATAACCCTCACAGTGCAACCTGCGTTGTCCAGGTGAGAGTAGGCCCTCTGCAGAAGGTAGATGATTGCATCATCCACCCCGATGTTGCGCTGGTATGCAAACTGCAGGGGGTCCAGTGATGTACACACCAGGGGTCTGAGGTGAGCGAGGACTAACCTTTCCAGGGTCTTCATGATGTGGGATGTTAGCGCTACAGGTCTGAAGTCATTCAGGACAGTGGGGTGTGCCTTCTTGGGCACTGGGACGAGGCAGGATGAAGCGACGCTGGAGTATTCCACACAGTTGGTCAGCACAGACCCTAAGCACCCTTGGGCTGATGCCATCAGGGCCCTCCGCTTTACACTGATGTGGTCTCTCCAGCTCTCTCTTCACTTGGTTGGTGGTGAAAGCCAGCCCAGGTGGGGAGGTGGGGGGAAGGGGGGTGTTGAGGATCAGTCCAGGGGGAGCAGGGGTGGAGGTGGGGTCACTGATTGTCTCAGCAGAGGTGTTGTGAGCAAAGTGGGGATGGGACAGCCGTGAGGGTGTGTGCCCTGGGGAGCTGGAAGGGAGGTGGACAGGGCCAGTATCAAACCTGTTAAAATATATAAATGTGTTAGTTAATTATTTCTTAGTTGCTCCGAGTATTAATTGTGTTCTGATTCTGAATAAGGACTACTGATATAGATGTTGAGTAGCCTATCAAGCAGTGGGTCGGTCCCTCTCTGGGTTATTGTGTGACGCATCCTCTCCTCTCATGGGACAACCTACATCCAGCCATTGACCGGCGCTGTCGGGTAGCCTATAATAAAGGCTATGCCTTGTCTGCTAACTGAGTCATCCGGTCCATTGAAATCAAACAAGCACTCCTCTTTGCCTATTGTTACAGCTACCGGCCCGAAGTGTTGTCTTCTTTTGGAGCGCCACGTCTTTTTCCTGCCAGCGGACTTAATTCCAGGTGTTCAATGAATCACTGGGATTGAGGTTTCACAGAATTGAGCCGCAGCGAACAGATAGGCTACCGTCGCTCAAAGATGTCTGGAGCTCCTGCTAGATCAGCGACTTCGCAATCAGGCAAGATGAAAAAGGACGAATCTTTCCTTGGTAAATTAGGAGGAACGCTGATTAGAAAGAAGAAGTCCAAAGAAGGTAACATATTTGTAAGCTTAATTCCCTAAAGCGTGACGTTATACATTGTTATAATAACACTAATTTGTGTATCCGTTGTTTTCCCTGCTGTCCATGGTGCTGCGATCACCTTTCCCATCAATACATTATATTGCCAAGGTTCTAAATATAGGATTGAACTTTTTAGTAGGAATAAAGAACAACAGAGTTGCATGAACCACATTCGTGTCAATTATTTATCATCTTTATTTCAAGCCATTGAAATGGCTATGATCAGAAGTAACCTACTATTATAACACACTGGACTTCAATATAAATCATACATGCCATGGCAAGTCTTTACTGTTAAACTTTGAGTTAAAAAAAACGATTGAAATACTCTCTGAACACTGGAAAGTTCAAAGTGAAAACTCACAAAAGAATGTAGACTGGCAAGTGGCATTCCTAATGATGTAATAAACATAAATAGATCAGATGGTCGTCACCTATGCCAAGAATGCAAGGTTATTAAGATATGGAGTAAGAGGATTACTTTCCCATGTGTACTTTCTCTTCTCTTTTGAATAACTTTTGGTCTGCCCTAGTTGTGCAGTTTCACTTTTTCAATTATTTACCAAGCTATGTTGAAGCCCCCTTCCCAACTCTGTTTCTAGTATGGACAGCTGCAAGATTTGGCCCCTGTGTGTGTGTGTGTCTCCCTGCCTGGCCATGTGTTTGTCATTCTCCATATAAGGAACTCTAAAGGAAGGAGAATGGAGGCTAGGTTCTAATTGCTGTGGAACCCCAGTAAATTCCAGTCATCAACACGGAGTACCTCTGTGTTCAGGGCACATGCTCTATTAAGGGGGAATATATTTGCTCAAGGTAAAGCTCATGTTTCTTGTTTGTTACTACACCACAGCTTAAGAGTGCCCCTTTGTGGTGACTGGTGAAATTGATGATAGCCCTGGCCTGGGGGGATGGAAGCCAGTCTCAAGACAGCACTCTTTGTGATAAATTCAGAAAAAAATAAGAAATGAAATGGATGTATTCAGTGAATGATTGAAAGGTGTAGCCGGGTCAGGTTGGGTGTAGTCTTTTTAACTAAGAAAGATCACAACCAGAGAAAACAAGTTAGCTGAGTGTTATAGGGATAACTGTACATTCACTGGGTCATTTCTTTATGCACTTTTTATATTCATTTTCAACTCTTTGGGAAATTGCCTTTCATCCCTGTATATCCTGAATGGGTACCTGAGAGAAAAATCTAAATGGAAACCACACATTCAGTACTCTATGATTTGCTCAATACGTGTGCAAGTTGCAACTCTCAGTTTGAGACTATGAACAGCAGCTTGTGATCAAGCCAAACGCAAATTATAACACCTTCTGAAGAAAATACTTGTCCGTTATAATAGCTATATTACTGCTATGTGTTGGAAACTCAGATTCCTGCTGTGTGTGCCGGACCTAGATATCATATGTTTGTGACTGTTTCTGCAGATTAACAGAAAGGAAGTGTGTCTCCCCCCGGATGTGTTCTTTTAAGGCTAGTGTCACTGGACTTGAGTGATAATAGTTTGTAAAAAGTACAAGTCATGGCCTTAAATGTATTATAATGAAGGGTGTATCCTTACTGTCTCCATTATGTCTTAATGGGTGTGACTGAGGGACATACTATTTCAGTGTTACAGCAATGTCGACCTCAGAAAGTACTCACACAAGTAAGTTTTTTTTTTTGTTTCACATACTTTAGTTTCAACATAATATTTTTCTTCTAGTCTATGTAGTAAATGCATAATCTAGAAAGGATTTGCTAGAGTATTTTCCCTGCGAAAATGAGTGCTGGGGACATTTCAAAAGTCAATTTATTCAGCGTAGTTTGAGAAGTATATACAGTATACTGTATATACCTTGTCCACATTTTGTTGTGTTACAGTCTGAATTTAAAATTGATTAAATTTAGATTTTGTGTCACTAATCTACACACAATACCCCATATTGTTAAAGTGGAATTTGTTTGTAGACATTTTTTTTATTAATACAAAATTAAAAGCTGAAATGTCTTCAGTCAATAAGTATTTAACCCTTTTGTTATGGGAAGCCTAAATAAGTTCAGGAGTAAAAATGTGCTTAACAAGTCGTATAATAAGTTGCATGGACTCATTCGGTTTTCAATAATAGTGGTTACACTAACTACCCCATCTCTGTACCACACACATACAATTATCTGTCAGGTCCCTCAATCCATTAGTGAATTTCAAGCAAAGATTCAACCACAAAGACCAGGGAGATTTTCCAATGCCTCGCAAAGAAGGGCACCGATTGGTAGAATTTATTTTTTTAAAGCATGGTGAAGTTATTAATTATACTTTGGATGGTGGATCAATACACCTATTCACTACAAAGATACAGGCGTCCTTCCTAACTCAGTTGCCGGAGAGGAAGGAAACTGCTTAGGGATTTCACCATGAGGCCAATGGTGATTTTAAACAGTTACGGGGTTTAATGGTTGTAATATGAGAACTGAGTAGTTATTACACAATACTAACCTAAATGACAGAGTGAAAAGACAGAAGCCTGTATAGAATACAAAGTATTCTAAAACATGCATCTTGTTTGCAACAAGAAACACTAAAGTAACACTGTAAAAAATGTGGCAAAAAAAATCACTTTTTGTCTTGAACACAAAACATTATGTTTGGGGCAAATCCAACACAACATATCACTAACTATGCTCTTCATATTTTCAAGCATGGTGGTGGCTGCGTCATGTTATGGGTATGCTTATCATCGGCATCGTTTACAGCTCTAAGCACAGGCAAAATCCTGATTCAGTCTACTTTCCAACAGACACTGGGAGACAAATTCACCTTCCAGCAGGACAATAACCTAAAACACACGGGATGTTCCTGAGTGGCCTACTTACAGTTTTGACTTGAATCGACTAGAAAATAAATCTATGGCAAGACTTGAAAATGTCTGCAATGATCAACAATCAACTAGACAGAGCTTGAAGAATATTGTACAATCCATGTGTGTGCAAAGTCTTAGAGAATTACACAAAAAGACTCACAGCTGTAATTGCCACCAAAGGTACTTCTTACATGTTTTCAAGACATTTGTTTTTATTTAATCCATTTTGAATTCAGGCTGTAAGACAAAAAAATGTGGAATTATTCAAGGGGTATGAATAGTTTCTGAAGGCACTGTGTGTATATATATATATCATATAATTGTATCTTAACAATTAGACATTTATAATAGCAATGGGTTTCTCCATTGACATTCTATTTTCCTATATGTAATGTTATTTCTGAAGCCTGATGTCACCATGATTCTCGTAAGTGTTATGAATCAGTGAAGGATTACCAGTAGTATTGTCAGTTTAACTGTCATCATAGCTAATGACTGGTCAACTGAAAGCCCTGAATAGCCCAGGCCAGGGTTGTGACATGGTCATCTCAGCTCTGAACAGTGGGTGTGTGTGAAGATTCTGTGTCCATTTAATCACTCATGCCTATGCTGCCTGCCTGGCATAAATAACCTGGGCTAAATTTGCCTGTCTCATTGAGGCATAAATAACTTTCCCCGGGTCACAGTAAATCAAGTCCCCCAAGGGGGCACGGGAACCTTGTTTTACATAGAATATCTAGGGAGATATGAGCTTTTCATATTCATAGAATGTGGACATTTAGATTATATTCACACCATGAATTTGACGCACTTTACCTCCAGCCTGCAGCTAAATTGCTGCTGGTATGTTGTTGTTTTTGTCTATTGACTGCAGTCTTCTGCCTACTCTACTCGACTAATGGTCTTAACCGTGAGAGGGGTTTCATATAATGTCTGCAACGAAGCTGGCTGGAGATTTATTTCACTGCAAGGCTGGGGGTAGAACTGAATTAGTGTAATTATATTAAGTGGAATACATTTAGCGTGTGACTAATTGTTCAATGCAGCAAAACAGATTAAAGGCCCAGTGCAGTCAAAAATGGGATTTCCCTGTGTTTTATATACACTGCATGACCAAAAGTATTTGTACACCTGCTCGTTTACATTTCATTCCATAATCATTTTGCATTAATATGGAGTTGGTCCCCCCTTTGCTGCTATAACAGCCTCCACTCTTCTGGGAAGGCTTTCCACTAGATTTTGGAACATTGTTGCGGGAACTTGCTTCCATTCAGCCACATGGACCAGTCAAGTTCTTCCACACCGATCTCTATAAACCATTTCTGTATGGACCTCGCTTTGTGCACAGGGGCATTGTCATTCTGAAACAGGAAAGGGCCTTCCCTAAACCGTTGCCACAAAGCTGAAAGCACAGAATCGTCTAGAATGTCATTGTATGCTGTAGCGTTAAGATTTCCCTTCACTGGATCTAAGGACCCTAGCCCGAACCATGAAAAACAGCCAAAGACCATTATTCCTCCTCCACCAAACTTTACAGTTGGCACTATGCATTCGGGCAGGTAGCGTTATCCTGGCATCCGCCAAACCCAGTTTCGTCCGTCAGACTGCCAGATGGTGAAGTGTGATTTATCACTCCAGAGAACGTGTTTCCACTGCCCCAGAGTCCAATGGTGGCAAGCTTCACACCACTCCAGCCGACGCTTGGCATTGCGCATGGTGATCTTAGGCTTGTGTGCGGCCATGGAAACCCATTTCTTGAAGCTACCGACGAACAATTCTTGTGCTGACGTTGCTTCCAGAGGCAGTTTGGAACTCGGTAGTGAGTGTTTCCACTTCACAATAAGAGCACATACAGTTGATGGAGCAGCTCTAGCAGGGCAGAAATTTGATGAACCAACTTGTTGGAAAGGTGGCATCCTACAATGGTGCTACGTTGAAAGTCACTGAGCTCTTCAGTAAGGCCATTCTACTGAGATTGCATGGCTGTGTGCTCGATTTTATACACCTGTCAGCAACGGGTGTTGCTGAAATAGCTGAATCGACAAATTTGAAGGGCTGTCCACATACTTTTGTATATATAGTGTATGTTTACACACTAAGAAGTTGGAATAATATTGTGACGTTTTGAAAATGATGATAATGCCCTTTTAGTGTCAGAGATGTTTGAAAAGACTGCCTGAAATTTCAGCCTGTTGTGGTGGGATGGAGTTTTGACCTGCCTGGTAAAATCACCAGGTGGTAAATTATTTAATAGACAGATATATATTGCTAAGAAGCTATATTTGTTTATTTTTTACAATTTTAATTGAAAACAATCACAGTAAGTTACTTAATTGTTACCAGGAAATAATTTGATATTGAGATAAAAATGTCTGCATTGGACCTTTAAGATCTGAAAGCAATGCTTATAGCATAAGGATGAAGTTGTACACTAAACAACACCTCTAACCTAGAAAGATAGCTAGTTGGGTTTTTCATTTGTAGCTTACCTCTGATTAGCATATAAACAAAAAACAGGAACATCACATTGCTGTCTGAATTTATTCAGCATTAGATTGTTCTCCTATGCGGTATGATAGCTCAATCATATTGTGTTACCATGCACCTTCCTACGCATTACTGCGGTTGCTAGATTGGGTACACAAACACAACATGGTACCTGTCAGGGCAGTGGTACGGTGTAGTAGTATCCATGCTCTCTGTCCTGTCCTGTGTTGTCTCCGTAGCGTCCCAGGGGTTAGTTAGGTAGTGTTCTGCCACTGTGGTTGTACTTCCCTTCCTGTCCTGGAGACCTCCCCCGTCCACACACACACATTTTTTGTTATTCTATCCTTGTGGGGACCTAAAATAGATTTTTCATTCAAAGTCCTATTTTCCCTAACCCTAACTCTAACCCTAACCTAAACTCTAAACCTAAACCTAACTCCTAACCCTTAACCCCTAACCCTTACCTTAAACCTAATTCTAACCCCAACCCTAGATGTAACCCTAACCCTAAACCTAACCCCTAAGTTTAAAATAGCCTTTGTCCTCATGTGGACGTGGGAAATGTCCCCACGAGGGAGAATTTTCCTTGTTTTGCTATCCTTCTGGGGACCCCCCCTCCACACACACACACATACACACATACACCCACCTCTCCTCTTCTCCTGTAACTGGACCGCCGCATTTGTGGTGTGGGGGGGGGGGGGTTGTGACAGAAATAAACACGTGATGATGCCTCGGCCACTGCCTAGTCCCACCGGCAGAATCTCACACACACTCTCACACTCTCTCTACCACTATACCTTCACTTCGCTGCTACTCTCTGGGCACCTCTGGGATCCTAGGGCTAATCTCTGGAGATATGGCGGGCCTACTATGTGGGACCAAGAGGAAGAAACAAGGTAGTTCTCTTTGACATGGTGGGATTGGCCGGTAGGGCTGCTTATGGCGGGCTTTGAGGAACTCTAATTTATGAATAGGGAAGCCCAGTACCGTATGTCAATTTTGTCAGTGCTGCTGGTATGTTTCTGTTTAGGGACCCGTTCATGTTTGTGTTTTGATATGAGAAATGTATGCTGGATATTTTTTCTTCAGTTTACAAATCTCTACGGCAGTATTATTGTTTGGGAGGGCTTTGGTCAAATCCTTAACACACATTTTCACTCATTCAATTGTAGCACAGATGTACTGGACAGAGTCACAGAGGGAGGAAATAGCACAATTATGATGAAACGCAGGACTGTAATTATGAAGGAAATGCTGATCTGGTGTGTGATGCAGGCAGCCCTCTGGCCTGTGGTTGAGCTCTACAGTAGAGCAAATCAGATAGGACATCTTTAGAAACTACAGAGGACTACTCCTCTCTCCAACATCAACAACATCCCTTTTCTGCATACCTTAAATGTGCTGTCTGCTGCTTTCTGCCGCAGAGGAAGATGAAAGGAATGTAGCCATTAGGGTTAGAGGCCTAAATGTAGACACTGGCCAAATCCCAGCGGTAACGTCAGCCTGTGTTGTCAGTGAAGGTGAATCAAAGCTCAGCTCAGCAACAGAGTGGTTTGGCTTCATCTTGTGGTTTGTTTACAGCCTAATCTTGGAAACCAGGATCAGGATGTGCTTAACAGTCGCAAGAGAATATTTACATCCTCAGTGATCATGTTGCTGTATCCCATTGAGTGCATGTTATCATCAATTCACTAATAGATTCATTAGATTTCTTGATTAGTATCAGTTTAGAACTGCCCATGGAGGAAGTGTGCCGTCACAGTCTTGTGCACCAGGCAGTGTGTTAAGCCCCCCCTCTCACACACACACACACACACACACACACACACACACACACACACACACACACACACACACACACACACACACACACACACACACACACACACACACACACACACACACACACACACACACACACACACACACACACAGGAGGCCACCGCTGCCACCCTTAAACAGCTGTGGGGGGTGTGCTGTGTGTGTGACCTCTCACTGAACTTTAATAGAGTGGAAAATGTGAATATCTTCACTTGCGTGTGTGCTAGGCTCTTATCCATAGCATAATATTTCTTTCTAGATACTGTCACTTGTAGGACACACTGAGATGGTACTGAGATGGTACTGAGATGGGACTGAGATGGTACTGAGATGGTACTGAGATGGGACTGAGATGGTACTGAGATGGTACTGAGATGGGACTGAGATGGTACTGAGATGGGACTGAGATGGTACTGAGATGGTACTGAGATGGTACTGAGATGGTACTGAGATGGGACTGAGATGGGACTGAGATGGTACTGAGATGGGACTGAGATGGTACTGAGATGGTACTGAGATGGGACTGAGATGGTACTGAGATGGCGCCTAAGCAACTTTGCAGTATTTTGTTCTCACAAGCATTTCACCACACCCGCAATAACATCTGCTAAACATGTGTATGTTACCAATAAAATGTGATTTGAATTGATTTGATAACAGATCTACACCTCAAACTTCCACTGTTTGTTCTTGTTTCTTGTGGTTGTATTGTCGTGAAGGAACCTGCAAGTAGGCATTTCATTGGACGATGTATACCAATGCGTATCCCGTACAAACGGCGAATAAAACTTGAAACTGAAACGGTGTGTATGTGTGTGGTTTATCTTATGATGTGTAAACGTGCTTATCTTATGGTGTGTCCTCTCTGTTGTCCCTGTCCCCAGTGAGTGACCTTCATGAAGAGGGGAAGAATGCCATCAACACTCCCATGCTGCCCTCTGGGACTGACATCCACCCTGAGGACACCATGCTGGGTAACAACAACTCCGGAAACTCAAACCCTTACCCTAAAACAAACCTTCATACATACAAGATGTTTCTGTGTTGCTCGGTAACACCAACTCAAACAACTAATGCGAACCTCAACACATACATTAAGAATTTGTTCTTAACTGACTTGCCTAGTTAAATAAAGGTAAAAAATTAAAAATTATAATAATAATAATAAATAAACCTACAGTACACTCCCATAGGAGAAGACTTTTTGGTTCCAGGTAGAACCCTTTTTGGTTCCAGGTAGAACTCTTTTGGGTTCCATGTAGAACCCTCTGGGGAAAGGATTCTACCTCGAACCCAGAAGGGTTCTACTTGGAACCAAAAGGGTTCTACCTGGGACCAAATAGGGTTCTGCAAAGGGTTATCCTATGGGGACAGCCGAATAACCCTTTTTGGATCTAGATAGCACCTTTTTTCTAAGAGTGTGTTGCTCTGTAGGCCTCTGGGACAAACCACAGCCTCTCTCATCTATAGAATCTTAATTGTCCAAAACTGTTGTGCCATTTGTTGTCATTCCACTTCAGTATTGTAGGTGCGTCTTTATTGGTCAATGACTGCTGATGCCTTTGGTGGACTGTTGATGACACTTTTGGTCTTTGGTGACAATTGTACTCGTTGATGCCTGAGGGTTATGAGGTTATATCTGGGGACCTTACTGAAGCTGATGGGGGTGACTTCTGGGGACTCTGGAAACTAATTGTGACTGTGAATGACCTTTGGTGGAAGAGGAAATGAAAGAGCAATGTGTAGGGGTGGAGTTAGGACAACACCCTGTGTCTTAGTTCCACTCTATGATCCAAGATGTGTGTGTGTGTGTGTGTGGGGGGGGGGGGGTGTATATTAGTTGGATCCCTCTGGCTTCACAGCTGAGTGTCTTTCTCCCATCATGTATTTCTTAGAAGAGAATGCCGAGAGGAACATGCTGGATCCGACCTCAAGAGAAAATCTGAAATTCAAAGATCTTCAGAGGGTCGGTGTCTTAGGCATAGCTTAGTATTTCTTTCTGGAAAACTGCAAATTGTAGATCCATCACTGATAACAGATCTAAACCTGAAACTTCAACTGTATGTTCTTGTTTCTAGGTATTGATAGACTGGATTAACAATGAACTGGAAGAGGACAGGATCATCGTCAAAGACTTGGAGGAGGATTGCTATGATGGACAGGTGCTCCAGAAGTTATTCGGTAAGGAAGACTCTGTGTAGTGTCTGAACTCGTTTTTTATTGTTTGTGTATCAAATTATAGAGTTGAAAAGGTAACTTTGCAGTACACAGTATTTGTATAAATGGTATAGTATGCAGATCTGCATAACTGTGTAACTCCTCTCTCCCGGTGACAGAGAAGCTGTCTGGGCGTAAGCTGAACGTGGCTGAGGTGACCCAGTCAGAGATAGGACAGAAACAGAAGCTCCAGACAGTACTGGAGGCCGTCAACGAGCTGCTCAGGCCTCACGGCTGGTCCATCGAGTGGAGCATCGACTGTGAGTTGTCCACTAAGCCGCGAAAACACAGTAATTCAATATCCAGTTTGCCACATAGGACTAATGTAAGGGTTCACAGACCATCAGACACATACCTTTACACAATCGCTACTACAGAATCGCTACTACAGATCAGTTCTGTTATGGCATCCTAAGTCTTTAAAGAGATACATCTTCTCGTTGAATATTACCATAGGCACTGTATTTCACCCGATTTACAATAGTACTGAACTGTATTTCACTTGATTTACTGTAGTACTGAACTGTATTTCACTTGATTTACTTTAGTACTGAACTGTATTTCACCTGATTTACAGTAGCACTGAACTGTATTTCACCTGATTTACAGTAGTACTGAACTGTAGTTCACCTGATTTACAGTAGTACTGAAGTGCATACGGCACACTATTCAACCATGGTAAAGTCATTCTAGCCATAGTAATTCAAAGTGATGTCACGGCTCACAACACCCTCTCCTGGTCTCCCCCGCCGTCCACAGCTATCCATGCTAAGAACCTGGTGGCCATAGTGTACCTGCTGGTAGCTCTGGCTATGCACTACCTGGCCCCCATCAGACTGCCTGAACACGTGTCTGTACAGGTGGTGGTGGTCAAGGTAAGGAGACACAGCATACATTGACATCTATTATCTGTTACACATCATGATGATGACGCATTGACCTGCATCGGTGGTTTTAATTGTTTTAGAAAAGAGAGGGCATACTGCAGACGTCTCATGTGACTAAGGAGCTGACAAGCACTACAGAGTATGTACTACTGTTATATAGCTTGCATGTTTTCAGTTTCTGTGGAAATCCTTACAGTGTGTAGGAACAACAATTGCGTTTCTGGTTTTTCTTTTTCTAGGATGATGATTGGTAGATTTGGTGAGTAGATGTTGGTTGAACATTGAGGTCGGTTGTTAAAATGGATTCATGTGGAGTTCAAATTTTTTCTGATCTTGATTCCCCCCCCCCTGTATCTCAGAAAGGGATGCATTTGATACACTCCTGGATCACGCACCGGACAAGCTCAATGTGGTGAAGAAGGTAAAACATTTGAAGAGAGATTTAAACTTGCAGAAGGCACTGCGTTTGGTTCCTTTATACTTTACGCTTTGTCTTTGAATACTTCTCTCCATCAGTCCCTCATCACCTTTGTGAACAAACACCTGAACAAGCTGAATCTAGAGGTCACAGAGTTGGAGTCACAGGTTAGACATCTGATGATGCTTTATTGAACTACACAACCGCTCAATCAATATAACACACTGTAACCACTGGGAATAAGATACAGTGAGTTTGACTCCATATCGTCATGTTGTTGTTTTAATATTATTGTGTCCAGTTTGCTGATGGTGTGTACCTGGTGCTGCTGATGGGACTGCTGGAGAACTACTTTGTCCCTCTCTACAACTTCTTCCTCACACCAGAGAACTTTGAGCAAAAGGTAGGTGGGACTTTTAGAAGTGGTGTTTATCCGTAAGTGGTGGACTTGTAGAAGTGGTGATTCTTTGGTCGACTGTTTGCAAGTTCCTCCTGTTGATCCTCTCTCCTGGTTCCCCTCAGGTCCACAACGTGGCATTTGCCTTTGAACTGATGCAGGACGGAGGCCTGAAGAAACCCAAAGCCAGGCCAGAAGGTATAGTAGAAAGCCAGTAACACATGGTGGGGAATGCCGGCAGTGGGAATTCAGTTGGAAAGGGAAGCTTGATTTAGGTAGGCTATGCATCGGAAAGCTTATGAAGCTTGAGTAGCTGTTATGTCTTAGATGTCCAATAGGTGTAGACATTGCCTCACTTTAGATACTTGAACATTGGTGTATGTCTAAGCCAGCCAGTGACCCACACACCCAACCTAACCCCGCCCGCCAGCTCCTATCATTAATCATTCTGATTATACATTTACATTTTTATTTCTGCATACCAATATTACCCAGAATCAGTCAAGCAGCATGAGCTTCCTTGACTTGCCTATTGTTTTTGTATGTTTGTGATCTTTCCTCTCAGAGAGCAGTTTGTTTATTTGTTTTTAATAACTTTTTACTTCTTTTGTGTGTCTTGTTTGGTTCTAGACGTTGTGAACCTGAACCTGAAGTCCACCTTGAGGGTGTTGTACAACCTGTTCACCAACTATAAGAACTCAGAGTGATGTCTGCCTTCCACACATAGTCACAGCCACAGTACAGTGTGAGGAGAATGAAGGCACTGTGTTTGTGCTACCTTCACACTGGCTGATGTCTGAACCCCTGATGAACCCACTGGGACTAAACCAAAGTTCCACCTCGTATCAGTGAGAATGTTTGTATTTAATCTCCCCCAATGTCAGTATTTAAATCCTCCTTTATGCTAACTGTAACCCCCACCACAGCTCACTTATGTTTCATATTTTTGTACTCAGTCAACACTGGAGAATGATTCATGCAACTGGAAAACATGGGTGTGTATTTTATGCAAAAAAGCCACTGCTGCTTAATAAGAACATATGTATGATCCACTGCTTGCATGTGCAAGGACCTGCTTTATGTCATATCTCATAAAGCTTTTTATATTATTCCCATATTATTATTATTATTATTATATTATTATTATTACTAAATCTATTGTTCTATTGTATCTAGCCATTTCAAAATATAAAGGAATTTGAACAGTACTTTTAGTATTCTGCGATTGTTTATGTGGACAGGTACAAGCCATATTTACAATGCCGACTCTGTTGCCTTTCACCTTAAGTGCCATGTTATCTTCTTCCTACTGTACCCGAGAGAGCCACAAAGCATTGTGGTATTAACCTGCCCTTCAGACAATTCCCAGTAGAGCGCCCCGAGGACAGCTAGCGAGGCTCTCCACCACGTTGTGCCAGAGAGCGAGAGACCAGAGAGCTGCACGTAGCCTACAGGAGTCCACTCATGCATTTCAGACCGAGGGTAAATTATTGAGAGGGATAAGTCTGGATCGCCAGTAGAACATCTTGTCTCACTGCTTGTATGTATCTTGTCTCACTGCTTGTATGTCTGTCTATCCCAAAATAAATGTTTAAACTCAGACAGTGTGTGTTGTTTTAATTTTACACTTCATACATGTACGTTAGCTTTCTTAGTTTGCCTTCAAAGTGAATCAGAAGTGGGGCTTAGATTAGAACTCGCATCACAAGCCCTCTGGTTTCGGTTTAGCCAAAGGAATTATGGGGTTTATTTTAGGACCCTGTCTTTTTTTTCTTGTCTATTTCCTTGGTTACCATGGCTACCTCCCCTTTCCCAAATCTCCCTTTCCTCTCTGGGTGATGGCTCCTTTGTTTATCTCTGCTCCTCTGACCTAGAGACGGAGCGCATGGAGTTTGTTGTCTCTGTCTCTCTCTGTCGATGATTGTGGAGTGCTGGAGGACAGACAACAACCAATTGAAACAGCTAGCTTCCAAAGGGAACGAATGAGAGGGTTGTCAGTGAGCCATACGGTAGGGCTGCTAGGTGTCATGTTCATTTGGGCCTCCTGTGTGGTTGCCAAGAAAATGCTTTCACTTCCAGAAGGTGAAGTGACCTCACATTCTACCGGTCTTGCAGTCTATCCTAATGCTCTAAACTATAACGCTAAGCGTCATATGCAAGGCCTCTCCTCAGAACGCACTCTGAACTGTGTGTAACAAAAACCACAGTTATAAAAGAGGAAGTGCTCACTGCTTACTTCTTTCCTTCCGCATCCTCTCATTTCTCTTTTAACCCTATTATTCCTTCATTCTTCCTTTTTGTTTCTCATAGAAATGTTTAATTGGTCCTGAATTGGATGAAGTTTGTTTGTGCTGTTATCCTGTGGCATGTTTCTAAAGAACTGCTTGTCAGAATGGTTGTACTTCTCTTTGTAGCACGGCTATTTGGATTGATTCAGTGAGGACGTCAGTCAGGAAGCTGTACGCAGGAGTTCGCCTATTCTGTCTGCTTGTTGCTACTGCTCTGAAGGTAAGGTTTACTGGATTAGACATTTTTGGTGCCTCCGGATTAAAGTTTGTGTCAATTTCAGGCATAGAATCCCTAGGGGAAAAGTACACTAAACACTCAAAGATGCACAGTGAAGCTACACTAGTCTCAGGGAGACACTTTGACATATTGTTGGTCACAGTGCATCCCAGTCAGGTTAGTCTACAGTCAGAAGGCATTTCTCTAAGCTTGTTTCTGTTTTGTGTTGTTTTGGGGCCCATTGCATGAGACGATTGCATGCGGCGTTGTAGTGGGACTTCACACAAAGTTATGGGGTTATATCCATTTGCCCATTTGTTCATTTGTGTGGGCTCAGCTTAGGCAGAAGTGAACTCACAGAGAAGGAAGTAACCAAATAAAATACCATAACTTTTTCAGTTTTCACAACAGAGGTTTAAAATGGTCCCTTAAATGAATTTGGAACTACTACTGAACTTTTATTGACACTGTAGGCTACGCTGATTCCAGCAGCAGTCAGTTGATATTTTGTTCACTAGAGGGGACATGGAGGATTTTCCTGATATGCACCAGGGGAAAGACCCTGAGGACATTGGATCTTTCCAGAGTAAGTACATTTCACTGTACTCAAGCACAGGCAAACTGTTGGATTTTATATTTTCTTTCCAAAATGGTTGTCAAGGTGTTTTCTTAACTGAACATTTTGTGTGTTGGAACAGGTGAAAAGAGGAAGATCATTCAGCCGGCATCTTTGAAAGACCCCAAACTTGAAAAGCTGAAAGCGGTAAGACTGATTTTTTTTTCTCTATTTTATACCACCATACATTATGCTACTATACTATGTTTGCAAAGAAAGTCTCTGATTGCATATTCATTAGGGCATTGCTGAACCACTAAGCTCTATTGTGTGACAGGTGGGTAAACCAGTACATTTTTCACGAACGTCTTTATTAGAGATTATGCTAGACAGAGTCGTTGCTAGGGCCACATAGTTGTTGTCAGGGCAACTTCTCCCTAAACCCTCAGAGAGGATTTGAAATAGAAAAGATACTTGTGGAATAAATTCAAGTAAAATCAAACAATTGTCTTCATCAATTAGATGAGCATAGATCAGTGTAGGCATAAAAGTGGCCCTTGTTTTCATATAAGTTTGATACCATTCTATTCTCTCCATTCAACTCCATTCCAGGCATTATTATGAGCCGCCCTCCCCTCAGGAGTCTCCACTGCAGTAGATAGTACGGTACTGATCTCGGCACCCAGAACCAAATATCTGTGCTGTTCCATTTGGTACAGTTCTGTAACAGAGCTTTGTCAAAAGGGACTAGAAGGGGAGAGCTGTCACGAGTGGGTGTAGAGGGAGACCAAGGCGAAGCGCAGCGATAGTTCGACATGTTTATTTTAACTAATAAACTTGAAATGTCACGAACTATACAAAACAAAACAACATAGCAATGAAAACTGAAACATTCACTTGGCTGTGACATGAGACGTAAAAACATCCAACAATGACCCACACAACAGGTGTGGGGAAAGGCAACATAAATAGAATCCCCAATCAGAGACAATGTCTCGCAGCTGTCTCTAATTGGGGATTCAGCACAAAAAGAAAACATAGATCTAGATCTACTAGATCTGTCAGGCTCTGACCCTGGCTATCTAGAGGAGCCAAAGAGCTCCCTATGGCCAGAGCCTGACAGTACCCCCCCTCTAAGGCGCGGACTCCCGACCGCGATAAATACATAAAAAAAGGCTCCGGGCTGCGGACCTTCACTGGAGGCTCCGGGCTGCGGACCCTCGCTGGAGGCTCCGGGCTGCGGACCCTCGCTGGAGGCTCCGGGCTGCGGACCCTCGCTGGAGGCTCCGGGCTGCGGACCTTCGCTGGAGGCTCTCGGCTGCGGACCTTCAATGGAGGTTCTGGGTTGCTGACCTTCACTGGAGGTTCTGGGTTGCTGACCTTCACTGGAGGTTCTGGGTTGCTGACCTTCACTGGAGGTTCTGGGCTGCTGACCTTCACTGAAGGTTCTGGGTTGCGGACCTTCACTGGAGGTCGAGTGTGGGGAGCCGGTACTGGGCTGCGGACCTTCACTGGAGGTTCCGGGTTGCTGACCTTCGCTGGAGGTTCCAGGCTGCGGACCTTCACTTCAGGACGAGTGCTGGGAGCTGGCACAGGACGTACCGGACTGGAGAGGTTTACTGCAGGCCTGGTGCATGGAGCCAGCACAGGTGGCACTGGACTATTGACATGCACCTCCGGACGTTTACTGGAAGCCGTCACGAGACGTTCCGAACTGGAGAGGCGCATTGGAGACTCGGCTTGGAAGGTTGGCCCCGAACGACTCGGATTGGGAATGCCCTTCATGGGCCTCTTTCCCCTCAACTCCGTTTTCTCGCTCTCGCACTCCCTCCAATTCTGCCTACCCAGCTCCATGATCCTCCTGAATACTCCAGCCCGGTATCGCGCCTCCTCATCCAACTCCTTCCAGTCCTGTTCCTCTTCCTCCTCGCCATTCCACCTGGAGAGTGGTACTGGCGTCTCCTCCTCTCGACCAGACCACCCCCATAGCCCCCCCAAAAAATTCCCTTGGGGTTGTTGGCGGGCGTTTCCCCGTATCGTGCGTCGCACATAACGCGGCGGCACCTCCTCTCTCTCCCCAGTTACGCTGCTTGGTCTGGTAGTGGTGGGTCATTCTGTCACGAGTGGGTGTAGAGAGAGACCAAGGCGAAGCGCAGCGATAGTTCGACATGTTTATTTTAACTAATAAACTTGAAATGTCACGAACTATACAAAACAAAACAACGTAGCAATGAAAACTGAAACACTCACTTGGCTGTGACATGAGACGTAAAAACATCTAACAATGACCCACACAACAAGTGTGGGGAAAGGCAACATAAATAGAATCCCCAATCAGCGACAACGTCTCGCAGCTGTCTCTAATTGGGGATTCAGCACAAAAAGAAAACATAGATCTAGATCTACTAGATCTGTCAGGCTCTGACCCTGTCTATCTAGAGGAGCCAAAGAGCTCCCTATGGCCAGAGCCTGACAAGAGCGAGGTATGTTGTCACACTTTTCACGCTGTCTAACATTTACTGGGCACAATATATCACAATGGTATAAATGTCATACCAAATGAAAGAAGGATGTCTTGGGCACATATTTTGAATTCATTACGTCTTCATATCTTATTTTAGTACGGGGTTGTAGACAGTTAAATAGAGAGTGTGCACTTTAATTTGCCCCATCAGCCGGTAAATTGTCAAGTTGGATTATCAACCAGTAAGAACACAACTAATTAATTGTGAATGTTGATTTTAATTTCAAATCAAAACAATAGAGCACACATTAACTAAGTGGCACGACCACTTTACTTTGAACGTTCACTCACGTGCACGTAGATCCACGGTAACTGTTGGAATCGGAATGGAATGTAATGCTGCAGATAACTTGCTTAAATGTTTAAAGTCTTGACAAAACAGACGTGGTGTTTAAACACACTAACGTTTTGTAACAGCCTATACGACGTACATCCGTATCTGACTAATCAGACTCATATTCAGATTCACAGTTCTGGCACACATAAATTGCCTGGCCTGAGGTGCAAACATCATGGGCCCATTTTGTTGCATCTCACACACCTCACCCAAGTCTCCTTTGGAAGGCTGTTTGAAAATGGCTCCACAAAGACGAGGCAGACACAATCCTCTTCATCTGATGATGACTCTTCTACAATTTTTCTTTTATTAGCTGCCTTGTTCTTTGCAGATCCAGATTTTGACTCCGCCCCCTTGCTTCCCTTCCTTCTTTCCTTCAAAAACACATTTCCTCATTGCAATTACATATTCATTAAAGGCTTATTACGCCCACCTCCCTGTCTACTATCCTTGTTGCCACAATGCAATTCATAACACCACACTAAATTCATGACACTGTATGAAGTAGTGTGTGTGTGTGTGTGGATATACTGTCTCATACAGTAGGCATGTAGTGTGTTAGTAGCAGTCATTGAGACAACTTGCCCCAAACTGACATGTGTGCTAATGTTGGCAAAATCTCAAGGTTAGCTTAACATAGGACTGCAGCTAAAGTATCAAAAGACACGTTATTGTCTCCTCTACTCAGTGCAAAATGATCATTTTGAACATTCATACCTATCAAAGTTTTATTGCCAATTTTTTACTTTTGAAGGGGAAAAATAAGAAACTTGTGCTCACCTCAGATTAGAGTGACCTTGACCACATGTGAACAGGAAGTTGACCATAGAACATGTAGTCACACAAAGTAGCTGTTTGATTTTTGAGATAACGCCTCTAGTGTTGGAGGTATTAACAGTTTGACAACTTAACCGTGTGACAACTTACCTCGCTGGCCCCTATAGTACTATTGCAGGCAGTTAATATCACTGAATGTAACTTACTGTTATCATGAACCTTGGTCTTAACAGGTTTTGGTTGACTGGATCAACAGCACTTTGAAAAAGGAACACATCGTGGTGCAGAGTCTGGAAGAGGATATCTTTGATGGTCTAGTCCTCCATCACCTCCTTGGTGAGACACACGCTCTCTCTCTCTCTCTCTCTCTCTCTCTCTCTCTTTCTCGGTATTTGCTTGGCCTTTACCTGTGCTGTTCATAGGGAGGTTAGCTGGAGTGCATCTGTCTGTGGAGGAGATAGCGGTGACCTGCGCTGCTCAGACACGCAAGCTGAAGGTCATCCTGGAGGCTCTGAATGAGAAACTGGGGCTGGAGGACAGCTCTCTCGCCAGGTGGAGCGTCGAACGTGAGTCACATTCACAGTACAACCCCGCAAAACCAAAGCAGTGCCTTAGGACGCCCCCTGTTGGCTGGGAATGCTACACGACACTGCTGTTCCCCTCAGAGCCATGTTTGGCTAAGGGACTCTTCAATAGGATTTGATGGCGATGCTACAGTATAACCCCAAGGTGCTGCCTGTCTGCTGACACCTACTGAGAGGGATTATTGTAGGGAGAAGGCATCCCCTCAGGGTGCAGTGTTAATCATCAGTGGAGCTGGAGATTAGTTTGTGTTGTGGTGCCAACAAGATTGACAGCACGGGGCTTTGGTATGGTGTTCAAGCAGGTTGACTCTCCTCTCATTCCCTTCCTTATCTGTCAGTCATCCACAACAAAGACCTACTGGCCACTCTCCATCTTCTGGTTGCCATGGTGAGGTGCTTCCAGCCTAATCTGGAGCTTCCCCCAAACGTCAGAGTGGAAGTTTTCCTGTTGGAGGTGAGTTTGGTGTCAAATGAATGATACTTTACCCTAAATCAACCTAAAAAAAAAGAAACTCTCCTGTTCGTGAAAGTTGTGCTCTCACTTCACTGTGTCTTACGTTTACAGATCAACAGAAGCGGAATCAAATCAGAAAAGGAAATAGAAATTCTTACGGATGAAAGGTTGGTAAATTATTTCCGATTATGTTGTTGTGTCAGATTACAGTTGCATGTTCTTCAGAGAATGGATTCTGTTTCAGAAGATTGAATATTCACTTAATCTTTTGTCTACTTCAACAGCGATTCAACTACAGACTCACTGAGCAGTTCAGACAGTGAGTAAGATATTCAGGGTCACCTTAGCAGTCCTGTACTGTGGTTTATCCGGAACATTGCAGAGATAAACCCTCTTCTTCCTGCCTCTTCATCCAGGTGAGGATCCCATTGAGCAGCTGCTGAAGCTGGAACCCCACAAGATCAACACAGTAAAGCAGGTAATAGAAAAAAGATGGATCCTCCATCCCTGCTGACCTGTTCTGTAGTCTTAACCATTGCATTATTAGACAGAGGATTGATTATAGGACGAGCGTATATATTGTGTAGCTATACTGATCCTGATTGAGGGAGAGGCTGATTTGTGTGAATAAGATGGGTAACAGCATGAATAAATGCCCCTCATCGCTCATACTGTGCCTGATTGAATAAGCATTGCACCGACCCTATAGAACTGCAATATGGTCTCATTAGAATATGTCAACGTAGTGACGTTGAATGCTGTTGTTATATACAGTGTATATATACAGTACCAGTCAAAAGAGAATGCCAAGAGTGTGCAAAGATGTCATCATGGCAAAGGGTGGCTACTACTAGAATCTGAAATCTAAAATATATTTTGACATGTTTAACACGTTTTTGGTTACTACTTGATTCCATATGTGTTATTTCATAGTTTTGATGTCTTCACTATTATTCTACAATGTAGAAAATAGTAAAAATATATATTTAACCCTTGAATGAGTAGGTGTGTCCAAACCTTTGGCTGGTACTGTGTATATTGTGCTACTATAATAATATATGCCTTTTTGTAGACGCTTTTATCCAAAGGGACAGTCATGTGTGCATACATTTGACGTATATGGGTAACCTTGGGAACTGAACCCACACATTGCTTACACCATGCTCTACCAACTGAGCCATTCAGGATCACACCAGTGGAGGCTGGTGTGAGGAACTATAGGAGGACGGTCTCACTGTAATGGCTGGAATGGAGTTAATGGAACGAAGTCAAACATGTGGTTTCCATATTCTTGATGTGTTTGATACCGTTCCATTTATACCATTCCAGCCATTACAATGAGCCCGTCTCCCTATAGCTGATCCCACCAGCCTCCACTGGATCCCACCAAAGTGGGATTCAAATGGTTTTAATTGTAATTTTTTGTCAACGAACTACACAAAATACTCTGTAATGTCCAAGTGGAAGAAACATTCAAAAAATGTTTTTTAAAAGATTAATGAAAAATAAAACACGTATACCTCAATTAGATAAGTATTTACCCCCCTGAGTCAATACATGTTAGAAACACCTTTGGCAGCAGTTATAGCTTTGAGTATTCTTGGCTAAGTCTCTAAGAGCTCTGCACATCTGGACTGCGCAATATTCGGCCATTATTCTTTTAAAAGTTCTTCAAGGTGTTGGGGATCATGGCTATACAGCAATTGTCAAGTAATGCCATATATTTTCAAGCAGATTTAAGTCAAAACTGTAATATTTCCTCTTAGCCCCATCTCGTTTATTTTTATCCTGAAAGACTCCCCAGTCTTTGTCGATGTTAAATATACCCATACCATGACGCAGCCACCATTATGCTTGAAAATTAGGCGACAGTTACTCAGTGATGTGTTGGATTCGCCCCAAACATAAGGCTTTGCATTTAGGCCAAAAAGTGTATTATTGTTTTATAATGTTTTATTTGCAGTATTAGTTTAGTGCCTTTGTGCATACAGGATGCATTTTGGGGAATAGTTTGTTTTCTGTATATTTGTATTATTTTTTTCACTGTCATTTAGGTCATTATTGTGGAGTCACTACAATTTTGTTGATCCTCCCATCAGAGACATTGAACTGTTTTGGTGAAATCGCTGATCGGTTTCCTTTATGTCCTCCAGCTCAGTACATCATCCACAGCATAATGATTTACTTGACCATGCTTAAAGAGATATTCAATGTTTGATTTGTTATTCTTGTCCATCTACCAATTACTGCCCTTTCTGAGGCTTTTTGTAAAGCTTCCTGGTCTTTTTAGTTGAATCTGTGCTTGAAATTCAATACTTTACTGAGGGACCTTCCAGATGTTGTATGTATGGGGGACAGAGGAAGAGGTAGTCATTCAAATATCATGTCATCCCTAATATTTCACACAGAGTGAGTCCATGTAACTTATTATGTGATTTGTTAAAGCTACATTTTGCTCCTGAACTAATTTAGGTTTTCCTAAACAAAGGGGGACTATTTTCGAGTTATTTCAATTTGATTAATTTGTTAAAAAATAAATCATTTTCTTTTCACATTATGGAGTATTTCGTGTAAAAAAAAAAAAAAAAACGATTACATCTATTTCAATCCCACTTTGTAGCACAATAAAATGTAAAAAAAATCAAAGTTGGGTGAATACTTATGATACCCACTGTATATACCATTTAGCAGACACTTTTATTCAAAGCGACATGGCTACAGAGGTTATAATGTCAACACATTTCTAATGTGATAGGTCTGTAATCCTATATCTTTCTGTTATAGGCCATCATGCACTTTGTTAACAAGAAGATGTTAACCCTGGGACTACAGGTGACAGAAATGGAGAAACAGGTTTGTTTACTGTAGAAAGGGTTTGGCCATTCTGTTTGGATGGGTATTATTAATCACTACCGGTGTTGTGAATTGAAAGGTCATTGGTCTGTTTCCTTTCAGTTACATCACACCACATCCATTTGGGTAAGAGCCAACTGATGTTGTTTTTTATTCATGTAGTTTTCAGATGGTGTTATTCTCCTCCTGCTGATTGGACAGTTGGAGGACTTCTTTGTTCCACTCTATGACTTCAACATCACCCCAGTTGACACTACTGAGATGGTAAGACTCCTTCTTTGGGATGAATCATGTTCTGGAGGCAGCTCCAGAACAAAATGTATGTCATTGTTTGATTCAATGGTAAGGGCGGAGCTTAAGTATGATACAGTGAATGGAACAAAATATCACACAATACAATAATATTCTACACCTTTAATCTATCGAAGACGACAGCAGCAGAACAGTTGAGATTCAATTCATTAAGAATTTGAAATCCATACAGAGGAGGGTTTAGTATGTATTACATTATTGATTGCGCTCCTTTGTGAGATTGAGATAACGTTGCCCCGGTGTGTCAGTCAGCTGAATGTGTCATGGCCTGCTGTGTCTCTCACCTCACTCTCTCTGGTCTAGCTGCAGAATGTGACCCTGGCCCTGGACCTCCTGAATAACATAGGGCTACCCATGACCAACATTGACCCCCAAGGTAAGTGTGTTCAGTTTCTGTGGCACCCATAGTTGACCTACATATACAGTATTGTCAAACCAACTTGGAGACAAATGGGTCTTACCATAGTAATAATGCACTTAGAGGAGCTTGAGGAGAATATCTAAAAATACCACATCCACATCTACCCTTTGAAATAGGGTAGATCTATATATCTTTGAAATAGGAAGTTTGACAAAGATTGCTCTGGGCTGTAATTTTCATAGCACAGAAATGGCTCTGTGAGACAGTATTTTTTAACTAATTCAGAAGATTTCCTGTATCAAATGCATTTATCTGGGCAATGTCGAGTGGAAGCCTGGATTTGTGGTGATAGTTTGAGTTAAGCTGCATCACTATGCATGGGGATATGAAGGGAGAGCTGCGATTCCATTGGAATATTAATGAATATGATAAATATGATGATTATCACCCTGGATGATTGGCCGAGAGTTTGTCCCAAATGTTAACCTATTCCCTATATACAGATGTAGAATTGATCACCCTCTTGCAGGAAATGTAAAACATGTAGTGTATTTAAGCTTCTGAAGCTTGTAATTTCCACTTTGAATTTTCAGACTTGATTTTCCCTTATGGAAATTGCATCAAATAATAATTCAAATTTCCTGTTGCTGTGGGATTAATTTCCTACTGTAGCAAACTGGCTCAAATTAAGATCCTACATCTGTAGTGCACTAGTTTTGATCAGGGTTCTATTGGGACTCAGGCCCACTCTGAGGTCATAATCATTTATTTAGAGGCTCTCTCAGGGAGAACACACAGACTAAACCTCTCTCCATCATGCAATGCCAAACTGACAAGAGGCTAGAAGTGTGTGTGTGTGTACATAATGTACAGTGTCTTCGAAAGTATTCAGACCCCTTGAATTTTTCCACATTTTGTTAGGTTACAGCCTTGTTCTAAAATGTATAAAATAGTTTTTTCCCTCATCAATCTACACACAATACCCCATAATGACAAAGCAAAAACAGGTTTTTAGAAAGTTTTGGTAATTTTTAAAAGATTAAAAACAGAAATATACATTTACATAAGTATTCAGACTCTTTACTCAGTACTTTGTTGACGCACCTTTGGCAGCGATTACAGCTTCGAATCTTCTTGGGTATGACGCTACAAGCTTGGGTCACCAGTATTTGGGGAGTTTCTCCCATTCGTCTCTGCAGATCCTCTCAAGCTCTGTCAGGTTGGATGGAGAACGTCGCTGCACAGCTATTTTCATGTATTGATGTTCGATCGGTTTCAAGTCTGGGCTCTGGCTGGGCCACTCAAGGACATTCAGAGACTTGTCCCAAAGCCACTTCTGCGTTGTCTTGGCTGTGTGCTTAGGGTCGTTGTCCTGTTGGAAGGTTAACCTTTGCCCCAGTCTAAGGTCCTGAGCGCTCTGGAACAGGTTTTCATCAAGGATCTCTCTGTACTTTGCTCTGTTCATCTTTGCCTCGATCCTGACTAGTCTCCCAGTCCATGCAACTGAAAAACATCCCCACAGCATGATGTTGCCACCACCATGCTTCACCGGAGTGATGGTGCCAAGCTTCCTCCAGACGTGATGCTTGGCATTCAGGCCAAAGAGTTCAATCTTGGTTTAATCAGACCAGAGCATCTTGTTTCTCATGGTCTGAGAGTCCTTTAGGTGCCTTTTGGCAAACTCCAAGCGGGTTGTCATGTGACTTTTACTGGGGAGTGGCTTCCGTCTGGCCAGCCTACTATAAAGGCCTGATTGGTGGAGTGCTGTAGAGATGGTTGTCCTTCTGGAAAGTTATCCCATCTCCAAAGAGGAACTCTGGAGCTCTGTCAGAGTGACCATCGGGTTCTTGGTCACCTCTCTGACCAAGGCCCTTCTCCCCCGATTGCCCAGTTTGGCTGTGCGGCCAGCTCCAGGAAGCGTCTTGGTGGTTCTTGGGGATCTTCAATGCTGCAGAAATGTTTTGGTACCCTTGTCCAGATCTGTGCCTAGACACAATCTTGTCTTGGAGCTCAATGGACAATTCCTTCGTCCTTAGTTTTGCTCTGACATGTACTGTCAACTGTGGAAGCTTATATAGACAGGTGTGTGCCTTTCCAAATAATCTACAATCAATTGAATTTACAACAGGTGGACCCCAATCAAGTTGTAGAAACATCTCAAGGATGATCAATGGAAACAGGATGCAGCTGAGATCAATTTCGAGTCTCATAGCAAAGGGTCTGAATACTTATGTAAATAAGGTATTTCTGTTTTTTTTTACTTTTAATACATTTGCAAAATTTCTAAAAACCAGTTTTTGCTTTGTCATTATGGGGTATTGTGTGTAGATTGCTCAGGAATTGTTTTTATTTAATACATTTTTGAATAAGGATGTAACGTAACAAAATGTGGAAAAAGGGAAGGTGTCTGAATACTTTCTGAATGCACTGTATCTGTTGAGACCCAACGCCTTAACACTTTATGGCTGCTTATGACACCTACATAAGAGAGTTAAAACCAGACAAGGTAAAACATTCCATTACACCATAGCCTACGTGTCAACAGTATGTTTGTTATATATACACAGTACCAGTCAAAAGTTCAAGGGTTTTTCTTAATTTTTTCAATTTTCTACATTGTAGAATAATAGTGAAGACATCAAAACTATGAAATAACACATATGGAATCATGTAGTGGAAAAGGTCAAGGGGTCTAAGAACTTTCCGAAGGCACTGTTTGTGTGTGTTCTTGCTTTTGCCTATGAATAAACTGTTAGTAAAGAAGTGCTGAGCATTTACTTTTATTGTAAATTATTATAAAAGAAGCTGGTTAATTTGCCTGGCAGCATAACCTGTAATTTAAAAGTAAAGGTTTGAGTTGATAAAAGTTAATGGTTGGACCGGTTCAACTCATTTAACCCAGAAGCAAGAGACATATTTAATTCATTTTCAGCATCCTTTTAATTACATGCACATTTATGTGATGGAATAAGGAATCCCACTGCTCAAGGTCTACAGCACACGCCACTGTTTGCATTAATTAGGCTAGCAAGAGCTCGAGTGGATCTTAATAGTACATTTAAAGGGATACTTCAGGATTTTGGCAGTGAAGCATTTTATCTACTTCCCAGAGTCAGATGAACTTGTGTCTTTGTGTCCAGTAAGAAGGAAGTTAAGAGTTAGTTTTGTGAGCCAAAATCACAAAGTATATTTTTAATTATGCCTCATACAGGGATGAGTGAGATAGTTGGATCTAATCTTACCGTTTAGATATTGATTGAAGGTTGTTTTTGGTTCAATTTTGTGGCCCACTTTAAGAGGCAACATCAGTAAATGCACACACTTGACCTCCATTATCAATGCTCCAGTGATGGTGAATGGTGACGATGCATAAATAGATGACTCTAATCTCTTAATGTGTCTCTGACTGCATCTCTCCTAGATATAGTCTCTCAGGACGTGACAGTTACCTTGAAGGTCCTATATGCCCTGTTCAAGAAGCACAAAAACAGATGAGAATGGGAAGAACATGGAGGAGGACATTAGGAGGTGAAGACGCCTCAGGTCATTTTCTCCCTGGCATGTCCAGAACCATAGGCTGATTCCCTCTGTAAAATATTGACATTATATTTACAGAAATATCATATATCGAGTCTATGTTAAGCTTTGTGTACTTTGTGTCAATAAAATTATACTATATGTGCCATAGTTTGAATAGCATGGGAAACCAATCCACCACCACATTCACCTTTGCAGATCCAAGTAATCTCAAAGTAGACTGAAATTGTGAGTGAGTATCCTATTGTGTTCTATGTTCTACTGATGCTCGCTGCAACATGATATCAATGGATAACGGCATCCTGTGACGTTTTTACAAAACGTTGCAGTCAATACCTTGCAGTCAACGGGAAAAGGTGAGTGTCACAGAGTTGAGGCTTATGTCTGTACATAGCAGTCAATGGGAAAAGATGAGCGTCAACCAATTGATGCTTAAGTGAATACATTGTATTTAATAGGGGTAGATTTTTGACACAAAGTGGACACCTATGGACATGACACCCTGGTTCTCTCTCTCTCTCCCTCCCTCTCTCTTCTATCGCTCTCTTTCTCTCTTCCCCTCCCTCCTCTCTTTCCCCCTCCCTCCTTCACCATAGGACGTCATTGTAAATAAGAATTAGTTCTTAACTGATTTGCCTAGTTAAATAAAGGTTAAATTAAAATAAAATTAAATAAAATCTCTCTTACTCTCCCCATCCCTCTCTATTACTTCTTTCCCCTCTCCCCCTCCTCTCACCTCCACAGAAAGGATGTTGACGCATAGATATACAGTACATCAAGGGTACTGACTCATACAGTAAGTCAATAGATCGCATTCAAGGCAAAAACGTTGGTGATAAAGCTGCAATGGATAATTGGTGAAAGACTCAGAAAGACAGACATACAGACACAAAGAGACAGACAGCCAGGCAGACAGACATATACAATCACAGGCATGCAGGCATGCAGGCAGGCAGGCAGGCAGGCAGACAAAGCCTAAACCTAACCCTAAACCTAACCCTAAACCTAACCCTAAACCTAACCCTAAACCTAACCCTAGCTTCATGTTCACATACCCAAGGTAAGTTTTTTATTTATTTTTTTTATTTCACCTTTATTTAACCAGGTAGGTCAGTTGAGAACAAGTTCTCATTTACAACTGCGACCTGGCCAAGACAAAGCAAAGCAGTGCGACAAAAAACAACATTGAGTTACACAGTAAACAAACGTACAGTCAATAACTGTCAGGCTCTGGCCATAGAGAAGCCTTTTGCTTCTCTATATAGCCATGGTCAGAGTCTGACAGATCTATTATTTCTGTTTCTGGTGGTGGTTTGTGGTGGATCCCTAATTAGAGGCAGCTGCAGTGCATTGTCTCTAATTAGGGATCCTACATATATTTGTATGTTCCACACTGGGGTTGTGGGTCATTGTGTATATTCTCCAGTCACAGTAAGTGTGTTTCAGTTTTGTTGTTCATCGTGTTTGTTTTGTAGAGTTCATCAGTGTTGTGAACTTATCAATTAGTGTTATACCGTGTTTTGTTTGATCGTTCGTCATTTTTGAATTTGTTATAAAAAAATGTCGAACTATGATTGTGCCGCGCCTTGGTCTCTCACCGTCCCGACTCGTGACAGAATGACCCACCACTTCGAGACCAAGCAGCGCAAGTGGGCTCGAGACGGAGAGGAGCCCGAAGGCAACCCCAAGATTTTTTTTGGGGGGGGGGCTATGGGGGTGGTCTGGTGGTGAGGAGGAAGCGCCAGTACCACTCTTCATGAGCGAGGCGCCGAGGCTGGAGGATAAAGGGGGAGCGAAGTGCCGTGAGGAGGTGAGCGTGGGGGAATGCAAGGGTGGAGAATGGAGCGAGTTAAGGGAGCAACTGAGGCGAGGTTGGGAGGAGTGTGAGTCAGAGGAGGGAGCTGGAGTTAGGGGGGCCCAAAGTGAGCATCCCCAATCCAGGTCCGGTCGTCGGCTCTACTCCCATGCCAGAGCAGTCCGCTCCACCGGTGCCCAGTGTGGGTCCGGTCGTAAGCTCCACTCCCATGTCAGAGCAGTCCGCTCCACCGGTGCCCAGTGTGGGTCCGGTTGTAAGCTCCACTCTCATGTCAGAGCAGTCCGCTCCACCGGTGCCCAGTGTGGGTCCGGTCGTAGGCTTCACTCCCATGTCAGAGCAGTCCACTCCACCGGGGCCCAGTCTGGGTCCGGGCGTCCGCTCCAGTCCTGTACCGGCTCCACGCACCCGACTTCCGGTGCGCCTCCCCAGTCCGGTACGTCCCATGCCGGCTCCACCCACCCGACTTCCGGTGTGCCTCCCCAGTCAGGGTCCGGCCGTCTGCTCTGCTCCAGTGCCAGAGCAGTCCGCTCCACCGGTGCCTAGCCCGGGTCCGGCCATCTGCTCTGCTCCAGTGCCAGAGCAGTCCGCTCCACCGGTGCCTAGCCCGGGTCCGGCCATCTGCTCTGCTCCAGTGCCAGAGCAGTCCGCTCCACCGGTGCCCAGTCTGTGTCCGGCCGTCTGCTCTGCTCCAGTGCCAGAGCAGTCCGCTCCACCGGTGTCCAGTCCGGGTCCGGTTGTCTGCTCCACCCCCAGGCCAGAGCAGTCCGCTCCACCGGTGCCCAGTCCAGGTCCGGTAGTCCGCGTCACTCCATGGCCGGAGCCGTTCACCACACCGGAGCCCGGTCCGGCCCCGGTCATAAGGAGAGGGCATGGTAGGAAGTTGCCTACTTCGCCGGGGCCGGAGCCACCACCGAGGAACTAATCTTCCCTCCCTAAACCCCCCCCTATGTATTTGTGTGTTTTGGGCATCCGGGAGTCCGCACCTTTGGGGGGGTACTGTCAGGCTCTGGCCATAGAGAAGCCTTTTGCTTCTCTATATAGCCATGGTCAGAGTCTGACAGATCTATTATTTCTGTTTCTGGTGTTGGTTTGTAGAGATACTGGAGTGCAAAATAATAAAATAAATATGGGGATGAGGTAGTAGTGGGATATTTACACAAGGGCTATATACAGGTGCAGTGATCGATAAGCAGCTTTGACAGCTGATGCTTAAAGTTAGTGAGGGAGATAGGAAGTTGTGCTAAGAGACCACTTTCTTTTGGACAAGATACGTTTTGAAAACTGTAATGTTTACATGAATTCTGATTATTTCCAGGGATACACAACATCCTGAAATACAGTATAAGTTAATATATTTGTTAGAAAGAATACAATATATTTCCCTTGATGGAGAAATTATGAATGTCAAACATTTGCTTAACTTAGCCCACTCTCACTTACGCTTAAAATAACATTGCGGGACTGCGGTTGGGTTCGGGACCAGTTCTTGCGGGAGTGGATGGGAGTCGGACAGAAAGCCAGCATCGGGATGAAGAAATCAGTCCTGTGCAGACCTATAGCTCAAGGGCTCTGACTACTGTTAGCCAGATAGCTAGCTATGACTAGCTGGCTAGAAGGAAGAAGTATAATGTTAAACAGAGCCTGACCTCAGCAGGGGCAGTCAACTGAAATTAAACTAGCTATAATCTTAACTAAAGATATGCTAATATTAGTTATCTTAACAAAATAACTTTGCTTTACAGAGAGTAGTGAGGCAGACAGTGGTTAGGCAGGCTGCAATGCTGGAGGCAAAGGAGACAGACAGAGAGAGATAACAAGCAGAGTGATTGGGATCCCCTGAAATGTAAATAAGGTCCACTGAGAGAATCTTTAATCGTATCAAACACATTAATAACTTGTTTCTCTTCAAATGGGTTTAGAATACAACATTTTTGAGTAAACTAAGGGTCTTTTACAATGCTAGAATGCACTTCCTTGTAAGTATGTGTTGTATATTTTTAAAACTGCTTTACAGAGAGTAGAGAGACAGACAGTGATGAGGCAGACAGTGGTGAGGCTGAGGCAGGCTTCAATTCAGGAGGAGGTAGAGGAGACACAGAGACAGGAAGCAAGCAGAGAGAGAGGTTAGTAGTACAGTGGTTCCCAAACTTGGGGTCTTGGCAATGACGGAAAATAGAAATAACCCCAGCCCCCGCATAAATAAAAATAACCAAGTGCTGTGTGTCTGACTGGCCCAGGCGAGTGGGCTGCAAGCCCACTGCCACTGCGGTTGGGTATTATACCATCATTATATAATTAATATATTAATATTATACTAACATTATTCTATTATATTAACATCATACTTTTTATTTATTGTTATCATATTATACTAATATACTCATTTATACTAATTACTCATCCAGGTTGAGGAGTGCATCGTTTAACAACTATGCATCCATCCATGAGTAACTCTGGTCTGTAATCACTCATTCACTCAGAACTTATTTATTCATTCAGGTCTGTATATACATACTCATGTACAGTTGCTGTATCATATCACGTGCAATATTGTCATTCTTGGATTAAACTTACGTAGTCATTCACTCAGGAATGCATATTAGTATCCTGTCAGTTGTATCTTTTTTCATTGCTTTTAGTATATTGAATGTGCAATACGTGCATTTATCTGTAATTAAACCCTGTGCACTAAGGACTGTATTTTAAGGGAATTACTATTATTACCATAAATTATATCATACAAACATTTAGCTATTTAAGTATCTCTTCCTGTCATTTAACTGTACAGTTAATGTAACCATGCAAAATATTCACTTACCTGTTCATTTAACCAGACTGTATATTAAGTAAACTATTATTACCCTCACTTATATCATACACACTTTTAGCTATTTAACTATTTCTCTGCCATCGACCTGTATAGTATAGTTAACCATGCAAATATTCCTTATTTATCTATATCAACTTGCAATATTTTTATAATTTTTTTTCACCTAACACTCTGTAACAATGTATAGTGTACATATTCAGCCATCCACCCATACTACGCAATGTCTTTTTATAGCTTTTTTGCACTCCAGACTTTTTATACTTTTTCATACTACCACTCTATGTATCATGTATCATGTATCTGTCTTTTGTGTATTTCCATTCTGGCATTTTGCACCTGCCCTGTGTTTTTTCGTAGCTGCTTGGCGAAGAAATTTCCCCTCGGGGATCAATAAAGTATCTATCTATCTATCTATCTATCTATCTATCTATCTATCTATCTATCTATCTATCTATCTATCTATCTATCTATCTATCTATCTATCTATCTATCTATCTATCTATCTATCTATCTATCTATCTATATATCTATATATCTATCTATCTATCTATCTATCTATCTATCTATCTATCTATCTATCTATCTATCTATCTATCTATCTATCTATCTATCTATCTATCTATCTATCTATCTATCTATCTATCTATCTATCTATCTATCTATCTATCTATCTATCTATCTATCTATCTATCTATCTATCTATCTATCTATCTATCTATCTATCTATCTATCTATCTATCTATCTATCTATCTATCTATCTATCTATCTATCTATCTATCTATCTATCTATCTATCTATCTATCTGTCTATCTATCTATCTGTCTATCTATCTATCTATAGTGGACAGATTGAGCCAGAGCCAGGATGCCACTGCCCCCCCCCCAATTTTTGATTATTTTAAGAGGCCAAAGTCAGGGGACCTAGATATATTTTTTAGTTTCCACCCCCAACAAAAGTGTGATAAGTCTATGGTGCAGAAGGTTTTATTTTGTAAAGATGGGACCAACAGGAAGTGGCTGTCAAACAGGGAAGAGAACCATGCATTATTTGGCTTCATTTGTATGGCTTTTGCAAAGCCCACAGAGAACAGCCCTTTCATGAATGGAATGGCAGACTGGAAGCATATCCATCAGAGAGTGGAAGAGCATAAGAAGAGTATTATGCATAGAGGTTATGAGGCCTACTTTCTAAGGTCCTCCAAAGGTAACATTGAGAACCTGTTCATCGGCAGTCAGATGTCTGCTCATAGAGAGTAAGTGCGCAGAAGAAGGCAAGTGCTAGAGCGGGGTCTGAGCTACAGAGGCATGCAGTCTGAAGCAGCTAGATGACAGCAGCATTGGTCGTGGCAACTTTTTAGAGATTATCATTCTTCTGGGAAAGTACGACCTGTGTATGAAGAGCATCTCACTGCCTGCATAGAGAAAAGCAAAAAACTGCATGAGTCTGGGTCAAGATGGGGCAGAGGCTCTCTAATCACTCTATTATCAAAGACTACCATCGATAACGTCATTACCACCATCCAACACACAATGCAGGCCACGATAGCAAGTGAAATCCAGGAAGCTGGTATGTTTTCAGTCCAGATTGACACTACGCAGGACATTACAACACAAGATCAATGCTCTGTCATAGTCAGATATGTGACGAACGTCATCCATGAGTGGCTTTTGGCTGTGGTGAAATGCGAGACATCCACTGGACAATACTTTGTCCAGGTACTGAGTGAAGTACTGGAAAACATGAAGCTTGACATCAGCAAGTGCATTGGCAATTCCACTGATGGAGCCTTCAGTATGCAAGGCCAGTATAAAGGCTTCTCTGCCCTGCTCTCTGCAAAGTCCACCAATCAAGTGCATGTGTGGTGCTATGCACACATTTTGAACCTTGTTTTGGCAGATACAACAGAGTGTCTTGGCAAGTGGGTCACTTTTTTCTTTCGTGAATCCTATAAGAGGATGAACATTTGGGAGAAGGAGAGCAAGGATCCAAGACACAGACGTCTTGCTCCAATTGGAGAGACACGCTGGTGGGCTAAAGACAGTGCCTTAAAGAAGATGAGGGTCTGTATGTTGATGTCCTTCTCACTCTTTCAACCATACAAGGTCAGAAAAACATCAACACTGCTGCACGGGTCAAGGCACAAGGATACATTGAGGGGTTGCTGAAGTATGAAACAATACTTACAGCTCAGATATTCCTCAGAATATTTCAGGTCACCTCACCAATCTCAAAATATCTTCAAACAATTGGAATGGACATTCTGTCTACAGAGGAGTAGCTGAAAGGAATGGCAAGAGATTTAGAAAAATTCAAGGCAGCTGCAGACACATTTGTTCAGTGGAGTTGCAGCAACGGGATGAGGAAACAGAACTGGAGTTAGAAATCACTCTGCCAACGAAAAGGGCTCGAAAGAAGAAAACCATGCCTGGAGAGATGGCACAAGATGAGACTTTTACTGGGGCAGAGAGTTCATACAGGATTGGTGTCCTTAATCAAATTCTGGATAGATAGATTGTATCCATCAGCGATTTATGTGTAATGGCACTTTGTATGCCGACATGGCTCTTCTGGACCCTAAAAACTTTAGTCAGCTAACATCCAGTGCCAGTGGCCTTCCACCAACAGCCCTTCAAGAACTAAGCAAATGTTTGATCAAATTTGACAGCACAGCAACAGTGGCCAATTTACAGAGTGAACTCATGAGTCTGACAGAACAGTGGACTAGGTTAAAACAATCGGGATTTGAAGATGTGAAGACGAGGTGGAGATGGTGAACAAGAGCTGTTCGTCTTGCAAGGACTGTCCAGTGTGTTGCTACTGTATTCTTAGTCAGTACAACCTATTGACCGACACATACCACATCCTGGGCCTTGTTTACAAGTTCCTACTTACTCTGTCAGTAACCCAGGTAGCTTGCGAGCGGAGCTTCTCTACTCTGAAATGAATCAAGAGTAGGCTCAGGAGCAGTCTATCTCAACAACACCTGGAGGCTTTTATGCTCATTGCTACTGAGTGAGATGTTTTAATGGCCCTGGACAGTGACCTGGTTATAGATGGCATTGCTGAGAGAAGTGAGCTACTGCAGAAATTGCTAATTGAATTAAAGTATTTTATTCTATGACTTGCCTACTCACCAGTCTTTTCACCAACAAATGTCTTCCTGTATTATTTATTTTACTGGTCAGATGGTTCCAGAGATTCTTGCCTGCTTGCTGCCAGGGCCATTGTGCCAATATGTGCTCCTTCTAGCCAGCCTCCTCCTAAGAGCAACACTTTCCCCTTGTTCTATTTTACATCTATTTTACTAAAGTTATTGTTATAAATATTGTTCAGTAATCTTGTTTACATAAAGTATGGCGTGGGTTGTATCGCTGGGGGGGTTTTGGTGGGCCAGTCTGAGTCAAAAAGTCCAGGGCCATTTTTCATTCCCAGTTCGTCCCTGGGTCGGGGACCAATGTAGGGTCCCCTGAAAATGGAGGCCACTGTGTTCTTGGGGACCTTCAATGTTGCAGAATTCCCCCAGATCTGTGACGACACAATCCTGTCTAGGAGCTCAACGGACAATTCCTTCGACCTCATGGCTTGGTTTTTGCTCTGACATGCACTGTCAACTGTGAGACCTTATATAGACAGGTGTGTGCCTTTCCAAATCATGTCCAATCAATTGAATCAAGTTGTAGAAACATCTCAAGGATGATCAATGGAAACAGGATGCACCTGAGCTCAATTTCGAGTCTCATATCAAAAGGTCTGAATATTTATGTAAATAAGGTATTTCTGTTTTTTATTCGTAATACATTTGCAAAAATGTCTAAAAACCAGTTTTTCCTTTGTCATTATGGGGTATTGTGTGTAGGATATATATTTTTTAAATCCATTATAGAATAAGGCTGTAATGTAACAACAAAATGTGGATAAAGGGAATGGGTCTGAATACTGTCTCTCGGTATGTCTTTCTGTGAGTGTCTGTTTGTCTGTCTGACTGTCTGAGTCTTTCACCAATTTACCCATTGCAGCTGTATCACCAACCTTTTTGCCTTGAAAGCAATGCGTCTATGCCCTGTCTGTGGAGATGGGAGAGAGGAGGGAGAGGAAGGAGGGACAGGGAGAGAGAGAGATGAGAAGAGGGGAAGGGAGTTAGGGAAGAAGGAGTGAGATAGAATGGAGTGGGAGGAGATAGAGTGAGGGAGGGGGAGAGAGAGGAGGGAGGTAGATAGAGAGGGAGAGGAGGGAGATATGAGTGAATAAGAGAGAGAAAGATAGATTGAGAGAGAGACAAAAGGAGGGAGAGGGTAGAGGTGGTGAAAGAAGAGGGGGAGAAGGGTATAAAGCACAGGAGGTTGGTAGCACCTTAATTGGGGAGGATGGGCTTGTGGTAATGACTGGAGTGGAATAAGTGGAATGGTATCAAATACATCAAACACTTGGTTTCAATGGTTTCCATGTGTTTGATGCCATTCCATTCGCTCTGTTCCATTCATTAATATGAGCCGTCCTCCCCTCAGCAGCCTCCACTGGTATAAAGAGGAGGTAGAGAGAGAGACAGAGGGAGGCAAAGAGAGGGAGAGAGGAGGGATTGAGAAAGAGAAAAGGGAGAGGGGGATTAAATAATATATATATATATATATATATATATATATATATATATATATATATATATATATATATATATATATAGAGAGAGAGAGAGAGAGAGAGAGAGAGAGAGAGAGAGAGAGAGAGAGAGAGACGTCTGTTTGTCTGTCTGTATGTCTGTCTGTCTAAGTCTTTCACCAATTCACCCTTTGCAGCTTTATCACCATATCTTCCCATTGACTGCAATGAATTGACATAAGCATCATATGTTGTGACGCTTCTCTTTTTGAGGCTGATAATGGGATGCTCAGGCACACTTTCATTAGAGCTCAATGTCACACTACTCATAGGGCAGACAGAGAGAGAGAGAGTGTAGACCTGGCCAGGGTTGTGTTCCTCCTCTTCATCATGTAAATAGCCCATTTCAGTAGACAGTTTAAATATGCTGTCAGGTCATCTGAACGGTTTCTCTTCACTCAATGTTTTGAGGCCAGCCTTCCAATTTACTGCCCTTGAACACCCCAGTCTCGGGATTACCAGTTAGATTTGCCCAATGAAAATTGTGGACATTTAAGACAGGCATAGTGGTCTCAGAGGATTCCGGACACTTACTGTAGTTTCGGATAAAAAGGTCTGCAATTACAATAAATAGACTACTGAATAAGGACTGTCAGTCTTGTTGAAGGCTGGTTTCAATTGAGGGGAAAATAAGGCTGACTGTGGGGGAAGTGCAAAGACAGATGTAATATTGGTATTGCTTATGTTTCAAGTGGCGCAGATGTCTAAGGCACTCATTCTCAGTGCTAGAGGCGTCACTACAGACACCCTGGTTCGTTACAGGCTGTATCACAATCCGTGATATCGTGATTGGGATTGTGACTTGCCTAGTTAAATAAAGATTTAATAAAAAATAATAATAATTTAAAAAAAGTTTGGTGCTCTTGTACAGATATACAATCAGTTACTTCAGCTCTATTCTCATCTCTTTACCTCTCTCCTTACCTCTCCTCTCCCCTCCCATCCCCTCTCCTCCTCTTCCTTCTCCTTACCCCGCCACCCCACCCACACACACACCCGTGTCTCTATCTTTGACTGACATCTGATCACAAATGGCACTTTAATGATAATCTGATAGAGGGATTGAAATGGTCTTTATCACATTACATTTAGACAAATGGCACAAAATGTCAACATTAAGATCCACTTAACGTGGGCTCAGCGCCACAGAAGGCTGAGTGGGCAGTGGGGTAGATTGGAGTGTCTAATGTGCTTTTCATAGATGAATGCCGGCAGCCAACGCTTTGCCCCGGTTCTCTGGAACAGTGGGAGATGGAGATTCAAGCAATGATTTGTTTTTCATAGTGATTCATGGGATTAATTAGTTCAAACGCCCATGTCTCTGTGGTCTTTTTCATAAAAATGCTATCACGGCAATGCAACAGAGAGGGAGGTCTGGGAGAATATGGAGCAAAGAGATGAATGTGTTTAGGGGAGAAGAAGAAAGAAAGGAAGAGTGTGAGGGACAGACTGGTGGGAGGAGGAGAGAACAGAAAAGGCACATTGAACAGAGGCAGAGGTACAGAGGTGAGACGTTTGGAGAGCGAGAGAGAAAGCTGACTAAGTTCAAAGGACTTCCTGCTAACAATTCTTGACAACTCCTTCGATGTTCTGGCCTCTGACACGATCATCCTGCTGTGGCAGACACGTTTCTAATTTAGAACAAGGTGTCTCTGTCTGTGTCTTTGTCTGTCTAGTCTGTCATCTCCAAGCCTTAATGATGTCTATGCCTCTGGCCTGGCTGCTTGGGTCGTGTGATTCACCAGGCTGGGAGTGTCAGCTACAGGCCACTGCTTTGACTCAGACAGGATGTTCTGGCCAAACACAACCTCTGAAACTGTTAGAGGAATTTGTATGTTTAAAGTAATGACTAAAGTATTCCACCCTGAAACTGTGTAACCGTGTGAAATGTATTAGAATTATACGATTATAATTCTAAGAATGTGTGTACATAGGACAAGTCAAGACTAGGTCAGTATGTTACTATTTAGCAAAATAGTCAGGATGTAGTTAAGACAACAAATGAGAAGAGGAATGATATACAGACTATTTGTGACAGTTGTAAAACTGATAACAGGAGGGTGGGCTTTTCCCCCCAGGGAGGGGAGAAACTGTTAGGCTTGCAGGAGATTAGGCAGATCGGAAAAAAGTACAGCCCCCTAAAGCAGGGTGGGGTTTTTTGACTGATGTGTGTGTGTATAAAAGAGGGGCTATGAACTTAGAGGGGAGAGCTCTCTGAATAAAGAACTGACCATTGCAAGCTGGGGCTCTGTCTGCATTATTAAAAACTGAAGCCTTACCACCTTCAGGATACAGATAGAGTTATTAAAGAGTTAATTTAGAACATTGAGAGAGAAATTCTTGTGACAGAAACTTGATTAAACTTTTATGTTTTTGGCTCCCAAGTTGGGCTGAGATTCTGCATTTGATAAAGAGCAGAACACACTCAGGAATGTTTAAACACACTGGAAAAGATACATCTTTATTTCTCCCTGGTGTAACAATACAAAGTTAACAAGTGCAGAAACAATTCAGCTTCTAACTGTACATTCTAGTGGGTAATACATAGACAGAACGTGGTGCAGGTCATCAACATCACCACACCCAATCACTACAAAGCTTCTGTGTACAAGTGGAGATTCACTGTAAGGCAACTGTTACTACGGCAACCTCAAGACTAAAACATAAGTGCCATCCTTACAGCAAGGATTACAATACTGACTATGTCACGTCAAGTCCATGTTAAGAAAACAAAACAGAAAGTCAGATTTGCCTTGTAAAACAACAACACTGCAGACCTTGTTTGGGCTTCCAGTTTGGGGAGGACTGCAGTTATGCGCCCCGTTATCAATGCCATGATAAGAGGGGGAACTGTTGGGTTGCTATGATTGCTATGGTAAGACAGGGAACTGTTGCATTGCCTGCTACGGCAGGGGCATTTCCCTAGTTATCACCCCTACATATTGTCAATGGGAAGGGAATTCCCTGCTCACAGCTTTGCCTTGTTACAGCAGCACAGCGCTGGGGATCCGGAGGAGACATGTGTTCCGTAGCATATCTGATCTCTGCCATTTCCCCTGCTTTGAGGACCAATTAAATCCCCTTTGTACTGCAGAAGCTGTTTAAAATTCCTGCTCTTCCGGGCTTCCTTGCTAATGCCTCACTTTCTGGGGAGGGAGAGAGGGAGAGAGGGAGGGAAGGAGAGAGTGGGAGAGAGAGGAAGAGAGGGAAAGGGGGAGAAGAGGTTGGGCGCATCGTATCTCAGCACAAGGTACAAGTTTGCTGGAGCAAACATGCAATTAGACTATACGGAAGTTAACTATCTCAAACTGGCCAAGTCTGAACGTTATTGCTAATCATAAGAGATTACACTGAGTATACCAAACAATAGGGACACCTTCCTAATATTGAGTTGCACCCCCCCTTTACCCTCAGAACAACCTCAATTCGTCAGGGCATGGACTCTACAAGGTGTCGAAAGCGTTCCACAGGGATGCTGGCCCATGTTGACGCCAATGTCAAGTTGTCTGGATGTCCTTTGGGTGGTGGACCATTCTTGATACACACAGGAAACTATTGAGCGGGAAAAACCCAGCAGCGTTGCAGTTCTTGACACAAACTGGTGCGCCTGGCACCTACAGTGCCTTCGGAAAGTATTCAGATTTCAATACTTTGTTACGTTACAGCCTTAATCTAAAATGGATTAAATAAAAACAATTCCTCAACAATCTACACACAATACCCTATAATGACAAAGCGAAAAATAAATAAAAACTGAAATACCTTGTTTACATAAGTATTCAGACCCTCTGCTATGAGACTCGAAATTGATCTCAGGTGCATCCTTTTCCATTGATCATCCTTGAGATGTTTTTACAACTTGATTGGAGTCCACCTGTGGTAAATTAAATTGATTAGACATGATTTGGAAAGACACACACCTGTCTATATAAGGTCCCACAATTGACAGTACATGTCAGAGCAAAAACCAAGCCGTGAGGTCGAAGGAATTGTCCATTGAGCACCGAGACAAGATTGTGTCTAGGCACAGATCTGGGGAAGGGTACCAAAACATTTCTGAAGCATTGAAGGTCCCCAAGAACACAGTGGCCTCCATCATTCTTAAATGGAAGAAGATTGGAACCACCAAGACGCTTCCTAGAGCTGGCCGCACAGCCAAACTGGGCAATCGGGGGAGAAGGGCCTTGGTCAGGGAGGTGACCAAGAACCCGATGGTCACTCTGACAGAGCTCCAGAGTTCCTCTTTGGAGATGGGAGAACCTTCCAGAAGGACAACCATCTCTGCAGCACACCACCAATCAGGCCTTTATGATAGGCTGGCCAGACGGAAGCCACTCCTCAGTAAAAGTCACATGACAACCCGCTTGGAGTTTGCCAAAAGGCACCTAAAGGACTCTCAGACCATGAGAAACAAGATGCTCTGGTCTGATTAAACCAAGATTAAACTATTTGGCCTGAATGCCAAGCATCACGTCTGGAGGAAGCTTGGCGTATCACTCCGGTGAAGCATGGTGGTGGCAGCATCATGCTGTGGGGATGTTTTTCAGTGGCAGGGACAGGGAGACTAGTCAGGATCGAGGCAAAGATGAACAGAGCAAAGTACAGAGAGATCCTTGATGAAAACCTGTTCCAGAGCATTCAGGACCTTAGACTGGGGCGAAGGTTTACCTTCCAACAGGACAACAAACCTAAGCACACAGCCAAGACAACACAGGAGTGGCTTTGGGACAAGTCTCTGAATGTCCTTGAGAGCCCGGACTTGAATCTCATCCAACATCTCTGGAGAGACCTGAAAATAGCTGTGCAGCAACGCTCCCCATCCAAGCTGACAGAGCTTGAGAGGATCTGCAGAGAAGAATGTGAGAAACTCCCCAAATACAGGTGTGGCATGCTTGTGGCGTCATACCCAAGAAGACTTGAGGCTGTAATTGCTGCCAAAGGTGCCTCAACAAAGTACTGACTAAAGGGTCTGAATACTTATTTAAATGTGATATTTCAGTTTTTTTTTAAATTAGCAAAACATTCTAAAAACCTGTTTTTGCTTTGTAATTATTCGGTCTTGTGTGTAGATTGAAAAAAACAATTTCATACATTTTAGAATAAGTAACCTGTAACCTAACAAAATGTGGACAAGGTCAAGTGGTCTGAATAGTTTCTTAAGACACTGTACTACCATATTTACCATACCCTGTTCAAAGGCACTTACATTTTTTTGTCTTGCCCATTCACCTTCTGAATGGCACACATGCACAATCTATGTCTCAATTGTCTCAAGGTTTATAAATCCTTATTCAACCTGTCTCCTCCCCTTCATCTACACTGATTGAAGTAGATTTAACAAGTGACATCAGTAAGGGATCTTAGCTTTCAACCGGATTCAGTCTATGTCTTGGAAAGAGCTCTTAATGTTTTGTACACTCAGTGTATATTGCCAGCATTGGTCATTGTTGTAAAATAACATTCTAAAATTGTCTTTTTTGGGGCCTGAATAGTGAATTTATGAAGTCAGATGATGACAAACAATTTATTTAAAATCATTTGAATAAATTGGCTGGTTCAGTTTGCTGTTTTAGTGTATTGGGGATAGTTGTGCTGCTCCTCCTGACTAGTGGATGTTCAGGAGTATTGGTGGTAATTCCAGGAACTCCTAGACAGAACCATTTATGGGTCTACCTTCTTGGTTGGCCCCTACCAAGGACACTGTAGTGTATGGCCTGCTGCACGTTGTGTACAGTCCAGGAATTCTCTGCATGTGATGTACTGGCTATGCTGTTGCCAGATCTTCCTCCATCATACCCCTGTACTGTACTATACCGCCTGGTCTTCCTCCATCATACCCCTGTACTGTACTATACCGCCTGGTCTTCCTCCATCATACCCCTGTACTGTACTATACCGCCTGGTCTTCCTCCATCATACCCCTGTACTGTACTATACCGCCTGGTCTTCCTCCATCATACCCCTGTACTGTACTATACCGCCTGGTCTTCCTCCATCATACCCCTGTACTGTACTATACCGCCTGGTCTTCCTCCATCACACTCCACCCTCCTCCAACCTATGTGTATTTTTTTGTTGTTGATTATTTTAACCTATTTATATAATTTTTTGATATAATAATTTTTAATTTCAATATATCTTTCAAGATATTTTCCCTTAACAAGACAATTACATTTATTGAAATAAGATCAATTACTTGTATTAAGTCTTTTGTAGGTTAAAATATCTGCCACTGACGTTAGATAATTTAGATTGTTAAGAAAAAAGAAGAAAGATATTTCAATATAAGATATTTAGGCTTGCTTAGATTTCCGTTTTTGCAGTGTAACACCTTTCTTTTCCACTGAAGTGATTATTTTGTCAGCACTCTCCCTGATTGCTAAGCTGACAGGGTGACTTGAAGGGGAGGGCCACCGTAATCAATAAGGGTTCGTTATGCTGAAATATGTCCTTTCCATAGACTTCATTTTGCCATTAAATCTATCCTCAGTGATTGCTGTGTGTGAGCCAGTCTATGTGCTAATTTTGGCTACAAAGAGAAGCTAAGCATCAACCTCCATTATGAATCATCTGGGATGTTTACCACTCATAAAATGTCCCTGACTAGTTTACATGAAATAAATCACCAAAAGATACAGTACTCCCACAACTTCTTCTAACTACTAATGAATTTAACCCCACACAGCAACAAAGTACAATCCACACTCAAACACACACATTAAACAAAGCCCCCCTTGTTCTTAACCACAGTTGATCAATTTCAGTTTCCATTGGCTTCTTCTTAGAACAGCCCCAGCCCATGCAGCGGGTCTTCATGATCAGTTTCAGTGCCTGTGACCTGTTCCTTAACAGTGTTTGGGTAGCAGCAGCTCCATTCACCAGGGCCTTCCGTAGTAGTCTAGTGTTGACCTTTGGCCTGGTTCTGTTGGTCCAATGGTGGAGGTGTTCAGAGGAATGGAGGTGAGCAGGTTCTGCTAGCTAATTGTTAGCTCCGTCAGGGCCAGCCACCCTGTGGTACGTTACTGTGTCAATAATCCAGACAGAGACAGGTGTCTGAGTCGTGCTCTGCTCAGCATCGCTGCTCTCTGACCTTCTATTCATTCATCCTCTCGCAGCTTCACTCTGAATGGAAGAAAAGGAAAGTGATATGGTATTATTACTATACAGGAGTATAGAACCCATCCCCAGCTAAATGAATGAACCACATATACCGTAGTCTCATCATTCTCCTTGTTTGTATTGCACAAGGCCAGTGGGGGACAAGGCCAGTGGGGTACAAGGCATGATATCGTTATTGTTGTGATCTATTTGTAATTGCGCAATGAAGTGAAGAAAGGAAGAAAAATCAACAACCATTCCCCTCCCTGATGATTCCTCTCTACCAGGCAGTGTTGTGCATTTTTTAAAATGTAAATGAAGTCACCATATGGAGAGTGATACTCTCTAATTGGACAGGGCCTGGACGCGCGTACACGCGCACACACACACACACACACACACACACACACACACACACACACACACACAGGGAAGGGTATGTTACCTTCTAAATGTAATCTGTTACAGTCACTAGTTACCAGTCCAAAAATGTCATCAGTAATATAACTTTTGAATTAACCAAACTCAGTAACGTAATCTGATTACTTTCAGTTGCTTTTGGATTACATTCCCCTTAAGAGGCATTAGAAGACTAAAAAGATCCATCAAACACATTTGGTGTGTCATCATAGTGGTCTCTGACTTGTGGTCAGACTTGCTTAGGTGGAACAAACTATTAAACTTGCGCCTTTTTTCAATGCTAAATTGAATGTCCCTGGGAAAACAGAAAGGTGTGATTATGCATTTTTTTCCCCGCAAACATAATTTCTGAATTTAAAAGTAATCAGAGAAGTAATCATCTAATATCTGTAATCTGATTACAATATTTTTGCTGGTAATGTAACTGATTACAGTTTGTTTCTTTGTAATCAGATTACATGTAACTAATTACATTTAATAAATTACACCCCAACCCTGCAAACACAGGACAGCCTTCACTTGATTTAATTATTTACTACTCAATCGTTACCACACAAAACACTTCAGCTACATTTGTGGTTCAAAGATGCTGTGTGAATACGCAGAAAATAGACACAAGCATTGATCACGACACTTGAAGCTCTAAAGCATATTTCTGGAAGAATCTGGCATGAGTGAGTGCTATCTGTGTGAGATTATTATGCCACTCACTGCTCTGGCAGACTGGCAAGCAGGTGGGTACTGTAAGTGAGGTGGGTGTAAGTGTGTATTGTGCCATATGGCCAAGTACAATCAAAGCAATGTATCAGACATTGACCATCTGATGAATCAGAAACAAGACTCCATTTGCCAAGCGACAGACTTGCCAATATGGTATCTTAGTCACAGAGGCCTGACTGGAAATGGCTGGTAGGTGATGACCAAGCAGATGTCTCAGCTCTGAGGCAGGGCCTGTAAATGGGATGACAGATGCCAGCTTGTTTGGATCACTCTGGTTGGCTGACCTCCGCAGGCCTCTTGAAGCAGCCAGGTAGGCGTCCAGGCATCACCCAGGACGTGGGTGGTGCAGTATATACGTAGCACTGGGCCTGGTTGCTGTGATCTGATGCCAAGTTGTTCTGGTGTTGATCACCATAGAGATAGATCTTCAGCTTGCTATGGTTAACATCATGCAGTATTAATATGATGTGGAATGTTGCTGGCTGCCTACTCTGTTTTCACACTGTCAGTGCTACTGTAGCTGGCAGATCCTCACTCATCAAATCAGCATAGACTCATGTATTGTTAATTCCATCAACAAACATACAGATGTTTGTATTTTTTATGACACATCACACACCAAGTCCCAAGCAGTCATATCTTCTCTTACTGTGTTGTAAAACCTATCCTTAATGATATTAGCTTTCAGCTCTTTTTAATTATGCTCTGAAGCATCATACTAAGTTAGTATTAGCATGGGCACATGAGGAATGCGAAGAGCACCACTAATAATAGAGAAGAGAAGGCTGCTTACATCCCAAACTGAATCCAGGACCTCTCTCTGGCCCGTTGTCCATCAGACATGTGCGATCCGATGCCATGGGTTAAAGAGGGTATCAAGAGAGTTAGGAGGTATCACTCCAACCCTGGGCAGAGAGAGCTGGCCTTAATAATTCAGACGTTCTAACCCGATCTGAGACTGGCAAATTGTCACTAGGACATCCCGGTTCATTATTGTGCGATGAGTGTTTTTAAAGCGCAGTGCTTGGAGCTTCCAGGAACAGCTGTGTAAATTCTTGCTATCGGGTCCCCAGGGGACCACAATGTCAAAAATATATCACTTATGTGGCCATGTGCTCTCCATGCGCAAATTGTCAGAGAAAGTGTACTAAAGCCTTAGATCTTTTCCTGTTATGAGCCAATATAGGCCACAGCTTCTTATCAATCATGGCATACTTGATACTGCCAGGATCTTACGGTTCATATCCTTTGTTATGCTCAAACAAAGGGGATTTATTGTCTGTTATCTATATTGGACCAATGGGGTTACTGTAAATACATGGCTGTTTTTCCTTTTACTAATCAATGTATGTTGTCTCTTCTTTTTAGCCAGAACACACCGTACCTGGTTAAGCAGTCTGTATTTGTTTAAGCAGATTTTTTATAAAGGGCATCTATCTATCTATCTATCTACGGAGAGAAAGTCATATCAGATTCCCCGGCCGCCTACACTGAGCCCATTACAGATCTAAGGCTGTGCACACATACCAGCCTTCTCAAGCAGCATTAAGGTAACCAGTGTTCCCACGCATTCACTTGCCAGGCTGCAAATCCTCCACAAGAGGAAGTAGATGCAGAGAAATTATCTGATACTTCTACTTTAAAAAGTAGTGGAGATTGTATTGGAGATGATGCCCAAGTTCTGAGACTCCAACCAACAAACAGATCTAATTCTCAGCCATTACCCATCATCCTCCCTGATCCTGGGGATTCAGCTCTGTCCCTCGCAACTAAACTCAAGGCCATCTGATGATGACGCATTGTTTGTGTATTTACAGTCTTATGAAAAAGTTTGGGCACCCCTGAAAATTTCCATTTATAAATAATTGGGTGTTTGGATCAGCAATTTCATTTTGATCTATCAAATAAGTGATGGACACAGTAATATTTCAGTAGTGAAATTAGGTTTATTGGATTAACAGAAAATGTGCAATATGCATCAAAACAAAATTAGACAGGTGCATACATTTGGGCACCCCAACAGAAAAATCACATCAATATTTAGTAGAGCCTCCTTTTGCTAAAATAACAGCCTCTAGACGCTTCCTATAGCCTCTAATGAGTGTCTGGATTCTGGATGAAGGTATTTTGGACCATTCCTCCTTACAAAACATCTCCAGTTCAGTTAGGTTTGATGGTTGCCGAGCATGGACAGCCCGCTTCAAATCATCCCACAGATTCTCAATGATATTCAGGTCTGGGGACTGGGATGGCCATTCCAGAACATTGTACTTGTTCCTCTGCATAAATGCCCGGGTAGATTTTGAGCAGTGTTTTGGGTCGTTGTCTTGTTGAAATATCCAGCCCCGGCGTAACTTCAACTTTGTGACTGATTCTTCAACATTATTCCCAAGAATTTGCTGATATTGAGTGGAATCCATGCAACCCTCAACTTTAACAAGATTCCCAGTACCGGCACTGGCCACACAGCCCCACAGTATGATGGAACCCCCACCAAATTTTACTGTGGGTAGCAAGTGTTTTTCTTGGAACTCTGTGTTCTTTTGCCGCCATGCATAACGCCCCTTGTTCTGACCAAATAACTCAATCTTTGTTTCATCAGTCCACAGCACCTTATTCCAAAATGAAACTGGCTTGTCCAAATGTGCGTTTGCATACCTCAAGCAACTCTGTTTGTGGCGTGTGTGCAGAAAAGGCTTCTTCTGCATCACTCTCCCGTACAGCTTCTCCTTGTGCAAAGTGCGCTGAATTGTTGAACGATGCACAGTGACACCATCTGCAGCAAGATGATGTTATAGGTCTTTGGAGGTGGTCTGTTTTTGACCGTTCTCACCATCCTTCGCCTTTGCCTCTCCGATATTTTTTTTGGCCTGCCACTTCTGGCCTTAACAAGAACTGTGCCTGTGGTCTTCCATTTCCTCACTATGTTCCTCACAGTGGACACTGACAGCTTACATCTCTGCGATAGCTTTTTGTAGCCTTCCCCTAAACCATAATGTTGAACAATCTTTGTTTTCAGGTCATTTGAGAGTTGTTTTGAGGCCCCCATGTTGCCACTCTTCAGAGGAGAGTCAAAGAGAACAACAACTTGCAATTGGCCACCTTAAATACATTTTCTCATGATTGGATGCACTTGTCTATGAAGTTCAAGGCTTAATGAGCTCACCAAACCAATTGTGTGTTCCAATTAATCAGTGCTAAGTAGTTACAGGTATTCAAATCAACAGAATGACAAGGGTGCCCAAATTTTTGCATAGCCTATTTTTCACATCTGATTTAATTTCATACAACTTAATACTGCTACACTAAAAATCTTTGTCTGGACAATACCCCAGTACTCAGCTTTTATTAGAAAATGAATGGCATGCCACTGTGATCATTCTCTGTGACGACAGAGTCAATTATTATGCAGCCTCAGAGGGGTGCCCAAACCTTTTTTTTTTCATATGTGGGCAACAAATTCTGGTTATAGAGTTTTCAGTGTAAGACAATAGCAATGGTATTTTCATCTCATCCCAGAAAAACAGATTGTGATGGAATTGTTTATTTTATTTATTTAACCTATTTAACTAGTCAAGTCAGTTAAGAACAAATTCTTATTTACAATGACGGCCTACCTACAGGGTCAGCCCCTGGAGCAAATTAGGGTTAAGTGCCTTGCTCAAGGACACAGTCAGGTTTTTCAACTTTTCAGCTCAGGTATTTGAACCAGCGACCTTTCGGTTACTGGCCCAACGCTCTAACCACTAGGCTTCCTGCCGCCCAACATTGAACAGATCCTTTGTTCTCTGTCATCTCAATATTTTTGTCATTTGGAAGAGAACCTCAGTTTTTTATTCATAACTTTGTACATTTTATAAAAATATCATACTAATGAATGTTTACAGAAAGCCTACATGCTATGAACTGACTAATCCAGAGTAAGTCTAGTCTTAATGACAAAATGAAACAGACATACATCTCTATTTTCAGAACAAGATCATAGTGAAGTTAACGAACTCAACTACATCTATACCAACCTGACGGAGTCACAACGCACCGACTATCATGACTATCAATCATCCATTACAACAGCATGTATTACCATCAGGTAGCCTTGATATGCTCTACTTTTTACCCACCTTTTGGCCCATTTTTCCCTTCATTCAGGGAGCCTCCTGATTCCTGCCTTAATTCTGATCCACTTTCTAAGACCCCATGTTTTGTCTGAAGTCGGCCTGTTGCCTGTAGGGGTCAAGTAGCCCTGGCTGAGGTTGATGAGGCCTCTCAGGCTGAACTGACGGCTCTGTCTAATGTTGTAGTTAAAGGGGCAGTGCAGTTAAAAAAGTGATTTTCCTGTTTTATTTGTTTTTATATTTCCACACTATGAGGTTGAAATAACACTCTGAAATTGTGTTTGACCCTTCATCTGGGTATGGGGGTGTGCTCTAGACAATCTTCTCAGTCAATCAGGGTTGTGTCTAAATATCTTCACATTTGTTTCATAACGCCCACTCGATCAGACTGAGCATTTCAATGGCCAAAAGAGGCTCAGTAATAAATGATGAAGCATATTTTTTGAAGTTATTTTCATGAAACAAACACACATAGTGATTTATTAGACAAACAGTGATGATTTCAATATATAATTAAAAAGGCTGCATGGGGGCTTTAAGCATGTATTCACCACTAGGACAGATACTATCTGAGCTCCTCGATCTATCATGTCTGGTTCTAATTAAGCATATATTCATCAATAGGACAATAATTATTGGACAGGTGTCTTTGTGGATATGTCCCAGTGGCAGTTAGACATGTATTCACCACTAGAACAGCCCCAGGATCCCCTTCCACTGTCAAACTCCTCTGTCTTTGTCAGAATTCTGGCTCTCATGGTTTGGCACGGCCACAAACCCATTTGTCATATCTCTGCCCTCATTAAGTTATCATAGACAGTCAGAGAACTGGCATGTGGCTGTCTGTCTGACTGTCTGAGTGTCTGCCTGTCCGTCTGACTGTCTGTGTGAGTATAAACCATCTCCTGGACCTCTAGAGAACATCTGAGACAGAGATCTGTTTGAATAATTTACATTTTTAGCCTAAGATTTAGGTTGTTCTGACGGTGTTTGATCCAGCTGTTCTTTGAATGCTTTGATGATAGCTATATGTGTCAAGGTTTGATGTGTCCCAAAGGTACTACATTATTTTGTTGTCTCTCACTTTCCTCTTCTCTCCGAGTGGTGCAAGTGACTGAAGGGGCATGTTGGGCGAGTGTATGGTATCGAGCAGGTCATTGCATGTGTGTGGGGTGAGAAATGGAGAGAGCATATGAGTGTGTGTGGGAAGAGATGGCACATGTGTGTCTGTCTGTGTGTGTGTGTGTGTGTGGGGGGGGGGGGGTAGATAGGTGTGTGTGTGCATGCGTGCATGCGTACGTCTATATGCGTGTGTGTTTGCGGGAAAGGTTAGAACAGGTTAGTACGCGAGTGTGTGGGGAGGCTCAGTGGTTCAGATTCCCTGTCAGCCTACGCAGCTTATGGGGGAGGAAGGACTGCTGCTGGAGATACCAAATCTCTCCTTATGGAGACATGTTGTTCTGATGGTTTGCTATGGTAACTTTCACTTAGCAACATTGTACAGTTCTACGAGACAGAATGAGGAGACAACATAAGGTGATGAACACTGAGGGAGAACGTGATAGGCTCCCTCATGCTTTTGCTGTTCAGAATGAGATCATCAGCAATTTTCCAATCTGCCCCATCTATGCCTTTCAGCCAAATAATGCAGAAACATTTGGCATATGAATGTGTTAGTGTCCTGACCCTGACAACTCTATGTCCATACAGTATAATGCACAATGAGTCTGACTGAATCCTGGAGACAGAGTGACTCACCAGACGGTGGGTGTGTACTAGGGCTCGTGGGGCTCTGGTCCTCTCCTCTGAGGCTGTGTCTGGGGTGCTGGTGGCTGAGGGCCATGGTGTGACCCTGGGTCTGCGCCTGGGTCTCACTCTCCCCTCCTGGGACCGGCCGGTGCCACTGGCTCCTGGCTTTCTTCAGCCAGCGCCCACCCAGACCCCACTTCTCCAGGTATACTCTGCACAGCTCATAGTTCATGGCCGAGTAGTAGAGGAAGTCCAGGGCGAGCAGCACCATGACGAAGAAGCCATAGATCCACACTCCTACCAGGGCTGTGTAGTTACTGTATAGGGGAAATAGAGAGAGTGAGAATGGCATAATATATAATATTCACCTTTTTTGCATTTTATTTCCGGTAAATGTATATTCTGTATAAGAAAGTGTGTTACTGAGATGTAAAGGGGGGCTTTCTAATAGCCTATCCATCTTAATAAATCTCTCTCTTCAAACTTTGGCCCCAGTTTTCCACCCCAATCATGTATTTCACACTCCATAAGGATTTATGTGGTCCACATTAGCACCTTCTTCAGATTCACGCTCCGGTCCATAAATCGCCTGTACGGTAAATGTGTGAAAGTAGTTTCCAATTACAGTATACCTTGATAAACAGCGTTATGAATGGCACTTGTAATAGATGTCCTGAGGATGTGTCAGATGCTGATTTTTATGGAGCAGAGCTGTGCATTAGAGAAAGGACTACCCAGGGAGGGGATTGGGTCCTATCAGAGTTCAGAACTCAGCATCAGTCAGCATTATCTCTCTGAGAGATAATGACACTGAGAGGATAATATTATTATATCACTGCTTTCAAGTGAGTTTGATTATTTGGAGGGAACACCAGTCCTTATTTTAGGGGAGACTAATGAGTAATGGGCTTTCCAAACATTTCCTTGGATGGTGTTGTGGATATTTCACAAAACCATTTAGAATTATTCTATGACTGTACTTGCTTTGCAACTGCACTCAAACCCATATGAAAGCCCTGTTTACTTTTCCTCACCTCCCCCTGTGCCTGTGTGACATATAGCTGACGGTTTGCATAGCTTAGTAGTCTGTGGTGATATGTACATTTGTCTATTAAGAGCAGCAGGGTATCCTTCCAGCAGTGTATTTGATTTAACCTTAGAGTAAGCAAACCTAACTGTTTGGACAGCCGTCAGCAACAAATGTTAGACAATGTTACACAAGCCAAATTGAACAGACAAAAAAATAGCTGAGACTGATCATGACACAGACACAAAGAATTTCTTAACAGATACACATCAAGTCATAATCTGCTAATACTAGTGACTGGTCCACAGTAATAGAATTGCCTATTAGCACTCTCATGCCCGTAAGACTTTAACCATGATGCTCAGAGTCTCAGAACCAGAGCTATGACCAGTGGTAAATATCACCACTTCAACTCAACAGTCCAGAGGAAAGGAGGATGAAATGGCCTCCCATCAGGCCTCCCATCATGCCTCCCATCAGCCATTAGATGAAATATCCTGGCTTGCCGAAGGGCCTGTGTAACTGGTCTTAGAAAGCACCCTGCTGACAGGGTATTAGAGGAGAGAAACAGACAGAAAAAGAGAGCGAGAGAGAGAGAGCTCTGACAGAGTCTGTGTTTCTGTCTGTCAGTGTCCTCCTACGGAGCTCCTATACACACTCTGGGATGTCTCTTCTCTTCCTGAGCTCTACTCGATTGTTGCAGACAGAGCTGTCGGCCCCCATAGAGAAAGATTTGTATTCCAGTCTATCTATATTAGTGTATTTGCTTATGTTAGTGTAGTGTAGAGTGTTGTAGGATATTATATATAGTATGCATTGGTTGAAGCTCAATGTTAAATTGAAATCGCCCTACTATCATATGTAAACCAAATCTCTCTACCGTCAAATCAACTTGATTGGAGGTACACAACACCCTCCCCATCTCTCGTCATGATCCGTCCAGCGGTTACCGAGGCCACTATACCGGATTTTTGACCGTGTCAATAGCATTACGGTTGTTAGACCATTTTTTGCCCAAACCTAGCTCAAATTCTAGACGTCGGATGAAAACGAGGCTACATCGACCATAAAGTAGGTGCATCCGTTTTTTTTATTAAATTCACAATTTACTGCTCTCACATGCACATTTCTGACCAATAAAAACCAACGATGTGCTACAAATGCTAACATATTTTCAGCCGAATCTCATTTTAGCCAGTTAGATACACCAAAACTTTAGAAAAACTGCCACGCGGCTAATTTATAATACATGCACACACCAGAACATCCATTTAGAAGATCCAGTGCTAACTCTAGCCCTAACCTTACTGCATTATACCAGGTGGTGTCAGAGGAATTGTCAAAGACTCCAGCCACCCTAGTGTCAGGCTCTGGCCATAGAGAAGCCTATTTGCTTCTCTATGTAGCTATGGTCAGAGTCTGACAGTGTCTTTCTTTTCTGTTTCTGCGTGGGTTTTGGGTTGGATCCCTAATTAGAGGCAGCTGCACCGCATTCTCTCTAATTAGGGATCCTATATATGCTAGTCGGTCATTCACTCTGGTGTGGGTCGTTGTCGTTATATGTCGCAGTCACGGTGATAGTAAGTGTGCTTGTGTTACGTCCGTTCATTTCGTTTGTGTGTTGGTGAACGTGACGTTGTCTATCGTTTTTGGGTTTTGTGTTGTATAGTTCGTCATTTGGTGTGTTATTATACATAGTAATTATATCTGAGATTATTACATAGTATAATAAATCATGTCGAACTATAATCCCTGCGCTGCGTCTTGGTCTGTCTCTGCACCCGCTCGTGACACCTAGTCATAGACTGTTCTCTCTGCTACCGCATGGCAGGCAGTGCCGGAGCGCCAAGAACAAAACCCTGTCCTCAAATATTTGCATCAAAAGGTGCAAAGGTATGGGCAAAGACACAAAACATCCACATCAAATTAAATATTTTTCTTGATCAAATAACATGGAAAACAAGGATGGTATTAATTTACCATCCTTACAAACCACTTAATGTAAATGTACATTACTGTATTGGTATACATTACTGCATTACTGTACAACACCCGTTCTGCCAGTCACCCGTTCTGCCAATCACCTGAATGCCAGTCACATTCTGTTATAGGTCCCCAAAGCACACACATCCCTGGATGTGTGCAGTTCGCAACAAACACTCAAACTGGACAGTTTTATCTCAATCTCTTCATTCAAAGACTCAATCATGGACAGTCTTACTGACAGTTGTGGCTGCTTTGAGTGATGTATTGTCATCTCTACCTTCTTGCCCTTTGTGCTGTTGTCTGTGCCCAATAATGTTTGTACCATGTGTTGTGCTGCTACCGTGTTGTGTTTGCTGCCATGTTGTTGTCATGTTACGTTGCTCCATGCTGTGTTGTCATGTGTTGCTGCCTTGCTATGTTGTTGTCTTAGGGTATCTCTTTATGTAGTGTTGTTTTGTCTCTCTTGTCTTCATGTGTGTTTGGTCCTATATTTATATTTTATTTATTTTTATTTTTAATTCCAGCCCCCGTCCCCGCAGGAGGTCTTTTGCCTTTTGGTAGGCTGTCATTCTAAATAAGAATTTGTTCTTAACTGACTTGCCTAGTTAAATAAAGGTTAAATAAAATAAAATAAATAAAATTGTACATAGGCTGGTCATCTAGGTTTGTACCTGTAAACTTTCCATCACCATAAAGAAAAACAATGCACAATACAGTAATTGAGTACATTGAGAAATCAAGTGATTTGTGATGATGTGATGTGATGATATGGCTCAGTTGATAGAGCATGGCGCTTGCAATGCTAGGGTTGTGGGTTTGATTCCTACAGGGGAGCAGTATGAAAATCTATGCACTCAGTACTGTAAGTTGCTCTAGATAAGTGTCTATTAAAATGGAAAAGGAATGAACAGACCATTTCAGTTTTCACATAGAAATAAGTTGCAATTGCAACGTATTTCAAGAAACTGGAAAACATATACAGTGGGGAGAACAAGTATTTGATACACTGCCGATTTTGCAGGTTTTCCTACTTACAAAGCATGTAGAGGTCTGTAATTTTTATCATAGGTACACTTCAACTGTGAGAGACGGAATCTAAAACAAAAATCCAGAAAATCACATTGTATGATTTTTAAATAATTAATTAGCATTTTATTGCATGACATAAGTATTTGATCACTGTTTTACCAACCAGTAAGAATTCCGGCTCTCACAGACCTGTTAGTTTTTCTTTAAGAAGCCCTCCTGTTCTCCACTCATTACCTGTATTAACTGCACCTGTTTGAACTCGTTACCTGTAAAAGACACCTGTCCACACACTCAATCAAACAGACTCCAACCTCTCCACAATAGCCAAGACCAGAGAGCTGTGTAAGGACATCAGGGATATAATTGAAGACCTGCACAAGGCTGGGATGGGCTACAGGACAATAGGCAAGCAGCTTGGTGAGAAGGCAACAACTGTTGGAGCTATTATTAGAAAATGGAAGAAGTTCAAGATGACGGTCAATCTCCCTCGGTCTGGTTACAGACATTAGGAATGCAGACAGGCTCTATAGACCTCTATACAGTATCTATATGAGTGACTGTGTCGATCACACTACCTTCTGCTCTATATTGGGTACCTACTAACCCCCAAAAATATATTGTTAAAATAAAGGATTAAGGAAATAGGCACCACATTACTACAAGACAAAACAGCTCACTCAATCAAGTATGAAAGCAAAGCTTGAAAAGGTAGTGGAATGGGGTAATGTGTTAGTGTGGGGTGGGAAGAATTCATTAGATTACCTTGCATGCGATACAAATAACGTTATTGTGGAAGCACCTCCTCTAAGAGTATGAATTAGGTTGTTTGAGAAGGTTTGAATCCTAAGCAACCTGCTTACAAATTGTTGGAAGTACATTGGACCAACATAACTACTGTAGTAGGTCAAAGCTGTGTGCTAGAATACATTGGTAGAGCATGGGTGAAGAACTTATTGTGGTGCTTTTTTTTGGGCTTCTGACCAATGCCTACCTTTCACTTAAAACATCGTTTTTTTTGTTTTTATAGTATAAGACAACACACTCAAGTACTATATTCATCTCTGCTGAGAGATGACATCCGCCAGCAGCCCACACACACACTCAGTAACAAACCTTCAGCTCTTTACTTTGGTGGTGATTCTCTCTGTACTGTAGGAGTAGATCAATGTCAACGTGCCCTTAGAGCACCAGGCAAATGGTGTCAATGAGTGGGATATTGTCGAGAGAGCCAACAGCTTATCAATCACTAACATTTAAAGGCCATGGCTTTTTTTCTCTGCAGAAAAGTCTTGGAAATGTCTAAATCTTGAGTATGAAACTGTTGTTAGTTTCCTTGCAGATAAACTTTTTCATGTTCTTTAGGCATTCACTCAAGCTAGTTTCAGTACCATTTTAAAATATATATATATAATAGAATATAATAGAACCACAATAATTAGCTTACTAACAGATAAGCAACAGTACTACTCCATATATTCACTGCCAAAACCTGAATATGACTCACTTGTGTGCAAAGCCATCTGTGGCTGTAGTCAGGTTGACCTGCATGACTGTCTGGAACTCAGTCTCGTTGCAGCAGTACTTGAAGGCTGTGTTGTTGTGGTGACAGCAGAACATGTAGGTCTTGTTGTCAGAAAGACGAGGGCAGTGGAAACCAAAGTGATAGCGCCCCTTGTGGTCGGAGTATGGTTCACACACTCTGAAGTTAGCTGATAGAGCTGTGGAGGAGAGAGAGTAAGACAGTTGTCTTCTTGGCAAGCACTCCTGTGAGATAAAATATGATTGCTTTACAAATCTGATAAATGGATTATAGTTATTGAAAGCATCATGATTTGCCCATTAATTAAAATGTTCTGTGAAAATGTCTAAACAGAGCTGGAGGGCATGTTCATATATCCTATAAGAATGGACCCATGGCTATCTGTACTGGGTGTTGTCGGGAACATCATTCAGTCACAGACTGATCCCACCACGGTGTGCCAGAGAGCGCTACAGGAGGTCCTACCTGCCGACAGCTATTAGACTATTTAATGCCTCACCGGGGTGCCGTGCCGTTGGCAACATAGACCTGGAACTGTTGGGGTGTTGGGACCTAGTTTAACAATTATGCATCCATCCGTGAGTAACTCTGGTCTGTAATCACTCATTTATTCAGTACTTATTTATTCATTCAGGTCTGTATATACATACTCATGTACAGTTGTTATATCATATCACATGCAATGTTGTAAGTAATTCTTGGACTGAACTTACGTAGTCATTCACTCAGGAATGCATATTAGTATCCTGTCAGTTGTATCTTTTTTCATAGCTTTTAGTATATTGAATGTGCAATATGTGCATTTATCTGTAATTAAACCCTGCACTAAGGACTGTATTTTAAGGGAATTACTATTATTACCCTAAATTATATCATACACACATTTAGCTATTTAAGTATCTCTTCCTGTCATTTCCCTGTACAGTTAATGTAACCATGCAAATATTCACTTACCTGTAAATTTAACTGTATATTTACCTGTACAGTTAAATATTAACTTACCTGTTCATTTGCCAGACTGTATATTAAGTAAACTATTATTACCCTCACTTATATCATACGCACTTTTACATATTTAACTATTTCTCTGCCATCGACCTGTATAGTATAGTTAACCATGCAAATATTCCTTATTTATCTATATCAACTTGCAATATTTCAATCATTTTTTTTCCACCTAACTCTCTGTAACAATGTATAGTGTACCTATTCAGCCATTCACCCATACTATGCAATGTATATTTATAGCTTTACTTTTTCATACTGCTGCTCTATCTATCTATCTATCTATCTATCTATCTATCTATCTATCTATCTATCTATCTATCTATCTATCTATCTATCTATCTATCTATCTATCTATCTATCTATCTATCTATCTATCTATCTATCTATCTATCTATCTATCTATCTATCTATCTATCTATCTATCTATCTATCTATCTATCTATCTATCTATCTATCTATCTATCTATAGTGGACAGATGTAGATTGAGCCAGAGCCAGGATGCCACTGCCCCCCCAATTTTTGATTATTTTAAGAGGCCAAAGTCAGGGGACCTAGATATATTTTTTAGTTTCCACCCCCAACAAAAGTGTGAAACGTCTGTGGTGCAGAAGGTTTTCTTTTGTAAAGATGGGACCAACAGGAAGTGGCTGTCATACAGTGAAGTGAACCATGCATTATTTGTCTTAATTTGTATGGCTTTGCAAAGCCCACAGAGAACAGCCCTTTCATGAATGGAAGCATATCCATCAGAGAGTGGAAGAGCGGAGATCTATCTATCTATCTATCTATCTATCTATCTATCTATCTATCTATCTATCTGTCTGTCTGTCTGTCTGTCTGTCTGTCTGTCTGTCTGTCTGTCTGTCTGTCTGTCTGTCTGTCTGTCTGTCTGTCTGTCTGTCTGTCTGTCTGTCTGTCTGTCTGTCTGTCTGTCTGTCTGTCTGTCTGTCTGTCTGTCTGTCTGTCTGTCTGTCTGTCTGTCTGTCTGTCTGTCTGTCTGCTAGACAAAACGTCACGTTCACCAAAACACACACGAATGAACGGACGTAGCAAAAGAGGCACACTTACTGTCACCGTGACTGCGAAATATACGACATATAACGATAACAATCCACATCCCCGGTGTGGAACATACAAACCTATGTAGGATCCCTAATTAGAGACAATGCACAGCAGCTGCCTCTAATTAGGAATCCAACACAAACCACCACCAGAAAGAAAGAAAAGACCTGTCAGACTCTGACCATGGCTACATAGAGAAGCAAATAGGTTTCTCTATGGCCAGAGCCTGACACTATCTATCTATCTATCTATCTATCTATCTATCTATCTATCTATCTATCTATCTATCTATCTATCTATCTATCTATCTATCTATCTATCTATCTATCTATCTATCTATCTATCTATCTATCTATCTATCTATCTATCTATCTATCTATCTATCTATCTATCTATCTATCTATCTATCTATCTATCTATCTATCTATCTATCTATCTATCTATCTATCTATCTATCTATCTATCTATCTATCTATCTATCTATAGTGGACAGATGTAGATTGAGCCAGAGCCAGGATGCCACTGCCCCCCCCCCCCAATTTTTGATTATTTTAAGAGGCCAAAGTCAGGGGACCTAGATATATTTTTTAGTTTCCACCCCCAACAAAAGTGTGAAACGTCTGTGGTGCAGAAGGTTTTCTTTTGTAAAGATGGGACCAACAGGAAGTGGCTGTCATACAGTGAAGTGAACCATGCATTATTTGTCTTAATTTGTATGGCTTTGCAAAGCCCACAGAGAACAGCCCTTTCATGAATGGAAGCATATCCATCAGAGAGTGGAAGAGCGGAGATCTATCTATCTATCTATCTATCTGTCTGTCTGTCTGTCTGTCTGTCTGTCTGTCTGTCTGTCTGTCTGTCTGTCTGTCTGTCTGTCTGTCTGTCTGTCTGTCTGTCTGTCTGTCTGTCTGTCTGTCTGTCTGTCTGTCTGTCTGTCTGTCTGTCTGTCTGTCTGTCTGTCTGTCTGTCTGTCTGTCTGTCTGTCTGTCTGTCTGCTAGACAAAACGTCACGTTCACCAAAACACACACGAATGAACGGACGTAGCAAAAGAGGCACACTTACTGTCACCGTGACTGCGAAATATACGACATAACGATAACAACCCACATCCCCGGTGTGGAACATACAAACCTATGTAGGATCCCTAATTAGAGACGATGCACAGCAGCTGCCTCTAATTAGGAGTCCAACACAAACCACCACCAGAAAGAAAGAAAAGACCTGTCAGACTCTGACCATGGCTACATAGAGAAGCAAATAGGTTTCTCTATGGCCAGAGCCTGACACTATCTATCTATCTATCTATCTATCTATCTATCTATCTATCTATCTATCTATCTATCTATCTATCTATCTATCTATCTATCTATCTATCTATCTATCTATCTATCTATCTATCTATCTATCTATCTATCTATCTATCTATCTATCTATCTATCTATCTATCTATCTATCTATCTATCCGTTTTCTTGTTGAAAATAATTATTTTGTTCCATAGCTGTAAGGCCTCTATACTATGTTAGGGGTATTTTATATTTTACATACTACAGCCACACATTTCGCGACAGTCAAATTAATAAAGGCATGTAAGGAAAATAATAATGTTAATGAATTTAATGGAGAAAGAAAATAAATTAATAAAAAATTAAGAGCAGGAAACTGAAAGGGAATGTATCATTATTATGTTTTTGTTTTGGTCTTTGTTGGTTATGCCTTGTTTTATGTAACCTTGTTTCATTTTGGAATTCAAATATATGTACATATCTAAAATGTGTTTATGATGTTGACCTGAAACAAGGTAAATCATATAATAATTATAAAAATATATATATCTAAGATGATTCAACTTATTGTGATTTCTATGACGTTTCAAATTATGCGAAACCAAGCAGAAATCAACACACATTTACTAATCTCTGTGGAAGGATTTAGTCATTATTATTGAATCTGGCAACCAGAGAGGGGTTTCTCTTTGACGGGAGTCATGGAAACATCATTTGGTAACCTGGACTCATTGTAGATGATCACCAATTACCTATCTGTCAGAGCAACAGAGCATAGATAATGAGTGTAGATTTACAGGGCTCATCACTGTGGACCAAAACAAACCTACTTGTTAGACAGACACCATCAAAACCAATCAGGTCTGGCAATATGGCATCCTTTCGCATTTTATTTCCGTTAATAACACGAGGTAAAAACATCCTCCATTGCATAGCTGGGGATTGATGGCCCTTCTAGCAATATAGGATGAGTGTTGCCTGTAGTAGCAATGGTAGAGGAGCAGAACTGCAACAAGGTTCTGTATTAAGACTATGAGCTCTTCCTCTCAACTATGGAGCCAAGACAATTGCACTGCTAAAAGGGAAAATAATGTTCCCTCTGGGATTTAGTTAGAGGGGGGAAAGGGAGGGAGGAGGTTGTTATATAGTTCTGCCACTGATGGTAAAAAAAATAAAAAATAATCAGGACAAGCAGGCCAGGCAGGGACATATTGGCCATTTGAAAGAGGAGAACACTCTCAGGTCTAATGAGCTTGGTACAGTGCCTCACTCAAGGCCGGCTGAATGACTGGTTGACTGGCTGGATGATTGGCTAAATAGCTTGAATTGGCTTCCCTCCGACTCTCTTTAATTGTCAGGCTTCTGCGTTCGTCCATGCTGAACAGAGGAGTAGAATGAGGAGTGAGGAAGCTTGAGGTTTAATAGTGTGCAGAGACTCTCTCACTTACGTGGGTGCACGCTGGTACACATTCAGTACAGTACCGTTTCTTTGGTCTCATTGTATTACCCTTCCTTGTTGGTTAACTAATCTCTCACAACTAGACGTAGGTCACTCAAGTTTCTGAAATACCACTTTTGCCAGCACTCAAATCCTTAATACACTTCTCTTTTCACAAAAAGATTTACATGTACATTTTCTTATGTACATTTTCTAAAAATGTATCAAAACTATATACAAATTCGATTTATGTAAGATGATTACAGAGGGAGACATATATACATAAAATCAGTCCCTCATAAAGGTCACATATCAATCCTATACGTTTATAAAGGTCACATATCAATCCTAAACGTTTATAAAGGTCACATATCAATCCTTAACATTCAGAAAGGTCACACATCAATCCTAAACGTTCATAAAGGTCATATATCAATCCTAAACGTTCATAATGGTCACATATCAATCCTAAACATTCTGAAAAGTCACATATGATTCCTAAACATTCATAAAGGTCACATATCAACCCTAAACGTTCATAAAGGTCACATATCAATCCTAAACATTCTGAAAAGTCACATATCATTCCTAAACATTCATAAAGGTCACATATCAACCCTAAACGTTCATAAAGGTCACATATCAATCCTAAACATTCTGAAAAGTCACATATCAATCCTAAACATTCATAAAGGTCATATATCAATCCTAAACGTTCATAATGGTCACATATCAATCCTAAACATTTATAAAGGTCACATATCAATCCTAAATGTTCATAAAGGTCACATATCAATCCTAAACAGACTTTTCCAAAATCATGGCATCAAAAAAGATTTCTGGTATTCTGATCATATAGCTGATCTCATAAACCACGGGATATATTTTTTATTTTAGTTTTTCAACCTTTATTTAAAGGAGGGGTATAAAGGAGGGGTCAGCGGTTATAAAGAGGGTGAATTGGCAATAAGAAAGCAGAGCACCTCAGCATTGGAAGTGGACCATAAAGTCCTCTAATGATGCAAGACTTAAAGGGTTAGGAAGAGGAGAAGCAGGCCAGGGGGAAGGCAGTCTGAGCCTTATTAGAGGGAAAACAGCTGGATCTGGTCAGGGCTCTGTCGTAAACGTTGCCGTGTTGTTAACTACATTAACACCTTTCCAATTTTAGGATACTACAGTAAACAGTTTGGCTCTGATGTTCGATTTAAAACCTCAACCTGTGAGCTGAAAGACTAAAAACCTATATAAAGTTATTTGCATACTATTAAACCTCATACCCAGGTTGTTTATAATGTGTATTACAGTTACCGACATACCGTTTCACAAATGCAGATTAGTTACAGTAATCAACATTGATGTTTTACCATGCAGAATACTGTTCCTGAGACAGCCATACACCAGTCTTGCTTGCCAGACTCACAGGCAACTGTGGGAAGAGACTATACACTTTAACACACACACACACACACACACACACACACACACACACACACACACACACACACACACACACACACACACACACACACACACACACACACACACACACCATAGCAAAAAGGTGTATAAAACCGCACTGACCTGCAGTGGACAGCAGGAGGAAGATGACTGTCAGGACATTCAAGGACTGCCGGCTGGTGACAGTCATCTTCGGGTCCTCATAAATAACAGGCGCCAGAGGGGGAGATTCTCGCTGCAGGGCTGCTTTAGCTGAACCTCCTGGACATTCTTTCCTCTCTGCCACCACCAATCACATGGCTGATGTTGTCCAACCGACCACCTGGATAGAGAAAGATAACCAATCAATCAACTAATTAGATTAAAATCAATGATTATGATTATTATGCATAAAGCCTATTGTGAATAAAATATACATCAACAGCTGTCAAAAACGGCGTACAGTAACTTAGGAGAGAAAAGAAGCTTTTGATAAAACAACACATCTAGCCGTAGGTTATTTGCTCTGATTGGACAATTGAGCCTTGCAGCACTCACCATGGACCAAAACGAGTTGTGCCTTCTTTCCACCCCTCTAATAGTTCTGATCAATGGGAGTGCTTGTGATGAATCACATAAAGTGCTCTCTCTATTAGAAGAGGACCCTGTTTGGCTTCAGTGCTGTTCCAGTTGAGTCTGTTGGTGATCATGCATCGCACCAGTTCATGCATCGCACCAGTTCACGGGTACGATAGAGTGGTGCGATGCTAATGGCAGCCTGTCTCCGCGAGGCCTGTGGAGGCTACCATTAGCATCGCACCACTCGATTATACCAGTCCGACGTCCGTAAACTGTGGCTAAATTAGATAAATGGCTTAGGAGAAACTGTTTTACCATAGTGAGGATTGAGGACTGTTACTTTTTGCTATTTTGCGTCTTGTTCTGCTTAAATTAAGAATGAAGTGCAATTGGTCACTTTGTGTTCCTGTTGATTTGATGTTAATCTGAGATTGCCAAATATAAAATGTATGCTAATTTGAGTTAATTGTAGAGCGTGTCACAGACTTTGTCATCAAACACTCTGAATAAGCATGAAGGGTTTTAGATTGTGCAAAGTTAGTGTGACAATATCCTCCTGCTCATCTGAGCTAGGAAAGACTTATCTAGCAGTGTACATCTGTGTAAATGCTAGGAGGATCCTACATCTCCCAGGGGGAAGAGGAGAAAGCCTAGTGAGCCTGCTTCCTGCTTCATAAAATTTACTCGCCTCCAGAATAGGCGTAACATAATAAACGAAATCCGTAATAGTATGTTACGTTTGGTATGGTTGCATAAGACAGAAGGTTATTTAAGGATAAAATGAAATGAGGTTGGTTGATTGGGGTGGATGGGTAGGTGTATATCGCAAACGTCTACTGTAGCAATCCAAAGGTTGCCTGTTCAAATCTCATCACGGACAACTTAACATTTTTAGCTAATTAGCAACTTTGCAACTACTTACTACTTTTTACCTACTTTAGCATGAACGCTAACACTTCCCCAATCCCTAACCTTAACCCATTAACCCTAACTATCTCTGACATTAAAAAAATTATTCCGTGACCAATATAGCCACCCTTCTTTTCAATAACAGTCATAAGCCTTCCATCCATGGAGTCTGTCAGTTTCTTGATCTGTTGACGGTCAACTTTTTGTGCAGCAGCAACCACAGCCTCCCAGACACTGGTCAGAGATGTGTACTGTTTTCCTTCACCGTAAATCGACCGGGACCACAAGTTCTCAATAGGGTTTAGGTCAGGTGAGGAAGGGGGCCATGTCATTATTCTTTCATCTTTAAGGCCTTTACTGGCTAGCCACGCAGTGGAGTACTTCGATGCATGCGATGGAGCATTGTCCTGCATAAAAATCATGGTCTTCTTGAAAGATGCAGACTTTTTCCTGTACCACTGAAGAAAGTGTCTTCTAAAAATTGGCAGTAGGTTTGGGAGTTGAGTTTGAGTCCATCTTCAACCCGAAAAGGTCCAACTAGCTTTAATCTTTAATAATCTTTAATAATACCAGCCCATACCAGTACCCCACCTCGCTGGCGTCTGAGTCAAAGTGGAGCTCCGTGCCCGTTACTAATCCAGCCACGGGCCCATCTATCTGGTCCGTCAAGAGTCACTCTCCATAAAACCTTTGAAAAATCAGTCGTCAGATATTTCTTGGCCCAGTCTTGACGTTTCAATTTATGTGTCTTGTTCAGTGGTGGTCGGGTTTCAGCCTTCCTTACCTTGGCCATGTCTCTGAGCACTGAACTCCTTGTACTTCTGGGCACTCCAGGTAGGTTGCAGTTCTGGAATATGACAGCACTGAAGGATAATGGGTTCCTGGTAGCTTCACGTTTGATTCGTCTAAAATCTTTGGCAGTTAATTTGAGTCTTTTTTTTCTCAACACGGTTCTTGCGACCCTGTTGACTATTTGCAACAAAACGTTTGATGGTTCTGTGATCACGCCCCAAAATCTTCGCAGTTAAATCTCTTTTTTGGCACATTTTTCCTGAGGAAAAGAAGCTGCCTAATAATTATGCACACCTTGATATAGGGTGTTGATCTCCTTAGGCCACACCCTCCCTCATTACACAAATACACATCACCTGATATGCTTAAATCCAATAAGCATTCCAGTTTATACAGCTTGGAGTAGGGAAATATGCATAATAATGATGATATGGTCAAAATACTGACTTGCCTAATAATTGTGCACACAGTGTAAATAGCCCTGTATGTCCCTGACAAGAAAGGTGAAATGGGTGTTGTTGGAACAAAACCAAACCCAGATGGCCATTACAGTGCAATACAGAGAAAATAATGTATGTGCCATATACAGCAAGTATTCCGACCCCTTGACTTTTTCCACATTTTGTTACGTTACAGCCTTATTCTAAAATTGATTAAATAGTTTTTTCCCCCTCATCATACTATACACAATACCCCATAATGACAAAGCCTCTCCAGAGATGTTTGATCGGGTTCAAGTCCAGGCTCTGGCTAGGCCACTCAAGGACATTCAGAGACTTATCCCGAAGCAACTTGTCTTGGCTGTGTGGTTAGGGTCGTTGTCCTGTTGAAGGTGAACCTTCGCCCCAGTCTGAGGTCCTGAGCACTCTGGAGCAGCTTTTCATCAAGGATCTCACTGTACTTTGTTCTGTTAATCTTTCCCTCAATCCTGAATAGTCTCCCAGTCCCTGCCACTGAAAAACATCCCCACAGCATGATGCTGCCACCACCATGATCACCATAGGGATTGTGCCAGGTTTCCTCCAGATGTGACGCTAGGCATTCAGGCCAAAGAGTTCAATCTTACTACCACTACCATAAAGGCCTGATTGGAGTGCTGCAGAGATGGTTGTCCTTCTGGAAGGTTCTCCCATCTCCACAGAGGTACTCTAGAACTCTATAAGAGTGACCATCGGGTTCTTGGTCACCTCCCTGACCAAGGCCTTTCTCCCCCGACTGTCGACTGTTTGACCTTATATAGACAGGTGTGTGCCTTTCCAAATCATGTCCAATCAATTTAATTTGGGTGACTGAACATCTGACTCATCACCTCAATAAGGTAAACTCCATTCATCAAATGCAATTTGGATTCAGAACTAACCATTCTACCAAAACAGCCAATTTCTATTGTCTGGAGTGCATTAAATCTAAACTGGACATAGGTGGTGAAGCCGGCGCAGTCTTTTTGGATCTTAAAAAGGCCTTTGATACTGTGAATCATGAGGTCCTCCTATCCAAACTATCCTCCCTCAATGTGTCCACTGAATCCATTAGTTGACAAACTAATGACAAACAGAAGTCAAAGGGTTCGTCTGGGGGACACTCAGAAGGACTCTCCTTACTATAATATTGTGGTCCCACAAGGTTTATATTAGGCCCCCTTCTGTTTATCATCTATATAAATGATCTCCCACTTGCTTGTCCACAAGTTAACATGCAGATGTATGCAGATGATACAGTCCTGTATGTACACTCAAAAACAGACAACACGTTGTCAACAAGTTAACTGAAGCTGTGGTACACATTTCTAAATGGATGACTGATTCTTGCTTGCATTTAAATATACCGACAAGACTGTTTGTATGTACTTCTCTAAAAAATATATTGATTCTTCCCAAGGAGATATTCTTGTTAATGGGGAGAATCTGAAAGTTATGTCTATCTTCAGGTATCTTGGCGCCATTTTGGACAACCTGACATTTACGAAACGGGAAGAAGGTGGTTAAAACGGTCAAGTTTGGATTATCCAACATTAGGTTTATAAGACCTGACCTTCCTCTGTAGGCCGCCAAACTATAAATGCATGCTATGATCTTCTCACATCTGAGATATTCCCTCACATGCTGGTCACAAGCAGGAGATACTATTCTGAAACCAATTGAATCACGCTACAAACAAACAATTAAGATTTTTGATAACAAACCAAACAGTTACCACCATTGTCACATCATTCACAAACATAATGTATTTAGTCTGGATAGCTTTAAGCAGTATGTAGATGACAGCCTTGTCTTTAAGATCCTGCATGGTCTTGCCCCACCCCATTTATGCCGGCATATCATGCTCAAGGAAAGCACCTCCAGGATAACAAGGGCAGTAACTAGAGGGGATTGCGTTGTCCCTTTTCCACACAGCAAATTCGGTCAATTGTCCTTCTCTGGAGCTACAATATACTGGAATGTAATGCCCATGGACTTGAGAAGCTGCAATCTATCCAAACCTGTACACATTAGTTATCTGTGGTTCCTCATATGTAAGACGACATTGTTTTTATTATAAATAAGTTGTTGTTGTTAGAATGATTTATCATTGGATGTAATGTATTTGTATCTTGTATTGTTTTAGTGTGTATTTGTATTGTGGCTGAGTTAATTGCCCTTACCTGCCCTGGGTCTACGGGTGCAAATTAGCTTTTGGCTAACCCCGGAAAATTTACATGGATGTTGCATTATCGTAATATTGATTAATGTGCATTGTCCCCTGTAAATAAGAAAATAAAATAAAAATGTATGAGGAATTTATTTACGGTACACAATGTGGAACAAGTCAAGGGGTCTGAATACTTTCTGAATGCACTGTAACAGGCTGTTTCTGTTTTGATCTTTAAAATCTCTATACATCAGGCTCTTCCTCCTCCTCAGAAGGGCAGTCAGAGAGAATCTCTAGCTTGTTAGAGCAGCCTTTCCTTTACTTTGCTTTCCTCTGGAGCGAGAGAGAGAAAGAGTGAGAGAGAGAGAGTGAGAGAGAGAGGGAGAGATTAAGTTATCGTGTTCTGTCAGACAACAACATGTACCTCATGACCAGGGATTCTCATCCTCTGAAAGATCCCCCTTCCTTCTCCTCAGGGTGTCTTTCACTTTGGTGTCTTTCGTTTTGGTTTTACATGGATTCTGCATTTTTTCATATTGTCATGTGGAATCCCACCCCTTCGTCACTTCTGCTGTCGTATTTGTCTACACGGTGAAAACAGATATGGTATTATTTTATCCCCCAGTGTTGTATTACTTATCAACAAAGAATCACATGTGGATTAAGGAATTTACATAATTTGCTTAATTCAAGTGAAGAAGAACACACACGAACACACGCACAGACGCACACGCACACACACGCACATACGCACCCACACACACGCGTTCATGCAACACACACACATGCACATGCAAGAAAAAGAAAGGCACACATACACACAAACACTCACACACATACACACACTCATACACTCATACACACACACACACACACACACACACACACACACACACACACACACACACACACACACACACACACACACACACACACACACACACACACACACACACACACACACATACACATACACACACACAAACACTCACGCACACATACACACACACAAGAAACGTATTTCACTACACGCGACGTAAAAAAATTTAAACTTGACATATACACACACACACACACACACACACACACACACACACACACACACACACACACACACACACACACACACAACCACACACACAAACACACAAAACACACCCAACGTTGAGAAGAGACTGACTGCATCACTATTGGTCTTTGTGTGAAGTGTTGATGTGCTGAAGGTATCGAACTGTCTGTTTGTCAGGCTCTGGCCATAGAGAAGCCTATTTGCTTCTCTATGTAGCTATGGTCAGAGTCTGACAGTGTCTTTCTTTTCCGTTTCTGTGTGGGTTTTGGGTTGGGTCCCTAATTAGAGGCAGCTGCATGTGTTAGCCGGTCCTTCACTCTGGTGTGGGTCGTTGTCAATGTATTTCGCAGTCACGGTGACAGTAAGTGTGCACATTCAATACGTCCGTTCTTTCGTGTTTTGTAACATGACGTTTGTACCTCGTGTGTTTGTTTTGTTTAGTTAGTTCGTACATTTTGAGTTGTTTTTATACATAGTATACAATAAATGTCGAACTACTATCCCTGCGCTGCGTCTTGGTCTCTCCTTGCACCCACTCGTGACACTGTTCAAGCAGTTGACACAGTTTGGACATTAATCGGTATCATACAAGACATGCAGCCAGAGGTCTCTACAGTCCGCAGTATTTAATAGAGCCATGACTAAATGGAACTCTCTGCCAGCCCAGGTAGCTGAACGACGGGCACCGTGAAGAGACACACAGAAATGTTTATGCATTTTGTATTGTATTTTGCATTGCATTGTGTATGTGATACGTGGTTGGGATGCGACTGTCTCGCCTGGCTATCTTATGATGAATGCACTAGCTGTGGGTCGCTCTGGATGGGAGCGTCTGCTGAATGGCTACATTGTCATGTAAATGTAGTGCTATTTATATTTATGTATATTATGTATTTTATTTGTTGTGTTGTTTCCTGTTTGGACCCCAGGAAGAGTAGCCGCTGCCTCGGCAACAGCTAATAGGGGATCCTAATAAATACTAAATACACACACACACACACACACACACACACACACACACACACACACACACACACACACACACACACACACACACACACACACACACACACACACACACACACACACACACACACACACACACACACACACACTCACATCCACAAACACAGAGAGAGAGAGATTTAAATCTCTGGAGCTGAACACACATACTGCACATACATGTTACAGATGGAGAGGCAGTATGGAGGCTGTTTGCATCATGTTGAACACAGTCCTAAAATGTAAAGCAAACTGACAGAATGGCTAAACAACAACTGAATAAATATGATTTAAATGTAATTTGCTGAGGAGAAGCACAGATGATGGAGCAGCACAGATGATGGAGCAGCACAGATGATGGAGCAGCACAGATGATGGAGCAGCACAGATGATGGAGAAGCACAGATTATGGAGCAGCACAGATGATGGAGAAGCACAGATGATGGAGCAGCACAGATGATGGAGCAGCACAGATGATGGAGCAGCACAGATGATGGAGCAGCACAGATGAAGGAGCAGCACACCATGACCAATCTATAAATCTATTATCGTATTAAGCCATTGCTGTTTGTCCTGGGCTGGCCAGAAAATCAAACAGAAGCAGGACATGTTACCAATTACTCGAGCATCCACTAGGAAGTCTAGATTACTACCAGGCAGGAGACCCAGATCTGTCGGTTGGTTGATAAGAAAAAACAACACAAGTTTTGAGCTGTTAGCAGATTACAAAGAGATAGCGAGAGAGAAAGAGACACTCTTTAGTGTTTGTTTTTTTACACCGTCTTTGCTTCCAGCCAGTAACACATTTGGCTTTTCTTCTTTTGTTTGCTCTTGAGTATTTTTAATCTCATACATTCATATATTTTGGGGGGCTAGAAAGAATATTGCCTTCTGCATAGAGACTTGTTGTTGATTAGTGGTTCAATTGTTAGGCTACATCCTAGGCAATAACTTTAATCCATGATTTGTACTACGTATGGTGTCATACAATGAAATATAGCATGTTGGCCTTTCTGAGTCTGTGTCTATCTGCATTCCTTCATGCTGCTCAGTCTTTACAGTCATACAAATATCCTCTCCATTGCTAGCCCTCTGTCCATCCATGCTAATGTACAATATTACTGTGCTAATCTGTCCCCCAAGACACAAGAGGAGTGACTTTGTGGGGAAATAAGGTTAGCTGCTTGCACACAGGAGACTGAGCATTCACTCAGGCATCAAGCATCAGGTATCATTCCTGGCCTCACTGACAGGCCAGCGGCTCAAACACTAGTCAATATTCAACGGCAATGATCCTGCCTCTGGTCTGATCAATGCTCTTTATGAATCATATCTAAATGAATTGGAATTGATTCCAGTTTTATGACTTTATAGCTTTAGTTAGAGACAGTGGTCCATTAGGGTATGAGCCTACATTTGATAGATGTAGTAACACTGGGATCTAATGACTGTCATTGACACACAAGCCCCGAGTGTGTGTGTGCGTGTGTACAGAAATAGGACTCTATCCTTTGCAGTATTATTGCTTCGAGGTAAGCAACACTGAACCATGTATGAGAGCATCAGCTGTTCCAGACGACTGTGTGATCTCGCTCTCTGTAGCCAATGTGCGCAAGCCCTTTAAACAGGTTAACATTCACAAGCCTGCAGGGCCAGATGGATTACCAGGACGAGTACTCAGAGCATGTGCTGATCAGCTGGTAAGTGTTTTCACTGACATTTTCAGCCTCTTCCTGATCCTGTCTGTGATACCTACATGTTTCAACCATAATCCCTATGCCCAAGAACGCCAAGGTAACCTGTCTAAATTACTTTCGCCCTGTAGCACTCACATCTGTATCCATGAAACGCTTTGAAAGGCTGGTCATCGCTCACATCAATACTACATCCCAGACACCCTGGACCCACTTAAATTCATTATACCGCCCCAACAGATCCACTGATGACGCAATCTTTATTTCACTCTACACTGCCCTCTCCCACCTAGATAAGAGGAACACCTATGTGAGAATGGTGTTCATTGACTACAGCTCAGCGTTCAACACCATAGTGCTCTCCAAGCTCATCACAAATCTCAGGACCCTAGGACTGAACGACTGCAACTGGATCCTGGACTTTACTGATGTGCCACCCTCAGATAGTGGATGGGCCACCCTGATTACGGACTACAGGTGTCACGGAAGGGTGCATGGAGAGACCAAGACGCAGCGCAGGGATAGTAGTTTGACATTTTATTTTATTTCTACTATGTATAATCGAAACAAATGGCGAACTACAGGACACCAACAAACACTAGAAACTAACGTCACGTTCACCAAAACACACGAAATGAACGGACGTAAAAAAGGCACACTTACATTCACTGTGACTGCGACACATACATCGACAACGACCCACACCAGAGTGAAGGACAGACTCAACATATATGGGATCCCTAATTAGAGACAATGCGGTGCAGCTGCCTCTAATTAGGGATCCAACCCAAACCCCACACAGAAACAGAAAAGAACGACACTGTCAGACTCTGACCATAACTACATAGAGAAGCCTATTTGCTTCTCTATGGCCAGAGCCTGACAACAGGAAACAGAGGGCCGAGCACTCCCACATTCACATCGACGGGGCTGTAGCGGAGAGGGTCAAGAGATTCAAGTTTCACAAAGGAATTAACATGCTCCACACACATGAACACTGTCGTGAAGAAGGAACGACAACGTCTCTTCCCCCTCAGTAGGCTGAGAAGATTTGTCATGGGCCCTCAGATTCTCAAAAAATTCTACAGCTGCACCATTGAGAGCATCTTGACTGGCTGCATCACCGCTTGGTATGGCAACTGCTTAGCATCTGACCGCTAGACACTACAGAGGGTAGTGCGTACGGCCCAGTACATCACTGGGGCCAAGCTTTCTGCCATCCAGGACCTCTATACCAGGCGATGTCAGAGGAAGGACCTAAAATTTGTCAAAGACTCCAGCCACCCAAGTCATAGACTGTTCTCCTTGCTGCCGCACGGCAAGAAGTACCGATGCACCAAGTCTGGAACCAACAGAACCATGAACAGCTTCTACCATCAAGCCATAAGACTGCTAAATAGTTAACCAAATAGCTACCTGGACTGTGTGCATTGACCCACTTTTGCATAAACTTTTTTTTACTCATCACATATGCTGCTGCTACTGCTTATTATCTATCCTGTTGTCTAATAATAATAATAATGATATATTTTATTTGTAAAAACAATTATTAAAAACAAAGGAGAAGCGGCAACAGGAGAAGGGGCAACAGACAGTGCCAGCGTCCTCTCCAGACACCACTTTACCCCTACCTATATGAACATACAGTGGGGAGAACAAGTATTTGATACACTGCCGATTTTGCAGGTTTTCCTACTTACAAAGCAAGTAGAGGTCTGTAATTTTTATCATAGGTACACTTCAACTGTGAGAGACGGAATCTAAAACAAAAATCCAGAAAATCACATTGTATGATTTTTAAATAATTAATTTGCATTTTATTGCATGACATAAGTATTTGATCACCTACCAACCAGTAAGAATTCCGTCTCTCACAGACCTGTTAGTTTTCCTTTAAGAAGCCCTCCTGTTCTCCACTCATTACCTGCATTAACTGCACCTGTTTGAACTCGTTACCTGTATAAAAGACACCTGTCCACACACTCAATCAAACGGACTCCACACACTCAATCAAACAGCTGTGTAAGGACATCAGGGATAAAATTGTAGACCTGCACAATTGTAGATGGGCTACAGGACAATAGGCAAGCAGCTTGGTGAGAAGGCAACAACTGTTGGCGCAATTATTAGAAAATGGAAGAAGTTCAAGATGACGGTCAATCTCCCTTGGTCTGGGGCACCATGCAAGATCTCACCTCGTGGGGCATCAATGATCATGAGGAAGGTGAGGGATCAGCCCAGAACTACACGGCAGGACCTGGTCAATGACCTGAAGAGAGCTGTGACCACAGTCTCAAAGAAAACCATTAGTAACACACTGCGCCGTCATGGATTAAAATCCTGCAGCGCACGCAAGGTCCCCCTGCTCAAGCCAGCGCATGTCCAGGCCCGTCTGAAGTTTGCCAATGACCATCTGGATGATCCAGAGGAGGAATGGGAGAAGGTCATGTGGTCTGATGAGACAAAAATAGAGCTTTTTGGTCTAAACTCCACTCGCCGTGTTTGGAGGAAGAAGAAGGATGAGTACAACCCCAAGAACACCATCCCAACCGTGAAGCATGGAGGTGGAAACATCATTCTTTGGGGATGCTTTTCTGCAAAGGGGACAGGACGACTGCACCGTATTGAGGGGAGGATGGATGGGGCCATGTATTGCGAGATTTTGGCCAACAACCTCCTTCCCTCAGTAAGAGCATTGAAGATGGGTCGTGGCTGGGTCTTCCAGCATGACAACAACCCGAAACACACAGCCAGGGCAACTAAGGAGTGGCTCCGTAAGAAGCATCTCAAGGTCCTGGAGTGGCCTAGCCAGTCTCCAGACCTGAACCCAATAGAAAATCTTTGGAGGGAGCTGAAAGTCCGTATTGCCCAGCGACAGCCCCGAAACCTGAAGGATCTGGATGGAGGAGTGGGCCAAAATCCCTGCTGCAGTGTGTGCAAACCTGGTCAAGAACTACAGGAAACGTATGATCTCTGTAATTGCAAACAAAGGTTTCTGTACCAAATATTAAGTTCTGCTTTTCTGATGTATCAAATACTTATGTCATACAATAAAATGCAAATTAATTACTTAAAAATCATACAATGTGATTTTCTGGATTCCGTCACTCACAGTTGAAGAGTACCTATGTTAAAAATTACAGACTTCTACATGCTTTGTAAGTGGGAAAACCTGCAAAATCGGCAGTGTATCAAATACTTGTTCTCCCCACTGTATCTACCTCAATGACCTTGTACCCCTCCCTGCACATCGACTTGGTACTGGTACCCTGTGTATATAGTTATCGTTACTTATATATTTATTCCTTGCGTTATTATCTTTTTATAGTTTATTTTTTATTTTTCTCTCTGCATTGTTGGAAAGTAAGCATTTCACTATTACACCTGTTGTTTACGAAGCATGGATTGGATGAAGGATGTCCTTCCATTGGTTAAAGTGTATTGGTTGTTTGTTTGAAATGTCTAAATCCGAGAATTCTCTGAGTGGCTTGTCTGCTGTTCCCATAGTGACAGCTCTGACATAGATCTATTTTTTCAAAAAGATTCAAAACTTCAAAATAAAACATTAGACAGTAGGGTGCAAATGTAAGTGGACTAGCAGCTTGAGGTTGCCTGTAAAACCTCTCACAAAAGAGACTGGGAGGGGGGGGGTAAGAGTGGTTATTGCTCTGTCTAGTGAGTAATTATCTGTGGTAGTGAACAGGAAATGAAAAAAAGACTTGTCTAAAAAAAGAACAGCCACAATGGAACAACACGGCGGGGTTGCCATGGCAGGGAGTATGTTGTTTTCGAGGTGAGTGTGGCCCACCCTACTTTAATCGGCTGCTGATTTTGTGTGCCTTCCTGCATGAGAGGCTTGTTTTGGGCTTGTAACACTTTATAAAGTTGACACAATCAGAAGAAGCAGCACTGTAATCCAAATCAATTCAGCTGGAGGTCTGTTGTTTTCCTACCTGCTGAGATGTGTCTGTGGAGAGAAGTCGCTGTCCCTCCCCTCATTCTTCTCTCTTCATCTATCAGAATCCTCAAGGGTAGATGTGGAATGTGGGTGTCTGTTTGTTTGGAAAGGCTGGAAGTTGGGAATCATGGTAAAACAACTATTTCGAGCTGAAATACATAAATCTTTTCTATGTGTTAGAATATCTCAATATCTCATTGGCAGATCCCTGCTCCAGTAGCAATATGGAGTTTGCTCAAATATTGACTAGACCGTCGTTGTGCAGCTTGACTTGACTGGAATATGGTTTTTATTATTGTCAAGTTTAAAATGATGGAACTATGATACAGACATAACTTGATTGACGTATTCACACGCGTGAACCATTAGAAATGATATAATAGTAACATGTAAAAGCCAGCCAGAGGATTTTAAGCTGAGCTGATCTTTATTCTTTCTGGGCCAACTGAGAATTCAACTGCATATGATTTCCTTTTGGTGCCATTCTCACTCAGTGATAAAAATATGCAAGCAGCCGAGAGATTTTGTAATGAGCCAACTACTGGAGTCTAACAACTTGAATTCATTATATCAAGGCCTCAAAGTAGATTGGGGATTGGAATTTATTAGAGCCCCTATCATAATGCAAGCTTTACTCCTTTACTTACTACTATCCACTAAGGCCCATGCTTCCCACAGGAAATAAAATACTATTGTTCCCTTCTTTATACTCTGTGTAGCTATGTACAGTACCTGGGAGATAGAGAGGAATTCTTGAGGCTATTATTAGAGATCCCTGTCAAAAGGCAGACAAAGTGAATGAAGCAAACGGAAGTGGAGTATGATAAACACAAAGGAAGCAGCTGCCTTTATTGTCATCTGAGTGAACTTCTCTTTCAGTCCTCCTCTTGACCTCACTGAAAAGCATGGATAGATTTCACTGATTTTCATATTGTGTGCTTTGATCATGTGGCCATGAGGCAGCCAGATACAAGTGTTGACTAACTGACTGGTGAGTGGCAGCATTGTATTGTTGTTGTGAATCTACACTTCTAGCAAGTTCTAGGAATCCCTTTGAGTGCAACTTAGTATTTGCATTTTTGCATTTTCCATTTTTGACAATTGCTCTCTTCTGAAAATGTTCTTCGCTAACAATGTTCTTCTTGCTTTTGGGCAAGTAGTCTGACTCAACTGCAAAAGCAGGACTTAGGCTATGGGTACCCAGATAAATGTCCTCCAGAGAGATGTCCTATCCCTGTACGTGGTACAGTACAGTATTTTCCCAGACACAACCAGGCTGTGTTTGTTTAGATTCTCTCTGACACTGTGCTTTGGGCTGAACTCATTTCTCTTGGCCTGCCTCCAGCACATCATCCTCTGACCCTAGCCTCTAAATATACTCCTAACCCATCGACAAATAGCCTGATAGGAATTTCAAATATTGAAATCGTCCCATAACGTCTAGATAATCGTAGTTATTCACCAACGGTTTATTGCATTAAGATTCTCGAGTCACATAGACCAACACGCTGTTATGAGAATGACTTAGTGTGGGTACAGCTAGTCTACAACACCTTTTGATGCTCAGTGAAAACTTTGATTTTACTGAGACATAATTCTAAGATATTCATACATCAAATTCATCTGGGTTTCAAGTCCCTAACAAGCCTAAAAAGGGTACTACACCCTGTTATCAGAGGTCTATGTATAGAACTTTTGGTTTTTGGAACAGTAGATAACCCAAACATATAGCCATCACAATAGATAGTCCCAGACAGCTCAGACACCACCGGGTCACAGAGGTCACTGGGAGGGCAAAGGTCTCACACAAACACTGCTTCTGGGACTCACTCTTACTCTGAAAGAAGGTAATATCCACTTTCTATAACTTTACTCTGGGTTCCAAACACTAATGGCATTTTGGCAGGAGATTTATATGGACTGTTAGAAAACCAAAGCGGAAAGGAGAGCTCTTCCAGCCAGAGCCCGTTTTCCAGAGAGATTGTTATTTGAAGTGTTGGGTGACTGGGTGTCATGGTTTGTAGGCAGGACTTGAGGAGCAGAGCAGTAATAGTTAGACATTCCTTTATTTGTTCACAAAACAACAAAAAAGGAGAGGAAGCAACCATGAACTGATATGCAACATGCATAAACAAAGATCCACACGCAGGTGGGAAACTAATCAATGTAGGGCAGCTAAGACAACGTAGGGCAGCTGCCTCTAATTGGGGACAAACAAAAACCAAACATAGAGATGCCTAGAGGCATACCTACGGTCAGGACCTGACAGTACCCCCGGGGCACCGGCGTTGGTGGAGATTCCGCCCTCGGAGCATGACGTGTCGCTGGGTCAGGTGGAGGCTCCGGCCCCGGAGCAGGACTGGGCACCGGATCCGGCGGAAGCTCTGCCCCCGGAGCTGGACGGGTCACCTGATCCTGCAGAGGCTCCGCCCCCGAGACTGGACAGGGCGCCGGAGCAGGGCGAGGCTCCGCCCCCGGAGCAGGACTGGACACCTGATGCTGCGGAGGTTCCTCCCCCGAGATCGGACAGGGCACCAGGGCACCGGAGCAGGGAGAGGCTCCGCCCCCGGAGCAGGACTGAGCACCGGGTCAGGAGGAAGCTCCGCTCCCAGAGCAGAGAACCGGCACTGGAGGTACCGTGCTTGGGACCGGCACTGGTAGATCCTGGCTGGAGACCCGCACTGGCAGCGGGCTGGGAACCGGCACAGGGGCCCTGGTGCAAGGGACCGGCACTGAAGATACCGGCTGGGAACCAGCACAGGAGCCCTGGTGCGAGGGACCGGCACTGGAGGTACCGGGCTGGGGACCCGCACTGGAAGCTCCGGGCTGGGGACCCGGGATTGGGGAGCTGGAACCAGCAGGCAGGGACGGGCGGCCTGGCTGGATGTCGCCTCCTCCGCCTCCCCCATGTCCGGGAATAGGAACCTCAGATGCTTTTCCTGCGGCGCTTAAAGGCTTCCTCGTCGTCCTCCTCTTCTGGTCTGGTCCCGACTCTGCAGGGGTTCGTCAACGAGCCCCCACGAGTTGGGAGACAGGAGCACCTCGTCGTCCTCCTCCGACGCCTCTATGTACCCCCGCTCTCATGGCTGCAGGGGCTCTTCAATGAACCCCCACGAGTGTAGCGGCAGGGGCTCTCCTTTCCGCCCCTCCGACAGTCCCGATAGCCCCCCCCCCCCAAAAAAAAAACTGTATGGGGGGTCTTCTGGGCTCTTCGCTGGGCCTACCCTTTGCATCGACGTGGAGCCCGCCGGCATTGCCGCTTGACAACGGAGCCCTGACCGCATCCACCAGACAAACATAGAGATGCCTAGGGGCATACCTACGGTCAGGACCTGACACTGGGCCTTCACTGAGAAATCATACCTCGTTACTGAGCTTGTCTGTCCTCTCAATGACTCAAAACACAGCTAGCTCACATTCTCAGTCAGGGTAATGTACTGTAATGTACTGTGATGAAGCACACCATTTTGGCATGCTCTCAAAAACAAATACAAAAAATATGTCCCTTCTAAAAAATTGTTTACATATACAGGCACTTAGATATTGACTGATTACTTTTTGCAGGATTTCACACAATGATTTTCCAACAAGTATTGATGATAACGGTGGGGAAGATGGCTTTATAAAACAATATCTCTTCCAGATATCATAATGAGTCATAAATAACATCTTATAATGAATCACATTATCTTGATCATTATCCCAGACAAGAAGGTCAATACACACAACTGCAGTCATTACTACAGCAGAAATATCACATTCTGTTTGATGCACACTAGTCGTCTTAGTCTGTCATTTTGTGCAGTTTTTCCATGAATATAATTTGATTATCAAAAGCAGCTGCCAGGCACTTCAATGGATCTGAATCACAAAGAGACAGAAACCTACTCTCTCACAGAAACACCTCTTTTATCTGTGGTTCCTGCTGTCCCTGTACCATCCTGTCTGTCAGTGAGTGTTCTCTTTTAAACCACATGGTCTGGTGTAAAGGGAGAGAGAGGAGAACATTGTCAAAGAACTAAAGAACACAATAAGGGGAAGTCCTGAGTATGCCTCATGCATTGGAATCTAATCTAGAGAATATAAACAACGTTGGTAAAAAGATTATGTTACACACTGAACATCAACAAACAGATAATGAGAAAATAATGTCCCTCTGAGCATGGATTACAATATTATGAATTATAAATTATCCACTCGCTCATGCTTTTTCAGTCGTTTGTTTAAACCTAATCACTGTGGATATTACTACTCGTGTTCTGCGTGATCTTGACTTGCGGGTCAGTCCCTTTTCTCCAATAGATAATGACATCATTGGGAGAGAGCTGGCACCTTTGATGGTGAGGGTGGAGGTGTCACATCTTCAAGTGCACAGACACCAGTATTTACTCATTTTTTCTTTATTTATTAGGATCCCTATTAGCTGCTACCAAGGCATCAGCCACTCTTCCTGGCGTCCAAACAGAAACAAAACAATTGCATCACAACAAAACCCAACAACAGCCTACATCAGTGGTCACTAACCTTTTCTGAGTCGCTCATTTTCTCAAGTCAAAATGCAAGCCGAGATCTACCGCTCAGGTAAAAAAAAAAAAATACATGAGTTAAAAACAATAAGCCTATGCAACGTTAACCAATTAAAAAAGGCTATAGGCCCAATGCATTATCACTGCATATTGGCTACGCTTGAATTGCCCTGCCATTGTTGTTCTTCTCAGACCATTTAGAAATTATATTTCAACATTTTAGGTACATGATCACACTGGTAATAGCTCATTTGTTTTAATTGTGCCCACAGCTGAGTGAGCATAATCATTTGTTGGCCTGAATCTGATGGTCAGTCTGGGGTGAGGGAGGGAGCAGCGGTGAGGCTACCTCTTACCCGACTCACCGTCCCTCCTCTCTCCCTCCCTCCGCTGAGAAAAGGGGACACAGTCTTCCAGCTGATGGCGAAGTCGCACTGCATTACTTCTGCCTCATGCACCAATTCATATTGTTACTCCTATGACCAGAGAAAGTGAAATATTTATAGATATTAAAAAAGACACAAGCCGCAAATAACAACGACGCAAGCTTAGGGACAGATCTAAATTTACTATCTGGAGTGGTGGTCCAAAATAGGGGAGGGTTGTCAAACTTTTCTTTTGCTTTGGGGCAGGTTGTGTGGTTTTTTACTGGTTTACATTTCCTCGTATTTTCCCTATAAACAATGGCTTGACTTACTTTTGATATTACCCTAATAACATTTATGTTTGCGAAGGTTTGGTATGGTGTGACTATTATTAAGCTTTAGCTACTTCAAGCCTACGATATGAACTGACTCCGACATTTGGTCTTGAGGTGAGGAAGACTGTTTCAGGCCTACCAGAGTTGCCCCTAAAATCTAACAATATAATACTTATCTTTATACAAAATACTAGGATCAAACATTTTCGAATTATCCTTCTTCTGTATGTCTACAGTGCCTTCGGAAAGTATTCAGACCCCTTGACTTTTTTCACATTTTGTTACGTTAAAGCCTTATTCTAAAATATATTAAATAAATAAAAATCCTCAGCAATCTACACACATTACCTCATAATGACAAAGGAAAAACAGGTTTTAAAAATGTTTGCAAATGTATTAAAATAAAAAACAGAAATGCCTTATGAAATATGACGTTTGCATAAGTATTCAGACCCTTTACTCAGTACTTTGTTGAAGCACCTTGAAGCATTGAGTCTTCTTGGGTATGACGCTACAAGCTTGGCACACCTGTTTTTTTCAATCTTCTCTGCAGATACTCTCAAGCTCTGTTAGGTTGGATGGGGAGCGTCACTTCACAGCTATTTTCAGGTCTCTCCAGAGATTTTCAATCGGGTTCAAGTCCGGGCTCTGGCTGAGCCACTCAAGGACGTTCAAAGACTTGTCCCGAAGCCACTCCTGCATTGTCTGGGCTGTGTGCTTAGGGTCGTTGTCCTGTTGAAAGGTAAACCTTCGCCCCAGTCTGAGGTCCTGAGAGCTCTGGAGTAAGTTTTCATCAAGGATCTCTCTGTACTTTGCTCCGTTCATCTTTCCCTCTATCCTGACTAGTGTCCCAGTCCCTGCCACTGAAAAACCTCCCCACAGCATGACGCTGCCACCACCATGCTTCACCGGAGGGATGGTGCCAGGTTTCCTCCAGATGTGACACTTGGCATTCAGGCCACAGAGTTCAATCTTGGTTTGATCAGACCAGTCCTTTAGGTGCCTTTTGGCAAACTGTCATGTGCCTTTTACTGATGAGTGGTTTCCGTCTGGACACTCTACTATAAATGCCTGATTGGTGGAGTGCTGTAGAGATTGTTGTCCTTCTGGAAGGTTCTCCTATCTCCACAGAGGAACTCCGGAGCTCTGTCAGAAGTGACCATTGGCTTCTTGGTCTCCCCCGATTGCTCAGTTTGGTCGGGCGGCCACCTCTAGGAAGAGTCTTGGTGGTTCCAAACTTCTTCCATTTAAGAATGATGGAGGCCACTTTCTTCTTGGGGATCTTCAATGCTGCAGAAATATTTTGGTACCCTTCCCCAGATCTGTGCCTCAACACAATCCTGTCTCAGAGCTCTACGGACAATTCCTTCGACCTCATGGCTTGGTCTTTAGCTCTGAATTGCACTGTCAACTGTGGGACCTTATATAGACAGGTGTGTGTCTTTCCAAATCATGTCCAATCAATTGAATTTACCACAGGTGAACGCCAATCAAGTTGTACAAACTTCTCAAGGATGATCAATGGAAACAGGATGCACCTGAGCTCAACTTCGAGTCTCATAGCAAAGGGTCTGAATATGTAAATAAGGTATTTTTGTTTTTTATTGTTAGTACATTTGCAAAAATGTCTAAAAACCAGTTTTTGCTTTGTCATTATGGAGTATTGTGTGTAGATTTATGAGGATTTTGTTTTATTTAATCAATTTTAGAGTAAGGCTGTAATGTAACAAAATGTGGAAAAAGTCAAGGAGTCTGAATACTTTCCGATTAACTGTATATACACAACATGATCAAATGTACGTGGACACCTGCACATCTCATTATTAATTAATGGGTATTTATTTGGAGTTGGTCACCCTTTGCTGCTATAACTGCCTCCAGTCTTCTGGGAAGGCTTTCCACTTGAAGTTGAAACATTGCTGCGGTCGGCGTTTCAATTCATCCTAAAGCTGTTTGATGGTTTTGAGTCTTCCACACCGATCTCAACAAAATATTTCTGCTGAAACAGGAAAGGGCCTTCCCCAAACTGTTGCAACAAAGTTGGAAAAACAGAATTGTCCAGAATGTAATTGTATGTAATAGCGTTAAGATTTTCCTTCACTGGAACTAAGGGACCTAGCCCGAACAATGAAAAACAGTCCCAGACCATTATTCCTCTTCCACCAAACTTTACAGTTGGCACTATGCATTGGGGCAGGTACTGTAGCGTTCTTCTGGCATCTGTCAAACCCAGATTTGTCCGTCAGACTGCCAGGTGGTGAAGCGTGATTCATCATTCCAGAAAAGGTTTTACTGCAATTGCGGCAAGCTTTACACCACTCCAGCCAATGCTTGGCATTGAGCATGTTGATCTTAGGCTTGTTTGCGGCTGCTCAACCATGGAAACACTTTTTATGAAGCTCCCGACGAACAATTCTTGTGCTGACGTTGCTTCCAGAGGCAGTTTGGAACTCGGTAGTGAGTGTTGCGACCGAGGACAGACAATTTTTACACGGTACGCGCTTCAGTACTTGGCGGTCCCGTTCTGTGAACTTGTGTGGCCTACCACATCACGGCTGAGCCGTTGATGCTCCTAGACATTTCCACTCCACAATAACAGCACTTACAGTTGACCGGGGGCAGCTCTAGCAGGGCAGACATTTGATGAACTTACTTGATGGAAAGGTGGCATTCTATGAGGGTGCCACGTTGAAAGTCACTGAGCTCTTCAGTAAGGCCATTCTCTTGCCCATGTTTGTCTACGGAGATTGCATGGCTGTGTGCTCAATTTTAATACACCAGTTAGCAACGGGTATGGCTGAAATAGCCGAATCCACTAATTTGAAGGGGTGTTCACATACTTTTGTGTATATATATATTAAAATATTAAAATATGAATATAACACACTATACACCTAAGCCTATCGTTCTTTTCATGCAATTCCCTGATACATTTAGTGTTCAAATCTCAGCTGAACCGTGAGGTGGTGTCACGTTTGGGTGGAAGGAGAGACCAAGGCGCAGCGCAGGTATAGTTCGACTTTTATTTATACTATGTATAACATGTACAAATGACCGACCTATAAAACTCCCAAAACAAACACACGATTTACAAATGTCACGTTTACCAAAACACACGAAATGAAACGGACGTAACCAAAGAGCACACTTACTTTAACCGTGACTGCGACATATAACGATAACGACCCACACCCGAGTGAAGGACAGACTCAACATTTATGGGATCCCTAATTAGAGACAATGCGGTGCAGCTGCCTCTAATTAGGGATCCAACCCAAACCCCACACAGAAACAGAAAAGAACGACACTGTCAGACTCTGACCATAACTACATAGAGAAGCCTATTTGCTTCTCTATGGCCAGAGCCTGACAGTACACCCCCCCCCCCCCCCCCAAGAGACGCCAAAAAAAACCCACACAAAACAAGGGGGGGTTAATGGGAGGGAAAACTAGTCCATCGGGGGCGGCTACGGCGAAGTGGACAGTTTTGTCCCATGCCCCTTCCCTATAACCGGTCCCGGGCTGGGTACCGGTGGGGCAAACGGCTCCGGCCATGGAGCGGGGAAAACACCCGGGCCCGGACTGGGCCGCGGTGGGGTAAACGGCTCCGGCCATGGAGCGGGGAAAACAACCGGGCCAGGACTGGGCACCGGTGGGGCAAACGGCTCCGCCATGGAGCGGGGAAAAACAACTGGGCCAGGACTGGGCACCGGTGGGGCAAACGGCTCCGCCATGGAGCAGGGAAAACAACCGGGCCTGGACTGGGCACCGGTGGGGCAAACGGCTCCGGCCATGGTACTGGAGCGGAGCAGATGGCTGAACCCGGAATGGGTACCGGTGGAGCGGACTGCTCTGGCGCTGAGGCGGAGCAGACGGCTGGACCCGGAATGGGCACCGGTGAAGCGGACTGCTCTGGCACTGGGGCGGAGCAGACGGCTAGACCCGGAATGGGTACCGGTGGAGCGGACTGCTCTGGCACTGGAGCGGAGCAGACGGCTGAACCCGGAATGGGTACCGGGGGAGTGGACTGCTCTGGCACTGGGGCGGAGCAGACGGCTGAACCCGGAATGGGTACCGGGGGAGCGGACTGCTCTGGCGCTAGGGCGGAGCAGTCGGCTGGACCCGGATTGGGTACCGGTGCTGGAGGCTCCAGGCCTTGGGCTGTGGCTGGAGGCTCCGGGCTGCTGACCTCCGCTGGAGGTGCAGGGCTGCTGACCTCCGCTGGAGGTTCAGGGTGGCGGACCTTCGCTGGAGGTTGCGGGCTGCGGACCTTCGCTGGAGGTTGCGGGCTGCGGACCTTCGCTGGAGGTTGCGGGCTGCTGACCTTCGCTGGAGGTTGCGGGCTGCTGACCTTCGCTGGAGGTGCAGAGTTGCTGACCTTCGCTGGAGGTTCAGGGTTGCGGACCTTCGCTGGAGGTTCAGGGCTGCGGACCTTCGCTGGAGGTTGCGGGCTGCGGACCTTCGCTGGAGGTTGCGGGCTGCTGACCTTCGCTGGAGGTTGCGGGTTGCTGACCTTCGCTGGAGGTTCAGGGTTTCTGACCTTCGCTGGAGGTTCAGGGCTGCGGACCTTCGCTGGAGGTTCAGGGCTGCTGACCTTCGCTGGAGGTTCAGGGCTGCTGACCTTCGCTGGAGGTTCAGGGCTGCTGACCTTCGCTGGAGGTTCAGGGCTGCTGATCTTCGCTGGAGGTTCAGGGCTGCTGACCCTCGCTGGAGGTTCCGGGCTGCGGACCTTCGCTGGAGGTTCCGGGCTGCGGACCTTCGCTGAAGGTTCCGGGCTGCGGACCTTCGCTGGAGGTTTCGGGCTGCGGACCTTCGCTGGAGGTTTCGGGCTGCGGACCTTCGCTGTAGGTTCCGGGCTGCGGACCTTTGCTGGAGGTTTCAGGTAGCTCACTATCGCTGGAGGTTCCGGTCCAACCACACACCTCGCCACGAGAGTCATCTGGCGCTTGAAGTCCTCCAACGCCTGTACGACCAGCGGATCCATCTGCGTCTCCAGAGGAAGAGCATTCCAGGCTCTCCACCACCTCGTCTGCTCCTCCTCCGTGTATTCATAGAACCCCTCTGGCCGCTCCCGATCCAGATCAGTGGGCATACGAAGTGGCGTGCCATTCCCCTTTTTCAGCCTCTCCGGGCTCTGGCCGCGCACCGATGGTGTGGTGCTCACAGCCATGACGGACCTTTGTTTCTCCATCCTCCTCCATTGTTTTAAAAACCTCCCACGGTCCTCAGGTCTCACCCTAGGCCACGTAGGAACTGGCATAGGTGTTAACTCCTCCCGGTCGCGCTGCTTGGTCTCATCGTGGTGGGTCGTTCTGTCACGTTTGGGTGGAAGGAGAGACCAAGGTGCAGCGCAGGTATAGTTCGACATTTATTTATACTGTGTATAACATGTACAAATGACAGAACTATAAAACTCCCAAAACAACGTCACATTTACCAAAACACACGAAATGAAACGGACGTAACCAAAGAGCACACTTACTTTAACCGTGACTGCGACATATAACGATAACGACCCACACCCGAGTGAAGGACAGAATCAACATATATGGGACCCCTAATTAGAGACAATGCGGTGCAGCTGCCTCTAATTAGGGATCCAACCCAAACCCCACACAGAAACAGAAAAGAACGACACTGTCAGACTCTGACCATAACTACATAGAGAAGCCTATTTGCTTCTCTATGGCCAGAGCCTGACAGGTGGACAACCATTGTTTTAGGAAAGTAGGAAATATTTAACCGACATTATTGGGCAATCCCGGTCAGTAAAAAAAAACCTGTATATACTGTATGTATTTTTTTTATTGACAAATAAAATCAATCTATCAATCCAAACTGTGCAGCGTCCAATTGATGACTGGAAAGAAACTTCTGTTACAAAACACCAAAACGTTTAATGACATTCTGAGATTGTCAAGCCAAGCCTTTGATACTGGGTAAGCCTACAAGGTAGGGAGGGAGGTATTTTCTGTTTGTTGAGATTGACATAGACTATAAATTGTGGTGTTGAAAACCCGATATTGAAGTGCCCGAAGTCAGTATGCTTTGTTTATTGGTTGTGTGGTGCATAGGCACAGAAACCTGTAGGTGGAAAATTCATTGCATATATTTTGTATATTTATTAATATGGCATCAAAATGTTGAAAATCTGATTTCCCCCGAGCTGATCATTGTCTGCAGCTGGCTCTGATCGTAGTGTAATCCATATACACTGGGATCCAAAAGTTTGGAATATTACTCATTTAAGGGTTTTTCTTTATTTGCACAATTTTTTACATTGTAGAATAAAAGTAAAGACATCAAAACTATGACATAACACATATGGAATCATGTAGTAACCAAAAAAGTGTTAAACAAATATATTTTATATTTGAGATTCTTCAAAGTAGCCACCCTTTGCCTTGAGAGAATGCCAAGAGTGTGCAAAGCTGTCATCAAGGCAAAGGGTGGCTAAATGGTAGGAGCACGATCAGCGGTATGCTGATTCAATGGCAATCCCAGACTAATTGCTCTCTCGGTCTGTTATAGTGCAGAGGTTTCAATAGTACTAATATTAGCACAGTTTATAAGTGTCATCTAGCAAATTACAGCCATTATCCTAATGGAAATCTTGTTTATCAATAGGTCAACACTTCCATAGCTAGGTAGTATAGCATTTCAAATCGATGTGGTGTTTCACCACATTTATGCTGAACCAAAGATGCACTTCTACACACAGAGCGACAGTGCAGAAGCGCACAACACATTAGTATTCAAAACAGCCAGTGGGTGAAAATGTTTTTATTTAGTTATTCCTGCTTTTCATTTCAGCAATGTTTAGATACACAACACTAGAGAGAGAATGCCCTTATGTCGGTTGAATAATCCCCCACTAATCATTTTAATGTGAATACTGATGGAATTACATTGTAGTAAAGTGTGAGTACAAACAAAACAACACTACTGACAATTCAGTAATAATGAATTGTTGTTTTATTGGGAGTAAACAACAACAGAGAACAGTTTCCAATGTGTTTTGTTTCATCCATTGAGCAGACACGGTAGTACGCAGCAGTAAACATACGGCATAGAGCTTCATGTAGTCCTAGTATCAGATATTACACTTGACAGTGTAACAGTGTAGACAGCTGGATTAGTGCCTCTGGCGTCTAATGATTACAGCTTTTGAATATGTGGCCCTGTGGGATAACTTGATAAGTAGATAAGGTTGAGGAATATTCAGTATTTTAAGAACCATGATGAGTTCAATGAGTTTGGAAACAGACATATGTAAGTACAAACCCTTTAAAGCCTTTGTGCACTCTTAGAATTAGTGGTGACTCGAGGAACCCTGGAGATCCTCAAGGAACCCCTGGAGTTCCTCAAGGAACCCCTGGAGTTCCTCAAGGAACCATTCCTAGTCAATGGTTCATATTTGCACCTTCGGTTAGTTGAGGGGTTCTTGGAGGAACCTTTAATGGTTTAATGTAGCTACAGGTTCCTGGAGGAAACCTGGAGTGGAGGTGTGGCTTAGTAGGGGTGTGGCTTTAAGATAGATATTTTTTGGGCCACCCATTAGAGTAAATGTTATTCCTGTTCATCTGTTCTCTTTTATTGTTATCACATGTTCAGGTTGAACACTGACAGTTTCGTACCTTCAATGAGGCGTACAGACATGTATAAGTTCCTCAAAAGCCTAGGCAAATCCCAAAGTTGAAATAGTTATCACTTTATTAATGCATGTAATCAGCAATGTTAATATTAAATATTGCAGTGTACAAACTTAACATGAACAGGAATGACATTTACGCTAACTGGTGACCAAAGCCACGCCTTCAATATGATAGGACTATATCAACACAGACAGGTTATCAACACCCCAAGACTACCACTACATCAACACAGATAGCATAAAGTCTATAAACAAACCATTGAGATAATTAGCTAACCGAAGACAGGCAACAACTTAAAACCAACGACATACACTCTTAGAAGTAAAGGTGCCTGGAAGAACCTTTCCAGTTGAAAAAGGTTCCTTGAGGAACCCCTCTGAAAAGGGTATTTGAGGAACCCCTACATAAAGGTTCAAACCGGAACCTTTTTTGTGGTGGGAGGGGTTCAAGTCTGCCTTTTTAATAAAATGGAACAGAGTCAAAAATGTGTTTTCCATATATTTGATGTGTTTGATAACATTCCATTAATTCCATTCCAGCCATCCTATAGCTCGTCCCACCAGTCTCCTCTGGGCTGAATACCCCCTCAGATAAAGTCCTCAGGGCTGATCTCTTACAGGGCCCTGCAGAACAGAACAGTGTGTGCCTGACAGAGTGACAAGGTGACATACTTTAGTTGTGGAGATAATGGCTAATGGTCAGAATTGGTTTAATCACATGGAGATGACTGTCTGTATGTATGTACGCACAAATGGTGGGAAAAGTCTGCTGACAATAAGAGAGCATAAACTATATACACTAGGAGTCTAGAATGACTGTGCTGTTGCACCTCCACCCATGTGTTTACCCTAAGAAATACTGTCCCGTGTTCCAACTGAGTCAATGTAATCCTGTATATCCTATCCCTTGTTTAAATGAAATTAGTAAATTCATAATAACACAGACCCGTTCATTTAATCACTTTCCCTACGTCAGAGAACAGCGTTCTCAGAGAAGGACCAACTCGCGAGCTGCAGTGTAAAGCTAATCTGCACGCACACTGGAATGCATTCCTCAAATGAGAGAATGCCTGAATAATTTCCTACTTTGCAGTCAATTCGAAGTGAAGGCTCAGCACTGTGTGCTGGTGTGCATTAGCCCTCATTACCTTAAAACACTCCAAAGGGACACGGTGTCACCCACATACGCAGACCCCAGCATACACACATACACACGCAGACCAGCACAAGATGCCTCTGGCCACGTTTAATAACTCCAACAAAAACTGCCAACGGAAGCCCATAAGCGTTTTAAGTCATTTCGCCACACACAAGTGTGAATTCTAATCATTAGTCAGTGAGAAGACGGCTTTATGTAATGTACAAATGGATTCTCCCTCTCCTCTCGAAATCCTCTCATGTGCCTCCAAGCACCCCCACGCGCCTGTTTCCAAGTTACCCACCAACAGCCACTGCCAATCCGCCTTAATTGCCTCACATTTAAAGGGAGCGCTGAGAGACACAGAGCTAGCTAGCCGCCCTCGCCTCTCGCACACTGAACTTACTCTGCTACCATGGTAGAGAAAACCTGGATATATCAGAGAATGAGAGAGAAACAGAGAGCACACGGTGTAAGGATTTAAATACAAACTTTTAAACGCCTTGCTAAGGTCCACAAAAATAAGTCCATGCAGAGCAAGAAGAGTGAAAGAAAGAGGGAACTCCTTGTGATTAAGACCAGCGTTCTCTACTCACCTTTGTTGAGCCTGTAAAGGAGGGGGCCTCTCCCGTTTCTCCGTTCAGTGAATGACTCCCCTGTTGCTCCTCTTCCTTCGCTGCAGCTTAACACAAACACATCCTCATCCCTGTGAATTGATCTAAATCAACAGCTCATGAGGGACAGAGGACGGAAGGAAACACCGAAGCAGAAAAGAGCACTCTCCCCAAGTCCTCTGCACTGTATCCAAGCGGTTAGAGCTCAGCCAGAGTGTGAGTGAGAGCGAGAAGGAGAGAGCCAGAGAGCTGAAGCGAGTGAGGGAGAGAGAGAGAGAGAGAGAGAGGGTAGCTAGCGTGTACGCACTAGAGTGTGTTTCCTTGTGTTTGTGTGTTTCTGCGTGTGTTTCTGTGTGTGTTTAAGTGTGTGTGCTGTGCGTGCGTTCCTCATATGTTGTTTGAAGCAGAAGCCACAGGATCTGCTCTCCGTAACTCTGATGAAGATTCCCTTGTGTGAATATGACCTTCTCCTCCTCCTCCTTAACCTCCCTCCTCCTCCTCCTCCTCCTCCTCCTAATTTGCATCTAATCTCCTCCCCTATCACCACCCTCACTGTCTGTCCTGGGGTCATTGCATGTAGTATTTATTAGGATCTGAGAATACACACGCGTGTAAGTACACACACACACACACACACGCACACACGTACACACGTACACACACACGTACACACACACGTACACACACACGTACACACACACGTACACAACCACACATAAAACACAAAAGAAAGTGATGGTTCTCTGCATTCCTCACCTTGAAAGGACCTTGCTGTGTGAGCAACTGGGCGAAAGACTTGGGCAGTGTAAATAGCACTCTGTCATTTCTCCTACAGGTCCTACATTCATGATCTGACAGTATAGGGGCGCTAAGTTTCTCTCCCCAGGAGAGTTACTACTGTAAAGCTCAGCACCATGTTACAGAATGCACAGAAAGCCCCCTGCCAATCATATCAGTGGAAGGTACAGGCATGCTTGTAAATATACACTATGTTGATAAAGTGTCATAATTCCCCCTATGCCGCACCTGAAGATGGAGTGAAAGGGGACCTTAGCAACACCATATGTTCCCATCTTTTCCTTTTCCATTTGAAGTCGTCTTGATGTGTCCATAACGGTTTGGAGTGTGGGCGGCACCGGCACGCTGACTGAGAGATGAAACGCTCCCATGGAGCCAGCGAGGATCATGGGTATTGTCCTGTCTTGACTGCTGTTGACGCTCCAGCAGACCTGAAAATGTGCATCAGAGGGTTACAAAAAATGTAATAAGAGTCAGTCAGAGAGAGGCGAGAGTCAAGGCCATACCAGAGCAGCCTGTAGGGACCCCTGTGGCTGACTTGGGGAATGGAGGCTGCTGTACTGTGCGGTATGCTGTCCAGCCAACAGGAAATACTGGAGGGGGATACTGGGAATGTTTTGAGCCAAAGATTAAGGTATATTGTTGCTGGTGTATTGTTACTCAGCCATGAGAGAGAAAGTCTTTTCACCCTTATTGTTCCCGTGTTTGTCCTTTGTAAAGTGGCAATTTTCATTGCTGGGAAGTATTTTTGCCACCTAAGAGTGAGACACAACTACAGTCTGAACCCTCCAACATTAAGCCAAAAAAAGAGTGCAGAAACACAGTCTGGTGCTACGTGATACAGTGCTGTGAGTATTTGCCCCCTTTCAAATTTTCTCTACTTTCGCATATTTTTAATATTGAATGTTATCAGATCTTCAACTAGGGCTGTTTTGGTGACCGTATTACTGCCACACAGGCGGTCACGAGTCATGACGGCAGTCAAATTCCACGTGACCATTTAGTCACGGTAATTAGGCTTCTCCAAGCTCAGATGCTGCTGATGGTCATTAGTAGCCTATCAAACTTGCTAACTGCCTGGTACTCAGCGCTCTATTGTCCCTCTAATCACTTTGACATCAATGCAAATGTGTTTGAAAATCTAATCAAACACTTAATGAGAGCCCATGAGCTCATGTTGTGCAACATTTCTATAGACTAGGCAATTGTGTGAGAAAACAGTGTGATTTCCTCTATTAAAAAGGATCCTGTCAGCTTACTATAGGTTAGGCCTACTATATTTATTTCTCAACATTCCTAATATTAAGCATATTGCTTCCGTTTAAAACAGTATAGCCTACCTGGCTGGCATGAAAATGAACCATGGAAAAGCGTCCTCCATTTGCTATTTAAGTCCACAGGAATGCAGCACGGGTCGGTCAGGACCCGTTGCAGCTGCCGAAGTTGCATCGTCATCGGATGGACCAATTGCAGCGGCATTGGACGGACCATTCCCGCTGTCTCCTGGTCAATTATTCTGTCACGTTGTATATAAAGGATCGGTAGACAGGCGCAGGATTACGTAGTAAGGTTGTTTTTTTATACCACCCACACAATACAACAAGTATACATGTAACGGCATGGGGACGAAGCCCAAAACAAACATGCATACAAAACACAGGGTTGAAACCTTGAATAAATACATGGGACGAGACCCGTATTACAACCAGTGCACAAAACACACAGCACGAGAGCCAAAACAATAAAGCACAGGTACTCACAAGCCCAAAGGACATTGGAACAACGGACATTGGAACAATAATCGACCGGGACAATGGGTAACAGAGGGCACATATATAACAATCTAATCAGGAGGAAATGGGAACCAGGTGTGCGTAATGAGACAGTTCACATAGACCTCCTTAACTGGTGTATGGATGGAGCAACAGTACCGGGGGATCCATGACAGCAATGATAATGGACCATTCTAATATTCTATATTATTTAGTATATGTAAAGACAAGAATAGTGTGATGGGTGACAATATTATCACTCAAATCATAGTCGCACACCTCATGTAGCCTAGCCCATAGGCCTATATGTTTTGATAAGGTTTGTATCACAACTAAAGTGGACAAAAAACTTATTTGGGAAGATCATTTTCACCATAAAAATTCACCTTTATAATAAAAGCATTACATGTATAATCGCATTTGTTGTCACTTTTGAGGATGGTGTTTTCCTGCTAATGGAACAAATGCGCTTATAGCCTACTGCCATGTGCGCATTGCTGCGCTTATAATGTGAAGAAATAGCCTAATAGTTTATCAAAACTTTTAAGCTAAACGTTTTCATCTGTTGCGTCAGACTCATTGCTTAAAACAGTTTTTTTTAATGCTAGTGGTTGTATAAATTTGGAATCTATCGTATTCCACAGCTGTCCCAGACTATGTTTGGAATATTATTTCTCGCACAGAATAGAATGGGTCAACTTTTGTACTATGGGGGATAGTAGATATAGTGCTTTTTCTGTTCGTTAGGCCTACTCATCTTGTTGGCTGGCGAAAAGTACATGTGGAAAGTTCTTCCAATATCTTCAATATGCGCCTCAGAATTGGATAAGTACATGTGCAGTTGCGTCCTGGATGTTTCGGTCTTCACTTGTAACCTGTGAGAAAGACCCACTGAGAGCCATGTGATTGAGAGGTGCTTCGGCATGCAGCCGGGAGAAGGGAGAATATAAAATAATGCCATGGAATTCTAAGCAAATCTTGTCTGCTAAATTAACTAGTGTAGCCCACAGACAAATCTTGTCTGCTAAATTAACTAGTGTAGCCCACAGCCAAATATTGTCTGCTAAATTAACTAGTGCAGCCCACAGCCAAACATTGCCTGCTAAATTAACTAGTGCAGCCCACAGCCATATGGCAAAGCCAGATCAGGGACTAACATTACACTTTTACATTTAAGTAATTTAGCAGATACTCTTATCCAGAGCAACTTACATGTGCATATTTTTTTTGATACTGGTCCACCGTGGGAATCAAACCCATGCTCTACAATCTGAGCTACATGGGACAATTCAAAGTATAATATTCTGTGCTTCTGAAATAGACAACATTTTCCTTATATCATGTTTCTTTAGACCTGTCTAAAATAAATAATGGATTTATTGTGATGGTGTAGGCTACATTACATGGATTTATTAGACTTTTTAAAATGTAGATGTTCCAAAGGTCTGCATCAGTGGGTTGTAGGCTGTACGTGGAAGCCCGGAGATGCTAAATGTGCTTATGTTAATGAACGGTCAATTACCGTTTTTTGCTTGACAATCACTGACTGACAAAATGTCATGAATACCACAGCCCTATCTTCAATCAAAACTAATATTAGATAAAGAGAACCTGATAACACAACAATGACATACTTATTTCATTTATTTCATAAACAAAGTTGTGCAACACACACTGCCCATGTGTGAAAAAGTCATTGCCCCCTTACACTCAATAACTGGTTGTGCCACCTTTAGATGCAATGACTCCAACCAAATGCTTCCTGTAGTTGTTGATCAGTCTCTAAGCTGTGGAGGAAGTTTGGCCCACTCTTCCATGCATAACTGCTTTAACTCAGCGACATTTGTGGGTTTTCAAGCATGAACTGCTTGTTTCAAGTCCTGCCACACCATCTCTATTGAGATTAGGTCTGGACTTTGACTAGGCCATTCCAAAACTTCCGATTTGTTGCTCTCTAGGCATTTTCAAGTAGACTTGATTGTGTGTTTTGGATCGTCTTGGTGCATGACCAAGCTGCGCCCCAGCTTCAGCTCACAGACGGATGGCCTGACATTCTCTTGTAGAATTCTCTGATACAGTGCAGAACACTACCACCACCAGGCTTGACCGTTGTTATAAGATTCTTACTGTGGAATGCAGTGTTTGATTTTCACCAGACAGAATGGGACCCATGTCATCCAAAAAGTTTTACTTTAGACTAATCTATCCATAGAACATTCTTCCAAGAGGCTTGATGATCATCCAGGTGCTTCCAGGTGCTTTTTGGCAAACTTGAGTCAACTTTTTGGATGAGATGGGTCCTATTATGTCTGGCGAAAACCAAACACTGCATTCCACAGTAAGAATCTTATAACAACGGTCAAGCGTTAATCTATGCTTCAGAACCTAAACTGTTGACCAATGACCAGTCATCAGCATTGGCGCAGGTGCACATATCCAGATTAGTGACCAGAAAGCGCTTGTTTCATTTTCTCCGGTTTTGCCTGGCAAAAACAGTAGCTTACCTACGTTCATATTATCCATATAAAGTTTAGCAATCTACTATGGACACATCTTTGCCAGAACAATACTATTAGGGTACCTGGGGATTTCATTGATCATTCTCATATTTCAGTTTGAGTGGGTTATAATTCTTTACCTCAGTGGTAGGTACTCGCTATATGTCTAAAGATAGCTGTAACATCACACTACCTTCAGTAGTTATGGGATGAAGATGTAATATATTCTGGCAAATAAATCAAGATATTTATGAGGAAGAAAAAGGGTCATGACAGATCATGCTTTCCTTTTCTGGCAAATTCCAACATTCCCTCCATCTTGTGCCAATATCAGTTATTAGTCTTGGACAGGCTCTCTGCAAGGTTTTGTATATCTTACCTATCATATAAATATAATTTTCTGACTGAAAGGAGGATTCCCTCAAGATTTCTCTGATATCCAAAAGACTTAAAATCGATATTTTGTAATATGAAACGTGCATGTATATGAAGATATCTACATTGGTCAGCCAAATGGATTAATTTTTTTGGTACTTTTTAGTGATATCCATCGCTGCAACTTCCGTACGGACTGGGGAGAGGCGAAGGTCGAGGGCCATGCATCCTTCAAAACATGACCCTGCACTGCTTCTTGACACACTGCTCACTTAACTCGGAAGCTGATTTTGCGGCGTTTCTATGATCTATGGAAATGTGTTTGCTATATTGTAACTAGGAGTGCAAGCTATTCTGGCTGTGACCTTTAAATAGAATGTGGTTAGTAAGCATTTTGTGTCATTGGAGAAACAGGCCAGCATGGAGGATATTTGGGGCACTCTGCTAATAGAAGCAGGCTGAAGGATTACCTTATAGGTAATACAGTCATTCAGTATATAAGCTACGTACATGTAAACGTTCATTCAGGGTTCCTATGACAAGTTACACTCACCTGGTGGTTTGTTTGAGGAAACTGGATCCGTCTAATAATAAATGTTTGTGTCAATTTTCTAATTGAGCTTTGTCTTCCTCCTCACCTCCAATTCCAGAGTAATCATCATTTCAGAAGCCATCCGCACCAATGTGTCGGATGAAACACTGTACAGCTGGCGACTGAAGTCAGCATGCATGCGCCCAGCTTTCCATAAGGAGTTGCTAGAGCGCGATGGGACAAGTACATCCCAGCCGACCAAACCCTCTCATAACCTGGACGAAGCTGGGCCAATTGTCCACCGCCTCATGGATCTCCCGGTCACAGTGACACAGCCTGGGATTGAACCATGGGTCTGTAGTGATGCCTCTAACACTCTGATGCAGTGCCTTAGACCGCTGTGCCACTCAGGAGGCACACCAACATTACTTTTAATGTATTTTCCATAAGTAATTTATGGTTTCAATGCCTTTAGTTTTCCATGTGGACAAATTTATCGATGCATTCTGAAGAGCTATCCAAGGATTATTCCATAGTGTTGTGATATTGGTTCTTGTAGAAACCGTTTCATTTTCTTCCATATTATTATAGTGTTTTTAACTATTAAGTTGTTAATGTTCTTAGCTTTCTACTTTGAAAATAGACACCTACCCATTGTTCCTCTTTAGTGCATCTACCAATATTTCTCAAGTAAAAGCCTTGGGTGACGAGTTGATACAATTCCAAGTGTGGAAAGTTAAAACCACCCTCCGACTTAGCGATTAATTTTTATTCTATGAGTTTTATTTTGCCAAGTCTGTTATGGCCGAGTATACTTTTAAATAATGTCTTCGGTGGGGTAATTGGTATTACTGAGAATAAATATAAAACCTTTAGGAGCCATGCCATTCTGAAGAGATTTATTCTACCTGTAAGATTTATGGGAAGATTGTTCCATTTAAATACATCTTCTTTCATATTGTTGAGTTATGGGATGAAGTTATCTTTATACAGTATATTTGTTGTTTGTTGTCACTCATTAAGCATCTTAAGTATTTGATATTGTTTGTGGTCCACTTAAAGGATTGCTGGAAATCATAAGTTATTATTACATTTTTTCCTAATGCCATTATTTCAGTTTTTTCTACGGGCATTGAGTTTTCTATATTAGTCAGGTACATCAGGAGATCAACGGCAAATAAGTTAAGTTTATATTTATGTTTACCAATACTGATACCGGTTAAAAATACAGATGTGCCAAGCTTGTAGCATCATACCCAAGAAAGCTCAAGGCTGTAATCACTGCCAAAGGTGCTTCAACAAAGTACTGAGTAAAGGGTCTGAATACTTATGTAAATGTATTACATTTATACATTTGCAAACAATTCTAAAAACCTGTTTTTCCCTCGTCATTATGGGGTATTGTGTGTAGATAGATGAGGGAAAAAAATATATTTTAGTTACAGTCTGTAATGTAACAAAATGTGGAAAAAGGGGTCTGAATACTTTGTGAATGCACTGTAACTTTCCATACATTTGCTAAAATGTCTAAAATGTCTTTGTCATTATGGGGTATTGTGTGTAAACAAAACAAATATATTTAATACATTTTTAATTCAGTTTGAAACATAACAAAATGTGGACTGTAGTTATTGTATATACTACATATGTAAGCTCCAACTCCTCTCCTAATGTACCAAAAGTCTATGGATTATGTCATTGTACATACATTGGAGAAAGACTGCAACTTAAATACTGTGGCCAGTTTGTATTACCTTGTAAATTAAATCTAATTATAGTGGCTGCTGTGGGTCTACTTGGGGAAAGTGGGTCCACAGAGAGACCAAAGTGAGATGAGAGGAGGCATCACATATACTTCAAGTGTCTGATGCCCTCCCAGCCACCCCTCCAAGCCACCCTGACGCAATCCCTCGGACAGGGCCCATCTCTACTCTCACCAATAACCACCATTGAATCTTAGCTATAATAGCAAACAAGGAATAGTAATAAATCAACATCCTCTCCTAATACGTCCAGATCTCCTATTCATTTCATAGAAGGTTTGCAAGTCACAAAAGTCAATACAATTACATTGTAGTATAGTTAAATCCTTCCTTCTCTCTCTCCCAAGCCAAATGTATCTCTCTCCACCTCCCCCTCCCAAGCCAAGCTTGTCCCAACCTCCCATCATTGCCCACCCTTAACCACCCAACCCAAGCTTGTTCCAACCTCCCATCCTTTCCCACCCTCCCTCCCTCTCAGACACACTTATTCGCATCCATCCATCGACTTCCTCGTCCTTGTCATTTATTCCCACACAGCATATACCCTATGCATCCACACACCCATTCTCTCCCACCCTCCTACACATATTCATATTCACCATCCCTCACTCCTCCCTCACACTCCCATTCCTATACTATACAGTGATCGAGTGGAAGTAACAATCTAACAAGTCATTTTGGTGTACTGTTGTTAATGTGTGTTATCTGTGTCAAACAAGCAAACCTAATCCTCTAAGCTTTAATAAACTTAGCTTCGTTATACTATAGTATACTACAGTCATGTTCGCAAAAACACTACAGTGAATACTATACTATTCTACAGTAAAGTCGCAAAAACACTACAGTGAATACTACAGTTAATACTATAGTACTGTATACTACAGTCATGTCTGAAAAAACACTACAGTAAATACAAAAGTATACTACAGTCATGTCCACCAAACACTACAGTAAATACTACAGCATACTACAGTCATGTCTGCTAATCATTATAGTGAATACTACAGTAAAGTCCACAAAAACACTACAGTGAATACTATGGTATACTAGAATCATGCCTGCAAAAACACAACAGTAGATTCTAAAGTATACTGCAGTCATGGTTGCAAAAACACTACAGTGAATACTACAGTATACTACAGTCATGTCTGCAGAAACACTACAGTGAATCCTCTCTTACAACTATCATGAAATATTGACTGTTTTGAAATGTGCTGGGAAAGTCAAGTCATGAGTGCAAAACATAGACGCTTCTGGTTTATTCCCTACACTCACAAGCTGAATAGACCCTTGACTAGTTTCTCACACTGATGTCCATAGATAGTTCTGAAGCAGGTGGTTGGTGGCTCTTTGATTACTAATGTTCGACAGAGAGAGTTTTGTCATACTGTATCTTTGCAGCGTAGTGAGTTTCCCTCTGGCACTGAGTGTGTGGGTGGTGGTGGTGTGTAACGCCATGTCCTTTTTTGGTCGGACATGCTGCTGAGTTTATTCATAATTCAAAGCTCTGTGTGTGTGTGTGTGTACAACAATTTCCATCAATAATTTATGACGGTTCAATAACAACATTGAACTGAAAAGGTACATTTTGTCAATTTTCCTTGCCTTTGTCTGTAAATCCTTCCATCCCTCTGTGAGAGGAGAGATCCAGCTTTCTGCAGTGTGACCTTCCCTGCTTTAGCCTGGCTCAAGGAGATTTCTTTGAATCCTTTTAGGAGAGACCATAAAGGTAGAGGATCAGCTTACACAGTCAGACATTAAACCAGGAGGGTATTTGATACAGACGTGACTTCCAATAAAAATGAAGAGAGATTTCAGCTCAGCTCCACATCATATGGTCAGCGTGGAAAGGAAACATATTTTTTAGAAGATAGTGTTTGTTTCCTTAATGCACACAGCTTTTGCTCATTTGCATAGTTAATTGTTTAATACCAGCATTCACTTCCAGCATTTTAGTAATTTTCTTTATTTCCTGCACTAATGTGTTATCCTTACACACTGTGTCACATTACTTTTGTCTTAGTATAACAAATTAAAAAGCTTTTCTTTGACAATACTTATTCTCCTCTTCGAATGTGCATTATCAGCAGTTCTTACTTTCGGACAATTTCTAGTGTTCTGTATCTGTATTCCAAAAGTCAGGGCCGGCGCTCCCATTAGGCAAGATTAAAAATATTTAATAAAATAGTTCTGTCTAAAAGGTGCCGTGGGGCAGCATTTTGTGGCAGCATTTTGACAATTGGCTGCCGCCCTCCTGATCGGCTACTACACCGCCAGCGGCACCCCAGCCACCAGCTGCCAGCTCATAGCGTTGCTGCAGTCAGTTAGCTAGCAGTTCTCAACTGTTAGCAGCCAATGGCTAGCAGTTTCTCACTGGCGATAAAAACTGATGATGACCAAGTCATTACTGAATTATTTAATGTAACAAATCAATCATTAAACCTTGTCAATAATTCATGCCAATTAACGGAAACCTTGTAAACATTTCATTTAGACCCAGCGTTTATTTTAAACAGCTGTTTATTTGCTGAAATGTGTGCTGTTGCCCGGCTATTAAAAGGAACAGGCGGCTATTTGAGACTCTGCGTTTTATGGTATTGACTTTCTGAGAAACAGTGATCATAACACATATACCTTCTGTTGTGCTTTCAATTCTGTCCGTATAGGTTCCAGGGTGGGTTTTTCTAATTAATCGTCATCCCTCTGGAGGCAATAGCCTGACCATGAATCACGGACCAAATAACACTGAGACATGGATGAGAGTGAATTTTCTTGTCAAGTACCTTTCAGTGGCATTGGTGAGGGGGATAAGGTGGAGGTCAGAGGGAGCGCATGAGAGATGTGTGAAGACTTACTGTATCTCGACAGACATTACACAGCAATCCTACTGGGCTGGGGCTAAATAACAGCTTTAGTTTACTTAATTCCTCCTTTGTTGAACCTTAAGCTGATCTCTGATCTATGCAGGTTAATAGGTTGAGTCCTGAGTAAGTACAGTTTGTGGGTGGTCCTCCACTAGGGGTCCCTCCACAAAAGCCATTTAACTAGGTACTGGTGCTGGCCCCATTTTGGGAAAGTCGTTTACGACATCGTCATCATCACCATCAGCAGGGTTGGTTTCAGAGCCTCTGTCTCTGCTCTGGGAAGTGCGTCTTCATAATTGCCTGGAAGACATTGTTGCCCCTTATAAAGCCGTAAACCCCATCTTGAAAGCAATGGGGTGTCTCTAAACATAAGCAATTACAAGATTGAATAATAAACTGCTCAGCCATCTGAAAAATATTTAAATAATACTTTCTCAAAAACAACCAACCCACTGGGCAAAAACTGTTTGAATCAATGTTGTTCCCACATCATTCCAACATAAAAATGTAACGTTGAATCAATGTGGAAAACTGACTGAATTTGCAAAAAGTCGTCAAAGTAAGGGATTTGCATAGGCCAAGTCCCCCAGGCGTCCTAGTAGCCCTGGTTGGGAACCACTGGCCTAGGTTATAAACTGCATTTAAAGTGTCTTTGTTGCTTCAATAATTCAGAAGCCTAAGACAATGGTTATATACTGCACAGTGTAGATTCTAGAATAACAATGGGCTTGTTTCATTACAGAACTCCCAGTTCAGTTGTCTATTTTTGAAAAAGTAAACCCTGTGGAATTGATTTTCTATCAACCCCAGACTTCTTTAACTTTGTCACCACAAAACGTAAAAGTGAATTCATGTTGACAGACTGTCAGCCTAATAAATGGCTAAACCATGCTACCCACTGCAGGTGACAGAAAAGTCCTGACATTCTAATGGCCGTGTTCCCTTAGTTCCCTTCACTTTGTCCTGATGTTAGTTTTATTGATGCAGTGACAGTGGCGTCACAAACAACATAAAACCCTTTTTGCGCTTGAAACGACTGGCCAATATTTCTGCTGCAAAGTGTCTATTGTTCATGCAGTTGGTATTCTTGGTAGGCACATGTTATTATGGGGGAAATTGCCATACAAAAAGTTACAGCATTTCAGAACAGGCGGACAATGTACATGGATTGTGCCATAATGGCATTCTACTATGTGTAGTGTATATCTAAAATGTGTAGAGGACCAAGAGAAGACGTGAGAAAAGGGACAGTGCCTATCAAAAATTTACTACTGGGATCATCCATTAGATTCAGCAGCGGGACGATTTTGTCTTGAGCGGATGGTCGGGGGCCGGAACATAATTACAAATAATTAGTAGACTTGACTGCAAGAAGCCCAAATAGGTATGATGTTTGACTAAAACATAATTATTTCAAACCTTGCTTACATTTGTATACGATCACGTTGTGTCTCTCTATTATACCTGGGAATAAAGATTCCTTAAAGTAAATTCACTTGGAGCTGATTTGCTGGTGTTCCTGGTGTTTTTTTTTACAGTCTTTTATGTCCAACAATGAACATTTCACCAAAAAATAAATAACAATAATAATTTTCTCAGGAAACTTGGAGGGGCCAAATAAAACCGCCCACTGGCCAAATTCTGCCCACGGTCCGCCAGTTTTGGAACCCTGATTTACTACAGTGCTTTTGGAAAGTATTCAGACCCCTTGACCTTTTCCACATTTTGTTACCTTACAACTTTATTCTAAAATTGATTAAATGTATTGCTTTCCTCATCAATCTACATACAATAACCCATAATGGTAAAGTGAAAACAGATTTTCTGATCTTTTTGCAATGTTATAAAAAAAAAATACAGAAATACCTTATTTACATGCAGGGTCTGACATAAAATAGCACTTCGCACAGTAGAGAGAAACCATGTCTTGCCATGCCTTGCACCGTGATTGATGCCTCTGGTGTCGATCTGGACCAAGGTAATTAGTGTGGAAACAATGAAGTGAGAATACTCAATGCTGGGATCAATTCAACTCACAACCAGAGCAAGAACTGTATGGTTTTCTCACTGTTCGGTGACGTTGGTGATCGCCATGTCTTCGGGGAATGAACCCGAGAGCAACCATTGATTGGCAGCTGGCATTGAACTTACGCTCCTTCATGAGAGAACAAGATTGTCCTCAGGTGAGCCTTTGGTTTGGTGTCGGAATGATTTACCATAATCCATTTGGCAAACCTAAAATCAATGACTTATTTATTTATTTGCTTTTTTTAGAGGGCTCCCGAGTGGTGCAGCGGTCTAAGACACTGCATCTCAGCGCAAGAGGTGTCACTACAGTCCCTGATTCAAATCTAGGCTATATCACATCTGGCCGTGATTTGGAGTCCCATAGGGCGGCGCACAATTGGCCCAGGTTTGGCCCGGGGTAGGCCGTCATTGTAAATAAGAATTTGTTCTTAAGTGACTTGCCAAGTTAATTCAACTCACAGCCAGAGCAAGAACTGTATGGTTTTCTCACTGTTCGGTCAGCATCGGTGGAAATACAAAATTAAGCCTTTGGACTTTAGCTGCTTGGAGAGGAAGAGCACTATTGTATGACATATTATCAGTGAGGACGTAAATTAGAGACATAGCTTGAAGGTCCAAAGCTGCCGTTGTTATCTCAATATCAAATAATGTATGTGATTGTTTTCAATCAAAGTGGACAAAAAATAAATAACTTGCTAAAAGCAAAGACACATTTCTCAAGCAAGAATATAGCTGGGACTGTCTAGTAGTGTTCTGAGTGGGGAGCTGTTATTGGCAAAGAGGCTTGGAACTCTCTTTCTTATTGGTCTCAACTAAGTTACAGAATGGTAATGTCACCATGGAAGGCCAAAACTACATCCCACCGAAACAGGCAGAAATTTCAGGTGGTCCTTCAAACAGATCTGATACTAAAAGGGCATTATCACCATTTTCATAATTTCACAGTATTATTCCAACCTCAGTGTGTAAATATATATAAAACACATGAAAATCACGTTTTTGATTGCACTTGGCCTTTAAGACATTACCTGTTTTAGCTAGTGCATTGGCATTTCACACCCAATGGAGAGCTCAGGAGCAAGGGGGACAGATGGGAGATTGAGTGAGGAGGGTAGGGGGGCGTGGTGAGGGGAAGAGCGTTGCAGTAAAGTATAAGGGGTGAGGAGTAGGAGGCACGGTTCTGTAGATTAACCACGCTGTGCTACCCTTCGGGATAACTTCAGATATGTGGTGTAATGAATTACAAACAGAGCAAAGAAGGAAAACAGAAGACCGTCCAAGATTGAAGTCACATAAAAATGTTAAATAGCAACATTAGGCCACAAATCAGAGGGCTTAGTTTTTTTGCCTGCCGGAGTCAAATCTAATACACCTGGACGCCTGGGTCGTTTTGGCTGAAGCCTCTTTTCTGATTCGTGGTCACCCTAAATGGTCTAGTGACATGTGTGCTCTCATATAGGAAGACTAGATCTTCCTCTCAGTGAAATGACCTCCTATATCACCCTTTGTCCAGATTGAGCCGATCTGGAATGGACACAAAGGGATCAAGGTCAAGCTCAACAAGGGGTGGAAGCAATGAGGTGAACCTGATACCATATTATCTCCCCTGATCATATTACTGTACATGAGGTGATCCTGATACCATATTATCTCCCCTGATCATATTACTGTACATGAGGTGAACCTGATACCATATCTCCCCTGATCATATTACTGTACATGAGGTGAATCTGATACCATATAACCTCCCGTGATCATATTACTGTACATGTGGTGAACCTGATACCATATTATCTCCCCTGATCATATTACTGTACATGAGGTGAACCTGATACCAGATCTCCCCTGATCATATTACTGTACATGAGGTGAATCTGATACCATATAACCTCCCGTGATCATATTACTGTACATGTGGTGAACCTGATACCATATTATCTCCCCTGATCATATTACTGTACATGTGGTGAACCTGATACCATATTATCTCCCCTGATCATATTACTGTACATGTGGTGAACCTGATACCATATTATCTCCCCTGATCATATTACTGTACATGAGGTGAACCTGATACCATATTATCTCCCCTGATCATATTACTGTACATGAGGTGAACCTGATACCATATTATCTCCCCTGATCATATTACTGTACATGAGGTGAACCTGATACCATATTATCTCCCCTGATCATATTACTGTACATGAGGTGAACCTGATACCATATTATCTCCCCTGATCATATTACTGTACATGTGGTGAACCTGATACCATATTATCTCCCCTGATCATATTACTGTACATGTGGTGAACCTGATACCATATTATCTCCCCTGATCATATTACTGTACATGAGGTGAACCTGATACCAGATCTCCCCTGATCATATTACTGTACATGAGGTGAACCTGATACCATATTATCTCCCCTGATCATATTACTGTACATGAGGTGAACCTGATACCATATTATCTCCCCTGATCATATTACTGTACATGTCTACATTGTATAGTCAAGGACGCCTGTTCAACTCCTACGATAAGAACATCTAACTGTGCAGCTCAAAAGGCAAGAAACTGAACGTTGAGAAACATTAAAAGACAAGTCATTAGAAAAAGCTAAGAGGACGTTGTCATCCCACAGTGTGTTGGCTGATAGTTGTTGATTTTAAAGAAATGATGAGGTACTCTTCAGCAATCAGGCTAAAAGCTCTCATTGGGATTGTGATGGCTTGTTAACCTGCTACACTGTCACGTTTAAGAGGCCTTTAAAAATCTGTCTGCTCAGACTACATTAGGCCACTCCCAACCCCGCAGAGTCATCATGATCGATGAGATGACTCCCAGCCTGTGTATGTGTTTATGCGTGTGCGTGCGTGCTTATGTGTATGTGCTTTCCTTTCCAGGCAGGGGAGTTGCTAATGTGCCCCAGCCCTATCCATTCTCATGGACCAGTCTGGTGCATGCCGATTGTTTACCTGCATCACCCCACTGGGCAAACACTGGTTGAATCAATGTTGTTTCCACGTCATTTCAATTAAATTACAACCTGACAAGAATTAAATCGAGGAGAGGCTTAACTGAATGAACGCAAAATATTAACATTGTTTATCGCCATGTCTTCGGGGAATGAACCCGAGAGCAACCATTGATTGTGTCAGGCTCTGGCCATAGAGAAGCAATAGGCTTCTCTATGTAGCTATGGTCAGAGTCTGACAGTTTCTTTGTGGGTTTTGGGTGGATCTCTAATTAGAGGCAGCTGCTACCCGTTGTCTCTAATTAGGGATCCAATATATGTTGAGTCTGTCCTTCACGTGGGGTGGGTTGTTATCGATGTATGTCGCAGTCACGGTGAAGTAAGTGTGTTTATATACGTCCGTCCATTAGTGTGTTTTATGAACGTGACGGTAGTCTATTCGTGTTTTGTGTTGTATTAGTTCGTCATTTTGTTTTACTATATACATAGTAGTTTTATTATTACATAGTATAAATAATAAACCAATGTCGAACTACTATCCCTGCGCTGCGCCTTGGTCTCTCAATGCACCCACTCGTGACAGAACAACCCACCACTGCGAGACCAAGCAGCGTAACTGGGGAGAGAGGGAGAGAGAGGAGCTGCCCCGCGTTATGCGCGACGCGCAAGAAGAGGCAACGCCCGCAAACAACCCCAAGGTAATCTTGGGGGGAGGCTATGGGGGTGGTCTGGCTATAGGGAGGAGGAGCCAACACCACTCCCCATGTGGACCATAGAGAGGCAGAGGTACCAATGGGGGGCTCAGAGCAAAGAGCAGGAGGAATACTTGGAGGAGTATTATAGAGGTGTGTTTGAAGAATTGGCGGAGTGGTCCAGTTCGGATCCAGTCGTCTACTCCCCTCCCAGGCCGGAGCAGTCCGCTCCACCGGTGTCCAGTCCGGGTCCGGTTGTCTACTCCACCTCCCTGCCAGAGCAATCCGTTCCTCCGGTGCCCAGTCTGGGTCCGATCGTCTACTCCACCTCCATGCCAGAGCAGTCCGCCCCACCGGTGCTCAGTCCAGGTCCGGTCGCCATCTTCACTCCCATGCCAGAGCAGTCCGCTTCACCGATGTCCAGTCCAGGTCCGGACCTCTGCTATACTCCACGCATCCGACCTCTGGTGCGCCTCCCCAGTCCGGTACGACCCGTGCCGGCTCCCCGCACCGGACCTCCAGTACGTGCGCCTAACCAGGTGCTTCCTGTGCCAGCTCCACGCACCCGACATCCGGTGCGCCTCCCCAGCCCGGAACCTCCAGCGAAGGTCAGCCGCCCTGAGCCTCCAGCCAAGGTCAGCCGCCCTGAGCCTCCAGCCAAGGTCAGCCGCCCTGAGCCTCCAGCGAAGGTCAGCGCCCCTGAACCTCCTGCGAAGGTCAGCGCCCCTAAACCTCCAGCGAAGGTCAGCGCCCCGCCACCTCCAGCGAAGGTCAGCGCCCCTAAACCTCCAGCGAAGGTCAGCGCCCGCCACCTCCAGCGAAGGTCAGCGCCCCGCCACCTCCAGCGAAGGTCAGCGCCCCGCCACCTCCAGCGAAGGTCAGCGCCCCGCCACCTCCAGCGAAGGTCAGCGCCCCGCCACCTCCAGCGAAGGTCAGCGTCCCGCCACCTCCTGCGAAGGTCAGCGTCCCGCCACCTCCTGCGAAGGTCAGCGCCCCTAAACCTCCAGCGAAGGTCAGCGCCCCTAAACCTCCAGCGAAGGTCAGCGCCCCTAAACCTCCAGCGAAGGTCAGCACCCCTAAACCTCCAGCGAAGGTCAGCGTCCCGGAGCCTCCATCCATTCCGGATTCAGCCGTCTGCTCCGCCCCAGTGCCAGAGCAGTCCGCTCCACCGGTACCCAATCCGGGTCCAGCCGTCTGCTCCGCCCCAGTGCCAGAGCAGTCCGCTCCACCGGTACCCAATCCGGGTCCAGCCGTCTGCTCCGCCTCAGTGCCAGAGCAGTCCGCTCCACCGGTACCCAATCCGGGTCCAGCCGTCTGCTCCGCCTCAGTGCCAGAGCAGTCCGCTCCACCGGTGCCCAATCCGGGTCCAGCCGTCTGCTCCGCCTCAGTGCCAGAGCAGTCAGCTCCACCGGTACCCAATCCGGGTCCAGCCGCCTGCTCCGCCTCAGTGCCAGAGCAGTTCGCTCCACCGGTACCCAATCCGGGTCCAGCCGCCTGCTCCGCCTCTGTGCCAGAGCAGTCCGCTCCACCGGTACCCAGTCCGGGTCCAGCCGCCTGCTCCGCCTCAGTGCCAGAGCAGTCCGCTCTACCGGTACCCAATCCGGGTCCAGCCATCTGCTCTGCTTCAGAGCCTGAGCAGTCCGCCCCACTGGTGCCCAGTCCGGGCCCGGCTGTTTTCCCAGCTCCATGGCCGGAGCAGTTTACCCCACCGGTGCCCAGTCCGGGCCCGGTTTATTGCCCAGCTCCATGGCCGGAGCCGGTTGCCCCACCGGTGCCCAGTCCGGGCCCGGTTGTTTTCCCCGCTCCATGGACGGAGCCGTTTACCCCACCGGTGCCCAGTCCGGGCCCGGTTGTTTTCCCCGCTCCATGGCCGGAGCCGTTTGCCCCACCGGTGCCCAGTCCGGGCCCGGGTGTTTTCCCCGCTCCATGGCCGGAGCCGCTTGCCCCACCGGTGCCCAGTCCGGGCCCGGTTGTTTACCCCGCTCCATGGCCGGAGCCGTTTGCCCCACCGGTGCCCAGTCCGGGCCCGGTCAAATCTCCCGCTCCTTGGCCGGAGCCGTTTGCCCCACCGGTACCCAGCCCGGGACCGGTGATAAGAAAAGGGCATGGGACAAAACTGTCCACGTCGCCGGAGCCAGAGCCGCCCCCAAAGGACTAGTTTTTCCCTCCCAAATTAACCCCCCCATGTTATTGTGTGCCTTTTTTTTTTTGGCGTCCGGGAGTCCGCGCCTGGGGGGGGGGGGGGGGTACTGTCAGGCTCTGGCCATAGAGAAGCAATAGGCTTCTATATGTAGCTATGGTCAGAGTCTGACAGTGTCGTTCCTTTCTGTTTCTTTGTGGGTTTTGGGTGGATCTCTAATTAGAGGCAGCTGCTACCCGTTGTCTCTAATTAGGGATCCAATATATGTTGAGTCTGTCCTTCACGTGGGGTGGGTTGTTATCGATGTATGTCGCAGTCACGGTGAAGTAAGTGTGTTTATTTACGTCCGTCCATTAGTGTGTTTTATGAACGTGACGGTAGTCTATTCGTGTTTTGTGTTGTATTAGTTCGTCATTTTGTTTTACTATATACATAGTAGTTTTATTATTACATAGTATAAATAATAAACCAATGTCGAACTACTATCCCTGCGCTGCGCCTTGGTCTCTCAATGCACCCACTCGTGACAGATTGGCAGCTGGCATTGAACTTATGCTCCTTCATGAGAGAACAAGTTTGTCCTCAGGTGAGCCTTTGGTTTGTCGGAATGATTTACCATAATCCATTTGGCAAACCTAAAATCAATGACTTATTTATTTATTTGCTTTTTTTAGAGGGCTCCCGAGTGGTGCAGCGGTTTAAGACACTGCATCTCAGCGCAAGAGGTGTCACTACAGTCCCTGATTCAAATCCAGGCTATATCACATCTGGCTGTGATTGGGAGTCCCATAGGGCGGTGCACAATTGGCCCAGGTTTGGCCCGGGGTAGGCTATCATTGTAAATAAGAATATGTTCTTAACTGACTTGCCAAGTTAAATAAAATAGGATCCCCAGTCTTACTAGGATCTGACACATAATGAAAAATACATTACAGGCAAAAGACTTTACAATTTAAAAACATTAGCATGTAGTGTGTGTGTGTGTGTGTGTGTGTGTGCATCTATCAGTTACACATACATGTCAGTACATACACACAACATGTAGTCCATGTAGTCCATATAAGATGGAAGGGAGTTCCATGCACTCATGGCTCTGTTTAATACTGTATGTTTCCTTAAATTTGTTCTGGACTTGGGGACTGTGAAAAGACCCCTGGTGGCATGTCAGTGAGTGTGTCAGTGCTGTGTGTAAGTTGGCTACGCAAACAAAATTGAATTTCCAACACATGAATGTTTCTTATAAAAACCAGAAGTCTTTCCTCAACTCTTAGCCAAGAGAGGCTGGCATGCAGAGTATTAATATTAGCCCTCTGATTACAATGAAGAGCAAGACGTGCGGCTCTGTTCTAAGGCAGTTAAGGAACAAGGACATGCATTCCATTCCAGAACGGGGTCTTGGATCTTGATTAGTGGGGGAGGGTTTTTCTTTATTTTTTACTATTTTCTACATTGTAGAAACACATATGGAATCATGTAGTAACCAAAAAAGTGTTAAACAAATCAAAATATATTTTATATTTGATATTCTTCAAAGTAGCCACCCTTTGCCTTAATGACAGTTTTGCACAATCTTGGCATTCTATCAACCAGCTTCATGAGATCACCTGTAATGCATTTCAATTAACAGGTGTGCCTCCTTAAAAGTTAATTTGTGGAATTTTTTTCCTTCTTAATGCGTTTGAGTCAATCAGTTGTGTTGTGAAAAGGTAGGGGTGGTATACAGAAGATTCTGCAGTGATACGCCATCCCATCTGGTTTGCGCTTAGTGCGACTATCATTTGGACAATGACCCAACACACCTCTAGGCTGTTTAAGGGCTATTTGACCAAGGAGAGTGATGGAGTGTTGCATCAGATGACCTGGCCTCCACAACCACCCGACATCAACCCAATTAAGATGGTTAGGGATGAGTTGTACAGAAAATAGTAAAAATAAAGAAAAACCCTTGAATGAGTAGGTACTGTATGTACAGCAGTTAGCAATGTTTATACCACAATGCAGTTGTGAGCATACTAAACGTTCTGTTCTATACTACAACATCAGTCTAACTGAATCTAGATGTTGTGTTCGTTGAATGTTCCAGGCAGGTTCCAGACTGCTGTTCAGCTGGTGAACGTCTTGTGTTGGGTAATGACAGCTGGTTTATCAAGCTTTGGCGCTGTGGCAGTGATATTGGGTTTGGGGAGCTGTGACTCGGCTCCTTGTAGACAACCGTCTGGCCCTTTATGCACTTCACAGCCAGGTGGACAAGCCTCTCGTACACTTTCTTCACCACCCACTGCTTCGACCTCTTGCAGGAGACTTGTTTGTACTGAAAGTCTCCAGGAAAGACATGAAGACTGATCATGAGGATGTGTAAAACATGAAGACTGATCATGATGACGTAACCATAAAATAAACCATGTTCATCTGTAAACAAAAAACAGTACAGTAAACTGGTATGTGTTTTGATACACTCAGTCAATAATAGGGCATTGAGATAGATAGATAGATAGATAGATAGATAGATAGATAGATAGATAGATAGATAGATAGATAGATAGATAGATAGATAGATAGATAGATAGATAGATAGATAGATAGATAGATAGATAGGTACTTTATTGATCCCCGAGGGGGACATTTCTTAATGGGCTGTTAGCAAAGATGTGAAAAGTTTGAGGGGGGCTTGACTTGTAGACAGTCTAGCCGTTTATTGTTGTGTATGCGCACCTACAGTTGTGCTGTTGAGTAGACAAGCACTGCCAACAATAGAGTAAATAGGCTAGAAGAGTATAGGCTACTAGAGGCGAAAGAAACGCACGCCTGTTTAGGTGAGGTGCTGGCCAGCGGAGTGGAACACTTGAAAAAGAAAAGGAGAACACTCTAGGAGCTCAGATGCAATAATTTAATAACCTACGTTTCGACAGACAAGCTGTCTTCATCAGGGTATATTGACAAACACTGTCATTATACCCTGATGAAGACAGCGTGCCGAAGACAGCGTATCGAAACGTTGGTTATTAGGTTACTCAATTATTGCATCTGAGCTCCTAGAGTGTGCAGTTCTCCTTTTCATTTTTAGAAGAGTATACTAACAGCCCCTCAAACATGTTGAGGAGCACTTGTCTTGTAGGCAGTTTAGTGTATTGGTGGTTTTGTTTTATCAAGAGGGTATTCTGGTATTTTGCTGTCCTGGCTTGTTTCAAAGTCAGTTTATGTTGAGCTTGAGCTTATTCCAGGCTGAAAGCGTTCATCCAATGGGTCTACAGGCTCTGTACTACTAAAGCTGCTGTCAAGGTCATCGCCATCAGCAGCAGGATTAGTATGTAGGACACACAGTAGTCAGTGATTAGTCAACATTGTTGTTACTTTGCCCCCATCAATACACAATCAAACAATGTATTATATCCACCCACCCCCTCATGTCAATAGATTATCCATACTAACCTTCACACACAATAGCCACCCCAGTCAGTCACCCACACCATCCCCTCCTTACTAACGCCTCCTTTTCTCCAAATTAGACTTCAAGCCTTGCATGAACAATTAACTAAGCCTCCATAATAGAGAGAAAACTACCGTAGAAGTTGTAGCCTACTTGTAAACACACACTATGAAAACAAGATCGCACAGACCATGTTTATGCCTGGCTCCAGTATATTTCCTTGCTCATCATGGAGTCACAGATTAAGGGAAAGCTTGTCTTCCGACATCAGGGTGCCCAGGCAGTGATCTCCATCCTCAACTAGGAGATGGTGGGGTTGTGGCGTTGGAGCCACGGGAGGCCGAGTATGACTTTGTGTACGGGTGCCTGGATAATGAGGAAGGGAAGGCTTTCTTGGTGCAGGGGTCCCACGGTGATGGTGAGTGCTGTGATGTGTGTGATTGTCCCAGGTGGGACCATTCTAGCCAATGAGAGGGCACAGCCTTCAATATTAAGTGTTTTTCGTTTTTTTTGTGTCCTAGTTATCAGTAGACTTGCAACAACCTAACCAATACACGACTTCTATTAGATCAAATTAGCCATTCAATTTATTGGATCAAATAAGCCACACGTAGTATATAAGCCATTACATTTTTTTTGTTAACCAAATTCGACACTCTCATTGACCTCCAAACAAAAACTCTTCTCTTGGTAAGCAAAAAAAATAAAACACCACTAGCTGGAGAGCACAGATTTTGGGCCCAGTTATCCCTCTCGCTTTGCCTCTTCCTAACAAATTGTAGAAAGAAGATTTCAGAAACAGGCGGGGTTTAGCTGTAATTATGACAGATTGTTGGAGCTGTGGATAGAATGCAGCTACCTTTTCAATATAACAAGTTTTCACCTCCAATTCCCTTTCTAGAATATAAGTCCATATTGTCCACATCTGCCCAAACATTTGTGGGTCCATCTTATGCACCTCTGTCTCTTTTTTTAATGTTTCTGTACATAACAATGTGCACAGTTATAAAGCAGCTCGCTGTTTGCGTGTCTGCATTTTCTTTAGACGACAACCGAGAAATTCCAGGATAATGTACAAAAGAACGGACGGACTCCACAGTCCCCTCCCCGATTTCATTTTGGGAGACAATGATCAGCTTATCAGCAAGAAGATAGTTGAAGTCTATATTTAAACAAGCAAATCAAACAACGTTTCTGTGTAATTCCAACAGTGCTTTGAAATAGGACGTTTTGACAAGTGTTTGAACCGCAGGTGCAGTTTTCACTTACAGTCCTGTCTTTCCTTTGATAAGCATCACCAGCTCTGAGACAGGATATGCAAATATTGAGATTCTGTAAGAACCTTTCATAATCCATATAAAGCATAGCTAAATATGTCTACTGCAAAATCAGATTCGCTGTTCTAGATAAGGCAAAAAAAGTGTACTGACACTCTTCATAGGCATACGGGAAATACCTTGAGGGTTTCAACCTACTGTAATGTAACGTCAGTCAATTCTGTGCTTGAGGAGAATGTATGAATTATTACCTTTATTCATTACTATGGACTCAGGAAAATTGCTTTGACTTATTGAGCCATCTATTCCTCAAGGTGGCTGTGTGTGTGTGTGAGTGTGTGTCTGCTTGCTTGCGTGCGTGCGTACGTGCGTAAGTGTATGCATTGGCATGGGTGGATGCACCTAGCCAGTTGACTTGATTGTCAGTTCCATCTTTTTTTCTGGTCTGATTGGTGTCACATGCCATTTGAGATGACAGTCTCATTGTGTCACTTACTGGCTGCTGTCACCCCATCCACAGTCAGATGAGGTAAACATTCAATGACTTGTAATAACACGTAGCAAAAGGTTTGTCTTTGGTACATATCTGGGTACATATCTGTATCAAATAACAAAGGACCTTGCCAACCACACAGAAAGCACTCAACATGGTGTAAGTGGTTGGCAAGTGTAGGGCACTTTAACTTTATTCCCATTATTTAAAATAATGCAAAAACACATAATAAATACATTACTAAAAAATAACCATCAATGAAATTAGCGTTAATCTGAAACTAAACCAAAATGATCAAATGCTAGTGCACTCAGATCATGCAATTGAAAACGTACAAACTGATCCAAACGGATTTGCCTTTACAACAATGTGCATCACTCAGGATGTTTTGGTGTGTGCTGAAATCCCAAGAAACACACAATTCTTATCACAGCAGCATATTCATTCTAGTGCCTGTGGAGAACAGCAAGACTAATGACTGTGCTTCAGGGCATCTCTACTTTGATCAAATGGCCAGACATCATGGCAGTGTGTGTCTGTGTCCTTCACCCCCTCCCCTTGTTTGGTGCTACATGTTGACACCTCTCACTGAGAGTTCTACCACCTCAGGGTGTGTGTGTGTACGCACATGACTAAGCTAGCTATTCTCTGTAGAAGTGATGCTAGAAGAAGGTCGACGTAACACAAACGGGGATCCATCTCAAAGTTACCCTATGAGGTTGGCATGATTATAGTGCTCTCTTATATCCATAGATTTATGGTACAGAAATGCATTTTGTGGCCATTCAACAGGTGACTCCAAATGGATGAGGTCGCATGATGTCATCATTCAGGAAGAATCCATAATCACACTCCATAATATCATAATTCATAATATACTTCAGCAAAATCCTCCCCTCTTACTCTTAATTCAATTTCATAATACAACCCTTACATGGCTTAATTGAAAACCGTGATTTGTATCAGGGGTAACCAATTCTGGTAATTCCTTATGTGTGTGTGTGTGTGTGTGTGTGTGTTTATTGCTTATTGCACTACAAACAGAATGCAATTAGGGGTGGTGCTCGATGGCTCTTTGATGTTAATGAAGAGCAAGGTTTGAAGACAGAGGGGCAGTGTCATCAGACGAGCTGGGTTGCCATGGCATGGCTGGGCTGAGCAGAGCGGGCCACACAGAGCACCCTTGCGGTTATTTTGAGCACCAACCGGGGCTCTGGCTGGCAAGGTAATTTGGGAGCTCTGTTTCTACTCTGGTCACTCAGGGCAGATGTAGGGGGAGAGCTCTGGCCTCGAGGCTGCTGGGGATGGTGATGGGGTGGTGGTGGTCTGTGTGCGCCTGCATGCGTGCGGGGGGCTGTGGAACAGGATGATGGTTCACAGAGGATGCTGGTTAGTCACTCCACCTCTCACCCTCTGACAAGCTTCCATCTGTAGCCAACAACAACTACATGTTGAAATCCACAGTTTGCCAATCAAGTTGCAATATTGCAGTGTGATTGCACAGCCTGCCCATTAAATGTTTAATTTCAAAGTCATTTTCACTGCATGTGTGAAATGTGTTGTTTTTGTTTTCTCTACTTTTCACAAGGCAACTAGTATGTAATACACTATTATCGTTAACAACAATCTTTTCTGGATGTTGTGCAATTTTACCAGCTTGGCATTAGTTGTTGATTGATGCCCATGGTAGCAAAAATAAGTATGTGTGCAGTGGTGTAGTGGAAGGTTTATGCAGGTACAGTGGGGAGAACAAGTATTTGATACACTGCCGATTTTGCAGGTTTTCCTACTTACAAAGCATGTAGAGGTCTGTAATTTTTATCATAGGTACACTTCAACTGTGAGAGACGGAATCTAAAACAAAAATCCAGAAAATCACATCGTATGATTTTTAAATAATTCATTTGCATTTTATTGCATGACATAAGTATTTGATCACCTACCAACCAGTAAGAATTCCGTCTCTCATAGACCTGTTAGTTTTTCTTCAAGAAGCCCTCCTGTTCTCCACTCATTACCTGTATTAACTGCACCTGTTTGAAATCGTTACCTGTATAAAAGACACCTGTCCACACACTCAATCAAACAGACTCCATTCTCTCCACAATGGCCAAGAGCAGAGCGCTGTGTAAGGACATCAGGGATAAAATTGTAGACCTGCACAAGGCTGGGATGGGCTACAGGACAATAGGCAAGCAGCTTGGTGAGAAGGCAACAACTGTTGGCGCAATTATTAGAAAATGGAAGAAGTTCAAGATGACGGTCAATCTCCCTTGGTCTGGGGAACCATGCAAGATCTCACCTCGTGGGGCATCAATGATCATGAGGAAGGTGAGGGATCAGCCCAGAACTACACGGCAGGACCTGGTCAATGACCTGAAGAGAGCTGGGACCACCGTTAGTAACACACTACGCCGTCATGGATTAAAATCCTGCAGCGCACGCAAGGTCCCCCTGCTCAAGCCAGCGCATGTCCAGGCCCGTCTGAAGTTTGCCAATGACCATCTGGATGATCCAGAGGAGGAATGGGAGAAGGTCATGTGGTCTGATGAGACAAAAATTTAGCTTTTTGGTCTAAACTCCACTCGCCGTGTTTGGAGGACGAAGAAGGATGAGTACAACCCCAAGAACACCATCCCAACCATGAAGCATGGAGGTGGAAACATCATTCTTTGGGGATGCTTTTCTGCAAAGGGGACAGGACGACTGCACCGTATTGAGGGGAGGATGGATGGGGCCATGTATCGCGAGATCTTGGCCAACAACCTCCTTCCCTCAGTAAAAGCATTGAAGATGGGTCGTGGCTGGGTCTTCCAGCATGACAACGACCCGAAACACACAGCCAAGGCAACTAAGGAATGGCTCCGTAAGAAGCATCTCAAGGTCCTGGAGTGGCCTAGCCAGTCTCCAGACCTGAACCCAATAGAAAATCTTTGGAGGGAGCTGAAAGTCCATATTGCCCAGCAACAGCCCCGAAACCTGAAGGATCTGGAGAAGGTCTGTATGGAGGAGTGGGTCAATATCCCTGCTGCAGTGTTTGCAAACCTGCTCAAGAACTACAGGAAACGTATGATCTCTGTAATTGGTAAAAGGTTTCTGTACTAAATATTAAGTTCTGCTTTTCTGATGTATCAAATACTTATGTCATGCAATAAAATGCAAATTAATTACTTAAAAATCATACAATGTGATTTTCTGGATTTTTGTTTTAGATTCCGTCACTCACAGTTGAAGAGTACCTATGATAAAAATTACAGAATTCTACATGCTTTGTAAGTGGGAAAACCTGCAAAATCGGCAGTGTATCAAATACTTGTTCTCCCCACTGTATATGCCGAATACCCACTTATTTACTTACTCACTTCTTAATCCCTACAACGCATATCAAAGTATTGTAGTGGAGGTACAGTAAACGCAGTATCAATTAACACGGCTAATAGAACAAATCAGAATGTTTAGCTTAAAATGTTGATAAACTACTATGTTTTCACATTTTACGCGCAGCAATGTGCACAGGACAGTAGGCCTATGCGCGAATGTTACAAAATGCAATTTGGAGAAAAACACCGGTTTTACTCACTTCTTAATCCCTACGATGCAAGCGGTTTCAGGGACAGAGATGGAAATATCTGTTAGAAATTTAAAAAGAGGGGAGATCTAAAGATGCAAAAACTATCATGGGTTGCTAATGTGACTAGCATAATGCATTTGGCTGCTAAACAATGAAGGAAAGTTTCAAGAAAACCAATAGAACATGAGAACGCATATGAGGAAGTCTTTTTTAAATAATTGCCTTCACGTTTCTATGGTGGGATTTTGGCTAACAGACTAGGGGATATTTATGTATTTGACAATCATTCCGTACAATATAAATAAAGTATTTCCTAATTTACCATGGCAAATCTACTGTGGCAATTTACCTCACAGTTTGAATGAATGGAAACTAATGTTGGTGTAGCCTACTGATCGTTATAATTTTATTTGTTTAGAAATTAGGGCTTGGTCCGGGGTAAGCATTATGTCCTGTGCCGCCGACTCATTGAAGTAAAAATCTTCATTCAAATCGAGGCTAGTGATCACTGTTCTGATGTCCAGAAGCATTATGTAAAAAAAAAAGTTAAGATCAGTGCAGAAAACAACAGCACACAAAATAGCAGAATTTGTCAGGAGCCCGTAAAACGGACGCTATACATTCCAGCGGCATTCTTCCACTGTGCCTTTGGAGCAGTGGCGGTCAGTGCCGTTTAAGATGTTTAAGATGTTTTTTTTTTTTTCATTATTTCTATTACAACATATTGTATGACTCTCATTCATATTCCATTCACCCAGTTCAATGTAACAGCGATAGGTTTAGGCTACTACATGATACTCAAATGTTCCTTATATTTTCCTTATACCATCATGAGGTTGCTACAACCTAGCCTATGAATTAAAGTTTACAATACGTAGGTGCACACAGGTAGAGAGACAAGACAGTACCATTCAATACCACCTTGGTATTAATACCTCTTGCCTGCATCTAACTGATATAGGGTGTAATTATTAGTATAACAGAGAGTTTCTATCAGTCAAATTCAGGTATGTTTATCCCTGTATTGTTCCGTTTGTGTCCGTTTAAGAAACGTTTTTCAACAGAATCAGCAGAATGAAAGTCATAGCCAGCTAGCTAACATAGTACTAACATAGCATCCCTCTGTTTGAGCAGGGTGTTTCATTAGGCTACACTAGCTAGCTGCATTTGCTAGCTAATTAACAAATATAAATGAAATCTCTCTCTATCTCTCTCTTGCTTCTCCTTCATTTTGGAAGAAATTAATTTGTTCAAAACTGTTCAACTATTGTCTTTCTCTCTCTTTGAGTCAACTACTCACCACATGGTGAGAACCATGAACCTCCTAGGTTTTCTATTGAAGTCAATGTACCCAGAGGAGGATGTTGCTACCCTACAGAGTGCTGTTGAGGCTACTGTAGACATTTTTTGCAAAATAGTGTGTTTTTATCAGTTATTTGGTGATGTGATTATATTTAGTATAGTTTTATCTAAAGAGGATACGTTTTTAAGTGTTTTACAATTTGAACTTTTATGTAATTCACTGAGGAGGATGGTCCTCCCCTTCCTCCTCTGAGGATCCTTCACTGCTTTGGAGGCAGGTAGGTAGCAGGCAGCGGCCTTTGGATTGGTTAAATTATGAGAGTAGGCTAGACCAACATACATTTCCATTCATAAAAAGTGTCAAAACTTGTGATGCTCGTAACCAAAGCTTGCTGCTAAAACCACAGCGCTACGGCAGTTCACAATTCTCTAGCAAGCATGAGAATACTTGATGGTATGAGGTTGGTTGGCTTGCAGAACCTTCCCCAAACCATAGCCCTCTAGGTACGGTACTGCAGTTCATTGTATAGCCTAACAACACCGCTTCCAGCTGCCCACTTATGGAGATTCTAAATATATTTTCCTCCTTCGACAAAATGGGTTATATTACAATCCTACATCTGCCTACCTGGCAAAATTATATAATGATTATTTGCATCAATCCAGTGGCCATTTGTTTGCAAACTCCTTCTCATGTCCTACAGAAACACCACTAACTAAGAATAGTGCCAGGTGCCTGTGCACAAAATGTCTTAGATTTTTCCAAGACTTCAAAATTATACATAATAGGGTCTTAGAACATCCATTTTGGTTGTCTATTTTAAAAGTGTGACTTCGAGAGCTAAACCCCCCAAAAATATGGATAAATCTGAAACCGGTGAAATTCTGACTCAGTTGAAAGCCTTATTTATCTGTTTCAATAGTAGGCCTACTATTAGCCTACTTGCACAGTTTGACTGTGAAAGATCAATATGGGATTTATGATTTTAGGTCATTCAGAGTGTATGTCACTGTTTCTCATAGAAGTTTCCACACAGGGCGTTTGTGTAATTTTTGGCAAAATCTTAGTATACCTACTTCTCCAAGCACCACAACACCACTGAGTATGTGTATTGTTATGAATCGTTCATGTGTTTGTTAGTCACACTGGGAAGACCTTTGGCTTCAGCCAGCCATTCTCTATGACTCATCACAGGACTACACAGTACATCCACCCCACTGTCTCCTCAGACCTAAACACCACGGTACACTGAAAACAGAGACACACCGGCAGACAAATTACACACACAGGAATCATGATGAGGAGGGTGGGTGGGAGGGAGGAAGAAGATGCACATTCTGAACATTCATTGAATCCTCATAGTTTCAGGCATCAATTAGTCTGGAAATAGCCTTTGTCAAGAAGATGATAGCAGGTGTGAAAGAGTGAAAGAGGCATTTTGTGTGTGTATGTTTGTGTCTTTTGTTCTGCTCTGTTTATAAAGAGAAGGTGGGGCTAGCTTATAGGTACTCTCTGGTGAATCAGGTGGAGTGAAAAATGTAAGGTTATCATGTGTGACATGATCTGGAACTCAAGAGTTCTGATTCTAAATGAAGCCTTGTTCACACTGCAGGCCTTAATGCTCAAATCAACAAAAAAAAATTCAAATCCATTTTGGAATACTGACTGTACAAACAGCAAGTTACAATTGACCAAATCCGATTTGTGTGTGTTCAGAGTGTCATTTGCTGACATGGCTACGCTAATTGTCATACTAACAACGGTTGTTTGCGCAGTGGTTAGGCTGATTGGGAGTGGTGCTGTTGTTTCCTATCACTCAGAAGTTATGAAACAAGTTATGACAACAATGCTGCCATAGACGTTTACCAGTTGCTTTGAATGTTCAAAACCATAGTGTAAGAACACTTTTAAAGCCTCAAGAATAAAAGGATCCAACTTTCAAAACAAGTCCTTTTTGGTTAGCCACAGCAGTCAACTAGCTAGCTAGGTAGCTGTTTAGCTTTCTAGCATTTTTTTAACAATTAACTAGCTAGTTAGATACCACATGTTCTTGTCAAAACTGTAAACAGAGTATCTATCAATCAACAAGATATGCCAAATAACCGTCTAAAAACCACTTGATAAATAAATCAGATTTGACCGTTCAGACTTGCCAGGAATCAGATTTGTACAGTGAATTCAGAAAGTATTCAGACCCCTTGACTTTTTCAAAATTTTGTGATGTTAAAGCCTAAAAAAAAGGTATCATCAATCTACACAAAATATCTGATAAAGATAAAGAATTTGCTAAAAAAAAATGCAAAATCGACTCTCCCCAGCCAACCTGACAGAGCTTGGAATGGGAGAAAGTCCCCAAATACAGTTGTGCCAAGCTTGTAGCGTCATACCTAGGTTTGCACATTGTGGGGAATATTCAGAGGTGGAAACTTTCTGTGGGTATTAATGGGAATATATGGGAATTACCAGGAATATATTGGAATTAACGGAAATATATGCAAATTAATATTAATACCATTTAAATGTAGATGTTTTTTGCATTGGATATATTTACCATATCATATGGAGACAGAAACATAAACCTTTACCTTATCATAAGTAGACATAATTGCAAATTATTACATGAGTTGACTCTTCACATGGGATGATTTCACTGAACAACAAAAGAAAGGGAATTATGAATGATCCCCAATGATCCATCGCATCTCTGTAAAATGATGAGTCTAGAAACTAAAGCTTTGGTTGTCGTCCTCTCAGGCTTCCATGTCTTCTCCCTGGACCTCCTCAATGTCCACCTCTTGAACATCAGACTCCGAGGCTGTCACTTTCCAACCTTGTTGAGGATGGCTCGTTGTCAGGCTCAAAAAGCCTCAAATTTGCCCGGATGGCCACCAATTTTTCAACCCTTGTATTGGTCAGCCTGTTGCGTGCTTTGGTGTGTGTGTTCAGATAAGGACCAGTTGCGCTCTGAGGCGGCTGATGTTGGTGGGATTTGGAGGATGATGGAGGCAACAGGGGAAAGAGCCTCAGATCCACAAAGTCCAGTGTTGATTTCTGCACCAGACAGGATGCTCTTGCCAGCATACTTGGGGTCCAACATGTACGCTGCGGCGTGTATGGGCTTCAGGCAGAAGTCTTCACGCTTTTTGATGTATTTCAGAACTGCAGGTGGAGATGATGTAGTTAATTATTCCTTGCCCACGAACATTTGACCACCCATCAGAGATGATTGCAATACAGTCTGCTTTCTCTATGATCTGCTTGACCTTCACTTGAACTCTGCATCCAGCAAATGAGTAGATAAAGCATTTCTGGTTGGAGGGGTGTATGCTGGGCAAAGAAAATTCAGAAATCACTTCCAATACACATTGCCTGTGAGCATCAGAGGTGAACCAGTTGCATACACAGCTCGAGCAAGACATTCATCAAAATTTCTCTGACTACGTTCCTCCATTGAGTAAAAATAGATCAAATAAAACTTCTGATTCCAGGAGGACCATGAGCTGTTGCTATCGTGGTGTCTGTCTGATTCATCATTTTCACCTCGAATATAAGTAGAGGGACTTTTGTCAGAGTTTGCTGAGGGAACTTTATGCACTTGGCCAGATGGTTCTGCATCTTTGTTGCATTCTTCACATATGATTTGGCACAGTATTTGCAAATGTACACAGCTTTTCCTTTTACAATAGCTGCAGTGAAATGTCTCCACATATCAGATAGTGCCCGTGACATTTTCCTGTAAAGATGAGAAAAAAATGTGTAAAAAAAACCCAAATACAATTCCATGTACTGTACAGATAAAATAGTTAAGTAGTTAGATTAAACAACTCCTTTGTAAGATAAATGTTTTAAAATGAAACATTTACAGAAACAGGTGAATTAACACTCAAGCAAGCTAAAACCCACATTGTAGCAAAAACTAACAAGTTAGAAATTATTTAAACACACTTTGCTGTAGTCTACTATTTACTAGTTAACAAAAAATCATGTATGTCATATAAAATATATTCACCCCACCCAGTATTGTAATCAAATGTAGTCCTTGGCTCACACAGTGTAGTAGTGTGCATCTCATTACTGTGCAAGATCTTGAGAATCAGCTGTACATGTGATGGAAGAGTGCACTTCACATGTGATGGAAGAATGCACTGTGCATGCAGAGGGTTGCAATTCCATTGAATTGGGGATAGTTTAACCAAAATATGACCTAGAATAGAATTGCCTTATGGGTATCCCACAAAAAGGTTCACTGTTATAAGCTAACTTTTTTGATGAATTTAATCAAAATTCCCCAAAATCCAGGGCTTAACTCCCCATTGAGAATTTTCGGGAAAATTCTGTAAATATACCGGAAAGTTTCCAACCCTTTGCAACCCTAGTCACACCCAAGAAGACTCAAGGTTGTAATTGCTGCCAAAGGTGCTTAAACAAAGTACTGAGTAAAGGGTCTGAATACTTATGTAAATGTGATATTTCACCTTTATGTTTAATACATTTGCAAAAGATTTTTAAAACCTGTTTTTGCTTTGTCATTATGGGGTATTGTGTGTAGATCGATGTTTAAATACATTTTAGGGTATTTAATACAAGGGGGATGAATACTTTCCGAATGCACTGTATGTGGCTTGAAACGTGGCTTAAAATATCTGATTCCATGTGCTTTTTGGCTGTTCAGAATGCAGCAAAAACAACAGTTTGGATCAGATATGCAAAAATATGTGAGTTCATTCAAACTGCCAATATGAACCAGGCTTAAATGACTGCATCACCTTATCGACTCTCTGATGATCCCTCTTAGAAATAGCCTTCTCTACTACCGTTTTGTCTCATTTTATATATGTTAAGTCTATGAAAAGGATGTTAATCCCTCATTATGCATATATTCTGAATTCCTTTATGGTATATCGTTTAAATTCAACCTTGGTCTGATTGTTCTTTAAGTTTAAAGAACTGGATTGGCCTTTTCTCCCCTAATAATCTTTGGAGGATCAACTGTTTTGGGAGTGGGCCTTTGAATGTGATTTCTAATGAGAAAGGCTCTCTCTCTGTGATACTTTCATGCCTGAGAATCAGCCCCCTGCTCTCTGAGAGATTAGAACCTAATCACAAGGTATTACAGCAGACTAGAGCAGTCTGTCTCTCAGCTCGCCTTGCCAAATTTAGGGACGTTCCCTCCAAATTCCATTTAATATTTTTCACTTTTTCAGAACAGGTATCATGAGAGAGAGACAACTGTGATTTAGATACCTCACATATTCTGCTTCTCACCTTGGATTAAACTTTGATTCATCATTAGGCTCATATTACATGGGTAGAGAGAGCATGAAAGAGAGAGAAGAAAAAATAGAAAAAGAGAAAGTTTAGCAGGAGTTCAAAGGCAGGAGGAAATATGAACCAGCTGTCCCGGCCCCACTTTCCTGGTCGTAAAAACATTTTTGTGTATTTTTATTTCTAATAACTAGGCTCCATGCCTTGTGGACATTTTTCAGACAGGGTCTTCCACCCTTAATGGCAAACAAACATTGAAACAATTAAATAATAGCTAAACATACAACCTAGACCACTGAAAACATCAATATGACATTGAAATACATCTGTTTGTTGGGGTCAAATAAAGTTTACAGTTGAGAGACTGTAAAAATCGGAGTTTACTTCTGTTATAAATCTACAAACACTTTATTTATGTATGTTGAGAGCAGCAGGTGTAAAACAAATGTGTTTATTAATAAAACAGAAGAGGAAGAGACTGGCAGATCCTACAAACAGGTGAGATTTTATGTTCTCTTTTCAATAAAACTGATCCTTTTTCCTTCCATCGGTACAAACTGTTTCCATGGCAACCTGGCTGCCGTCAGCCAGCTGTCCAAAGTGAGATAGCGTGGCAAGTTGGAAAAGAGTTCTATAAATTCCCAGTATGATCCCATAGATTACCAGCTGTGGTGTACCGTGTACAGTACCTGAAAGTGATTGCCACTATGTACTGGATCTCATTCAAGATGGCCTCCACACCTGGCTCAATGTCAGCTGGATGTGTGATGTTTTAGTGCTTCATCAGTAGAGAATCATCAGCTCCGTTATAGAGAGGAGATGTGCTTCATCTTTCAAGTTTTATTAGTCGTATGGGATACACATGGTATACACAATCCAACGAAATGCTTTATTGCAGGTTCCTTCTCGACAATGTGTGTCTGTGTGTGTGTGTGTGTGTGTGTGTGTGTGTGTGTGTGTGTGTGTGTGTGTGAGTGAGTGAGTGAGTGAGTGAGTGAGTGAGTGAGTGAGTGAGTGAGTGAGTGAGTGAGTGAGTGAGTGAGTGAGTGAGTGAGTGAGTGAGTGAGTGAGTGAGTGAGTGCATATGTGCTAAGGTGCAGAGAGTCAGTGAGGTGGTCAGTTCAGTTCAAATGTTAAGCAGTCTAGTAAATAGAAACGGTCTCTGAGCCTGTTGGTATCAGACCTCATGCTCCGATTCCGTCTGCCAGATGGAAAGGGACAGAACAGCCCATGGCTGGGGTGTGTGGGATACTTGATGATACTGCATGCCTTCCTCAGGCACCAGTATATGTACTGGACGGGTGGGAGCATGGTGCCAATGATGTAGTGGGCAGTCTTCACCACCCGCTGGAGGGCCTTGGGTCGTGGACGGAGCAATTCCCAGTCTGGAAGCTCTCGATGGTGCAGTGGTACTATTTGGAGTTCATCGGCATGCTGTTGCGGCCTCTTGACAAGAGTGGTGGTGTTGTTGGTCCATGTCACGTACTCTGTGATGTGGATGCCGAGGAACTTAAAACTGATGACTCTCTACTGCAGTCCCGTTGATGTGGATCGGGACATGTTCCCTCTTCTGCTACCTGAAGTCAACAATCAACTCCTTTGTTTTGCTGACATTGAGGGAGAGGTTGTTGTCTTGGCACCACATTGCCAGTTCAGTTACATCCTCCCTATAGGATAACTCAGCATCATTGGTTATCAGGCCTTATCCTGGTTTATCCGAGAACCAGGATAAACGGGAAGCCTGGGGAAGTCCATGGTACAAAATCAGCTAAAAAGGGGTAGGAACCAGGTGTAAATCAGTGACGCCTCGCAACATGTAAAAACCTATCAAATGCCTTGCTTGGGCAGAGCATCAAAGGTGCCCACTAGATTAGTGTCATATGTGCAACAGTGAGTGATGATGGCCATGAAATCGCAGATTAAAAGCCCATCAAAATATGTTGGTGTATGCCGTGTATGTGGTAAACTGTATGAATGTAACAGGAACAAACATAACTTTTTGCAAGGTAAATCGTCTTTATTGCGACCAGACTACACACTAGAAGAGATAATAGGACCTGTCACAGTGAGTGATGGGTTTTCAAAAGCAGTATGTGTCTCCTGTCGCAATCTTCTATTCAAATAAAAAAGAAGTGCCAATGACGTGGAAAGAATCGACTGTTTTGTGAGGGAAAGAGGAAATTCTAGAGAAAAGATGTGCCGCGGCTGTCTCGACCCCAAGAAGTACAAAAAGAGTGCCTGTTCAGGAAATCCCAGAGTCTGGCGAGACGAGGCCTATTCAGGGACCCAGTGTCGTGAAGTGACTTTGATATTAATCTGATGACTGTTATTTCTCTAATTAACTAACTATGTTTAATTGTTACCCGATTAAATTAATCATGTAACAATTAACTCATTATGATTAGGGGCACAATGGGAGAAGTTGTTTAACGAGTTACCATCTCCCGAATTAACTCTATAAGATACTGTATATAGATACAGTGGGGAGAACAAGTATTTGATACACTGCCGATTTTGCAGGTTTTCCCACTTACAAAGCATGTAGAAGTCTGTAATTTTTATCATAGGTACTCTTCAACTGTGAGTGACGGAATCTAAAACAAAAATCCAGAAAATCACATTGTATGATTTTTAAGTAATTAATTTGCATTTTATTGCATGACATAAGTATTTGATACATCAGAAAAGCAGAACTTAATATTTGGTATAGAAACCTTTGTTTGCAGAGATCATATGTTTCCTGTAGTTCTTGACCATGTTTGCACACACTGCAGCAGGGATTTTGGCCCACTCCTCCATACAGACCTTCTCCAGATCCTTCAGGTTTCGGGGCTGTCGCTGGGCAATACGGACTTTCAGCTCCCTCCAAAGATTTTCTATTGGGTTCAGGTCTGGAGACTGGCTAGGCCACTCCAGGACCTTGAGATGCTTCTTACGGAGCCACTCCTTAGTTGCCCTGGCTGTGTGTTTCGGGTCGTTGTCATGCTGGAAGACCCAGCCACGACCCATCTTCAATGCTCTTACTGAGGGAAAGAGGTTGTTGGCCAAGATCTCGCGATACATGGCCCCATCCATCCTCCCCTCAATACGGTGCAGTCGTCCTGTCCCCTTTGCAGAAAAGCATCCCCAAAGAATGATGTTTCCACCTCCATGCTTCACGGTTGGGATGGTGTTCTTGGGGTTGTACTCATCCTTCTTCTTCCTCCAAACACGGCGAGTGGAGTTTAGACCAAAAAGCTCTATTTTTGTCTCATCAGACCACATGACCTTCTCCCATTCCTCCTCTGGATCATCCAGATGGTCATTGGCAAACTTCAGACTTGCCTGGACATGCACTGGCTTGAGCAGGGGAACCTTGCGTGCGCTGCAGGATTTTAATCCATGACGGCGTAGTGTGTTACTAATGGTTTTCTTTGAGACTGTGGTCCCAGCTCTCTTCAGGTATTGACCAGGTCCTGCCGTGTAGTTCTGGGCTGATCCCTCACCTTCCTCATGATCATTGATGCCCCACGAGGTTGGATCTTGCATGGTGCCCCAGACCGAGGAAGATTGACCGTCATCTTGAACTTCTTCCATTTTCTAATAATTGAGCCAACAGTTGTTGCCTTCTCACCAAGCTGCTTGCCTATTGTCCTGTAGCCCATCCCAGCCTTGTGCAGGTCTACAATTTTATCCCTGATGTCCTTACACAGCTCTCTGGTCTTGGCCATTGTGGAGAGGTTGGAGTCTGTTTGATTGAGTGTGTGGACAGGTGTCTTTTATACAGGTAACGAGTTCAAACAGGTGCAGTTAATACAGGTAATGAGTGGAGAACAGGAGGGCTTCTTAAAGAAAAACTAACAGGTCTGTGAGAGCCGGAATTCTTACTGGTTGGTAGGTGATCAAATACTTATGTCATGCAATAAAATACTAATTAATTATTTAAAAATCATACAATGTGATTTTCTGGATTTTTGTTTTAGATTCCGTCTCTCACAGTTGAAGTGTACCTATGATAAAAATGACAGACCTCTACATGCTTTGTAAGTAGGAAAACCTGCAAAATCGGCAGTGTATCAAATACTTGTTCTCCCCACTGTATCTCCTACGTCAATAACAGTCACTTATTAGTCATTACCTCATATAAAATAATTCTGAACGTTGCATACTCCTTGCATACGCACAAACCCCAGCCTTACTGATCATTCCGTACCACACAAACTGGTTTAATTCTTTATTTACTAACTAACTAAATGATAACACGGGATACACACACACACACACACACACGGTATAGGTTGTTGATTAGAAACTTAAATACAATGGAAACAGGTCCCTAGTGGACTATTTAAAAAATGTTAACCTGTATTTAACTAGTTAAGAACAAATTCTTATTTACAATGACGTCCTACACCGGCAAAACTTGGACAATGCTGGGCAAATTATGTGCCGCCCTATGGGACTCCCAATCACGGCCGGTTGTCTGTAGGTGTCACTACAAGTTTGTCTGTAGTGACACATCTATCCCTGAAATGCAGTGTCTTAGACCACTGCACCACTTGGGACCCTTAACAACACATGACTGCTTGTTCACCGAAAGATGGAGGAATAGAGAGAGGAAAAGAGAGAGAGAGAGAGACACAACACTTATACATTTGGAAACTACGCTCACAGTAATCATAATACTTCGCACCCTAACCACCGCCCGTTTGGGGAAAAAAATCATGAATGTATTTACTTGTCGTTTATCTCTGTTGGACCCAAGCCTTCCCGAATGGGGTTCAGTTGGCCTTCTCCTCCACCAGAGGTCACAATGTCCTTCTTCTTAGTTGTCCGTGGATTCAATGACTTGTCCTATAGTCTGAAGCCGGCTAATCAGTTGTGTCAATGATCCCCAGTGGGGTGATGAGAGCAGTGTAGTAGAAAATGGTTGAAGAGTAACAGGATGTTCATACTTAAATTCACTTTCTCAGATACAGTACTACTCAGCCTTAACATTGACTGTTAGAGGCGACATTGTTGTCTTCACCTCGTGTTGATTTTCAGGTGGTCGTAACCAATAGAGGCCTTAGCTGCAGTTATAGTCCTTCTGGTCTGATATGTTAATTCTCAACTCATCCTTTATACCATGAGTGTGCAAAGCTGTCATCAAGGCAAAGGGTGGCTACTTTGAAGAATCTCAAATATAAAATATATTTTGATTTGTTTAACACTTTTTTTGTTACTACATGACTCCATTTGTGTTATGTCATATTTTTGATGTCTTCACTTTTATTCTACAATGTAAAAAATTGTGCAAATTAAGAAAAACCATTGAATGAGTAATATTCCAAACTTTTGGCCCCCAGTGTATGCTTTGATTGAAACAAAATACAAGAAAGGCTAATAGTTTGTTAACAGCATCTGCTCTAATTCGCTCACAAAACAGTAATTCAATAAGATCTAAATTCATATCCCCATGAAACTGATTGAGATCAATCCAATTATTGGCATGGAGATGCAATTTGAAAGATTCACTGGTAAAATGTGAAGATTTATCATCAGTGATGATTGCCTATTTTGAAATTAGGTAATTTTATTGAGACAATATGTGTGGGCATAGGCAGACATTGCCCTTGGAAGATGCATTTTATGCATATTCTATAATGATAGTATCACGTCGGAATAAAATGAAGATTCAGTTGCAAGTTTAGATTATTTATTGACAAAGTCAAAGAGAGAGTAGTGAACGGGGTCAGAAGTGACTAATGTCTGTTACCACCGCGCCAGGGCAGCGCAGGGGCTGAATAGGCTATCCGATTCTCCGTGGTGGTGAGTGGAGCAAAGGGAATCCCATCCGCCACAGAACAAGGAAGTAACTATGTACAATCCTCGCAGAAGACAGGCAGAGCGACGCGAACTCAATCGGAATCCCTAGGAGACTGGAGAATGAGACTGGAGAATAGGCCAGGAGAACGGACAACTCACAGGAACAAACCAAACGATCTGACAAACACAAGACGAATGACAGTGAGTATAAATACACAGATGATGGACGGCAGCTGGCGCTGATAATCAGCAGAGTGGTAATCAGCTGCCACACCCACACGCACACACACAGAGCGAGTCAGTGAATTCATGAACCGTGACAGTACCCCCCCCCCCTAGGAGCGCCTCCTGGCGCTCCCAGAGGAACCTACCCGTTGATTGTAATCATCAATAAGGGAGTGATCCAGAATGTCCCTAGCAGGAACCCAACTTCTCTCCTCCGGACCGTAACCCTCCCAGTCCACCAAGTACTGACATCCACGTCCCCTCCGTCTCGCGTCCAGGATGCGATTGACCGAATAGGTAGGTTCCCCATCTACGAGTCGGGGCGGGGGGGGAACCGGGGCTGGCGGGTTAATATGTGAATGAAACACTGGCTTCACTTTGGAGACATGAAAGGTGGGGTGAATTCTTCTGTACGCCAGGGGGAGTTTGAGGCGGACCGTCACCGGACTAAGGACTTTGGTGACAGGGAACGGCCCGATGAATTTAGGAGCCAACTTGTTACTAACGGAGCGGAGAGGAATATTCTTGGTAGAAAGCCACACTTTTTGACCCACGACGTAGACGGCGGGCTTCGACCGGTGGCGATCGGCCTTAGCCTTGGTGCGTGCCCCCACCTGGAGGAGAGTCTCCCGGGCTCTGGTCCACGTGCGGTGACACCTCTGGATGAATGCGTGAGCGGAGGGGACCGCGACTTCGGATTCCAGACTAGGAAAAATCGGTGGCTGGTAACCTAAACTACCTTCGAACGGAGTGATGCCCGTGGATGACACTGGTAATGAGTTATGGGCGTACTCAGCCATAGAGATTTGCTGACTCCAGGAGGAAGGATTCTTGGACACCAAACACCGCAACACTCTCTCCAGGTCTTGGTTGGCCCTTTCGGTTTGGCCATTGCTTTGGGGGTGAAACCCCGAAGACAGACTGACCGTCGCCCCCAGTAGTTTACAAAACTCTCGCCAGAATTTGGACACAAATTGGGGCCCCCTGTCAGAGACTACGTCCATCGGGAGGCCATGTAAACGAAAGACATGATCTACGACAGCTACCGCTGTCTCCTTGGCAGAAGGTAATTTAGGCAAGGGGATGAAATGAGCCGCCTTCGAGAACCGGTCTACAACCGTCAAAACGACAGTCTTGCCCTGGGAGGGCGGGAGGGCGGTGATAAAGTCAAGCGCTATATGGGACCAAGGTCTTGAAGGGACAGACAGCGGTTGGAGTAACCCATCTGGGGGTCGATTGGAAGTCTTCCCCGTGGCACAATCCGAACAGGCCAAAACAAAACCCCGAATGTCGTGGGCCATAGCTGGCCACCAGAATCGTTGCTTAACCAAAAAACTGGTACGGTTTACTCCTGGATGACAAGCTACTTTGGAACAATGACCCCATCGAATGACGTCGGACCGCAGTTCCTCCGGCACGAATAATCGACTCGGTGGGCACCCGGGCGGGGGCGTTACCCCTTCTAAGGCCGATTTTACCTTCGACTCGATCTCCCATGTGAGTGTGGAAACAATAAGTCTCTCAGGTATAATGCACTCTGGAGTAGATGGGCGTTCGGAGCGGTCAAAAACGCGAGACAAAGCATCGGGTTTGATGTTCTTAGAACCCGGGCGGTACGAGAGTGAAAAGTCAAAACGGCCGAAAAAAAGAGCTCACCGAGCCTGCCTGGAGTTGAGTCTTTTGGCGGATCTGATATATTCCAAGTTCTTGTGATCGGTCCAGACGATAAAAGGTACCCCCGACCCTTCTAACCAATGACGCCATTCTTCCAGTGCTAGTTTGACTGCCAGCAATTCTCTGTTACCAATGTCATAGTTATGTTCGGCGGCCGATAATCGATGTGAAAGACACGCGCAAGGATGCATCTTGTCGTCCGAGGACGAGCGTTGGGAAAGAACCGCACCTACCCCCACCTCTGATGCATCGACCTCCACCACAAACTGACGTGAAGGATCAGGGGCTATGAGAATGGGAGCTGAAACAAAGCGGCTCTTTAGGTTGGAAAATGCAGTTTCGGCTGCACCGGACCACCTGAACGTCATCCTGGGGGAGGTCAAGGCAGTCAGAGGAGCGGCTAGTTGGCTGAAATTGCGAATAAAACGTCGGTAAAAATTGGCGAACCCCAGAAACCTCTGTAGGGCCTTACGGGAATCTGGACTTGGCCAATCTACCACAGCCTTAACCTTGTCGGGATCCATGCGCATTCCCTCGGACGAGATGATGTAACCTAAGAAAGGAACAGACTGTGCATGAAATTCGCATTTCTCCGCCTTGACAAAAAGCCCATTCTCTCGTAACCTCTGAAGCACTCGTCTGACGTGCTGAACGTGTTGCTGGAGGGAAGATGAAAATATCAGTATGTCATCCAGGTAGACATAGATGAACTGATCTACCATGTCTCTCAGCACGTCATTGATGAGTGCCTGGAAGACCGCAGGGGAGTTAGACAGGCCGAAGGGCATGACCAAATATTCAAAATGGCCTCTGGGGGTATTAAACGCGGTCTTCCATTCATCCCCCTCCCTTATGCGAACCAAATGATAAGCATTGCGTAAATCCAGTTTTGTGAAGATGGATGCTCCCTGTAACCTCTCGAAGGCTGAAGACATCAACGGCAAAGGATAAGTATTCTTTACCGTGATGTTGTTCAGCCCTCGGTAATCAATACAAGGTCGCAGGGACCCATCCTTCTTCCCCACAAAAAAGAATCCCGCCCCCGCAGGAGAAGAGGAGGGACGGATGAACCCGGTTGCTAGAGAATCAGAAATGTATTTCTCCATGGCCTCTCTCTCTGGGGCTGAAAGTGAGTATAACTTGCCCTTAGGCGGAGACGTACCTGGCAGTAACTCTATAGCACAGTCATAGGGACGGTGCGGAGGTAGAGAAGCGGCACGGGACTTACTGAACACTTCCTTCAGGTCGAGGTACTCAGCGGGCACATTAGACAAATTCACTGACTCCTCCTGCAAAACAGAACCAGACACAGACGAACCAGCAGACACAAGACAAGACGCGTAACACTCATTACTCCAGGCCGAGATAGAACTGTGGCCCCAGTCCACCCTGGGACTATGTTTCACTAGCCAGGGATGGCCAAGTACAATAGGGGTGAGTGGGGAGTCCATGAGCAGAAATGAGATCTCCTCCGAATGGTTACCAGAAGTAATGAGTGTTATGAGTTCAGTGCAGAGACGGATGTTAGGGAGTTCTTGTCCGTTGAGTGCATTAACAGTAATCTGACGTGTGAGAGAAGTGATGGGAATGTGAAGTCTCTGGGCAAGGTTCAGGTCCATGAAATTACCTTCTGCCCCAGAGTCCAACAAGGCCTGGCAATGGTGTGAATGGGTAGTCCATTGTAGTCTTACCGGGAGGAGGGTTGAAGAAGAGGGCTTGCCCACTGACAGTCCACCCGATAGTAGCCTCTTACTTACTATCGGGCTTGACCTTTTACCGGACAGTCGTTCAGAAAATGTCCAGTCCCTCCGCAATACAAACAAAGTCCCCTGGTTCTCCGTCGTTGCCTTTCCTCCCGGGAAAGCCGAGCTCTTCCCACCTGCATGGGTTCATGATGGAAGACGGTACTGGCCGTATCGCAGCTGGTGGACAACTGACTCTCGAACCTCGCGGGAGCTGAGGTCTGGTGCGTGCGCTGTTCCAACCGGTTTAAGCGAGCGTCGACCCGCAGGGCCAATTCGATGAGTCCGTCCAGGTTCCTGGGCAAGTCCAGCGCGTAAATCTCCCCCTGTATACGGTCAGCCAACCCATGCAGGAACATGTCCCACTGCGCCTCTTCGTTCCATTGGCACTCTGCTGCTAAGGTTCTAAATTCGATAGAATAGTCTGACACTGGTCGATTCCCTTGGCGAAGATCCGCGAGTATCCGGGCCGCCTCACGTCCCGTCACTGCACGGTCAAAGACCTTTCTCAGTTCCTCTGATAGTGCCTGGAATGAAGCGCAGCATGGGTGACGGTTCTCCCACACCGCTGTTCCCCACTGAGCTGCGCGTCCTGTCAACAAAGTTAATACAAAAGCCACCTTGGACTGTTCTGAGGCGAAAGTCTGTGTCTGGAGCGAGAAGAACAACGAGCACTTATTAATGAAAGGTCTGCAAAAATTGGGCTCACCAGAATAAGCCTCTGGGGTAGGCATACGTGGCTCAGGTTGATGGTAAGGCAGTGTAGGAACGGGGGGAAGCGGGGGTGGTGGTGGCGCAGTGGGACCGCTTAGATGTTGGATCTGTTGGGTGAGCTCTGACACCTGTGCTACCAAGGCTTGCACCGCACGACCTGTGGCGGACATCTGCTCCTCCTGCTGGTCCATACGAGACATGCTTCTAGACAGAAACTCAGTTAATCCTGGTGCACTCGCTGAATCCATCTTGGTCAGATCGTTCTATCACGTCGGAATAAAATGAAGATTCAGTTGCAAGTTTAGATTATTTATTGACAAAGTCAAAGAGAGAGTAGTGAACGGGGTCAGAAGTGACTAATGTCTGTTACCACCGCGCCAGGGCAGCGCAGGGGCTGAATAGGCTATCCGATTCTCCGTGGTGGTGAGTGGAGCAAAGGGAATCCCATCCGCCACAGAACAAGGAAGTAACTATGTACAATCCTCGCAGAAGACAGGCAGAGCGACGCGAACTCAATCGGAATCCCTAGGAGACTGGAGAATGAGACTGGAGAATAGGCCAGGAGAACGGACAACTCACAGGAACAAACCAAACGATCTGACAAACACAAGACGAATGACAGTGAGTATAAATACACAGATGATGGACGGCAGCTGGCGCTGATAATCAGCAGAGTGGTAATCAGCTGCCACACCCACACGCACACACACAGAGCGAGTCAGTGAATTCATGAACCGTGACAGATAGCATATTTAAGTGGCTACATCTGTGCGCTCCCTCACCCCAAAAAATAGCACTACACCACTGGAGAGCGTTGCGAACCCGGGTCTTTGGGTACAGCTAATCGCACATGCCTTGATGTCCTACAGAAAGATCTGTGTGGCCAACTTACAGAAGAGGAACTTTTTGAGGCAATTCAATCTTTTCAGTCTGGAAAAACACCAGGGCTTGATGATATACCAGTAGAGATGGATCTTTTTTATATAGTCAAAGATCCATTATTAGCATGTTTTGGTTACTCCTATAAAAATGAAAGACTTTCAGGTACTCAGCAAGAAGGTCTGATTTCATTACTTATAAAATAGGACCCAAATGGTAAGTATAAAGATCCAGTCCATTTAGAAAACTGGAGGCCTCTTACACTTCAATGTTGAGATGTGAAAATCCTGGCGAAATGCATAGCACATAGAATAAAAAAGGTTTTACCAGATATTGTTCAGCCGGATAAGACAGGTTTTTTACATGGATGATATATTGGAGATAATATACGACAATTACTTGAAACAATTGAACATTATGAAACATCAAAGATACCAGGCCTGGTCTTCATAGCAGATTTTGAAAAGGCGTTTGATAAAGTACGACTAGAATTTATATATAAATGCCTGGATTACTTTAATTTCGGTGTATCTCTTATCTCTTAAAGTTATGTACAGCAACCCCAGATGTAAAATAGTAAATAATGGTTACTTCTCAGAAAGTATTGAGCTTTTAAGAGGAGTAAAACAAGGCTGTCCGTTGTCTCCATATCTATTTATTATGGCCATTGAAATGCTAGCCATTAAAATTATATCCAACAAGAACATCAAGGGGTTAGAAATCCAGGGGATCAAAACAAAAGTGTCAATGTATGCCGATGACTCAATTTTCTTTCTTAAGTCTGCTATCTGGATCCCTGCACAGTCTCATTGAAGATCTTGATCACTTTTCTAGCCTCTCTGGACTAAAACCAAATTATGACAAGTGTACCATATTACGTATTAAATCATTAAAAGACACAGTGTTTACACTACCTTGTAGTTTACCAATAAAATGGGCGGTAATTGGTATTCACATTACAACAAAAAAATTAATTAACTTACCACAATCAATTTCAATAGAAAGTTTGCAAAAATAGATAAGATTCTGCAACCATGGAGAGTTAAATACTTAAATAAAAATCACATTGATTAACTTTGGTCCTATCACAGTTTACTTACTTACTAATGGCACTGCTTACTCTAGACGACTCATTTTTTAAATCATATGAGCAAAATATATTATATTTCATTTGGAATGCTAAGGCAGCTGCTTATTTATATAATGAATATGAGTAGATTATTAAGAAAAGCTCATCCTTTGTTCAAAGATGGCCTTTTTGCCTTTATACAGATTACAACTTCCCATTTCAGACTAATTGAAAATGAAGTTTTGTTCAAAGTATCACTCTTTCTTAAATAAGCCAAAGTTGGTTACAATTTCAGTTTTATCCTCCAGAAAAGATAGAACAAATATTACAACAAATGTTATGGTTAAACTCAAATATACAGATTAATACAAAAAGTTCTTTATGGAAACAATGTGTACAAATGTTTTTATATTTATTAATGATATTATGAATAGAAACGGAGGCGTTGACACAACGACAGATATAAGGGACCCAAAAGCGGACACGGAGGCAGAGATATGACTGACTGTTTAATAGGAAAAATAGGGCAAGACAGGTTCGTAGTCAAGGACAGGCAATGTTCGTAACAGGGAGTCTGAATGGCAGTCGTCCAATAAGGGGAGTCAGGCTCGTAGTCGTAGTTCAGGCAGCGTTCGGTACCGGGAATCAGAAGACTGGCAGTGCAGAGGAGTAGACAGGCTCGTAATCCGTAATGCAGGCAGAGTTCGTTTGGCAGCAGATCAGATGGTCGAAGGCACATGAGGGGGCTAGACAGGAACGTAATCCAACAGGCAGGTAGAGGTCCAAATACCGGGAAACAGACTGGCAGGGTTACTAATACAAGAGAGTGCTGGAAACGACTGACTAAGCAAGACGATCTGGCAAATGCCAACAGCACCCAAGATGCTAAATACACAAACTGATTAATGATGGTGATAGGGTGCACCTGGTGTGGGGAGGGGACAAACACAGACAGGTGAAACATATCAGGACATGACAGGCGTCATGTCACATATGCAGCTATCGAAAATATATGGGAATGTATGCTCAATCAAACTTACAACCAACTGATTTCAGCATTACCACAAAAATGGAGGAGGCAAGAGGAAAATAGAAAAGGTAGGGAACTGGTTTGCCTGCCATATATTAAAGATTCAAATTGTCTGAAAGGAATTGGCATAAATAGAAAAATATACCAGTTTCATTTGAGGACAAACATGTTGACAGCTGCACCATACAGGTTGCAAAATAAATGGGAAGAAATGTTCGATATACCGATTCCATGGCACATGGTTTATGAACTGGTACAAAAAACAACACTTGATTCAACACTTTGAGTTTTTCAACAGAATGTTATATACAGTATATGGGGCGTACAACAATCTCAGCTCTGTAGATTTTGTTGTGAAGAGACAGAATCTCTTGATAATTTATTCTGCTATTGCCCCTATGTACAGTCGTATGCAAAAGTTTGGGCACCCCTCTGAGGCTGCATAATAATTTACTCTGTCGTCACAGAGAATGATCACAGTGGCATGCCATTCATTTTCTAATAAAAGCTGAGTACTGGGGTATTGTCCAGACAAAGATTTTTAGTGTAGCAATATTAAGTTGTTTGAAATTAAATCAGATGTGAAAAATAGGCTATGCAAAAATTTGGGCACCCTTGTCATTCTGTTGATTTGAATACCTGTAACTACTTAGAACTGATTAATTGGAACACAAAATTGGTTTGGTGAGCTCATTAAGCCTTGAACTTCATAGACAAGTGCATCCAATCATGAGAAAAGGTATTTAAGGTGGCCAATTGCAAGTTGTTGTTCTCTTTGACTCTCCTCTGAAGAGTGGCAACATGGGGGCCTCAAAACAACTCTCAAATGACCTGAAAACAAAGATTGTTCAACATTATGGTTTAGGGGAAGGCTACAAAAAGCTATCGCAGAGATGTAAGCTGTCAGTGTCCACTGTGAGGAACATAGTGAGGAAATGGAAGACCACAGGCACAGTTATTGTTAAGGCCAGAAGTGGCAGGCCAAGTAAAATATCGGAGAGGCAAAGGCGAAGGATGGTGGGAACGGTCAAAAACAGCCCACAGACCACCTCCAAAGACCTACAACATCATCTTGCTGCAGATGGTGTCACTGCATCGTTCAACAATTCAGCACACTTTGCACAAGGAGAAGCTGTACGGGAGAGTGACACCATCTCATTAGAGGCTATAGGAAGCGTCTAGAGGCTGTTATTTTAGCAAAAGGAGGCTCTACTAAATATTGATGTGATTTTTCTGTTGGGGTGCCCAAATTTATGCACCTGTCTAATTTCGTTTTGATGCATATTGCACATTTTCTGTTAATCCAATAAACCTCATTTCACTACTGAAATATTACTGTGTCCATCAGTTATTTGATTGATCAAAATGAAATTGCTGATCCAAACACCCAATTATTTATAAATGTAAATCATGGAAATTGTCAGGGGTGCCCAAACTTTTGCATACGACTGTAGCTTGTTTCTGGTCACAGGTTCAGGAATGGTAAAAAAATCACAAAATTAACTTAAAATTAACCTTACAAATACATCATGGAGGGGTTAATAAAAAATAAAAATAATAAGGCTCAGATGTAATGGCAAGGAAATCAGATATAAGTCCTTTTGGGCTACTGGATGAAGATGACGACCAAACTACTTAATGAACGTTATGTCCCATATTCTTCCAAAGAAGTAGATGGCAAGATCACTCAGACCCTGCATGTGAAGTTGACATACATTTTTATTTTTTATTTCACCTTTAATTAACTAGGCAAGACAGTTAAGAACACATTCTTATTAACAATAACTGCCTACCTACAGGGGCAGCCATAGTAGTATGGCGCCCCTGGAGCAAATTAGGGTTAAGTGCCTTGCTCAAGGACACATTGACAGGTTTTTCACCTTGTCGGCTCGGGTATTTGAACCTGCAACCTTGGCCCAACGCTCTAACCGCTAGGCTACCTGCCACCCAAATTAACAGGTGATCAACTGACAAAACCAGATGCAAATGCAGCAATTGGACATTTAAAAAAATGCCCTTGATGCACATGGAAAAAGTGGAAGGCTTATTGCCTGCTGTTGCAGACTTCAACTGTGCAATTAACTTTCCTAACCATATATACAGGGAGGTCTACAAGACAACGTCCAATGGAGAAATGGGAACTCTACCAATTAAGGATCATGGTGAACAGAAGCAACGTGACTCAAAGTCCAGTTAGAGACAAGGTACAGGCCATGTTCTGAATTTTTTAAACATGCCTCCATCATCACAGCTGCACTCCATTACTTTGACATGGCGTCAGTGCAGGACACCATACAGACATAGTCCACCAGAAGATTTCACATCTGCCACCGAAAAACAGAAGTGGTTTGATGCTCAGATGTTTGCCATAGCAGACACCCATGTCATGAACAATGACAGAGATTATCAACACCAACCTAGTGGAGAAAAGCCAAACACAGGACAAACAACCACAGATGCTGACCAGTCACTATCCTGGCTGTAGCCGTCCAGCTTTCTGAAGTCCGAAACAACTGAGTCACCATGAGCGAAAAGAACACAAGATATCAGTTGTCGATAATCAAGCTAACATTGAAGCCAGATCTAAAAGAAACACTGACAACACAGTTGATACAGTTTTCAGTTATCACAGTGGCCTGCTGAAAGTGTCACTCCTGGAAAGGAACATTCTAGATTCTATACATGAGAGCTATGGAGAGATAACCTGCAGACTGTGGCAAAATGCTGCATTTTAGACAAAAGAACAAAATATAGCCTAGAGGGTCTGAAACTGCAGTTTGATCTAGCCCTATAAAGCCCCATTGTGGTGGATCAGGAAACTACATAGCATTTGACTTGAACTGCAAACACCTCATCCAACATCAAGGGGCCCATGTCCAGATTGACATGGCCCAGAAAGTTAGTAGGACCATTGGAGAGCAGCAATACATCATACAGTGATTTGATAAAGACTGTAAGCTGAAGCCAGAGTCTGGAAAGCACTCAATCTCAAGTAGCACTCAATCCCATATAATAAGTGTGCTTCCTGATCAGAAGGTGTACAGGGCCCTGTGTGAAGAGTCAATGTTGAGGAGGTGTTGTTGCCAATCCTCAAAGTCTGGGGTCTGCCAGTCAGGAAGTCCAGGATCCAGTTGCAGAGGGTGGTGTCCAGACCCAGGGCTCTGAGCTTTTTTACATATTCTGTGGATCTGTTGAAGCAATAGGCAAATTGGAGTGGGTCCAGTGTGCCTGGCATGCTGGCCTTGATGTGGACCAGGACCAGCCTCTCAAAGCACTTCATGATGACCGGGGTGAATGTGACGGGACGCTTGTCCAACAATGTAAAGCTATAGAGACCAGGCTGGCTTGTTTGGAGGGAAAAACTCTGACACAAGTATATAAATCTAAAGATCATAGATCAACCATACACTGTAATTCTACACCGACATGATCTTGTGGACACAATAAAGTGCATAAATTGTCACTTTCTTGATGCAACATTTACCAATGAAACATGTTTCATTCTACATTTCTGATGATATGTCTGCCTTGTTTGGGGAGAGCAAGCGGCACAGGTTAGTGTGGATGACTGCTATGCTATCAACAGAGTGTTATGTTTACAGTGTATCTAATCTTCAGTATACACAGAATTTGTCACCATCTGTTGCCATGTAAACTGTTTGCCCTCCTGGCTGTGTTCTGTAAATGCTACCTTTAGAGATGGCCAGCAGCATGGTAGCATCTGTAATGTTTGCCAGTGACATACAAGCCCTGTTTACATGTTTGTCCCCAAGGCAGGGTCCAGATGGCATTGTGCAGACACTCGGCCTGCTATTGAGACTAAATCATGATCTCATAGTAGCCTACAGACAGACTGTTTTCATATCAGACCTGGGTTGAAATACTATTAATTGCTTGACATACATTCAAAGAAAGTTTTCAGATATTTTTTATTTGAGACAAGTAGTTTTTTATGTATTTGTAAATACACTTGGAAAGTATTTGAAAATACTCAAATACACTTACTCAAATACACTCCCATGCATTTAATCCAGGTATTTAAAAATATTTTTTGAAATAAGTATTTGAAAATACTCTCAAATACAATTCGTTATACTATTTGTTTTTTTACAAATAACCAATCAAATACTGAAATAAAATTACTTGTGTTGGATGTATTTGAAAATACTTAAATATACAGAAAAAAAGTGAAATGATGACCACTGCCACAATGATGTCTAAGGAGAATATTTTTTCATCCTTTTGTAACCTGCTTAAAGACAGAATAATGTTAATCTCTCGCTCTTCACTTTGTGTCTAATAAATTACTATGACAACTACAAGTAGATATCTTAACCAGGGCAATCCTATCTATGCCGACTCTCTCCATGTTACGTTCTGATCTGTTTCACCTGTCCTTGTGCTGGTCTCCTCCCCCTCCAGGTGTCGCCCACCTTCCCATTATTCCCCTCTGTATTTATTCCTGTCTTCTCTGTGCCAGTTTGTCTTGTCTTGCCAAGTCAACCAGCGTGTTGTGCCTAGCACCTTTTGTGCCTAGCGCCTTTTGTGCCTAGCGCCTTTTGTTGCTAGCTCCTTTTGTTGCTAGCTCCTTTTGTTATAGTGCTCCCGGTTCTGACCCTTTGCCTACCCTGACACCGAGCCCACCTATCTGCCTGTCTGGACCTCGAGCCTGCCTGCCATCTTGTACCGTCTTGGACTCAGCCCTGGTGATTGAACTCTTGTCTGTCCCTGACCTTCTGTACTGCCCAGACTCTGATCTGGTGATTGAACTCTTGTCTGTCCCTGACCTTCTGTACTGCTCAGACTCTGATCTGGTGATTGAACTCTTGTCTGTCCTGACCTTCTGTACTGCCCAGACTCTGATCTGGTAAATTGAACTCTTGTCTGTCCCTGACATTCTGTACTGCCCAGATCCTGATCTGGTGATTGAACTCTTGTCTGTCCTGACCTGCCCTTTGCCTATTTCCTTTATTATAATATGTATTGGAGCTCTAACCATCTGCCTCCTGTGTCTGCATCATCGTATCGTTATACTCCAACCAGTTCAGAATGCTGTATATTTACTTATTATACTGTAGTTCTATGGTAGTAATGACACCCACAATGGTGTTAACTGGTATCAAGTGATAGTATTAGTCAGACACAACCAATTAAGGTAAAATTATCTACAAAACAATTAGCATTACTAGCACAGCAGCAACAGGCAGATTTTTGTTTTTTTATTAAGATTTTTGAACATTTCTCTTTCTCATGTGCCTCATATACTCTCATGTAGGAAAGTATACATTTAAATAATTGTAGGTATAAGGGACTCTTTATCAAAAGGTCTGTGAATGTTTCTGGCAAGAGGGACAGCAAAACTTTGTGGTGACTTTTTTAAGTGTATTCACCTGTCTCTCATCGATCCCCATGCACCTAGGAGAGAGAACAACCCAGTCATCTTTTTATACATATATACCTTTTCAATATGCACTTTGTGTTATGATGGGAGGCTTGACTTTTCGGATACTGTTCTAACGACCTGAATCACAGTCAAAGCCTCCTCTTCCTCTAGTGCTTCGCCCCGGAGCGTGTGAAAGTGTGCACTGACTGCACCTCTCTCTGTGTGATATGATAGTCTCTTTGCCAGACGCAACACTTCATGGGGATTCTGCAGCTCATCTACCGGCTTTGTCTGTCGTCTGAGTGGCCGCGCTTGATTACTGAGAGCCAGGCCGGAGGACATTATGCCAGAAACACATCCATCCTCTTCAACTCTCGTGGAGAGAAAATGAAGTAGACAGAACATCCACTCAAGTATGGTGTTAATTGTATCACACAAACAAAATATGAAATGGTAAATATGAGCAGAAATATTTAGACGATGTACACTCGTTTTCTTACATTGCAGATCTTCTGGATTTAAGTCTCCCTTATTGTGCTTATTGTTTAAGAGTAGACCCTTTTACAGCTTGATGCCTGTCATCACAGCAGGCATCATGTCATACCTCTCACTGTTAATAAACGGATGTGCTTGGGGAAAATCTCCCTGGACCACAAACCTACAACACCAGAGGAATTATGGAATATGACAATTACAAGTGAGTAAGGCTCCCCACTTTTATGTGAGAATAACATTGAAGAGTTAGAGATAAGAGAAATAAGGCGATTTTTCATTTTGCAGCAGTTCATTTGGCCATCATCCACATTAAAAAATACTGTAGAATATTCTGGTATAAATACTGCAGTATTCACTGTAGTGTTTTTGCAGACTTTACTGTAGTATTCACTGATGTGTTTTTGCAGACTAACTAAAGTCTGCAAAACACCAAAGTGAATACTGTAGTATTTAATGTAGTATACTGTAGTATGTACAGTTAACTATATTATAAATACTGTAGTAAAAAAACTGTAGTGTATATACTATAGTAATTAATGAAGTATTTTTGTGGACTGTAGTATACTGTAGTATTTACTATAGTGTTTTTGCAGACATTACTGTAGTATTTTTGCAGACATTACTGTAGTATTTACTGTAGTGTTTTATTTTATTATCTTTGACATAGAAGTGGATTCTTTCTCCTTCAGGAAACCTACTGGAGAAATACTACAAGAGCACATTTTCCACAACCTGTAGGTAGGTAGGGCTTGGGTCTGAATGGATAATTCAAAGTTTCTGGTGTTTTCAATAAACCGGTAGGTAGGTAGGAAGGACTGTATCCTGATTGGATAATTCAGAACTTCTGGTCTTTTCTATAACAGGCAGGCATAGGTAGGCAGGTATAGGTAGGCAGGCGTAGGTGGTCGGTCGGTCGGACGGGCGGGCGGGTGGGAGCCTGATTGGATAATTCAGAACTTCTGCTCTTTTCTACCCATGTCATCTCATGGGATGAGAGGAGAAAGCAAGCAGGGGGCAAGGTGGAAGGGCGTGATTAACTCAAGGCTTGGTATTAAGGGTTCATTAGGGTCGATGCTCATGGGTCAGAATCAAAACGCAATCAGCTAACGTATTTAATTAAAACAAACTTTAATAAACTAAAATACATGAATGCTAAGAAGTAAGGCCTTTCAAAACAATCTTAGATTAGCAAAAAATATAAAAAATAATTATTATAATTTGTTTTTATAAAGGAAAGAAGAGTGCCTACGAGAACTATAAGTAGTTAGTGGGAGAGTCGTTAGAATAGTAAAGGAGCATGATTGACAGAGGTGTTTCTGTGGACCATTGTTTTTCTTGTACGGTTTTCTTGAGTGATGGATTGTTGGTTGCTCTGTTCAGGTATTTCTGCCCTATTATTGCTTGTCTTTCTTTGATGGCCTTGATTCCGGATACACACTACCAGTCCAAAATCTTTGAACACCTACTCATTCAAAGCTTTTTCTTTATTTTTACTATTTTCTACATTGTAGAATAATAGTGAAGACATCAAAACTATGAAATATCAAACATGGAATCATGTAGTAACCAAAAAAGTGTTAAACAAATCAAAAAATATTTTATATTCTTCAAATAGCCACCCTTTGAATTGATGACAGCTTTGCATACTCTTGGCATTCTCTCAACCAGCTTTACCTGGAATGCTTTTCCAACAGTCTTGAAGGAGTTCCCACATATGCTGAGCACTTATTGGCTGCTTTCCTTCACTCTGCGGTCTGACTCATCCCAAACATCTCAATTTGGTTGAGGTCGGGGGATTGTGGAGGCCAGGTTATCTGATGCAGCACTCCATCATTGTTGGTAAAATAACCCTTACACAGCCTGGAGGTGTGTTGGGTTATTGTCCTGTTGAAAAACAAATGATAGTCCCACTAAGCGCAAACCAGATGGGATGGCATATAGCTGCAGAATGCTGTGGTAGCCAGGCTGGTTAAGTGTGCCTTGAATTCTAAATAAATCACTGACAGTGTCACCAGTAAAGGACCCCCACACCATAACACCTCCTCCTCCATGCTTTACGGTGGGAAATACACATGCGGAGATCATCCGTTCACCAACACTGCGTCTCACAAAGACATGGCGGTTTGAACCAAAAATCTCAAATTTGGACTCCAGACCAAATTTGGATTGTGTTTCTTGGCCCAAGCAAGTCTCCTCTTATTATTGGTGTCCTTTAGTAGAGGTTTCTTTGCAGTTATTCGACTATGAAGGCCTGATTCACACAGTCTCCCCTGAACAGTTGATGTTGAGATGTGTCTGTTACTTGAACTCTGAAGTATTTATTTGCAGTTAAGTCTAATGAACATATCCTCTGCAGTAGTGGTAACTCTGGGCCTTCCTTTCCTGTGGTGGTCCTCATGAGAGCCTGTTTCATCGTAGCGTTTGATGGTTTTTGCCACAACACAACTGATTGGCTCAAACACATTAAGAAGGAAAGAAATTCCATGAATTAACTTTTAACGAGGCACACCTGTTAATTGAAATGCATTCTAGGTGACTAACACATGAAGCAGGTTGAGAGAACGGCAAGCGTGTGCAAAGCTCTCATCAAAGCAAAGGGTGGCTATTTGAAGAATCTCAAATATTAAATATGTTTTGATTTGTTTAACACTTTTTTTGGTTACTACATGATTCCATATGTGTTAATCCATAGTTTGATGTCTTCACAATGTAGAAAATAATGAAAAACCCTTGAATGAGTAGGTGTTCTAAAACCTTTGACCGGTATATAATGGATGTGTTGGTTGTTAATGTGTATGGGTCTGAATGCCAGTTTTATTTCTGGATTCTTTGTTGTCTGTTTATTTGTAGTGTGGTGGCTGTGATCCGGTCGGGTAGTGCGTATTCGCAGAGTGATCTGATTTAGCTAAAATATACTTTTAAGGTTCTGCTCAATGTTTCCTTCCACAAGGTGCTTCTAAGTGATTGATCCTCTTCCGTCCTCTCTCGATGTTCCCAATGTAGAACTGGAGATTTTGATTTTGATTTGGCAGTTGTGGAGGAAGCTTGAGATAATGTTTCTGATTGAGTGTGGGAGTTGGATATTGGTGTCTGTTAGTCTATGGCGCAGTCCTTTGTGGCACTTTTTATCAAATGTATTTTCAAGCAATGAAAACAGCACAATAGTTTTCTTTCTTTTAAAAATGTCTTACAATGTATTCTGATGGTCTTCAAATATTTTATGTTGCTGATCTGTTTCTTCGAAAGCCTGCCTGGTGTACTCCAAGAAGGCCCCTGTCTTCTACATGGCAGCTTATTCTGGCGGTGAGTACCCTTTCAAATAGTTTCCTCACATGGCTGAGGAAGCTGATCGGTCGATAGCTTGAAACATTCTGTCGGTCTTTGCCAGGTTTGTGGATCATGGTGACAACTGCTGTTTTCCAGGGTTGTGGGAAGTGGCCGTGGGTGAGACAAGGGGTGAAGAGGTTGGAGAGCAGGTGCAGACATTCATCAGGTGCTTGTTTTAGTAGTATGGTGTCACTGTTGTCCTCTTTTCACTTTCATTAAGTGTGTCCTGATTTCTGTGATCGTTACAGCTCTGGTGAGTGGCTGGTCCCAGGGAAGAGGTAAGTGGAGTTTTTGTGATTGTTACAGCATGTATGAGTTGGTGGTCTGCTGGAGCCAAGAGTGAGGTAGGTGTCGGATGGCAGGTGAGTGGTGTTGCTTTTTGTATTTCTCTGTTTAATTTTTGGAGTCGTTGGGGCAGGAGTGCACATTTTGTAGATGTAATTTTCTTCGTAATTCTCTATGGGTTGACCCTGGGACCCCTTATTATTTTGTGTTTATTTTCTGCCAGAAGGTGTGTGGGTTGGAGCCTTTGTCAAGCTGTTTGAAGAATGCGTTCCATTTAGTCTGGTAGTGCAGGGTGAGTTTGATGTGGTTCTGGAGCTGGTTTATTTATGTTTTGGTTTGGGGGGGATCTGGTCTTGATGGATTCTCAACTTCATTTACTTTTATATTTGATGGAGGTGAGTTGGGAGTTGTTGTGGTGGCCTGATGGTGGTTAGAAGGATGGTCTCCTCCCGGGCCTGGACGAAGACATTCCCCAGCCTCTCCACCAGCTGATCCAGCATCTGGGGTTTCTCTGTGACTGTAATGTTTGTTATGTTTCTTGCAACACTCCCAGTTTGTTTTCTTATAGTTGTATCTTTGTTTTGCAGATGCTTGTTGGAAGGAAAAGGAGACGAGGATGGGAAGGTGGTCACTTTCGACGTCATGGCTGACGGAAAAGCTGAGGAGTTTGGCAGCCAGGTCCGGGGAGCAGAGGACTAGTTCAAGGATATCTGCAGTGGAAGTAGAGGAGTGGATGTGCGTGGGCTCGTCGTTATTGATGATGGTGAGGTTTGTATTCTTGAGGATTTTCTTTCCCAGACTGACTTTCCCAGTTAAAATCTGTGTTTTGGTCATTAAAAGTTCCCATGCTGATGGTGTCGTCGTTGTTTTCTAAGAGAGCAGTGATTCGTTTTTCTGAGGGTGTTATTGTGGGTGGACAGTGACGTGGTGTGTGCATTTAAAATGACTCTTGCAGCTATGTACTTGTTATTGTTGAGCTTTTCTTTTGTGAAATCAAAAACATCTTCAGAGTATTCAACGCCTTCCTTTAAAAGTTGTGCCACACCCCCTCCAGGGATCCGAAAATGTGGTTGTGCTTAACAAAGTGTAATTTATGGAGGCGATCATCACATTGTTTTCTTGGAGTAATTGGATCAGTTCTTCTTGATTGCGTCTTATACCTCTGATGTTGTTATGTAAAAAGATGGTTGGGGTAGCCATCTAGTGAAAAGGCAATAAAACTTTGAAAGGTGAGTAAAATGTGGTTTGACTGGTTAAGAGGTAAAAAAAAAAGTACTCTCTTTAAAACCCCCAAAATAAAATGTAATCTTGAAAGTCTGAGTGCCTCATGATGCTGTCTAGGACACTCTTAAAGCTGCAATATGTAACTTTTTGGTCGATCCAACCAAATTAAGATAGAAATGTGAGTTATAGATCTGTCATTCTCATTTAAAGCAAGTCTATGAAGCAGTAAATCTGTTCTATGTGTGCTATTTCTATCCTCCCAGTTTTGTTTTTGCGTCTTACTGTTGGTTTGGTACACCAGCTTCAAAACAGCTGAAAAAATAAATGGTTATGGAAAATATATGTCACAGCAGTTTAGATGGTACAATGACTCTTTACACTATACTTGCTTGTTTTCTAACATAAACAGAAATTATTTGACGTGGGCCACTCCCGAGAACTGTGTGCTCTCGTTCTCTGTGACCGATGTGACTAAGACATGTACCGAGCATTTGGAAAGTATTCAGACCCCTTCCCTTTTTCCACATTTTGTTACGCTACATCCTTATTCTAAAATGTATTAAATAAAACATTTTCTTCATCAATCTACACACAATAACCCATAATGACAATGCAAAAACAGGTTTTTAGAAACCTTTACAAATGTATTAAAAATAAAAAACAGATACCTAACCCTTTGCTATGAGACTCGAAATTGAGCTCAGGTGCATCCTGTTTCCAGTGATCATCCTTGAGATGTTTCTACTTGATTAGAGTCCACCTGTGGTAAATTCAATTGATTGTACGTGATTTGAAAAGGCACACACCTGTGTATATATAAGGTCCCACAGTTACCAGTGCATGTCAGAGCAAAAACATAGCCGTGAGGTCAAAGGAATTGTCCGTAGAGCTCTGAGACAGGATTGTGTTGAGGCACAGATCTGGGGAAGGGTACATTTCTGCAACATTGAAGGTCCCCAAGAACACAGTTGCCTCCTTCATTCTTAAATGGAAGAAGTTTGGACCCACCAAGACACTTCCTAGAGCTGGCCGCCCAGCCATACTGAAGGAACTTGGTCAGGGAAGGGACCATGAGAAACAAGAATCTCTGGTGTGATCAAACCAAGAATTAACTCTTTCGTCTGGAGGAAACCTGACACCATCCCTATGGTGAAACATGGTGGTGGGAGTTTCATGCTGTGGGAATGTTTTTTAGTGGAGGGACTGGGAGACTAGTCAGGATCAAGGCAAATATGAACAGAGGAAAGTACTGAGAGATCCTTGATGAAAACCTGCTCCAGAGCTCTCAGGACCTCAGACTGGGACGAAGGTTCACCTTCCAACAGGACAACGACCCTAAGCACACAGCCAAGACAATGCAGGAGTGGCTTCGGGACAAGTCTCTGTACAGGTGCATTAAAGCTGGGACCGGGAGACTGAAAAACAGCTTCTATCTCAAGGCTGTTAAATAGCCATCACTAGCCGGCTACGACCCGGTTACTCAACCCTGCATCTTAGAGGCTGCTGCCCTATATACATAGACATAGAATCACTGGTCATTTTAATAATGGAACACTGGTCACTAATGTTTACATACTGTTTTACTCATTTCATATGTATAAACTGTGTTCTAGTCAATGCCATCCTATTCAACTATTGCTTTATACATACTGTGTATACACAAATATATACTGTATGTACAGTACCAGTAAAACGTTTGGACACACCTACTCATTCAAGGGTTTTTCATTATTTTTACTATTTTCTACATTGCAGAATAATAGTGAAGACATCAAAACTATGAAATAACACCACACACATAGTGCACATTTAAGCATCTCCTCATTTTCCAGATCTCTTTCAGGTCCTCCTTTAAGTGAGTTGTGTTCTTGGAGGTGTCTTTCACAGGGGTTGGGGGCTGGTAGTGGTGGGCTTGTTGGAGGTGGGGTTGGTGGTGGCTGGAATTGGTGGTGAGGGCTATATACTGTAGGTGGGGCAGTGTTGGCACATTTTGCATCTTTCTTGTCATTGGGGCACTCTTTGTGGTGGTGGTTTTCTGCACAGCGTAAACGTCTGACCTGGTTATTGCAGTGTGGATATGTGGTTGAACTGTTGTCATTTGTAGCACTGTTTGATGGTGGTAGGTGGCTGTGCTTTTTCCACCCTGTAGTGGAAGTAGAACACAGTAGGCCTGCTGTGTTCTCTGGGTTAGTGAGTTGGATGCGGATAAAAGTTGTTGGTTGTTGGTTGGCTCTGCTGATTATTTTGTGTGCTATTGTAGTGTGGATACCTTGCCTTTGGAATTCTTTTCGTATGTCTTGTGTGGTGATGTCAACCTGTAGGCTTTTAATGATCAGTTGTTTTTTTGGTCTGTCTTGTTGGGTAGTGTTTGTTTCCTTTCTGTCTTGCCAGCCTGTAGGTGAGCTGTGACCCATTGAAAGCTCTCTCAGGCCAGGTGGAGAGGGGGGGAGTTCAACAAGTGGATGTCTTTGGGGAAGATAAGATGGCCACCTCTTCTCATGTGCACCAGTTTCTGAAGTTAAATGTAGGGCTTGCTTCTTAGGATCTCATGATGTATATCTTTATTTGAAGTGTACCACTGGGGATAAGTTGGCAGTGTGGCTTGTAACCTGAGAGGGAACACAATATGTTGTCTATACTTGGCATGTAAGTTTCTCACTTATGAGTGGCACAAATTGTGATATGGGGAGGGGAATGGGCTGAGTTTATGCAAATCAAATACTGTATTATTTACTACAGTAAAAACTAAGTGTAGTGTTTTTGCGGACTCTGAGGATAATACTGTAGTATTTACTATAGTATTCTACAGTATACTACAACATTCTATTGCAGGGATGGGGAACTTTGATAGAGGTGGGGGCCCAAAGTATTCTGAACCCATGTAGGGGCTCGCCGGTCACCTTGCAAGCAAAAGATTTTAGCAAGTTTTTAATATAATATCTGAGTGAGAGTGAATAACAACATCGATGGGGGATCCCCCGGTTGGTAATTTGACCATGATAATTATAAGTTTAGGTAGCTGGCCGCTAGACTAACTTACCAATCTAAAACCTGTTAGCTGACTGACAGTGACTGACTTTTGAAATGAGAAAAACTGCTGATACACAACCACATTTCTAAATTTTCCCTTGTGTATTCTACTATCCTAACTCTCAACAGTAAGTTGAGACCCCTGACTTGGGGGGGGATTGATCTGGGGGCCTACAAAAGGGGTTGCCCATCCCATCCCGCCAGATGCCCAGTTGTATGAAAATGTATTCACTCACTACTGTATAAGAGCGTCTGCTAAATGACTAGAATGTAAATGTAAACGTTCTATAGTAGGTGTTACACATGATCAAGGGATACTACAGTGTTTAGTATATTATTCTACAATATACTACTACCACCTCCACACACACACACACACACACACACACACACACACACGTGGAGGACATTGTGTGTTTGTCTATAACTGGAGGAGTCAGTTGTGGTATTCTCCCTTTCAGCTGAAAAGTGCAGCAGCAGGGTATCAGCCAGTCTAAATGCCACATCTGCCAATGCCAAGGCTTGCCGACAGCGCACAGTGACAGAGCCATAATGGCAGTGACTTCATGCCTCTATTTAGCCACTCCATGATAAAGTCCCCCTCTATGGTCACATCTCAATGAGGTCACACAATATCCGTTGTCAATCCGGTAGTGCAGCGACTCTCCACAAAGAATGAACACATCAGCGCTGTGTGTGTGTGTGTGTGTATGCGTGTACGTGTGCGTGTGGAGATAACAGAGCGTTGTATCTTCTCTCCCCCAGTCATCTCACACACAAAATAGAAATATACCCTATTTTGTTCAGCTGGCATCATGCATTCAATATGGCCCCAGTCTCTGTTCTCTCACCTTGTAAAGAGGCAGTGTGTTACTGTGGCTCTGTGGAATCTAGTGTGCGTCCAAAACTGCACCCTATTCTCTATATAGTGCACTACTTTGACCAAAAGTAGTTCACTATGTAGAGAATAGGGTGCCATTTGGGACACATCACCATTGTCTTTTTAGTCACCCACATCAATGTTATGGATTGTAAAAAGGAACATATGGCAAGATCGGAAGTTTGCTGCCATACACTTGACACTGTAAAGTGCATTTTCCATACGTATGTGTGTACTCCATATCTGTCATTGTGCACCATAGCTAATTTGCCTGACTTCTGAGGAGAGTATATTAACTTCAAATGAAGAGGGAAAAGCGAGGCGAGAGAAATATGACAGTTATTGAGGGATTATGCACCATCATTAACATTTGCAGAACATTTTTAGAGCTGTATTCATTATCTGGTGAATTACTCCTTTTTTTAGCTCATAATCAGCCCGCCGCGGATCAGCTTCAACGCTTACGCTCATGTAAAATGTATTTCATGCTTCAGCTTTCATATAAGCAGACATGAAGAAGCACTGAGACAGCGTATGTGTAAGATAGCTATGCTTCAGGCACTGGTGGTGTGATAAGTATAAGAAATATTAATTCACAAAAATCGTAGTAAATTCGTAGCCATCATTCGGGCTTAATAGACCTTAAAACGACAGTTGAACAAAAGGGGATTCGAATCACAAGACCAGTTACCACAATATTGTAAGAGAACACATAAGCATTAAAATACAATCTGGTACTATTTTGCATACTTCCTCAGTTTTTTTTAGCAAGACTGCCACAGTGACTGACCTGTCGCTGGCGAGAGAATTGAATCATACACCAAGCCTATTTATATGAGGGACAGCACATTATTAATATGTTAATACCTCCTAAAAATTATCCCTGGGTTCTGATTAAATAATGGAATGACTTGACCTTCTGGAGCAGCCCGTCATCAGAATAACGGTTGAACTATTTGAGAAAGTTGTATAATTTCAATTGCACTTAGCATCATGACATATGCTAAGACATACACCTTTAATGTCAAGCGTTTTATTTCCATGCCACTGAACATAGGAATAGGATACCATTTGCATGTTGTCTTAGGTCACACAGCTGCTCCTTGGCCCTAGCTGTGTGCTCCCATATGCTAGACATTAGAATATTATCCTACATGTCATGGAGCATGTTTTCATGTTCAAGGAGCTTAGTTATCCCAGGGAGACTTCCTGCCCCTCATGCTGGCTAGGCGGGCCATCACCATCACCTGGAGTGTGTCTGTCTGGGAAAGGGGAAGGAGGAGGAATCTGAAAATGATGAATGTGCATATGCTGCATACAAGAGCTGGCAAACAACTGGAGAAAATACAATCTCCCTAAATGTCCTCTGTATACAAGTCTCCAAAGATACATTTCTCTAATCACACACACACACACACACACACACACACAAACAGAGATAATAACACAAGTCCACAGAACACAGAGCTCTGCTCGACGGCAGGAAATCCACAGGTTACTCTCTTCTCACTCTTAATTACCTCGCTGGATAAATTTAACTGCCCATTTCCATTTTCTCATTAAAATAACATATTGCAGTCTTTGTAACTGGCCCCTCAGATGCCTCACTGTAACCACATTTCCATCCACAGTTTTTATGCACGTAAAGTCATACCAAATAAAAAAATCTCAACAGCTGTGATAGAAACAGGAAGTTTCTGTACAATTTTATAATCATTTGTTCATTCGACATGGTGGGGTCTTTTTGTGTTGGTAAAAATAATTATGCGAGAAATGGCAGTGGAAACTGTAATAACCATCATATTGAATGTAACTTGGAGTCACGCGATGATATGGTGTGTCGTCCTCCCACTACAACTCGGGAAACCATGCTGTTTTTTTGGCTAGAGATTAAATAAGTTATGATGAAATTCACAGGGAAAGTGCACAGTGATGTTCCTTTCCAATAAATATCGAGAGTCTGATTCTGGTGACATAATGATCGATGATTGACTGCCGTTTGACAAGCGGGGAAAATAACCGGGCCCAGACTGGGCACCGTTGGGGTAAACGGCTCCGGCCATGGAGCGGGGAAAATAACCTGGCCCGGACTGGGCACCGTTGGGGTAAACGGCTCCGGCCATGGAGCGGGGAAAATAACCAGGCCCGGACTGGGCACCGGTGGGGTAAACGGCTCCGGCCATGGAGCAGGGAAAATAACCGGGCCCGGAATGGGCACCGGTGGGACAAAGGGCTCCGGCCATGGAGGGGGGAAAATAACCGGGCCGGGACTGGGCACCTGTGGAGCGGACTGCTCTGGTCCTGGAGCGGAGCAGACGACCTGCATGTAGACTGAGAGAATATGCCAGGACTGAATGGGATGCGTGACTCCAAGCAGCATTAGTTCCGGTTTCGTCACTGCTTTGGCTGAGAGTTTCCTTTAAAGAGGGTAGAGACTTTGCCAGAACTACATTTCTAACAAGTATGAACACAGAAGTTAATCACGCAGCTGACCAAATTACACTTTTTTTTAAACTATTCACTATCCTAGTTCCATTGAGTTACTGCATTGTACTGCACTTATTATCCAAGATGGCATAACAGTGCGGACGTGTTTTTTTGTGTGTAAATAGTTTGTAATTAGTCTGTCTTTCAATATATTTTATTAATCCCCATATATTTCTCCTGCAACCTGCCTCCTGCAACCTGCCTCATCTACTATCTTCTTTATTTTCTTTATTTCTTTACCTACCTCTTTATCATTCACAACAAAGCCTCCTCTTTATCATTTAACTGAACCGACATAAGCTAGCTAGCTTGCTAACTAGCTACTAGCCATTGCTAGCCATTGCTAGCCACTGCTAGCAGTCCTCACCACTGCTCTGACTCCATCAGCCAGATTTTAGTTCGGACAATATCGGCCAGTCTGCACAGCGCGCTACCAACCAGCGCATATCGGATTGCATTCCCTTCCACTTCACCGGATTTATACTGAAATCACAGGGCCATCACACCGGATCATCGCAGCTAGCTAGCTGCAACCAAGTGGCTGGGCTAACACCATTGTCCAGAAGCTACCACCAGTTGCCTTGAGCTAGCCTCGAGCTAGGCCCATCTCCCGGCCAGCCGATGTGTACTAGCTAATTCCTGGGCTACAGTACCTTTTGTCAACCGGCCTGGACCTTCTACTGTCGACACGGAGCCCCGCTGAGCCATCAAGACTGGTCTGCCGACATAATCGTCCGACATGGTCTCAACAGGCTTTTCCTCTGCAACGTCGCCGAAGATCCATCTGCTAGCCCCGGCCCGCTAGCGTTCTGAACGTCGTGCCTCCCGCTCGCCTAGTGCAGCGCCCACTGAACTGCTCCCTGGCTCACCTCTTTGCTGCTCATCGGACCTTATGATTACTTGGCTACACAGCTGATGCCTGCTGGACTGTTCCGTTACATGGTACCTCATTCTCTTTATCTGCTAGGCCTCAGGTCTGAACTCAGGTCCTGTGTGTAGCACAACAATTTCTCTATCTGACCCTCTTTGTCCATTCATCGTCATTACTCGTTGTTGTCTTAGCTCTCTTGCTTAACTGTGTTTGTTTTATGCCTCTTTCTTATTTCAATATGCCTTGTCTGTTGCTGTTTACGTTAGCTCTTATTGTTTTATTTCACTGTAGAGCCCCCAGTCCCGCTCAACTGTCAGGCTCTGGCCATAGAGAAGCTTTGCTTCTCTATATTTCTATGGTCAGAGTCTGGCAGATCTATCATTTCTATTTCTGTCTGGTGTTGTGTGTGTGGGATCCCTAATTAGAGGCAGCTGCTATGCATTACCTCTAATTAGGGATCTTACTTATATGTCTGTGTTCCACTCCGTTGGCGTGGTTCATTGTTGTATATTGTCTCGTGTCGTGCTACGTGTGTTATCATCATCATTATTATTAGTTGTTATATTTGTATAGTTCGTCAGTTCATTAAATAAATATGTCGAACTATGGATACGCTGCGCCTTGGTCTCTCTACACACCCGAACGTGACAGAATGAACCACCACCCGACCAAGCAGCGTTATACGGGAGCAACGGAGAGGAAGAAAGGAAGACAGCGGCGTTATAGAGGAAATGGAGCCCGTAGTCAACCCGAGGAAAATTTCGGGGGGGGGGGGGCTATGGGGATGGTCTGGCAAGGAGGAGGACGCGCCAGTACCACTCTCCATGTGGGATACACTGTGCCCTAAATTTAAATGGGGGGCGCAAAGTGTTGAAGAGGAGGATTATTTGGAGAGCCATTTTGGAGACGTTTTGGAGGAGATGTGGGAGATAGCGGAGGAGGTTGAACGGGAAATGTCGGAGTGGAATAATCCGTGTCCAGTCGCCTACTCCACTCCCATGAAAGAGCAGTCCGCTTTACCGGTGCCCAGTCGGGGTCCGGCCGTCTGCTCTACTCCAGTGCCAGAGCAGTCCGCTCCACCGGTGCCCAGTCTGGGTCCGGCCGTCTGCTACACTCCAGTGCGCCTCTCCAGTCCGGTACGTCATGTGCCTACTCCTCGCACTCGCCCTGAGGTGCGTGTCACCAGTCCGGTTCCTCCAGTTCCGGCTCCACGCACCAGGCCTCCAGTGCGCCTCTCCAGTCCGGTACGTAATGTGCCTGCTCCTCGCACTCGCCCTGAGGTGCGTGTCACCAGTCCGGTGCCATCAGTGCCGACTCCACGCACCAGGCCTCCAGTGCGCCTCTCCAGTCCGGTACGTCATGTGCCTGTTCCCCGCACTAGCCCTGAGGTGCGTGTTATTAGTCCTGTGCCACATGTGCCGACTCCACGCACCAGGCTTCCAGTGCGCGTCTCCAGTCAGGTACGTCCTGTGCCTGTTCCCCGCACTAGCCCTGAGGTGCGTGTTATTAGTCCTGTGCCACATGTGCCGACTCCACGCACCAGGCTTCCAGTGCGCGTCTCCAGTCAGGTACGTCCCATGCCGACTCCCCGCACTCGCCCTGAGGTGCGTGTTAGTAGTCCAGTGCCACCAGTGCCGACTCCATGCATCAGGCTTCCAGTGCGCGTCTCTAGTCCGGTACGTCCCGTGCCGACTCCTCGCACTCGCCCTGAGGTGCGTGTCACCAGTCCGGTTCCTCCAGTTCCGGCTCCACGCACCAGGCCTCCAGTGCGCTTCTCCAGTCCGGTACGTCCCGTGCCGACTCCCCGCACTCGACCTCCAGTGCGTGTGCCCAGCCAGGTTCCTCCAGTACCGGCTCCACGCACCAGGCCTCCAGTGCGCCTCTCCAGTCTGGTACGTCCCGTGCCAACTCCCCGCACTCGACCTCCAGTGCGTGTGCCCAGCCAGGTACCTCCAGTGCCGGCTCCACGCACCAGACCGTCGGTGCGCCTCATCAGCCCGGAGACTCCCGTGATAGTCGACAGCCCGGAGACTCCTGTGATGATCGACAGCCCGGAGCCTCTCGTGATGGTCGACAGCCCGGAGCCTCCCGTGATGGTCGACAGCCCGGAGCCTCTCGTGATGGTCGACAGCCCGGAGCCTCTCGTGATGCTCGACAGCCCGGAGCCTCCCGTGACACTCGACAGCCCGGAGCCTCCCGTGACGCTCGACAGCCCGAAGCCTCCCGTGACGCTCGACAGCCCGGAGCCTCCCGTGACGCTCGACAGCCCGGAGCCTCCCGTGACGCTCGACAGCCCGGAGCCTCCCGTGACGCTCGACAGCCCGGAGCCTCCCGTGACGCTCGACAGCCCGGAGCCTCCCGTGACGCTCGACAGCCCGGAGTCTCCCGTGACGCTCGACAGCCCGGAGCCTCCCGTGATAATTATATGGCCGGAGTCGCCTGCCACACCGGTGCTCAGTCCTGGCCCGTTTATTTGCCCCGCTCCATGGCCGTGAACTTGTTCCCACACCATTGTTATTTAAAGGACCGGTGGGTTGCCCCTTTACATGGCCGGAGTCGCCTGCCACACTGGTGCTCAGTCCTGGCCCGGTTATTTGCCCCGCTCCATGGCCTGAACCTTTTCCCCCACCATTGTTGTTTCCAGGACCGGTGGGTTGCCCCTTTATATGGCCGGAGTCGCCTGCCACACCGGTGCCCAGTTCTGGCCCGGTTATTTGCCCCGCTCCATGGCCTGAGCCTTTTGCCCCACCATGGTCATTTCCAGGACCGGTGGGTTGCCCCTTGAAATGGCCTGAATCGCCAGCCACACCGGGCCCAGTAGAAATGAGGAGGAAGACATCCACTTCGCCGGGCCGGAACCGCCACCGGCGATGGTTTATGTTTGATGTTTTTCCCTCCCTGACCCTTCCCTCATGTTTTTGTGTTTTTCTTGCGGCCGGGAGTCCGCCCCTTTGGGGGGGGGTACTGTCAGGCTCTGGCCATAGAGAAGCTTTGCTTCTCTATATTTCTATGGTCAGAGTCTGGCAGATCTATCATTTCTATTTCTGTCTGGTGTTGTGTGTGTGGGATCCCTAATTAGAGGCAGCTGCTATGCATTACCTCTAATTAGGGATCTTACTTATATGTCTGTGTTCCACTCCGTTGGCGTGGTTCATTGTTGTATATTGTCTCGTGTCGTGCTACGTGTGTTATCATCATCATTATTATTAGTTGTTATATTTGTATAGTTCGTCAGTTCATTAGTTCCATGTCGAACTATGGATACGCTGCGCCTTGGTCTCTCTACACACCCGAACGTGACATCAACATGCCTCAGATAGCTCCTTTGTCCCACCCCCCATACATGCGGAGACCTCACCTGGCTTAACTGGTGTCTCCAGAGATGCAACCTCTCTCATCATTACCCAACCCCTATGTTTACCTCCACTGAACTCACATCCTACCTTATCCCTGTATGTACATTATGCCCTCAATCTATTCTACCGCGCCCATAAATCTGCTCCTTTTATTCACTGTACCCAACGCACTAGGCGACCAGTTCTTAAAGCCTTTAGCCGTACCCTTACCCTACTCCTCCTCTGTTCCTCTGGTAATGTAGAGGTAAACCCAGGTACTGTAGCCCCCAGCACTACACCTATTCCCCAGGTGCTCTCATTTGTTGACTTCTGTAACCGTAAGAGCCTTGGTTTCATGCATGTTAACATCAGAAGCCTCCTCCCTAAGTTTGATTTATTCACTGCTTTAGCACACTCCGCCAACCCTGATGTCCTAGCCGTGTCGGAATCCTGGCTCAGGAAGGCCACCAAAAATTCTGAAATTTCCATCACCAACTACAATATTTCCCGTCGAGATAGAACTGCCAAAGGAGGCAGAGATAACCTGCAGAGTTATGTCATACTGCCCAGGTCTGTGCCCAAACAGTTTGAGCTTCTACTCTTAAAAATCCACCTTTCCAGAAATAAGTCTCTCACTGTTGCCGTCTGTTATAGACCCCCCTCAGCCCCCAGCTGTGCCCTGGACACCATATGTGAATTGATTGCCCCCCATCTATCTTCAGAGTTTGTACTGTTAGGTGACTTAAACTGGGATATGCTCAACACCCCGGCTGTCTTTCAATCTAAGCTAGATGCCCTCAATCTCACACAAATTATCAAGGAACCTACCAGGTACAACCCTAAATCCGTAAACATGGGTACCATCATAGATATCATCCTGATTAACTTGCCCTCCAAATACACCTCCTCTGTTTTCAACCAGGATCTCAGCGATCACTGCCTCATTGCCTGCGTTCGTAATGGGTCTGAGGTCAAACGACCACCCATTTGTCACATTACATAATAATGGGACGAAGAGCGGCGCGTTCTGGTAGAGACGTTCCTTTTATTCTATTGAATTCTCTTACTATTTACTATTAAAGAGCAAAACAATAATCAAAAGGAGAGTAAAGCAAAATGACTTACGTGCTGCAACACTACAGTCATAACACGAAACAATGATCCACAACGCAGGTGGATTGTGGAGCGTTTGTATAGCATCCCCAATTAGAGACAACTCTGGACAGCTGTCTCCAATTGGGGATCACCAACAACCCACTCCTGATGTGATGACCCAACTGTGGCACTTCCACTCCCTCTTGTAGGATTCTGGGGCCTGGCCTCAGTCAGATCATCACACCATTATCACTGTCAAACGCTCCCTAAAACACTTCTGCGAGCAGGCCTTTCTAATCAATCTGGCCCGGGAATCCTGGAAGGATATTGACCTCATCCCGTCAGTAGAGGATGCCTGGTTGTTCTTTAAAAGTGCTTTCCTCACCATCCTAAATAAGCATGCCCCATTCAAAAAACGTAGAACTAAGAACAGATATAGCCCTTGGTTCACCCCAGACTTGACTGCCCTTGACCAACACAAAAACATCCTGTGGCGCACTGCATTAGAATCGAATAGCCCCCGCGAAATGCAACTTTTCAGGGAAGTCAGGAACCAATATACACAGTCAGTTAGAACAGCAAAGGCTAGCTTTTTCAAACAGAAATTTTCATCCTGTAGTACTAATTCCAAAAAGTTCTGGGACACTGTAAAGTCCATGGAGAATAAGAGCATCTCCTCCCAGTTGCCCACTGCATTGAGGCTAGGAAACACTGTTACCACCGATTCATTTACTATTATCGAACATTTCAATAAGCATTTTGCTACGGCTGGCCAAGCTTTCCACCTGGCTACCCCTACCCCGGCCAACAGCTCTGTAGCAACTTGCCCAAGCCCCCCTGCTTCTCCTTCACCCAAATCCAGATAGCTGATGTTCTGAAAGAGCTGCAAAATCTGGACCCCTACAAATCTGCTGGGCTAGACAATCTGGACCCTTTCTTTATTAAATTATCCGCCGAAATTGTTGCAACCCCTATTACTAGCCTGTTCAACCTCTCTTTTGTATCGTCTGAGAACCCTAGAGATTGGAAAGCTGCCGCGGTCATCCCCCTGTTCAAAGGGGGAGACACTCTAGACCCAAACTGTTACAGACCTATATCCATCCTGCCCTGCCTTTCTAAAGTCTTTGAAAGCCAAGTTAACAAACAGATCACTGACCACTTAGAATCCCACCTTACCTTCTCTGCTATGCAATCTGGTTCCCGAGCTGGTCATGCGTGCACCTCAGCCACGCTCAGGGTACTAAACGATATCATAACCGGCATCGATAAAAGACAATACTGTGCAGCCGTCTTCATCGACCTGGCCAAGGCTTTCGACTCTGTCAATCACCTCATTCTTATTGGCAGACTCAACAGCCTTGGTTTCTCAAGTGACTGCCTTGCCTGGTTCACCAACTACCTCTCAGATAGAGTTCAGTGTGCCAAATCGGAGGGCCTGTTGTCCGGTCCACTGGCAGTCTCTATGGGGATGCCACAGGGTTCAATTCTTGGGCCAACTCTATTCTCTATATATATCAATGATTTTGCTCTCACTGCTGGTGACTCTCTGATCCATCTCTACGCAGACGACACCATTCTGTATACATCTGGCCCCTCTTTGGACACTGTGTTAACTAACCTTCAAACAAGCTTCAATGCCATACAACACTCCTTCCTTGGCCTCCAACTGCTCTTAAATGTTAGTAAAACTAAATGCATGATTTTCATTCGAACGCTGCCGGCACCCGCCCACCGGACTATCATCACTACTCTAGACGGGTCTGACTTAGAAAACGTGGACACCTACAAATACCTAGGCGTCTGGTTAGACTGTAAACTCTCCTTCCAGACTCACATTAAGCATCTGCAATCCAAAATTAAATCTAGAATCGGCTTCCTATTTCGCAACAAAGCCTCCTTCACTCATGCTGCCAAACATGCCCTTGTAAAACTGACCAACCTACCGATCCTTGACTTCGGCGATGTCATTTACAAAATAGCCTCCAATACTCTACTCAGCAAATTGGATGTAGTCTATCACAGTGCCATCTGTTATGTTACCAAAGCCCCATTTACTACCCACCACTGCAACCTGTATGCTCTCGTTGGCTGGCCCTCACTACATATTCGTCGACAAACCCACTGGCTCCAGGTCATCTATAAGTCTTTGCTAGGTAAATCCTGCCTTATCTCAGCTCGCTGGTCACCATAGCAACACCCACCCGTAGCATGCGCTCCAGCAGATATATTTCACTAGTCACACCCAAAGCCAACACCTCCTTTGGCCGCCAATCCTTCCAGTTCTCTGCTGCCAATGACTGGAACGAACTGCAAAAATCACTGAAGCTGGAGACTACCATCTCCCTCAATAACTTTAAGCATCAGCTGTCAGAGCAGCTTACCGATCACTGCACCTGTACATAGCCCTTCTGTAAATAGCCCACCCTACTACCTCTTCCCCATATTTATTATTTTTGCTCATTTGCACTCTAGTATCTCTATTTGCACATCATCATCTGCACATCTATCAGTCCAGTGTTAATGCTAATTTGTAATTATTTCGCCACTGTGGCCTATTTATTGTCCTACCTTCCTAACCTTACTACATTTGCACACTCTGTACATATATTGTCTATTGTGTTATTGACTGTACGTTTGTTTATCCCATGTGTAACTCTGTGTTGTTGTTTTTGTCGCACTGCTTTGCTTTGTCTTGGCCAGGTCGCAGTTGTAAATGAGAACTTGTTCTCAACTGACCTACCTGGTTAAATAAAAAAAAAAAAAAATATATATATATATATATATATATATATATATATATAAATCAATCAACCTGATTGAAAACTGCTGTAGAACGGCTGCATTTAAGAACATCTTTAATATAAGTATGAGCTTTATGAATCAGATGTCAAGTCCTCAGAAAGCCTTTCTGTCGGCGTCTCTGTCTGTCAGTCGAAAAAGTCAATGGCTGTAAATGATTTCAGCGACTCGAAGGTCAACCGACACACTGGGCACATTTATTCCAGAAGGGGAATCATGAGTTTTGCTTATAGAGAGTAGCAGGGTCTGGTGAGAGGGGGAAAAAGACAAAATTACACTGAATATCACGATTGCTGGATAAGATTGAAACCTTTATGCAATCCACAGTAATGGTCACTTTATATACATCATACTGATTTCAATTTATGTAAACTGACAGTTTCAAGAGTTTTGATGTTTAGCCAATAAAAAAATCCAATCAAATTCAATTATATTTGTCACATGTTTCGTAAATAACAGGTGTAGACAAACAGTGAAATGCTTACTTATGGGCCCCTCCCAACAATGCAGAGAGAAAACAAATAGAAATATTAGAAAAATAATAACATGTGGTATAAATATACAATGAGTAACGATAACTTTGCTATATACACGGGGTAACAGTACCGAGTCGATGTGCAGGGGTACGAGGTAATTGAGGTAGATATGTACATATAAGTGTGTATTAAGTGACTAAGCAACAGGACATATTATAAACAGTAACAGCAGCATATGTGATGAGTCCAAAGTGTTAGCGCAAAAAGGGTCAATACAGAGTGTGAAATAGTTCACCAACAGCTACCCGGACTAACAATTACTGAACAAATATATAAACGCAACAATTTCAACGATTTCACTGAGTTACAATTCATATAAGGAAATCTATGGATTTCACCCTCTGGGGAGCCAGTCCCAGCCAATCAAAAATAGTTTCTCCACACAAAAGGGCTTTATTACAGATATAAATACTCCTCAGTTTGGCTGGTCTCAGGCGATCCCGCAGGTGAAGAAGCTGGATGTGGAGGGCTGCATGGTTACACGTGGTCTGCGGTTTGGAATGACGTTGGAGGCGTCTTATGGTAGAGAAATTAACATTAAATTCTCTGGCAACAGCTCTGGTGGACATTCCTGCAGTCAGCATGACAATTGTGGCATTATGTTGTGTGACAAAAGTGCACATTTTAGAGTGGACTTTTATTGTCCCCAGCACAAGGTGCCCCTGTGTAATGATCGTGCTGTTTAATCAGCTTCTTAATATATCACACCTGTCAGATAGATTATCTTGGCAAAGGAGAAATGCTCACTAACAAGGACGTAAACACATTTGTGCACAAAATTTGAGAGACATTTCTGGGATCTTTTATTTCAGCTCATGAAACATGGGACCAACATTTTACATGTTGTTTTTATATTTTTGTTCAGTATAATTAGCAGTCATGACTTGGAGTTATATTGTGATATCTCTGGCTTTGCGTTAGAGTTTTTAATTCTCCCAGGATCTGTTGGCACTTAAACTAGTTCCAGACATTGGAGGTAATAGAAACATTCTGAAATATCTAGGCTTATACTTATTCTTCCATGTTTCTTTCTGCTGCGTTAAACCTTGTATCCCAAGGCTTGGGAGACCTTGAAGTAACCCCTATTTATCGGTGTTGCTTTGCATTGTTTGAGCACAGCTCACAGCAGAACTGGTTTGGCAGTGTGTCCGTATTGTCTGGCTGAATAGTTAAGAGGCCTACCAACCATGGGGTATGTTGGCTTCGAGAAGGTTAAGGCTAGGCGAATGTAGAGGTTGGTAACAGACGGCAGGGCTTGTAGCATATTATCATTAACAGACTTTAACTTTGATTGCAGTAAATCAGTGGCAAACCGTGGCTGTTCGACCTAGGCCTTCAGTGGGGGGGGGAAATCTTCCAACACCAGCATCACTTAATGCCCCCAACTGAATCAAACAGGCATAAGGCTGAACCAGGCCTCAGTGTACTCTTGCACTTCTGGAAAACAAAGATGTTTTCCAGAAGTTCCATAGTAGACTAGTCATAGCTTTGACTTGGCATCTATGTGGTGGTGTTTATTAGTCAGTCTGCGTAACGTCTCACTAAGGCGCTTCCATAGAAAGGGGATAGAGAGGGGATCAAATCCTGTATAAGTCTCCACTAATTTATGGCACCTAGTTACTGGCACTTGTGTTTAGATAGGGCAGTAAACAGAGCGCTAGGTCTGAGGTGCCAGACTAATAGATTTACTGAGGAGCTAGATAAACCAGCAAATAGGGCTCCGTCTCCTCTCACTTCCATTAGTGTTCCTGGTAGGGTGTTTTTGCCAGCAATTGTGTTTTGAAAACTGTTCCAACTACATAAAATTATTTTCTATCACAACACTGTATATCAAGTGTACTCGTTTAAAAATTGGAACACCACTTGTAGCTTGGACTGTAATATAACGTAAGGCCCTTCCAATGCCTTACTGGTCACTGTGATTGAAAAGTTATATGAATTATACTCTGTAAACAAAACAATTAACTGTAGACCTCACAGTTAAGAAGAGTGATTGGTCAGCAGTGTGGGTAATGAACCATGTGAGGTATACACTGAGTGTACAAAACATTAAGCTCTTTCCATGACAAAGATTGACCAGGTGAATCCAGGTGAAAGCTCTGTTCCCGTATTGATACTTGTTAAATCCACTTCAAATCAGTGTAGATGAAGGGGAAGAGACAGGTTAAAGAGTGATTTTGAAGCTTTGAAACAATTGAGACATGGATTGTGTATGTGTGAGGGTGAAAGGGCAAGACAAAAGATTTAAGTGCCTTTGAACAGGGTATGGTAGTAGGTACCAGGCGCACCGGTTTGAGTGTGTCAAGAAGTGCAATGCTGCTGGGTTTTTCACGCTCAACAGTTTCCTGTGTGTATCAAGAATGGTCCACCTCCCAAAGGACAATGACCCAGAGGAAAATGGGTCATTGATGAAAGAGGTTGAAGGAGGCTGTAACGAATTGTGCAAAGCAACAGACAGACTACAGTTAGTCAACTGACAGTCCAGTACATTGGTGCCCAAAAACCCATAAAAGAATGCACAACTCATCGTGTATTGGAACAAATGGGTTATGGCAGCTGACGACCTTAAAGAGTTCCACTTCTTTCAGCATAAAACAAAAAACTCTGGAATGAAAAAAACTGGACACTGGAGAATTGGATAAACATTGCCTGGTCTGATGAATCCTGGATCCTTCTGATGTGAGGAATAGGGTATGGAGAAAACCACATGAGTACCTGCATCCATCATACCGCGTTTCAACATGGTGGTGGTGTGATGGTGCAGGGTGTGTTTTCATGGCAGACATTGGGCCCCTTAATAAAAGTGGATGCCACAGGATATGTGGACATCATTACCAATCATGTGCATCCCTTTATGGCAGCAGTGTATCCATCTGCAAATAGTTTTTTTTTCAGCAGGATAATGCCCCATGTCACAAGGCTAGGATTGTCCAGGAATGGTTCCACGATCTTGACAGTGAATTCAGCTTACTGCAGTGGCCTGCCCAGTCACCAGATTTCAATCCAATTGAGCATCTGTAGGAACAAGCTATTCGGAGTAGGGATCCACTACCAGCCAACTTGACACAACTGTAGGAAGCATTGGAGTCAACATGGGACAGCATCACTGTGGAACGCTTTCGACACCATGGTAAGTCCATACCATGATGAATTGAGGCTGTTCGGAGGACAAAAGGGGGTGCAACTCAATATTAGTTTTGTACACTCAGTGTAAATTCATGGTAAGGGCTGAGTGGGCTGGGCAGCCAACCCTGACATGGACACAGACACTACCGATGCCAGACTCAATTTGATTTGCCGGGGATAGATCACTGGTTGGCAAAACAATTAACACAGCTGTGCCACAGCAATATGGCTGTCCTGTCTGAGTTTAGTTCCGCTTGCCAATCTGCTCTTCTCCTCTCTTTCTGCCTGGAGACAGAGTCTGTGTCCTAAATGGTGCCATATTCCTTATATAGTGCTTTCAGAAAGTATTCATACCCCTTGACTTGTTCTACATTTTGATGTGTTACAGCCTGGATTCAAAATGTATTAAATATATTTTATCTACACACAATACTACATAATGACAAAGTGAAAACATGTTTAGAATTTTTTTTGCACTTAAAAAAAAAAGTGATACATAAATATCTCATTTACATACAGTCATGTGAAAAAGTAAGTACACCCCCTGGAAAGTTCTCTTTTCTTTTACATATTTGGACAGATGGAAATGTAATCTTCACTTCAACACTGTTGACAGATAAAGGTTGAAAATGTTATGCAATTAAAATAAACAAAAATGCATTTTCCTTATGTGGAAAAAGTTAGTACACCCCTACCTTTACCATCACATAATATGGCTAAAATGGCTAAAACTAGGTGTACCAAAACAAGTGCAAATGATTAGAAAATATTAATATAAAGATAAGAAAATTGGTCTGGTGTCACACTCGGGTGTGTATTGAGTAGACCAAGGTGCAGCGCAGCAATAGTTCGACATCATTTATTAAAGTATTAACTATACTTGACGTGAACTATACAAAATAACAAAGATACGTATACAAACGCAAAACACACTTACTTTCGATACGGGGCAAATGACAATGAACAACGCCTAAGGAGTGGAACAAACACATATAAATAGGATCCCTAATTAGAGACAATGCATAGCAGCTGCCTCTAATTAGGGATCCCACACACAACACCACACAGAAATATAACTTATAGAACTGCCAGCCTGACAGTACCCCCCCTCAAAGGAGCGGACTGCCGGCCGCAAGAACCCAAACACAATTACAAGAGGGGAGGGTTAGGGAGGGAAAAACAACAAACAATAACCATCGCAGGTGGTGGTTCCGGCCCCGGCGAAGTGGATAGCTTCCTCCTTAGTTCTACTGGGCCCGGACTGGGCACCGGTGTGGCGAACGACTCCGGCCATGGAGCGGGGCAGATAACCGGGCCAGGACTGGGCACCGGTGTGGCAGGCGACTCCGGCCATGGAGCGTGGCGGACAACTGGTCCTGAAATGGACCTCAGTGGGTTAGGGGACTCAGGCCATGGAGCGGGGAAAATAACTGGGCCAGGACTGGGCACCGGTGTGGTAGGTGTTTCCGGCCATTTAAAGGGGTAAACAACCGGTCCTGGAAATGGCACCAGTGGGGCAAAAGACTCAGGCCATGGAGTGGGGCAAATAACCGGGCCAGGACTGGGCTGTGGACCATCACGGGAGGCTCCGGGCTGTGGACCATCACGGGAGGCTCCGGGCTGTGGACCATCACGGGAGGCTCCAGGGTGTGGACTCAGATAGGCGCACCGGAGGTCGGGTGCGTGGAGCCGGCACTGGAGGCACCTTGCTGGGCGCACGCACTGGAGGTCGGGTGCGGGGAGCCGGCACTGGACGTACCGGCCTGGAGAGACGCACTGGAGGCCTGGTGCGTGGAGCCGGCACAGATGGCACCGGACTGGTGACACGCACTCCAGGGCGAGTGCGGGGAGCCGGTCCTGAGCTTACCGGACTGAAGAGACGCACAGGAGGCCTGGTGCGTGGAGCCGGCACAGATGGCACCGGACTGGTGACACGCACTTCAGGGCGAGTGCGGGTAGCCGGCACGGGACGTACCGGACTGGAGAGACGCACTGGAGGCCTGGTGTGTGGAGCCGGCGCAGATGGCACCGGACTGGTGACACGCACTTCAGGGAGAGTGCGGGGAGCCGGTACTGGGCTTACCGGAATGGAGAGACGCACTGGAGGCCTGGTGCGTGGAGCCGGCACAGATGGCACCGGACTGGTGACACGCACTTCAGGGAGAGTGTGGGTAGCCGATACTGGGCTTACCGGAATGGAGAGACGCACTGGAGGCCTGGTGCGTGGAGCCGGCACAGATGGCATCGGACTGGTGACACGCACTTCAGGGCGAGTGCGGGGAGCCGGTACTGGGCTTACCGGATTGGAGAGACGCACAGGAGGCCTGGTGCGTGGAGCCGGCACCTGTGGAGCCGACTGCTCTGGCACTGTAGTGTAGCAGACGGCCGGACCCGGACTGGGCACCGGTGGAGCGGACTGTTCTGACACAGGAGTGGAGCAGACGGCCGGACCCCGACTGGGCACCGGTGGAGCAGACTGCTCTTTCACAGGAGTGAAGTAGGCAACCGGACCCGGACTTATCCATTCCGACATTTCCTTTTCTACCTCCTCCGCTATCTCCCACATTTCCTCCAGAACGTCTCCAAAATATTTCTCCAAATATTTCTCTTCTTCTTCACTTTGCACCCCCCATTTGTATTCCGGCTTCACCATATTCCACATGGGGAGTGGTACTGTCGCGTCCTCTTCGCAGCTAGACCACCCCCATAGCCCCCCCCCCGAAATTTTCTTGGGGTTGCCTACGGGCTTCCTCCTGTTCCCCGATTACGCCGCTGTCCTCTCTTTCTCTCCTTAACTCCCAAATTACAATGCTTGGTCAGTTGGTGGTTCATTCTGTAATTTGTCCCGTATCGAAAGTAAGTGTGTTTTGCGTATGTATCTTTGTTATTTTGTATAGTTCACGTCAAGTATAGTTAATACTTTAATAAATGATGTCGAACTATCGCTGCGCTGTGCCTTGGTCTACTCAATACACACCCGAGCGTGACATCTGGTTTGGTCTTAACCATATGGGTGTGTGGTAACACGTCATTCAAAGATCAAAATACCTACCCGAGGCCCTCAGAAGAAAGATTATTGATGCCCATGAGTCTGGGAGGGGTTACAAATCCATTTCCAAGCAATTCAAAGTACATCATTCCATTTCCAAGCAATTCGAAGTACATCATTCAATTTCCAAGCAATTCGAAGTACATCATTCCACTGTCCGACGAAAATTCCAGACCGCTGGCAAACTACCTAGGACAGGTCGTCCCACCAAAGTCAGCCCATGAGCTGACCGAAAGATGCTCATAGAAGTCTCTCTGAACCCCAGGGTAACATCAAGGGATCTACAGGCCTCTCTTGCCAATGTGAAAAATAATGTTTTTAAATGTATTGGATTTTTCCCGAACATAACACTTTGTATTCAGGACAAAAAGTTATTTGCTTTGCCACATTTTTTGCAGTATTACTGCCTTGTTGCAAACAGAATGCATGCTTTGGAATATTTTTATTCTGTACAGAAGGGCTCTCCGTCCTGTAGGTTTTCGCTGCAACCCTAATCTAGCGCACCTGATTATAATAATTAGCTGGTAATTATAATTAATAACTTCACCATGCTCAAAGGGATATTCCATTTTTTTACCCATCTACTAATAGGTGCCCATCTTTGCGAGTCACTCGAAAACCTCCCTGGCATTTTGTAGTTTAATCTGTGTTTGAAATTGACTGATCGAGTGAGGGACCTTACAGATAATTGTATTTGTGGGATACAGATATGATAATAGTGTTAAACACTATTATTGCACACAGTGAGTCCATGCAACTTATTATGTGACTTGTTAAGCACATCTTTACTCCTGAACTTATTTAGGCTTGCCATAAAAATGGGATTGAATACTTATTGACTCGAGACATTTCAGATTTTCATTTTTAATTACTATGTACAAAATGTGAACAATTATTATAGGGTATTGTGTGTAGATCAGTGACACAACATCTCAATTTAATACATTTGAAATTCTGGCTATAACACATCTAAATGTGGAAAAAGTCAAGGGGTGTGAATACCTTCTGAAGTGCATTACTTTTGGGTCCATAGGCCTCTGGTCAAAAGTAGTGCATTATGTAGGGAATAGAGTGACAGAGTGATAGAGCCTTTCTGTTATCGGCTGATGAGCTGTAATTATAGTGTGTCTGAGTGTTTACTCTGTGAAATACCTCATCAGGACAAGGGTTACTTATGTTAGCTGCTACTGCATCCTAAACCACACTTTACATTTTAAAAATAAACTCAGAAGCACTAGAAAACTGGGCTCCAGGATGTGGAGAGAATGGCTTCTGGACTAACATTTTGGGCCCACAGTAATGTTGATAATTGTATTTTTAGGACTCTCATAGAGACAGAATATAGAAATGGAATTGCTCTTCACAGGATGATTAATCTTAAAGAAACATTTGTCTATGTTTTGTTAGGATGCCTGAAGCCCTTCCACAACAATATACAATACGTTCACTCAATATTGCGACGCAATACAGCTGCTCAATATCTTGAACCACAAAACATCATATCTCAATGTGCAGACACTCAAGGTCGAGAGTGGAAATATGGATGGGGTCTGGCATAAACAAACCAACGTTCCACGTGAGTGTCGATACTTTCCAAGGGGTGTGACTGAATGTTCCATGTTCCTATTTGTTTCCCTCTCTGGGCAACAATTTACTTCTCGCCTCCATTTCATTGTCACTTTGTCTCTATGATTAGTCTCTGTATCTAACCCCTCATTTCATATGATTTCAAAATCCTGCTGAGAGTGCTACTTGTTTCTGTTCTTATTATCACGATTACAGGAGGCTATGCCAAAAACAGATACTATTCAAACAGACGTGTTATAGAGGCTAAATATGTGGTGAGGACTGTGTCTGAACACGTTCTCATTAAGGATGTACTTTGTTTTTGGCTTAAGTTTGGGCCCAAAAATAAAACAGGAAAACAGAACTTTAAATTAATATATTAATATATTACATAATATATATAATATATTAAACCTAATATGTGTTCTATGTTCACTTTCTAACTCAGTAAATGGCACCAGAAAGTATTTATCTGAAAATAGCATTTGTCAGGACTAAATAGCTCCCATTTCCATTTAAAACTCCAGTCATGAGAAGCAATCTTCCAGTCCAGTGAGCAAGCCACAAGACACCCACCAGGGATCTTGACATTTTACCATACACATCAATCATTTAGACGGTTGCCACTCTAAACTGGCCCAAATGTTCCCTGTTTTAATTAAAATGTAGTTTTATCAGTGACTAATGCCACCCTGGACACAGAGGCCATTAAGTCTCACACCACTTGTGTTGTCTTTTAGAGAGACAGAGAGAGAGAGAGAGAGAGAGAGAGAGAGAGAGAGAGAGAGAGAGACTCAGTTCAGTTGATTTCCCTGTTGGAAGCTCTTCAGTGACCGATGCTGCCATTTTTAAATGGTATTTATTGTTCTCCTCAAGACCCCATTTATATAGTAAGCTCAGCTGTCACCTCCATTAGAAATCACACAGAGAAAAAGACAATACAAAAGGAAATGTCTAAAATAGTAATATTATTGAAATTTTAAGGAGCTGTTGAAATTCTAACTAGCATCGCCTTTATTGTAATTGGGTTGTTGTAGGCCTAATCTCTTTTTTTATTTGGTTTCTCTCATATACCGTCCAAGCTCATCATCAAGCTCAGGGCCCTGAGTCTGAACCTCGCCCTGTGCAACTGGGTCCTGGACTTCCTGACAGACGCCCCCAGGTGGTGAAGGTAGGCAACAACACATCCACTTCGCTGATCCTCAACACAGGCCCCACAAGGGTGCGTACTCAGCCCACTCCTGTACTCCCTGTTCACCCATGACTGCGTGGCCACACACGCTTCCAACTCAATCATCAAGTTTGCAGACGACACAACCATAGTAGGCCTGATTACCAAAAATGACGAGACAGCCTAAAGGGAGTCTCCCTGGCGGAGTGGTGCCAGGAAAATAACCTCTCCCTCAACGTCATCAAAATGAAGGAGCTGATCGTGGACTTCAGGTAAAAGCAGAGGGAGCTTCAAGTTCTTCGGCGTACGCATCACTGACGATCTGAAATGGTCCACCCACACAGACAGTGTGGTGAAGAAGACACAACAGCACAAATTTGGCTTAGCCCCTAAGACCCTCACAAACTTTTACAGATGCACAATTGAGAGCATCCTGTCGGGCTGTATCACCGCCTGGTACGGCAACTGCACCGCCTTCAACCGCAGCGCTCTCCAGAGGGTGGTGCGGTCTGCCCAAAGCATCACCGGGGGCAAACTGCCTGCCCTCCAGGACACCTACAGCACCCGATGTCACAGGAAGGCCAAAAAGATAATCAGGGACATCAACCACCCGAGCCACGGCCTGTTCACCCGGCTATCATCCAGAAAGCGAGGTCAGTAGAGGTGCATCAAAGCTGGGACCGAGAGACTAAAAAAACAGTTTCTATCTCAAGGCCATCAGACTGTTAAATAGCCAACACTAGTCAATGCCACTCCGACATTGCTTGTCCTAATATTGATATATTTCTTAATTCCATTATTTTACTTTTAGAATTGTGTGTATTGTTGTGAATTGTTAGATATTACTGCACTGTTGGAGCTAGGAACACAAGCATTTCGCTACACCCGCAATAACATCTGTTAAATATGTGTATGTGACTAATATAATTTGATTTGATTTGATATAAGCAGGGAATTGTACTTGATTGGTTGAATAGCAACAAGGCAATACTGTTGTTGGCACCTTGTATGTGTCAGGTGCCACTCTACAATCTGACTGCATCGCTCCCTCTTGAAGCGGCTTTAGTAAGTCCAATTACACTGATGCAAGAGTTGCTGACAGAACTGTGAGAAATAGAGATGCTTCCGGAAGCATCCAGACTTGTTCTAATGGGATTAGAATGCTCCCTCTTGATTCTGTCCCTGGGAGAGAGAGAGAACATCCAGAGGGGAGCTGGATAACCACAGAGGAATAATTGGAGTGTGAACCTGAGATGATCAAGTGTGGAATTGTGTATTAAGACATTTCCATCAGTTTACACTGAGCATTTACGTCATGTAACAGAACAACTGCTGTTGCCTGCCCATTCCAGTATGGGCAAAGTCTGAGTTCGTATGGTGTCACCACAGCTATAGAACTGATTTATTGTCTATCGGTATTAAAGCCTCAGATTAATCTGTTTTCAGCAGTTATTTTTTATTGAGGAGGCAGCATGAAATGACTGCCTTTTCTTGTGTCATGCAGTGTTGACCGTGAACATAACATACAGCTCTCTCTTGAGACCCATGCAGAGTGAGATGAAGGGCCTTAGCTTCAGCCGCTCGTCAGCATGTGTGACATCACCAGTGTGGACAGGAGGGGGAGCCTTGCATGCGGCCATTTCCCCTTTTGTGGAGCAAACAGCCTCGATCTCCTAGAGATCTCTGTCAGTATTAAATGAGACCATTACTCAATCACTCAAGGCTTGGCTTTACTCTTGTGACAACAATGTGTTGTTTTCTACCAGACTATTATCTGTTGTACCATCTAATTTCAGGTGGTTTAATTAAAGGTGTTCAGTTCACTGTGGCTCAGTTGGTAAAACATGGTGCTTGTCATGCCAGGATTGTGGGTTTGATCCCCATGGGGGACCAGTATAAAAATGTATGGACTCACTACTGTTAGTTGCTCTGAATAAGTGTGTGCTAAATGATGTAAATACAGTATCTCTATAGCTAGTTGCTCTTAACTCTGAATTAACCTGTGCCTAGAAAAGGTATTTTGGAAATGTTTAGAAGATCTGAATCCTTAGCACTGGAATAGGGGCTTTATTAAACTCCAATGATAGGCTTGAAGCCATAAATCACTCCTTTGAAAACTATTTCTGATATGTTGACTAAATTGTGATTGTTATGACATATACCTCAGAAAAACGCTCTCGGACGGTAGCTGACTCACAAAATGGCTTTCCCTACCAGGGCTTCCACTGTCAAATGTCAGTTGAAATAAAACGTTATTTTACCATCCTCCTGGATGTAAAATCGTCAGGGTATCAGGGACCTTCTCAGTCCAATCACGAACCAACAGCAAACAATGGAATCCAATTAGATATTTCTGAGGGTGAGTGTTCTGAGGTAACTCGGCCACAGGTGAAATGGTTTACAGATCGATACGTGACGGAAAAGAAAGCAATAAAAAATGTATGTTGATAAATAATATTTATTTTTCCATCTGAATTCTCACCTTTGATAATCCTCAAAAAGAACAGATACATTTATTACCACTTGATCCCAATTAGGATCCTCCACTGCAATTACAATAGTTTGTGACTGAAGGCAAATACACTACAAGGAAAGACATAGAAAGAGGAGATGGAGTAAACAAGTCAACAAAAGGGAACAGTGGCCAGTGGGGATGTGTTGACATCATTGAGCGGAGCTGGATACATGGAAAGAGAGACAGACAGCTGCAAACTCACAGGCCTGTCTGTCTGTCTTTCTCCTGTGATTAAGAAGAGTCTGTTTAAAGTTGACTGGGGACGAAGAGCTTTCCATCCCTCTGCCGTGCCACCACCAGTCAGACAACAGGTCACTGACAGGATAACTGCTGACAGGAGAGGGGTTCTCCACACTGCCTGGACCCCATCGGTTGTCATGTACAATGTAGGACAGATGCACTGTGTGCAGTGATTCAGCTTGATTATCTTTTGTGTGGTCCTTTGTGTGTGTGATCACGTTTTAATGTCACGTGCACAAGTACAGTAAAATGCCTTGCTTGCAAGTTCCGAACCCAACAATGCAGTAATCAATGTAAATGTAGCACAAATAATAACAAGGTAGAACAAAAACACACAAGAAATAAAACTACGAACACAAGAATGAAAATATATATACAGGATTAGTTCCAATACCATATTTACAATGTGCAGGGATACTGGAGTGATAGAGGTAGATATGTATAGGGGTAAGGTGACTAGGTGTCAGGATAAACAGAGTGTGTGTGTGTGTGTGTGTGTGTGTGTGTGTGTGTGTGTGTGTGTGTGTGTGTGTGTGTGTGTGTGTGTGTGTGTGTGTGTGTGTGTGTGTGTGTGTGTGTGTGTGTGTGTGTGTGTGTGTGTGTGTGTGTGTGTGTGCGTGCGTGCGCGTGTGTGCGCGTGTGTGTGTGTAGTCAGTATAAATGTGTGTGCATGTCAGGGGCGCAATTTCACTGGAGACAGGGGGGTCATGTCCTCCCCACGCCTTAGAATGGTTGGATAGGCTGTTTTCAGGCAGCTGGATTTAGGACCGCATTGACACTACAGAGCGGGCGGACAGGCTGTGTGAAGGCAAAGCTTCTGGAAGGCTAGCTGAACCAGCACGGGAGAGTTAAACATAGTGGCGCACGACTCCAGGATTTTTGGAGTCGACTCCGACTCCTGTGGTTGGAGTCGTAGGAGTTGACTCTTGCTCGACTCCCAAAACACCACCTCATTATTGCAGAGTCCTACTAGGAAGACTACATTTGGGTTCTAGAGGACTGACATGAGCATGACACTGTCCGTTTGCATACAAAAGGCCTATTTAGTTTGAATATAGAAGGTGATGTGTGCACTCTACGCTGGATGATGAGTTGCACTCTACGCTGGATGATGAGTTGCACTCTACGCTGATAAGCCTATTCTTTGCCATGCTCTGGCCCTATTCGAACAGGTATTACTAGAGACGTTGGTTTTTGTAATTACTATCCAAGCATGTGCGTTATTCTAGAGGAAGATTCACACATATTCAAGGACCCCCTGTAATTCTTAATTTTTCAAATTGAAATGACTCTTCTGACAGAAGCCTGGAGGTTTTAATTGTAGGTGTGAAGATATTTCAATTTCATGTCCAGATGATAATAGGCTGCAAATGTATAGGTCTCCCCATAATATTTAAAATTATGAAGTGTGATCATATTCCTTATTTAAGCGATCCATCCATGGTAGAAGTTCTTCCTAATGACAATGCCCTCCATCCTGCTAATTTGAGCTGCTGAACCGTATTTGCACTTGACTGTGTTCATGGACGAGAAAGTAATGCGAAAGTGAACTTACCATTTCCAAAAAGTTTAGCGGGGATGCTGCTTTGTGATCTATTGCCCAGGGCAAGGCTCTCCTGTTCGTGGAGAGCTACCATCCTTTAGGTTTTCACTCTTACCCTAATCTAGCACATCTGATTCAATAATTAGCTGGTAGACAAACTGAATCAGGTTAGTTACAACTGGGGTGGAAATGAAAACCTACAGGAAGGTAGCTATCCAGGAACAGGATTGGAGAGCTCTGGCCTAGGACATCAACAGCCAGCCAGGGTTTCATTAAATTAACTTTAGGCACAATACTTTTTATTGCACATTTAGTGCAAGACATTGCAATCCAAGAAAATGTAAAATACAGCATTGCGATAGCCTATAACCTACATCTTTTCATTACTTATGTACAGTTCTAACTGCCTGGTGGCCGACTCTACCTATGCATGGCTTTGCCCCTCTCTCCCTTGCTAGCTCACTCTTTCTTTGATGTGAAAGATGCAAGACTTGTTCTTGAAGTAGACTACGGAAAAAAATAGTGTATTCTGTTGCAAAAATACTGAATCTTAGGAGTCGAGTCAATTCCTAGCGGAAACGAAGCTCGACACCCAGAAATGGGAGTTGACACCGGGAGTCGATGGGAAAGGAGTCAACTCCGCACCACTAGTTATTATTATTTTTGCGTCAATCACACTAGACCTGAATAAAATGATGAAAACAGCCGCCAAATGATTGAAGACCGATATCCTGAAGTTTTTTCAGTGCAATGTGTGAGTTTTTACTAGTCAGTATAGCTAACAATGTACCGTTATTGATCTGTCAGTTTCCCTAGCTAATTCCCTACTTTTCACACTGACGGTAATAAACAGCTCTACAGGCTTCACTGTCATGGTGAACAATCACAACACTATGCTCATCATGTCTTTGCAGGATCAGATGGTGGCCAGTGTTCCAACAGGGTAAGACTGCCAGGGAAGGCCAGTCTACGGAGCTCAGGTACATTTTGCAGTATATTAACAATATCAGAGAATGATACAAAGTTCCATCTTGAGTTGATGGGTAGAGCTAAGGTAGCTACAGGACAGCAGCTTAAGCTTAAAGCTACAGTATGGGATCTGGGAATAATAGTTATTTCAATTATTCAACCATTGATTCTATTATTGGATAATATAACATACAGTGGGGAGAACAAGTATTTGATACACCGCCGATTTTGCAGGTTTTCCTTCTTACAAAGCATGTAGAAGTCTGTAATTTTTATCATAGGTACACTTCAACTGTGAGAGACGGAATCTAAAACAAAAATCCAGAAAATCACATTGTATGATTTTTAAATAATTAATTTGCATTTTATTGCATGACATAAGTATTTGATCACCTACCAACCAGTAAGTATTCCGGCTCTCACAGACCTGTTAGTTTTTCTTTAAGAAGCCCTCCTGTTCTCCACTCATTAACTGTATTAACTGCACCTGTTTGAACTCGTTACCTGTATAAAGAACACCTGTCCACACACTCAATCAAACGGACTCCACAAACTCAATCAAACAGCTGTGTAAGGACATCAGGGATAAAATTGTAGACCTGCACAAGGCTGGGATGGGCTACAGGACAATAGGCAAGCAGCTTGGTGAGAAGGCAACAACTGTTGGCGCAATTAAAAGAAAATGGAAGAAGTTCAAGATGACGGTCAATCTCCCTCGGTCTGGGGCACCATGCAAGATCTCACCTCGTGGGGCATCAATGATCATGAGGAAGGTGAGGGATCAGCCCAGAACTACACGGCAGGACCTGGTCAATGACCTGAAGAGAGCTGGGACCACAGTCTCAAAGAAAACTATTAGTAACACACTACGCCGTCATGGATTAAAATCCTGCAGCGCACGCAAGGTCCCCCTGCTCAAGCCAGCGCATGTCCAGGCCCGTCTGAAGTTTGCCAATGACCATCTGGATGATCCAGAGGAGGAATGGGAGAAGGTCATGTGGTCTGATGAGACAAAAATAGAGCTTTTTGGTCTAAACTCCACTCGCCTTGTTTGGAGGAAGAAGAAGGATGAGTACAACCCCAAGAACACCATCTCAACCGTGAAGCATGGAGGTGGAAACATCATTCTTTGGGGATGCTTTTCTGCAAAGGGGACAGGACGACTGCACCGTATTGAGGGGAGGATGGATGGGGCCATGTATCGCAAGATCTTGGCCAACAACCTCCTTCCCTCAGTAAGAGCATTGAAGATGGGTCGTGGCTGGGTCTTCCAGCATGACAACGACCCGAAACACACAGCCAGGGCAACTAAGGAGTGGCTCCGTAAGAAGCATCTCAAGGTCCTGGAGTGGCCTAGTCTAGTCTCCAGACCTGAACCCAATAGAAAATCTTTGGAGGGAGCTGAAAGTCCATATGGCCCAGCGACAGCCCAAAAAACCTGAAGGATCTGGATGGAGGAGTGGGCCAAAATCCCTGCTGCAGTGTGTGCAAACCTGGTCAAGAACTATAGGAAATGTATGATCTCTGTAATTGCAAACAAAGGTTTCTGTACCAAATATTATGTTCTGCTTTTCTGATGTATCAAATACTTATGTCATGCAATAAAATGCAAATTAATTATTTAAAAATCATACAATGTCATTTTCTGGATTTTTGTTTTAGATTCCGTCACTGACAGTTGAAGTGTACCTATGATAAAAATTACAGACTTCTACATGCTTTGTAAGTAGGAAAACCTGCAAAATCGGCAGTGTATCAAATACTTTTCTCCCCACTGTATAAATGTACACTAAGGTAATTCTTTATCATGCCTCATCTTAGGAGGATCAATTGGTCAAAGGGATCTCAGCAGGTTCAGGCAGCCAGGGAAGACCACTCTGTGACGGAGCTGAGGTGCATTTTTGCAGATACAAAACTTTATTCTCTCTGTGCAGCAAACACTGGACAAGCCAGATACTTCAAAGATTGAAACTATTTTAAGGCAGTCTGACAAACCTCCAAAGTTGATTTCCAAACTGTATCAAGGGTTGATAGAGGCTTTTCCCAATGACACAAAACATGTAAACCAAAATTTTGAGGAAGACCTGGTAGAAGCTATTGATGATGATGAATGGATACAGATATGTTTGAAAGCCCAGTCATGTTCATATCATATCAGACATAAATTACTGCAGTTTCAGACCATCCATAGAACATACTATATGCCAGTGAAACTGAATTACATGCACTCAGAAATGTAATTCCTCTGCTGGAGGTGTAAAACACAAAATTTATAATATTTGCTTTTGTTATGGTCTTCTGGCAAAGAGTATGTATGTTATTTTATCTCAGCATGTCTACATGCTGAGCGAAAACAGGTTTTTAGAAATGTTTGCTAATTTATTAAAAATAAAAAACAGAAATACCTTATTTACATAAGTGTTCAGACGCTTTGCTATGAGACAAAAAATTGAGCTCAGGTGCATCCTGTTTCCATTGATCATCCTTGAGATGTTTCTACAACTTGATTGGAGACCAACTGTGGTAAATTCAATTTATTGGACATGATTTGAATAGGCACACACATGTCTATATAAGGTCCTACAGTTGACAGTGCATGTCAGAGCAATAACCAAGCCATGAGGTTGAAGGAATTGTTCGTAGAGGCACAGATCTGGGGAAGGTTGCCAACAAAATGTCTGCAGCATTGAAGGTCCGCAAGAACACAGTGGTCTCCATCATTCTTAAATGGAAGAGGTTTATCTGGTCTGATGAAACCAAGATTGAACTCTTTGGCCTGAATTCCAAGCGTCACATCTGGAGGAAATCTGGCATCATCCCTACGGTGAAGCATGGTGGTGGCAGCATCATGCTGTGGGGATGTTTTTCAGCGGCAGGGACTGGGTGACTAGTCAGGATTGAGGCAAAGATGAACGGAGGAAAGAGAGATCCTTGATGATCTGCTCTAGAACGCTCAAGGCCTCAGACTGGGATGAAGGTTCACCTTCCAACACGACAACGACCCTAAGCACACCATTCTCTGAATGTCCTTGAGTGGCCCAGCCAGAGCATGGACTTGAACTCAATCGAACATCTCTGGAGAGACCTGAAAATAGCTGTGCAGCAACGCTCCCCATCCAACCTGACAGAGCTTGAGAGGATCTGCAGAGAAGAATGGGAAACTCCCCAAATACAGGTGTGCCAAGCTTGTAGCATCATACCCAAGAAGACTCGAGGCTGTAATCGCTGCCAAAGGTGCTTCAACAAGTAAAGGGTATGAATACTTGTGTAAATGTGATATTTCCGTTTTGTATTTTTAATAAATTTGCAACAATTTCTAAAAACATGTTTTTGCTTTGTCATTATGGTGTATTGTGTGTAGATTGATGAAGGGGAAGAAACTATTTAATCGATTTTAGAATAAGGCTGTAACCTAACAAAATAAGTCAAGGGGTCTGAATACTTTCCGATGGCACTGTATGACCGCTAGGGCCGGTCAATGAAGTTGCATCTACGGCGACCCTTTACAGACATAGAACACAGCTACAGTAACTTGTTGACAATCGATCACTTTTCAGACAATTCAAAAATGAGCTGCATCAGGTGCGTCAGTAGAATTCTGCTACAGCATATAATACTCTATTGTTTCCCTGACAACAATAAAAATAAATCCCTTCAAAATCGAAGTATTAACCATTGTCATAATTACCCGTCAGTGCATGTCTGTGTGTACTGCGTGTGTGCCAGTGTGAGTGGGCCATTGCCGGAGGAGAGGGAGTGATACATTTCGGCAGCAGGTATAAAATAACGCCAGACAACAGACTAACTAGATAGCCAATTCAAAACAGAATTTGTAGCAGTTTCTCACTAGTTAACTATAGCTAACAAAGCATTAATGTCGTTGTTGCCTTTCCACCGGCACTGTCGATAGCCTAAATAAATATGCACCATTGGAAAGCTGGGATTCCCCTCTATTAATCAGTAGCCATGTAATTGCAACATAGTTAATTGACACATAACTTGCTTTGCATAGATCTCCAGTGAAACATGAATATTTTAGACTTATACTGTAGGTCGTATAAACATGTCTAGATTGTCAAAGACTCCAGCCACCCTAGTCATAGACTGTTCTCTCTGCTACCGCACGGCAAGCAGTACCGGAGCGCCAAGTCTAGGTCCAAAAGGCTTCTCAACAGTTTCTACCCTCAAGCCATAAGACTCCTGAACAGGTAATCAAATGCCTACCCGGATATTAGATAGATAGATAGATAGATAGATAGATAGATAGATAGATAGATAGGTAGGTAGGTAGGTAGGTAGGTAGGTAGGTAGGTAGGTAGGTAGGTAGGTAGGTAGGTAGGTAGGTAGGTAGGTAGGTAGGTAGGTAGGTAGGTAGGTAGGTAGGTAGGTAGGTAGGTAGGTAGGTAGGTAGGTAGGTAGGTAGGTAGGTAGGTAGGTAGGTAGGTAGGTAGGTAGGTAGGTAGGTAGGTAGGTAGGTAGGTAGGTAGGTAGGTAGGTAGGTAGGTAGGTAGGTAGGTAGGTAGGTAGGTAGGTAGGTAGGTAGGTAGGTAGGTAGGTAGGTAGGTAGGTAGGTAGATAGATAGATAGATAGATAGATAGATAGATAGATAGATAGATAGATAGATAGATAGATAGATAGATAGATAGATAGATAGACCAGAGTTACTCACGGATGGATGCATAATGGTTAAACCAGGTCCTAACACCCCAACAGTTCCAGGTCTATGTTGTCGACGGCACGGCACCCCGGTGAGGCATTAAATAGTCTAATAGCCGCCGGCAGGAAGGACCTTCTGTAGCGCTCTCTGGCACACCATGGTGGTATCAGTCTGTGACTGAAAGTGCTCCTCTGCATCAAAACCATGGCATGCAGAGGGTGGGTGACATTGTCCATAATGGCCAGCAGTTTGGCCAGGATCCGTCTCTCCGCCACCTCCTCTAGAGTGTCAAGGCTAATCCCCAGAATAGAGCTAGCCTTCCTGGTCAGCTTATTTACCCAAGAAGCATCACCTGCCTTTATATTGGTGCCCCAGCACACCACTGCCAGCACCACAGACTGGTAGGAAGTATGCAGTAGTTTACTAGTCGGCTCTGGCCCTTTTTGTACAGAGCCCCAGTGTTATCAGCCCATTCCAGACAGTTTTCCATATGGACTCCCAGGAACTTGTATGACCCAACCATTTCCACATCCATCCCCTGTTTGGGACTGCAGTCAGTTGGGTCTTGGTTCTCCTGAAGTCCACCACCATCTCCTTTGTTTTGCTGATGTTGAGCTGAAGGTGGTTCTGCTCACACCACACCACAAAGTCATTGATTGTGCTCCTGTACTCCTCCTCCTGCCCACCCCTGATGCACCCTAAAATTGTGTAGTCATCCGAGAACTTCTGTAGGTGGCATGTTTCAGAGTTATATCTGAAGTCTGAGGTGTAGAGGGTGAACAGGAAGGGGGACAGGACCGTTCCCTTGGGGGCCCCTGTGTTGCTCACTGCCCGTTCAGACACACAGCTCTGTAGTCGCACAAATTGTGGCCTACCGGTTAGGTGGTCCATAACCCAGGAGACTAAGGGTACTTCCACTTTCATTCTCCTCATTATTCTCACCCAGTAGCAGGGGCTGAATGGTGTTGAAGGCACTAGAGAAGTCAAAAAACATAACCCTCACAGTGCAACCTGCATTATCCACCCCGATGTTGCGCTGATATGCGAACAGCAGGGGGTCCAGTGATGTACACACCAGCGTTCTGAGGTGGGATGTTAGCGCTACGCTGCACATAATGATAGATGGTATAGCTGGCTTGTACTTATTCAGCTTTGTCTTACACTTCTGACCTGCCCTTCATCCACGGCGTCGCCTTTTCAACTCGTTCAGAATATCAAACTTTTCCCTGGGGTGCAATAGTGCCACGTGTGCTAAATCCAGGACCTGGGCTCGGTTGTAAATAATTGAGGACTCGTGTGAACGTTCGGCGCTGAGAAAAATTAAAAGTGCCTCAGTGATGAAAAGGACCGCTAAAACCTTCGTAAAACAGTAGCACTCCATAATCCTGAACTCACGAAAAACTCACGAAAAACATACTAAAACAACAATTAACGCACAAACAATGGGAGCTGCTTAACAGGCGACCAATCAATCAATCAATCAATCAAATTTATTTATAAAGCGCTTTTTACATCAGCCGATGTCACAAAGTGCTATACAGAAACCCAGCCTAAAAGCCCAAAGAGCAAGCAATGCAGATGTAGAAGCACGGTGGCTAGGAAAAACTCCCTAGAAAGGTAAAACCTAGGAAGAAACCTAGAGAGGAACCAGGCTCTGAGGGGTGGCCAGTCCTCTTCTGGCTGTGCCGGGTGGAGATTATAACAATTTATGGCCATTAAGGCCAGTTCTTTCTCCAAGATGTTCAAATGTTCATAGATGACCAGCAGGGTCAAATAATAATAAAAGTAGTTGTGGAGGTTGCAACAGGTAAATACATCAGGAGTGAATGTCACTTGGTTTTTCAGTGCAATAGAGCGAGAGCGAGGTGAAAACAGCAGGTCTGGGACAGGGTGGCACGTCCAATGAACAGGTCAGGGTTCCATAACCGCAGGCAGAGGAGTTGAAACCGGTGCATCAGCACGACCAGGTGGACTGGGGACAGCTAGGAGTCATCAGGACAGGTGGTCCTGAAACATGGTCCTCCGGGTAGGCTCAGGTCCTCCGGGAGAGGAGGTAGAGTGGGAGAGAGAGAGAATTAGAGGGAGCATACTTAAATTCACACAAGACACTGGATAAGAACATCAGATTTAACAAACTGACCCTAGCCCCCCGGCACATAGACTATGGCAGCATAGATACTGGAGGCTGAGACAGGGGGGTCAGGAGACACTGTGGCCCCCTCCGACAATACCCAGACAATACCCCCGGACAGGGCCAAACCAGGCAGGATATAACCTCACCCACTCTGCCAAGCACAGCCCCTACACCAATAGAGGGATATCAACAACCACCAACTTACTACCCTGAGACCACACAGGGCGGTGCAAATTAAAATCACTTGGAGCTGATATCCTGGTGTTTTTTTTTTGTCTTTTATGTCCAACAATAAAGATTCCAAACATTATTATTTGTATATTTTTCTCACGGGCCGCCAGTTGGGGAACCCTGCACTACAGGAATAAGATCATCCACATCCACATCACATTTTTACTAATACTGTAGAACTTTGTTCTAAAGCTGTATTCATAACCATTGAATGCAGTGATCACAATATAGTGGCTATATCCAGGAACGCCAGAAGCAGTGGCTGACTTAATTTCTCAATTTGCAGTATGTGACTAAACTCAACAAAAATAAAAATAAACTGTATTATGAAGCCAAGATCAATGATATAAAGAATGATGGAAAAAATACTTTGGAGTACTTTAAAGGGGACATTACAGCCATACAAAGGTGATGCTGCCGGGAAGTTTGAGGCATTATCAATTGTGAATGAGGCTCTGATGAAGTGTGTACATCTTGTGCAAGAAACAAAGCAGAGCTCATGCCTTTCATGAAACTTTTTTCAAATCATCATTAGAGTCGCATCATGCAGCCTTAGAATGCGGTAGCAGAAAACAGTCTTTGACTTGGGTGACTGGAGTCTTTGACAATCTTTTGGGTCTTCCTCTGACACCGCTTAGTATATAGGTCCTGGATGGCAGGAAGCTTTGCCCCAGTGATGTACTGGGCTGTATGCACTACCCTCTGTAGTGCCTTGCAGTCGGATGCTGAGCAGTTGCCATACCGGGCGGTGATGTAACCGGTCAGGATGCTCTCGATGGTGCAGCTGTAGAACTCTTTGAGGATCTGGGGGACCCATGCCAAATCTTTTCAGTCTCCTGAGGGGAAAAAGGTGTTGTCGTGCCCAGGCCACAATCATCTTGCTCACGTTGAGGGAGAGATTGTTGTCCTGGCACCACACTGCCAGGTCTCTGACCTCCTCCTTATAGGCTGTCTCATCGATGTCGGTGATCAGGCCTACCACTGTTGTGTCATCAGCAAACTTAATTTTAAAAATCCTAGAATTGTTATGGTAAGTAGCTGTATAATCAACAGTAACATACATAGTTGACTCACTTACTTATGGCCCTGCCTACTCTTGATGATTCGTTTTTCAAATCATATGAGGAAAGAAAATGTCGCTTTATCTGGGATGCTTAACCAGACAAGATAAAGCGTGCCTATCTACAGTGGGGAGAACAAGTATTTGATACACTGCCGATTTTCCTACTTACAAAGCATGTAGAGGTCTGTAATTTTTATCATAGGTACACTTCAACTGTGAGAGACGGCATCTAAAACAAAAATCCAGAAAATCACATTGTATGATTTTTAAATAATTCATTTGCATTTTATTGCATGACATAAGTATTTGATCACCTACCAACCAGTAAGAATTCCGGCTCTCACAGACCTGTTAGTTTTTCTTTAAGAAGCCCTACACTCATTACCTGTATTAACTGCACCTGTTTGAACTCGTTACCTGTATAAAAGACACCTGTCCACACACTCAATCAAACAGACTCCAACCTTTCCACAATGGCCAAGACCAGAGAGCTGTGTAAGGACATCAGGGATAAAATTGTAGACCTGCACAAGGCTGGGATGGGCTACAGGACAATAGGCAAGCAGCTTGGTGAGAAGGCAACAACTGTTGGCGCAATTATTAGGAAATGGAAGAAGTTCAAGATGACGGTCAATCTCCCTCGGTCTGGGGCACCATGCAAGATCTCACCTCGTGGGGCATCAATGATCATGAGGAAGGTGAGGGATCAGCCCAGAACTACACGGCAGGACCTGGTCAATGACCTGAAGAGAGCTGGGACCACAGTCTCAAAGAAAACCATTAGTAACACACTACGCCGTCATGGATTAAAATCCTGCAGCGCACGCAAGGTCCCCCTGCTCAAGCCAGCGCATGTCCAGGCCCGTCTGAAGTTTGCCAATGACCATCTGGATGATCCAGAGGAGGAATGGGAGAAGGTCATGTGGTCTGATGAGACAAAAATAGAGCTTTTTGGTCTAAACTCCACTCGCCATGTTTGGAGGAAGAAGAAGGATGAGTACAACCCCAAGAACACCATCCCAACCGTGAAGCATGGAGGTGGAAACATCATTCTTTGGGGATGCTTTTCTGCAAAGGGGACAGGACGACTGCACCGTATTGAGGGGAGGATGGATGGGGCCATGTATCGTGAGATCTTGGCCAACAACCTCCTTCCCTCAGTAAGAGCATTGAAGATGGGTCGTGGCTGGGTCTTCCAGCATGACAACGACCCGAAACACACAGCAAGGGCAACTAAGGAGTGGCTCTGTAAGAAGCATCTCAAGGTCCTGGAGTGGCCTAGCCAGTCTCCAGACCTGAACCCAATAGAAAATCTTTGGAGGGAGCTGAAAGTCCGTATTGCCCAGCGACAGCCCCGAAACCTGAATGATCTGTATGGAGGAGTGGGCCAAAATCCCTGCTGCAGTGTGTGCAAACCTGGTCAAGAACTACAGGAAACGTGTGATCTCTGTAATTGCAAACAAAGGTTTCTGTACCAAATATTAAGTTCTGCTTTTCTGATGTATCAAATACTTATGTCATGCAATAAAATGCAAATTAATTACTTAAAAATCATACAATGGGATTTTCTGGATTTTTGTTTTAGATTCCGTCACTCACAGTTGAAGTGTACCTATGATACAAATTACAAATTACATACTTCTACATGCTTTGTAAGTGGGAAAACCTGCAAAATCGGCAGTGTATCAAATACTTGTTCTCCCCACTGTATATAATGATTATGAACTGGGTGGGTTGAAATTATTAAATATAAAATAACTGAACCTCTCTCTAAAAGCTTCACTTACACAAAAGTTTTACTTGAATCCAAAATGGTTCTCAAGTAGATTACTAAGAAAAGCTCATCCATTGTTTAAAAATTGCCTTTTTGCCTTTGTGCAGATTGTCATGTCTTGTTCAAAGTATCTCTCTGTTTCAAACAAGCATTGCAGAGCTGGTTACAATTTCAATTTCACCCCCCAGAAAAGATAGAACAAATATTAGAACAAATATTATGGTTGAACTCAAATGTGCTGGTTGATAAAATACTTGTATTTATGGAAAAGGGTATTTTGTTTTATAATTACATTGTAAATTGGAATGGTAGAGTTATGCCTTTCATGGAGTTATTGGAATTGTATGGGAAGGTCTGCTCAATCCAAGATGACAACCAATTGATTACAGCATTACCCCAAAAATGGAGGAGGCAGGTGGCAGCGGGAGGAGGCAGGGAACTGGTCTGTCTGCCCAATATAAAGGATCAAAACTGGCAGAGGAACAAAAATAGCATAAATAGGAAATTATACCAGTTTCATTTGAGGACCAGGATGTTGACAGCTGTGCCATACAGACTGCAAAATAGCTGGGAAGAGGGTGTATGAGTTGATATAAAAAATTACGCAAGATTCAAGACTTTGTGCTTTCAGCTAAAATTATTGTACATAATTCTTGCCCCTAACAAAATGTTGAATATTTGGGGCATACAATCATGGCAGCTCTGCAGATTTTGATGTGAGGATGCAGAATCAATAGACCATTTATTTTGTTATTGCCCTCAGGTAGCCTGTTTCTGGTCTCAGGTTCAGGAATGGCTAAAAATGCATAACATTAATCTAAAAATGACCCTAGAAATAACATTGTTGGGAGATCTGGAGAGACCTGGTCAGTCTATTATTCATATATTAATACTCTTAGTAAAAGTAAAAGAGGGGGTGGGGGGAGAAACACAGTGCATTGATGAACTTACTGACTGCATAACGGACTATATCCATTTTTGTGTAGACAACACTGTACCCACCAGGAAGGTACGCTATTTTCCAAATAATTAACCCTGGGTCACCATCGACCTGAAGGCTCTGCTGAATGAGAAGAAGAGGGCCTTCAAGGAGGGGGACAGGGACAAATTGAAATGAGTCCAGAGGGAGCTGAAGTTGCGGATTGCTGAGGGGAAGAGAGGGTATTAGAGCCAGGTGAGAGAGGTGTGGAAGGGTATGAGAAATATCACTGGCCTCAAAAAGTCAAACAATGGGCAGACGGTGGGGACCCAGGACAGAGCCAATGAGCTGAACCAATTTTTTAACAGGTTCGATAATGGCCCTGTCCACCTCCCCTCCAGCTCCCCAGGGCACACACCCTCACGGCTGTCCCACCCCCACTTTGCTCATAACACCTCTGTTGAGACAATCTGCTTAGGGTCTGAGCTGACCAACTGTGTGGAATACTCCAGCGACTCTTCAACCTTTACCTGAGCCTGGACAGGGTCCCTGTGCTGTGGAAAACATCCTGCCTGGTCCCAGTGCCCAAGAAGGCACACCCCACTGTCCTGAATGACTTCAGACCTGTAGCACTAACATCCCACATCACGAAGACCCTGGAAAGGTTAGTCCTCGCTCACCTCAGACCCCTGGTGTGTACATCACTGGAACCCCTGCAGTTTGCGTATCAGTGCAACATTGGGGTGGATGATGCAATCATCTAACTTCTGCAGAGGGCCTACTGTCACCTGGACAACGCAGGTTGCACTGTGAGGGTTATGTTTTTTTACTTCTCCAGTGTCTTCACACCATTCAGCCCCTGCTACTGGGTGAGAAGATGAGGAGGATGAAAGTGGAAGCACCCTTATTCTCCTGGGTTACGGACCACCTGACCGGTAGGCCACAATTTGTGCGGCTACAGAGCTGTGTGTCAGAACGGGCAGTGAGCAACACAGGGCCCCCCCAGGGAACGGTCCTGTCCCCCTTCCTGTTCACCCTCTACACCTCAGACTTCAGATATAACTCTGAAACATGCCACCTACATAAGTTCTCAGATGACTCTGCAATTGTAGGGTGCATCAGGGGTGGGCAGGAGGAGGAGTACAGGAGCACAATCAATGATTTTGTGGAGTGGTGTGAACAGAACCACCTTCAGCTCAACATCAGCAAAGCAAATGAGATGGTGGTGGACTTCAGGAGAACCAAGGCCCTTCCGACTGCAGTCCCTATACAGGGGATGGATGTGGAAATGGTTGTATCATACAAGTTCCTGGGAGTCCATATGGACAACATGAAATTGGCTGGTAACACCGGGGCTCTGTACAAAAAGGGCCAGAGCCGACTCTACTTTCTGAGGGGGCTCAGGAGGCTCAGGTCCTTCAACGTGTGCAGTAAACTACTGCATACTTCCTACCAGTCTGTGGTGCTGGCAGTGGTGTGCTGGGGCACCAACATAAAGGCCGGTGATGCTTCTTGGGTAAATAAGCTGATCAGGAAGGCTAGCTCTATTCTGGGGATTAGCCTTGACACTCTAGAGGAGGTGGCGGAGAGACAGATCCTGGCCAAACTGCTGGCCATCATGGACAATGCCACCCACCCTCTGCATGCCATGGTTATGATGCAGAGGAGCACTTTCAGTCACAGACTGATACCACCACGGTGTGCCAGAGAGCGCTACAGAAGGTCCTTCCTGCCGGCGGCTATTAGACTATTTAATGCCTCACCGGGGTGCCGTGCCGTCGGCAACATAGACCTGGAACTGTTGGCGATGTTAGGACCTGGTTTAACAATTATGCATCCATCTGTGAGTAACTCTGGTCTGTAATCACTCATTCACTCAGGACTTATTAATTCAGGACTGTATATACATATTCATGTACAGTTTTTATATCATATCACGTGCAATATTGTAAGTAATTCTTGGACTGAACATACGCAGTCATTCACTCAGGAATGCATATTAGTATCCTGTCAGTTGTATCTTTTTTCATTGATTTTAGTATATTGAATGTGCAATACGTGCATTTATCTGTAATCAAACCCTGCACTAAGGACTGTATTTTAAGGGAATTACTATTATTACCCTAAATTATATCATACACACGTTTAGCTATTTAAGTATCTCTTCCTGTCATTTACCTGTACAGTTAATGTAACCATGCAAATATTCACTTACCTGTTCATTTAACCAGACTGTATATTAAGTAAACTATTATTACCTTACTTATATCATACGCACATTTAGCTATTTAAGTATTTCTCTGCCATCGACCTGTATAGTATAGTTAACCATGCAAATATTCCTTATTTATCTATATCAACTTGCAATATTTTTCTTTTTTTTTTCACCTAACACTCTGTAACAATGTATAGTGTACATATTCAGCCATTCACCCATACTATGCAATGTATTTTTATAGCTTTTTGCACTATGGCTTTTTTTGCATACTTTTTCATACTGCCGCACTATGTATCGTGTATCTGTCTTTTGTGTATTTTCGTTCGGGCATTTTGCACCTGCCCTGTGTTTTTTCGTAGCTGCTTGACGAATATGTTCCCAAGTATTAAGTTTGGGTCAATTTGCAGTCTACAAATTATTCATAATTATGTTCCGGTTTTTGTAAACACCCTGGTAGATTGATTAATAACCTGAACCAGATTGCAGGCACTGGTTACAGTGAGGAGCTTCCTCTTGAGCAGACAATCAATATTCAGGTCCTCAAGAAAGTAGACCTCTCTGTTTACATCACATACACTATCAAGTATTTCACACATATAATTTAGATACTGACTGTTAGCACTTTGTGGCCTATAGCAACACCCCAAAAGAAAAGGCTTTAGATGTGCCAATTGAACCTGCAAAACTCCAATAACACTTGACAAAAGATCTTCTCTAAGCATTACAGGGATATGGCTCTGAATATATACAGCAACACCTCCCCCATAAGCTTTCATGTCTCTTCTATAGATATTATATCATTGCATTGATACTGCTTATCATCAAATGAATGATCTAAGTGAGTCTCAGAAATGGCTAATATAAGAATATTATCTGTTGTTAGCAAGTTATTGATTTCATTAACCTTATTTCTAAGGCTACATACAGTATATTAATATGGGCTATTTCCATCCCTTTCCTGGGTAGCTTATCAGAGATGGACATAATATGGAAAAGAGCAAACAAAGCAAATAAATGTAAAAAATACATTCAGCAGTCCATTAATCAGTTGGTGTGTGTGTGTGTGTGTGTGTGTGTGCTCCGGGGTTTGGCTTGGCTCTCTCATCCCTTCAAGGCTTTTGGAATGGATGTTGGACAATGAGCCTGTCATAGCGGATGTAAGCAATGTCCCCCCCACACACTCTGGCAGCTTTCATGGCTGGGATAAGTTATTTTCTCTTCTGGTACACAGCTTCCGGATAGTCCTCTTTGAGGAAGATAGAGACTGCCATTCAAAAGTTTGCGGTCACTTAGAAATGTCCTTGTTTTTGAAAGAAAAGCAAATTTTTGGTCCATTAAAATAACATCAAATTGATCAGAAATGCAGTGTAGACATTGTTAATGTTGTAAATGACTATTGTAGCTGGAAACAGCAGATGTTTAATGGAATATCTACATAGGCGTACAGAGGCCCATTATCAGCAACCATCACTCCTGTGTTCCAATGGCACGTTGTGTTTATCATTTTAAAAGGCTAATTGATCATTAGAAAACCCTTTTGCAATTATGTTAGTACAGCTGAAAACTGTGCTGATTAAAGAAGCAATAAAACTTGCCTTCTTTAGACTAATGGCCAGAAACAAAGAACTTTCTCTGAAACTCGTCAGTCTATTATTGTTCTGAGAAATTAAGGCTATTCCATGCAAGAAATCGCCAAGAAACTGAAGATCTCGTACAACACTGTGTACTACTCCCTTCACAGAACATTGCAAACTGGCTCGAACCAGAATAGAAAGAGGAAAGGGAGGACCCGGTGCAAAACTGAGCAAGAAGTACATTAGAGTGTCTAGTTTGAGAAACAGACACCTCACAAGTCCTCAACTGGCAGCTTCATTAAATAGTACCCGCAAAACACCAGTCTTAACGTCAACAGTGAAGAGGCGTCTCCAGGATGCTAGCCTTCTAGGAAGAGTTGCAAAGAAAAAGCCATATCTTCCTCTGTCCAGTGTCTGTTTTCTTTTGCCCATCTCCATCTTTTCTTTTTATTGGCCAGTCTGAGATATGGCTTTAGCCCAGAACGTTTTTTGTGTTATTACATACAGGCGGAAATAACTTTTGGATATCATAGCGGCGGTAACTCCCCAGCATTACAACTTTCCTTTGTTTGAACCCCCCAGCGCAATTGATCCTATCCCAGAGGCTGCTCCAAGATACCGCCGGCAGAGAAGAGGGCGGCAGGTAGCCTAGCGGTTAGAGCGTTGGGCCAGTAACCGAAAGGTCGCTGGTTCGCATATACCTGAGCCAAGGTGAAAAACCTGTCAATGTGTCCTTGAGCAAGATACTTGCTCCAGGGGCTGACCCTGTAGGTAGGCCGTCATTGTAAATAAGAATTTGTTTTTAACTGACTTGCCTAGTTAAATAAAGGTTAAATAAAATAAATAAAGAGGTATTCGGTGTGGAATTCTAGTCTGACTCAGGAGGCATGCACACCCTCCACCGCTAGGAACACAAGCATTTCGCTACACCCACAATAACATCTGCTAAATATGTGTATGTGACCAACAAACTTTGATTTGATGGTCAAATGTGATGTCAACAGCTTGAGGAACAATAGAGGAGCAATAGAGAATGAAAGAGGAAATCCCCCCTGACCTGGACCACCTTTTGTTTAGTAAATCAGGTGTTAAATGAGGTGAAAAGGAGACTGGAGGAGGACTATAAACTAGAGGAAGTCATTCTCATTTTGGACAAGTCGTCTCTGTTGCTTGACTGAAATCTTAAAATCTGTTCTAGCTCAGCCGCAACACAAAAACAGATTTTCTCTCTCATGCATATTGCCACGCACACACATACACACACACACACACATTAATTGCATATTCTAGCCATCGCCACCTGGGAGAATTACTCCTGCGAGAGGAGCTCTCTGTCCCCACATCAGACATCTCTTCTGATCGCCCGCCTGGCAGACAAAATCTAATTTACACAGGATGTTAAAGTCATCCTCCAGCAATATTGGAACTTTTCCTGTTGAAAAGAGATATACCAAGTATAAATAAATAAGTTACAGTAAAGTACACACATTTTTATTTATGACCCCTTTTTCGTCATATCCAATTGTTAGTTACATTCTTGTCCCATGTCATGAATCAGGGGGGAACCCAAAAGCAGACCGGACAACAAAGATTACAATAAGGATATTTATTAAACAGACCACGGAGAGTATTTGTGATGTGGATTTGGGGTAGATAAGTTGGGTCGTGAGGGGAAAATCCAGGAATCCCAGTGAGTGGTACAGGAGAGTGAACGGGTGGCTTGGCAGACGGTTCCGATTCCCAGGTGGGTGAGCAGGTTGGTTTCTGAGGCGGGTATTGTCTAGACAGAGGAATATAGCAGGGTAATAAAACTGGTAGAGATAAACAACAAATAGACTGGTAAGCAAAAAAGGCTGGTTAGTGAGTACGACCTACGGATGTGACTTAACGATCCGGCGGGGACTGGATGTCAGGTCGTGACTTTAGTAGTGTGGCAGATGACTGATCAGGAACAGGTGGGTGATTGCAGATAATGATCAGGTGGGTGAGAGAATCACTCATGGTGTGGTAATCCCGCCTCCTCACCCGTTACCCGGGCAACCGGAACCAAACACAGAGACGTGAACCAGAGATAGAAATGAAAAAGACAAACAGAACAGAAATCACGGAGGCGGGGTTGTGACATCCCATCGCTGCAACTCCCGTACGGACTCACTGCTTCTTGACGCAATGCACGATTAACCTGGAAGCCAGCCGCACCAATGTGTCGGAGGAAACACCGTACTCCGTGCGACCATGTCAGCGTGCATGCCCCCGGCCCACCACAGGAGTTGCTAGAACAATGGATGGAACAAAGACATCCCGGCCAGCCAAGCCCTCCCCTAACCCGGACGACGCTGGGCCAATTGTGTGTCGCCTCATGGGTCTCCCGGTCGCGGCTAGCTGTGACACAGCCCGATATCGAACCAGGATCTGTAATAACGCAGCTACTACAGATGCAGAGGCCTAAGTAAAGTACAAACATTTAAGGGTAAAAAAAAAAGAAAACTGCAAACTTCAAGGAGTAGGGCATTCAATGTCCTGAGTTGCTCTGATGGTCAAATGTGATGTCATCAGCCTTCCCCCTTTATTAAGGAACAATAGAGGAGCAATAGAGCACAAAAGAGCAAAGCCCCCCCCTTGTGCAATGTCATGTCTGACCTGGACCACCTATTGAGATGTGTTAAGTAAATCAGGTGTTAAATGAGGTGAAAAGGAGACTGGAGGAGGACTATGAGACGATTCACACACTCCCTCCCTCTGCTGTGAAGGGTTTCTCTCTTATCTGTTCACCTCAGGCCCCTAGCGGGCCTTCTCCACGCTGTAACTCTTTTTGACATGTAAAGAATTGCCTTAGCAAGATTAGACACACGACGGTGTAATTCCATAGCAGCCTTTTCCCTCTGACTAAATAAATTGCTTTTCACAATCTGATGCAAAGTTTCTAAGGGCACTTATTGGTTTCCTTGTAGCTCTTCACAGGCTTTCCCTGTTTTGACGACGACATGTTAGATGCAGTTTAAGGAAACCTATTGATTGAGTGAAACAACCCTTTGCACAACAAGTGCCATTACAATTTCAGTGGAAAGTGACTAGATAATGTATGTGACTTGAATGTGTCAGAAACATCAGAAAAATCAAACCATCTGTACTTCCAGAGCTCGATAACTCAGGCGCTAGAGCATCAGACTTTGAAAAGTGCATCTCTGTCCCAAACATGACTACAGTATATGTGTAAATAAATCAATAAATGGGCGATTCCGTGGAAAAGTAAACCTGAGCATGCCCAAATAAAGTGAGTTATTTCCAAATGAAACTACGTTCACAGAGCTTGTTTCTCCACTCCCAGCTGTCCCCCAGTGTTAGTTATGAAGAGGATCTGTTAATGAAGCACTACAGACCAAATTTAAGTGTTGAGTTTTGTGTGCAGGTCATTCCACTAATTCGGAAAGAAAACTGATTTCATAACGTTATTACATTATGTCATAAAGAGCACATGTTCAAAAAAAATTATGACTATAGTAAGTGCCTATTAAGTGCCAAATAAAGTAACAGGGTTGACCGTAACTGTCACGGTGCGTAGTATATAAGGGACGGTAGACGGAGCGCTGGTGAAGTGTCATCCTTTTTTATTTCAAATGAGATGTTCTCACGAAGCATTCAAAAATAAAATAAGGAGAGTGAAAACATAAACTGACTATTAACAAAAGCAAGGTGACTTACATGAGTTCTGCTCACATGCAGACAAACTCCAACAATGATCCACACACAGGTGGATCTGGGCAGATCTTAAATACCATCCCCAATCAGAGACAACGCTAGACAGCTGTCTCTGATTGGGGATGATAATCTCCCTGATAAGTGTGTGAGGACTTGGTTGTGTGCCTCTCTCCTCCCCTAGGTGGGAGTAAGAGGCCTTACCACAACCAAGCCCTCACAGTACCCCCCCCCCTAAGGTGCGGACTCCCGATCGCACACAACAATCCCCCCTCTCCTGAAAGAAAAAATTGTCCAAAAACTAGGGGGGACATGGCGGGGTACTGAGGTGGTTGCTGGTGGGGGCTCCGGTTCCGGTTCCGGGCGTGGCACAGGCTGTGAGAGTAGCTTCCCTCCTACCTCTCCGTTGCACACCCGGTCCGGTCCGGACCCCGGCGCGATGGTTCCCCCCTCAGTACTCCCGCCATCCACCAAGTCCTGTCTGGACCCTGGTGTGGGAGCCCTCGACCCTGGAGAGGGGCTGACAACCGGCCCCGGACTGGGCACCGGTGGAGCTGATTGCTCCGGCACTGGAGCGACGCAGACGACCGGCCCCGGACTGGGCACCGGTGGAGCGGACTGCTCCGTCACTGGAGCGACGTAGACGACCGGCCCCGGACTGGGCACCGGTGGAGCGGACTGCTCCGGCACTGGAGCGACGCCGACGACCGGCCCCGGACTGGGCACCGGTGGAGCGGACTGCTCCGTCACTGGAGCGACATAGACGACCGGCCCCGGACTGGGCACCGGTGGAGCGGACTGCTCCGGCACTGGAGCGACGCAGACGACCGGCCCCGGACTGGGCACCGGTGGAGCGGACTGCTCCGGCACTGGAGCGACGCAGACGACCGGCCCCGGACTGGGCACCGGTGGAGCGGATTGCTCCGGCACTGGAGCGACGCAGACGACCGGCCCCGGACTGGGCACCGGTGGAGCGGACCGCTCTGGCGCTGTAGCCGAGCAGACTGCTGGACCCGGATGTGGCTCTGGTGGAGGTTCAGGGCTGCTCACCTTCACCTGAGGTCTCGGGCTGCTGACCTTCCCCGGAGGTCTCGGGCTGCTGACCTTCCCCGGAGGTCTCGGGCTGCTGACCTTCCCCGGAGGTCTCGGGCTGCTGACCTTCCCCGGAGGTCTCGGGCTGCTGACCTTCCCCGGAGGTCTCGGGCTGCTGACCTTCGCCGGGGGTCTCGGGCTGCTGACCTTCGCCGGGGGTTTCGGGCTGCTGACCTTCACCGGGGCCCTCGGGCTGCTGACCTTCACAGGAGGCCTCGGGCTGCTGACCCTCACCGGAGGCCTCGGGCTGCTGACCTTCACCGGAGGCCTCGGGCTGCTGACCTTCACAGGAGGCCTCGGGCTGCTGACCTTCACCGGAGGTCTCGGGCTGCTGACCTTCTCCGGAGGTCTCGGGCTGCTGACCTTCACCGGAGGCCTCGGGCTGCTGACCGTCACAGGAGGCCTCGGGCTGCTGACCGTCACAGGAGGCCTCGGGCTGCTGACCGTCACAGGAGGCCTCGGACAGCTAACCCTCACCGGAGGTCTCGGGCTGCTGACCTTCACTGGACACCTCGGGCTGGACGCCGTGCCCACCCTGGGCACCGACAGAGAGGTGGTTTTCAGCCCTGTCGCAGGTCTGGCTGTCTGCCCCAGGCTGGGCACCGACACGCTACGGAGCTCCTGCTCCATAGCGGGGCTGAACGTCGTGCCCTGCCTGGGCACCGACGCAGAGGTGGTTTTCAGCCCTCTGGTAGGGCTGGCTGTCGACCCCAGACTGGGCGCCGACACGCTATGGAGCTCCTGCTCCACAGCGGGACTGAACGTCGTGCCCACCCTGGGCACCGACGCAGAGATGGTTTCCAGCCCTGTGGTTGGGCTGGCTGTCGGCCCCAGACTGGGCACCGACGCGCTATGGAGCTCCTGCTCCACAGCGGGACTGAACGTCGTGCCCACCCTGGGCACCGACGCAGCGATGGTTTCCAGCCCTGTGGTTGGGCTGGCTGTCGGCCCCAGACTGGGCACCGACGCGCTATGGAGCTCCTGCTCCACAGCGGGACTGAACGTCGTGCCCACCCTGGGCACCGACGCAGAGATGGTATCCAGCCCTGTGGTTGGGTTGGCTGTCGGCCCCAGACTGGGCACCGACGCGCTATGGAGCTCCTGCTCCACAGCGGGGCTGAACGTCGTGCCCACCCTGGGCACCGACGCAGAGATGGTTTCCAGCCCTGTGGTTGGGCTGGCTGTCGGCCCCAGACTGGGCACCGACGCGCTATGGAGCTCCTGCTCCACAGCGGGGCTGAACGTCGTGCCCTGCCTGGGCACCGACGCAGAGATGGTCTCCAACCACAGAGCTGTGTTGGCGACCGTCGCTGTAGCCTCCGTGCGAGGAGAAGGCACGGGGCGTACTGGACTGGGGGAACGCACCACTGTTCTGATGCGAGGCGCTGGCACAGGTCGCACCGGGCTGGGGAAACGCACCGTTTGGCTGGTGCGTTTAGCAGGCACGGGTCGCACCGGGCTGGGGAAACGCACTGTTGGACTGGTGCGCGGAGCAGGCGCGGGCCGTACCGGGCTGGGGAAACGCACCGTTGGGCTGGTGCGTCTAGCTGGCACGGGTCGCTCCGGGCTGGAGACACGCACCATAGGGCTGGTACGTGGAGCAGGCGCGGGCCGTACCGGGCTGGGGAAACGCACCGTTGGGTTGGTGCGTTTAGCTGGTACGGGTCGCACCGGGCTAGTGTTGCGCACCGATGGTTTGGTGCGCAGAGTCGGTCTCCTCTTCCTCCGACTCTGGACCGGCGCTGGAGGCACCGGACTGGGAACTGGCGCTGGAGCACGACTGTCCCTGTCGTCCCTACTCCACCGCCAATCCCCATCCTGTGAGGGCTCCTCCGAGAACCCCCAAGAGTGAGGGAACAGAAGCACATCGTCGTCGTCTTCCTCCGACTCCTCTCTGTACTCCTGCTCCCATGGCTGTAGGGGCTCCTCCTGGAACCCCCACGAGTGCAGTGGTCGGGGCTCTTCTCCCCCGATCCCCGACCACCCCCATAGCCCCCCCTGCTCCGGACCCCAGCCTTCCTCCACCGCATGATAATGGTAGACATCCTCTTTAGGTAATTTTCCCATATCGTAGAGGATGTCTACCAGTGTCTGCTCTCGTTGCGTCCCAGGGTGGTGGATCATTCTGTCACGGTGCGTAGTATATAAGGGACGGTAGACGGAGCGCTGGTGAAGTGTCATCCTTTTTTATTTCAAATGAGATGTTCTCACGAAGCATTCAAAAATAAAATAAGGAGAGTGAAAACATAAACTGACTATTAACAAAAGCAAGGTGACTTACATGAGTTCTGCTCACATGCAGACAAACTCCAACAATGATCCACACACAGGTGGATCTGGGCAGAGCTTAAATACCATCCCCAATCAGAGACAACGCTAGACAGCTGTCTCTGATTGGGGATGATAATCTCCCTGATAAGTGTGTGAGGACTTGGTTGTGTGCCTCTCTCCTCCCCTAGGTGGGAGTAAGAGGCCTTACCACAACCAAGCCCTCACAGTAACAGGCTAAATCAGCCATGAATCCCCTTGTGATAGGGGGAATGGCTGATAGTTAAAACATTTCCAGCCTGTCTCTCTATGGGTAACAGGGTTGACGTGTTAGTTTTCCACCACAAAACACCAGAAAATGGCCCAAAAATATTTAAAGGGATTAGTTTCACCATATTTTAATGAGAATTCAGTTCAGGTAACAGGTTTCATCTTAAAATGAGGGACAGACGTAAATTAATCAATAAATAAATAACCTCTGACATGACTTTGTCAAAGGAAGAAAATATGGGGGTTAAGTGGGTTAAAATCTTCCTAGAGGTGACACAGGGTTGACGGAGGAACATGTCAAAATGCTTGGCACTTTATTCATGTAAAAAATCTGATGTATGGATGTGGTCTACATGTATAGATAGATAGATGATAGATAGATAGATAGATTGTCACGGTGCGTAGGATATAAGGGACGATATACGGAGCGCTGGTGAAGTGTCATCCTTTTTATTAAAAATGAGGTGTTCTCACGAAGCATTTAACATAAAAAGGAGACTGAAAAACAAACACGATTACAAACAAAAACACGGTGGCTTACTTTGTGGCCTGCTGGCAGTGCAGACAAACAAAAGAACAATGATCCACACACAGGTGGAAATGTGTGGAGCCTATATACTATCCCCAATCAGAGACAACGCTAGACAGCTGTCTCTGATTGGGGATGATAATCTCCCTAGTTAGGGTGTGATGACTTGGTTGTGTGCCTCTCTCCTCCCCTAGGTGGGAGTAAGAGGCCTTACCACAACCAAGCCATCACATAGATAGATAGATAGATAGATAGATAGATAGATAGATAGATAGATAGATAGATAGATAGATAGATAGATAGATAGATAGATAGATAGATAGATAGATAGATAGATAGATAGATAGATAGATAGATAGATAGATAGATAGATAGATAGATAGATAGATAGATAGATAGATAGATAGATAGATAGATAGATACTTTATTGATCCCCCGGGGGGGAAATTTCATTGTCAAGCAGCTACAACAAAAACACAGGGCAGGTGCAAAATGCCACAACGAAAGTACACAAAAGACAGATACACTGTACATGATACATAGAGCGGCAGTATGAAAAAGTATAGAAATACAAGATATCTGGAGTGCAAAAAAAAGCTATAAAAAGACATTGCATAGTATGGGTGGTTGGCTGAATATGTACACTATACATTGGTGGATGTTGGATGGTTATGTAACGAATGCCCCGTGCAAGACGACGGGCCCTCCTCCTCTCCAGCGATCATCCTCGCCGGCGTTCTAAACCGGCGGTCGGGGGAAGATGGTAGCAACACCTCGGCTACGGCAGGGTCGGGTCCAGTACCTAGTGGACTGGGCAGGTTACGGCCCTGAGGAGCACAGCTGGGTCCGTGTGGTAGACATCTGCGATCCGTCGCTCACGACGGAGTTCCATACACGCCGTCCGGACAGGCCAGCTCCCCGCCCTCGGGGTCGCCCAGGGCGCCGGCGAGTGGCGACATCATGAGCCGCGCCTAGGGGGGGGGGTACTGTAACGAATGCCCCGTGCAAGACGACGGGCCCTCCTCCTCTCCAGCGATCATCCTCGCCGGCGTTCTAAACCGGCGGTCAGGGGAAGATGGTAGCAACACCCTGATGACCCACACCTGTTCCATATTGGTCATCAGGGTCACTATTTAACCCTGTGTTTTTTGTTTCAACCCTCGCGGGTTATTGTCTATTGTGTGTTGCTGTTTTCAAATTAAATGTCATTCGTTCCTTCGCTAAATTTCATCTCTTTTTCATTTTTGCCTCATCACTCACTTCTCACCCCTCGCAATATCACAGGTTAACTATACTATACAGGTCGATGGCAGAGAAATACTTCAGTAGCTAAAAATGCGTATGATATGAGCGAGGGTAATAATAGTTTACTTAATAGACAGACTGGCTAAATGAACAGGTAAGTGAAAATATAGCATGGTTAAAATTAGCTGTACAGGTAAGTATACAGTTATATTTACAGATAAGTGAATACTTGCATGGTTACACAAACTGTACAGGTAAATGACAGGATGAGATACTTTAATAGCTACATGTGTGTATGATATAATTAGGGGTAATAACAGCAATTCCCTTAAAATACAGTCCTTGGTGCGCAGGGTTTAATTACAGACAACTGCACGTATTGCACATTCGATATACTAAAAGCAATGAGAAAAGGTGCAACTGGCAGGATACTAATATGTATTCCTGAGTGAATGCCTACGTAAGTTAGGTCCAAAAATTACTAGCAATATTGCACGTGATATGATATAACAACTGTACATGAGTATGTATATACAGACCTGCATGAATAAATAAATAGGTCCTGAGTGAATGAGTGCTGACGGACCAGAGTTACTCACGGATGGATGCATAATTGTTAAACTAGGTCCTAGCACCCCAACAGTTCCAGATCTATGTTGCCGACGGCACGGCACCCCGGTGAGGCATTATATAGTCTAATAGCCGCCGGCAGGAAGGACCTCCTGTAGAGCTCTCTGGCACACCGTGGTGGGATCAGTCTGTGACTGAAAGTGCTCCTCTGCGTCATAACCATAGCGTGCAGAGGGTGGGTGACGTTGTCCATGATGGCCAGGAGTTTGGCCAGGATCCGTCTCTCTGCCACCTCCTCTAGAGTGTCAAGGCTCATCCCCAGGACAGAGCTAGCCTTCCTGATCAGCTTATTTACCCGAGAAGCTTCACCGGCTTTGATGTTTGCTCCCCAGCACACCACTGCAAAAAAGATGGCACTGGCCACCACAGACTGGTAGAAGGTATGCAGTAGTTTACTGCACACGTTGAAAGACCTGAGCCTCCTCAGAAAGTAGAGTCGGCTCTGGCCCTTTTTGTACACGGCCCCGGTGTTACCAGCCCATTCCAGACTGTTGTCCATATGGACTCCCAGGAACTTGTATGACCCAACCATTTCCACATCCATCCCCTGTATAGGGACTGCAGTCAGTTGTGCCTTGGTTCTCCTGAAGTCCACCACCATCTCCTTTGTTTTGCTGATGTTGAGATGAAGGTTGTTCTGCTCACACCACAACACAAAGTCACTGATTGTGCTCCTGTACTCCTCCTCCTGCCCACCCCTGATGCACCCTACAATAGCAGAGTCATCCGAGAACTTCTGTAGGTGGCATGTTTCAGAGTTATATCTGAAGTCTGAGGTGTAGAGGGTGAACAGGAAGGGGGACAGGACCGATCCCTGGGGGGCCCCTGTGTTGCTAACTGCCCGTTCTGACACACAGCTCTGTAGTCGCACAAATTGTGGCCTACCGGTCAGGTAATCCGTGACCCAGGAGACTAAGGGTGCTTCCACTTTCATCCTCCTCATCTTCTCACCCAGTAGCAGGGGCTGAATGGTGTTGAAGGCACTGGAGAAGTCAAAAAACATAACCCTCACAGTGCAACCTTTTGTCCAGGTGAGAGTAGGCCTTCTGCAGAAGGTAGATGATTGCATCATCCACCCCGATGTTGCGCTGGTATGCAAACTGCAGGGGGTCCAGTGATGTACACACCAGGGGTCTGAGGTGAGCGAGGACTAACCTTTCCAGGGTCTTCATGATGTGGGATGTTAGCACTACAGGTCTGAAGTCATTCAGGACAGTGGGGTGTGCCTTCTTGGGCACTGGGACCAGGCAGGATGTTTTCCACAGCACAGGGACCCTTTCTAGGCTCAGGCTAAGTTTGAAGAGACGCTGGAGTATTCCACACAGTTGGTCAGCACAGACCCTAAGCACCCTTGGGCTGATGCCATCAGGGCCCGCCGCTTTCCACTGATGTAGTCTCTCCAGCTCTCTCTTCACTTGGTTGGTGGTGAAAGCCAGCCCAGGTGGGGGGGTGGGGGGAAGAGGGGTGTTGAGGGTCAGTCCAGGGGGAGCAGGGGCGGAGGTGGGGTCAGTGATTGTCTCAGCAGAGGTGTTGTGAGCAAAGTGGGGGTGGGACAGCCGTGAGGGTGTGTGGTCTGGGGAGCTGGAAGGGAGGTGGACAGGGCCAGTATCAAACCTGTTAAAAAATTGGTTCAGCTCATTGGCTCTGTCCTGGGTCCCCTCCGTCTGCCCACTGTTTGACTTTTTGAAGCCAGTGATATTTCTCATACCCTTCCACACCTCTCTCACCTGGCTCTGCCTCAGCTTGTCCTCCATCTTCTCTTTATACCCTCTCTTCCCCTCAGCAATCCGCAACTTCAGCTCCCTCTGGACGTATATTAAAGGGCACTGATATCTAATATAACAGGCTTTTTTTAATGTAATATTGGTTCACAATTTCTACTTAAAATATTAAAGGGACGCAAAAGGCACCCATTTCTTGAAATTACCCATGCGTGTTCTTTTTTTAGGAAACATGATTGTAAAACTTGCACCTTACATCGGATCATTTTGAAACTTTCTCTGTGAATATAACTTTCATCAATATTTTCTATGGTCTATAATTGGTTTCTATTTTCATTGTCAGTATCCTTTTTCAGCGTTATGATATTCGCAACATCCATGTCGATTGTGGATGTGATGGATATTGATGCATCATATCTTAGCTTCAGAAGCTTGTGCATTCACCACCACTGGGCGAAAAGGGTCCCCATCAGGGGATATCTTTACATGACATGTTTTGATATTCTTGAGACAATACAGACCATTTCCAATGCATATTTTGAGTTCTGACAAATTCTGAATCGAGATGTGTCTTTAAGACATATATGATATTGGGATTACTGTGAATATCACACATGGACATTTCTTATTGCCGGATATGGACTCATTCAATATCCAGAGATATGTGGCATCCTATTTTCTCTCTTCATGTTGACAAATACATCACATATCTGTGTTTTCTCATCACAAGATATATATTGATTCTAAATATGCTTCTCTTGGCTGAGGTCCATATCCGGATCTTGATATACTTTTTGATATGCTGAAAAAAAATTATGATTTCTGATGCCCATGCTCAATAACTTGACAAATATGAAATTCCTATTTTTCTTTCATGCACAAATCATTTTTGGTTCCCCTCCGGATATCATAACTGTTATGGCCGGATATTGACTCATTAGATATCCTGACATAGCCCTATGTGAAAATCTTATTTTCTCTATATGATGACAAATACTGACAGTAGGCCTACATAGTACATTATCTCAGCACATACAATGCATATGCTCTTGACTGAGATCCATATCAGGATCTTGATATGCATTTTGATATGCTAAATAAGGACCATTTCTGATGCTTATTTGAGTTGAGGACATTCTCAATAATTTGACAAATATTAAATCCATATAATTCTTTCAGACACTAGCTATAATTTGTTGTATTCCCTCTGGATAAAGGCGCACGCAAACCCTAAGCTAAAAGCACTGTAACTGGTAGCCTAGCAACAAGAATCACATATTTTCTAAGTTCTAAGTTTGATAGCTTACAAATAATGAAATTGCCATTACACCCTATCAAGCCTCAAGGTGGCAGCTAACGTTTGAAAGCGTTTAGGCGTATTTTGTATTAGTGGTTAATATAAGATAGCTTACTAACTTAGCTAGCTTGGCCAGCTAGCTTGTTCCAGTTAGTTTTCACGTCATGAATGAAGAAGGTATAGCTACCTTGTGGTACAGTTATATGAAATGACAATATTTTCTTGCAATATTTTGATTCAGGATTTATGCAGTGACAGTTTGGAGTGGATCACAGACCCAATCTGCACACATCGCATCGTCCATAATAACAAACAGGGTAGGCAGAGGTACTGAGGGTGTGCAACTTTTATTGTCTGTTAAAGAAATAAAATACATTTTTAGCTAAGTTTGGTGTTGTGATTGGAGCTACCAATTTCTCATACATGTTACTGTTTTTTAGATAGAATGAAAATGAAAGCCCCCCCAAAATATACCAACTTCATCCAGTGTCCAGAAAAGTGGCTTGGGAATATAGACACATGTACTGTATATTGTCTCATTTGCATATTTTGTTACAATATTTCAGAAAAGTAGCATTGGGGCAATTTTTTTTAACGTATACTCAAATAAGACAAATCAGATAGTATACTATACTATCCGTAATTATGCAATCCTAAAGTATTATGCCTTCTGCTGACATTTTGTTTTTAAATGTGTTATGATAGATTTTGATCATGAAATCTGTAAGATTTGAATGTCTATTTCACATTCATAACGGAGGGTGTAACATCCCAAACAGAAATTACTATATTTTCAAACGGATAGTTTTTGTTTTCAGCCAAGCCTTTCCTTCAAAATGGCTATCCATGTTTTGACCTAAGACTTACAAACTCAGACATTTGCGAATATGTTCTCCCCAAAAAGCTTGTCCATTTCATGTAACATCCATAACACTTCTTATTTGCTTTATTTCTCCAACATGCCAATATTTAGAAGTCCGCTTTCTACCCAAAGGGTACTATAGACACACACACACATCAAAAGTATCATTTATATTTGGTTTGTCCATTCTGTGAGACATTAACGTTGTGATTTTGCGTGCAAATGTAATTAACGCTGGAATTGACCAAATGTTGGGTGTTCAATTTGGAATGGAATCATAGCGTATTGATTCTCTTCAGTAGGTACTTAAGAGAGCATTTAATGAACATTTGTGCAATTAAGTAAAATGTAATTACTTTGTATTTCTCAACAGCATGCAATTAACTGATAAACCAAAAATCTATTAACCATTTGAGGTGGTTTATGAAATTAGCCCGTTTTAGACACCTAAGCCTAAATCCCTATTGTATAGCTACATTTCAACCTCAAACTGTTCAACATCGTGGATTATAGTGTTGTATTAGGCTTCAATCCAATAAAATCTGCTTTATATTTAACCATTTACATTTACCTACAGACAATATGAAATAGAAACAGTGTTTTAGAGTAGATGGATCCAGAAATGAATCATCAATGCCTAAGCACTAACAGTATAGAAATAGAAGTGAGGACAGATGGTGTTTATGTTTCTACAGTTCCTCATCTCTAACGGTTCACTAATACTGAAGAAAAATATAAAAACGATTTTACTGAGTTACAGTTCATATAAGGAAATCAGTCAATTGAAATAAATTAATTAGGCCCTAATCTATGAATTTCATATGACTGGGCAGGGGTGCAGTCACTAGGGAGCCAGGTCTACCCACTAGGGAGCCAGGTCTACCCACTGGGGAGCCAGGCCCATTTAATCAGAATGAGTTTTTCCCCACATAAGGGCTTTATTACAGAGAAATACCCCTTAGCAATGTTCTCTCTATCAGCCCACAGAGAGAAGCAGGAGATTGAACTTCACTCAACTTTTTGAGCAGTGGTCACCAACCGGTGAATAGGGATCGACTGGTAGATCTCCAAGGCATTCCTAGTCGATCGGCAAACACCCGATACAGCTACCCTGCGCACCAGGTAGGCCAACTGTTAACATTTAATGAGTCTGAAAGTACAAATTCTGCCCTCCCAGCCGGCCCAGAGAGCAAATCAAGTGCACTATAGGCCTACCGCTGGCCAATCGGATGGCTCAGATGACTGTATCTGCAGTATCGTAGCAGGCATAAAAGAAAGCTACAGCAAAGTTGATACTGTGAGATTTCAAAACTTTAAAGCCATACCTGTCAAAAAATAGCGCAAAGACATGCTGTTTTTATGAGTGAGTTCATATTTAAGTTCTTACACAGCACTGTCAACACTGTATTCAACACTTCTATATGCCATAATGCATGTTTTGCCCCATTTCCACTCAGCACTACAACAAGCACTGCAGCAGTAATGAAGAGTAAGAAAGTGTATCTATAGGCTTGAGTAGCGGCTTGGGTCTTTTTTAATATCTAGGAATATTTCACTTTCTCTGTTCATAGGAGTAACAAGATGAATTTGTGCATGAGGCAGAAATAATGTAGTGCGACTCGAGTTTCGCCATCAGCTGGAAGACAGTGTCCCTTTTTGATCAGTGACAGTGGAGGAAAGGGAGAGAGGAGGGATATTGAGAGGCGGACGCTCAATATGCTGCTCTCTCCATCTGCTGAAACTGACCATCAGATGCAGGCACCATCAGCCCAGTAAAATACAAATATAAAGCAAATTATTTAAATGTATTGTCGCTCAGCTGTGCTTCACAAGTAATACAACAAAGGATATATTATCAGTGGGATCATATAACCACATTATAAAATATTATTTTTAAAAAATGGCCTGAACAATAATGCATTGGCAGGGCAATTCAATCAAAGCCAATATGCGGTGATAATGTATTGGCCCTATAGCTTACTGCACAAACCTCATTGCTACAGTACTGTTTTTAATTGGTTAATGTTGCACAGGCTTTTTTTTTTTAAGTCATGTAAAAAACAAAATCTGGTAGATCTCGCCTTGCATTTTGACTCAAAGTGATCTTGACTCAAAAGGTTGGCGACCACTGTTCTAGAGTTTTCCCTGTCAATATAGACCTGCATGTAGCCACAAGTACACATTTTGTTCATATCCTTTTTTTTGTTAGTGAGTTATCATTTATAGTCAGCAATAGGGGAGTGATTGCTTCCTACAAGTAGGGCTGTTGCGGTGACCGTATTGGCGGTCACGAGTCATGAAGGCAGTAAAATTCCACGTGACCATTTAGTCACGGTAATTAGGCTTCTCCAAGCTCAGATGCTGCTGATGGTCATTAGTAGCCTACCAAACTTGCTAACTGCCTGGTACTCAGCGCTCTATTGTCCCTCTAATCACTCTGACATCAATGCAAATGTAATGGAAAATCTAATCAAACACTTAATGAGAGCCCATGAGCTCATGTTGCGCAACCTTTCTATAGGCTATGCAATTGTGTGGGAAAACACAGTGATGGCCTCTGTGAAAAAGGATCCTATCAGCTTTCTATAGGCTAGGCATATGTCAGGCTCTGGCCATAGAGAAGCCTATTTGCTTCTCTATGTAGCTATGGTCAGAGTCTGACAGTGTCTTTCTTTTCTGTTTCTGTGTCGGGTTGGGGTGGATCCCTAATTAGAGGCAGCTGCACCGCATTGTCTCTAATTAGGGATTCCATATATGTTAAGTCTGTCCCTCACTCGGGTGTGGGTTGTTATCGATGTATGTCGCAGTCACGGTGAAGTAAGTGTGATTCTGTACGTCCGTTAATTAGTGTGTTTTCTTAACGTGACGTTTTTTTGTTTTCGTTTTTGTATAGTTCGTCGTAGGTTGTGTCTATACATAGTATTTATTTTATACATAGTATAATAAAGCTATGTCGAACTATTATCCCTGCGCTGCGTCTTGGTCTCCCAACACACACACGCGTGACAGAACAACCCACCGTTACGAGACCAAGCAGCGCAAATGGGGAGAGACGGAGAGCGAGATAGCCCCGCGTCGGTTTACCAACACCGAACTCCTTGGAGGGTTCGAGTCGGACTCGTCGGAGGAGGACGATGAGGAGGACATGCTTCGGTTCCCTCACCCGTGGGGTCTCCTGGAGGAGCCAACTCCACTCGCCATGTGGACCATGGGGAGGCCCAGGTACCAATGGGGGGCTCAGAGCAAGGAGCAGGAGGAGGATCTGGAGGAGCATTTTGGGGAGGTTCTGAGGGAATTGGTGGAGATAGAGGAGGAGGTCGAGAGCGAGATGGCGGAGTGGGACAGTCCAGGTCCGGTCATATACTCCCCTCCCAGGCCGGAGCAGTCCGCTCCACCGGTACCCAGTCCGGGTCCAGTAATCTACTCCACCTCCCTGACAGAGCAATCCGCTCCACCGGTGCCCAGTCCGGGTCCGGTCGTCGTCTCCACTCCAAGGCCAGAGCAATCCGCTTCACCGATGTCCAGTCCGGGTCAGGACCTCTGCCCTACTCCCCGCACCTAACCTCCAGTGCGTGCGTCTAGCCAGGTGCGTCCCGTGCCAGCTCCACGCATTCGACCTCTGGTGCGCCTTCCCAGTCCGGTACGACCCGTGCCGGCTCCCCGCGCTGAACCCCCAGTGAAGGCCAGCAACCCTGAGCCTCCAGTGAAAGTCAGCAACCCTGAGCCTCCAGTGAAGGTCAGCAACCCTGAGCCTCCAGTGAGGGTCAGCAACCCTGAGCCTCCAGTGAAGGTCAGCAACCCTGAGCCTCCAGTGAAGGTCAGCAACCCTGAGCCTCCAATGAAGGTCAGCAGCCCGCCACCTCCAGCGAAGGTCAGCAGCCCGCCACCTCCAGCGAAGGTCAACAGCCCGCCACCTCCAGCGAAGGTCAGCAGCCCGCCACCTCCAGCGAAGGTCAGCAGCCCGCCACCTCCAGCGAAGGGCCACAATCCGGGTCCAGCCGTCTGCTCCGCCTCAGTGCCAGAGCAGTCCGCTCCACCGGTACCCAGTCCGGGTCCAGCCGTCTGCTCCGCCTCAGTGCCAGAGCAGTCCGCTCCACCGGTACCCAGTCCGGGTCCAGCCGTCTGCTCCGCCTCAGTGCCAGAGCAGTCCGCTCCACCGGTGCCCAGTCCGGGTCCAGCCGTCTGCTCCGCCTCAGTGCCAGAGCAGTCCGCTCCACCGGTACCCAATCCGGGTCCAGCCGTCTGCTCCGCCTCAGTGCCAGAGCAGTCCGCTCCACCGGTACCCAATCCGGGTCCAGCCGTCTGCTCCGCCTCAGTGCCAGAGCAGTCCGCTCCACCGGTGCCTTTTCCGGGTTCAGCCGTCTGTTCCGCTCCTGAGCCAGAGCAGTCCGCTCCACCGGTACCCAATCCGGGTCCTGCCGTCTGCTCCGCTTCAGAGCCTGAGCAGTCTGCCCCACCGGTGCCCAATCCGGGCCCAGTTGTTTTCCCCGCTCCATGGCCGGAGCCGTTTGCCCCACCGGGGCCCAGTCCGGGCCCGGTTGTTTTCCCCGCTCCATGGCCGGAGCCGTTTGTCCCACCGGTGCCCAGTCCGGGCCCGATTGTTTTCCCCGCTCCATGGCCGGAGCCGTTTGCCCCACCGGGGCCCAGTCCGGGCCCGGTTGTTTTCCCCGCTCCATGGCCGGAGCCGTTTGCCCCACCGGGGCCCAGTCCGGGCCCGGGTGTTTTTCCCGCTCCATGGCCGGAGCCGGTTGCCCCACCGGTGCCCAGTCCGGGCCCGGTTGTTTTCCCCGCTCCATGGCCAGAGCCGTTTACCCCACCGGTGCCCAGTCCGGGCCCGGTTGTTTTCCCCGCTCCATGGCCGGAGCCGTTTGCCCCACCGGTGCCCAGCCCGGGTCCGGTGATAAAAAAGGGGCATGGGACAAAACTGTCCAACTCACCGGAGCCAGAGCCGCCCCCGAGGGACTAGTCTTCCCTCCCATTTACCCCCCCTGTTTTGTGTGTTTGTTTTTGGGTTTTTTTGGCAACCGGGAGTCCGCGCCTTGGGGGGGGGGGTACTGTCAGGCTCTGGCCATAGAGAAGCCTATTTGCTTCTCTATGTAGCTATGGTCAGAGTCTGACAGTGTCTTTCTTTTCTGTTTCTGTGTCGGGTTGGGGTGGATCCCTAATTAGAGGCAGCTGCACCGCATTGTCTGTAATTAGGGATTCCATATATGTTGAGTCTGTCCCTCACTCGGGTGTGGGTTGTTATCGATGTATGTCGCAGTCACGGTGAAGTGAGTGTGTTTCTGTACGTCCGTTAATTAGTGTGTTTTCTTAACGTGACGTTTTTTCCCTGTAGTGTTTGTTTTCGTTTTTGTATAGTTCGTCGTAGGTTGTGTCTATACATAGTATTTATTTTATACATAGTATAATAAAGCTATGTCGAACTATTATCCCTGCGCTGCGTCTTGGTCTCCCAACACACACACGCGTGACAGCATATTATATGTATTTCTCAACTTTCCCAATATTAAGCACATTGCTTATCTTTACAACAGAGGTATAGCCTACCTGGCTGGCATGAAAATGAACCACCGGAAATTCGTCCTCCATCTGCTATTTAAATGCATAAATTAAATATTTTTCCCCTGCCTCTGTTTCAAGACAGGTGCATGATAATGGTCCATTCTAAATCAAAACAAATTATGCCCAGCATAAGACAAGAAACAATGCCTTTTTTTGTGACTTTTAGTAGTTGCACACCTCATGTAGCCTAGCCCATAGGCCTATAGGTTTTTATCACAACTAAAGTGGCCAAATAACTTGTTAAAATTAAGCACATTAATCTGCTTTACAAGAGGTGTAGAGCCTAACTGGCATACATAATCAGCGCATGAGTTTCAAGTTTGTGGAAGATAATTTTCACCATAAAAATGCACCTTTTTAATGAAATCATTACATGCATAATATCATTTGTGGTCACGTTTGAGAATGGTGTTTTCCTGCTAATGGAACAAATGCGCTTATAGCCTACTGCCGTGTGCGCATCGCTGCTCTTATAATGTGAAGAAATAGCCTAATAGTTTATCAACATTTTACGCTAAACGTTCTGATCTACTGCCTCAGCCTCATTGTATAAAAAAGGTTATTTGATGCTATTTGTTGTATTAATTTGGGATCTATCGCATTCCACAACTGTCCCAAACTATGTTTGGAATATTTATTTCTCGCACAGAAGAGAATAGTTCAACTTTTGTACTATGGGGGATAATAGATTGACATAGGCTAGTGCTTTTGCCGTTGTTGGCTGACAAACGTAAACGTGGACAGTTCTTCCAATATCTTCAATATGCACCTCGGAATTGGATAAGGACGCGCTCAGTTGTGTCCCAGATGTGTCTGTCTTCACTTGTAACCTGTGAGACAGACCCGATCATGTGATGGAGAGCCATGTGAGTGAGAGGTGCTTCGGAGAATGCAGCACTCAGGGAGAAGGGAATTACAATTATTACATTTAGCCCAAGGGCACAACGGCCACTGGCCGCAAAAGGCATGGATTTTTTTAGGGGGCATTACGGTCGCACAAAGGGAATGCTGCCAGAAAATTTGAGGCATTATCAAGTGCTTGTCAAATTGTGAATGAGAGACTGATGAAGTGTGTACAGTCTGCGCAAGCAACTTTTTTAAAATCATCATTAGAGTCGCATCATGCAGCCTTACAACGTATTAAAAATCACAACATTTGTCTGCATAATTTCCAAACTCCCATATATTTTACATGTATTCGGAAAGTATACAGACCCCTTGATTTTTTTCCATCATTTTCCCGTAGCAACAGATGTGGGATACACACACACACACCCTTCCCCCACAAACAACCACAAGCTCAGATGTCCAACAGTTGTTCCATACCCGAGCGAATGCATATACAGTTGTAGCTGTTTGAGAAAGCATGCAAAATTGAGCAAGAATAGGGAGATTTGATTAACCAATGTCAAGTCCTAGCTGACGGAGCTCAGATACACCCCCCCTACCCTGAAACACACACACATACTGGTCCCCCGTTGTGACACCAGGGCCACAATAATTTCCCCACTCTCTGATTGTCCAAGTCACCCCCTTTAAAAAAAATGATGTATATCTCATGTCTGCACAAAATTGAAAGCTCTCTCTGTCACAACTCCTGCCTGCAGACACACATGGTCTCTGGGATTCGCAACGATTTCACTTTTTAACTCACTTAACTCCAAACACAAAAACACACAACCCACCTTCCAACAAAATACACCCGCACAAACCCACATACTATGCCTCCTATGTCCTCTTTTGCTGTGTTGATTTGTACCTAATTTCAGGCCTGTTGGAGTTCCTTATATTTTAAGATGCATTATTTAAACAACTATATTTTCTTCTAATGCTGTCTTTTATCTATTTATAAATACTATGAATAAAAAGTTAAATACTAATTATTTTAAAGTGTTTTCTTGCATCAAACATCACAACAACATTTTCAGTCACCTCCTTGTCTGAAGGACAAGTGGATAAACAGGTTCATGTCAAGCCCTGCATGTTTTATTTAAAGTCTCATGGAATGTAGGCCTACATTGAACACCACACATTGGCTGCTACTGTAGGCTGAATGATAGAACAGCTATTTCCATGTTAAAATGTTATGGGATGCATTTTCGTCATTGTTTTTGATGGTAGGCCACTCTGGTAGGCCTACATTATGATCAAATAGCCACAGTAGCCTACTGTAATTTAAAGCAGGTACAGCCTCAGTGTTCATAGTAAACGCATGCTGGAAGCTGCACAGAATTTTCACAACGTTCAAGTTTGCGCTCAGTGTCTGTTTGATCAGTGTCTAAAGTTGTTTTAGGGAACATTGCTTGTCATTTTCATCAGCTGTCAGGCTGTCTGGCCTCAGATGATCCGGCAGGTGAAGAAGCTGGAATTGGAGGTCCTAGGCTGGCGTGGTTTGCGGTAGTGAGGCCGTTTGGACATACTCCCATCAGCATGCCAACCCTCAAAAGTTGGTACATGTGTCATTGTGTTGTTTTAAATTTGCCTTTCTTTATCCCCAGCACAAGGTGCACCTGTGTAATGATCATGCTGTTTAATCAGATTATTGATATGCCACACCTGTCAGGTGGATGGATTATATTGGCAAAGGAGAAATGCTCACTAACAGGGATTCAAACAAATGTGGCAAACATTTGAGAGAAATAAGCTTTTTGTGCATATGGAAAATGTATGGGATATTTTATTTTACCCCATGAAACATACAGTGGTGGAAAAAGTACTACATTTTCATAGTTGAGTAAAAGTAAAGATACCTTAACAGTAAAAGTACAAAGTAAAAGTAAATGCTATACATCAAATTCCTTATATTAAGCAAACCAGACGGCATGATTATTTTTTATTTAATTACGGACAGACGGGCCACCAGATCAGAGGCAGTAGGGATGACAAAGCGTTATATTGATAGGTGCCATAATTCTGTCCTGCTTACTTTTAGGTGTCAGGGAAAATGCATGGGAGTAAAAAGTACATTATTTTCTTTAGGAATGTAGTGGAGTAAAAATAAATAAATAAAAAGTAAAAATTGTCAAAAATATAAATAGTAAAGTAAAGTACAGATACCCCCAAGTACTAAGTACTTTACACCACTGGAAACATGGGACCAACACCTGACATGTTGCGTTTATAATTTAATTATGTAGCTATGTTCACGATTTAGCTTTTTTTCATAGCACTTTATGATTTATAATTGCTCTCTGAAAAAGTATTGAAGTATTTACATAATACTTCACTTTCGACTGATTAGAAACCATGGTCAGGCCCTGACTGAGGCCAGGTCTCTGGCTCCCCCTAGTGGGAGTTGGATGGCCACAGTCAGGACCAGACAATAGTTCTGGGTGTTTCTTTTCTGTTGGTCTTAGATATCCCCAATTAGAGGCAGCTGTCTTGAGTTGTCTCTAATTGGGGATTCTATTTTAGTTCAGTTGTTTCACCTGTGTTTGTGGGTTTTTGTGTGTGTTCCTTTTTGTGTTTGTGCCGGTTCATGGTCGCTGTCTCTCCTTTGTTCGTTTTGTGGATTAAGTTATGTAATAATGGAATGTCTATACACTACAGCTCTGCGCCTCTGGTCCTGTCTCATGGCGATCGTGACACATGGTCTCCTGCATATGTACTAATTTGACAACCACTTGCCTGAATATCTCTTTCTCCCTCTGCAGACATGTGAGCAGGACCTGTCAGACAGAGGATTTCATACACTCTAAAAATCTAATTGAAACTATGGGGGAACCCCTATATGTTCTTTGAAGAACACTTTACAAGGGTTCTTCAAAGAACCCCTTTTAATGGATCCTCGAAGAACCTTTAGAATAACCTTTTGGGGTTCATTTTTTAACTACCCCCCCTATAATTTGTATTATTAATAATAATACGCATGACAATAACACAATATTTTACTTCTCAGTGTTTATTATGATTTTAGTGGCAAAGCAGAATAAAAAAATGGAAATATGAGGTAAACTCTCTCTCTTCCCCTCAGCAATCCACAACTTCAGCTCCCTCTGGACACATTTCAGTTTGTCCCTGTCCTCCTCCTTGAAGGCCCTCTTCTTCTCATTCAGCAGGGCCTTCAGGTCGCTGGTGACCCAGGGTTAATTATTTGGAAAACAGAGAACCTTCCTGGTGGGTACAGTGTTGTCTACACAAAAATGTATATAGTCCGTTATGCAGTCAGTAAGTCCATTGATGTCCTCCCCATGAGCCTCACAGAGCACATCCCAGTCTGTTGTTTCAAAGTAGTCCTGTAGGGCCTCATTCGCCTCCGTAGACCATCTCCTAATGGTCCTAGTGTTGGACCATAGGCCTGTAGAGTAGATGTGTTGATATTCTCAATATCCATAGAGAATATCACTGCGCACCTGCACTCTATATCCATAGCTAGAATGAATGGTGATCGGACAGGTTTCCTGTTTTATTCATCAGAGGTATAGGGATGAAGTCTGTTAATCCCAAAAATAGTAATTATACAGATGATTAACAAAATATGCACATGACAATATTCATACCTTGATTTTTGTGGTGAATGTGAATGAAAAAAAATGTTTTGATAATGGTTTTCATACACATACCTTGTCCATAATGTAGAGGCCTATGGGATATTCATTGATGAGGTGAGGATGGTAAATGTGATCTGCGTAACATACCAATTGACGTACCTTTGTATGCCTCCTTGTCTGTAAACCTGCAGACACAGACACAAAAGTAAGCAGTTCAGTCATCTGCACCCAATACAGCTATCCTTCAACATATTCTTATAGCCTACATATTCTTACCTCTTTGTTGATTGATATCCATTGAATTGTGTCCATAAATATGAAAAGATAGATGGTATCATCATAAAACAATATCAATTTAGATCATACAAGGGACAAACCTTTCCTTAAATTGAGGAGATCTTTACATTTTTCAGTTAAGTGCCTGCACCTGCTGTCCTTTCAAATCAAAATATTTCAGTTGGGCAGAATCCCCACCAACTAAGGAGGTTCCTCGATGAACCCCACCTTCTATGGGGTTCTTGGAAGAACCTTTTGGGGGCCATTTTCAGTGCCAAGAACCCTAAGGTTCTTCAAAGAACTTTGAGGATCTTAGAAGAACCCTTGTTGAACCCCTTATTTTTAGAGTGTAGCACTCCTGTCCTCCCTGTATGTGTCCTGTTCAAGTGTGTGACCCGCCAGAGCTGGAGAGAGACCCCGAACCAGCACTGCGCACCTGCACTGTGGGTATTAATCTTAGAACTCAAGGGGTAAGACAAAAGGTTGCAAGGCAAGGCCTTTTATAGACCTGTTTGAGCTCCTTGTTTCCTCCATTGACATCCCCTCTTTCTCTCACACAGCATGTCAATAAAATGTAATCTCCTTGACGATAGCACTGATCCTATGGAGGCTTTTAACTAGAAAGCTTTCATGTGTATTGCCAGCACCAGGTGGCTATATTGATTGATAATGTCCACCTCTATAGCTAGAGTGGAGGGTAGCTAGCAATAATGCTTTTCATAGATTGTGTCTTTCTGACAAAGTCAACTTGCGCAAGAGGCAATTGTAGAAGGCGTTCAATGTCATATCTGACTAGATTACCTTTATTGTCATTTCAATGTCAGGTTCAGTTTATAAAGGAGCTTTAGGGGTTTTGGATTAGACATTTATTTGAGATGCATTCCAAGTAGTTAAGTCATCAGTCAACTCAACTATAGCAGAAATAGTCTGAAAAGGAGCCTTGTCATACACATCCTCCACCACCAGTACCCTACATCACAGATTACTTAAGTAATGAGATGTAATGACGTGGACTACTTCATGGCCATTTCCGAAAGCTGACAGAAAATATCTACAGTGGGGAGAACAAGTATTTGATACACTGACGATTTTGCAGGTTTTCCCACTTACAAAGCATGTAGAAGTCTGTAATTTTTATCATAGGTACTCTTCAACTGTGAGTGACAGAATCTAAAACAAAAATCCATAAAATCACATTGTATGATTTTTAAGTAATTAATTTGCATTTTATTGCATGACATAAATATTTGATACATCAGAAAAGCAGAACTTAATATTTGGTACAGAAACCTTTGTTTGCAATTACAGAGATCATACGTTTCCTGTAGTTCTTGACCAAGTTTGCACACACTGCAGCAGGGATTTTGGCCCACTCCTCCATACAGACCTTCTCCAGATCCTTCAGGTTTCGGGGCTGTCGCTGGGAATATACGGACTTTCAGCTCCCTCCAAAGATTTTCTATTGGGTTCAGGTCTGGAGACTGGCTAGGCCACTCCAGGACCTTGAGATGCTTCTTACGGAGCAACTCCTTAGTTGCCCTGGCTGTGTGTTTCGTGTCGTTGTCATGCTGGAAGACCCAGCCACGACCCATCTTCAATGCTCTTACTGAGGGAAGGAGGTTGTTGGCCAAGATCTCGCGATACATGGCCCCATTCATCCTCCCCTCAATACGGTGCAGTCGTCCTGTCCCCTTTGCAGAAAAGCATCCCCAAAGAATGATGTTTCCACCTCCATGCTTCACGGTTGGGATGGTGTTCTTGGGGTTATACTCATCCTTCTTCTTCCTCCAAACACAGCGAGTGGAGTTTAGACCAAAAAGCTCTATTTTTGTCTCATCAGACCACATGACCTTCTCCCATTCCTCCTCTGGATCATCCAGATGGTCATTGGCAAACTTCAGACGGGCCTGGACATGCGCTGGCTTGAGCAGGGGGACCTTGCGTGCGCTGCAGGATTTTAATCCATGACGGCGTAGTGTGTTACTAATGGTTTTCTTTGAGACTGTGGTCCCAGCTCTCTTCAGGTCATTGACCAGGTCCTGCCGTGTAGTTCTGGGCTGATCCCTCACCTTCCTCATGATCATTGATGCCCCACGAGGTGAGATCTTGCATGGTGCCCCAGACCGAGGGAGATTGACCGTCATCTTGAACTTCTTCCATTTTCTAATAATTGCACCAACAATTGTTGCCTTCTCACCAAGCTGCTTGCCTATTGTCCTGTAGCCCATCCCAGCCTTGTGCAGGTCTACAATTTTATCCCTGATGTCCTTACACAGCTCTCTGGTCTTGGCCATTGTGGAGAGGTTGGAGTCTGTTTGATTGAGTGTGTGGACATGTGTCTTTTATACAGGTAACGAGTTCAAACAGGTGCAGTTAATACAGGTAATGAGTGGAGAACAGGAGGGCTTCTTAAAGAAAAACTAACAGGTCTGTGAGAGCCGGAATTCTTACAGGTTGGTAGGTGATCAAATACTTATGTCATGCAATAAAATGAAAATTAATTATTTTAAAATCATACAATGTGATTTTCTGGATTTTTGTTTTAGATTCCGTCTCTCACAGTTGAAGTGTACCTATGATAAAAATTACAGACCTCTACATGCTTTGTAAGTAGGATAACCTACAAAATCGGCAGTGTATCAAATACTTGTTCTCCCCACTGTATATATTCACTTATCCACTTAGCAACCAAAAAATACTATTTCCCCTGTCTGGCCTGTGAAGAAAAAATGGCTAGATGAACTGGATGATCTCTGAATGGACACTGGGGTCTGAATGGACACTGGGGTCTATCTAATGGACCCAGAGAAGGAACCATTTGTGTCCTATGTGGGGATAGGATGTTAAATTGTCATAGACTGAGTTTTTCCAGATTTCACCATACTGGGGGGGGGGGGGGGGGGGGGGGGGGTGGAAGGTAGCTTTGTTTCATGGGAACAATAATCTAAATGTCATTTTGTACATCTTTGTTTGAAAAAGTTATTCAGTGAGAGTATTCCCTTGTATTCCCATGCCTAGGGCTGTGGCAGTCATGACATTTTATCAGCCGGTGATTGTCAAGCAAATAACTGCCTGTCTCACAGTAATTGACCATTAATTAACATAAACACCTTTAGCATAAAAAAAAAATAATCTATGCCTTGCGTCCAAAGTGTCCGTTGTGCCCTTGGGCTGAATATAATAATTATAAATCCCTTCTCACGGCTGCCAATTGCCATGCTCCAAAGCACCTCTCACTCACATGGCTCTATCAGATACCTCAATTCTTATTAGCCAATGCCTCTCAGGTGATCTGGTCCTTCTCACAGGCGTCTCAGCTCCGAAGCAGGCTATAAGTGAAGACAAATATCGGGGACGCAACTGCACGCGTCCTTCTTATCGAATTCCGAGGCACATATTGAAAATGCTAGAAGTACTGTCCACATTTACATTTCGTCTGCCAACAAGATGAGTAGGCCTAACGAACGGCAAAAGCACTAGCCTATGTCAATCTACTATCCCCCATAGTACAAAAGTACGTCTTGTCCTTTAGTGCGAGAAAGAACTATTCTAAACAGACTCTGGGACAGTTGTGGGATGCGATAGATCCCAAATTAATATAACTACTCGCATCAAAAAACCTTTTCAAAGCAATAAGGCTGACGCAACAGATCAGAATGTTTAGCGTAAAATGATAGTTTTACATTATAAGTGCTGCATTGCTGCACACAGCAGTAGGCTATAAGCGTGAATGTTCGAAAAAGCAATCAATTAGCAGAAAAACACTGTTCTCAAAAGTGACCGCAAATGCGATTACGCATGTAATGCTTTTATTATAAACGTACACTTTTATGGTGAAACATATCTCACGTGCCACCTATTTATGCCAGTTAGTCTCTACACCGGATGTAAAGCGGATTAATGTGCTTAATTTTAAGATGTTATTAGGCCACTTTATTTGTGATACAAACCTTATCAAAACATATAGGCCTATGGGCTAGGCTACATGAGGTGTGCGACTATGATTTGAAAAAGTAGCAAAAAAAATGCATGCGCTGTTTCTTGCCTTACAGCACACACTGGGCATTAAGTCATAATGCCCGAGAAGCCGGTGTTTGGAGGATATATCGGCACAGGTGTTGTTACCGTGCCAATTTATCCTCCCAACAACAGCTTCGAGGACATTATCACTTTTATACAACGGGTTACCAACATATTCAGCATCTCCAATCCAAAATTAAATCTAGAATCCGCTTCCTATTTCGCAACAAAGCCTCCTTCACTCATGCTGCCAAATATGCCCTCGTAAAACTGACTATCCTACCGATCCTTGACTTCCGCAAAGTAATTTACAAAATAGCCTCTAACACTTTACTCAGCAAATTGGATGTAGTCTATCACAGTGCCATCCATTTTGATAACAAAGCCCCATTTACTACCCACCACTGCGACCTGTATGCTCTCGTTGGCTGGCCCTCACTACATATTCGTCGCCAAACCCACTGGCTCCAGGTCATCTATAAGTCTTTGCTAGGTAAATCCCTACCTTATCTCAGATTTCTGGTCACCATAGCAACACCCGCCTGTAGCATGCGCTCCAGCAGGTATATTTCACTGGTCATCCTCAAAGCCAACACCTCCTTCCAGTTCTCTGCTGCCAATGACTGGAACGAACTGCAAAAATCTTTGAAGCTGGAGACTACCATCTCCCTCAATAACTTTAAGCATCAGCTGTCAGACCAGCTTTCCGATCACTGCACCTGTATACAGCCCATCTGTAAATAGCCCACCCAACTACCTCATCCCCATATTGTTATTTTTGCTCATTTGCACCCCAGTATCACTATTTGCACATCATCATCTGCACATCTATCACTCCAGTGTTAATGCTAAATTGTAATTATTTCGCCACTGTGGCCTATTTATTGTCCTACCTTCCTAATCTTACTACATTTGCACACACTGTATATAGATTTTCTATTGTGTGTCACGTTCGGGTGTGTAGAGAGACCAAGGCGCAGCGTATCGATAGTTCGACATGTTTATTAAACTAACTGACGAACTATACAAATATAACAAATACAATATATAATGAAAGGAACACACGTAGCACGAACACGAGACAACATAACACAATGAACCACGCCAACGGAGTGGAACACAGACATATAAGTAAGATCCCAAATTAGAGGTAATGCCTAGCAGCTGCCTCTAATTAGGGATCCCACACACAACACCACACAGACGTAGAAATAATAGATCTGCCAGACTCTGACCATTGAAATATAGAGAAGCAAAGCTTCTCTATGGCCAGAGCCTGACATTGTGTTATTGACTGTACGTTTGTTTATCCCATGTGTAACTCTGTGTTTTTGTTGTCTTTGTAGCACTGCTTTGCTTTGTCTTGGCCAGGTCGCAGCTGCATATGAGAACTTGTTCTCAACTGGCCTACCTGGTTAAATAAAGGTGAAATAAAAAATAAAATAAGCCGGCTGGTCGTTCAGCTGGGTTGCCAGAGACGCGACCCAGTCATTAAGTATTTTGTTCTGTATCTATGGTCGCAACCCAGTCTTTCGTTCTATGTTCTATTGCCATAGTGGCTGGCAACGTTCTTATCCCTTGCTTGCTAGCTAGCCAACTACAGCTAACTTACAATCACGTTTAAGCTGTTTTCTAGTGACATTTATTTGGATACCTTCATAGGAATGAGCTAAGGATGTGTGATTTCACCTGGCTCTCGTCAGGACACTGTTGTTCAGAGGAGCTAGCCAACAACACAGCTAACACAATCACTGCAAACTAGCTGCATTTTGTTTAGTTTCACCTGTTTTCTATTGACATTTCTTTGTATGGGTCCATAAAAATGATGCAGAATCGTTATTTCGACTGGCTGAGAAAAGCTGCCTGCCTGTCAGTCTTGTCCCGACTCCCAATCCCTACACGTTCATTCATATGGGACAGCTGGAGATCGAATTTCAATGTCGAAACAAATGTTGCAAATGTCAGAGCTACAGACCGCAAGTTTTATACAAACACCGCCATTAAAAACCAATTACTAGTCTAAAAGAAATGGGAGATAATATCTAGATGCTTTTTACAGTGGAGATCAAGTTTATAAATTGTCTGGCTGGGCTGATGGAACAGTGGATTGCGCACTGAGATGGTACAGAGTAAATAGGCATTTCAACATCATAGCTTTTGCCGGTGGTAGCTTGTGGAATAGACACCAGCTGGAATGCGGTTATAACCAATCAGCATCCAGGATTAGACCCACCTGTTCTATAAGTGATAATACATCATTCACAAGTGATAATATTGTCACCCATCAGACTATTCTTCATTTAATATTGTTTTTCATAAAGTAAATAATATATGTGTGGAATTAGTTTTGATTTAGAATGGACCATTATCATGCACCTGTCTTGGAACAGGGGCATGGAAAAAATGCATGTCATCTATGCACTTAAATAACGAATGGAGGACACTTCCCGTGGTTCATTTTCATGCCAGCCAGGTAGGCCATACTCCTGTTGTAAAGCGAAGCAATATGCTTAATATTAGGAAAGTTGAGAAATAAATATAGTAGGCCTAACCTATAAAAATAATATAAACGCAACATGTAAAGAGTTGGTCCCATGTTTCCTAAAATGAAATAAAAAGTGTTCCATACGCACAAAAAGCTTATTTTATGAATACATTTGTTAACATCCCTGTTAGCGAGCATTTCTCCTTTGCCAAGATAAGACATCCACCTGACAGGTGTGGTATATCCAGAAGTGGATTAAACAGCATGATTACACAGGTGCACCTTGTGCTGGGGACAATAAAAGGCCACAATTTGCAGATTTGTCACACACCACAATGTGTGACAGTCTAATCATATTAAGTTAATTTCATATTCAAGTTAAATGCCACGTGTTTCTCCGCTCATGTAGGCAGCCTACTCTATTTCAATGAGACCACACATACTAGAAGCACTTTAAGTTGAAACAGCAAATTCTGAGTGTGTGAATAATGCGGAAAAATATGTTATTTTAATAAAATAGGTAGGCTAACACATACAAAGCAGAAGGAGGACCGTTTTCATCCCAAAGTCGTCTGTCTTACCTCCCGCTCCCACCCGCAGCATGAAAAATGCAGACCATGCCACAATGATCTCTGTCATCCCTGTAGTGCAGTCAGTAGACAACACTATGCTCAATGATGGACTGGCCATCTGGAGCACCGGGAGCCCGGTGTGCCGCTTGACAATTTGGGCGGATGCAACGCAAAATATAAATAACCCCAGCCCCCGCTTAAATAGAAATAACCAAGTGCTGTGTGTCTGACTGGCCCAGGTCTGTCAGCCTCTCTCTCCCAGCCAATTACTTTTGGTCCAGTCCATTCTAACTTTACCTGGGCCCCACACCTTTCCCATCTCTGTTAAGTGGTGACATTTGGATAAATAGTGGAGTGGCGCAAGATGGACAAACAAAAAGAGAAACAACGTAAAGGTGGGGCTGAAAAGCGGAGAGAGAAGAGGTTGAAGTCCCTTGAGCCTGATGCAGCCAAATGTTTTAAAATAACAAATTATTAATTTGGTGCCGTTACCAGTCAATCATCTCAGCCTAGTGAGCCTGAAGGCACTGGCAGCAGAGAGGAGAGAGAGCAGAGAGAGCAGCCCATTGAGCCCAGCGATACCAGTTCAACTGTTAGTCAAGGTTTTGCAGCTGAAGCAGTAAGACAGAAGACAATAGGGATAAGATAAGCAATGTTTGGGTTTGGCAAGCTGGCTGTTTAACTATATCGGGTGCCTTTTGTTGATACAAGCGCTCGTCACTTTTCGTGAACCGACCAATCACAGCCTGGATGGGGCGGGACATAAAAAAAGGTTGACGTGCGACAGCAAACTTTTGAAATGTTGAACTCATTGTTATGCATGAATGGTTATGATTATTGACAAGTTAGTACTTAGCATTAACAAATTAGAGACTGACCACCAATGGAGACCATTTTTCTTGCACAAGGATTTAATGACGGAACAAAACCTACAAAAATTATAAATGTTGGTTGTGTATTTCTTAAACTGCCGTATTGTCCAATTGGTATTAATATTATACTAGTGGTATATAGTATACTATTATATGAAATTATATGAATATACTAACATTATATACGTTTATATAATTATATAATAACTTTTATTGAATGTTATAATATTATACTAATATACTAATTTATACTAATTACTCATCCAGGTTGAGGATAGTGCATCTGCAGTGGACAGACCCAGGATGCCACTGCCACCCCAATGTTTTAATATTTTAAACCCTCTAATGCATGATTTATGATTTTGTACTTAAAAAAAATATTTGATCTTATTTTATGGAAGATTTGGGATAACAAATTAACAAAATAAAAAACCCCCCCCTTAGCAGATTTTATTTTGTTGCAGTTAGGTAGTAAATCACAGAGAAATATCCAATATTGTCTCAACATTTATTAGGAACATCAAGAGGGAACTGATACTCTTTTCAATTGAAAATGTGTTACAAAGTTTCATTATGGCATTTGGCCACTTAAATACATCTTAACAAGTATTTTATTTGACTAAAACTCTTTCGTCAGTTTATATACACAACTGGTAGTTTTAAAAAGATTGTAACCCCTAACCCTAACCCATGTTTGCAGTGTTCACTTTTTCACTCCGTGTGAAACTTCAAGAAGCAGTTGGTAGTGCTTGTGAAGCAGAGGTGGGCATTACACTTCCTGCATTTAGCTTTCGGAGTGCCTTTGCAGCCTGGTACCCTGCACCTGCCCTTCTTTTCACTCATGATGATCCAGTGGGCTGTAGCATCCATCCGCACATCTGGGACTGGGATTGGAGCAGTGGGTCCTTGCCTCATCTTCTTTGCCTCATACTCACTTGAAATCCCACCACTAGGCCGGCCTCTTTTCTTCTCCAGACTTTTCCCAGATTTGCAGAGTCCCTGTGCAATGTAGGATTTGAATGCATACAGCGCCATTACCTCAGCATTTGACAGGTTACTGTGTTTACAATCCCGTTTGTACATCAACCAGCAGGTCACCACAACCATGTCTAGAAAGTGGAAAATCAGACGGTGATACCACTTTTTAGATCTAATTTTGGTCCGGTAGAGGGCTATAAGAGAATTGAGAAGGTCAACACCTCCCATGTGCTGATTATAGTCTCTTACAACAGCCAGACATGGGACATCAATGACCGCCTTACTTCTTCTGTCCCATCGTTGGACATGAGTGACAGGGTGTGCTCCTACATAATCGCTCAGTAGGGTCACTGAGCGGTTGTCATACCACTTGACTGCATGCAACATGGTATCGCCAACAATTGCTGTCTTTTCTTGAAAAGACCCACGGCCAGATCTTTTCAGCTCAGCATCAGAAACCATGTTACTGCCTGGTAATCTGTTGGAGCGAACAGTGCCAAGACAGTGCACCCCTTGACGAGCTAGCTCAAGTTGTAGTGGGACACTGGTGAACCAGTTGTCAAAGTACAGCTTGTAGTTTTTGTGTTGTGGCACTGGTTGAGCGAGGCGGAGGACAACATTTCCACTGGCTCCTACGTCTACCAACTGGGGGGGCTGCAATACTTTCCCAGTGTACACTTCAAAATTGTGTGGAATACCATCAGAACCTGCCAAGACCATAAGCTTATACCCCCATTTTTTGGGCTTCTTGGGCAGATATTGCTTCAGGCGATTTCGTCCCTTAAATGGGACCATTTGCTCATCAACGCTCATCTTCTCTGACAGGGGTATTGCATTCATTTTAGAGACAAGATGAGTAATCAGGGGCCGGATCTTGAACAGATCGAACAGATCGAACTGGTTGATCATCATTATCATTGAAATGCAGGAATCGCTTGATTTCTTCCCATCTGTTTAGAGACAATGTGTCTGCTACTTGAGAGACTCTGCTTGCAGGGCTCCAAAACATGCGTGTTGCTGGCAATCCAAACAAGGACATGTATAAGACAGTGCCCAAGACCTGCTCCAGTTCAGATGTGGATAGGTTGAGTGGCTTGTTAAGATCAGTCTGTGCTGCATACAAATTTGACTGCTCTACAATGACGGCAAGTATATCATCAGAGAAGAATGTTTTAAAGTATTGATAAGGGGACAGGATGTCATCAGCTTGTGGAAGGCTGCCTTGCCAATCGGGGTATGCAGGGAAGCTGGGATCATGGCTGGTTTTCCACTGTGGTTGCTGAGGGTCATCCCCACCATCATCATCCTCAGATTCATTTTCCTCTTCACTTCCCTCATTATTGTTTACTTCATCACCTTGAAAAAGAGAACATTTATGGTTGACTGAATTGCAAATTGTAACATTGATAGAATTGCCTTCCTTCCCTCCAAACTTCCTTATTCTGTCTTTGCATGTAGACTCAACTGTACTTTCTGTAATCCTATTTTCTTCAGGAGTTACTGTATTTAAGATTTAAACATGCCTTTTATTCAGAATTGACGGAATATGAGATGAGGCTTTAAAACTAGTTTTTTTCTGCCTCTCAAACCTCTTTCTGGGGTCCATTCTTCATCACTGTCACTTCGCTCAAGCTCACTGTCCACACTACAAAATCCATTGGTGGGTATTATTCTCACTAATAGCTCCTTTCTCTTCTTTCTACCATAAAATGTCTCTGTGTCCATTTTCCTGGAAACATCAGTGCAGAAAACAATACAAAATCAAAAACACTGATTTTGGCCTTCAAGAAAGTCACATGTCTGTCATTAGCATGATATTGAGGTGAAAACTAGCTTGACTGTATAACGTTGCCCTGAGGCAACAAAAACAAAACTACTTTTTATATATATATTTAACCAAGTAATATGTTAAAAAACATTTTAATATGTTTCCTTAGATGTTGCTACACAAGCACATATTTTTTATTCTCACGTTTTAGTATCTAAACATCCAAAATAATGACATTTTGCTTACCCTTCACTCAAACCACATGCTCATGTCAATGGTCTTCCTGTAAGAAGGCTCCTCCCCCAACTGTTGTATCATATCAATTTGTCCAGCTTCCTGACATGTCAGGATCAGTGTCAGTGTCAAGTGTCAAGTTGTGAGAGTCAAAAAGGTATTCTGTTGCCTGAGGGCAACGCTATGCGGTAGAGGGTTAAGAGTCAGGAGACCTAGATATGTTTTTTAGTTTCCACCCCCAACAAAAGTGTGAAAAGTCTGTGGTGCAGAAGGGTTTTTCTTTTGTAAAGATGGGACCAAAAGGAAGTGGCTGTCATACAGTGAAGAGAACCATGCTTTATTCTCCTTCATTTGTATGGCTTTTGCAAAGCCCACAGAGAAAAGCCCTTTCATGAATGGAATGGCAGACTGGAAGCATATCCATCAGAGAGTGGAAGAGCATGAGAAGAGCATTATGCATAGAGGTTATGCTGAGGCCTACTTTCTAAGGTCCTCCAAAGGTAACATTGAGAACCTGTTCATTGACAGTCAGATGTCTGCTCATAGAGAGTAAGTGAGCAGAAGAAGGCAAGTGCTAGAGCGGGGTCTGAGCTACAGAGGCATGCAGTCTGAAGCAGCTTATACGCTAGATGACAGCAGCATTGACCATGGCAACTTTTTAGAGATTATCATTCTTCTGGGAAAGTACGACCTGTGTATGAAAGAGCATCTCACTGCCTGCATAGAGAAAAGCAAAAAACTGCATGAGTCTGGGTCAAGAGGGGACAGAGGCTCTCTAATCACTATTGTCAAAAACTACCATCGATAACATCATTACCACCATCCAACACACAATGCAAGCCACCATATCAAGTGAAATCCAGGAAGCTGGTATGTTTTCAGTCCAGATTGATACTATGCAGGATTGATACTATGCACTACAACACAAGATCAATGCTCTGTCATAGTCAGATATGTGACGAACGTCATCCATGATAGGCTTGTGGCTGTGGTGAAATGCGAGGCATTCACTGGACAATACTTTGTCCAGGTACTGAGTGAAGTACTGGAAAACATGAAGCTTGACATCAGCAAGTGCATTGGCCTCCAGTATGCAAGGCCAGTATAAAGGCTTCTCTGCCCTGCTCTGCAAAATCCACCAATCAAGTGCATGTGTGGTGCTATGCACACATTTTTAACCTTGTTTTGGCAGACACAACAGAGAGTGTCTTGGCAAGTGTGTAATGGCACTTTCTATGCCGACATGGCTCTTCTGGACCCTAAAAACTTTAGTCAGCTAACATCCAGTGCCAGTGGCCTTCCACCAACAGCCCTTCAAGAACTAAGCAAATGTTTGATCAAATTTGACAGCACAGCAACAGTGGCCAATTTACAGAGTGAACTCATGAGTCTGTCAGAACAGTGGACTAGGTTAAAACAATCAGGATTTGGAGAGTACACAACCAGTACTATGCAGGATCATGGACCTGAAGGAAACAAAGACAAGGTGGAGATGGTGAACAAGAGCTGTTCATCTTGCAAGGACTGTCGCTACCATAATCTTAGTCAGTACAACCTATTGACTGACACATACCACATCCTGGGCCTTGCTTACAAGTTCCTACTTACACTGTCCTGTCAGTAACACAGGTAGCATGCAAGCAGAGCTTCTCTACTCTGAAATTAGTCAAGAGTAGGCTCAGGAGCACTTTATATCAACCTTTATTTTACTAGGCAAGTCAGTTAAGAACAAATTCTTATTTACAATGACGGCCTAGGAACAGTGGGTTAACTGCCTTGTTCAGAACGACAGATTTTTACCTTGTCAGCTTAGGGATTCAATCCATCAACCTTTTGGTTACGGGCCCAACACTAACCACTCAGCTACCTGCCGTCCATGGACAGTGACCTAAATGGCCCTGGACAGTTACCTGGTTATAGATGGCATTGCTGAGAGAAGTGAGCTGCTGCAGAAATTGCTAATTTAAGGTAGGAAATATGATTATTTTTTTTCTATGGCTTGCCTACTCACCAGTCTTTTCACCAACAAATGTCTTCCTGTATTATTTATTTTACTGGTCAGATGGTTACAGAGATTCTTGCCACCTTGCTGCCAGGGCCATTGTGCCAATATGTGCTCCTTCTAGCCAGCCTCCTCCTAAGAGCAACACGTTCCCCTTGTTCTATTTGACATATATTTTACTAAATTTATTGTTATAAATATTGTTCAGTAATCTTGTTTACATAAAGTATGGCGTGGGTTGTGTGGGTGGTGGTGTATCGCATTTTTCATTCCCAGTATATTAACAATATCAGTGAATTATACAAAGTTCCATTTTGAATTGATGGGTAGACCTACAGTAACTACAGGACAGCAGCTTAAGCTTAATGCTACAGTATGAGATCTGGGAATAATGGTCATTTCAATTATTGAACCATTAATTATATTATTGGATAATATAATGTATAAATGTACACCAAACTAATTATTTTTCATGCCTAATTTTAGGAGGATCAGATGGTGACAGGGGTCTCAGCAGGGTCAGGCAGCCAGGGAAGACCTGTCTGTGACAAAGGTGAGGTGCATTTTTGCAGATACAACACTTTATTCTCTCTGCGCAGCAAACACTGGACAAGCCAGATACTTCAAAGACTGAAACTATTTTAAGGCAGTCTGACAAACCTCCAAAGTTGATTTCCAAACTGTACCAAGGGTTGATAGAGGCTTGACCCAGCTATATTGTGTGTAAGTAAAAAGAGCTCTACAGTACTACTGCTATGAATTTAATTATATGGAAGAGTTAATGTTTCTGTGTGTTAATGTTTATTTGAGGTGTATATGGGTTTTTTTGGTTGGGGGGGGGCTTCCAAACCTTTCCCAATTAAAAGGTGTGAACTGGGAAGGAAATTGTGTTGGGAGAGAGTTGAGTTATTGACTAGACTGGGATCGGGCGTGCAGGTGGTTCGGGCTGGCTGGTCGGTCTGAAATTTGATATAGAGGATGTCTTAATAAGGACAATCAAAAGTCTTTGTATTTTTTCAAGAGATTTTGATTTGTTAGGCTATTGGTTAAAGGTGCAACACAATATTTATTATTGAATGTCCTCTAGTTCAGTCTTATTAATCACATAAACATATTTAATAATGATCTCTTACCTAGCTTGATGACTGTGGGCATTTTTGCTTATTTTTTTTTATCTAAATGGAGACAGCATATTGGATTGTGTAAAAATGCAGGAAATTATCTTTTGATGCCCAAAAAATTCTGGGGGAGAACCCTCAGACCCTCCGCCAGGTTGTGTCCCCCCCCCACCTCTAAAACCAAAGTGGCACCCCTGCAAAGCATAGATACAGTAGTGCTCCTGAAGTGGCTTTGTTCCTTTCTATAATGAAATTCAGTCATATCAGCACTTGACAAAATCATTCTACCTCACTCTTTCCTCATTATCAATACAAGTGCTTATTCAGAAGTGGAAATTGTATGAACTTCATAAGAATTGAGTGCCTTGACCATAGCCTGAACCTTTCATATTCTGTCATAATGGGATTTGCAAGAAGCGTTTCTCTGGGGATAATAGGGTTTGTGTGAGTGCCTACAGTACACAGTAGCTTTGAAAAGCCAGTTTTCATTTTGGAGGTCGGAGCTTCTGAGTAGTCTGGTCCAAGGGAATCAAATGCTTTTATTCTGTCTGCACAATCTGGGGGATTTTCATGGCCCTATTGTTAAAGGCCATGGGTCTAGAAATATCCAAAATGACTGCTTAAAAAAATCTACAGCAAAACCACCTCAGAATTCTAGATTCCTAAAACCGCCTTAGAATTCCCATATTCTTAATACATATAGTTGAAATGTATGTAATTGTTCAAGCTCAAATGACAATTGATAGTACAACTTGGTGACACACACCACCAAATGCCGAATTACTGCCGTTGACCACATTTGAAAACTGCTTCAGAATCCCACCTTTGCCTGCAGTATCAGTTGCCGGCTGCTGTTGTGAAGTGTGTATCTGAGGGTTTTGCTGGGCTCTACCAGTAATATGGTAACAGAAATACAATTAAAAGCACCTGGGCCCTGAGGAAATGGCAGGGAGGGAGATACCCTTTAAAAAGTCACTACAGAGCCCCGCAGGCTACCAGGGCCCTGACTGGATGCTTCTAATAATCTGAAAGGAATGAGCAGTTAATCAATGTACACACACACACACACACATCTATCACACACACACACACACATCTATCACACACACACACACATCTATCACACACACACATCTATCACACACAAATTAATATGCATACACATACCTGAACCTGACCCTGTCAATGGACACCATTATCAACTTCAAATGCCTTTCAAAAAAGCCTCAGGGGAAGAGGGCTCAAAATGAAATGTGGCTAACAGCAATTCCTACTATGAGTTCTGGATAGTCAGCTCCAGCTTTTTATGAGTGAAATAGGATGATTGATAGATCTTTTATACTCCACTCATGAGTGAATGTCCTTAAACCTTTTACCAACACACACACACACAATCATATTTCTCTGTGGGACTGTGACGTTGTTAAAGCTGAAATACAGTAATGGTGTGGCGGGGTGTCAGAGAGTCAAATGAGCCAGTCAAATGGGGGCGACCCCTTGTGCTCTGTAAAGTGATTAAGAGAAAGATTAAAAGATTTCAGGGGACGTTTAATTGGTGGAGCTGAATCATCAACACGGTTCTTGTGAGATTTTGGTGTTGATTCCTGTGAACTTTAATCGAACATTGTGTAAATAATGGGGTCGTTTCTGGTCACACCTTATAGATGAGATTCATCTATAATTGGACATATAAAGTTTCACTTCAGAATTGCACCTGCTGTTCTTCATAAGTGAAACTCGTTTAATGTGGTTGTAAATGTATGTGTGCTTTATAGATCTTTATAGACCAGCATAAAGATTGACTGTTTTCTCTTATTTTGAGAAATGTCCTAAATTAGGTTCATAAGGATTTTGTAAATCAATATTCTCATAGCCTACACAATATGCATTCTTTGTGGAGGAGCACAGGTTAGATGTATTTTAAAAGTTAATAACAATGTCAACGGAAGAGGAACATCTTTTGAAAAGCTACTATGAATGTAGTGACTGGGTCTTCACAACTGTTCAATCCTCACTTAGAGTGGTACAGTGATTGAAACAATTCACACACAAAGATAATATTCTTGCACATTTCCAAACAGAATTGAGAGAGGAAGATACGTTGGTTACCATAGCAATTGTCGACAGTGTCACATGGTTGCCTAGAAACTAGTCCTGCATATGGTGCTGGACCAATTTATTAATTTTTTGTTGGCATGCCTCCAAGTACAGCTTGAATGGAATGAAGCTGTTGCGGAATGTTTCAACCTTACCACTTCTTCTGACTGACGGAATCAAAGCCATAAATTCTTGGAGGCCTATCCATTTCTATGGAACATGCAGCCTCTACATTTATTGTCTGTTTGGTCAGAGTAGTGTCAGAGGGATGTAATTGCTTTGTCATATGCTGGGGAGGGAGTAAACCTATGTGACATCCTACTGGGTCACATGGAGGCCAGTGGAACCACAAAGACAACATTAAGCCTGGAAATGCATTCAACTGAGACTGATAAATGGTCTTTGGCTAAGGATGCTGCTGTATAGAGTATAGAAATGTATAGAAAGACATAAAAACAGGTCATGGGTAGGTTAAATACAAGGGTTAATGTCTTGAGAAAATTTGGTTAATATGTATATAGGGCAGTAATAGTACCCGCAAAACACCAGTCTCAACGTCAACAGTGAAGAGGCGACTCCGGGATGCTGGTCTTCTAGGCAGGCCTCTGTACGCCTATGTAGACATTCCATTACAAATCAGCCGTTTCCAGCCGTGTCCATTGCTTGTGTTTCTTGGCCCAAGTCTCTTCTTCTTATTGGTGTCCTTTAGTATCAAATCAAATGTTATTTATCACATGTGCCGAATATAACAGGTGTAGACCTTACAGTGAAATGCTTACTTATAAGCCCTTAAGCAACAATGCAGATTTAAGAAAAATAAGTGTTAGGTAAAAAATATACATATATATTTTTTATTATAATTTTTTAATAGAAAAATAAAGAGCAGCAGTAAAATAACAGTAGCGAGGCTACAGTATATACAGGGGGTACTGGTACAGATTCAATGTGCGGGGGCAAAGGTTAGTCGTGGTAATTGAAGTAATTTGTACATGTAGGTAGAATTAAAGTCACTATGCATAGATAATAAACAGAGCGTAGCAACAGCGTAAAAAGAGGGGGTGGAGGAGGGTTAAGATTAGCTGTTCAGGAGTCTTATGGCTTTGGGGTAGAAGCTGTTAAGAAGCCTTTTGGACCTAGACTTGGCGCTCCGGTACCGCTTGCCGTGCGGCAGAAGAGAGAAGAGTCCGTGACTGGGGTGGCTGGAGTCTTTGACAATATTTAAGGCCTTTCTCTGACACCGCCTGGTACAGAGGTCCTGGAAGGCAGGAAGCTTGGCCCCAGTGATGTACTGGGCCGTACGCAATACCCTCTGTAGTGCCTTGCGGTCAGGCTGAGCAGTTGCCATACCAGGCAGTGATGCAACCAGTCAGGATGCTCTCGATGGTGCAGCTGTAGAACTTTTTGACAATCTGAGGAAATCATGCCAAATCTTTTCAGTCTCCTGAAGGGGAATAGGCTTTGTTGTGCCCTCATCACGACTGTTTGGACCATGATAGTTTGTTGGTGATGTGGATACCAAGGAACTTGAAGCTCTCAACCTGCTCCACTACCGCCCTGTCGATGAGAATGGGGGCATGCTTGGTCCTCCTTTTAGTCCACAATGATCTCCTTTGTCTTGGTCACGTTGAGGGAGAGGTTGTTATCGTGGGACCACACGGCCAGGTCTCTGACCTCCTCCCTATAGGCTGTCTCATTGTTGTCGGTAATCAGGCCTACCACTGTTGTGTCGTCTGCAAACTTAATGATGGTGTTGGAGTCGTGCCTGGCCTTGCAGTCATGGGTGAACAGGGAGTACAGCTAGTAGGGGTTTCTTTGCAGCAATTCGACCATGAAGGCCTGATTCACGCAGTCTCCTCTGAACAGCTGATCTCTGTGAAGCATTTATTTGGGCTGCAATTTCTGAGGCTGGTAACTCTAATGAACGTATCCTCTGCAACAGAGAAAACTCTGGATCTTCCTTTCCTGTAGCAGTCCTCATGAGAGCCACTTTCATCATAGCGCTTGATGGTTATTGCGACTGCACTTGAAGAAACTTTCAAAGTCCTTGACATTTTCTGGATTGACAGAGCTTCATGTCTTAAAGTAATGATGGACTGTCATTTCTCTTTGCTTATTTGAGCTGTTCTTACCATAATATGGACTTGGTCTTTTACCAAATAGGGCTATCTTCTGTATACCAACACTACCTTGTCACAACACATCTGGCTCAAACGCATTAAGGAAAGAAATTCCTTCTTGAATTGAAATGCATTCCAGGTGACCACCTCATGAAGCTGGTTGAGAGAATGCCAAGAGTGTGCAAAGCTGTCATGAAGGCAAAGGGTGGCTACTTTGAAGAATCTCCAATATAAAATATATTTAGTTTTGTTTAACACTTTTTTGGTAACTACATGATTCCATATGTATTATGTCTTCACTATTATGTCTTCACCTTTGAATGAGTAGGTGTGTCCAAACTTCTGACTGGCACTGTATATATAGACAAAAGTATGTGGACACCCCTTCAAATAAGTGGATTCAGCTATTTCAGCCACACCCGTTGCTGACAGGAGTATAAAATCGAGCACACAGCCATTCAATCTCTATAGACAAACATTGGCAGTAGAATGGCCTTACTGAAGAGCTCAGTGACTTTCAACCATCATTTAAAAAAAATGTATTTAACTAGGTATGTCAGTTAAGAACAAATTCTTATTTACAATGACGGCCTACCCCTGCCAAACCCTCCCCTAACCCGGACAACGCTGGGCCAATTGTGCACCGCCCTATGGGACTCTCAATCACGGCTGGTTGTGATACAGCCCGGGATCAAACCAGGGTCTGTATTGACGCATCTAGCCCTGAGATGCAGTGCCTTAGACCGCTGCGCCACTCGGGAGCCACCCCCACTTGGGAGTCATAGGATGCCACCAGTTTGTCCGATTTCTGCCCTGCTAGAGCTGCCCCGGTCAACTGTAAGTGCTGTTATTGTGAAGTGGAAACGTCTAGGAGCAACAAGGGCTCAGCCGCAAAGTGGTATGCCACACAAGCTCACAGAACCAGACCGGCGAGTGCTGAAGTGCGTAGTGCGTAAAAATCATCTGTCCTCGGTTGCAGCACTCACTACCGAGTTCCAAACTGCCTCTGAAAGTAACGTCAGCACAAGAACTGTTAGTCAGAAGCTTCTTGAAATTGGGTTTACATGGCTGAGCAGCCGCGCACTAAAGCTCGCAGCCATTGGACTCTGGAGCAGTGGAAACTCATTCTCTGGAGTGATGAATCACACTTTTTTATTTATTTAAGTCAGTTAAGAACAAATTCTTATTTACAATGACGCTTCACTATCTGGCAGTCCGATGGACGATTCCGGGTTTGACGAATGCCACGAGAACGCTACCTCCCCCAATGTATAGTGCCGACTGTAAAGTTTGGTGGTAGGAGGAATAATGGTCTGGCGCTGTTTTTCATGGTTCGGTTTAGTTTCAGTGAAGGGAAATCTTTGCCTATACAATGACATTCTGGATGATTCTGTGCTTTGAACATTGTGGCAACAGTTTGGGGAAGGCCCTTTCGTGTTTAATGTGACAATTCTCCCGTGCAAAAAGCGAGGTCCATACAAAAATGGTTTGTTGAGATCGGTGTGGAAGAACTTGACTGACCAACATCAATCAGTGCCCGACCTCACTAATACTCGTGGCTGAATGGAAGCAAGTTCCCACAGCAATGTTCCAACATCTAGTGGAGAGCCTTCCCAGAAGAGTGGAAACGGTTATAGCAGCAAAGGGGGGACCAACTCCATATTAATGCCCATGATTTAGGAATGAGATTTTCGACGAGCAGGTGTCCACATACTTTTGGTCAAGTAGTGTATCATTCATAAATTATCTGAAGAAGGTGCAATCAATAAAAATGCTCAACTATTCTGAATAATGGGGTAATACTCGTTTGAAAATAATGTATGCACGCACAGCACTACACTCTGTCGCTTTGTATAAAAGTGTCTGCTAAATTGAATATATTACTATTATTAAATTCTTCTGGTATGCTTAAATATTGTTTGATACAATACAGTCGTGGCCAAAAGTTTTGAGAATGACACAAGTATTGGTCTCCACAAAGTTTGCTGCCTCAGTGTTGATGATGGCAATTTGCATATACTCCAGAATGTAATGAAGAGTGATCAGATGAATTGCAATTAATTGCAAAGTCCCTCTTTGCCATGAAAATGAACTTAATCCCAAAAAAACATTTCCACTGCATTTTAGCCCTGCCACAAAAGGACCAGCTGCCATCATGTCAGTGATTGTCTCGTTAACATAGGTAAGAGTGTTGACGAGGACAAGGCTGGAGATCACTCTGTCATGCTGATTGAGTCAGAATAACAGACTGGAAGCTTTAAAAGTAGGGTGGTGCTTGAAATCATTGTTCTTCCTCTGTCAACCATGGTTACCTGCAAGGAAACACATGCCGTCATCATTGCTTTGCACAAAAAGGGCTTCACAGGCAAGGATATTGCTGCTGGTAAGATTGCACCTAAATCAACCATTTATAGGATCATCAAGAACTTGAAGGAGAGAGATTCAATTGTTGTGAAGAAGGCGTCAGGGCGCCCAAGAAAGTCCAGCAAGCGCCAGGACTGTCTCCTAAAGTTGATTCAGCTGCGGGATCGGGGCACCACCAGTGCAGAGCTTGCTCAGGAATGGCAGCAGGCAGGTGTGAGTGCATCTGCACGCACAGTGAGGTGAAGACTTTTGGAGGATGGCCTGGTGTCAAGAAGGGCAGCAAAGAAGCCACTTCTCTCCAGGAAAAACATCAGGGACAGACTGATATTCTGCAAAAGGTACAGGGATTGGACTGCTGAGTAATTTTCTCTGATGAATCCCCTTTCCGATTGTTTGGGCCATCCGGAAAACACCTTGTCCAGAGAAGGCAGGTGAGCGCAACCATCAGTCCTGTGTCATGCCAACAGTAAAGCATCCTCAGACCATTCATGTGTGGAGTTGCTTCTCAGCCAAGGGAGTGGGCTCACTCACAATTTTGCCTAAGAACACAGCCATGAATAAAGAATGGTACCAACACATCCTCCGAGAGCAACTTCTCCCAACAATCTAAGAACAGTTTGGTGACGACAAATGCCTTTTCCAGCATGATAGAGCACCTTGCCATAAGGCAAAAGTGATAACTAAGTGGCTCGGGGAACAAAATATCGACATTTTGGGTCCATGGTCAGGAAACTCTCCAGACCTTAATCCCATTGAGAACTTGTGATCGATCCTCAAGAGGTGGGTGGACAAACAAAAACCCACAACTTCTGACAAACTCCAAGCATTGATTATGCAAGAATGGCCTGCCATCAGTCAGGATGTGGCCCAGAAGTTAATTGACAGCATGCCAGGGCGGATTGCAGAGGTCTTGAAAAATAAGGGTCAACACTGCAAATATTGACTCTTTGCATAAAGTGAATGTCATTTTCAATGAAAGCCTTTGTAGTAACTACTGACATAAAGATGTAAGAAGATTGAAGCAGCAAACTTTGTGGAGACCAATACTTTCTCAAAACTTTTGGCACGACAATGTTGCCCACACCTGGTTGCTGAACGCCACTACATAACCAATGTATTTTGGTAGACAGTGACATCTGCTGGTCATAATGATGTATGAAACAATCATATTGCATACAAGCAAAAAAAAAAAAAAGGATGATTTTAATATCCAAGGATTTTAAATATCAGATCTATTTGTATATGTTTGCCTATCCAGTTTCTTCCAAATCAACTCACATGACAACGTGACCAACACTTAATCAGCAGTACTACGCGTCACCAAATTTTCTGCTAACGTATTTATTTGTACAACTCGATCAGTCTCCTGAGAGACCGTCAAAAATTGCCAAAGCCGACTATATTTCAAGTCGTCTCGGCGGGGTATTGGGTAAAGTTTTCAACTAGCAATAATCGCGCCTCGGATAAACCTCATAGGCTACGATACTGCCACTGCGCAAAGCTGACAAAATAGTGGAATCAGGTGGATACACTATCGGCACAATTATGGTCCCTGTGACGGTGTGAATAATTACATAAATATATAAACAATATATAAACAGAGGTACATTATGAAGGGTGGTCAAATAATATAATCACCTAAAAAATGCGGGTTAAATGTGTTTGTTTTTAGATGTGTATTATATATAATAAATATAAACCTTGCAATGCATTGTGGGATACATTGTCTCAACACGTGGAGATCCCTGGTCAGTAGCCTACAGGCTGGATAAAACGACGACGCTTACGGAGTATTCATTTATTTCTATATGTTGAACATTTTGAGGTTTTGGGTAGAATTTAGAAGCATGTCTTAACTATATTTTTTTCAACAACGTTCTAAAATGGTTCATGCCCTTTTGAAGTAAGTACATGGCCCTAAAGTAAGAATACGGTTGTAGACTCCTAGTGGTTAAAACGGCATTTGTCTCACCGATGGTGCCTTATAATTATACTCTTGAGGTGATGATACTTCTATTTTGACAGCAATATTAGGAGCCTGATATAAATAACATTATCTGACTACTGACCACCAACTCTCCTAGCTACCACTGAAACTCATGGCGTGAACACATTTTGTAATGTTCCAAAGCCACTGAGCCTATCAGTGCTCTCTAGTCTCCCTTACTGCTCCATTTTGAATTAGCAAGAAAGGAATTTCATTGTACTTGTGCAAGTGATTTGAAACATTCAAACCAGCAGATGGCAATGTAATGAATACAAAGTGGCAAATTCTTTCTGTGAAGACCTCTGAGGTTAAAGCCTATTTAACAATAATGCACAACTACATTGTGAATCGAAAGTATAACTGCCGAGTAGGGTATTCCGTTCAAAATAATGCTCATGATTTGCATGGGAATTCTCATCCCATAAATCCACTGCAGAGCTATTTGCCTTCAATGTGGCGTACCTGTGGAACGCTGATCTTCTTTCCATCCTTAATTTCACAGTCAACACCAGTAAAAATTACTGATAGACAAATTCTAAGTAAATTCTCAATTGTTAATAGCATGAGGTGAGAAAGAAATATGCTGCCCACCACAGCCACTGCCAGGTTGCATCCTTGATTATAGGCATCAATCAAGGGGAGAAAAAAGTGAAAGTTGCGTTTCAAAACAATGGCGGATGGATGGACAAGACATTTACAGAATGTGTCACCGAAAATGAACTGATAAAGACACAAGGGGACATGATAATGCATCAGATTCTGTTTGCTTGTGTTATGATACTGATGCTTGTCACCGCAGATGGTTTGTTTATGTTTCTACCGTTGTGGCTATGGAGTAGGCCTACAGATCTAGCTAGTGGTCGCGTCGGGGACAATAGATGTTGACAATTGTAGCTAAACCTAATCATTTTCCTAACCTTAATCCTCCTAACCTTCTGCGTTAGTTCAACTAATCTGCCATGTTAATGATCCTAATGTGCCACATTAATTGTTCTAACCTGCTATTAGGACTGGGAATTGCCAGGGACCTCACTATATATCATGTATATCATGATACTTAGGTGCCGATACGATATGTATTGCGATTCTCACGATTCTATATGTATTGCGATTAGATGTTCCAAACATGTTGCTCAACATGTCTACTGCAAAGGGACAAGAGAGCCATGAGAAAACCAGTTTTTATCAGTTATGGAAATACAAGTGCTGAAAACAAACTGGCTCCCTATTTTTGGTGCAAGTACAGCCAACTAGTGCAAAAACAATATTGCGGTATTGTCAAAACAATAAGATACATAATCAAAGATAATATTCCGATATGTAACTATATATTTTTTTCTCGATTACTAACTGCTATCAGACCAGTCAGACCAGGTCAGTCTGTGTTGACAAATTAACAGTATCACCACACCAGAAACGGATCATACCTAACTTTTTTAGTGATTGTTTTATTTTATTTCAACATTTTTAAGAATAAACAAAGAAAACGATGTATTTTCCCTTCATTTGTTTTTTTGCAATAGCGGAACACTATGCAAAAATGATTCGCATAAGATCTTATTCCTGCATACTTAACAGCCAAAAAGCACATGGAATCGGACATTTCAAACCTACTTCATAGGTGGTTTGAAATCAGATAGCCGCGGCTAGCCAAAATGACTCGTTTTGAAAGTTGGATCATCTTATCATTTGAGGCTGTGGTGTTCTTAGACTATGATTTGAACATTCAAAGCAACTGAGAGACTATATGTACCCCTACTATGAGTAGCATTTTCAAAGCTGTACAAAAAAGTCTGCAAACAAGCACACACTGTGTTTCCGCGAAGACATTATTTGTTCGACCGAACGGGAAAACGTCTGTGTAAGCATTTGAAATAAGATCAGTATCAAACAAATTGGCAAATATCTTTAATACAGATGTTATTAGCAGCTTATGGGGTAGCTAGCTAGATTTAGCTTGGTACCTAGCTATCACCAACGCAACCAGCCTGAAAACAATTACCATTAGAAACTGCAGTCATTTTAAATATTATTAGCAATGATTTAGGAATCCTTGTGAGTAAGTATTAGCTAGGTAGCCACTTGTTGTTCGCCTATTGAAATTGAACTTCAGTTCATGACAAACAACTAGCTAGCCAGATACCCTGTTGCCCAAAGCGAGCGTTATAAGCAGCCAGCTAGCTTCATCTGGTTTAGCGAGGCTTGGCCGGACCGGGTTATGTGTTGTGAAGCTAGCCACAATAAGGATTAGCCAAAAAAGTGGAATTTGCGTTTCGCCTACAAAATAAAAGTGCCTATTTGAAAATGATGCAGAAGGTTACAATTGGTGGAATCATGCCATATGTTGAACAAGGTTGGAATGTGGAGCAATTAAATATGGTATCAGTCTACTCGGTGACACCCACAGATCATAACTGTGAAGAGTTTACGCAAATATTAACATTGTAGCTCTTGTTGTGGTACTGTGACTGTGTGAAATCACCTCCCCCAGTCAGCCTATTGTGCGACTGTGACATCACCTCCCCAGTCTATTGTGTGTATTGACATTCACATTGCACTGTACAGCTTTACCTAAGGATTGGGGATCAATGAAATGGGGTGTCAGTCTACTCAGTACCCAATAGCTTTTTTTCCCAATGTCCTCCTCAGAGTTATCAGACTCCAAAACGTCCACATTGTATTGTGTTTCCTCTGGAATAGTGTTCAAGACACATATTAGGTTGACTGGTACAATAAATGTGGCTCAATTCACAGTGGTTTCAGAGTCCCACAATAAGAGCTACGACACTAATGTTCTCTGGGTGTCACTGGGTAGACTGAAACCCCATGTCATTGATCCACAATCCATAGGTAAAGGCTGTACTGACTTGCCTAGTTAAATAGAGGTTAAATAAAAAAAATACAGTGAAATAAGTTTGCCCCCTATGCAATTCTAAAGTCTTAATACATCCAGTGTGATTTCAACACATTTTTGTCCAATTTTATTTATTTAACAACATTACAACCTCGCTTAGCATGATCTATTCAATTCTGGCATAATTCCACTATTTGTCTTAATTTGCGTCACTGTCAATAACATACTGTTATTTTGAAGGCTAACCGCAAATTCCACTATTGTGGCTAATCCTTATTGTGGATATCTTCACATAGAGGGGTCCGACCACCATTAATCAAATAACTGTTTTATAAATTATTATTTTAGATTATTTTAATGTAATTAATTGATTGGATTTATATAGCGCTTTTCTACCAACTGAGGTACTCAAAACGCTTTACATAGTAGGGGGAAACTCACCTCATCCAGCACCAATGTGGGGCACCCACCTGGGTGATGCACGGCAATCATTTTTGTGCCAGAACACTCACCGCAACATGTTAAATGAATTAACCCCAAGCCATTTTGGCTACCCTGGTCTGACTCAGTGTTTGACTGTGTGAGCAGAGCTGGGTTTGCATTTGGTCTCTGGCATCTTTAGGCAGGACAGACTGGGAAACTCATCCAGGCAGACATGGTAAGAGTGGAGGAGAACCATCCAGAAGGTCTTCTTACCGTAGATAAGAACCAAGGCACTGAAAGTGGTATAGATGGAGTTGAAGAGAAAAGAGAGCAGAATGGCATTCTCTTTCTTCACCGTTACCTGATAGTACACATATAGATCAACCACCAGGAAACAGAGGAAAACAACCACCAGGGTGAGGGTAATTCGTATCACCCACATCTCAGAGCCCAGCTTGGGTGCGTGGGAACCATTGCTACTGGCCTTCATCTGCTGGAGATGGATGCCCAGGTGAACAGAGATGGATATGCAACACTTTACCATCCGAACTCCCGGTAGGATGTCAGAGAGGACTAGATAAGCAGTGTTATAGATCATGACAGGGGTGTCATTAGGCATGATGGCACCGCAGTTCTTGATGATTACACCTAGCTAGATAGTTAGCTAGCTAACTATAGCTACTGAAACAGATTATGTCGTTCTGCTGTTTTTGGGGAAGAACGCTGTTTGCATCAATCTGCTAGCTAGATCATTTTCCTGTCCTGCTAAGCATTCAAAATGTAACAAGTACTTTTGGGTGTAAGGGAAAATGTATGGAGTAAAAAGTACATTATTTTCTTTAAGAATGTAGTGGAGTAAAAGTAAAAGTTGTCAAAAATATAAATAGTAATGTACATATACCCCCAAAAACGTAAGCAGTACTTTAAAGTATTTTTACTTAAGTACTTTACACCAATGGACATGTCTGGTGAGTATGCAGGCCTTGGAAGAACTGCGACATTTTCAGCTTCCAGGAATTGTGTACAGATCCCTGTACATGGGGCCGTACATTATCATTCTGAAACGTGAGGTGATGGCGGCGGATGAATGGCGCGACAATTGACCTCAGGATGTCGTCACGGTATCTCTGTGCATTCACATTTCCATTGATAAAATGCAATTGTGTTCGTTGTCCGTAGTTTATGCCTGCCCATATCATAGCCCCACCGCCACCATAGGGCACTCTGTTCACAAAGTTGACGTCAGAAAACCGTTCGCAACACGATGCCACACATGCTGTCTGCCATCCTGCCACCTGTCAGGTGGATGGATTATCTTGGTAAAGGAGAAATGTTCACTAAAAAGGATGTAAACAAATTTGTGCACAAAATTTGAGACATAAGCTTCTTGTGCGTATGTAATATCTTTTTATTTCAGCTCATGAAACATGGGACCAACACTTTACATGCTGCGTTTATATTTTTGTTCAGTATACTTAGGCTATATATCAGTGCAATACCAGATTATAATATAAACCCCATTTCCTAAGGAGAGTGACTATTTCTATTTCTGTTATTGAAAAACCTTGTTGGGGTAATGCCATGCTCTTTATATTATGCATGCTAAGCAGCAGATAGCCAGTGCCAGGTGTAAAGCTGCCTGTACTGTCCTGTGCTGCCTGTGCTGTGCTGCTGACACCTTAAGATTGTCTCCTGCCAGACAGAGACAGAAAGGCCAATGAGCCCCACAGTGGCAGGATCACCGTCAGGTACAGGACAGGTAAGTATGTAGATAAAGGGATTACACTGTGTACGGGCCACATAATCTCAAATGAATCCGGTCAGCTTCTGTTTCATTCTGAGCCTGGCATGGCAACCCATATTCATCATCACACTACAACCTGGCTATTACTACTGTAAAACCCAGGGAAAATATGAGAAGAGTTCTGTTCACTTTGCCAGCCAGACAATCTCTCAAACCAGGCTTGTGTGCCACCCTTGTGTGCTAGTAGTGGACATTTGATTATGGTGGTGGTGATAATCCGCTTTAATTCTCTTGAGGTGCCTTGATTACTTTTCTCTTAAATCCCTATCAAGAATCTTACTGGCGTCCATCCATCCACTCAAAGATAGTAAGCACCTGGTATATAATTATAGATAAGATCTGGTCTACTCGCCATCCCTGAGGATGAGATTGGACCTGTTGAACAAAGATGCCGTTGGTTATGAAAGAGGAAAGGGCCCTGTAATCATAGAAGTCCCTTTTGGCTCAGACTGTTCCACCACCAGTGGGCTGTGGGATGGAAATATAGTGTGGCAGATGGATTAGCTATGGCACTGATTCAACATGGGCTGAAGGGCGGCCTCCATAATACCCTGCCTTCCAATATGGCCCAGTGGCGTTCATGGTCTTAAACCTGCTGGCATCCTCCCTATTATTTATAGTTTAGTATAATCAATTACCGTTTTTAAATCAATGCCATCCTCAGGTCGGGATCCAGTATAAGGATTAGCTTATGTCACGTCTCCTACTAGGCTAAGCATTTTTATCTGGGAAATGTAAAAATGGCTTTCATGGAAAACCCATAGACTGGTGTGTGCCAACCAAGCTGATCCAGCTTAGACCCTCCCAACCACAGCCCTAGCTGCCTATCTCTAATCACACACTGAGACCTCAGCCCACCCTACACACTCAGCTTTCTTACATCACTGATCAGTGATTAATCAGGGTCCGAGGGCATCACCTCCACACAGCCCCACATATCATGAGTCAAAGGCAAGCTGTAACACATGCAAGCCAGGCACGAAAGCATACCCAGGTCTTTACCAATGCAAGCACTTATAAACTTATAATTACACATATAAACACTAAGTATACTGAAACACGCACATACTCAAAATGCTGCCCATACAAGCCAGTGCAACCCACGCACGGCTGCCACCCTGCTATTCCCAGCTTGTGGTGGTTTTGTTTGGACTGAGTCCGAATCGCACCAGTCGCTCTCCTCTCACTTTCGCTCTCTCTCCCCCCTATGCTGATACGGATGTCTTCATGTTATACTATGCTTTACAGTACAGACACTCAGCCAGGGCTCTAGTCTGCACATAGTAAAGTTAGGTCGCTCTAATCTCTCGAAGCCATATCTCCAAATCACATTGTTGTCACCTGGTTCTCGACAAGGCTAAGGTCACTCAAACATCCCCAGCCCTCACAGACTTCCACTGTAATAAGTCATATTGGCAGACAGCGGTGCGCTCTGCTACGTCAGGGAGCCATTCAAAGCGAAGGATGCATTCCAAATGCCACACTATTCCCTGTATAGTGCACTATATAGGGTGTGGTTTGGAACTCAACCAAACTGCTCCTTCTCATGCTCTTTTAAATAACCTTCCTCTGACTCTCCAACGATTGTTCATGCCTTGCCTCACCCCGCATGAAAGCTTGTGTCTGTGAGTAACCTCCATCTGTTATCCTCATGTCTTCTGTCTTCTGTACTCCATCCCAGAGATGCTACATCTGGCAACCTTCAGACACTGGCACAATAGTTCATCTGTTTTTTACAAGCTGATACTATTGCATAGCAATGTTGGATATATTTGGAGGTACACATTGTAACACAGTAGCGATATTAATATTGGTCACATAGTGTTGGTGGACTGAGGCACAGTGATGACAATTTCATAAACCACACATACATTATAACAGAAGCACTGACAACTGAAATATATATTTCTGCAAAAAGCAACCCCCACCACATGGAGTCCCACCCACCATTTCAAGTAAAACATCAACACTGTACATGATACTTGCGGTCACTTGAACGCATGCACTGCAATAAGGAACCAGCAGAGTGCACTCTATCCATATGACAAACCGGTTCAAAGTATGCTACTGACCTACAAGTCTTGGTTAGACCTTGTCTGAACACTCAATAAGAGAGGATGAACTCACTGACTTCATTACTAACATTGTGTGAGTAGAATAATTTCTCCTCAGGTAAATAACTGAGCACACTGATTTGAATGTCAACAAATCGAACGCGCCAATCACCTTTCACTCCTCTGCAAGGGTAAAAGGTCTGACTATCATTACACATGGACACTATCATCTTATTCCTTATTTAATAGTTGATCATATTCACATGAACAGTTTCTCTATTCCAATTGTGAATTCATTTAGCCTGGTTGTTGGTGCCTCTAAATGTGTGAGCGCTGCCCTTGGTCTGGTCTATCTATAGCCTACTTCCAAGACCCATTACTCCTGAACAGTTAGACAAACAGGTCCAACATTGTGAACTCAAGCACCATATAGATAGCAGATCTCGCTCTGCTTGGTTTGCTCTCTACACTTAGCTGTGTTTCTTGAGTGTTCAGTTTCTGCTCTGAGAGTAGTGTTCTGTTTGTCTCTATCACTATCTCTCTCTGTGTCTGTTTGCCTGACACTTGTCTGGCATGGCCTAGATTCTCCTTGATCTCATCAGTCAATGGGAAGACTTGTGAAGGCCATCTCCCCCATCTCGCTCTGTCTCTCTGCTGCATCTCTGCCACTCTTCTGGCTGTGTCAGCAGTAAGGGGCTGACTCACACCCCCCTCAGCCCCATAGTCCCTCAGGGCCCATCCGGCAAAGGCAACACGTCGCTCCCCCAGACAGACAAGACTCATTTGCATGGCCATAAATCACTCACAAAACTGACACACACCCAGACACAACAAGGAGTATGTCTACGTCCTAAATGGCACGATATTCTCTATATAGTGAACTACTTTTGATCAGTGCCCATAGGGCTCTGGTCAAATGTTGTGCACTATATAGGGATAGGGTGCACTTTGGGACGCAGTCTATGACAGGGCCACAAAACTATTACTGAGATAGAGTAATAATAGTTTTGTGGCCCTATGTGCCAAATTGCAGTGTGGGATTATGCTCCAAGGCAGGAATATAAACTCTTCAATGGAAGATGTTCATGGTGATGGTCATAAGCTGATCTGGGTTCAGTCTCTCATGCTTTTAGCCCCTGACTGGAATGCGGCAGAATGCAGGAGAGGTGTGTTTGGAAAAGTGAGGAAGCCTGATAGTTTCTTCAAGGTTTTCTAATGTACAACTGTGCATGATGCAACCTTACCTTCAAAGGTGAAAAGACAAGACGGTCACTGCTAGTAACTGCAATGTCTTGACTATTGTATTATACACAGGTTGCCTTAGGCTTGATGGAGTCGATAAACAACAAGAATAAGAAATGGTTTCATCATTCATCATATGGGTTCTACAATCAATGAAGTTATCTAAACACTGTCTGACAATTCCATCACCTTCAAGCTGCGCATAGCCAGGTCTACTACACAATAAGCCTGTGTATTGTCCCCACTGGGCAAAAACGTGTTGAATCAACGTTGTTTCCATATGATTTCAACAAAAACATTTAATGTGATGACGGAAATCTGATTCGATTTACAAAAAGTAATCAACGTAAGGGAATTTTGTCTTGTTTTCACCCAACTTTTAACCTAAATCCAATAACATGGTGATTTGTTATGATTTCACACTTTATTCGCATTGACGACTCAAACCCAATACAAATCAACACTAGACGTTGATGAAGCCTAACAATAATGTAGCCTAATACATGTATGTGATTGAATGTGCTATGTCATAGTCGTAAACCCCTTATTTATCATAACCTTCATCTCAAACACATTGAGTTTGTATGGCATCATGATGCAGGTATTATTATAAACTGGGTGGTTCGAGCCCTGAATGTTGATTGGCTGACAGCTGTGGTATATCAGACCGTATACCACAGGTATGTAAACATATTTATTTTTACTGCTCAAATTACGTTGGTAACCAGGTTATAATAGCAACAAGTCACCTCAGGGGTTTGTGGTATATGGCCAAAATACCACGGCACTCTGCGATGCGTCGTACATAAGAACAGCCCTTACTTAGCCTTGGTATATTGGCCATATACCACACCCCCTCGTGCGTTATTGCTTAATTATCAACCATGGTCCCTACCATGCAGAGCCAAGTTTGGACAAACAAATGCTTTTGGATTATTTGAATGTTTGATTGGTTTCAGAATAGATTTTATTCAACCCGAGGAATGAAACGACCCTAATCTCCCTTTAGACGTTAATCTGCAATGGATTAATTTAAAACCACTTTAAGATTTGCATGTAATAAACTGCCAGGAAGGGTCTGCTTTGCCATACTGAACGTGAATTCGCATGTACGAGTCATTCCAATCCCTTCCATTCATTCCAAATCATTCCAAGCCGGTGGCGACGGAAGAGCACATTATACTACTTGCTCCTTCGTTTTTATTGATATGTTGTAACCATTGCCTGGCAGTATGTGATCTATAGGCCTAACTGTCTTTTGCGTTTTGGAAGGGGGAGGAGAATAATTCCTCTATTTTCCCGGTCGATGTTGCGTTCTACCTCTGCGCATTTTCCACTAGCCTATAATTTCCTGGTTCTCAAACTCAATGTCATCCGAGGCGGATGTGAGCGGATCTCACAGGTGTGTCCCTTACCAACTGAGCCAGAGCTCGAGAAGAAACACACCTGGGATCATCATGTGATTCTGTACCTGGGCGTGGAGAAAGTCGGACTCTTTTTGAGTTGTCCGTGTCGTCTTTCAGTAGGAATTGTCAACCAGTTCCCCCTTGTATTTTCTACTGAACAATGCCTTTCTCTAACTCCACGCGCGCTCGGGAATAGTAAAATGTGAACTTTACATGTATTTTGCTTTGGGACTTATTTTACATTTTTAGGGGGACTTTGAAATCTGGACGGCTCGTGTTAGTGCGAATACGTTTCTACCAAGGTGAGTTTACGTGATTGGTGTTCTCGCTTTATAGCCACGGACCGTGTCGGTCTGTTATGTTCTGTCTATATATTATACTCATGTACAAGCAAATGCGGATCGGTTAGAATATACCTTCCTGTATAATTCTGTGTGTGTAAAGATCTGATTAATTTCGTAGCGCGATGAGTAGTGTATCTGTTACTTCCTTTAACAGCTCCGTTGTACAACAGACATTGCACGAGGGACAGATACGCATTTTTTCCACATTTGTATTGACACCAAAAAAGAAAAGTTCGACCAACAATTCACATATTGATCGATACAGGCTACATAGTGATTGATGGAAGTAATTTCTTTGTAAATCTACCCGTTTTTCCTCCACCATTATGAAGTGATGCAACTGTATGGAAATAATGCTTTATTGGTGAACCCGAGTTAGGTTTGAGCATAGCCTTCAGTATTTGCAGTTTAAACACGAAATGGGATTTATATTCACTCAGTAGAGTTGTATGACGGGTATAGTTGTATGATGGGCTACTGTACAGTGCTGAACCCGCCCATGGCACTTGTATGAGTCGAGATACAGTCCAACCTACAGTGTATTTCCTTACCGGTAATTTGCGCAAAGTGATCCATGCACTATTAATTAAAGGTTCACTGTAAACTGACATTTGCCTAGATCCTTGACCACCAACTTTCATTGACTTCATTAGTTTTTCATATGTAATAAACTATGCTTTGGTTATGGAAACATGAACACTTTTACTGAGCTGTTTTCTGTTCCTCTCTTTCTCACAGTAATGTGAAGACAGATAATGGTCTTGTCAGCCCATAAAATGTAGAGCAGCTGGTCAGTCATCAGTCTCTCAACCAGAAACATCTCCCCTCACACACAGACAGACACAGGCAATCTCAGTGAGCCTGACCATGTGAAACACATCCCTGCCTCTGAGTCTGCATGTGAGTTAGTGCGTGCAGTCAGTTACTGAAAGAAAAGCCTTTTTTAATGTCTTGATTGGTACTAGTAGTGATTAATGCCCGTTTGTTGTTTATCTGTGTTGTGGAGAAAATGTAGAACTAATTTGGGGTCTCGACTTACAGTTGAAAGTTAGAATAATAGAATACACAAGGTGCAGTTTACAATTTTTGTTGTGCATTAGCAGTCACAAAATTTTTAGAATGTTAAATTAGTCTAGCGGCCAGCAATCTCAACATGTAGTAAGCATGGTCAAATTATTGACCTGTGTGGTGCCCATTGATTATCAGTTATCATATAAAAAACATTTGCCTCCACCCTATGGCAAAATGTGTAGAATTGCAGCAAACTTGCTTTAAAATGCCAAAGTGTTCTCTACTGCCCATGGCAAAATGTGCAGCATTGCAGGAAATTATCTTTAAAACTGTTATTTCTTTCTTTGATGTCACGAGGGGGTCCACTAAACTGTTTTGCTCACGAGGTATGGATGTGGGTACGAAGACCCACAAGCTACTGCGGCCCCTTATGATGAGTTCCGTTTTTTTGTTGTCCCCCACCCCCATCAAAGTTGCCTATCCCTGATGGAGACAGTAACCCCATTCATGTTATCCTTGAATCTCCTGAGTAGTGCTGTCAGTCCGTGTCTCTCTGTCCCTGGCCCCGGCACTCTGCTCTGCTTGGATCGCACACTGTACAGCCATGTTGTCTATCTAAATCGTCCTTTTATTCCCCAGTCCTACATCCATCCCTGCCGATCCATCACATACAGACATGGGATGCGCCATCTCCTGGGGATTATCCCCATTAAATTACATTAAACAAACGCTCTCATGGTGGAAATTGATTAGTCAGAGTGGGGGGTACACCGCTCGTGGGTAAGCAGGAAGGATGGCCGGGTAGGGTGGGGTGGGCAGAGGGGGGTGGGGGGTTAGCCCCCAAACTCCTCAAAGAGCAAGGCTGATTCCAATAAGGGCCATCTGCTCATAGGGACACACACAGTGAGGCAACCTAAAACCAGGTCTCTCTCTCTCTTTCCTTCTCTCTCTTTTTCTCTCTCTGTCTGTTCCCCACAATGCCTCATTCAGGGTTTATCTCATCCTCTCTGAATAAATAGTGACACCTTATCAGTGTGTAGGAGAGGAGAGTGACCGGTCTGTGATAAATGTTTTCTCCTACTCCGCACAAGGGTGATAAAGACAAGTATACCACTAGGGCTATCCCCCATTTAGTCGACAGGTCGCTTGTTTGGTCGATAGGCTGTTGGTCGATCAAGATTTTTTTGTCAAGCACTCTCATATGGTACCAGTCAAAAGTTTGGACGCACCTACTCTTTATTTTTAAAAATTTCTACATTGTAGAATAATAGTGAAGACATCAAAACTATGAAATAACACATATGGAATCATGTAGTAACCAAAAAAGTGTTAAACAAATCAAAATATATTTGAGATTTGAGATTCTTCAAAGTAGCCACCCTTTATGACAGCTTTGCACACTCTTGGCATTCTCTCAACCAGCTTCATGAGGTAGTCACCTGGAATGCATTTCAATTAACAGGCGGGCCTTATTAAAAGTTAATTTGTGGAATGTCTTTCCTTCTTAATGCGTTTGAGCCCATCAGTTGCGTTGTGACAAGGTAGGGGTGGTATACAGAAGATAGCCCTAATTGGTAAAAGACCAAGTCCATATTATGGCAAGAACAGCTCAAATAAGCAAAGAGAAACGACAGTCCATCAAGACATGAAGGTCAGTCAATCCGTACAATTTCAAGAAGTTTGAAAGTTTCTTCAAGTGCAGGTGTAATAACCATCAAGAGCTATGATGAAACTGGCTCTCATGAGGACCACCACAGGAAAGGAAGACCCAGAGTTACCTCTGCTGCAGATATGTTCATTAGAGTTAACTCCACCTCAGATTGCAGCCCAATTAAATGCTTCACAGAGTTCAAGTAACAGACATATCTCAACATCAACTGTTCAAAGGAGACCGCATGAATCAGGCCTTCATGGCTGAATTGCTGCAAAGAACCCCCTACTAAAGGACACCAATAAGAAGTGAGCTACAGAAGAAGCTCAGTAAAGAGAATTGTATCTTGCAAAATCAGGGAAAATCCAAAAACACCAAAAAGGCAGACGGTGTGCAAAAAATAGTTTCTTGAACTATTTTCAGATAATTTTGGTTAGTGGTTGTAACACGGATATGGATGCCTATGCACGACATACACTCCCCATACGTATTTATTTGGACATTGAAGCAAAAACATTTAATTTGTCTCTGTACTCCAGCATTTTGGATTTGAGATTGAATGTTTATATGAGGCGACAGTACAGAATGTCACCTTGTGTCAACATTTTTGTATTTGGTTCTATATTCCTATTACGACATGACTACATTAAACTTTTCTAGTTTGTTTTGGTTGTGTTTCGGATTATTTTGTGCCCGATAGAAATTTATGGTGAATGTAATTTGTTATTTTGGAGTCCTTTTATTGTACATAAAATAGAATACGTTTCTGAACACTTGCTACCATGATTATGAATAATCATCACTGAAATGAGTAAGAGTTACAGATGCACGAAGATCATAACCCCAAAACATGCTAACCATGCTAACTCATAATTATTCATGATTCATTCGTGAATAGCCATAATTATGGTATCATCCACATTAATGTAAAAGTGTTTAGATTAAAACCTATTCAGCAACACTTTAGTTGACACCCAGTGTCATAACATGTTTTGACACGGTCATAATCATGCTATAATATGTCATAACGGCTGACATAACTTGTCATAATATGGTCATAACACTGTCATGACCCATATATTTACACCTGTTGTGACATATATTGTGTTATTTTATGACTGGTTATGACACCTACAGTTGAAGTCGGAAGTTTACATACACTTAGGTTGAAGTCATTAAAACTCATTTTTCAACCACTCCACAGATTTCATGTTAACAAACTATAGTTTTGGCAAGCCGGTTAGGACATCTACTTTGTGCATGACACAAGTAATTCGTCCAACAATTGTTTACAGACAGATTATTTAACTTATAATTCACTATATCACAGTTCCAGTGGGTCAGAAGTTTACAGATACTAAGTTGACTGTTCCTTTAAACAGCTTGGAAAATTCCAGAAAATTATGTCATGGCTTTAGAAGCTTGTGATAGGCTAATTGACATCAGTTGAGTCAATTGAAGGTGTACCTGTGGATGTATTTAATGGCCTACCTTCAAACTCAGTGCCTCTTTGCTCGACATTATGGGAAAATCAAAAGAAATCAGACAAAATTTTAGACCTCCACAAGTCTGGTTCATCCTTGGGAGCAATCTCCAAATGATTGAAGGTACCACGTTAATCTGTACAAACAATAGTACGCAAGTATAAACACCATGGGACCACGCAGCTGACATACCGCTCAGGAAGGAGACACAATCTGTCTCCTAGAGATGAACATACTTTGGTGCAAAAAGTGTAAATCAATCCCAGAACAACAGCAAAGGACCTTGTGAAGATCCACTGTAAAACGAGTCCTATATCGACATAACCTGAAAGGCCGCTCAGGAAGGAAGAAGCCTCTGCTCCAAATCCGCCATAAAAATGCCAGACTACGGTTTGCAACTGCACATCGGGACAAAGATCGTACTTTTTGGAGAAATGTCCTCTGGTCTGATGAAACAAAAATAGAACTGTTTGGACATAATGACCATGGTTAAGGGGGAGGCTTGCAAGCCGAAGAACACCATCCCAACCGTGAAGCATGGGGGTGGCAGCATCATGTGCTTTACTGCAGGAGGGACTGGTGCACTTCACAAAATATATGGCATCATGAAGAAGGAAAATTATGTGGATATATTGAAGCAACATCTCAAGACATCAGTCAGGATGTTAAAGCTTGGTCGCAAATGGGTCCTCCAAATGGACAATGACTTCAAGCATACTTCCAAAGTTGTGGCAAAATGGCTTAAGGACAACAAAGTCAAGGTATTGGAGTGGCCATCACAAAGCCCTGACCTCAATCCTATAGAAAATTTCTGGGCGAGCAAGGAGGCCTACAAACCTGACTCAGTTACACCAGTTCTGTCAAGAGGAATGGGCCAAAATTCACCCAACTTATTGTGGGAAGCTTGTGGAAGGCTACCCGAAATGTTTGACCCAAGTTAAACAATTTAAAGGCAATGCTACCAAATACTAATTGATTGTATGTAAACTTCTGACCCACTGGGAGTGTGATGAAAGAAATAAAAGCTGAAAGAAATAATTCTCTCTACTGTTATTCTGACATTTCACATTCTTAAAATAAAGTGGTGATCCTAACTGACCTAAGACAGGGAATATTTACTAGGATTAAATGTCAGGAATTGTGAAAAACTGAGTTTAAATATATTTGGCTAAGGTGTATGTAAACTTCCGACTTCAACTGTACATAAGTGTCAAAACCCACATTTATTCAAGTTTCCTTTCGTTGTTGTTGTAATTAATGCTTTAGTCTTTTTTTGTCAAACTTAATGACAGCTTTGCACACTCTTGGCATTCTCTCAACCAGCTTCACCTGGAATGCTTTTCCAACAGTCTTGATGAAGTTCCCACATTTGCTGAGCACTTGTTGGCTGCTTTTCCTTCACTCTGGGGTCCTACTCATCCCAAACCATCTCAATTGGGTAGAGGACGGGTGATTGTGGAGGTCAGGTCATCTGATGCAGCACTCTATCACTCTCCTTCTTGGTCAAATAGCCCTTACACAGCCTGGAGGTGTGTTGGGTCATTGTCCTGTTGAAAAACAAATGATAGTCCCACTAAGCACAAACCAGATGGGATGGCGTATCGCTGCAGAATGCTGTGGTAGCCATGCTGATTAAGTGTGCCTTGAATTCTAAATAAATCACTGACAGTGTCACCAGCAAAGCACCATCACACCTCCTCCTCCATGCTTCATGGTGGGAACCATGCATGCAGAGATCATCCGTTCATCTACTCTGTGTCTCACAAAGACACAGTGGTTGGAACCAAAAATCTCAAATTTGGACTCATCAGACCAAAGGACACATTTTCACCTGTCTAATGTCAATTGCTCGTGTTTCTTGGCCCACGTAAGTCTCTTCTTCTTATTGGTGTCCTTTAGTAGTAGTCTCCTCTGAACAGTTGATGTTAAGATGTGTCTGTTACTTGAACTCTGTAAAGCATTTATTTGGGCTCCAGTTTCTGAGGCTGGTAACTCTAATGAATTTATCCTCTGCAGCAGAGGTAACTCTGGGTCTTCCTTTCCTGTGGTGGTCCTCATGAGAGCCAGTTTCATCATAGCGCTTGATGGTTTTTGTGACTGCACTTGAAGAAACTTTAAAAGGTCTTGAAATTTTCCAGATTGACTGACCTTCATGTCTTAAAGTAATGATGGACTGTCATTTCTCTTTGCTTATTTGAGCTGTTCTTGTCATAATATGGACTTGGTCTTACCACCCCTACCTTGTCACAAGACAACTGATTGGCTCAAACGCATTAAGAAGGAAAGATATTCCACAAATTAACTTTTAACTAGGCACACTTGTTAATTGAAATGCATTCCAGATGACTACCTCATGAAGCTGGTTGAGAGAATGCCAAGAGTGTGCAAAGCTGTCATCAAGGCAAAGGGTGGCTACTTTGAAGAATCTCAAATATAAAATATATTTTGTTTTGTTTAACCCTTTTTTGATTCCATATGTGTTATTTCATAGTTTTTATGTCTTCACTATTATTTCTACAATGTAGAAAATAGTAAAAATAAAGAAAAACCCTTGAATTAGTTGGTGTGTGCAAACTTTTGACTGGTACTGTGTATATATAACATAAACATACTGTTGACACGTAGGCTATGGTGTAATGGAATGGTTTACCTTGTGTGGTAGGTTTTGTGGGCGCTGGTGTTAAGTGTTAACACATGCTATTCTTATTTAATTTCTAACCGGTAAAACGGATGCAGTGCATTCAGACCCCTTCCCCTTTTCCACATTTTGTTACATTAAAGCCTTATTCTAATATTGATTACATTTAAAAAAAAAAAATCATCAATCTACACACAATATCCCATAATTACAAAGCTTAAAAAGGTTTTTTAGAAATATTTGTAAATGTATAAAAAAACTAAAACAGAAATACTTTATTTACATAATTATTCAGACACTATGCTATGAGACTCGAAATTGAGCACTCGGCAGTGATGACACCATAGGCCTTGTTGATCTCTGCACCAGACAGGATGCTCTTGCCAGCATACTTGGGGTCCAGCATGTATGCTGTGGCGTGTAAGGGCTTCAGGCAGAATTCTTTACGCTTTTTGATGTATTTCAGAACTGCAGTTTCCTCTGCTTGGAGCAACAGTGAAGTGGTCAGGGCAGTACGGATTTAATCCTGAACATCAGACAGGATGGCATTGTCTCCCTCAATCCGTGCAATGGCTACTGCTATAGTTTTCAGGAGTTTCAGGCTGCTTACCACTCTCTCCCAAAATACATAATCCAAGATGATGACAACGCCACCCCAACGGGTGTTGCTGGGCAGCTTCAATGTGGTGCTCTTATTCTTCTCACTTTGCTTGGGGAGTTAGATTGCTGCTATAACTTGATCACCCTTCACATACCTAACCATCCATTGTTTTCAGTGCCATGATGTTGTTGAGGATCAGATTCAATGCATGAGTAGCACAGCCAATGGGTGTGATGTGAGGGTAGGACTCCTCCACTTTAGACCAAGCAGCCTTCATGTTCGCAGCATTGTCTGTCACCAGTGCAAATACCTTCTGTGGTCCAAGGTCATTGATGACTGCCTTCAGCTCATCTGCAATGTAGAGACTGGTGTGTCTGTTGTCCCTTGTGTCTGTGCTCTTGTAGAATACTGGTTGAGGGGGGAGAATATGTAGTTAATTATTCCTTGCCCACGAACATTCGACCACCCATCAGAGATGATTGCAATACAGTCTGCTTTCTCTATGATTTGCTTGACCTTCTCTTGAACTCTGTTGAACTCTGCATACAGCAAATTAGTAGATAAACCATGTCTGGTTGGAGGGGTGTATGCTGGGTGAAGAACATTCAGAAATCTCTTCCAATACACATTGCCTGTTAGCATCAGAGGTGAACCAGTTGCATACACAGCTTGAGCAAGACATTCATCAGCATTTCTCTGACTACGTTCCTCCATTGAGTCAAAAAAACCTCTGATTCCAAGAGAACCATGAGCTGTTGCTATCGATAAGGTGTCTGATTCATCATTTTCACCTCGAATAGAAGTAGAGGGACTTTTGTCAGAGGTTGCTTGTTGTGAGCACTGTATGCACTTGGCCAGATGATTCTGCTTCTTTGTTGCATTCTTCACATATGATTTGGCACAGTATTTGCAAATGTACACAGCTTTTCCTTCTACATTCGCTGCAGTGAAATGTCTCCACACATCAGATAGTTCCAGTGACATTTTTCTGTAAAGAAAAAACCCCAAATACAATTCCATATACAGATAAACAGTTAGATTAAAAAACTCATTTTGTAAGATAAATGTTTTAAAATGAAACATGTATTGAAACAGGTGAATTAACACTACTCAGTTAGCAGTCTCAAGCAACCTAAAACCCACATGGTAGCAAAAACTAACTAGCAGAAATTGTTAACAAGTTATAAATTATTTAAACACACTTTGCTGTAGGCTACTATTTACTAGTTAACAACAAAATTATTTATGTCAAATAAAATATATTCACCCCACCCAGTATTGTAGTCAAAACTTACCAGAAAGCATGTAGTCCTTGGCTCAGACAGTGTAGTAGTGTGGGTTCAATAGCATCTCATTAGTGTGCAAGATCTTGAGAATCAGCCGTACATGTGATGGAAGAGTGCACTGCACATGTGATGGAAGAATGCACTGTGCATGCAGAGGGTTGCAATTCCATTGAATTGGGGATAGTTTAACCAAATATGTCACAAGACCTAGAATTGCCTTATGTGTATCCCACAAAAAAGGTTCACTGTTATATAAGCTAACTTTTTTCATGAATTTAAACAAAATTCCAAAATTCCAGGGCTTAACTTCCCATGGAAGATTTCCGGGAAAATGTTGGAAATTTACTGAAAAGTTTCCGAACTTTTGCAACCTTATACAGCACTGATTGTATGTCCATTCTCTCCTTCATAAATAAATAAGGTTTTGCTGGCCTAACATCCTGTATGTATTAATCTTTGTTCACTTGAGATTGAAATGTAAAAATGTATCATGTCCTTTGCAATGTAATATGAAAGGGCTACAGTGAGGTCTTGAGCATTTTTTGATGTGGGTGCATAAGCAGCCTGCCTTTTTAAATGCTTGCTTGAGTGTCTGTGTCACAACTGTAGATGAGGAGGGACCAGCAGCATCACTGGGTGTGCCTGCTGCATGCCCACTCTGTAAATAAGGGAATAGCAAATGTATTATTATTATTGGTGTGTTACATTATAATTATTCTCACACACACACACACACACACACACACACACACACACACACACACACACACACACACACACACAGTCTATATTTTGTGTTGCATTTGAGAATGACCCCATGCACAATTTACATAAATACAAATGAGTCTTAAGAAGACAGTGATTAGTAATTGCAATGAGCCCAACAATTGACAACCAAGTCGACGACTGCCGGATTTTAAATGAACAAAATATGTTGGTTGGGTCGCTAAACTACGTAATGTGTTATCGTGTGTAATGGACGAATAGAGTCTGCAGACACACGACGCATACAGCAGCAGAACAACGTGTAGTGTTTTTACAAGAGTAGTGGTGGTCACAAAGATGACTCAAGAGATTTGAAGTGTTGCCCCCTTTTGCAGCATTTTTTTTTTGCATGTTCTGCAGACAGGGTGACCGTCTTCGATTAAGTTTCCCTCAGCACTCTTGTAAAACCCAAAATACGACCACACTTCAGATTTGGTCCTCTTAGAAGGCTGAAATTCTCCCGAGCGCTGTCACCGCCTCCCGCCATGTTTTCACACAAAACAAAACCCACTTTGCATGCTGTGCCTGCGTCAGACTGTTGCTAACTTTGGTTGATGCTGGACAGTATTTTCAAGCCGTGGTAATCAAACACGGTTTTAATGATAATTAAAATGTAAAACGGTAATAATAACCGTCAGGAATTTTACCGTGGTTTATCATGAAACCGGTAACCTTTTCATCTCTAGTACTGAGTAAAGGGTCTGAGTGCTTTGGTAAATGTAATATTTCCCCCAAAAAATGTTTTATACATTTGCAAAAATGAATGTTCATTATGGGGTATTGTGTGTAGATTGATGAGGGATTTATTTTTTAATCCATTTTAGAATAAGGCTGTAATGTAACAAAATCTGGAAAAAGTCGAGGGGTCTGAATACTTTCCGAATGCACTATGAATGTAAATACAGTAAAATAAAAGGTGACATTCTCTACTGTCGACTCATATAAAATATTTAATCTAAAATGCGGGAGTATAGATCCAAATTAAAAGTTTCAGCTTCACAGTCCAAATACATACGTAGGGGAGTGTAGCCCCTGCCATTCCATCCCCATGTTTTTGAACTCAGTTACAGCTGATAACAAAGCCACTGTGATAATGACAGGCCTACGAGGTGAGATCACATTCATTCTCACGGTTCCTCACCGACAGCTGGCTACTCGGCAGGGCTGTGTCTCTGCTGTGTACGCCTGCGGGGGGTCACAGAGATCCTCTGAGCCCCCCGCCATGCTGCTCAGAGATCCTCCCTAGTTCCGACTACCCACCCTCATACAGACTAAGATTCAACACCACCAAAGGCTTTTCCTCCTCTACTATCGACTCTCCTAATACTGCAGGGTTCCACTTCAGCCCTTTGCCCTCACCATTACGACCTGACCCAAACTCGGTAGGGTTCGATTTACCCCTCAAACAACATTGACACTGTCTCAACCAACACTGCTTTTGTCCTATACCGATGCTCTCTACAGTGTTCACCAACCTACCCATGGCTCTCTCCACCCCACTTCTCATCCCATGCTGATTCTCAGAACACTACCCACTCTCCAACTCTGACTACTATCATCTTTACCTTCAACTGACTCTCCCCACAGTCTCACAAGTCAGACTCCGAGAGAGAATGTGTGTAATTCTGTACAGCACACATGTTCTGTAAAGAGAGAACTTAATTGCTTGACTGAGAAGTTGTACATTGTTATGCGGCTATTCAGAATGTCAGCCTAGATGAAAACATGATCTTCAATACTCATCAAAAAGGCTGAATTAGGAACGTATACTCCCCTACGCATTTACTGTATTTGAACAGTAAAGCTAAAACTTTTAATTTGTCTCTATACTCCAGCATTTTGGATTTGAGATAAAATGTTTTATGAGATAAAAGTACAGAATATCACCTTTTTATATTGAGAGTTTTTATACATATCTGTTTTACCTTTAAGAAATGAATGCACTTTATGTACAGTGGGGAGAACAAGTATTTGATACACTGCCGATTTTGCAGGTTTTCCCACTTACAAAGCATGTAGAAGTCTGTAATTTTTATCATAGGTACTCTTCAACTGTGAGTGACCCCATTGTTTGATTTTTAAGTAATTAATTTGCATTTTATTGCATGACATAAGTATTTGATACATCAGAAAAGCAGAACTTAATATTTGGTACAGAAACCTTTGATTGCAATTACAGAGATCATACGTTTCCTGTAGTTCTTGACCAGGTTTTCACACACTGCAGCAGGGATTTTGGCCCACTCCTCCATACAGACCTTCTCCAGATCCTTCAGGTTTCGGGGCTGTCGCTGGGCAATACGGACTTTCAGCTCCCTCCAAAGATTTTCTATTGGGTTCAGGTCTGGAGACTGGCTAGGCCACTCCAGGACCTTGAGATGCTTCTTACGGAGCCACTCCTGTGTGTTTCGGGTCGTTGTCATGCTGGAAGACCCAGCCACGACCCATCTTCAATGCTCTTACTGAGGGAAGGAGGTTGTTGGCCAAGATCTCGCGATACATGGCCCCATCCATCCTCCCCTCAATACGGTGCAGTCGTCCTGTCCCCTTTGCAGAAAAGCATCCCCAAAGAATGATGTTTCCACCTCCATGCTTCACAGTTGGGATGGTGTTCTTGGGGTTGTACTCATCCTTCTTCTTCCTCCAAACACGGCGAGTGGAGTTTAGACCAAAAAGCTCTATTTTTGTCTCATCAGACTACATGACCTTCTCCCATTCCTCATCTGGATCATCCAGATGGTCATTGGCAAACTTCAGACGGGCCTGGACATGCACTGGCTTGAGCAGGGGGACCTTGCGTGCGCTGCAGGATTTTAATCCATAACGGCATAGTGTGTTACTAATGGTTTTCTTTGGGACTGTGGTCCCAGCTCTCTTCAGGTCATTGACCAGGTCCTGCCGTGTAGTTCTGGGCTGATCCCTCACCTTTCTCATGATCATTGATGCCGCACGAGGTGAGATCTTGCATGGTGCCCCAGACCGAGGGAGATTGACCATCATCTTGAACTTCTTCCATTTTCTAATAATTGCGCCAACAGTTGTTGCCTTCTCACCACGCTGCTTGCCTATTGTCCTGTAGCCCCTCCCAGCCTTGTGCAGGTCTACAATTTTATCCCTGATGTCCTTACACAGCTCTCTGGTCTTGGCCATTGTGGAGAGGTTGGAGTCTGTTTGATTGAGTGTGTGGACAGGTGTCTTTTATACAGGTAACGAGTTCAAACAGGTGCAGTTAATACAGGTTGTAATTATTAAAAAATCATACAATGTGATTTTCTGGATTTTTGTTTTAGATTCCGTCTCTCACAGTTGAAGTGTATCTATGATCAAAATTACAGACCTCTACATGCTTTGTAAGTAGGAAAACCTGCAAAATCGGCAGTGTATCAAATACTTGTTCTCCCCATTGTATGTAGTCCCCACCATTTAAAGGTGCCAAGTATTTGGACAAATTCACTTATAGTGTATTACGTTTAGTCAAAGTTGAGTATTTAGCCCCATATTCCCCATATTCCTAGCACACAATGACTACATAAAGCTTGTAGTCACTACAAACTTGGTCGATGCAGTCGTTCTGGTTGGCGCCGCCCTGTGTGTCGCCCGTTAAGCAGCTCCCATGTTCGTGCGTTAATTGTTGTTTTAGTATGTTTTTCGTGGGTTTTTCTTTTAAGCAGGTGAACTATATAGTTCAGGATTATGGAGTGCTGCTGTTTTACGAAGGTTTTAGCGGTCCTTTTTATCACTGAGGCACTTTTTCTTACGTTTAGCAGCGCAGAACGTACACGCGAGTCCTCAATTATTTACAACCGAGCCCAGCTATTGGATTTAGCACTCTCAGTGCTGCTGAACCCCAGGGAAAGTTTGTTATTCCGGAAGAGTTGAAAAGGCAACGGCGTGGACGCAGGGCGGGATTGAAGTGTAAAGCAAAGCTTAGGAAATACAAGCCGGCTATCCCGTCTATTATTATGGACAACATGAGATCGCTGCATAACAAGATGGAGGAACTAGAGGGTCTTGTCCATGGACAAAGGGAGTTCAGAGAAGCTAGTCTAGTGTTTTTTTACTGACATGGCTGAATGATAACATCCCCACAGGGAATGTCACTATCTGAGGTTTCCAGACCATCAGAGCAGACCGGGATAGAGCTTCTTCCGGTAAGAGTAAGGGAGGGGGGCTGGCTTTATTAGTCAACAACAGATGGTGTAATCCGAGCCAAATTACTCTTAAGGAACAGTTTTGTATCCCGGACATTGAGCTGTTAGCCGTTAGACTAAGACCCTACTATTTGCAGAGGGAATTCACCGTGGCCATTTCTGTTATTGTTTACATCCCGCCCTCCGCTGACGCAAACACAGCATGTAACGTCATCCACTCTGTTATCACAAGGTTACAGACAGTGCATCCCAGTGCCTTTTTGGGGATTTTAACCATGCATCTCTCTTCAACACTGCAGTGCCCAACTAGGAATAATAAATATTTTTATATGCTAATGTGAAGGATGCATACAACTCCACTGCACTCCCTCCCCTAGGTAGATCGGATCACAACCTTGTCCACCTCACCCCACTCTACAGGCCTCTGGTCCAACAGCAACCCTGGGTCACCAGCAACCTGAAGGCTCTGCTGAATGAGAAGAAGAGGGCCTTCAAGGAGGAGGACAAGGACAAATTTAAATGCGTCCAGAGTGAGCTGAAGTTGGGGGGAAGAGGGGAAGAGAGTGTATAAGAAGAAGATGGAGGACAAGCTAAGGCAGAGTGAGAGAGGTGTGGAAGGGTATGAGAAATATCACTGGCTTCAAAAAGTCAAACTGTGGTCAGATGGAGAGGGCCCAGGACAGAGCCAATGAGCTGAACCAATTTTTTAACAGGTATGATATTAGCTCTGTCTACCTCCCCTCCAGCTCTACAGGCCACACACCCTTACGGTTGTTGTCCCACCCCCCCTTTGCACACGACACCTCCGTTGAGACAATCAGCGACCCCCCTTCCCACTCCCTCTGGACTGTTCTGAAACACCTCCCTTCCCCCCACCTCTGGACTGATCCTCAACACCCCCCTTACCTCCACCTCCCCACCTGAGCTGGCTTTCACCACCAACCAAGTGAAGAGAGAGCTGAAGAGACTTCATCAGGGAAAAGCGGCGGGCCCTGATGGCATCAGCCCAAGGGTGCTTAGGGTCTGTGCTGAAGAACTGTGTGGAATACTCCAGCGCCCCTTCAACCTTAGCTTGAGCCTGGAAAGGGTCCCTGTGCTGTGGAAAACATCCTGCCTTGTCCCAGTGCCCAAGAATGCGCACCACACTGTCCTGAATGACTTCAGACATGTAGTGCCAACATCCCACATCATGAAGACCCTGGAAAGGACCCCGTGCAGATTGCATACCAGCGCAACATCAGGGGGGATGATGCAATCATCTACCTTCTTCAGAGGGCCTACTCTCACCTGGACAACGCAGGCTGCATTGTGAGGGTTATGTTTTCTGACTTCTCCAGTTTCTTCAATACCATTCAGCTCCTGCTACTGGGTGAGAAGATGAGGAGGATGAAAGTGGAAACACTCTTAGTCTTCTGGGTTATGGACTACCTGACCGGTAGGACAAGCTTGTTTTAGTTCGTTTTTTTTTTCGTCTCTTTTCTCTAGTTTTTTATTTTTTATTTTGCTACAGTTGAATTATAATAGTTCAGGATTATGGATTTTATAGTCGTCAACTGTTATTGTTTACAACAGAGCCCAGCTCCTGGATTTAGCCCACGCAGCGCTGCTGCTCCCCAGGGAAAAGTTTGATATTCCGGACGAATTGAAAAGACGACGCCGTGGATGCAGGGCGGGATTGAAATGTAAGGCAAAGCGGAGGAGGTTCAAGTACAAGCCGGCTATACCGTCTATTATTATGGGCAATGTGAGGTGTCTACATAACAAGATGGATGAGTTAGAGGGACTTGTTCGTGGACAAAGGATTTATCGTGAAACGAGCCTAATGTGTTTTACTGAGACTTGGCTGAACGATAACATCCCCATACAGAACGTCACTATCGACGGTTTCCAGACCATCAGAGCGGACAGGGATCGCGTCTCTTCCGGTAAGAGTAAGGGTGGTGGGCTGGCTTTATTAGTTAACAACAGATGGTGTCATCCGAACCATATTACTCTTAAGGAAAAGTTTTGTAGCCCGGACATTGAGCTGTTAGCCGTTAGCCTGAGACCCTACTATTTACCGAGGGAATTCACGGCGGCCATTGCTGTTATTGTTTACATCCCGCCCTCCGCTGACGCAAACGCAGCGTGTGACGTCATCCACCCTGTTATCGCGAGGTTACAGACAGCGCATCCCAGTGCTTTCTTTGCCATTTCGGGGGATTTTAACCATGCATCTCTCTCTTCAACGCTGCCCACGTTCAAACAGTTTGTGAAGTGCCCAACCAGGAATAATAAAACTCTGGACTTGTTATATGCTAATGCGAAGGATGCATACAACTCCACTGCACTCCCTCCCCTCGGTAGATCGGATCACAACCTTGTCCACCTCACCCCACTCTACAGGCCTCTGGTCCAACAGCAGCCTGCAACCACCAGGACTATTAGGAGATGGTCCCCGGAGGCGAATGAGGCCCTACAGGACTGTTTTGAAACAACAGACTGGGATGTGCTCTGTGAGGCTCATGGGGAGGACATCGATGGACTCACTGACTGCATAACAGACTATATTAATTTTTGTGTAGACAACACTGTACCCACCAGGAAGGTACGCTGTTTCCCAAACAATAAACCCTGGGTCACCAGCGACCTGAAGGCCCTGCTGAATGAGAAGAAGAGGGCCTTCAAGGAGAGGGACAAGGACAAATTGAAATGCGTCCAGAGGGAGCTGAAGTTGCGGATTGCTGAGGGGAAGAGGGTGTATGAGGAGAAGATGGAGGACAAGCTGAGGCAGAGCCAGGTGAGAAAGGTGTGGAAGGGTATGAGAAATTTCACTGGCTTCAAAAAGTCAAACAGTGGGCAGACGGAGGGGACCCAGGACAGAGCCAATGAGTTGAACCAATTTTTTAACAGGTTTGATACTGGCCCTGTCCACCTCCCCTCCAGCTCCCCAGACCACACACCCTCACGGCTGTCCCACCCCCACTTTGCTCACAGCACCTCTGCTGAGACAATAAGTGACCCCACCTCCGCCCCTGCTACCTCTGGACTGATCCTCAACACCCCCCTTCCCCCCACCTCCCCACCTGGGCTGGCTTTCACCACCAACCAAGTGAAGAGAGAGCTGGAGAGACTACATCAGTGGAAAATTCGGCGGGCCCTGATAGCATCAGCCCAAGAGTGCTTAGGGTCTGTGCTGACCAACTGTGTGGAATACTCCAGCGTCTTTTCAACCTTTGCCTGAGCCTAGAAAGGGTCCCTGTGCTGTGGAAAACATCCTGCCTCGTCCCAGTGCCCAAGAAGGCACACCCCACTGTCCTGAATGACTTCAGACCTGTAGCGCTAACATCCCACATCATGAAGACCCTGGAAAGGTTAGTCCTTGCTCACCTCAGACCCCTGGTGTGTTCATCAATGGACCCCCTGCAGTTTGCATACCAGCGCAACATCGGGGTGGATGATGCAATCATCTACCTTCTGCAGAGGGCCTACTCTCACCTGGACAACGCAGGTTGCACTGTGAGGGTTATGTTTTTTTACTTCTCCAGTGCCTTCAATACCATTCAGCCCCTGCTACTGGGTGAGAAGATGAGGAGGATGAAAGTGGAAGCACCCTTAGTCTCCTGGGTCACGGACTACCTGACCGGAAGGCCACAATTTGTGCGACTACAGAGCTGTGTTTCAGAACGGGCAGTTAGCAACACAGGGGCCCCCCAGGGAACGGTCCTGTCCCCCTTCCTGTTCACCCTCTACACCTCAGACTTCAGATATAACTCTGAAACATGCCACCTACAGAAGTTCTCGGATGACTCTGCTATTGTAGGGTGCATCAGGGGTGGGCAGGAGGAGGAGTACAGGAGCACAATCAGTGACTTTGTGTTGTGGTGTGAGCAGAACCACCTTCAGCTCAACATCAGCAAAACAAAGGAGATGGTGGTGGACTTCAGGAGAACCAAGGCACAACTGACTGCAGTCCCTATACAGGGGATGGATGTGGAAATGGTTGGGTCATACAAGTTCCTGGGAGTCCATATGGACAACAGGCTGGAATGGGCCGGTAACACCGGGGCCCTGTACAAAAAGGGCCAGAGCCAACTCTACTTTCTGAGGAGGCTCAGGTCCTTCAACGTGTGCAGTAAACTACTGCATACCTTCTACCAGTCTGTGGTGGCCAGTGCCATCTTTTTTGCAGTGGTGTGCTGGGGAGCAAACATCAAAGCCGGTGATGCTTCTCGGGTAAATAAGCTGATCAGGAAGGCTAGCTCTGTCCTGGGGATGAGCCTTGACACTCTAGAGGAGGTGGCGAAGAGACGGATCCTGGCCAAACTGCTGGCCATCATGGACAACGTCACCCACCCTCTGCACGCTATGGTTATGACGCAGAGGAGCACTTTCAGTCACAGACTGATCCCACCACGGTGTGCCAGAGAGCACTACAGGAGGTCCTTCCTGCCGGCGGCTATTAGACTATATAATGCCTCACCGGGGTGCCGTGCCGTCAGCAACATAGATCTGGAACTGTTGGGGTGCTAGGACCTAGTTCAACAATTATGCATCCATCCGTGAGTAACTCTGGTCCATCAGCACACATCCACTCAGGACCTATTTATTCATACAGGTCTGTATATACATACTCATGTACAGTTGTTATATCATATCACATGCAATATTGTTAGTAATTATTGGACTTAACTTACGTAGGCATTCACTCAGGAATGCATATTATTAGTATCCTGCCAGTTGCACTTTTTCTCATTGCTTTTAGTATATCGAATGTGCAATACGTGCAGTTGTCTGTAATTATACCCTGCGCACTAAGGACTGTATTTTAAGGGAATTACTATTATTACCCCAAATTATATCATACACACATTTAGCTATTAAAGTATCTCCTCCTGTCATTTACCTGTACAGTTTATGTAACCATGCAAGTATTCACTTATCTGTAAATATAACTGTATATTTACCTGTACAGCTAATTTAACCATGCAAAATATTCACTTACCTGTTCATTTAGCCAGTCTGTATATTAAGTAAACTATTATTCCCTCGCTCATATCATACGCATTTTTAGCTACTGAAGTATTTCTCTGCCATCAACCTGTATAGTATAGTTAACCATCCAACATCCACCAATGTATAGTGTACATATTCAGCCAACCACTCATACTATGCAATGTCTTTTTATAGCTTTTTTTTGCACTCCAGATATTTTGTATTTCTATACTTTTTCATACTGCCGCTATATGTATCATGTACCGTGTATCTGTCTTTTGTGTACTTTCGTTGTGGCATTTTGCACCTGCCCTGTGTTTTGTTGTAGCTGCTTGACAATGAAATTTCCCCCCCCGGGGGAGCAATAAAGTACCTATCTATCTATCTATCTATCTATCTAGTACGAGAAAAAGCACTGTGCAGCACCACCTTCATTACTCACCGCACTGTGTAAAGTAATTGTTGTTGGCAACAACAAAGTACATTTTAAGTAAAAAGTGTATGAATGTATAGAACGAACATGAGCAACCATAAGCTTTCTCCTAGCTAGTAGCTAGTTAGCCTTACATTTACAGTTTAGTAATTTTTTAGCTGTGTCAGGTTTTATCTAACTAGCTAACGCTGTATTCTGACAATGTGAAAAACTGATAGTCAATGTTCTGAAGCCAGGAATACTTGCTCGCTACAAAATAACTTGCACAATCCCTGATATTCTTCATCATAGGGTCAGAAAGTTAGCAAAAAAAAAAGGGTGTTTTTTTCAAAGGCGTGCAAAGAACTGGAAGTAAGTTCTTGGCAACTTCCCACACACCATCCCTGGCAAACTAGCTGGCAAATGTGAGTGCTTTCAACTTAGATGTCTTTGACTTCATCACAGTGATTATTGGTCATGAAGGTGTGTTCCATGTCTTAAGACTTTGTTTGGTGCTACATGTTCGTGGCAGGAGAGTGACAGCCATGAACAGACAGATAGGTAGAGAGGGAGAAGAGCCTCTCCAAGCCGATAGAATTCATAGACTGATGATCTTTCAGTGTGAATCAATCAGAATTATCATATATGATCTCTGATGAAATTATTGCATCTTAAGTCTAGAAGGTGTATTGCATGTGTTAAATTCATGCAGGAGAGACCAACAGACAAAATCAAATCAAATGTTATTGAGACAAAATCAAATCAAATCAAATGTTATTGGTCACATACACATGTTCAGCAGATGCTATTGCAGGTGTTCCTAGCTCCAACAGTGCAGTAATATCTAATAATACTCAACAATACACACAAATCTAAAAGTAAAATAATGGAATTAAGAAATATATAAATATTTGAATGAGCAATGTCGGAGTCCAGAGAGTGTGTGTGTGTGTGTGTGTGTATGTGTATGTATGTACAAAGTCCTTTGCTTTTATTCTGAGATTGATTTACACTTTTCGCACTAAAGTACATTAATCTCTAGGAGATAGAATGCATCTCCTTCCTGAGCAGTATGATGGCTGCGTGGTCCCATGGTGTTTTATACTTGCATACTATTGTTTGTACAGAAGAATGTGGTACTTTCTGGCGTTTGGAAATTGCTCCCAAAGATGAACCAGACTTGTGGAGGTCTACAAAAAAAAAGATTCTGAGGTCTTGGCTCATTTGTTTTGATTTTCCCATGATGTCGAGCTAAGAGGCACTGAGTTTGAAGGTTGGCCTTGAAATACATCCACAGGTACACCTCCAATTGACTCAAATGATGTCAAGTAGCTTATTAGAAGCTTCTAAAGCCATGACATTATTTTTTTAAGCTGTTTAAAGGCACAGTCAACTTAGTGTATATACAGTCGTATGAAAAAGTTTGGGCACCCCTGTCAATTTCCATGATTTCCATTTATAAATAATTGGGTGTTTGGATCAGCAATTTCATTTTGATCTATCAAATAACTGATGGACAAAGTAATATTTCAGTAGTGAAATTAGGTTTATTGGATTAACAGAAAATGTGCAATATGCATCAAAACGAAATAAGACAGGTGCATAAATCTGGGCACCCCAACAGACAAATCACATTAATATTTAGTAGAGCCTCCTTTTGCTAAAACAACAGCCTCTAGACGCTTTCTATAGCCTCTAATGAGTGTCTGGATTCTGGATGAAGGTATTTTGGACCATTCCTCCTTACAAAACATCTCCAGTTCAGTTAGGTTTGATGTTTGCAGAGCATGGACAGCCCGCTTCAAATCATCCCACAGATTCTCAATGATATTCAGGTCTGGGGACTGGGATGGCCATTCCAGAACATTGTACTTGTTCCTCTGCATAAATGCCCGGGTAGATTTTGAGCAGTGTTTTGGGTCGTTGTCTTGTTGAAATATCCAGCCCCGGCGTAACTTCAACTTTGTGACTGATTCTTCAACATTATTCCCAAGAATCTGCTGATATTGAGTGGAATCCATGCGACCCTCAACTTTAACAAGATTCCCAGTACCGGCACTGGCCACACAGCCCCACAGCATGATAGAACCCCCACCAAATTTTACTGTGGGTAGCAAGTGTTTTTCTTGGAACGCTGTGTTCTTTTGCCGCCATGCATAACGCCCCTTGTTATGACCAAATAACTCAATCTTTGTTTCATCAGTCCACAGTACCTTATTCCAAAATGAAGCTGGCTTGTCCAAATGTGCGTTTGCATACCTCAAGCGACTCTTGTTTGTGGCGTGTGTGGAGAAAAGGCTTCTTCCGCATCACTCTCCCGTACAGCTTCTCCTTGTGCAAAGTGTGCTGAATTGTTGAACGATGCACAGTGACACCATCTGCAGCAAGATGATGTTGTAGGTGTTTGGAGGTGGTCTGTGGGCTGTTTTTGACCGTTCTCACCATCCTTGTGCCTGTGGTCTTCCATTTCCTCACTATGTTCCTCACAGTGGACACTGACAGCTTACATCTCTGCGATAGCTTTTTGTAGCCTTCCCCTAAACCATAATATTGAACAATCTTTGTTTTCAGGTCATTTGAGAGTTGTTTTGAGGCCCCCATGTTGCCACTCTTCAGAGGAGAGTCAAAGAGAGCAACAACTTGCAATTGGCAACCTTAAATACCCTTTCTCATGATTGGATGCACTTGTCTATGAAGTTCAAGGCTTAATGAGCTCATCAAACCAATTGTGTGTTCCAATAAATCAGTGCTAAATAGTTACAGGTATTAAAATCAACAGAATGACAAGGGTGCCCAAATTTTTGCATAGCCTATTTTTCACATCTGATTTAATTTCATACAAATTAATATTGCTACACTAAAAATCTTTGTCTGGACAATACCCCAGTACTCAGCTTTTATTAGAAAATGAATGGCATGCCACTGTGATCATTCTCTGTGTCGACAGAGTAAATTATTATGCAGCCTCAGAGGGGTGCCCAAACGTTTTCATACGACTGTAAACTTCTGACCCACTGAAATTGTGATATAGTGAATTATTAATTAAATAATCTGTCTGTAAACAATTGTTAGAAGAATTACTTGTGTCGTGCACAAAGTAGATGTCCTAACCAACTTGCCAAAACTAGTTTGTTAACATGAAATCTGTGGAGTGGTTGAAAAATGAGTTTTAATGACCTCAACCTAAGTGTATGTAAACTTCAGTCTTCAAATGTATATACAGTGGGGAGAACAAGTATTTGATACACTGCCGATTTTGCAGGTTTTCCTACTTACAAAGCATGTAGAAGTCTGTATTTTTTATCATAGGTACACTTAAACTGTGAGAGACGGAATCTAAAACAAAAATCCAGAAAATCACATTGTATGATTTTTTAATAATAAATTTGCATTTTATTGCATGACAAGTATTTGATCACCTACCAACCAGTAAGAATTCCGGGTCTCACAGACCTGTTAGTTTTTCTTTAAGAAGCCCTCCTGTTCTCCACTCATTACCTGTATTAACTGCACCTGTTTGAACTCGTTACCTGTATAAAAGACACCTGTCCACACACTCAATCAAACAGACTCCAACCTCTCCACAATGGCCAAGACCAGGGAGCTGTGTAAGGACATCAGGGATAAAATTGTAGACCTGCACAAGGCTGGGATGACGGTCAATCTCCCTCGGTCTAGGGCACCATGCAAGATCTCACCTCGTGGGGCATCACTGATCATGAGGAAGGTGAGGGATCAGCCCAGAACTACACGGCAGGACCTGGTCAATGACCTGAAGAGAGCTGGGACCACAGTCTCAAAGAAAACCATTAGTAACACACTACGCCGTTATGGATTAAAATCCTGCAGCGCACGCAAGGTCCCCCTGCTCAAGCCAGCGCATGTCCAGGCCCGTCTGAAGTTTGCCAATGACCATCTGGATGATCCAGAGGAGGAATGGGAGAAGGTCATGTGGTCTGATGAGACAAAAATAGAGCTTTTTGGTCTAAACTCCACTCGCCGTGTTTGGAGGAAGAAGAAGGATGAGTACAACCCCAAGAACACCGTCCCAACCATGAAGCATGGAGGTGGAAACATCATTCTTTGGGGATGCTTTTCTGCAAAGGGGACAGGACGACTGCACCGTATTGAGGGGAGGATGGATGGGGCCATGTATCGCGAGATCTTGGCCAACAACCTCCTTCCCTCAGTAAGAGCATTGAAGATGGCTGGGTGGCTGGGTCTTCCAGCATGACAACGACCCGAAACACACAGCCAGGGCAACTAAGGAGTGGCTCCGTAAGAAGCATCTCAAGGTCCTGGAGTGGCCTAGCCAGTCTCCAGACCTGAACCCAATAGAAAATCTTTGGAGGGAGCTGAAAGTCCGTATTGCCCAGCGACAGCCCTGAAACCTGAAGGATCTGTATGGAGGAGTGGGCCAAAATCCCTGCTGCAGTGTGTGCAAACCTGGCCAAGAACTACAGGAAACGTATGATCTCTGTAATTGCAAACAAAGGTTTCTGTACCAAATATTAAGTTCTGCTTTTCTGATGTATCAAATACTTATGTCATGCAATAAAATGCAAATTAATTACTTAAAAATCATACAATGTGATTTTCTGGATTTTTGTTTTAGATTCCGTCACTCACAGTTGAAGAGTACCTATGATAAAAATTACAGACTTCTACATGCTTTGTAAGTGGGAAAACCTGCAAAATCGGCAGTGTATCAAATACTTGTTCTCCCAACTGTACTTGATAGAGTAATTTGTATGTTAAAGATAATGACTAAAGTGTTCCACCCTGAAATTGTATAATGTGAATTAGAATAAGACAATAATCCAATAATATGTGTGACTAAAAAGCTAGGGCATTGTGTTTTTTGCAATAAAAGCAGGGTATAGTCAAGGCGAGAAGAGGAACTCTAGACAAACAACTTGTGATGACCACTGAAACCAATAACAGGAAGGATGAAGGGAACTGTTAGGACCTATTTAGCCTATGGGTAGGCTTACAGGAAACATGACCTGTCTAGCCTACAGATGACCTATCGCTAGACTTACAGAAAGCATGCTTGCAGAATGTAATAATATTGTGAAACATGATAACCATAAATGAATATGAAATTGTACAACAACTCCAGTGGGAGGTTTTATATGACAGAAACGTGTGTGTGTATAAAAGATGTGCCCTGAACTTGAGAGACCAGAGCTCTCTTAATAAACTACTGATGTACTGTAGACTGGGGTTTTGTCTAATTCTTGTTTAACCAGAGCCTTACAACCTCTGGGAATTATTCAAAGTTTGAGTGATAGTTGAGTTCAACCATTGAGACAGTAAAATTCTCGTGACAATACTGTATATACACTACCTTTCAAAAGTTTGGGGTCACTTAGAAATGTCCTTGTATTTCAAAGAAAAGCAAAATGTTTTGTCCATTATAATAACATCAAATTGATCAGAAATACAGTGTAGACATTGTTAATGTTGTAAATGACTGTTGTAGCTGGAAACGGCCCATTATCAGCAACCATCACTCCTGTGTTCTAATGGCACGTTTTTAAATTTTATTTAACCAGGTAGGCCAGTTGAGAACTAGTTCTCATTTACAACTGCGACCTGGCCAAGACAAAGCAATGCAGTGCGACAACAAAATAACAACACAGAGTTACACATGGAATAAACAAACATACAGTCAATAACACAATAGAAAATCTATATACAGTGTGTGCAAATGTAGTTAGTTTAGGGAGGTAGGACAATAAATAGTCCGTAGTGGCAAAATAGTTACCATTTAGCATTAATACTGGAGTGATAAATGTGCAGATGATGAAGTGCAAATATGCATTTGGTGCGGGCAGAGATACTGGGGATGAGGTAGTTTTGGGTGGGCTATTTACAGATGGGCTATATACAGGTGCAGGGATCGGTAAGCAGCTCTGACAGCTGATGCTTAAAGTTAGTGAGGGAGATAAGAATCTCCAGCTTCAAGGATTTTTGCAATTCGTTCCAATCATTGGCAGCAGAGAACTGGAAGGAATGGCGGCCAAAGCAGGTGTTGGCTTTGGGGATGACCAGTGAAATATATCTGCTGGAGCACTTGCTACAGGTGGGTGTTGCTATGGTGACCAGTGAGCAAAGACTTATAGATGACCTGGAGCCAGTGTGTTTGACGACGAATATGTAGTGAGGGCCAGCCAACAAGAGCATACATTTTGCAGTGGTGGGTAGTATATGGGCCTTTGGTGACAAAACGGATGGCGCTGTGATAAATTACATCCAATTTGCTGAGGAGAGTGTTGGAGGGTATTTTGTAAATGACTTCTCCGAAATCAAGGATCGGTAGGGTAGTCATTTTTACGAGGGCATATTTGGCAGCATGAGTGAAGGAGGCTTTGTTGCGAAATAGGAAGCCGATTTATAGATTTCATTTTGGTTTGGAGATGAGTCTGGAAGGAGAGTTTACAGTCTAACCAGACACCTAGGTATTTGTAGGCGTCCACATATTCTAAGTCAGACCCTCCCAGAGTAGTGATGCTAGTCAGGCGGGCGGTTGCGGGCAGCGATCGGTTGAAGATTATGCATTTAGTTTTACTAGCATTTAAGAGCAGTTGGAGGCCAAGGAAGGAGTGTTGTATGGTATTGAAGCTCGTTTGAAGGTTTGTTAACACAGTGTCCAATGATGGGCCAGAGCTCTCATTTAGGGTTGTACCTGGTAGGTTCCTTGATAAGATTGAGGGCATCTAGCTTAGATTGTAGGACGGCCGGGGTGTATACAGAATCGTAGAGGTGGATCAGAGAGTCACCAGCAGCAAGAGCGACATTGATATATACAGAGAATAGAGTCGGCCCGAGAATTGAACCATGTGGCACCCCCATATAGACTGACAGAGGTCCTGACAACAGGCCCTCCGATTTGACACAATGAACTCTATCTGAGAAGTAGTTGGTGAACCAGGCGAGGCAGTCATTTGAGAAACCAAGGCTATTGACAGAGGCGGTGATTGACAGAGTCGAAAGCCTCGGCCAGGTCGGTGAAGACGGTGACACAGTACTGTCTTTTATCGATGGTGGTTATGATATCGTTTAGGACCTTGAGCGTGGCTGAGGTGCACCCATGACCAGCTCGGAAACCAGATTGCATAGCGGAGAAGGTATAGTGGGATTCGAAATGGTCGGTGATCTGTTTATTAACTTGGCTTTCGAAGACTTTAGAAAGGCAGGGCAAGATGGATATAGGTCTGTAACAGTTTGGGTCTAGAGTGTATCCCCCTTTGAAGAGGGGGATGACCGCGGCAGCTTTCCAATCTCTAGGGATCTCTGACGAAAGAGATGTTGAACAGGCTAGTAATAGGTGTTGCATCAATAGCTGCGGATAATTTTAGAAAGAAAGGGTCCAGATTATCTAGCCCAGCTGATTTATAGGGGTCCAGATTTTTCAGCTCTTTCAGAACATCAGCTATCTGGATTTGGGTGAAAGAGAAGCGGGGGGGGGGGGGGCCTTGGGCAAGTTGCTGCGAGGGGTGTAGAGCTGTTGGCCGGGGTAGGGGTAGCCAGGTGGCAAGCATGGCCAGCCGTAGCAAAATGCTTATTGAAATTCTCTATTTTCTTAGATTTATCAGTGATGACAGTGTTTCCTAGCCTCAGTGCAGTGGGCAGCTGGGAGGAGGTGCTCTTATTCTTCATGGACTTTTCAGTGTCCCAGAACTTTTCGGAATTAGTGCTACAAGATGCACATTTCTGTTTGAAAAAGCTAGACTTTGCTTTCCTTCCTGACTTCCCTGAAAAGTTGCATATCGCGGGGGCTATTCGATGATAATGCAGTACGGCACAGGATGTTTTTGTGTTGGTCAAAGGCAGTCAAGTCTGGAGTGAACCAAGGGCTATACCTGTTCTTAGTTCTAAACTTTTTAAATGGGGCATGCTTATTTAAGATGGTGAGGAAAGCACTTTTAAAGAACAACCAGGCATTCTCTACTGACGGGATGAGGTCAATATCTTTCCAGGATACCTGGGCCAGGTCGATTAGAAAGGCCTGCTTGCTAAAGTGTTTTAATGAGCGTTTGACAGTGATGAGGGGTGGTTGTTTGACCGCGGACCCATTATTGACGCAGGCAATGAGGCAGTGATCGCTGAGATCCTGATTGAAGACAGCGGAGGTGTATTTAGAGTGCATGTTAGTCAGGATGATATATATTAGGGTGCCCTTTTCATTGCTTTTAGTATATCGAATGTGCAATACGTGCAGTTATCTGTAATTAAACCCTGCGCACTAAGAACTGTGTTTTAAGGGAATTACTATTATTACCCCAAATTATATCATACACACGTTTAGCTATTTAAGTATCTCTTCCTGTCATTTACCTGTACAGCTAATTTAACCATGCAAAATATTCACTTACCTGTTCATTTAACCAGTCTGTCTATTAAGTAAACTATTAATACCCTCACTTATATCATATGCATTTTTAGCTATTGAAGTATTTCTCTGCCATCGACCTGTATAGTATAGTTAACCATCCAACATCCACCAATGTATAGTGTACATATTCCGCCAATCTCCCATACTATGCAATGTCTTTTTATAGCTTTTTTGCGCTCCAGATATCTTGTATTTCTATAGTTTTTCATACTGCCGATCTATGTATCGTGTACCGTGTATCTGTCTTTTGTGTATTTTCGTTCTGGCATTTTGCACCTGCCCTATGTTTTGTTGTAGCTGCTTGACAAAGAAATTTCCCCCTCGGGGATCAATAAAGTATCTATCTATCTATCTATCTATCTATCTATCTATCTATCTATCTATCTATCTATCTATCTATCTATCTATCTATCTATCTATCTATCTATCTATCTATCTATCTATCTATCTATCTATCTATCTATCTATCTATCTATCTATCTATCTATCTATCTATCTATCTATCTATCATGACAGAGTGATCTGCAGCCTTGTCTTCGTCAACACTCTCACCTGTGTTAACGAGACAATCACTGACATGATGGCAGCTGGTCCTTTTGTGGCAGGGCTGAAATGCAGTGGAAATGTTTTGGGGGATTATGTTCATTTTCATGGCAAAGAGGGACTTTGCAATTAATTGCAAATCATCTGATCACTCTTCAGGACATTCTGGAGTATATGCAAATTACCCTCATCAACACTGAGGCAGCAAACTTTGTGGAGACCAATACTTGTGTCATTCTCAAAACTTTTGGCCACGACTGTACTACTCCCTTCACAGAACAGCGCAAACTGGCTCTAACCAGAATAGAAAGAGGATTGAGAGGCCCTGATGCACAACTGAGCAAGAGGACAAGTACATTAGAGTGCCTAGTTTGAGAAACAGACACAAGGCCTCAACTGGCAGCTTCATTAAATATTACACGCAAAACACTAGTCTTTATTGGCTAGTCTGAGATATGGCTTTTTCTTTGCAACTGCCTAGAAGGCCAGCATCCCGGAGTCGCCTCTTCACTGATGGGAAATAAAGGTCTTCACAACTTTATTCCTCAATTTCACCTCTATTGTAAAATATAAATGCAAACTTCATCATCCAAGCATCACACGGAACACATCCACAGCCAAACTCATTCCATAAACCAGTCTAAATAACAGGTTACACTGACAAAAAACAAAACATAAGTTAGCGACCTAACAGCTAGACTTGTTTATAATGTACCACATATCTGGTAAGCACAAGGGAGAAATGTAATAATGTTTAGAAAAGAGATGTGTGTCAGCTAAGTTAACACCAGCTAAATTATTTATGATGGCAGCCATGTTTGACAAGCGAAAACTACCTAATTCCAGAATGCCATTCACTATACGACGCAAATAAACAAAGTAAAAGATGGCTGCACTCATTGTCCGAAAAATATTTACTTAGCTTGGCCACGTTTCAGCATATAAAAAATATTTGATTTACTTGTAACAGTGTATACAGGATCTGGAGCACATGACTTGACAAGTCGTTTACAGCTTTTGACAAATCTCAAAGCAAATAAAATGCTATCACCTCACAGATCATCACCCCAAATACAAGCCTACTGCTTAGCCTAACCATAGCGTGAAAGCTAAACAAGTTTGCCAGAATTGGGTGAAACCATTTGAGGGGTTTGCGGGGGGTTCATTTCATTTGTGGGGGATTTCAAGTCCATGGGGGGTAGAAATGGGGGATGGTATCGTGGGGGGGATATGATGCAGGAAATATTACTATGATGTAGGATTTATCAACAAATGTGGGGCAAACACAGGTGAAGTTTATAAGCTAAATAAAAATGTAAAGGAGAGTCTGAGCTGGCAACCCTGAGTAATGATAGTTACAATCTAAATCAGTTTAGTGAACTATCCCTTCACCTCACTTTGATATAACGTCTTTGGTCTGACCGACGTTTACGTGACAACCAGAATGCATAGTATAATGTCAACAAACATGACACCACACATAGCTGGCATTTAGCTTAGCAATAGCTCATCATAATCAGTACAACCTTCCAAAAAGTATTTTACACACATCATGTGTCCATTACAATCTATGCAAGAATCAGAATGCACGATTTGTCACCAGTATTTGAAAACATGTGAATAAAACAGTAAATACATTATGCTCCATACATACAGGGTGGTGTGCTACATTAGAAATGACAACACAATATACAGAAACTATAAGGATAACGTAATAAGACACTTCATTGGGTTTTAGGAGCATATTCCCACGTGGGTGATTGAAAGATGAACAGAGGTCCACACTCCAGTCCAGTTGGTGGTGGTAATGCACCTTAAAGGTGGTTGCCAACCGCCATATAAAGTCCAAAGAAGAAGAAGACCGAAGGAGGAGAGATTACTAGAAACTAACTTGGTTTACCCTTTTATCTGTGGATTAATTGTCAGAGTAGAGGACCTTGTGCATTTCAGGTCAAATAACAACCCAATGTTTATATCCCAGCACGAATTAGCTAGCAACAGTAAGCTAGCTAGCTAAATTTCCATGCATGTTTTAATGCTTTTCGACCTGTCTCCAAAACCTGCGTTAGTAGATGGGTAATTAAAAAAAAAAAAAAAAAAAAGATATCCCTTTGAGCATGGTGAAGTTGTTAATTACACTTTGGATGGTGTATCAATACACCCAGTCACTACAAAGATACAGGCGTCTTTCCTAACTCAGTTGCCCGAGTAGAAGGGGAAGGGAAATGGGGATACTAGTCAGTTGTACAACTGAATGCATTCAACTGAAAGTCAGAAAAATACTAGGAAATGAATCATACAGTAGCAGAGGAAAAGTACAAAATGGTTGTTTAATTGAATATATTCACATTAACAGTCACACTGGTATTCGGTACAGTATGGATTGCCCAAAGACTGATTGTCTAAGTAAGTGCCCCTCTGCAAGGTCCCCCTTATCCATCCGTAAGTTAAGATTTGTCTCTACCCTTTTCTAAAAAATTCTGGGGGCATGCCCCAAGGCCCCCCTAGCAAATTGTAAGAGTCGCTCCTAAGCCCCTGTCTCTCTCTGCCATAGTCTATCTGCTAGCTGAACTGACAGACTGACACACAGACAGGCTGGATGGGCTTTAGATTCTGCCTGTTAATTGGAGACATCATGTAATCATGGCTGCCCACCCAAGGCACTGGCATGAGTTCATACAGACACCCTAGATGGATGGAAAAGGAGGGATTTGAAAACTCTTTCAGGGTCACCTTCACTCTTTGCAATATTAGTCAAATGATTTCTATTTCAGAGTAATTTTGGTGTGAAGAGAGAGGGGGAGAGATGGAGGCAGAGTCTAATTAATTTTGTGCTTTGGTAATTGACCGTGGGAAAGTAGGGCTAGTGAAATGCTATCCATTTAAGTCTTCAGAGGAGAGGAGTCACTTATGCCTGTTTGCATCAGAGTGATGTTGACTGAGAATGTTAGGCCCAACTCTGCTTTATAATGAAAAGAGGACCATCGGATCTCTCCAACTTTGAGTGTAATGAAGATTAGTTGACGCATCATTTAAGTGCAAATTGAATGCACTTTCACAGAAATTGACGGATGGATGATATGTGGCTTTCTTAAAGAGATTTGGGCATGGAAGCAGACTTAAAAGTTAACAAATAATTGAAAAACTACACAACCATTCACTCTTTCACTCTTTCTGTAATGCCATTTTTACAGCTTTTGTTTTTGAATGATTTGCTCCGTTTTAGAGTGACGTTTAGAGTTTAATCCTATCTCAGGCATCACCGGAGGGTGCAATACATTTGTACCCATGTGAGCAATGTCGCAGTTAATCCTGAAAACGCACTGATATCCTTACGCCAAGATAATTTTTAATCATCACCTCTGCTATACAGTACAGCTAATATGAAGTCCAGCTGCTTCATGTTAATGTGTTGATAGCTGTTGGATATTGCCTTCCTCACGCTTATTTTTTGTATGCTCACTGGGCGATTAATTATGAAGTAGTAAGTGGGCCGCAGCCAGGCAGGGCTGGTGTTGTGCGACAGATGCAAGAATGGGTCAGTGCACTGGCAACGGCTGGAGATGAAGGTCACACCAAACACCAGCCTGAGAGATGGAGAGAAAGAGGAGAGAGAGGAACTAATGGAGAGAGATTGAGAGAGAGAAATGGAAAGAGCTATATGGAGTGAAAAAGACTTGAGACTACTCAATTGCCAAGATGAGTGTGAAGGAGATGTGGGGTCAGTCAGTTTGTGCAAGGCTAAGTTTATAATGTAGTGCATCTATGGTTGTGGAAGATTATTAAAAATTATTAAAAATAAAAATTGACACCCTTGATAAAGATAAATTATATTATAAAAAATATAATAAAAATACTGAGCTATATTGTATGCTAAAAAAATTGGCTAATTATGTTATTTTATACTAATACAATTGCTTTGAGTAAAACGTTTTGTTTAACAATTAATACCTTATTTTTTTCAAAAGGTAGGGGTCCAAACTGTTTTCAATACCTTTCAGTATTTTACCTTGCAAGGATAACAGCACTAAGCCTTTTTCTAAAATGTTTTGTAAATTGGATAACACATTGGGAGGAATCTTAGACCATTCCTCCATAGAAAATCCTGACATCCTTTGACATGGCCATTGCAAAATAATTATTTTGTGGCCAATTGACAATTTCTATTGTAATATACAGTATAGTAGTGGATCTTTGATGTTATGGTGCTATTTTGCTTCCACTAGTCCTGGGGCCCTTGTTAAGGTCAAAGGCATCATGAACTTTACCCAATACCAAGACATTTTATCCTAAAATCTGGTTCCAGGAGGCTGAACCTTGTCCGCAAGTGGATCTTCCAACAAGACAATAACCCCAAACACACATCAAAATCCACAAAGAAATAGTTAATTCACCACAAAATCCACACTTTGCAGTGTCTCCGTGGTTTGAATTGAAGAGGGCAGTCCATAAGGGCAGACAAAGGATATCAAGGATCTGGAAAGATTCTGTATGGAGGAATGGTCTAAGATCCCTCCCAATGTGTTCCCCTATCTTATAAAACATTTTAGAAAAAGGCTTAGTGTCGTTATTCTCACAAGGGGAGGGTATTGAAAACAGGGGATCCAATACTTTTGACCCTTATCTTTTAAATATGTTTTTGTATTACTTGTTAAACAAAATCTATTTCTCTGAGAAGTTGTATTAGCATAAAATTATACAACTAATTCAAATTGTTCTATTTCTTTGAGCATACTATATAGCTCAGTATTTGTATTATACATTTTATACAGTCTTTTTAATTGACTTAATACTGCAAAAAGTGTGGCAAAGAAATTTACTTTTTGTCCTGAATACAAAGTGTTATACAACACATTACTTAGTACCACTCTCCATATTTTCAGGCATAGTGGTTGCTGCATCATGTTATGAGTATGCTTGTGATCGTTAAGGACTGGGAAGTTTGGAGCTAAGCACAGGCAAAATCCTAGAGGAAGACCTGGTTGTCTGCTTTCCTCCAGACACTGTTTCCTCCGAATTCACCTTTCAGCAGGACAATAACCTTAAACACAAGACCAAATCTACACTGGAGTTGCTTACCAAGAAAGAAGTGAATGTTCCTGAGTGGCTCAGCTACAGTTTTGATTTAAATCTACTTGAAAATCTATAACAAGACATGAAAATGGTTGTCTAGCAAGGATCAACAAACAATTTGACAGAGCTTGAAGAATTTTGAAAAGAATAATGGGTGAATGTTGCACAATCCAGGTGAGGAAAGCTCTTAGAGACGTACACAGAAAGACTCACAGCTGTAATTGCTGCCAAAGGTTCTTCTACAAAGTATTTACTCAGGGGAATACTTATGTAAATTAGATATTTCTGTATGCTAACTTTCTTATCACACTTCTATACCAGATCTGCACTTCTCTCTTTTTTTTCACCCTCCTGCCTTTTTACTTCTTTTACTCTTGTTTCTCTCTTTTTCCTCCTCTCTTTCTTTCCTCTTCCCTCTAGTTCTCGGTGTCCCTGTATTCTGTGTGGATATTAATCTTCGTGTTCCTATCATGCCCCAGGCGTGGATCTGTCTCCTGAAATGCAGATCTGTGGGGGTGTCACCATAGCTGTGTGTCTAGGGTTTCTTTGCGTGCCCCCCAGCCTCCCTCTATTGTTCAGAAACAGTAGTGATAACATGCATTATTCCACACTGACTCGTCATGTAACCACAGGACAGACTCTAAAGCCCCACACTCTGGTTTCACGTCCTGCACTTTTGTAAAAACAAGATTACAGAGATATTTTGTCTCCGTCTGCATCTTACGAGCTAATTCAAAACTGGGGCTGGTTTTGCATTTCACTGAGTGCAAGGTGTTTATCACATGCATCTTGTTCAGATTAGATCTGTGATGTTCTGCTAACTTAATTAACCCTTACACACGGTTTTGTTTGTGTCACCCAGAGGCAAGACACGGTATCTCCCAGTGTTGCCCTTACATAGAGTAGTGTTAACAGTAAACATTTCCACTGTATGGTTTTTCTGCTTTAGGCCAAACCAAATGACTGACCTTTCTCCAAGTCATGACATCACAGTCTGTGCCAGATGCCCCCAAAAGAATGCCTAGGCCTAAATATTTACATGCACACACAGCATATACTTGCACGCACTCACACAAACACACACGCGGTACCAGTCGTCTCTCTTTCATAACAAGATCTCACAGTTTCACTGCAGAATTAGACGTTCATCCACGTTCTCCAAATGTCAAATTTAGAAGTGTTTTTGTTTCTATAAATCCTTCCTCCTGCTGATCTATAAATCCTTTCTCTTGCTGATCTATAAATCCTTCCTCCTGCTGATCTATAAATCCTTTTTCTTGCTGATCTATAAATCCTTTTTCTTGCTGATCTATAAATCCTTTCTCTTGCTGATCTATAAATCCTTCCTCCTGCTGATCTATAAATCCTTTCTCCTGCTGATCTATAAATCCTTCCTCCTGCTGATATATAAATCCTTTCTCCTGCTGATCTATAAATCCTTCCTCCTGCTGATCTATAAATCCTTCCTCCTGCGGATCTATAAATCCTTCCTCCTGCTGATCTATAAATCCTTCCTCCTGCTGCCCTATCGTTCCATTTCTCCAAACGTCAAATGTTAATGTTAAGGGTTAAGGGTTAAGTTTAGGCACGAATCGAACACGCAACCTTCTGATCCAGTTATGGGATTATGGCCATCTGCCACCCCTGTCCACAACACCCTAGCAAAACCCAAGCCTACTTGATGTTAATAGCGCTCACTGTTGCCCGTAGTGGCCGCTTTTTGAATGCATTTCCCGAAGTCCTCAGAACATGGATAGACGTCCAATTTTGACAACAATCTTGAACGATCTCCCTGCACTTTAAGTCTGAAGCATCCCTACGATGCAGTTGGCCTTCTCCGTGCAGTAACTAAGTCCTGTCTCATCTGATCCCACGTCATTGATCTCTCAGAGACTCTCAGCTCTTTAATTACACTCATTAGCTAAGAGGAGGGCTGCGTCTGGGGTTAGAGCAACCCCTCACCCACCCGTCTGCCTGCACGCTACTGCTGCTGCCTCTACTTCTCCGAAAACAACCAGCGTATGCCCCAGCAGTCGCAATGTTTACAGCAAACACAATGCCAAATTGGATCCCCAAATCACTACCCTCCCCAATAATCTTTTCTCCATCACAAGTGAGTGCAGTTCCAATAACAGATTGAAGCAAAGTGGGGTGTTAAGGCCGTGTCTGGCGACTGTTGTGATTGGTGGACTTGGACAGATTGGAGGACTGACCTAGACAGTGGAAGTATCTATTTACCACTTTGACGTTTCCATCAAGACTTCTATAGATGGGACTGAATGACTTTCTCTGGCCCAGACTTTCTATGGGCCTGTTGCTGTTGTGCCTGTCTGGGTGCTATGGGGACACTGACTTTTACTGACAGGTCCATTCTCAAACGCTCTCTCTCTTCCTTTGGGCCTTCCCTTCCGTGAATTTTATCTGCCAGTGGTTTTCTGGGACGTTCTGTTCTGTTTCATTTCCCTGTTTGAGAGCTGTCTGGATGTCATCACACATTCCTCAGGGTTTAATGGTTAATTACACATATGGAATGAATTATTGTTTAGGGGCCGTAATGAGAAAACATACTGTCTCACTCCATTGGGCCTTCTGTCCTTTTACATCTAATTTCTATTCAAACCAGAAAGCAAAACATTCTCACTCAACAGTGAAGTGTGTTTAACCAGTGCATCTGTGCCATATTTCATGTCTGTCCAAATGTAAAGCAAATAATCCAAAGCCTCCCGATTATCATAAATTAAATGCCTGAGTGCTTTGTCACCTATATGGAACATGTGATCAGAAGGGATAAAAGCTGGGTTTTATATAAACTAAACCCACACCCACATCCCACAACCCTTTGAGTTTGGGCCATTGTGGCCTGGCATTACAATACAGTAATGTGTCCCTAAAGGCGAAATGACTGTCAGTGTACTAGTGACTAGTACTTAGAAGGCCTATGCATGGTGTGATGGTGAGGTCTCCTTATAGCAGAGGCCAGGCAGGAGGCCAGGCAGGCAGTGAGCAGTGTGGCCTAGGTTAAAAGGGATTTTTCAGAAGTGGGTTAAGCCTTGGAAAAAGGGATGTGGTGTGAAATGCAACCTGTCAGTCTGGCCTTGGCATTTCCTTCAGCCGTGATGCAGTATGGGGAAGGGTAATTCATAGTTAGAAATTTCCTCAGGGTGCAGTTTGGTGGGGAAGTGTTCAAAGTGCTCTGGGTGAAAGTGGACTATCTTCTTGTATGCCCTCCTCCAGCTGACTAGCTCAAAACAGAGCCGTTAGCCCTGTCTTTTTCTCAAATCAATCAATCCTAGATTATAGAGTTGAGCTGAGCGACCAATCCAATGCTAACTTTTCTAACGGGACTTGAGCTGAATTTGTTGGCATTAATCACCAGACCCACTCCCCTGCCCTCCCTGACAAACACAAGCAAGCAAGCACACAAAGACAAACATACAATAATTACAAGCACGCACACTCCCTCCCTCCCACCCACCCTCTTTCCATTCAGCCTAAGGGAAGCGGGCAGCTGAGCCATAGATCCATGAATTCCTCATAACGCAATGTGTCAGCTGATCAATAATTCAATTCTATCTGTGCGCAAGCATGTCTGGATCCAATTTCACCTGCACCTCCCCTCGTCCTCCCCTTAACAAGGTGGGCGTTCTGTCCTTGAGCTGAGCTAGGCTTAGGTGTGTGTATCCACTGGTCAGTCTGTGTGTGTGTGTGTGTGTGTGTGTGTGTGTGTGTGTCCATGGCTGGGTGTATCCATGGCCCTGTGTGTATGAGTGTGTGTCCACATCGGTGTGTGTGTGTGTGTGTGTGTGTGTGTGTGTGTGTGTGTGTGTGTGTGTGTGTGTGTGCCGTCTCTCCCTTCAGGTGGTTTGGGGATATCAAAGGCGTGGATCTCATTAAAGGTGTGGAGCCTGTGGAGGGGCAGGGGCTAAGTCCTCTGATTAGCAGAGCCCAGACAGGCAGTAGGGAGCTGGGGAGAGTAAAGGAGCAGAGTGCGAACCTGGGGGAGCTTAGGCTAGCTGGGGCTCACCACACCTGTCCTCTCATCCCTTTCCAGCCTAGGCCTCAGGGCAGCCCTCCTCACACCTCCACCCAGCATGCAACCAGTTCCAGTCAGGGTCACGGTCATCAGACAAGGACACAGAAGACTCCCACTCCCCAGTCGTTCCCGAACTCTCCCCACGCCACACTACTCTCTCTCTCGCTCTCTCGCTCTCTCTGTCGCTCTCTCTCTGTCATACACATGCCCTAATCAGCTGTCTAATGCCAGGCCTGTTTTTATCCCTCTGTGTCTTATCAAAAGCCACACTTCAGTTGACCGTGATCCCTAGTCCACTTCCAGCCAAGGAGAAACTCTGTGACGTGACAGGGTACTTCAGAAAGCTGATTGTGGCCAACTTTAGTTTGGACAGTCTCCTCCTGTTTCTCTCGCTGGGTTCTTTACTCTCTACGTCCCCAGCCTTGGCGTCCTGATAAAACAACCACAGTAAACTTCTCTCTTTTTTTCTCGTCTTCTACTGATAACCACACTATCTAAAAGTAGGCAGCACTCTCCTGCTATTCACTCTCTCACTCTCTCCCGCTCTCTCGCTGTCTGTCTGTCTCTGTCTCTCTCGCTGTCTCTCTCAATTCAATTCAATTCAAGGGCTTTATTGCCAAAGCAAGTGAAGTAGATAATAAACAAAAGTTAAATAAACAATCAAAATTAACAGTAAATATTACACATAAATATATAAATAAATCAACATAAATATGGGTTGTATTTACATGGTGTTTGTTCTTCACTGGTTGCCCTTTTCTTGTGGCAACAGGTCACACATCTTGCTGCTGTGATGGAACACTGTGGTATTTCACTTAGTAGTTATGGGAGTTTATCAAAATTGTGTTTGTTTTTTTAATACTTTCTGGGTCTGTGTAATCTGAGGGAAATATGTGTCTCTAATATGGTCATATATTTGGCAGGAGGTTAGGAAGTGCAGCTCAGTTTCCATCTCATTTTGTGGGCAGTGTGCACAAAGCCTGTCTTCTCTTGAGAGCCAGGTCTGCCTACAGTGGCCTTTCTCAATAGCAAGGCTATGCTCACTGAGTCTGTACATAGTCAATGCTTTCCTTCATTTTGGGTCAGACACAGGGGTCAGGTATTCTGCCACTGTGTTCTCTCTGTTTATGGCCAAATAGCATTCTAGTTTACTCTGTTTTTTTGTTACTTTTTAACTTTCCAATGTTTTCTCATGATTTGGTTGGGTCTAATTGTATTTCTCTCTCACTCACTCACTCACTCACTCACTCACTCACTCACTCACTCACTCACTCACTCACTCACTCACTCACTCACACGCTGTCTGTCTGTCTGTCTGTCTGTCTGTCTGTCTGTCTGTCTGTCTGTCTGTCTGTCTGTCTGTCTGTCTGTCTGTCTGTCTGTCTGTCTGTCTGTCTCTCTCTCTCTCTCTCTCTCTCTCTCTCTCTCTCTCTCTCTCTCTCTCTCTCTCTCTCTCTCTCTCTCTCTCTCTCTCTCTCTCTCTCTCTCTCTCTCTCTCTCTCTCTCTCTCTCTCTCTCCTGGAATGTGAGAAGGCTGTATTGTGTAGTGTGTAATCAGTAGGAGGGTAGCTTGTGTTTTTTTCCCTCTGTTTTCTAGTCTGGGCACAGTGGGGAAGGAGTGATTGCAGCGGGACTGGCTGCCTGGTGTGTATCTGCTGACTGTCACATCCATTAAGGGTGCTGTATTCACCAGCCAGTCTCTCCTCTCCTAGCCGTACCTGGGCTCTCCTCACAGATGAGGCCCATTGTCCCTTGGCCAGCCCAGCCTGCTACAGCCCTCTGAGGCTCTCTCCTCCCACAGAAATGCTTGTCCACATTACGAGGGAGATTTCAGCTTAGTATTTTTGTGGTTTATTTTTGTTGTCTGTGGTGTTTGTTGTGGTATTATCTTTGTCGGTGTAACTTTACCACCTAATTTCTCCAGCAGCGAGAGATGAAATCACCAGAGCCTACATTTAAATTCTTCCTCTCCTTTGTGGGCAATTGTTCCTGTATCGCTCAATCAATTAACAAACACTTGACATTTACTAGGCCCACAGAAAGCAAATGAATGCGTTCAGATTGAGGCTCCTCTTGTATGCAAAATAGTCTCCTGCTGTTTTTGTGTTTGTTCATGAATATTGGTCATCTTCCCTGGAGAGTGTATATCAGTGCCTACAATTCAGGCTCACAGGAATAGTAGTGAATGTTTTGTAAGGGGAACAACAGCCTCCTAAAGGGCACTGCTGCGCCTCCAATTGTCGAGGTCTGTTCTGTGGAATAATCATCGCTTTAATTAACAAAGTCGGTTCGGAATATCAATTAGAACCCTCTATCTGCAGTCATGTCACACACATAAAAACAATTATGGCTGATTGTGGGCTGTTATTGTCAACTGGCTCATAATAATTTCTTACTTTAGGCTTATAAATCACGCTATTTTTCCCCATTAGTCCTCCCTCCGCTATGTTGTTTTTATTAATGAGTGGTGTTGAGACCCACAGCATGGTTTTGCAGTGCAGCCTGGTCCTGCTCTGTGTTGCTGTGAAAGAGACCTAGGGGCTTCATATCAGTCTCTCTTGTCAGTCTCTCTCGTTTGGTCTCATCCCAATCCAGACACGCTCTGACTTACTCTGGATTGACAAACATCTCCATGGCACTCGCTCAGACCAGAGCAGGCCCTGGCACGTACGCAAACATACACACACACACACACACACACACACACACACACACACACACACACACACACACACAGCTCTCATGTGTATCCCAGAGTGTGGACTGTGTTAATGATATGGTTCTGGCCCTCTCTCTCTCAGTAGAGTTCAGAGGCGTTAGATCCGTTTCACAGCCCTGTGTGTGTGACAGAGAGTGGGATCTCTTACCTGAAGGTGTGCAATCAACCCTTAGTCAGACACACTGTAAGACACTGTGAGCTCATACCGCCACAAGCAGAATCACTCTTCATTTGAAAAAGGATTACATTGTTTGGATGTTTTCTTTCAGCTCCATCTGAATTATAGAATGTATAGACGATTCTCAATCATGATGTTTTCATGTTCCATCTTTGGGAGAATGACTCACCCTCTCCCAACATTCTGGAACTAGCATCTGGTTGGATGCCAATTATTATTGCCTTGTTTACATTGGTCATTCCAGTGGGAATGTTTGCAGAGGAACCAATTACAACGGTGGGCTTGCTCACAGGGCGTAGCACGGAGGTTTGACGGTTATTGAGTGAGCTGTGGTCACATGTGGACCTGCATTGTTGTTGGTGCAGGGCGGGGCGACTCTTGGCATGTGCCGTAAGGCCAGCATGGGATGGCCAGGCCAGCACGGTCAGTCCTCCTCACAAACCGGTCGAAAGCTGTTCAGAGCAAAGCAGAGGGCTAGCTCACAGCTCAAGGTAGGGATCTTCTACTCCATACAGAAGCACTGTCATCCCGGGAGTTACAAGCCATGAGACTGTCGTAACACAACCTATAAAGAAAACGTGTTTTTATTGCCCATTGTGAACATTTTTACATAATTTGGATGGTAATCAGTGTAAATTAGATTTATTTTAAAGCCAGACTCAGCAAGTCTCATTTACGTAATTTGTGATTATGAAATATCAAACATGTAAACAAACCCAGGCAAGACATCACGTAGCCAAACCCAGGCAAGACATCATGTAACCAAACCCAGGCAAGACATAATGTAAACAAACCCAGGCAAGACATCATGTAACCAAACCCAGGCAAGACATCATGTAACCAAACCCAGGCAAGACATCATGTAACCAAACCCAAGCAAGACATAATGTAAACAAACCCAGGCAAGACATAATGTAAACAGGCTAATCACCCACCTGTAGGCTATGCACATTTGCAAGCAATCTTGTGTGGATCTATCGGTTTCCTAGCCAGCTAAATTAGCTAGCTAGCTAGCTTCACTTACCAGTAGACAGAGCTGGCTTTCAGGATTATTATCCATAGTGTCCAGCATGCTACTGGCACTAGTTGTGCTGAGAAGTCTGAAATATGGTCCAACTAGCATTCATTCAGAAGTTTAAGCTAACAACATCAAAGCAACTTTGTAATTACGGACCCACCAGTGTTTTCATATCTGCGCTCCTGTGTAGGACTATCGCACAGACAGGCCGACACACAGATGGACTGACAGCGAGGAGACAATATTATTAACCATTATGACGTGCATTTGTCAGCTAAATTTGTCACATTTATTCTGTATCACACAACTCTCATTTATGAGTCTTGTTTGTATTGAGAGGGAAACAGCTAGATATGTTTTGTTGCTGTAGTTGTGGATGGAGAGGGACAGATAGAATGTGCACAAGAGAAATTATCAGTAGGCCTATGCGTCATAATTACCTTTACAATTTGTAAACAAAGCTGCTGTACTTCGTAAAACCTTCATTTGTATCACTTTGAAGTGGCAAATGGCAAATTCATCTTTAATCTATACATTTCGAGATATATTAAACCCCAATAAAATAAGTTACATTTTATTTGGGACTCAGGCATTGATAAAATGTCTATTGGAATGACTGAATAGGCAGAGTCATTCTGGAACAAAAGGATAGTTGAGTTATGACTAGAAAAGTCAACTTCACCACACTAGTGGTCTTGATGCTCAACATATCACTCTTATTGGACCATCAGGGTTTTTCAGTCGTTACTAGTTGCTACAAAGTCATAAACCTCCCCTATTTCAAAAAACCTTAACCCTAACATTAACCACACTCCTAACCTTATGCCTAATCCTAACATTAAATCCACTACATCAGTGGAAAGCGGCGGGCCCTGATGGCATCAGCCCACGGGTGCTTACGGTCTGTGCTGAACAACTGTGTGGAATACTCCAGCGTCCCTTCAACCTTAGCCTGAGCCTAGAAAGGGTCCCTGTGCTGTGGAAAACATCCTGCCTGGTCCCAGTGCCCAAGAAGGCACACCCCACTGTTAATTGACTTCAGACCTGTAGCGCTAACATCCCACATCATGAAGACCCTGGAAAGGTTAGTCCTCGCTCACCTCAGACCCCTGGTGTGTACATCACTGGAACCCCTGCAGTTTGCATACCAGCGCAACATCGGGGTGGATGATGCAATCATCTACCTTCTGCAGAGGGCCTACTCTCACCTGGACAAAACAGGTTGCACTGTGAGGGTTATGTTTTTTGACTTCTCCAGTGCCTTCAATACCATTCAGCCCCTGCTACTGGGTGAGGAGATGAAGAGGATGAAAGTGGAAGCACCCTTAGTCTCCTGGGTCACGGACTACCTGACCGGTAGGCCACAATTTGTGCGACTACAGAGCTGTGTGTCAGAACGGGCAGTGAGCAACACAGGGCCCCCCAGGTCCTGTCCCCCTTCCTGTTCACCCTCTACACCTCAGACTTCAGATATAACTCTGAAACATGCCACCTACAGAAGTTCTCGGATGACTCCGCAATTGTAGGGTGCATCAGGGGTGGACAGGAGGAGGAGTACAGGAGCACAATCAGTAACTTTGTGTTGTGGTGTGAGCAGAACCACCTTCAGCTCAACATCAGCAAAACAAAGGAGATGGTGGTGGACTTCAGGAGAACCAAGGCACAACTGACTGCAGTCCCTATACAGGGGATGTATGTGGAAATGGTTGGGTCATACAAGTTCCTGGGAGTCCATATGGACAATAGGCTGGAATGGGCTGGTAACACCGGGGCACTGTACAAAAAGGGCCAGAGCCAACTCTACTTTCTGAGGAGGCTCAGGTCCTTCAACGTGTTCAGTAAACTACTGCATACCTTCTACCAGTCTGTGGTGCCATCTTTTTTGCAGTGGTGTGCTGGGGAGCCAACATAAAAGCCGGTGATGCTTCTCGGGTAAATAAGCTGATCGGGAAGGCTAGCTCTGTCCTGGGGATGAGCCTTGACACTCTAGAGGAGGTGGCGGAGAGACAGATCCTGGCCAAACTGCTGGCCATCATGGACAACGTCACCCACCCTCTGCATGCCATGGTTATGACACAGAGGAGCACCTTCAGTCACAGACTGATCCCACCACGGTGTGCCAGAGAGCGCTACAGGAGGTCCTTCCTGCCGGCGGCTATTAGACTATATAATGCCTCACCGGGGTGCCGTGCCATCGGCAACATAGATCTGGAACTGTTGGGGTGCTAGGACCTAGTTTAACAATTATGCATCCATCCGTGAGTAACTCTGGTCCGTAATTCACTCAGGACTTATTTATTCATTCAGGTCTGTATATACATACTCATGTACAGTTGTTATATCATATCACGTGCAATATTGCAAGTCATTCTTGGACTTAATTTACGTAGTCATTCACTGAGGAATGCATATTAGTATGCTGTCAGTTGCATCTTTTCTCATTGCTTTTAGTATATTGAATGTGCAATACGTGCAGTTATCTGTAATTAAACCCTGCGCACTAAGGACTGTATTTTAAGGGAATTACTATTATTACCCAAAATTATATGATACACACATTTAGCTATTTAAGTATCTCTTCCTGTCATTTACCTGTACAGTTTATGTAACCATGCAAGTATTCACTTACCTGTAAATATAACTGTATATTTACCTGTACAGATAATTTAACCATGCAAAATATTCACTTACCTGTTCATTTAACCAGTCTGTCTATTAAGTAAACTATTATTACCCTCGCTCATATCATATGCATTTTTAGCTATTGAAGTATTTCTCTGCCATCAACCTGTATAGTATAGTTAACCATCCAACATCCACCAATGTATAGTGTACATTCAGCCAACCACCCATACTATGTCTTTTTATAGCTTTTTTGCACTCCAGATATCTTGTATTTCTATACTTTTTCATACTGCTGCTCTATGTATCATGTACCGTGTATCTGTCTTTTGTGTATTTTCGTTCTGGCATTTTGCACCTGTCCTATGTTTTGTTGTAGCTGCTTGACAAAGAAATGTCCCCCTCGGGGATCAATAAAGTATCTATCTATCTAGGGCTATGATATTTTTTATGATATACCGGTATTAATGCAGGGACCTGTTTGGGTTTTTATTTTACCTTCTATACCGGTATTTGAATGTTTGGTTTGTTAAATGTGATACTCCATGTGTAATGGCAATTTTTATAGTTTACTTCGCTGCTTTATTCATCTCTCTGCACTCTTTCTTTCCATGCCTCTTTCCACACAGACCAAGCCACGCCCCCTCAAGGAGCACATTAGTTGTTCCTCGACCACGAGACACTAGCGTTCAGTCTGCATGGGCAACGCAGCACATGCAACAATGTTGATGACAACAATGCTGTTTTCACTTTGCTTCTTAATATAAATCCACTAGTGTTCTGTAATGACACTCTTAGTTTGTGTTTCTTACATATGCAAACAGCTAGTTTGTATTTTCTTAGCAAGTTGGGCCTAAATCTTGTGAGACGCTAATTGTCACCCCTTATGCTAATACATGTACTGAGTAAGAGCAACCATATTTAGCTATACAGCCTGGTAATACCAGTGATGGTGTAGACCTAAATCAGCATGCAGCATTATCTTCTAAATCAAAGAGGAATACGCAAAGCAAGAAATCAACCAAATCGCAATTGCAACATTTGGTTAAAAAAGGTCCTAGATTATTTGCCCATATCGTGCAGCCCTACGTGGCAGTGTGGAAATTATCTCAATTGAGTGCAGGAAATACAGAAAATGATAAAAGTGCTGAAATGTATTTTGGTTTAAGTTGAATTGAACAGTATAAAACTTGGGTCACGCTCTACTCATAAAGCTAATTTAGAACTTGTATTATTCAAAAACATAAAATACTGTCATACCGTCCAATTTTTTAAAAATACTGTGATATAATATTTTGGCCATATCGCCCAGCCCTAGAATGTAATGTTCCAACTACCGTGTCAGACAGGCATTGGTTGCATCCAAAATGGCACTCTATTCCCTTTTTAGTGCACTACTTTTGACCAGGGTACCATTTGGGACACAGACACTCTCCACTCTAATGGCCCCTGGCCCTGTTCCAGTGTTATCCCAGTCTGAGCCTAGCTGCCTGGGCCAGGGGCCACAGAGAACAAGCATTATTACCTGGATCAGCCCAGCACACTGTCCAGTTGCACAACCAGTCTCTCCACAATGTATAATGAATTTTGGGATTACTCTACGGGCTGTTTTCAAAGGGTCTGGCACCAGCACTTATGCAGCACCAGAGCTTTCAAAGGAAAGCTGTTTAGCCACAGAGGGTATTTCACTTCACAAACTAGCCACATGGTAATGGATTTTCCTCCTGTTCTGTTCTGGCTCATCCTCTCCTTGCCCTTGACTCTGGACTGTTCAAGCTCAGGTAATACGGCGTTGACAGCAGTGCCAGTATAGCCGCTGGCACTGGCAGTCATGTTCTTATCTGTGATTTCACCGCTTCTTCCTCGATGTCCATGGCTCTCCTTGTCCGGTCAGTCACCAGCCCCCCTGACCCAAGTCACTGTAATATTACTGTAATATGGGCTAAGCTATTTGTTCCAAGGGCATTAACCTATATGTAGGGATGGATGGGCGCTTTGTCATCCAGCCCTGGAAAAGGCTGCTCCAGATGGGTGATTAGTCAGTCCGCTGAGTGTGTGTGTGTGTGTGTTTTCGTGCTGTAATCACAGGCCCGTGTGTGTGTCTGAGTGCTGTAATTGTGTCCGTTGGGTGTATGTGTGTGTCTGGGATTACAGTGGTATGGCACAGGCTAAATGATGATAAAAACAAGTGTGAACGAACCTCGGGCCCCACCACCACATAATCTCATGTCTAGTAAGCAGAGGTGATATGACTCGGCTAGATGTACACCATCAGTATGCTACTAAAGGTTTGCTGCTCACAGGTTGGAAATGGAGGTGTGCATCAAGCACACTCTTCAAGCTGATTGTTCATGGTGAGCGGAGAGACGAGGGAGGAGGAGGAGGAGGAGGAGGAGGAGGAGGAAGAGATGTCGAGCACTCTATTCTATTGTGTACCTGCGGAGTCTCTCATACAATTCCAGTGAAGCGACAGAACAAAAGGCGGAACACGTGTGCCATGAAAGATACATTTTTAGCTGTTAGCGATAACACTCATCATCCTCACCTGCTCTCTAAAGGTGGTGAAGAAAAAAGAAGCTGCTCTGCACAATATTGCCTATTGCAAGAATAATGAGACAACAGTGGGAGGACTGTTCACGACCTCTGGCGAAGGATTTGAACATAAAACCTGTCTTTTTTTTTTTTAAACGTGCCTAGAGCAAGTTTATGCCAAGATGTTGTTGTTTGTGTTTACCGAAGGTAGTTAGAACAGTGACGCTGATTCTTGGCTGGTAGTATTACTTGGAGTTTGGACGTGTGTGTGTGTGTGTGTGTGTGTGCCTGGCGTAGGGACTGCTGTGTTTAATAACAGCCAGACAAAAGGCATTCATCAAGCTCTAAATACAGAAGAAGAGAGGACACTTGTTTAGCCAAAAGCCCTAACGCGATTATAGACTGAGCCTTTTGTTCCCCAACATGGGCCAGAGAAACTCTTCCTCCACCCTGAGACGTGCTCAGACAGGATTCTGTTCTCTCAGTTCAGATTCTGGCTTCTTCTCTCAGTTCATATTCTGGCTTCTTCTCTCAGTTCAGATTCTGGCTTCTTCTCTCAGTTCATATTCTGGCTTCTTCTCTCAGTTCAGATTCTGGCTTCTTCTCTCAGCCTTGCTTAGCTCTCCATTTCTTTCTCGTCAGTTGACCCAAATTCCCACGCTTGCAAAGGAGTGCAGGCAAAGGAGTGCACTACTTTTGACCAGGGCCCATAGGCCCATGTAGTGAATAGGCTGCCATTTGGGACATGGCAAGCTTTTCTTCCTGCATGTCGTCCCTGCTCTGTTTCATTAGATCTATTTCAGTGAAGACCTTCCCAGGGAGAGTCTTCCCTGACTCCCCTCCCCATTGTCTTCTCAATCAGAATCACTAACAGACCTACGGAGGGAGGCTTTAAAGTCTCCCCTGACCGGACCGCTTTGTAATCGGCCCACAGATTTCTGCGGATGATCCGATATGAGCCGACAGACACCCTCTCCCTCCTCCTTCCCTGCACGTTTGTGGATGTTACCTGACCAGGCTCATTTGTCAACCTCCCCGTCTCTCTCAGCCCAGCCACCTGACTCCCCCGTCGCTGCATCAGGGCCATTGGAGTAGAGGCCAGCTGCCACGTGGCTGAGTCTGGAGAGAGAGAGAGGCTGAGTTGAACTGAGTTGTGTTCAGGATTCAGGTGCGGTTCCTCCTTGCTGCCTGAGGGGCCCTGTCACTGTCTCACCAACACCCTGTCCACCCCCTATTCTCGATCTCTTCCCTCCCCCTCTATCTCCATACTTCCCCCATGGCATGACTCCTGTGACAGGCTCACCCCACCACAGCCCACCGCAACCCCCAGCCCACCCTACAGACAGTAGACTCCAATGGGAATCGTAGCTCCAGCTGTTGCCCTTGCGTGTTGGCTTTAGAAGCATGGAATCCTATAGTAAGCATTGCCTCAGGCCTCATTGTGCAAGCTACAGTAATGCTTGGGCTTTTTTTTTTGTTAACCAGATTCCCCATCCAGTATTGCAGCAGCAGGCATTCTGCAGTTTGCTTGCTTAGCACAATGCTAACCGTCCATATCCCTTATCCAATTCCATAACAAGTTGTTATTTTGGGGGATTGGATGGCTGATACTCTCCCTCTCTGCTCACTGGAGAGGCTTGACCAGATTAAATACACGGCTGCTGAAAGAATAGCTCTCTGACATCATTCCATTTGTGTTCTCATTGTTGCCTGAAATTAACATTGTTTTTTCCCGTCCCTTTGTTTGCTCTGCCGTTCCAGTTGGTATCTGGCCGCCGATTGATAAGCCCAGAATCCCTGACAATTCTTGGCGTGGCGAGCGCCGGCGATGGTGGCCGTGCTTTGCCTTTTGTGTTTTTGTGTGTGTGTGTGTGTGTGTGTGTGTGTGTGTGTGTGTGTGTGTGTGTGTGTTGTGTGTGTGTGTGTGTGTGTGTGTGTGCTAGACGGGATGCAGCTCCTGTCATTGTTTGTCTACCTTGCAACTTCCAGATGGCTCTCAGCAGAAAGAATCCACTTCCTGACACGCTCTCTTTCTCCCTCCCCTCGTTACCATCGCTCTCTCTCTCACCCGCTCTCCCTCTCACTCTCTCTCCCGTGGTTCTCATGAATATGGACTCATTTTCAGGGCCAGGACACAAGGTGAGGGACAGATTGAGATTGGGGGAAGTTCCGGAATATGTTGGTGTGTGTGTGGGAGGGAGAGTGTATATTGAATGCATGCCTGCCACACTTTGTGTGAGTCTGTGTATGAATGGTTGTGTATGTGTGGACGTTTATGTTTCTTTGTACACGTCTGTGTATACACTGACATTAGGAACACCTGCTCTTTTCATGACAGACTGACCAGGTGAATCCAGGTGAAAGATATGGTCCCTTATTGATGCCATGCAGAAGACAGGTTAATGAAGGCTTTTTAAGACTTGAGACAATTGAGACATGGATTGTGTGCCGTTCAGAGGTTCAATGGGCAAGACAGTAGGCGCCAGGTGCACCGGTTTGAGTGTATCAAGATTTGCAGTGCTGCTGTGTGTATCAAGAATGGTCCACCACCCAAAGGACATCCAGCCAACTTGACACAACTGTGGGAAGGATTGGAGTCAGCATCCCTGTGGAACGCTTTCGACACCTTGTAGAGTCCATGCCCCAAAGAATTAAGGCTGTTCTGAGGGCAAAAGGGGTTGCAACTCCATATTAGGAGATGTTGTCTACACTCAGTGTACTCTGTGTGTATGTTTCTGAGTACTATCCACTGCCACATTCTCTTGGAGGTCATTGGATCACAAAATCTCGTCTTGTGCGCCAATCGAGTTGCCTGACTCGTCCTTTGCCTGGGATTGATGGACGGTCAATTCCAGAGCGGGAGATAACCACACGGTGGCACCGATCCAAACTCTTATCTGGCTCTCCCTCTGCCAGCACATCGTAAATGACCACAGGGATGAGCAGCATCCCTCGTATTGTCCTGTTGTCCCTCTCCTCCTCTCTGTTCCCGCCATCCGGACTCCAGGAAAGATGCGCTGAAAACAGACACTACAGTACGTCCTCCCCTTAACAACACCTTGGTCCTTTGCTACTGTTGGGCTGTTTGCTAAAGTGCACTTTTGGTGCAGTCAGTGAATGTTCCCTCTGTATTGTATTTATTTTAACCCTTCCCTTATGTTTGATTCCGCCCACACCGTTCATGTTCCTGGTCAATTTAAGTACAGCAAGTACATCAAGGTCATAAATATAGGATTTTATCCTCCCAAGATGTATTTTCCACTTTTATGTGTTTCTCCCTGAGTTGATAGACCAGCGGTTAAAAATGTAGAGCCAAATGTTTGATTACTGTACCAAAGTTGTCAATCAAATTATTAATGTTGCGATTTTTCTTGCCAAACTTCAGATCACTGTCAATCCGTCTCTGAGCATCACAGGGAAAACATACTTATATCCTTGTGATCGTCATGGCTCGATCTTTACTACACACCAGTGTAGCCTCAAGGTCAAGGTCAAGCTCACTTAACTTCAGATTAGTATTGTTCAGCCTCTGAGCATCATAGGGACATCTCACTTATCGCAATGTGATTATCCTGGTTGCACCATTGCTGTGCAGGAAGCAGCTTCAAAAGTACAAAAGTATGAAATGAATACTATTATGGTAATTAGGTGCATTGCCATGTGTTTTGTATCCTTTCTCTGCCTGGTATAGTATTTTATTATCGAACATAGCCAGTGGGGTAACACACAGTGGGCCGGTTTAAAGCAGCTCTTTTGTGTTTGTGGGCTTAGCTGGTGGCTGATGATGTCTGATGGACTGTCTGAGGAGGTTATATTGTATATTGAGGACTGGTATAATTGAGTCCTAATGGGGGCTGTTAGCCTGTTACTGTAGGAGTTGAGTGGTAAAAGCCGCAAGTCTCTGGGCTCAGCCACAGCAACCGCTAGCTTCCTGTATGGTTGATTATCCTGTCTGTTTAATGTACCCGGCTACCCACCGATGTCGATGCAGCTACCTGCCACCGTGCAAATGGAGGTGGTTAGAACATCAGGAGGGACCTGCTGCTGGGCTGTCTAATAACAACCCTCTCCAGCAGATAGACAGAGGGACGGTAGAGACAAAAGACATGCACTCACGCACACACACTCCAGCAGACAGACAGACACACAAAGCACATTCTCGAGAGTCAATTCAGTTAGGAGAGAGTAGCATGGCCAATTATATCAGCTTTTATCCAATATAGATCCTCTCCCCACTGGTTGAATATACAGATAGATTGAGTATGTTTGGAATTATCTGGCCTATTCTAGCTTTCAAGACAAATATAGAGTACAGTGCCCTCCGTAATTATTGGGGAAGTGAAGCATTTTTTCTTCTTTGTACTTCAAAAGTTTGGATGTGAAATCAGCTTTAATCTTAGGGTATTTTCATTCATATCAGGTGAACAGTTTTGAAATTACAGCACTTTTTCTACATAGGGGAGCAAAAGTAATGGGACAAATTCACTAATGTGTATTAAAGTAGTAAAAAAGGTTTAGTATTTGGTCCCGTATTCCTAGTACGCAATAACTACATCAAGCTTTTTTCTCTACACATTTATTGGAAGCATATGCAGTTTGTTTTGGTTGTGTTTCAGATTAGGTTGTGCCCAATAGAAATGAATGGTAAATAATGTATTGTGTTATTTTGGAGTCACTTTTATTGTAAATAAGAATACAATATGTTTCTAAACACTTCTACGTGAATGTGGATGCTACCATGATTACGGATAATCCTGAATGAATCGTGAATAATGATGAGTAAGAATGTTACTGACACACAAATATCATACCCACTAGACATGCTAACCTCCCCTGGGGAGAAATTTCCCCTCTGGGATCAATAAAGTATCTATCTATCTATCTATCTATCTATCTATCTATCTATCTATCTATCTATCTATCTATCTATCTATCTATCTATCTATCTATCTATCTATCTATCTATCTATCTATCTATCTATCTATCTATCTATCTATCTATCTATCTATCTATCTATCTATCTATCTATCTATCTATCTATCTATCTATCTATCTATCTATCTATCTATCTATCTATCTATCTATCATCTGTTATTGTAATGGCATGTCTTGGGGGTATGATATTTATGAGTCTAACTTTATCACTATTCACTATTCATTCAGGATTACCCGTAGTCGTGGTAGCATCCACATTCATGTAGAAGTGTTTAGAAACATATTCTTATTTACAGTGACTCCAAAATGACACAACGTTCATTTCATTTCTATTGGGATTTCTGTTGGGCACAAGATAATCTGAAACACAACCAAAACAAATGGCAAAAAACTGGACAATAATCAAGCTTGATGTAGTCATTGCGTGCTATGAATATGGGACCAAATACTAAACTCCCATTACTTTTGCTCCCATAAAATGGGAGGACTATGTACAAAAAGTGCTGTAATTTCTAAACGTTTCACCCGATATGGATGGAAATACCTTAAAATTAAAGCAGACAGTCTGTATGTACTTTAACCTCATAGTCAATGTTTGATTTCAAATCCAAACTTTTGGAGTATAGAGACAAAATAAGAATAAATGCTTCACTGTCCCAATAATTACAGAGTAAACTGTATAAGTGGTTTCAGTGACTGGGAGTTTGAAAAGACAAGGGCCGTTTCCTATGATGTGTTCCTGACTTCCCGGGCCAAGTCTGTCACTTGTGGTTCCTGTCTGTGTGTGTACATGTGTGCTCACATTTACGTCTGTATGTGTGCGTTTGTGCGTGTGAGTGGAGTTGTAGAAAGTGACATTCCCATGTGGGCTGGATGTGAGGCTCTCATCCTAACCCACTGTAATTAATCACCAGGGCCCAGTTTTTCAAAAGATATCTATGCGGGGTTTGGCAATCGGATATGATTTAATCAAATCAAATCAAATGTTCTTTGTCACATGCTTCGTAAACAACAGGTGTACAGTCGTGGCCAAAAGTTTTGAGAATAACACGTATTGGTCTCCACAAAGTTTGCTGCTTCAGTGTTCTTAGATCTTTATGTCAATAGTTACGATGGTACACTGAAGTATAATTACAAGTATTCCATAAGTGTCAAAGGCTTTCATTGACAATGACATTCAGTTTATGCAAAGAGTCAATACTTGCAGTGTTGACCCTTCTTTGTCAAGACATCTGGCATGCTGTCAATTAACTTCTGGGCCACATCCTGACTGATGGCAGGCCATTCTTGCATAATCAATGCTTGGAGTTTGTCAGAAGTTGTGTGTTTTTGTTTGTCACCCGCCTCTTGAGGATCAACCACAAGTTCTCAATGGGATTAAGGTCTGGGGAGTTTCCTGGCCATGGACCCAAAATGTTGATGTTTTGTTCCCAGAGCCACTTAGTTATCACTTTTGCCTTATAGCAAGGTGCTCCATCATGCTGGAAAAGGCATTGGTCGTAACCAAACTGTTCTTGGATGGTTGGGAGAAGTTGCTCTCGGAGGATGTGTTGGTACCATTCTTTATTCATGGCTGTGTTCTTAGGCAAAATTGTGAGTGAGCCCACTCCCTTGGCTTAGAAGCAACCCCACACATGAATGGTCTGAGGATGCTTTACTGTTGGCATGACACAGGACTGATGGTAGCGCTCACCTTGTCTTCTCCGGACAAGGTGTTTTCCGGATGGCCCAAACAATCGGAAAGGGGATTCATCAGAGAAAATGACTCAGTAGTCCAATCCCTGTACCTTTTGCAGAATATCTGTCTGTCCCTGATGTTTTTCCTGGAGAGAAGTGGCTTCTTTGCTGCCCTTCTTGACACCAGGCCATCCTCCAAAAGTCTTCGCCTCACTGTGCGTGCAGATGCACTCACACCTGCCTGCTGCCATTCCCGAGCAAGCTCTGCACTGGTGGTGCCCCGATCCCGCAGCTGAATCAACTTTAGGAGACAGTCCTGGCGTTTGCTGGACTTTCTTGGGCACCCTGACGCCTTCTTCACAACAATTGAACCTGGTTGATGGTTGATTTAGGTGCAATCTTACCAGAAGCAATATCCTTGCCTGTGAAGCCCTTTTTGTGCAAAGCAATGATGACGGCACCTGTTTCCTTGCAGGTAACCATGGTTGACAGAGGAAGAACAATGATTTCAAGCACCACCCTCCTTTTAAAGCTTCCAGTCTGTTATTCTGACTCATTCAGCATGACAGAGTGATCTCCAGCCTTGTCCTCGTCAACACTCTTACCTGTGTTAACGAGACAATCACTGACATGATGGCAGCTGGTCCTTTTGTGGCAGGGCTGAAATGCAGTGGAAATGTTTTTGGGGGATTAAGTTCATTTTCATGGCAAAGAGGAACTTTGCAATTAATTTCCATTCATCTGATAACTCTTCATGACATTCTGGAGTATATGCAAATTGACATCATCAACACAGGCAGCAAAATTTGTGGAGACCAATACTTGTGTCATTCTCAACTTTTGGCCACGACTGTATAGTTGAAGTCGGAAGTTACATACACCTTAGCCAAATACATTTAAACTCAGTTTTTCACAATTCCTGACATTTAATCCTAGTAAAAAATCCCTGTCTTAGGTCAGTTAGGATCACCACTTTATTTTAAGAATGTGAAATGTCTGAATAATATTAGAAAGAATGATTTATTTCAGCTTTTATTTCTTACATCACATTCCCAGTGGGTTAGAAGTTTACATACACTCAATTAGTATTTGGTATCATTGCCTTTAAATTGTTTAGCTTGGTTCAAATATTTCGGGTATTCTTCCACAAGCTTCCCACAATAAGTTGGGTGAATTTTGGCCCATTCCTCCTGACAGAACTGGTGTAACTCAGTCAGGTTTGTAGGCCTCCTTGCTCGCACACACTTTTTCAGTTCTGCCCACAAATTTTCTTTAGGATTGAGGTCAGGGCTTTGTAATAGCCACTCCAATAGCTTAACTTTGTTATCCTTAAGCCATTTTGCCAAAACTTTGGAAGTATGCTTGGGGTCATTGTCCATTTGGAAGACCCATTTGAGACCAAGCTTTAACTTCCTGACTGATGTCTTGAGATGTTGCTTCAATATATTTTATGGCAGTTTTGGAGAAGTGGCTTCTTCCTTGCTGAGTGACCTTTCAGGTTATGTCGATATAGGACTCGTTTTACTGTGGATATAGATACTTTTGTACCCCTTTCCTCCAGCATCTTCACAAGGTCCTTTGCTGTTGTTCTGGGATTGATTTGCACTTTTCGCACCGAAGTATGTTCATCTCTAGGAGACAGAACACGTCTCCTTCCTGAGCGGTATGACAGCTGCGTGGTCCCATGGTGTTTATACAGATGAACGTGGTACCTTCAGGTGTTTGGAGATTGCTCCCAAGGATGAACCAGACTTGTGGAGGTCTACAATTCTTTTCTGAGGTCTTGGCTGATTTCTTTTGATTTTCCCATGATGTCGAGCAATAGGCTTCTCTATGGCCAGAGCCTGACACAAGCAAAGAGACACTGAGTTTGAAGGTAGGCCTTGAAATTCATCCACAGGTACACCTCCAATTGACTCAAATTATGTCAATTAGCCTATCAGAAGCTTCTAAAGCCATGACATAATTTTCTGGAATTTTCCAAGCTTTTTAAAGGAACAGTCAACTGTATGTAATCTTCTGACCCACTGGAATTGTGATATGGTGAATTATAAGTGAAATCTGTGTGCTAACAATTGTTGGAAGAATTACTTGTGTCATGCACAAAGTAGATGTCCTAACAGATAGTCCGAGTAGCTGTTGGTTAATTCTTTAACTAACTATTTAGCAGACTTATGGCTTGGGTGTAAAAGCTGTTCGGAGTCCTGTTGGTTCCAGACTTGGTTCATCGGTACCGCTTGCCGTACAGTAGCAGAGAGAACAGTCTATGACTTGGGGGGCTGGAGTCTTTGACAATTTTTAAGGCCTTCCTCTGACACCACCTGGTATTGAATAAATAGAACGGATAAATCAGTGACTTGAATGGAGAGTCACGTTCTATTCATTCTATTTCTATGCATTTAATCCTAGCCGATAGCTGAAATCCGGATAGATAACTTTTGAAAAGCTGGGCCCAGAGGATTATAGGTTAGCTCTGATAGAACGTTCAGCTAGTCACACATGACCGGCCGGCCAAACCTATGCAGTCACTGCAAAACACCCACCCACACTGCTGCATGCCATCCTACAGCCTATATATGGGCGGCAGGTAGCCTAGCAGTTTGTCTTGGGCCAGTAACTGACAGATCGCTAGTTCGAATCCACGAGCCGACAAGGTGAACAAATCTGTCAATATGCCCTTGAGCAAGGCACTTAACCCTAATTGCTCCAGTGTTGCTGTTGATAATGGCAGACTCTGACCCCACTCTCTGAGGGTGCCAATTATTAAAACACACGTGTGCATGTGTGAAATAGGACAAATAAAATAAACAAATATAAGCACCCACCAAATGATTATTACTATGACATCTGTCTCTGCTGAGGTATTCAGAGAGAGAGAGAGAGGAGAAGGGCCAACAGCTGGCCAAGTCTGGAACGTTTTTATTTGAGTTATTAGCATCCCCATTAGCCGATGCCAATGGCGACAGCTAGTCTTACTGGGGTGTGACATATAACGAAAAATACATTACATACAAAATACTTTAGCATGTAGTGTATGTGTGTGTGTGTGTGTGTGTGTGTGCATCTATCAGTTACACATACATGTCAGTACATACACACAACATGTAGTCCACATGGGGGAGAGGCGTTGTGCTGTGAGGTGTTGCTTTTGTTTTTTGAAACCAGGTTTTGCTGTTTACTTGCGCTATATAAGATGGAAGGGAGTTCCATGCACTCATGGCTCTGTATAATACTTTACGTTTCCTTGAATTTGTTCTGGACCTAAGGACTGTGAAAAGACCCCTGGTGGCATTTCTGGTGGGGTAAGTGTGTGTGTGTCAGTGCTGTGTGTATGTTGACAATGTAACTATTTGAAATTTCCAACACATTAATGTTTCTTCTAAAAACAAGAAGTGACACTGTCAGTCTTTCCTCAACTTTTAGCAAAGACAGACGGGCATGCATATCATTAATATGATTAATATTAGCCCTCTGATTACAATGAAGAGCAAGACGTGCGGCTCTGTTCTGGGCCAGCTGCAGCATAGCTCGGTCTTTCTTTGCAGCACTTGACCATATGACTGGACAATAACCAAGATAAGATAAAACTAGAGGCTGCAGGACTTGCTTTGTGGAGTGTGGTGTCAAAAAAGCAGAGCATCTCTTTATTACGGACAGACCTTTCCCTATCTTTACAACCATTGAATTTATATGTTTTGACCATGACAGTTACTATCTAAGGTAACACAAAGTAATTTAGTCTACTCAACTTTTCCAACAGCCACACCATTCATTGCCAGATTCAGCTGAGGTCTAGAACTTAGGGAATGATTTGTACAAAATACAATGCCCTTGGCTTTAGAGATGTCCAGGACCAGTTTATTATTGTCCACCCACTCCAAAACAGAATGCAACTCTTTGTTAAGGGTTTCAGTGACTTCATTAGCTGTGGTTGCTGATGTGTGTATGGTTGAATCATCAGCATACATGGACACCCATACTTTGTTTAATGCCAGTGGCAGGTCATTGGTAAAGTTAGAAAATAATAGAGGGCCTAGAGAGCTGCCCTGCGGTACACCACATTTTACATGTTTGACATTAGAGACGCTTCCATTGAAGATAACCCTCTTGAGTTCTATTAGATAGATAGCTCTGAATCCACGATATGGCAGAGGTTGAAAAGCCATAACACATAAGTTTTCTCAACAAAAGGTTATGGTCAATAATATCAAAGGCTGCACTGAAATCTAACAGTACAGCTCCCACAATCTTATTATTATCAATTTATTTCAACCAATCATCAGTCATTTGTGTCAGTGCAGTACATGTTGAGTGCCCTTCTCTATAAGCATGCTGAAAGTCTGTTTTTGTCAAACACAACAGTTTCCTAAGAGCTGGAGCAAGTTCATAGGTCTGCTGTTAGAACCAGTAAAGGCTGTTTTACCACTCTTGGGTAGCGGAATGACTTTGGCTTCCGTCCAGGCCTGAGGACAAAGACTTTCCTCTAGGCTCAGATGAAAGATATGACAGATAGGAGTGACTATAGAGTCAGCTACCATCCTTAGCTTTCCATCTAAGTTGTTGATGCCAGGAGGTTTGTCATTATTGATTGATAATAATAATTTGTCCACCTCTCCCACACTTACCTTACAAAATTTAAACTTGAAATGCTTTTCTTTCATTATATATATTTTTTTATTCGTTATTGGCATTTCCTGTCTGACTTTGCCCACTTTGCCAATGAAGTAATCATTAAAATGAATGGCAACATCAAATGGTTTTGTTGATGAATAAGCCATCTGATTCATTTGTCCTTCTGTCCATAATTGAATTTAAAGTACTCAAGTTTTTTTTCTCCATAATTGTTTATATCATTGATCTTGGTGTCATAATACAGTTTATTTTTCTTTTTGTTGAGTTTAGTCACACAATTTCTCAATTTGCAGCCAGTCAGATGTGCAGCCAGACTTATTAGCCACTCCTTTTGCCTCATCTCTTTCAACCATACAGTTTTTCAATTCCTCATCAATCCATGGATCCCTAACAGTTCTAACAGTCAGTTTCTTAACAAGTGCATGTTGCTCAATAATTGGAATAAGCATACATTCATCAAGTGCAGCATCTGGAAATCCTGGGGTTAGGCTGAAAAAACGGAACTAAGCTGATAAACAGACAAAACAGTAAAGTAACTGCCGTCTCACGCATACGTATATGCATAAACACAACCACACAGGCTCTGACCAGTCCTCCTGTCAGTCGTCCTTGCTATACCTTGTGGTCTGGCCTGTACCCAGAACACTACAACTCTTTAACATTGAGGCCTCTCCTCTCCGTCTATCCACACCACTTCCTCTGCACTCAGAGACGGAACCCCTGTGGTTGCCGTGTACAGCCCTGTGTGACGACTCACTCTATTATCGCCGCCTGAAAAGACTGTTGCGACCCTGAATACATTCCCCCCGCCAGACGACTTCATAAAGGATCTGCCTGGGCCTGGGTTCCCAGTAGGGACCTCATCAGTGGCACACTGTAGAGCAGTGGAGTTCCTCTCGTCTGGACCGTGGCCTGTGTGAAGTGGTGCGGAGGGAGTATAACAACCCACCACAGGGAGGGAGAGAAAGTGAGGGGGTGGAAACAAGATGGGCAACATGCACTAGGGATCTGTTGAGCGCTCTGTTGAATGCCTAGTTCCCCATAGGAAGTGAACAGTGGATGATGCAATTGAGGGCCAATGCCTGTCAATCACTGGGTTGTCATGGCATCTGTATTTATAACAAGCTTCTTGTGTGAGAGGCTTAGTTGACATGCCCTGATTCTGACCACATCAGCTAGGGTCACCTGAACACCAAGTCAAACTTAAATGAATACAACTTAAATGATTGAAAACACAAAATATAAATATCCATCAACAAACTTCTTACAGCCTATCACACCCTCCCTCTTTCTCCATGTCTGGTTGTCAACAGGCAAGCCTAGTAATGGTCTCACCATGGACCATTTCCACAGCATCTGTCTCAACCCACACATCTACTCATCTCAAACCATTGCACATCCTCTACATCCTCCTCTACCTCCTGCTTTTCCCCCTCTCCTAGCAGTCATACAGACACCTTCATACATCTTCTCCTCTTCTCCTGTCCTCCTGCTCTTCCCCCTCTCCTAGCAGTCACGGCCACTGAACGATTTCCTCTCACTGGGAGGCTCTCTCTCTCTCTCTCTCTCTTTTCTCTGTCTCTCTCTCTCTCTGTCTGTCTCCCTCTCTCTCTCTCTCTCTCTCTCTCTCTCTCTCTCTCTCTCTCTCTCTCTTTTCTCTGTCTCTCTCTCTGTCTGTCTCCCTCTCTCTCTCTCTCTCTCTCTCTCTCGCTCTCTCTCTGTCTTTTCTCTGTCTCTCTCTCTGTCTGTCTCCCTCTCTCTCTCTCTCTCTCTCTCTCGCTCTCTCTCTGTCAAGCGAGGCTCCTATTTAAGCTCATTAAATGTTTCCATGAGAATAGGAAATCAATGTTGCATACCGGTGTGAGAGAACTTTTCTCTTAATTTAATTTCCCCCTTTTATCTGTTTGCGCATCTCTCTCATCGCTCTTTCTTGCCCGCTCTAATTTCTCTCCCTCCCTCTCGCTCTTTCTTTATTACTTTCTCTCGCTCTAATTTTCTCTCTCTCTCTCCCTCTATCGCTTTCTGCGACGTGACTCAGAGGGGGGAGTAGAAGGCGAGGTGGACACGGTTGCTTTCAGAAGCGATCTCCATCTCGTGTGTGACAGGCACCATAGAGTGAAGCTGTCCCCAGTGTCTTACGGAAGACGTTTTGGATTGTTTCGCACCCTCCACACGCTCACGACGGACTTCAAAGTTGCTCTGACCTCATCTGCGATGTTCTAGCTCTGTTTTCGGGAATCGATTGTTGTGGGAATGAGTTTGGATTGAGGCAATGTTTTGAAGGAAAGTGAGGGAGCCAATGCATGGTCATGTTTTTGGAAGAGGTAGTTTTCAGAAAACACTCTCACACCCTGCTTTCTTTCTCTGCCTCCTTCTCTCCCTCACTCTACCTTAATCTCCCTCTCTATTTTTCTCTCTGTCTTCCTCCCATTTGCCCTCTCTTTCTTGTAAGGGGTTGAGTTTGATGAATTCTCCAGTGCTGTGGATGTGTGTGTGTCTGGCCGGCTGTGGTAGTGGTGTTTCAAGCCGGGCCTGGGGGCCGGGTCCACACCTTCTCCTGAGCTCCTGTAATTGCTCTTTTGGGGCCTGCTCTCTGGCGCTCTCTCTCTCTCTCTCTCTCTCTCTCTCTCTCTCTCTCTCTCTCTCTCTCTCTCTCTCTCTCTCTCTCCATCTCTCTCTCTCTCTCTCCATCTCTCCCTGAACCCCTGCCACACTCCCTCCCTCCCTGGCTGGCTCATTATGGCTTATCCCCACCTGCCCAGTCTGTGACTCCTATTCCACATACACACACACACATCCACTCAGCACTTTTCAGAACTGGCTGCCGCTTTGCTGTGTGCTATCTGCTATAAAACAGCTTTGCTAATGCTGTTTGGCCAAGGAATGGAAACAATGAAGCCCTGTTTTTTCCCTCCAACATGAGCAAACAGCAAACAGTTTCCCATCTCTGTAGCTAGTGTCAAGAGCAGTGATGTTCAGCCCCAACCGCAACCCCAACCCCAACCCCAGCCCCATCCGTATACCCCAGCCCAATGTTCCTCAGCCTCTGGGCATAGTGAGGAATAATGGATGTAGTGGGTTGCAGCTGCTCAGCGGAGGCAGGCAGGGCCCTATCAGAGGAGTTATCTAAGGGCCTGAGTGGCCTGTGATGAATGTCTTTGAGCTCTGTGTCTCACAGATCAATAAGCCACTAGCACCCAGATGAGCTAGATGGGGACCGCTCTCGCCTCCCCGCCCCACCCTCCTCGTCCACTCCCCTGCCTCCTCGTCTCCCAGCATCCCCCGTCGCCTTACCCTTTCATAATCTCCACTATGTTTGTGAACTTTCCCTCTGTCCATTGATCTTTTACCCTTGGCTTGTTTTAAATAAAAGCGGTATCTCTTCTCCATCCAAGCATGCTTGGGCTCTGACAGCAGTGATCGCTACGATCACGGGCGACGCACAAACACTACTCTAGACCGATCGAAGTGTAATCTGAGAGGAGAGGAAAGAAACCGCTACCCCCACTCCACCGGGGAGATGGAGAGTGCTACTTGTATTACCATCACAAGTCTGACATACACTACACTACACTCACTACAAACACATACTAAAAACACATACACCCCCCCCTATGTGGTGTTGGTCTGCTTTACACCACAAACCTCTGCTCTGCGGACTGGGATGGAGGGATTTAGAATGAAAAGAATAGAGTAGAAATCTCTCTTCCACAGAAGGACTTGCACCAGACCCGGTAAGCTCTGAACCTCACCTCCCTGTCCCCTGACTCCCCCTGTCTCTTGTCAGAGGTAAGGTGAGGTGGGGAGGGGGAACTTTGCCCCCTTCCCCTGCTGGGAGTCTAACCCCACTGGGGATGGGAGAGACAGGGGGAGGCTGGTGGGTGGGTGTGTGTTTTGCCCCTGTGTGAGGGTCTGGTGTGGCCTATGTGTGTTGACAGTGAGCTCTCCCTCCTGGCCACCCTGCACTGAGCCAGGGTGCTTAATGAAGCTGGGGGTCAACGGCAGTGTGCGGCTAATTGGCCAAGTTTGCCCGAGGCTCTGGCTGCCTGTGATTGAAGCGTCTAGCGAAGGCCCACTTTGCTGCTGTGCCCCTGTTCCACTCCAGCAGAGAATAACCAAGACACTCACAATACCTCTACTCTTTAGTGAGCTCAGTTCAGAGACCCTACTCTCTCTCTCTCTCTCTCTCTCTCTCTCTCTCTGTCTCTCTCTCTCTCTCTCTCTCTGTCTCTCTCTCTCTCTCTCTCATTACCTCTTACTTTCACAACATTTCTCACTAGCTGTGTCTTATTTGTGCTCTTATATACATATTATAAAGTATTATCTTATACATCTATATTTGCATGTTAATTTCTATCACACACTTTCCCTTGTATTCTCTTTTCACCTATAATGTTTTTCTCTCCTTCTGCTCATTCCCAAGACTTTCTCACACTCTCGCTCAATCTCTCGCTCCTATCACCCATCACCCTCTCTCTTCCCCCTCACTTGCCACGGTGCGATTTGGGCAATTTCCATGTTCACGTTGGACAGTGTCCAGGAAAAAACTGCTTCATTTCTCCCACGACCGTCTGACAGCTAGCTGCTGGGCTGAGTTCTACCACCATACTGTGCTGTGTTGAGGGAGGGAGGGAGGGAGGGAGGGAAAGAGGGGGATACAGAGAAGATAGGGGGTGCCATAATTAGCTGAGCCTCCTCTCTCTCCTCATTAAGGCAGTTCTGGCTCCCATTGTTTGGCTATCAACCAGAGGCATAGAGCTGAGGATGCAGTCTCAGGGGGAAGAAAAAAGAAAATGGGCCACCACAAACTGTACCCTAGCAGGAATATATGGCCTGTCTTAGACTGTGGTACCTGGGATGCACTGGTTGGATACACACCCCCACTGGCTGAGAATGCGAAGCTAGCTTAGCCCACACTGTGGAAAGGAGGGTGTGATAAAATACATTGTTGTCTGGCAAGAAACAATGGTCCAATTAGACAACTCTTGTTGTTTCAGGTCTGTCCTCAAACCAATAAAATTGCTGTAAAACTCCTCCCTTTTATGGACTGTTCATCTTAAAAAGAGGATATGTCCATTATCCTTTGCTAGTATTATTTTGTGCAATACAGTAAGAATATTGTCTCTTCTCATGTACCCTGACAGTGAATAATCACTATAGCTCCCTTAATTCATGTTGCTGAAAGACAACATATTACATAAATATTATCATGACCGTCAGACAGCTGTGATTGATTGGAGCCCACTACCCGTCACCACCTCTGTAAACTTTTCTGGGGTCCACTGTGAAATCTTCTAAGCCACGAAACCACAAACACTCTGAGTCTCAGTCTAGCCGGGAGTGAGGACTGATTGGGATCCATCTGTGCTGGGCTTAGGGACCAGACGGCAGCTTCCTGAATGCATTGACTCCTCCATAATCTGCTGTTTATTTAGGTGAGATTAGTGTTTAATATTTTCCCGGTATTTTACAAATGTTCCATCCCGAGATTATATCAACTTTCTCTCGGGTAACCCGGTATTTCCCGCCAAAACCGGAAGTGTACAATCATACAATCCAAATACTAATTGATTCTATGTAAACTTCTGACCCACTGGGAATGTGATGAAATAAATAAAAGCTGAAATAAATCATTCTCTTTACTATTATTTTTCATCAAGGATCTCTCTGTACTTTGCTCCGTTCATCTTTCCCTCGATCCTGACTATTCTTCCAGTCCCTGCCTCTGAAAAACATCCCCACAGCATGACGCTGCCACCACCATGCTTCACCGTAGGGATGGTGCCAGGTTTCTTCCAGATGTGACGCTTGGCATTCAGGCCAAAGAGTTCAATCTTGGTTTCATCAGACCTGCTTTTTCATGGTCTGAGAGCCCTTTAGGTGCCTTTTTACTGAGGAGTGGCTTCCGTCTGGCCAGTCTATAATAATGGCCTAATTGGTGGAGTGCTGCAGAGATGGGAGAAGGACAACCATCTCCACAGAGAACTCTGTGACCATTTGGTTTTTGGTTACGTCCCTGACCAAGGCCCTTCTCCCCCGATTGCTCAGTTTGGCCGGGCGGCCAGCTCTAGGAAGAGTCTTGGTCGTTACAAACTTCTTCCATTTAAGAATGATAGAGCCCACTGTATTCTTGGGGACCTTCAATGCTGCTGACATTATTTGGTACCCTTCCCCAGATGTGTGCCCTGACACAATCCTGTCTCGGAGCTCTACGGACAATCGCTTCAACCTCATGGCTTGGTTTTTGCTCTGACATGCACTGTCAACTGTGGGACCTTATATAGACAGTTGTGTGCTTTTCCAAATCATGTCCAATCAATTGAATTTACCACAGGTGGACTCCAATCAAGTTGTAGAAACATCTCAAGAATGATCAATGGAAACAGGATGAACCTAAGCTCAATTTTGAGTGTCACAGTCAAGGGTCTGAATACTTATGTAAATAAGGTGTTTTTGTAAATTTCTAAAAACCTGTTTTCGCTTTGTCATTATGGGGTATAGTGTGTAGATTGATGAGGACAAATATTTATTAAAACAATTTGAGAATAAGGCTGTAACGTACAAAATGTCAAGGGGTCTGAATACTTTCCGAATGCACTGTATATACAGGGCTATATATCAATCTAGAACAGGATGATATATTTTGGATCTTTATATTAAACCTGTATTTAACGAGGCAAGTCAGTTAAGAACAAATTCGTATTTACAATGACGGCCTACACCGGCCAAACTCACTATGGGACTCCCAATCACGGCCGGTTGTGATACAGTCTGGATTTGAACCAGGTTGTCTGTAGTGACACCTCTAGCACTGAGGTGCCATGTCATAGACCACTGCGCCACTTGGGAGCAGTTGATGGAGAGAGAAAGACTGCGAGAGATTTAAAGCAACGATATTCAAGTGATAGGCTGTTTTAAAACTCTGCAGCTGCAATTTAAAAATAATAATCTTTACAATTGAAAAATAAGGTGAAAGCCAGATGGAAATCGGTAATATAGACGTGCATTCCATTTTTTTTTAAACTGTAGCATAGACTATCCTGCAGCAAATGCAGGCCTACCTGTCACAAGAAAGAAAGTTACCATGTTGAAATGATAGGTCTACATGCACTGCGCCCCATACTGAGAGGGCTGTCTGTCCCCAACCTGAGCCTTGATGATTCATCATGCAGAGGCCGTAGATATGCCAGATTTAGACATCGCATATAATTTAAAAGTTCCATTTCATGCTGTTCATATAAATAATTTATAATAATTTACCGGTTTCTCGCAGTTATTTATCCCGGTGTCACTACAGACAACCCGGTTCGAATCCAGACTGTATAACAATCGGCTGTGATTGGGAGTCCCAATTGGCCCAGCATTGTCTGAGTTTGGCCGGTGTAGGCCGTCATTGTAAATAAGAATTTGTTCTTAACTGACTTGCCTAGTTCAATACAGGTAAAAAAAAAAAAAAAACACTAGGTGAGATCTCCTGTGCTCTACTTTCTCTCCCAGATCCCGTCACATTTTCCCCGGCCCGATGCCTGCAGTTGTTAAATCCAGACAAAATGTGGTTCAGCTGAAATGTCAGATAGATACCCCAGGTGGTTCTTCAGGCTGCGCTGTAATATCGGGGGTTAAACTGGGCGGGCGGCGAGTGCTGCTCCCGCTCGGCGTACTTAGTCTACATTTGTGACCAATAAACATAACTCGTAAAAAATGCACATTTCTGCTTCTGTTCTGTTGCTCTCTCTTGTTCCGAGCTCCTGCAGTTTGCTCCCATATGATCATGTAAATAGCATGCTAATAACATGTTCTAGGGTATCCATATGGGTTAGGAAGTGTCAATCATCATCCCCCTGGGCTTTGCCTTGGCTTTGCCCCGGAGCAAGAGGGGCTTTGGGGATGAATTAAGAGTGCACAGGAGCGAACAAAATATCTTAATTGTTCTTCTCTTTTGTTGTTGGGCCTGGTGAATCTGAGGCCTGTTCCCCCTTGAGATAAAGAGCTTAACCTCACCCTTATCTGGTGTGTCCACAAAACATGGAGAGCTTTTTGTATCAATTAGCTTGACATTATGACGTGTTTTACACATTTTCAGTGACTTGTGACTTTGCGTTACAGGTTGTCACTCTAATTTCCTTGTGAAAATGACTCATTTTGGTCCAACATTTTAAAATGTGTTAATTTTGAGAATAGAGGCCAAGTAGACTTTCTTTTATATTTCACAGATACTTCAAAGAGCTATTTAACCCTTCACACTCGTGGGATTTGCCCTGTATGGATGGGGCTAAATTAAAATGTTTCTTACAGAAGAAAGAGAAGAATCAACAGCTCACCTGACACAAGACATTTTACATTTAAGGTACTTTTCCCTGCATTTGTTGATTCCGAAATCCTCAAAAATACTCTGGATACATTCAGTAACATGATGAGAATATTCCTGGAAAATGTGAGGTAGTTGCAATATAAGACAAAAAAAATTAGTTTGAGTGCAAGGACTAACTGGTGTCTCCAAGTGGCCACACACACCTCTCCAAAGTGTTCTAAGTAATCTCAATGCACTTTATGACTCAAATAAAAGTCTTCAACTAGAAGCTGCTTTTTTGAACTCTCTTAGCTGTGCCGTTGAGGAACTACAACAAACACACGTAGTTGTTTTGTTTGGAACGCAACCCTGAATCCCCGCCATCACACAATTACTGTTGTTGTTTATGCAAACCAAAAACAGCCCATTATAAATCTCAATCTGGGTCAAGTGTGAATCCTTTGAAAGCTTGTTCTATTACCAACATGACTAGCTAAGTTATAAAATACAATATTACAGTGTTAGGCTTTTACAGTGCAATTCAGAGAAACACAGTTTTGGTGCAAATAGAAAGGAGTCATGCGTGCATTCAGGTGTGTGTTTCATGGCAAATGTTCTTCGTAATATACAAACATAGGCTCATTATGTTCAGAACATAATGGGGGTATTTTAAATTTTTCATTGAACCCTTATTTAACTAGGCAAGCCAGTTAAGAACAAATTGTTATTTACAATGACAGCCTACCCCAGCCAAACCCGGACGACACTGGGCCAATTGTGCACCACCCTATGGGACTCCCAATCACAGCCAGATTGTGATACAGCCTGGATTCAAACCATGGTCTGTAGTGACACCTCTAGCATTGAGATGCAGTGCCTTAGACCGCTGCGCCACTCGGGAGCCATGTCATCTTGTAACTGTACATCAAACAGTGATCATAAATGTTGACACTGTCTATGAAATTAGTTTTACGATATGGAAATGTGAAGTGCACATTTGGACTCACGAGTGTTTGGGTTGCTTGTATAACATCAAAGTGGTATTTATTAGAATCAATCAACGTATACATTGAGTCCTTTTAATTTACAGCGTTTTCCCTCACTCAGACAAAAAATAATAATTACAACAGTTGCCCAGTTAACGGGAGGGATGGGAGCAAGTTCAGAACGGCTGTCAGTCAAAACCCATAAAGTGCTGTGAAGCGCAGAGCCTGAGGTCTGATATAATTAATAGTGTGTTACTTACTGTACAGCTACTGCGTTCCAATTTAGGTGCTTATCAGTGCCCAAATCTGCCATTTTCAACCTGTATACGGGTACAAGTGTAAATGGCTACACACATAGATAAGCTCCTTATTTTACATTTTTCGGCACTATATATTCGAAAGACAAATTAAATGTAAAACAATTTCCCAAAAAGCTCACTGCATTTGTTTATAATGTTGCCCCAGGCGATGCACTCCCACTTTTGAAGTTGATTCAGAAAAAAACACTTTAACATGGAAAAGTCTTCTTTAAAATATTCAGAATGACTCAGAATAAAAGTAGGCATCCTCAAAGATCACCATTTAAATTACTGTGATCTATGAAAAGCATGGATGAAATTGCAGCGATAGTCCGCAAATAACAAGTAGTCTCCATGCTTCCTTGGGGCTAGTTAGATATTTTATGTAATCTTTCTTAAAGGCTCAGTGCAGTCAAAATTCAGTTTTTCCTGTGTTTTGTACCATATTGTACAACAGCTGATGAAACAAACACTGTAAAAGTCTGATTATTTTAATCAGTGTTATTTCCTGATAGTTACTCGTTGAAAATACAACCTACACAGGACCTTCTAATGAACAGGTTTGCATGGGCGGGAGTTTCGGCTTTCCATGGTGACATCACCATGTGGTCAATTGATTAATAGAGAGGGAGAGCAACAGAGAGAGACAGAGATGTTATGAGCTGAACATAACAGAATGCCAATGGAGGGGAGGACAGTAGCAGGTGACCCAACTTTGGTTTGTGACTACTATGGAATCCCATTGTAGCCAATTCACTTGCAGTTATTCTGTTACCAAATCGATAACAGTTTTAACATATTTTAATTACTTAACAAATCCTAAACCAAATTGTTATCAATAAAAACCCTAAGTAATTGGTAGGTCTACCTTTACTTGTTACTTCTGTGAACTTTCATTATCCTCCCTCCTCACGAGGAAGAGAAATTACATAGAACAAAAGTATAAACGTAGCATGCAACAATTTAAAAGAGTTACACTTCATATAAGGAAATCAGTCAATTTAAATAAATTAATTAGGCCCTAATCTATGGATTTCACATGGCTGGGAATACAGATATGTATCTGTTGGTCACATACCTTAAAAAAAAGGTAGAGCCATGGATTTGAAAACCAGTCAGTATCTGGTGTGACCACCATTTTCCTCATGCAGCGCGACGCATCTCCATCGCTTAGAGTTGATCAGGTTGTTAATTGTGGCCTGTGGAATGTTGTCCCACTCCTCTTCAATGGCTATGCGAAGTTGCTGGATATTAGCGGGAACTAGAAAACGCTGTCGTACAGGTCGATCCAGAGCATCCCAAACATGTCTGGTGAGTATGCAGGCCATGGAAGAACTGGGAAATGTTCAGCGTTCAGTAATTGTGTACAGATCCTTGCGGCATGGGGCTGTGTATTATGGTGATGGATGGCACAACAATAGGCCTCAGTGTCTCGTCACGGTATCTCTGTGCATTCAAATTGCCATTGATAAAATGTAATTGTGTTCGTTATGCCTGTCCATACCATAACCACCATGGGGCACTCTGTTCAAAACGTTGACATCAGCAAACTGCTCGCCCACACAACGTCATACACGCTGTCTGCCATCTGCCCAGTACGGATTCAACCGTAAAGAGCACACTTCTCCAGCATGACAGTGGCAATCGAAGGTGAGCATTTGCCCACTAAAGTCGGTTACGACGGCGAACTGCATTCAGGTCAAGACCCTAGTGAGGACGACGAGCACGCAGATTAGTTTCCCTGAGACGGTTTCTGACAGTTTGTGCAGAATGTCTTTGGTTGTGCAAACCCACAATTTCATTAGCTGTCTGGGTGGCTTGTCTCAGATGATCCCACAGGTGAAGAAGCCAGATGTGAAGGTCCTGGTCTCTGGTGGACATTCTTGCAGTCAGCATGCCAATTTCACGCTCCCTCAACTTGAGACATTGTGTTGTGTGAGAAAACTGCACATTTTAGAGTGGCCTTTTATTGTCCTCAGCCCAAGGTGAACCTGTGTAATGATCAGGCTGTTTAATCAGCTTCTTGATATGCTACAGATGTCAGGTGGATGGATTATCTTGGCAAAGGAGACATCCTCACTAACAGGGATGTAAACACATTTGTCCCAAAAATCTGAGAGAAATAAGCTTTTTGTGCGTATGGAACAATTCTGGGATCTTTTATTTCAGCTCATGAAACATGGGACCAACACTTGACATGTTGTGTTTATATTTTTATTCAGTATAGAACATATCTTAAAGATATGTGGGGTTTTGGTAACAGAAGGACAAGACACTAGGCAATATTTCTTAAACTTACAGAAGGCAAATAATTTCGGCAAAACTAAATAAAAGTGTTGATATCAGTTGGCAGGGGTGTTTACTTCAACATTATTGTGTTTTAATGTATTTCTAATACCTTTTTAATACTTTTTCTGCTAGATGTTTGACCAGAAATCAAAGCCTTTGCTTATTCCTAAGTTTTAGGGTTTGGAAAATGGTTGAAAGATTTATAAATACCTCAAAAATATAGACACTTAGCTTTCATTTGACACCAACTTTGATGTGCTCCTATGAACTTCACATGTTAGTGCTCACGGGACTTTTTACATGGAAATGCCCATCATCATTAATGTAAGGTATTTCATATCACGCGGAGGCATAACAGACTTTAATGTGTGACATCTGTGAAAATAATGCTGCTCTTCTCCTCAAGGTCTAGCTGATCGATGATTACCTCAATCCAATAGAGGGCATACCGATACCCACAGCTCAGGTCTTCATCAGGTCAGCTCAGGTCTTCATCAGAGGGCTTACTTTTAGATTTTGCTCATGCAACACTGTCTAAAATAATAAAATAACACATCGTTCCTCCTTACCCATCCTCCTCCCATCCTTCCCCCTCCTTCCCTTCCCCAACTTCAACGTGGTACACCAGCCCTCCAGTATCCCATCACCCCCTGTGAGTATCCAAGCTGTCGAGGCTAACTGAGCTCCGTCTCTCTTGCCAGGGCACGGTTGGAACAGATCCGGCCTCCGGGCCACAAACACTCCTCCACTCGAGCCCCTGCAAACAAGGCCTGCCTCTCGCAACTGTCATCTAAATGCAAAGCTCTTTGGAGCGCTGCGACGGTGGATCTTTTGTACACACTTTATCGCTTAGCACAGATAGTCTTCTTACAACATGTTTTAATGCTTAATGAGCATTGAGCGGGCGGTGGTGTGTTGTGTTTGTTTGTGTTTCAGTGACTGTGGAGTCAGTGAATCATCATCCAGATCTGGCAACACTGTGTGGAGATGAACCGGGCTCACGTTTAAAGACCTCCACTGAGAGGCTGAATCTGAGTATGCATAAATAGAACAGACAGTGTTTTGCTGAATTTTTGCTACATGAGGACAATGGCGATTTTGCCCTAGAATCTGGTTTCTGGAATTCTGGAGGTTTAGACGAAGTGATCCGTTAAAAAGGGATCTTACAAATTAGATTCTACATGTACATTAATTTAATAATTTTCTATAGCAACTTAGCTCTGTTGAAAGATCTGTATGACTCTGTAGGATCTGTAGGGAGGATGTTGCCTTGTAAGGAGGTGGCAACGCAGTGATATATTTCTTCAGGGCAACAAAGTGTTGTATTGGTTATCTTTCAAATGATCGTGGTCCTGCGTTTCCAGAGAAGACACTCGCTCCTTGCTGCGTCGCTGCCGAGCTAATCGGCCCATCTGCACCCTGGGGCTGAGAAATGTGGATGTCAGAGTTTATGGGAACATAAGCTAAACAGTGAGCCTGGCCTTGCTTCTTTAAGAGGAGCGGCGGGTGTGAGGCGAGCGATAGACTCCAGACAAGACTTAACATTTTCATGTCAAATCCAGAGACATACAAATCTCAGAGTGATCTGCCAAGTTTCTGCAGCATTCACTGGAGCACTAATGGTAGAATTTTCTCCCTGCTCTGCTCTCTCCTCTCTTCTCACCCTACTCTCTCAAGCACTAGCAGTCACTGACGGGGCGCCGCTTGGCAGCCGTGGGTGATAGGAAACATCTGCAGTAGCTGAGTTAGTGTTCACTCGCCAGATAAAGAAAAGGGAGGGATTGTTTTCAGAGGCATTTTGGAATTGGCAGTAGAAGAGTCGTTTACACTAGAACAGATCTCAACCAGCCATGTATGTTTATATCGGAACATTCTGCATGTACTGTATTTTCTCTCAGTATGACACAATGTATAAATTGTCTGAAACGCTGTCTTTTTTCTTTTTTTATGTCTTTCAGCACTTCTTTACTGTGGCCACCCTGGAGAGGCCTGAATGAACAGGAGAGCGGACGACGAGGGGATATGATTGTGCACTTCCTGCTCGGCAACTAAACAGGAAGTAATTGAGCTCTACAGGAAGTAAGGACAAACCCCTACAGTTATCCCTGTTATTTGTCCATTGTTTTCTGTACTACTCTGCACAAGCATAGCTGTTAACACGTTGAGCAGCAGCATACAAGTACTGAATCTACTACAGATCCCCTGCAGATATCCCAGTTCTTTTTCCAGTGTTCTCATATGACTATGATATGACTGCAAATGCCTAGCTAGCACAAATAAAATCACATTTTATTTGTCACATGCGCCGAATACAACAAGTGTAGATTTTACGGTAAAATGCTTATGAGCCCTTTCCCAAAAATGCAGTTAAAAAGTAAGAAAAATTGAAAATAGTAACACAGTAAAATAACAAGGCTATATACAGTTGAAGTCGGAAGTTTACAAACTCTAGGTTGAAGTCATTAAAACTCATTTTTCAACAACTCCACCAATTTCATGTTAACAAACTATAGTTTTGGTTAGGACCTCTACTTTATGCATGACACAAGTAATTCTTCCAACAATTGTTTACAGACAGATTATTTAACTTATAATTCACTATATCACAATTCCAGTTGGTCAGAAGTTTACATACACTAAATTGACTGTGCCTTTAAACAGCTTGGAGTATTCCAGAAAATTATGTCATGGCTTTAGAAGCTTATGATAGGCTAATTGACTTCATATGAGTCAATTGGAGATGTACCTGTGGACGTATTTCAAGGCCTACCTTCAAACTCAGTGCCTCTTTGCTCGACATCATGGGAAAATCTAAAGAAATCAGCCAAGACCTCAGACATTCTTTTTTTAGACCTGCACAAGTCTGGTTCATCCTTGGGAGCAATTTCCAAACGCCTGATGGTACCATGTTCATCTGTACAAACAATAGTACGCAAGTATAAACACCGTGGGACCATGCAGCCGTCATACCGCTCAGGAAGGAGACGCGTTCTGTCTCCTAGAGATGAACGTACTCTGGTGTGAAAAGTGCAAATCAATCCCAGAACAACAGCAAAGGACATTGTGAAGATTCTGGAGGAAAAAGGTACAAAAGTATCTATATCCACAGTAAAACGAGTCCTATATTGACATAACCTGAAAGGCCACTCAGCAAGGAAGAAGCCACTGCTCCAAAACCGCCATAAAAAAGCCAGACTACGGTTTGCAACTGCACATGGGGAGCACGGGGGAGGCAGCATCATGTTGTGGGGGAGCGTTGCTGCAGGAGGGACTGGTGCACTTCACAAAATAGATGAGATCATGAGGAAGGAAAATTATGTGGATATATTGAAGTAACATCTCAAGACATCAGTCAGGAAGTTAAAGCTTGGTCGCAAATGGGTCTTCCAAATGGACAATGACCCCAAGCATACTTCCAAAGTTGTGGCAAAATGGCTTAAGGACAACAAAGTCTAGGTATTGGAGTGACCATCACAAAGCCCTGACCTCAATCCTATAGAAAATTTGTGGGCAGAACTGAAAAAGCATGTGCGATCAAGGAGGCCTACAAACCTGGCTAAGTTGCACCAGTTCTGTCAGGAGGAATGGACCAAAATTCACCCAACTTATTGTGGGAAGCTTGTGGAAGGCTACCCGGTACAACATTTGACCCAAGTTTAAAAAATTTAAGGCAATGCTACCAAATACTAATTGAGTGTATGTAAACTTCTGACCCACTGGGAATGTGATGAAAGAAATAAAAACTGAAATAAAAATTCTCTCTACTATTATTCTGACATTTCACATTCTTAAAATAAAGTGGTGATCCTAACTGACCTAAGACTAGACATTTTTACTAGGATTAAATGTCAGGAATTGTGAAAAACTGAGTTTAAATGTATTTGGCTAAGGTGTATGTAAACTTACGACTGTACAAGGAGTACCGGTACTGAGTCAGTGTACTTGGGTACGAGGTAGTTGGGGTGATTGATTGAGGTAATATGTACATGTAGGTAGAGGTGAAAAAGCAGAAAGTCTGGTTAGCCATTTGATGACTCTTCAGCAGTCTTATGGCTTTGGGGTAGAAGCTGTTCAGGAGCTTTTTGGTCCCAGACTTGGCGCTCCGGTACCGCTTGCCGTGCAGTAGCAGAGAGAGTGTGACTTGGGTGACTGGAGTCTTTGACAATTTTTAGGGCCTTCCTCTGACACTGCCTGGCAAAGAGGTCCTGGATGACAGGGAGCTCGGCCCCCAGTGATGTACTAGGCCGTATGCACTACCCTCTATGGTACAGTTGCCAATACCAAGCGGTGATGCAGCCGGTCAAGATCTATTTTCAGCCTCCTGAGGGGGAAGAGGCATTGTCGTGTCAAATTCACAACTGGTTGGTGTGTTTGGACCATGATAGGTCCTTGGACACCGAGGAACTTCCACTCTCCACTACAGCGCCGTCGATGTGCTCAGCCCTCTTTTTTCTTGCTGACGTTGAGGGACAGATTGTTGCCCTGGCACCACACTGCAAGGTCTCTGACCTCCTACTTAAGGGCTGTCTCATCGTCGTCAGTGATCAGGCCTACCACTGTCATGTCGTTGGCAGCTTAATGATGGCGTTGGAGTCATGTGTGACCATTGAGTAGCAAACAGTTACTGAATACTGAATTCATAGCTATGCTGGATTTATAGCTATCTGTTGGGACGTTGAGTATTTTACATACTGACACTGAATCCAGTGAATTCCCAAGCCAGCAAGATTCAGCAGGTCATGTAGACCCTTTCAACACAGCTGCCACCGATATCAGTGCTTGGAGTCAGAAAAGTCTCTTTTTATTTGGGTGTGTGAAGCTAGCAGGCTAGCTATATAAATAATGAAATGGAGCCAGTAATTGGCGGTTCTTAGTAATTAGGACCAAGCTGTCAGCTAGCTAAGTCATTGCCTCACTCTGATGGCGCTGCAGAGAGGACAGTAATTGCTATTATCTGTGGGGGTCGTTGAGTGTTGACACAACAATAATACCATCCTTAGCCGGGATATCAGGGTTTTTGTTTACCGCCCCATTTCAAGAGGGATTCATACATATGTTAAAGTCTTTATATCTGGCCGTTTACACCTGCTATATCCGTCAATGTCATCGGCAATAGACCTACTAGAAGGCAAGGCAGACCCTCGGCTCGGTTTTGAATTTTCTGCTTGGCGACTCTGAAAAGCGTGTCCATATTTTAATTAATCAAACAGTTTGACTCTTTCCCTGCTAGCGGTGTCACACCTCACTATAAACAGCATTATCAACCGTCTAATACCCCTGTAATCCTGTCATTTCATTCATGGATACCTCCAGGGTTATTTTGGGACCAGAGCGTATCTCCCTGCCTGTCTCTGCTCCTCTGTTTGAGAGATTGGATTCCCTCTCCTCAACCCCCCCACCCACACACACACACACACAGACACCAAGGTGTTCACTCATCTCATGTCAGATCCACATAGATAGATGTGATGTCCAGACCTGGCGTACATAGGGGACCGTGGTACAGTACCTATACAGCATAGGGGAGAATCCAAGGTCTTGGATGGATCACATGCTGGCTGAAATATGTGCTCAAGAGTTGCCCCATTGCTTCCCGATGAGATTAGTCACTTCACTTTCTTCACCTCTGAGTGCCCTACAGTATATAATTGCTACCCTTTTTATACCCCAGTTCTCTCAGATGCAGTGAATGTTATTCTATACAGTCTGTTCCCACAGACCTAAATGGTTTTGTAAACAGGGACGGTTGCCGGTAAGTTGGGTGGAGGGAAGGATTATAGAGGGAGGACAAAAAAACGTTGTCTGTGTTTCGCTGTGCAGTGCGTGCAAATTGCATTGGCTTTGAATTAAACATGTGGCACCTCTGCGCCCCGGGTGCGATGGACATTCAAACATATTGCAGGCAGAGAAAATTACTTTTTAAGTAGGCTATTTATGGGAAGATATTGTATTCATTTGATTATAATAAAACATCCATTCCGCCCTGAGTGAATGGCACGAGGGAGCAGACGACAGCTCAAGGTAATAACGACTCTGTGTCTGCTGTTCTCAACGAGGCTAGAGAGGATCGGATCTCTACTGATATTGCTTTTCTTTGTACGGGAGCAGATAAAGTGATACGGCGTGAGCGAGTAATAAAGAAATATATCTGTTTTTATTGTGCTTCGTGACAGAGTTATGTTTGGAGGTAGTAAAGAGAGCTGGTACATGGCGTAAAATCATATTATGGCCCATTAGATAGGGCCGAGCTAAGCACTCCTCGCCGGTCGGCGACAGTAACCACGTCTCCATGGCAGAGGGTAATGGGGCCGGGACGTATTGTCTCTGATCTCCACTCCTGCTGCTTCGCCGATTGATTCGTCTACATTACCAGCACTCCCTCCTGGGGAACTAATGCTGACCATGGTCTTCACATCACTTTCCCAAAGGAGAGGAGGGGGCATGACGGTCTCTAGTTCTGAAACTGTGAAAGTGCTATGGCTTCAGATCTCAAAGCTTGATGGATGTTTGACTTGGCTTGGTGAGGTATTTTTTACTTAATCTTTGAAGGAGTTAATTTTGATGAACCGACCAGCAGCATATGGATATTGTGAAGGACCTTGCATTATTTCTCTGGTCTCTGTGGTGATGGAGCTCCAGGGAGATGTCCCTCTCCTCCACGGGGCCTCCTTCTATGGACATCATCAAGGAGGGATGTTAAAGGAAGCTCCTGCTCTGGCTCACTTTACCTCTCCACCCCTCCTCCAACCCACCACCCCCTCAACCTCCAGGGGTAGACCTGCCTCTGGCTCACTTTACCTCTCCACCCCTCCTCCAACCCACCACCCCCTCAACCTCCAGGGGTAGTCCTGCCTCTGGCTCACTTTACCTCTTCACCCCTCCTCCAACCTGGGAACCACTCCCAGATGTACTACTGCCTCTGGCTCACTTTACCTCTCCATCCCTCCTCCAACCTGGGAAACACTCCCAGGGGTACTCCTGCCTCTGGCTCACTTTACCTCTCCACCCCTCCTCCAACCTGGGAATCACTCCCAGGGGTACTCCTGCCTCTGGCTCACTTTACCTCTCCACCCCTCCTCCAACCTGGGAATCACTCCCAGGGGTACTCCTGCCTCTGGCTCACTTTACCTCTCCACCCCTCCTCCAACCCACCACCCCCTCAACCTCCACTCCAGCCTCACAAGCTTAAAAAGACTGGCTGGCTTTGTGTGCAGGGGTGCAGTTTTTATGCTCTCCTGGGCAGTCAAGGCCCTGGCTGCCTGCGAGTAATACGAAACAGCCAGACGAGGAATCCTAGGCATTCTGAATAGAACCAGATGTGTGTCCTCTCTGCCTCTCTCCTCTACTCTCCCCTCCTCTCTGTCTCGCTTGTGTGCCTTTGTGCCTTACCCTCCTCCCAACCCCTCATCCTTCTCACCGCCTGTGGGCAGCCAAGGCTTCATAAAAGACTGAGATCAGTTGAGTTATTTCACAAGGCCACTGGCAGGCTAGTTTATGTTTCTGGAGGAAGCCCTCCGTCTCCTTTCTTGGATTATCAGTTGGAGCTGATGCGTGTACATGTGTTGCTGTAATGGGTACAGCCCGAAATCAGAGCAACAACACGCAACACAGACTCACTGCTGAGGTGTTCCTACTCCGTCATGACTGACTCAAGGATCCCTAATCTCAGTGGTTTTCTTGCTTTTGGTTCATTTTTATCCGCTCAATAAGCAGGTTAAGTGGGAAATGGCGGTTAACCTTTCCAGCTCATTGGACAGTGGCATGACTTGGCCTCGTTGAAGGCATCACTGCAAGTTGCATAGTTGGTGACTCTGGTTAGGGATGAGTGGGTAGATATTTTGGAAGTGACATAACAAACAAAACTTAGCAGCAGAGTCTATTCCCCTTCAGTCCAAACTGAAGTGTTTTTCTCATTTCTCAACAAAGCACTTCAATTGTAGGAAGTGGTGTTGTTTTGCTCAGAGTGTGTCGGAATGTGTGTGTGTGTCCTGCTGTTCGCATATTTATATCAGGCTGATATATTTATATCAGGCCGCAATCAGTACAGGAAATGAGGAGTCGTCGCTTTGAAGTCCCTGCAGAGGTATGTTATTCTCCATCAGCAGAGAGACAAGGTGTCGGACACCCTCACCCTCCTCCCCTGCCCCCCTTACGCCCCTCCTGCCCCTACCCAACAGCCGCCTGGCAGAAGGGAGAACGATTGGCCATTAACGCAGACAGAGTAAGTTGCCATTGCCATAGGGCACAAACTCACTGCTGCCGCGCTGCTGTCATACTCAGGTCTGTGTAATTGCTTTTTTTTCTCCCATACAGAAAGTCAAACGTAAGATGTGGTGAAATGTAAGATTTGCCCTCGTCTGTCTCCGTTGCTCTCTCTTTCTCACTCTCTCTCCCCACCTTCCTCCATCCCCTTTCCCTCTCTCTCTCTACTCATCCCACCTCCCCTCTCCCCCTCTCTTTCTCTCTCTCTCTCTCTTCTCACCCCACCTTCCTCCCTCCTCGCCATTCTTTCATGTTGGAGTGTGGAGATTAAATTAATTGGGTCACAGTTTAATAGTGATCTGCCGGGGCTCCTATGGCTCGCCTGTGTATGTTGTGGAATGGGGACAGCGGTGGGCACTTCTCTCACCCGGTGTGTGGAAAATGAAGAGCGCTGAGCCTCCGGTCTGTGGCACAGTGTAACTTCACGCTACCTGCACACCCCCCAAAGCTATGCAAATCGAGCAGTTTTTTCCCCCCACATCAATAATCTCCCTCCATGCATTTAAACAGTTCAAAACATACTGCTGGAGAGTTCTGTCAGCTGTCTGACTGTGGTGTACATTCAGTATGCAGCTAGGCCTCAGATGGCTTGTTTATCTTTGGCTCTAGAAGCAGTGGGTCCAAATGTAATTTGATTTGTCACATGCTTCGTAAAAAACAGGTGTAGACTAACAGTGAAATGCTTACTTACGTGTCCTTTTCCAACAATGCAGTTAAAGATGAACATACACTACATGGCCAAAAGTATGTGGACACCTGCTAGTCGAATATCTTATTCCAAAATCATGGGCATTAACAGGTAGTTGGTCCCTCTTTTGCCCTCCACTCTTATGGGAAGGCTTTCCACCAGATGTTGGAACATTGCTTCGCGGGGACTTGCTTCCAGTCACGAGCATTAGTGAGGTCGGGAACTGATATTGGGCAATTAGGCCTGGCTCACAGGTCAGGGCTCTGTGCAGGCTAGTCAAGTCCTTCCACACTGATCTCGACAAACCATTTCTGTATGGACCTCACTTTGTGCACGGGGGCATTGCCATGCTGATAAAGGAAAGGGCCTTCCCCAAACTCTTGCAACAGAGTTGGAAGCACATAATTGTCTAGAATGTCATTGTATGCTGTAGTGTTAAGATTTCCCTTCACTGGATCTAAGGACCCTAGCCCGAACCATAGAAACATCTCCAGACCATTATTCCTCCTCCACCAAACTTTACAGTTGGCACTATGCATTGAGGCTGGTAGCGTTCTCCTGGCGTCCGCCAAACCCAGATTCATCCGTCGGACTGCCAAATGGTGAGGTGTGATTCATCACTCCAGAGAACGCATTTCCACTGCTCCAGAGTCCAATGGCGGCGAGCTTTACACCACTACAGCCGACGCTTGGCATTGCGCATGGTGACCTTAGGCTTGAGTGCTGATGCTCGGCCATGGGAACACATTTCATGAAGCTCCCGACATGCAGTTCTTGTGCTGATGTTGCTTTCAGAGGCAGTTTGGAACTCTGCAGTGAGTGTTGCAACCAAGGACACCAAGGCACTTGGCGGTCTCGTTCTGTGAGCTTGTGTGGCATACCACTTAGCAGCTGACAGATGACCGAGGCTTCTCTAGTAGGGCCAAAATGGGACGAACTGATTTGTTGGAAAGGTGGCATCCTATGACGGTGCCACGTTTAAAGTTACTGAGCTCTTCAATACGGGCCATTCTACTGCCAATGTTTGTCTATGGAGATTGCATGGCTGTGCGCGCGATTGTATATACCTATCAGCAACGAGTGTGGCTGAAATAGCCAAATCCACTCATTTGAAGGAGTGTCCACATACTTTTGTATATACAGTTGAAGTCGGAAGTTTACATACAGCGAAGCACAGGTGTGTGCATATTGTGCAAGAGACAGAGGCTACAAGTTAGAAGCTTATTATGAATAACCCATCATTAATTAGCTACAGTTGAAGTTGGAAGTTTACATACAGTCGTGGCCAAAAGTTTTGAGAATGACACAAGTATTGGTCTCCACAAAGTTTGCTGCCTCATATATGCATATACTCCAGAATGTCATGAAGAGTGATCAGATGAATTGCAATTAATTGCAAAGTCCCTCTTTGCCATGAAAATGAACTTAAAAACATTTCCACTGCATTTCATCCCTGCCACAAAATGACCAGCTGCCATCATGTCAGTGATTGTGTCGTTAACACAGGTGGAGTGTTGACGAGGACAAGGCTGGAGATCACTCTGTCATGCTGATTGAGTCAGAATAACAGACTGGAAGATTTAAAAGGAGGGTGGTGCTTGAAATCATTGTTCTTCCTCTGTCAACCATGGTTACCTGCAAGGAAACACGTGCCGTCATCATTGCTTTGGACAAAAAGGGCTTCACAGGCAAGGATATTGCTGCTGGTAAGATTGCACCTAAATCAACCATTTATCGGATCATCAAGAACTTCAAGGAGAGAGGTTCAATTGTTGGGAAGAAGGTGTCAGGGCGCACAAGAAAGTCCAGCAAGCGCCAGGACCGTCTCCTAAAGTTGATTCAGCTGCAGGATCGGGGCACCAACAGTGCAGAGCTTGCTCAGGAATGGCAGCAGGCAGGTGTGAGTGCATCTGCACGCACAGTGAGTCAAAGACGTTTGGAGGATAGCCTGGTGTCAAGAAGGGCAGCAAAGAAGCCACTTCTCTCCAGGAAAAACATCAGGGACAGACTGATATTCTGCAAAAGGTACAGGGATTGGACTGCTGAGGACTGGGGTAGAGTCATTTTCTCTGATGAATCCCCTTTCCGATTGTTTGGGCCATCCGGAAAACACCTTGTCCGGAGAAGACAAGTTGAGCGCTACCATCAGTCCTGTGTCATGCCAACAGTAAAGCATCCTGAGACCATTCATGTGTGGGGTTGCTTCTCAGCCAAGGGAGTGGGCTCACTCACAATTTTGCCTAAGAACACAGCCATGAATAAAGAATGGTACCAACACATCCTCCGAGAGCAACTTCTCCCAACCATCCAAGAACAGTTTGGTGATGACCAATGCCTTTCCCAGCATGATGGAGCACCTTGCCATAAGGCAAAAGTCTGGGAACAAAACATCGACATTTTGGGTCTATGGCCAGGAAACTCCCCAGACCTTAATCCCATTGAGAACTTGTCGTCGATCCTCAAGAGGCGGGTGGACAAATAAAAACCCACAACTTCTGACAAACTCCAAGCATTGATTATGCAGAAGAATGGCCTGCCATCAGTCAGGATGTGGCCCAGAAGTTAATTGACAGCATGCCAGGGCGGATTGCAGAGGTCTTGAAAAAGAAGGGTCAACACTGCAAATATTGACTCTTTGCATAAACTGAATGTCATTGTCAATGAAAGCCTTTAACAGTTATGGAATACTTGCAATTATACTTCAGTGCACCATAGTAACTACTGACATAAAGATCTAAGAACACTGAAGCAGCAAACGTTGTGGAGACCAATACTTGTGTCATTCTCAAAACTTTTGGCCATGACTGTACACTTAGGTTGAAGTCATTAACTCATTTTTCAACCACTCCATTTTTCAACCACAAACTATAGTTTTGGCAAGTCATTTAGGACATCTACTTTGTGCATGACACAAGTAATTCTTCCAACAATTGTTTACAGACAGATTATTTAATTTATAATTCACTATATCACAATTCCAGTGGGTCTGAAGTTTACATACACTAAGTTGACTGTGCCTTTTAAACAGCTTGGAAAATTCCAGATAATGATGTCATGGCTTTAGAAGCTTCTGATAGGCTAATTGACATAATTTGAGTCAACTGGAGGTGTACCTGTGGATGTATTTCAAGGCCTACCTTCAAACTCAGTGCCTCTTTGCTCGACATCATGGGAAAATCAAAATAAATCAGCCAAGACCTAAAAAACAACAACAATATTATGCAAGTATAAACACCATGGGACCACGCAGCCGTCATACCCCTCAGGAAGGAGACGTGTTCTGTCTCCTAGAGATGAACGCACTTTGGTGCGAAAAGTGCAAATCAATCCCAGAACAACAGCAAAGAACCTTGTTAAGATGCTGGAGGAAACAGGTACAAAATTCTATATCTATATCCACAGTAAAACAAATCCTATATCGCTCAGCTAGGAAGAATCCACTGCTCCAAAACCCCCATAAAAAAGCCAGACTACGGTTTGCACATGGGGACAACGATCACTTTTTGGAGAAATGTCCTCTGGTCTGATGAAACACAAATAGAACTGTTTGGCCATAATGACCATCGTTATGTTTGGAGGAAAAAGGGGGATGCTTGCAAGACGAAGAACACCATCCCAACCGTGAGGCACGGGGGTGGCAGCATCATGTTGTGGGGGTGCTTTGCTGCAGGAGGGGATGGTGCACTTCATAAAATAGATGGCATCATTAGGAAGGAAAATTATGTGGAAATATTGAAGCAACATCTCAAGACATCAGTCAGGAAGTTAAAGCTTGGTCGCAAATGGGTCTTCCAAATGGACAATGACCCCAAGCATACTTCCAAAGTTGTGGCAAAATGGCTTAAAGACAAGGTATTGGAGTAGCCATCACAAAGCCTTGACCTCAATCCTATAGAAAATGTGTGGGCAGAACTGAAAAAGCTATTATTCTGACATTTCACATTCTTAAAATAAAGTGGTGATCCTAACTGACCTAAGACTGGAAATTTTTAGTAGGGTTAAGTGTCAGGTTATTTTGAAAAACTGAGTTTAAATGTATTTGGCTAAGGTGTATGTAAACTTCCGACTTCATCTGTGTGTGTGTACAGTGGGGAGAACAAGTATTTGATACTCTGCCGATTTTGCAGGTTTTCCTACTTACAAAGCATGTAGAGGTCTGTAATTTTTATCATAGGTACACTTCAACTATCAACCAGTAAGAATTCCGTCTCTCACAGACCTGTTAGTTTTTCTTTAAGAAGCCCTCCTGTTCTCCACTCATTACCTGTATTAACTGCACCTGTTTGAACTCATTACCTGTATAAAAGACACCTGTCCACACACTCAATCAAACAGACTCCAACCTCTCCACAATGGCCAAGACCAGAGAGCTGTGTAAGGACATCAGGGATGAAATTGTAGACCTGCACAAGGCTGGGATGGGCTACAGGACAATAGGCAAGCAGCTTGGTGAGAAGGCAACAAATGTTGGCGCAATTATTAGAAAATGGAAGAAGTTCAAGATGACGGTCAATCTCCCTCGGTCTGGGGCACCATGCAAGATCTCACCTCGTGGGGCATCAATGATCATGAGGAAGGTGAGGGATCAGCCCAGAACTACACGGCAGGACCTGGTCAATGACCTGAAGAGAGCTGGGACCACAGTCTCAAAGAAAACCATTAGTAACACACTACGCCGTCATGGATTAAAATCCTGCAGCGCACGCAAGGTCCCCCTGCTCAAGCCAGCGCATGTCCAGGCCCGTCTGAAGTTTGCCAATGACCATCTGGATGATCCAGAGGAGGAATGGGAGAAGGTCATGTGGTCTGATGAGACAAAAATAGAGCTTTTTGGTCTAAACTCCACTCGCCGTGTTTGGAGGAAGAAGAAGGATGAGTACAACCCCAAGAACACCATCCCAACCGTGAAGCATGGAGGTGGAAACATCATTCTTTGGGGATGCTTTTCCGCAAAGGGGACAGGACGACTGCACCGTATTGAGGGGAGGATGGATGGGGCCATGTATCGCGAGATCTTGGCCAACAACCTCCTTCCCTCAGTAAGAGCATTGAAGATGGGTCGTGGCTGGGTCTTCCAGCATGACAACGACCCGAAACACACAGCCAGGGCAACTAAGGAGTGGCTCCGTAAGAAGCATCTCAAGGTCCTGGAGTGGCCTAGCCAGTCTCCAGACCTGAACCCAATAGAAAATCTTTGGAGGGAGCTGAAAGTCCGTATTGCCCAGCGACAGCCCCGAAACCTGAAGGATCTGGAGAAGGTCTGTATGGAGGAGTGGGCCAAAATCCCTGCTGCAGTGTGTGCAAACCTGGTCAAGAACTACAGGAAACGTATGATCTCTGTAATTGCAAACAAAGGTTTCTGTACCAAATATTAAGTTCTGCTTTTCTGATGTATCAAATACTTATGTCATGCAATAAAATGCAAATGAATTACTTAAAAATCATACAATGTGATTTTCTGGATTTTTGTTTTAGATTCCGTCACTCACAGTTGAAGAGTACCTATGATAAAAATTACAGACTTCTACATGCTTTGTAAGTGGGAAAACCTGCAAAATCGTCAGTGTATCAAATACTTGTTCTCCCCACTGTAATTGAAGGAAGGATGAATGGGCAAATTTACCGAGAGATTCTTGACAAAAATATGCTGCCATCTACCAGGATGATGAAGATGAAACGAGGGTGGACATTTCAGCAAGACAATGATCCCAAACACACAGCCAAGGAAACTCTCAATTGCTTTCAAAGAAAGAAAATAAAGCTGCTAGAATGGCCCAGCCAATCACCTGACTTAAATCCCATTGAAAATCTATGGAAAGAACTGAAGATCAAGATTCATAGAAGAGGCCCACGGAACCTTCAAGATTTGAAGACTGTTTGTGTGGAAGAATGGGCCAAAATCACACCAGAGCAATGCATGCGACTAGTTTCTCCATACAGGAGGCGTCTTGAAGCTGTCATTACCAACAAAGGCTTTTGTACAAAGTATTAAATAAATATCAGTAAGTGTGTTCAATACTTTTTCCCTTTATCATTTCACATTATTACACAACTTAATTTCTGAACGTATTTGTTTTGGTTTCTTATGTATGGATTACTTGGGTTGTTACCAACATCTGGTTAAAATTTCATGTCAATAGCACCTTTGGAAATATATTTACTGAGGAAAATGGTGACGTGTTCAATACTTATTTCACCCGCTGTATATACATACAGTGGGGAGAACAAGTATTTGATACACTGACGATTTTGCAGGTTTTCCCACTTACAAAGCATGTAGAAGTCTGTAATTTTTATCATAGGTACTCTTCAACTGTGAGTGACGGAATCTAAAACAAAAATCCAGAAAATCACATGGTATGATTTGTAAGTAATTAATTTGCATTTTATTGCATGACATAAGTATTTGATACATCAGAAAAGCAGAGCCTAATATTTGGTACAGAAACCTTTGTTTGCAATTACAGAGATCATACGTTTCCTGTAGTTCTTGACCAGGTTTGCACACACTGCAGCAGGGATTTTGGCCCACTCCTCCATACAGACCTTCTCCAGATCCTTCAGGATTCGGGGCTGTCGCTGGGCAATACAGACTTTCAGCTCCCTCCAAAGACTTTCTATTGGGTTCAGGTCTGGAGACTGGCTAGGCCAATCCAGGACCTTGAGATGCTTCTTACGGAGCCACTCCTTAGTTGCCCTGGCTGTGTGTTTCGGGTCGTTGGAAGACCCAGCCACGACCCATCTTCAATGCTCTTACTGAGGGAAGGAGGTTGTTGGCCAAGATCTCGCGATACATGGCCCCATCCATGCTCCCCTCAATACGGTGCAGTCGTCCTGTCCCCTTTGCAGAAAAGCATCCCCAAAGAATGATGTTTCCACCTCCATGCTTCACAGTTGGGATGGTGTTCTTGGGGTTGTACTCATCCTTCTTCTTCTCCAAACACGGCGAGTGGAGTTTAGACCAAAAAGCTCTATTTTTGTCTCATCAGACCACATGACCTTCTCCCATTCCTCCTCTGGATCATCCAGATGGTCATTGGCAAACTTCAGATGGGCCTGGACATGCGCTGGCTTGAGCAGGGGGACCTTGCGTGCGCTGCAGGATTTTAATCCATGACGGCGTAGTGTGTTACTAATGGTTTTCTTTGAGACTGTGGTCCCAGCTCTCTTCAGGTCATTGACCAAGTCCTGCCGTGTAGTTCTGGGCTGATCCCTCACCTTCCTCATCATCATTGATGCACCACGGCCTTGTGCAGGTCTACAATTTTATCACTGATGTCCTTACACAGCTCTCTGGTCTTGGCCATTGTGGAGAGGTTGGAGTCTGTTTGAGTGTGTGGACAGGTGTCTTTTATACAGGTAACGATTCCAAACAGGTGCAGTTAATACAGGTAATGAGTGGAGAACAGGTCTGAAAAACTAACAGGTCTGTGAGAGCCGGAATTCTTACTGGTTGGTAGGTGATCAAATACTTATGTCATGCAATAAAATACAAATTAATTATTTAAAAATCATACAATGTGATTTTCTGGATTTTTGTTTTAGATTCCGTCTCTCACAGTTGAAGTGTACCTATGATAAAAATTACAGACCTCTACATGCTTTGTAAGTAGGAAAACCTGCAAAATCGGCAGTGTATCAAATACTTCTCCCCACTGTATGTGAAGTTTGCCAGTACCATTTGCTGAAAAGCAGCCCCACACCATGATGTTCCCACCTCCAAACTTCACTGTTGGTATGGTGTTTTTAGGGTGATGTGCAGTGCCATTTCTCCTCCAAACATGGTGTGTATTATGACATCCAAACAGTTCAATTTTGCTCTCATCTGACCACACTATATTCTCCCAGTATTTCACTGGCTTTTCCAAATGTTTAAACGAGCTTCAACATGCTTTTTTTCAGCAATGGAGTCTTGCATGGTGAGCGTGCATACAGGCCATGGCGGTGGAGTGCATTACTTACTGTTTTCTTTGAGACAACAGTACCTGCTAATTGTAGGTCTTTTTGAAGCTCTCCACAAGTGGTCCTTGGCTCTTGGAAAACTCTTCTGATTATTCTTTTCACTCCTCTGTCAGAAATCTTGCGAGGGGCACCTGGTCGAGGCAAATTTATGGTGAAATGATTGTCTTTCCACTTCCGTATTATGGCCCCAACAGTGCTCACTGGAACATTCAGAAGCTTAGAAATGCGCCTATAACCAATGCCATCATTATGTTTTGCAACAATTAGGTTGCGAAGGTCTTGAGACAGCTCTTTGCTTTTACCCATCATGAGATGTGTCTTGTGTGACACCTTGGCAATGAGACCTTTTTGTAGGCCATCAGTTGGGACTGACAGGGGGCTGGATTGCTTTTTAATTACTGATAGTTTTCAGCTGTTGTCTTGGCTTTCCATGCCTTTTTGCACCTCCCTTTCTTCATGTGTTCAATACTTTTTCCCTGTGTCATTTCACATTATTACACATAACTTAATTTCTGAACTTATTTGTTTTGGTTTCTTTGTATGTATGGATTACATCTGGTGAAAGTTTCATGTCAATAGCACCTTTGGAAATATATTTACTGAGAAAAATGGTGACGTGTTCAATACTTATTTCACCCGCTGTACATACTTTATACATTATTTTTTATATATATATAAAAATAAGTGGGTGTATATGTTACATACATACATACCGATGGCGAGGTGAAGTCGATGGCCAAAACACTGCAATATCGTCCATCCATTTAGGTTGGTGGCTTTCACAATGTGTGCCCCTCTTTCCGTTGTGATGCACACCTGTTTCTCCTCTGGCTGGTGCCAGATTGCTAGCGAGCCCCGCAAACCTGGGTTATTATCACCCCAGTGTGGTCCTCTGGAAAGTCGGCAGTCTGCTTTGCAAGCACCTGCTGCGCAGCTTCCAGTCGGCATTGATGTAGTGCAGTGTCAAAGACATGTAGGGCTCATTTTGTTACGGTGAAATAGTGCACCTGTTTCAGCTCCGATGCTGTTTCTTATATGCCTTTTTATTTCTTGTCCAGAGTATGAACCGTCTTCTGGAACTCACTTTGTTCAACTGTTGAATTTGGGGCCATGTCTTTTGAGATGTGGTACATTATGTCGTATGTTATTTTAATTAGTTGAGTGTGTATTTGGGCTTTGTTCTTGTCATGACACTTGCTGGCCTCTGTCATCCATTCGTCTGTATTACATACCTGTGTTTCAAATGGATAAGTAAATAAATTGCTTGTGTTACCTTGTGTGGTTTCTATAGTTTTGCCTACAGTTCGAGCGCACGGCCTTGAACTGGATGTCAGGTGCTGGTTGGTGCTGGATAGCAGGGAGCTACTAGGCAGTACTCACTACCCTCTGTAGTGCCTTACGGTCAGGTGCCTTGCAGTTTCCATACCAAGCGGTGATGCAGCCAGTCAAGATGCTCTCAATGGTGCAGCTGTGGAACCTTTAGAGGATCTGAGGGCCTCTCTCCATCCTCTCTCGCTTTCTCTTACCCCCTTTCACCCTCTCTCTCTCTCTCCTTCTCTCTCCTCTCCTTCTCTCCTTCTCTCTCCTTCTCGCTCTCTCTCTCCTCTCTCTCTCTCCTTCCCTCTCTCTCCTCTCTCTTGCTCTCTCCTTCCCTCTCTCTCCTCTCTCTCTCCTTCCCTCACTCTCTCTCGCTCTCTCTCGCTCTCTCTCGCTCTCTCTCGCTCTCTCTCGCTCTCTCTCGCTCTCTCTCTCTCCCTAGCTCTCATCCCCTTTCACCCTCTCTCTCTCTGTTTCTATCCCTCGCCTGGTTGGCTGATTTATGGTCCTGGGGAGGTAATGAGTCAGAACTGGCTGATTTGTGTCTGTGGTGTTGTGACCGGAGCATTGCCGGCTCATTGGGCATGCCCCCCCTTCCTTCTCCTCTATTCCTCTCCTCGTCTGTTCCTGTTCTCCTTCCTTCCGCGGACCAAGCGGAACAGGGATTTAGGGACCTTGCTCTCCAAACCCATCCGTCATCATCCCTTCATCCGCCAGACGGACGGGTTACAGGGGCACAGTGTCACCTCCAGACGAGGCCTCTCCTCTCCTCTGCCCTCTCCCCAACACCCCCCCCACCTCTTCCCTTCCTCCCTATCTTCGTTTCCCTTTCCCCACTGTTGCCCACCTCGACTGTGACTGGGTACAGGGCCGGGTGGCCCACTTACTCTGCAGGAACTGTGTTAATTAGCACGGGAGTCTGGAGACCAAGATGCGTTATCTTTCACCACAACACCCCCTTCCTATCTCTCGCACCCTCTCTCTTTTGCTCTCTCTCTCTTTCTCACTCTCCTCTCTCCCTCCTTCTCCCCCACTCTCCCTCTCTCTGGAAAGTGCTCCCATCCCGTTGGCTTTGCCAGGTTTGTGGAGGATGTCGTGCCAGCTGTCTCTTTATGGACTGCTGCCAGCTTCCCATGTCTTCCGCCCGTTCCGTTGTTGTTATCCCCTCGTGATCACTTGGTTATTTCCATCTATTTCCATGCGTTTATCTATTTGTCTGAGTTGTTGTCTACCGAGGCTAGTATCTGTGCTGTTGTTGTCTTTTGGAAAGGCAGTGTGCGGTACGATAGCAATAGCTCTCCCTGGCACTCTGGTGTGTACTGGAGGTCCCAAGATCGGGCAGAGAGGATAGTGCCCAGGTCTGCAGTCTGTGCCCACCGTGCCATGCCAACTCTGCAATCTGTGACTGTGTGTCATTCACAGAACAGACACTATTCCCCCTACGCTTCATAGCCAGGCTTCTGCAATGGCCCAAAAAATGCACAGGAATAGACTAGACAAAGAAAGCATTATCTCCAAAACACAACTTTCATGAATGAAAATCTGTCATCAGTCATTACGGAAGTGCAGCCATCCAGCTGTGCAGTTCCAGTCAGTCATCACTCTTGATTGAGTTCTTCACAGTATATGAGAAGCTACCTAAACTGGGAAAGACTGGACTCGAGCAACCAGAAACATTGTACACGCTTCACAGTTTTGGAATGGATTTAATTCCATGCATTGGACCAGTAGTCTGAAGACAGGGCTGTCTGTCTGTCTTATGTGACCCAGTAGATCTGCTGTTCAAGTCAGTCAGTCAGTCCGTCAGTCATGCTGAGAGGAAGTTTAGTTTTTCTGCAGTGTATCTATCAGGTGATGAGCTAGCTGCCCCCCTCCCCATTGCCCCCGGTGAGAACTGTAAAACTAAAACCGCCCTGCACTCCGTTTGACCCTGGCCTTCTCTGAGGCGCTGGGGAGAGCCAAGAGTGTAAAGTGGACGCATGCCAAATAAAGACATTAAATCTGTCTCCGGTAAAAAAAAAAGAACCCAGTCATTTTCTCTGTCTGTCTGCTCTATGCTCCCGACCTCTCAGTAGCAGCACCCTGGCTTGCTTCATAAATTGAGCTCAGTTGGCCTTTAGCTTGTATCAATTAATCTACGCTGGTAATGTTTTACGAGCGACACACTCTGGCAAGGCAAATTGTGGCTTTAAACAACTTCCATGCAAGACACATTTCCATGTCATTAGTTTTCTCCCCTCAGTCATTGGGTTCTGTAACAGTTGGGAATGAGTTTGGGTTAGCGAGAGAGAGAGCTACAGACTGAGCAGAGCTCCCACTCTACAGGCTGCTGGCTGGGCTGGCTAGTAGTTCTCACATCTAGGGTTTCTCAGAGACTTGTAGTTGTAGATATCCTCTGACTGATGTGCCATTTTAATACTCTTGTTAGAGCTGCTGAATTCTCCATTAGGGATTTTGTCTTGTTCTAGCTGCCCTGGTACTGATGCTCCTCAGAGATGAGTGGAGGAGGTTGGAGGTTTTGAAGAGGGTTTTCTCTGATCCCACTCTGCCTCACTAAGAACCATCTGTCTGGGATGTGTTTGGACCTAGCTAACATTCTGCATGCTGTGTGTTTGCACTAACACACATATATATATATATATATATATACAGACGTGCTCAAATGTGTTGGTACCCTTACAGCTCATTGAAATAATGCTTAATTCCTCCTGAAAAGTGATGAAATTAAAAGGTATTTCATCATGTATACTTGCATGCCTTCGGTATGTCATAGAATAAAGCAAAGAAGCTGTGAAAAGAGATTTAATTATTGCTTATTCTACGGAGATATTCTAAAATGGCCTGGACACATTTGTTGGTACCCCTTAGAAAAGATAATAAATAATTGGATTATAGTGATATTTCAAACTAATTACTTTCTTTAATTAGTATCACATGTCTCCAATCTTGTTATCAGTCATTCAGCCTATTTAAATGGCGAAAAGTAGTCACTGTGCTGTTTGGTATCATTGTTGCACCACAGTGAACATGGACCATAGAAAGCAAAGGAGAAAGTTGTCTGAGGAGATCAGAAAGAAGATAATAGACCAGCATGGTAAAGGTAAAGGCTACAAGACCATCTCCAAGCAGCTTGTTGTTCCTGTCACAACAGTTGCCAATATTTAAGGTCCATGGAACTGTAGCCGACCTCCCTGGGCGCGGCCGAAGAGGAAAATCGACCCCAGATTGAACAGAAGAATGGTGCGAGTTGTAGAAAAAGAACCAAGGATAATTGCCAAAGAGATACAAGCTGAACTCCAAGGTGAAGGTACGTCAGTTTCTGATCGCACCATCTGTCGCTTTTTGAGCGAAAGTGGGCTCCATGGAAGAAGACCCAGGAGGACTCCACTTTTGAAAGAAAAACATAAAACATCCAGACTAGAATTAGCTAAAATGCATATTGACAAGCCACAATCCTTCTGGGAGAATGTTCTTTGGATAGATGAGTTGAAACTGGAGCTTTTTGGCAAGTCACATCAGCTCTATGTTCACAGACGAAAGAAATTAAGCTTTCAAAGAGAAGAACACCATACCTACAGTGAAACATGTAGGAGGCTCGGTTATGTTTTGGGGCTGCCCTGCTGCGCCTGGCACAGGGTGCCTTGAATCTGTGCAGGGCACAACGAAATCTCAAGACTATCAAAGCATTCTGGAGTGAAACGTACTGCCCAGTGTCAGAAAGCTCTGTCTCAGTCGCAGGTCATGGGTCCTCCAACAGGATAATGACCCAAAACACACAGCTTAAAGCACCCAAGAATGGATAAATCAAAACATTGGACTATTCTGAAGTGGCCTTCTATGAGTCCTGATCTGAAACCTATCGAACATCTATGGAAAGAGATGAAACTTGTAGTCTGAAGAAGGCACCCATCTAACCTGTGACAGCTGGAGCAGTTTGCTTAGGAAGAGTGGGCCAAACTACCTGTTAACAGGTGCAGAAGTCTCATTGAGAGCTACAGAAAACGTTTGATTGCAGTGATTGCCTCTAAAGGTTGTGCAACAAAATATTAGGTTAAGGGTCCCATCATTTTTATCCATGCTATTTTCATTTGTTTTATTATTTACAATATTATTTTTGAATAAAAAATGTAAAGCAAAGTCTGATTTCTATTAAATATGTTTCAAGTTATTTCAGAGAAAATTGTGCATTCTTTGTTTTTTGTGGAAGAGTGCCAACAAATCTGACCGTGTGTGTGTGTACGTGTACATACAAAGAAACAAAAACAAAAAAGTTCAGAAATTAAGTTATGTGTAATAATGTGAAATGACACAGGGAAAAACAGCTGAAAACTATCAGTAATTAAAAAGCAATCCAGCCCCCTGTCAGTGCAAATTAATATCAGCTGGTTCAGTCCCAATTGATGGCCTACAAAAAGGTCTCATTGCCAAGGTGTCACACAAGACACATCTCATGATGGGTAAAAGCAAAGAGCTGTCTCAAGACCTTCGCAACCTAATTGTTGCAAAACATAATGATGGCATTGGTTATAGGCACATTTCTAAGCTTCTGAATGTTCCAGTGAGCACTGTTGGGGCCATAATACGGAAATGGAAAGACAATCATTTCACCATAAATTTGCCTCGACCAGGTGCCCCTCGCAAGATTTCTGACAGAGGAGTGAAAATAATAATCAGAAGAGTTGTCCAAGAGCCAAGGACCACTTGTGGAGAGCTTCAAAAAGACCTGCAATTAGCAGGTACTGTTGTCTCAAAGAAAACAGTAAGTAATGCACTCCACCGCCATGGCCTGTATGCACGCTCACCACGCAAGACTCCATTGCTGAAAAAAAAGCATGTTGAAGCTCGTTTAAAGTTTGCTCCAAAACATTTGGAAAAGCCAGTGAAATACTGGGAGAATATAGTGTGGTCAGATGAGAGCAAAATTGAACTGTTTGGATGTCATAATACACACCATGTTTGGAGGAGAAATGGCACTGCACATCACCCTAAAAACACCATACCAACAGTGAAGTTTGGAGGTGGGAACATCATGGTGTGGGGCTGCTTTTCAGCAAATGGTACTGGCAAACTTCACATAATTGAAGGAAGGTTGAATGGGCAAATTTACCGAGGCATTCTTGACAAAAATATGCTGCCATCTATCAGGATGATGAAGATGAAACGAGGGTGGACATTTCAGCAAGACAATGATCCCAAACACACAGCCAAGGAAACTCTCAATTGGTTTCAAAGAAAGACTTAAATCCCATTGAAAATCTATGGAAAGAACTGAAGATCAAGATTCATAGAAGAGGCCCACAGAACCTTCAAGATTTGAAGACTGTTTGTGTGGAAGAATGGGCCAAAATCACACCAGAGCAATGCATGCGACTAGTTTCTCCATACAGGAGGCATCTTGAAGCTGTCATTACCAACAAAGGCTTTTGTACAAATTATTAAATAAATATCAGTAAGTGTGTTCAATACTTCATTTCACATTATTACACATAACTTAATTTCTGAACTTATTTGTTTTGGTTTCTTTGTTTGTATGGATTACTTGGGTTGTTACCAACATCTGGTGAAAATTTCATGTCAATACTTATTTCACCCACTGTATATATCTATATACAGTGGGGAGAACAAGTATTTGATACACTGCCGATTTTGCAGGTTTTCCTACTTACAAAGCATGTAGAGGTCTGTAATTTTTATCATAGGTACACTTCAACTGTGAGAGACGGAATCTAAAACAAAAATCCAGAAAATCACATTGTATGATTTTTAAATAATTAATTTGCATTTTATTGCATGACATAAGTATTTGATCACCTACCAATCAGTAAGAATTCTGGCTCTCACAGACCTGTTAGTTTTTCTTTAAGAAGCCCTCCTGTTCTCCACTCATTACCTGTATTAACTTCACCTGTTTGAACTCGTTACCTGTATAAAAGACACCTGTCCACACACTCAATCAAACAGACTCCAACCTCTCCACAATGGCCAAGGCCAGAGAGCTGTGTAAGGACATCAGGGATAAAATTGTAGACCTGCACAAGGCTGGGATGGGCTACAGGACAATAGGCAAGCAGCTTGGTGAGAAGGCAACAACTGTTGGCGCAATTATTAGAAAATGGAAGAAGTTCAAGATGACGGTCAATCTCCCTCGGTCTGGGGCACCATGCAAGATCTCACCTCGTGGGGCATTAATGATCATGAGGAAGGTGAGGGATCAGCCCAGAACTACACGGCAGGACCTGGTCAATGACCTGAAGAGAGCTGGGACCACAGTCTCAAATAAAACCATTAGTAACACACTATGCCGTCATGGATTAAAATCCTGCAGCGCACGCAAGGTCCCCCTGCTCAAGCCAGCGCATGTCCAGGCCCGTCTGAAGTTTTCCAATGACCATCTGGATGATCCAGAGGAGGAATGGGAGAAGGTCATGTGGTCTGATGAGACAAAAATATAGCTTTTTGGTCTAAACTCCACTCGCCATGTTTGGAGGAAGAAGAAGGATGAGTACAACCCCAAGAACACCATCCCAACCGTGAAGCATGGAGGTGGAAACATCATTCTTTGGGGATGCTTTTCTGCAAAGGGGACAGGACGACTGCACCGTATTGAGGGGAGGATGGATGGGGCCATGTATCGCGAGATCTTGGCCAACAACCTCCTTCCCTCAGTAAGAGCATTTGAAGATGGGTCGTGGCTGGATCTTCCAGCATGACAACGACCCGAAACACACAGCCAGGGCAACTAAGGAGTGGCTCTGTAAGAAGGATCTCAAGGTCCTGGAGTGGCCTAGCCAGTCTCCAGACCTGAACCCAATAGAAAATCTTTGGAGGCAGCTGAAAGTCCGTATTGCCCAGCGACAGCCCCGAAACCTGAAGGATCTGGAGAAGGTCTGTATGGAGGAGTGGGCCAAAATCCCTGCTGCAGTGTGTGCAAACCTGGTCAAGAACTACAGGAAACGTATGATCTCTGTAATTGCAAACAAAGGTTTCTGCACCAAATATTAAGTTCTGCTTTTCTGATGTATCAAATACTTATGTCATGCAATAAAATGCAAATTAATTACTTAAAAATCATATAATGTGATTTTCTGGATTTTTGTTTTAGATTCCGTCGTTCACAGTTGAAGAGTACCTATGATAAAAAATACAGACTTCTACATGCTTTGTAAGTGGGAAAACCTGCAAAATCGGCAGTGTATCAAATACTTGTTCTCCCCACTGTATATGAGTAGGTGAGTAGGTGTCCAAACGTTTCACTTTAAATATGTACAGTACCAGTGAAAAGTTTGGACACACCTACTCATTCAAGGGTTTTTCTTTATTTTTACAATTTTCTAATAGTAAGTAATAGTAATAGTAAGTAATAGTTAACATTAAACTATGAAATAACACATCTGGAATCATTTAGTAACCAAAAAAGTGTTTAATAATCAAAATATATTTTAGATTTGAGATTCTTCAAAGTAGCCACCCTTTGCCTTGATGACAGCTTTGCACACTCTTGGCATTCTCTCAACCAGCTTCATGAGGTAGTCACCTGGAATGCAGTTGTGTTGTGACAAGGTGTCACGTTCGGGTGTGTAGATAGACCAAGGCGCAGCGTATCGATAGTTCGACATGTTTATTGAACTAACTGACGAACTATACAAAATAACAAATACAATATATAATGAAAGGGAACACATGTAGCACGAACACGAGACAACATAACATAACAACAATGAACCACGCCAACGGAGTGGAACACAGACATATAAGTAAGATCCCTAATTAGAGGTAATGCCTAGCAGCTGCCTCTAATTAGGGATCCCACACACAACACCACACAGACGTAGAAATAATAGATCTGCCAGACTCTGACCATAGAAATATAGAGAAGCAAAGCTTCTCTATGGCCAGAGCCTGACAGTACCCCCCCCCCCCAAAGGCGCGGACTCCCGGCCGCAAGAAAACAAACACAAAAACATGAGGGAAGGGTCAGGGAGGAAAAAACATCACACAGTCTATCGCAGGTGGCGGTTCCGGCCCCGGCGAAGTAGATATCTTCCTCCCTATTTCTACTGGGCCCGGACTAGGCCCTGGTGTGGCTGGCGACTCAGGCCATTTAAAGGGGCAACCCACTGGTCCTGGAAATGACCATGGTGGGGCAAAAGGCTCAGGCCATGGAGAGGGGCAAATAACCGGGCCAGGACTGGGCACCGGTGTGGCAGGCGACTCCGGCCATGTAAAGGGGCATCCCACCGGTCCTGGAAACAACAATGGTGGGGGAAAAGGTTCAGGCCATGGAGCGGGGCAAATAACCGGGCCAGGACTGAGCACCGGTGTGGCAGGCGAATCCGGCCATATAATCGTCACGGGAGGCTCCGGGCTGTCGATCGTCACGGAAGGTTCCGGGCTGTCGATCGTCACGGAAGGTTCCGGGCTGTCGATCGTCACGGAAGGTTCCGGGCTGTCGATCGTCACGGAAGGTTCCGGGCTGTCGATCGTCACGGAAGGTTCCGGGCTGTCGACCATCGCGGGAGGCTCCGGGCTGTCGACCATCGCGGGAGGCTCCGGGCTGTCGACCATCGCGGGAGGCTCCGGGCTGTCGACCATCGCAGGAGGCTCCGGGCTGTCGACCATCACGGGAGGCTCCGGGATGATGAGGCGCACCGACGGTCTGGTGCGTGTAGCCGGCACTGGAGGTACCTGGCTGGGCACACGCACTGGAGGTCGAGTGCGGGGAGTCGGCACAGGACGTACCAGACTGGAGAGGCGCACTGGAGGCTTGGTGCGTGGAGCCGGTACTGGAGGAACCTGGCTGGGCACACGCACTGGAGGTCGAGTGCGGGGAGTCGGCACGGGACGTACCGGACTGGAGAAGCGCACTGGAGGCCTGGTGCGTGGAGCCGGCACTGGAGGAACCTGGCTGGGCACACACACTGGAGGTCGAGTGCGGGGAGTCGGCACGGGACGTACCAGACTGGAGAGGCGCACTGGAGGCCTGGTGCGTGGAGCTGGCACTGGAGGTACCTGGCTGGGCACACGCACTGGAGGTCGAGTGCGGGGAGTCGGCACGGGACGTACCGGACTGGAGAGGCGCACTGGAAGCCTGGTGCGTGAAGTCGGCACTGGTGGCACATGACTAATAACACGCACTTCAGGGCGAGTGCGGGGAGCAGGCACAGGACGTACCTGACTGGGAAGGCGCACTGGAAGCCTGGTGCGTGAAGTCGGCACATGTGGCACAGGACTAATAACACGCACCTCAGGGCTAGTGCGGGGAGCAGGCACATGACGTACCGAACTGGAGAGGCGCACTGGAGGCCTGGTGCGTGGAATCGGCACTGATGGCGCCGGACTGGTGACACGCACCTCAGGGCGAGTGCGATGAGCAGGCACATGACGTACCGGACTGGAGAAGCTCACTGGAGTGTAGCAGACGGCCGGACCCAGACTGGGCACCGGTGGAGCGGACTGCTCTGGCACTGGAGTAGAGCAGACGGCCGGACCCCGACTGGGTACCGGTAAAGCGGACTGCTCTTTCACGGGAGTGGAGTAGGCGACTGGGCACGGATTATTCCACTCCGACATTTCCCGTTCAACTTCCTCCGCTATCTCCCACATTTCCTCCAGAACATCTCCAAAATGGCTCTCCAAATAATCCTCCTCTTCAACACTTTGCGCCCCCCATTTATATTTAGGGCACAGCGAATCCCACATGGAGAGTGGTATTGGCGCGTCCTCCTCCTTGCCAGACCATCCCCATAGCCCCCCCCAAAAATTTTCCTGGGGTTGACTACGGGCTCCATTACCTCTAGAACGCCGCTGTCTTCCTTTCTTCCTCTCCGTTGCTCCCGTATAACGCTGCTTGGTCGGGTGGTGGTTCATTCTGTCACGTTCGGGTGTGTAGATAGACCAAGGCGCAGCGTATCGATAGTTCGACATGTTTATTGAACTAACTGACGAACTATACAAAATAACAAATACAATATATAATGAAAGGGAACACACGTAGCACGAACACGAGACAACATAACATAACAACAATGAACCACGCCAACGGAGTGGAACACAGACATATAAGTAAGATCCCTAATTAGAGGTAATGCCTAGCAGCTGCCTCTAATTAGGGATCCCACACACAACACCACACAGACGTAGAAATAATAGATCTGCCAGACTCTGACCATAGAAATATAGAGAAGCAAAGCTTCTCTATGGCCAGAGCCTGACACAAGGTAGGGTTGGTATAGAGAAGATAGTCCTATTTGGTAAAAGACCAAGTCCATATTATGGCAAAAACAGCTCAAATAAGCAAAGAGAAATGACAGTCCATCATTAGTTTAAGACATGAAGGTCAGTCAATCTGGACATTTTCAAGAACTTTGAAAGTTTCTTCAAGTGCAATCACAAAAACCATCAAGCGCTATGATGAAACTGGCTCTCATGAGGACCGCCACAGGAAAGGAAGACCCAGTTACCTCTGCTGCAGAGGATAATTTCATTAGAGTTACCAGCCTCAGAAATTGCAGCCCAAATAAATGCTTCACACAACTAACAGACACATCTCAACATCAACTGTTCCGAGGAGACTGCGTGAATCAGGCCTTCATGGTCGAATTGCTGCAAAGAAACCACTACTAAAGGACACCAATCAGAGGAAGAGACTTGCTTGGGCCATGAAACACTATCAATGGGCATTAGACCGGTGGAAAGTTGTCCTTTTTGTCTGATGAGTCCAAATATGAGATGTTTGGTTCCAACCACCATGTCTTTGTGAGACGCAGAGTAGGTGAACGGATGATCTCCGCATGTGTGGTTCCCACCGTGAAGCATGGAGGAGGTGTGATGGTGTGATGGGGCTTTTCTGGTGACACTGTCAGTGATTTATTTAGGATTCATGGCACACTTAACCAGCATGGCTACCACAGCATTCTGCAGCGATACGCCATCCCATCTGGTTTTCACTTAGTGGGACTATCATTTGTTTTTCAACAGGACAATGACCCTAAACATACCTCCAGGCTGTGTTAGGGCTATTTGACAAAGAAGGAGCGTGATGGAGTGCTGCATCACCCGACCTCAACCCAATTGAGATGGTCTGGGATGAGTTGGACCGCAGAGTGAAGGAAAAGCAACCAACAAGTGCTCAGCATATGTGGGAACTCCTTCAAGACTGTTGCAAAATCATTCTAGGTGAAGCTGGTTGAGACAATTCCAAAAGTGTGCAAAGCTGTCATCAAGGGTGGCTACTTTGAAGAATCTAAAATCTAAAATATATTTTGATTTGTTTACTACATGATTCCAGAGAGAGAGAGAGAGACAATTAGACCCAACCAAATCATCAGAGAACAAAAAGATAATTACTTGAATTAACAAAAAAACAGAGCAATTTAATATGCCATTTGGCCCTAAACAGAGAGTACACAGTGGCAGAATACCTGACCATTGTGACTGACCCAAACTTAAGGAAAGCTTTGACTATGTACAGACTCAGTGAGCATAGCCTTGCTATTGAGAAAAGCAGCCGTAGACTGACCTGGCTCTCAAGAGAAGACAGGAACTGAGCTGTACTTCCTCCTGCCAAATGTATGACCATCAGATTACACAGATCCACAAAGAATTTGATAACAAACCCAATTTTGATAAACCCCCATAACTACTGGGTGAAATAGTACAGTGTGCAATCACAGCAGCAAGATGTGTGACCTGTTGCCACAAGAAAAGGGCAACCAGTGAAGAACAAACACCATTGTAAATACAACCCATATTTATGTTGATTTATTTTCCCTTTTGTACTTGAACTATTTGCACATCATTACAGCACTGTATATAGACATAATATGACATTTTAAATGGCTTTATTTTTTTGGAACCTTTATGAGTGTAATGTTTACTGTTAATTTTTTTGTTGTTTATTTCACTTTTGTTTATTACCTACTTCACTTGCTTTGGCAATGTTAACATATGTTTCCCATGCCAATAAATCCCTTAAATTGAATTGAAATTGAAATGAATTGAGAGAGAGACTCTGCCCCTTCAAACCCCACTGAGGATGGGAGAGACAGGGGGAGGCTAGTGGGTGTGTGTTTTGCCCCTGTTTGAGGGTCTGGTATGTGAGAGAATCAGTCAGTCAGTTCACTTGCTAAGACATGTTGCCATGAGACGTAGTGAGAGAGCAGATTGGAGAGCGTGGCCATGAAGCAGCAGCAGTCAACTGTTCCCACAACTCTGGGTTATATGGCTGTGTTATATGTCCAAGACTAGAGATTGGCTGAATTAAATGTGCTCAGGCTCCAGGATTGGCTGAGTGATGGCCCCTCTCCGCACATGTGGTATCACAGAGAGGAGTCTAGTGCCACAAACTGTGGCATGGATGATCTCTCTGCATAGGTAGTTTCCCCACCGTAACGAGAGGTCAGAGTTCAACTACCAGCCCTGTCTGATAAAAGGAAGAGACCTGTTCTTTCATTCTGTCTTGTTGATACAAAGTTTAGATTTGATCCCAATAAAATGTTTGTGGTAACTTACTTAATAGGTTATAAGGCTGTTTATCCTAGTCTTTGGAAGCATTAACACAGGGATTGTTTACTTGGATTTATGAACATTTCCAAGAACCACAGGCATTTCCAGACTTTCCAACAGCCATAACAGATTTAGGTCTGAAACAGTCAACACTAATAGTATTATTAATAATGGGCTTAGCCAATAAGTTGAGTTATAGACTTGTTGCACGCCTACAAATGGCCACGGAAACAGAGTAGTGGGCTGATGCCATTTGAGTCATCAGTCATTCAGTTATTTCAGGCCTGTTATAAAGGTGTGGATAGCAGTCTTATAGAGTTCATATGTCTGAGGAGGACAGAAGCATTCAAACTAGACCTAATAACATACTATTGCTGGCAGTTGTCAGTGTCGCAGCTCGATAAGTCCCAACTCATAGACAATTTGGTGCTAAACCTGTCTGCTCCTCTTTCTGGAGATATCTTTGGGGTTTTAGGTGAGCTGCTTTTATCCAAGGCTTCCATTTCTCTTCAGTGTGTAGCAGCTGACTCTCCCCCCTCCACTTCTACTTCTCTCTGCTGTGAAATGAAATTGCTTTCTTGTTCGTTAAAGATTTTCTTGTCGCTGCCTCGTACTAGTCGGGGAGTGAGACCACTCCAAATGGCTGAAAGTTCTCAAAACCACTGGAGATTTATGTGTTTGGGGTAGCAAAGAGAAATAGAAGAAAATTGCTTTTTCATTTTTTTCCATATTTTTTTCTAATCTAATTTTCAATACTTTTTTCAACACACAAATTAATTCCGGCAAGTTGTCACTTTACATTAAAGCATGAAGTGGCCTGGTGGAGTGAGGAAAGGAAAGCAATCTCTTCTCGTTGCCATGGGAGCAGCGGGCGCATTGTAGCATTGGGCACCATGAGCAACAGTGATGCTGCCAAAACTACTGCCCACCTATATCCTATAGGCTTTTTCATGGGTTGAAAGCAATCCTTTCAGAGTAGGCCCAATATCTACAGGGTTGCAACCATGGAAGGTTTTCAGTGTGATTGTTGTGGTATTTATAAACACCCATGTTCCCCTGGGTGGTAGGTTCCTATCCTTTCATTTGATCTCTCCTTCACTTTGAAAATTTAAAAAGGGAACATAATCTGCATTTCTGCCTCCTTTGGAATAATCCTACACTCCTTTAAAATAAATAATGTTTCTCCCAAGAGTTTGTCTACAATGAGGAGGCCTTATGCTTTATGAACATTACTTTCATAATCCCCCACCCTCTCTCTCCCTCTCATCTCCATCTGGCTCAAAACAACACAACTGTTCCATGCTGCCCTTATCAACACAGTGCTGCATGGCGTACCCTCTCGAGAGTATCGCCAATCTTAATCACATCGGGGCAGCACACCTGTGAGAACAGATGTCCACTGGGGCCGGCGTGCTGTTTCCATTTAGGGTGGAGTCTGCGCGTGCCGTGTAGAGCCCCCCCCCCCTCCCCTCCCATGCAGGGCGCGTCCCTCCACTCCAACTGGGCCAGCCTGGCCCTGACACAGGAAGGGCCCACAGCGGAGTCAGGCAGGGGGCTGGACACATGGCTTCAAGGCCTCAACCCCCTGCTCTCTTTTATGATAAACTGCTTTTTCATAATGTTTTACATAGAAAAGAGATATGTACTGTTCTGGAATGGCCTTAAACTTGATTGAGGGGGATTTGACGGTGCTATGATTCAAAACAAATGATTCAAAACAAATGGTGCTGTATGGAATAAATGGCCTTTTTAGATTTTTGCCTCATAAAGCATAACTGGACTCTAAAAAATGATGGGCTAAAAACAACCCAATTTAGGTTATTTGGTAACTCAGCACAGGTTAAATGGTGGACAAAACCATGTACGGTTATTTTAAACCCAGCCAATTGTGTTGTTGGGATTATCCAAACATGGGTTTATTTAACCATCAGCTGGGGCTTTTTTAATACAATCCTTAGGTTATTTTCAGGAGGCGTGGCTTATTAGAGGCATGTCTTTCAGCTATATCTTATTGGACACCCATGAGTACTACAAATGCACTATATATATATGTACAGTGGGGAGAACAAGTATTTGATACACTGCCGATTTTGCAGGTTTTCCCACTTACAAAGCATGTAGAAGTCTGTAATTTGTATCATTGGTACTCTTCAACTGTGAGTGACGGAATCTAAAACAAAAATCCAGAAAATCACATTGTATGATTTTTAAGTAATTAATTTGCATTTTATTGCATGACATAAGTATTTGATACGTCAGAAAAGCAGAACTTAATATTTGGTACAGAAACCTTTGTTTGCAATTACAGAGATCATACGTTTCCTGTAGTTCTTGACCAGGTTTTCACACACTGCAGCAGGGATTTTGGCCCAATCCTCCATCCAGATCCTTCAGGTTTCGGGGCTGTCGCTGGACAATACGGACTTTCAGCTCCCTCCAAAGATTTTCTATTGGGTTCAGGTCTGGAGACTGGCTAGGCCACTCCAGGACCTTGAGATGCTTCTTACGGAGCCACTCCTTAGTTGCCCTGGCTGTGTGTTTCGGGTCGTTGTCATGCTGGAAGACCCAGCCACGACCCATCTTCAATGCTCTTACTGAGGGAAGGAGGTTGTTGGCCAAGATCTCGCGATACATGGCCCCATCCATCCTCCCCTCAATACGGTGCAGTCGTCCTGTCCCCTTTGCAGAAAAGCATACCCAAAGAATGATGTTTCCACCTCCATGCTTCACGGTTGGGATGGTGTTCTTGGGGTTGTACTCATCCTTCTTCTTCCTCCAAACACGGCGAGTGGAGTTTAGACCAAAAAGCTCTATTTTTGTCTCATCAGACCACATGACCTTCTCCTATTCCTCCTCTGGATCATCCAGATGGTGATTGGCAAACTTCAGACGGGCCTGGACATGCGCTGGCTTGAGCAGGGGGACCTAGCGTGCGCTGCAGGATTTTAATCCATGACGGCATAGTGTGTTACTAATGGTTTTCTTTGAGACTGTGGTCCCAGCTCTCTTCAGGTCATTGACCATGTCCTGCCGTGTAGTTCTGGGCTGATCCCTCACCTTCCTCATGATCATTGATGCCCCACGAGGTGAGATCTTGCATGGTGCCCCAGACCGAGGGAGATTGACCGTCATCTTGAACTTCTTCCATTTTCTAATAATTGCGCCAACAGTTGTTGCCTTCTCACCAAGCTGCTTGCCTATTGTCCTGTAGCCCATCCCAGCCTTGTGCAGGTCTACAATTTCATCCCTGATGTCCTTACACAGCTCTCTGGTCTTGGCCATTGTGGAGAGGTTGGAGTCTGTTTGATTGAGTGTGTGGACAAGTGTCTTTTATACAGGTAACGAGTTCAAACAGGTGCAGTTAATACAGGTAATGAGTGGAGAACAGGGGGGCTTCTTAAAGAAAAACTAACAGGTTGTGAGAGCCGGAATTCTTACTGGTTGGTAGGTGATCAAATACTTATGTCATGCAATAAAATGCAAATAAATTATTTAAAAATCATACAATGTGATTTTCTGGATTTTTTTAGATTCCGTCTCTCACAGTTGAAGAGTACCTTTGATAAAAATTACAGACTTCTACAAGCTTTGTAAGTGGGAAAACCTGCAAAATCGGCAGTGTATCAAATACTTGTTCTCCCCACTGTATATATATATTTTTTTAAAATTCTTCTATAATATTACTATGATTTGTTACATATTATAATAAGGTATACAACCTTATTGTATCCCAACAATGGGATTTGCATAGTCACACACTTCTTTAAGCATCATTGAAGCTACAAAAATGTATATTTTCAACTTAGTAGGGGCATGGTTTTCAGATAGTTACACTACCGTTCAAAGGTTTGGGGTCACTTAGAAATGTCCTTGTTTTCCATGAAAACATACATGAAATGAGTTGCAAAATTAATAGGAAATATAGTCAAGACGTTGACAAGGTCCGGTGACTGTGCTGGCTACTCCATTATAGACAGAATACCAGCTGACTGCTTCTTCCCTAAATAGTTCTTGCATAGTTTGGAGCTGTGCTTTAGGTCATTGTCCTGCTTTAGGAGGAAATTGGCTCCAATTAAGCGCCGTCCACAGGGTATGGCATGGTGTTGTAAAATGGAGTGATAGCCTTCCTTCTTCAAGATCCCTTTTACCCTGTACAAATCTCCCACTTTACCACCACCAAAGCACCCCCAGACCATCACATTGCCTCCACCATGCTTGATAGATTGCGTCAAGCAGTCCTCCAGCATCTTTTCATTTGGTCTGCGTCTCACGAATGTTCTTCATTGTGATCCGAACACCTCAAACTTAGATTTGTCTGTCCATAACACTTTTTTCCAATCTTCCTCTCTCCAGTCTGTTATTTTGCCCATCTTAATCTTTTATTTTTATTGGCCAGACTGAGATATGGCTTTTTCTTTGAAACTCTGCCTAGAAGGCCAGCCTCCCGGAGTCGCCTCTTCACTGTTGACGTTGAGACTGGTGTTTTGCAGGTACTATTTAATGAAGCTGCCAGTTGAGGGCTTGTGAGGCATCTGTTTTTCAAACTAGACACTCTAATGTACTTGTTCTCTTGCTCAGTTGTGCACCGGGGCCTCCCACTCCTCTTTCTATTCTGGTTAGAGCCAGTTTGCGCTGTTCTGTGAAGGGAGTAGTACACAGTGTTGTACGAGATCTTCATTTTCTTGGCAATTTCTCGCATGGAATAGCCTTCATTTCTCAGAACAGGAATAGACTGACGAGTTTCAGAAGAAAGTTATTTGTTTCTGGCCATTTTGAGCCTGTAATTGAACCCACAAATGCTGATGCTCCAGATACTCAACTAGTCTAAAAAAGGCCAGTTTTATTGCTTCTTTAATCAGCACAACAGTTTTCAGCTGTGCTAACATAATTGCAAATCATCATTTCTAATGATCAATTAGCCTTTTAAAATTATAAACTTGGATTAGCTAACACAACGTGCCATTGGAACACAGGAGTGATGGTTGCTGATAATGGGCCTCTGTACGCCTATGTAGATATTCCATAACAAATCAGTCGTTTCCAGCTACAATAGTCATTTTCAACATTAACAATGTCTACACTTTATTTCTGATCAATTTGATGTTATTTTAATGGACAAAACATTTGCTTTTCTTTCAATAACAAGGACATTTCTAAGTGACCCCAAACTTTTGAGCAGTAGTGTAATTCTGGCCACCCGTCTGAGTAAATGTCATTCTGGTTAACCTGTTTTATTGTATTATCAACACATGTTAAGATTGAGCTCTGATGCTTTTATAGTTTTAATAAGGCTTACACAAAAGTATGAGTTCCTTAAATGCCTATGCATATCCGAATGGTGATAATATTTGAATAATAATAATAATACCGTTATTATTTTAAATTAAAATACACCTTTGGATTACCCAAACATGGGTTAATTTAACCATCAATTGGATTTTTATTCACTTTCATGTTGGGTAGTCCCAGCAGATGGGTATTTTTCAATGTAATCCCTAGGTAATTTTCAGGAGGCATGGCCTATTGGGGACGTGGCTTTCAGAAAGGTATTTTCAGCCATCCGTGAGAGTCAATGTCATTCCTGTTCATCATGTTATTTTTATACACTGCTAATTAAAATTTCCCTTTAATATTTTTGCACATGACATATTTTAATATACAATTAATAACATTATTATTTAAATATCATAACAAAGTGGTAACTATCTCAACATTTGGATACGGATAGGCACTTGAGGCACATGTGTTGACAATACAACAGAACAGCTTAACCAGAAATGTACTCTCATAGATGACCAAAAATAACTTTTTAAAAGCCACACCCCTACTAAGCTATGCCTCCAGTCTTCTTATCTGACCCGGTGGATCATAGCTCAATAACCCAACTAAATGACCCAACGTGCGATATCTGCCCACTATTGTTTTTAACCCAGCATTTTCTTGAGTGTGTGAGTTTACTTAAGTTAACAAACAACAATTATGTGATTTATGTTTGCAAAAGCCGAAATCATATTGTTCGCTATATGTGTAAATATCTTCTTATCTGATAGAATATATATATTTTTTAGATTACATACATTGTTGCTTCAGTCGTCCAGAGCCAGATAGAGTAATGCCTTCCATTAAAGCTGATTGCTCCGCCATCACAATTTATGTTAATGAGTTAGCAGCAGCAGTGATGATCTGTATTAGTGGAATGAAAAGGGACGTTAAACTCATTACTAGGTTTAGCATTTAAGGGTTATGTGTTTATCATTAATAGCTTTGTGTTTATCCCGATTGTGCTGTTCCATTAATCAGTTGAGGCCACAGCTTTTCCGAACCCCCAAATCCCCCTTCCTCCTTCCCAATTCCCTCCACTGCCCAGTCCTCCAAGCCTCCTCCATATGGCTCCACCACCACCCATCCCAGTCCCAACCCAAATCCTGTTGGTCTGGCCAATCTAGGAGCCCCACCTACAGAGAGAGAGAGAGGCAGCCAAGCACTGGCCTGGCTACACACACTCAGATGAGCTCATGCTGGATAGATTTGGCACAGTCACATTGTCACCCATGTAGCCCCACCCACCCCATGCCCAAACAGCACAGAGTGTCACCACCGTGACAGGGCCTAGTGCCTCCCCTTCCACCGCCCTCTACCCGTCCAGGATTGATCTTGGGTCTTATCGGCACTCTGATCCCTGTGTTTCTTCGGGAGGGCAGGGATTGCCTAATGATCTATTGGCGTGATCTATCGATCTCTATCAACCACAATGGCCAAGCGCTGGAGAGGAGCCTGTAGGTGTAGGACCTAGCTAGCTACACCCCTCCTCTGCCTCTCCCTCCGGTCCGCACCCCTCCGCCCACGCACCCCACCCCTACCAGTCCCCACAGGCGCTCTCTTTCCCCTCTCTCTCTCTCTCTCAGCAAACCCAGAGAGATTAGGAATTAATGTGGTTTTAACATCTGGCTGTGAAGTAACACTGTTATCCAAAGATGGTTTTGCTCTTTGGATAAATCCTATGCTTTTTCGGTTCGAGTGTTTCTGTGTGAGGACATTTTAGGATGCATACTCCTTAAAGTGGTGTCAGAGTGGGATCTATAGTGCTACCCCATTGCTTACCCAGAATGCAACAATGAAGGTCACACCCTCTCCCTTTCTCCAGAGTTATGACTGGGCAATCAAGCTCACATATTTATGCACAAGCATAAAGACATATTTTTCTCACAGTCAAAACAAAATAATCAAATCAATTTGAGAAGGATTAAATTAGTAGGTGCTTTCAGCTGCTGATATATCCTCAGTCATTTACACCTCCAGATGTCTCATAGCACTACCATAACTGGGGTTAACACATTCTAACACCTTTTAATGCTGATCTTAATTAGAATTGCATCATTTAGTTGAGACACAAGGTCTCTGTGGTGAAGCCAATATGAACTCTACTAAACTCTGTTATTCTGTTCACTGCTTCCTATCGGAAAGAAGCTAATTGTTCTTCTTCCATAGAGATACAGCCGATAGATAGACCTGTTCATTACTCTGGCCGCCACACTCAGTTTCAACTAGCAGGCTGTAGCTCTGCTCACACCATTTCCATGTAGCTATTTCAAATGGTGACATACTTAGCATTACTGGAATTAATGGGCCACATATCGATATCAGACGACTTTCAAGCAGCTCAATTTTACACTTGTTGCAGGCAACAGATGGAACTAGCTGATAGTGTTGCTACAGGCTCCAAGGCAGAACAGCAAGTGGAGAACAGGGCCAAACCGAGTTGTACTACGCTGGCCTGGTTACTCATCCAATGACCATAGTTGCATGCTGGAAAGAACAATGTGAAAAGGAAATATCTGAGCCTAAGCCAGCACAGTATGGTCCGAGACTCTGAGTCGGCACAGTAGTGTGAAAAGGGATACACTGTGCTACACTTATCGACTTAACCCTGGAAGCCCAATCCCTAATCCGATGTTTAGAACGGAGTCATTCATTGCAAATTAGCTTCTGCTATATTGTGTTCTATAAATGTTTAGTTCTGAGTGTCATTTTTGAATGTTTTACTTTTTTACCTTCAGGATCTGTTTATGCTCAAACCATGTGAGAGAAAAGTAATGAAATAAAGATGTTTAAAGACACCTAGAGGTGTATTATATTCCTAGTAATCAAATAAAGATGTTTAAAGACACCTAGAAGTGTGTTATATTCCTAGTAATCAAATAAAGATGTTTAAAGACACCTAGAGGTGTATTATATTCCTAGTAATCAAATAAAGTTGTTTAAAGACACCTAGAGGTGTATTATATTCATAGATTTTTTATCAGCAGCACAATGTTTAGTTACTTCCCAGACTCGGTTCAAACCTGTTGAATACAGGAGCGGAAATCTCAGTGCATGATTGATAGCCTTCTGCATCACATTGATAGGCCTGTGTATCTCTGAGAAAATAGCCCTCTATCTACACCTCGTAAATCTGTCACTTATGTCAGGTTGAATCTCCTGGAACGACAGGACTGGGGGGGGGATTGGAGAAAGGAGCTTGTCTCGCGTAGAAAACCCTATGTTATTGAAACCATTCCCGTTCCACGATTTCCTTTTGAGGCCTTGTGATTGCATTGCCCTGGTCAGAGTGTGTGTGTGTGTGTGTGTGTGTGTGTGTGTGTGTGTGTGTGTGTGTGTGTGTGTGTGTGTGTGTGTGTGTGTGTGTGTGTGTGTGTGTGTGTGTGTGTGTGTGTGTGTGTGTGTGTGTGTGTGTGTGTGTGTGTGTGTGTGTGTGTGTGTGTGTGTGTGTGTGCGTGCGTGCGTTTATGTGAGTACTAGAGCGGCTGTGCAGAGAGCCAAGTCAGGATCTTGTTTTGTTTGGCGGGAGAAAAAGTATTGAAGTGTGTTCTGGGAACTGGCAGAGCCGTTACAGTACAACACTGGAAAACAGACAGGGATAACTGAATGCCACTACCACCAGCTCGACTCCTCCCTTCAAATCCACCACCTCTTTGCCAATTCACATAATCCCACATATAGCCCCTCACACATTTTCCATGATTCCAAGGACTGTATACATGACTACTTCCCTTCCCTCTGTGCTATGAGAGATGCCTGGTAACCCCGTAAGACCATTACTATTTATAGGCAACTCTTTGTGTTAGAGAGAATAGTAGTCGTTCCACCAATTTGGTAACTTTTGAGAAGTGTATTTGGGCTCCCAAGTGGCACAGTGGTTATCTCAGTGCTAGAGGCGTCACTACAGACAACCTTGTCCAAATCCAGACTGTATCACAATCGGCCGTGACTGGGAGTCCCATAGGGAGGCGCACAATTGGCCCAGTGTCGTCTGAGTTTGGCCGGTGTAGGCCGTCATTGTAAATAAGAATTTGTTCTTGACTGACTTGCCTAGTTAAATAAAGGTTACATTTAAAAAATAATAATGATAATATTGGTCCCAAAAATGTTTTGATTTGAAATCAGCCATAATCCCCTTGTGACAGGGGGAATGTAAGCTTTTTGTACGCAATAGGGAGTGGCAATTGAATGCAAGCTTCACCCCCCAAAAGCAATAGGCTAAAACATTTATAGCCTGTCTATCTATGGGTAACAGATTTAACGTGTTATGCTCAACTTGATCAATTTTCATCTACAAAACACCAGAAAATTGCCAAAAACAGTTGAACCAGCTCGTCATGATTTGATTATTAAATGGTCATGTTTTTTTTTTGTTTTTGTTTAAGGGATAGTTTCACCATATTAAAATGTGTTCAGTTAACATAACAGGGTTGACCTTAAAATGAGGGACAGGTATAAATAATTCCCTAATCACATGAAATAAATAATAATCTTCAGAAATGACTATGCGAAAGCAACAAAATAACTAAAGCTTTACAATGATGGTGAAACTTGGAGAAATGTTTTGATTGGGTAGGTTGAAATCTTCACATTAGCAAGCCTTTATTCATATTAAATCAATCAGATTAATCAGATGTATTGAATTCTCCATGTGGTCTATATTAAAGGGCACTTCCTTTAATATAACAGGCTTTTAAAAATCAATATTGGTGCACAATTTCTACTTAAAATATCAAAGGTCACTCTTTTTGTGGCACAACCCAGTACCCTGGAGGGAAATGAATGTCTCAATGTCTGTCTGAATGTCTCAAATCAGTTATTCTCCATCTGTTTGATCAGAGAGGGGAGGGGATGGCAGGTCAAGGATTGTATGTGACAGAGAAGCCCCCCTCCTCTGGTTAGAGAGGAGAATATTGAAATTGAAAGTGATGCTGTGGTTTACACCAGCAGATTCCCCCAGGCCCCAGCTGCAGCCCCCAGTCCCCAACCCCCTGACCCTAGCTGCAGCTCCCAGTCCCCAACCCCCAGTCCCTAGCTGCAGCCCACAGCCCCCAACCCCCAGCCCCTAGCTGCAGCCCACAGCCCCCATCCCCCAGCCCCTAGCTGCAGCCCCCAGTCCCCAACCCCCAGTACCTAGCTGCAGCCCACAGCCCCCATCCCCCAGCCACACGGCCCCCAGCCCCTGGCTGCAGTCTGACCAGCTCAGCCTGCCTATTCTTATTCTGCCCATTGTTTTGGCCAGGCAGCATTAAGCTGTCTCACCCTGGGAGTGGGAATGTAGCGCTTGCCGCTTCAGGAGATAGCCTTCCTCTCTAAGCAATTGTCTTCATGGTTGAGGCAAGGTCTGTCACCTCTGTGAATCTACCTCTGATTAAGATGAATCGTGTGTGTGTGTGTTTGCCCTTGTCGACCTATGTATATACGCAGGGAGTATTTGGCTCTATACCTTTGGTTGAGAGCCACTATCAAGGTTATTCTTCCCAGGGCTGATCTGAAGGGAGTGTGGCTAAAAGGGGGTATCATTGGGTCCTGTTCTTCTGACCCTGTTATTAAGGGAGAATCCTTATTAAGTGGGTTGACTGGTGTCTCTGATGATCCAGCCAGTCAGTAGGGAAGGGATGTAAGGCAGGGCAGTGGGCAGACTGCTGCTGTCTCTACGCTGGTGTTTCCACACATGCCACATAGCCAGTGACCCTCACTGCCATAATGATGGCAGGATTAATTCCCCGGGTGTGGCCAGAGCTCTGGAACATCTAGGAGACTGGAAGCTGAGGAGGGGGAAGAGGAAGGGGAGGAGGAGGAGGAGGAGGGGGGTTGGCTGTGGAACGTGCAGAGTCAGACCTCATTCTAGCATATAACGCACAGTGATCTGTTTCCACCCATTTCCTTTCTGATGGGATTTCACAAGCTGCCAATAATCCACTGGTAATGGCAAGGAACATTTTTCTACCCCTTTTTTCTAATGCAAAAAATACTTTAGTCGTTGCAAACGGAGGGAGGAAGCTGGGGGTTTTATCCATAAATCATGGCTGAAATGTTTTGGAGGGTTTTCTGGCACAGTGTGGTGTGCGGAATTAGACTGTGACAATCTCCTACTCCATCTTAGGCGGTGTAAGACGGAGCAGAAATGCCAATTTTCCTGCTGCATTAAGTGATTTGCGGAGCTGCGTTTGAGGCGATTTGTTCATAGAGAACACGAGAGAACATCCATTTGCATGCCATTTTCCCCACACAGGGTACCGAGCTTAAATGCATAATGCAGTTTTTTCGTCCACATTGTATGGAAAATTGCTTCGGTAAAAAAGGTGCTGACTAGAAATGGCAGTTACAGTTGTGAATTTCCTAGATTGTGTTTATGGCCTATTCTGAATGTATACTATACTGTATATTGCACTTCATGCTTTTTAAAGTTATAGTTACTGTATGTCCTGTGAAGGCAGTATGCAGCATGAACAGTATAGAGCATTAGTATTCAAATGGCATTGTAATGAAAGGGAGAGAGGGAGACTGAGTATTACTCTGTTGGATTTGGCCCTTTTGATTTTCAGCAACTCGCACAAATTAAACTCCCAATTCATATGCATCTGCTGTGGCTGCATTTTCTGTCCCTATGTTGATGAAAAGACTGCAAGTTGGACTGTTTCCTCTGGGAGGGATGGAGGAGGGACATATTAGACAGACTCACCACGTCCTGTTCTTACATAAGCTCAGATATTGAGTGTGACCTACTGACACTTTATCTTGCCCCCTGCAGATTGCATTCCCTAATCTAACCAGACAGATTTTATTTAATAAAATCCTGTAAGAATGATTAGAATTAAAAAAAGCAGCGACTGCTTTAGAGATCGAGCGCCTTTTGCTTTGCTTTTGTCACCGTTAAGTCTTCTGGTTGTAAATTTGGTCTTGAGAGAGTGGAATTGGATATTGCACCAGATTTTGTTTTCTAACCTAAAACCAGTGAAAGACTAAGTAAATATTCACGTCCGATTTGTCTTTCCTGTAATTCTATAGTGGATTCGGCTTAATTATATTCAATGGTTTTGTGGGACGAATTTAGTCTTCCTGTCTGTCATTTGGGTCAGGTGGTGGTCGAGCGTCTTTTCGGTCATTTGATAAATATAATACATTTTTTGCAACAAGCGGTAAAAGTCCCTAGAAAGCGGAGGCAAACATGGTCGGAAGAGGAGACGAACACGGTCATAACTAAAAGTAAATGTCAGCTGACACTACAATAGCAGAACAAATGCCTCTCATGTATCAGCAGTAAGAAAACAGTAAGACACAGCGATGGGGAATAAAACACCAAACCATCAACCGACCAGACTAGGGAAGCCATCCCATCCCGCTAGACCAAATGAATCATCTTAATCATCACAATATATACTTTATTACATCCAATGAAAATAGATGGGAACAAACACACATTTAGAGAGGGGAAAACAGAGGGGAGGAGGATTCTGGAGTAACAGTGTGGAGGTTTTTGCTGGAATTCCTCTGGCGTAGCCATTAGAGGGCTGTTTTGGTTTCTGTTCGCCACTGCCTTGGTTACAAGGGGGGAGGAGGGAACATTTTGGTTTTGGTGCCAGTTCTGAGAGTCTGAGGCTCCCCTCTCCTCCCTCTGGTTGCAGTTGGCACTGCATGTGTACTGTGTACCACAGAGGGCCCCAGCTGCACAGATGTGTTGCTTGGCTAGTGGTTTAGCGTTAGCCCAGGGCATCCCCTCTCCAGGACAACAAGGCTGATGAAGGGGAGAGCTTGCATCATTTGGCAACCATTTGGCAGCTGACGTGGGGCTCCCATCCCCCAGACACCCCCCAACCCCCTCCCTACCCGATAGCATTCCACAAAGATGGAAGGCTGGTGCTGGCGGCGGAGGAATTCATCACTGCGCATAGCCCGGAGTGCTACGTTAGCATTGGCACTCAAATGGAAAAACGTGTACAGCACCTCGAATGTGGGGGGGCCCGTCTCCACCTCCCATACCCCCCATTGCTTCCGCACCAAAAACCACTGGCAAACCCCACACCCACGTTATGTTTGGGTATCTATCACCCTGGGGGCCAGATGAGAAATAATTGACAGTACATGAGGTTGATTGACGACACACAGAGTTTCTGTTTCTGTTGGGCTCTTGTCTCATCACGCTCTCTCTACCCAGACATAATACACTCCTGGCGAGGGGAAAAAGCACACCAATCAAAAACACAATCTGAAATTGTTTCGAGAGACGTGACACTTAAAGTTCAAAAGCCGCTGGAGGTGGGGCAGAAACATCACAGCTTCTCAATCAATGGCGGCTGCTGAGGGGAGGACGGCTCATAATAATGGCTGGAGCGGAGCAAATGAAATGGCATCAAACACATGGAAACCATGTGTTTGATGTATTTGATACCATTCCACTAATTCCACTCCAGCCGTTACCACAAGCCCATTCTCCCCAATTAAGGTGCCACCAACCTCCTGTGTTCTCAACAGGGTTGAAACACACACCTCCAGGGAAATGGCTCTGTTGTCAAGCCTTCCTCTTGGTTCTCTCGCAAAACATCTCTTCCACATAGGCCTAAGACTAGCGTCCAGTCCAGGTAGTGTACTTGTACATCAAGCTGCCTCACTCCTGCTATATGGGCCGTTCTGTCATGGACAAGGCTTGCTTACATGCACCTAATGTGGTAGAAGGAAAAGATGACCTGGAGGACCCAATTTAGGGGGGTTTATATATATATATATATATATAATTTGAATTATTCCAAAGTGGATAATGATGTATTGTAGGTAAGTATGAATTAGGTCTAGCTTCTAGAACACTGACTCACTGGACTTTGACCGGAGTGTATGTGGATCCCATGCATCCGCTGGGTGGGTACTCTGGTGTGGTGGACGGATCTGGTATAAGTCGACCTTGGGGGTGCAGCTCTTCTTGAGCTAGCTGCTACATCGACTGCTGGTTTTATAGAATGTTAAGGAGATTAAGAGGGAACTTGTGGAGAATCCCCTCTAATCTGCGGGCCTTCCTGATCAAAGGCTCCCAGATAGCTGTGACTTTAACTTCCTTTCTTCTCTCTTCTCTTCTTCCCAGAGCCTCACTGTAGATTTCGCCAATTAGATGATTTTCTGTAGCATGTGCTGCCTGATGGTTAGACTGCGCCGTTCTGAGAGAGAGAATGAGAGTGTGTGAAAGAGAGAGTTAGACTGGGAGAAGCCAGAGAGGAAATCATTTTCTGTGTGACTGGCTACTTCTGTTCTGCTGTGATTCCTTGGCATTGATTGGTCGGAATAGGTCATTTCGAGAGCCTTGGCAATGTACAGTATGTACAGTAAGTGTCTGAGGTGTCTGGTCAATTGGCAAGAAACCCTTCAGAGGTCCATCTCCTCACACTTGAGAAATATGAAATCTCCAAAATAGCCCAAACCTAATCTCTTCGCCCACCCATCGAAAACTGAAACCCTGTTAATAAGAATACTTGTGAGTTCTATGCCTGCCCTTCACATGTTGCTGAGGAGAGAGTAAGGAGAGAGTGGTTTGATTGGCGGTGGCGGTGGGGTTTGGCCGAGGTGTGATGTTGCCGTCTTTTGGGGGATACAGATTCAATTACAGAGGTATAAGAGGAGTTTTATGTTAGAGAAGAAAAACTCACACACACATTCACAGTTTCACACACGTTTCAGACTGAACTTCAGTGGAGGGCTTTAACAGGACTATCAGTCTTGAAGTACTGTACTGTGGTTAGGCTACACTGTACTGAATACTAGTTTGGTTCAGTGTTGTGATTGATGGATGAAAATCCCAATGCTCCGTCTGATCAATAGTCGAGAACTCCTTAGCAATAGCTCAAGAAAATACTGAAACCAATGAAACATCCATCCTTGTTTTAAATGATGATGTGTGCCATTTCATGTGAGCGATGATCAAATGCACTCGTTTCTACTGTGAAGAATTAGTTGGAGGGCACATAAACCTTTACATTATAGAGGCTCTAGTCTACATAGCAATCAATATTCCACTAAAGGCTCAGCTCAGGCTTGCTCAGCATAAACGCTGAATGCACCATCAAAACCCACACTATCATGGAATACCTGCAAACGGGGAGAAGATACAAAAAACACTATCCGTAGTGGATGAGGGAGGTATAGGCTCACTGAGGTCCGCTATCTTAAATGTGATAGGAGGTGAAGACACCGCTTTATTCAGTATGTGTGGAAGCTCTCCAGAAAGGCAATACGTGGAGAAAAAAAAAACAATTTGAGAAAAAGGTGGTTTTGGAGAGAGAGAGTGAGAGAGAGTGAGAGAGAGTGAGAGAGTCCCCTAAGCAAGCTGGTTCTGGGGCTCTGTTTACAAACACAAACAGACCCCACAGAGCCCCAGGACAGCAACACAATTAGACCCAACCAAATCCTGAGAAAACTAAAAGAGAATTACTTGACACATTGGAAAGAATTAACCAAAAAACGAAGCAAACTGGAATGCTATTTGGCCCTAAACACAGAGTACACAGTGTTAGAATACCTGTGTCTGACCCAAAATGAAGGAAAGCTTTGACTATGTACAGCCTTGCTATTGAGAAAGGCCACTGTAGGCAGACCTGGCTCTCAAGTGAATACAGGCTTTGTGCACACTGCCCACAAAATGAGATGGAAACTGAGCTGCACTTCCTAACCTCCTGCCAAATATATGACCATATTAGAGACACATATTTCCCTCAGATTACACAGACCCAGAAAGTATTCGAAAACAAATCCAATTTTGATAAACTCCCATAACTACTGGGTGAAATAGTACAGTGTGCAATCACAGCAGCAAGATGTGTGACCTGTTGCCACAAGAAGAGGGCAACCAGTGAAGAACAAACACCATTGTAAATACCATTTACCATATATATATTGAAATCTTTTATTGTTTTGTTTATTATATATTTCACTTGTTTTGCAATGTAAACATATGTTTCCAATGCCAATAAAGCCCCTTGAATTGAATTGAATTTAATTTAATTTAATTGAACTTAATTTAATTTAATTGAGAGAGAGAGAGACATGTTGCCAGGAGACGTAGTGAGAGAGAGAGCAGATTGGAGAGGGTGGCCATGAAGCAGCAGCAGTCAACTGTTCCCACAACTCTGGGTTATATGGCTGTGTTATATCTCCAAGACTAGAGATTGGCTGAATTAAATGTGCTCAGGCTCCAGGATTGGCTGAGTGATGGCCCCTCTCCACACATGTGGTATCACAGAGAGGAGTCTAGCGTCACTCCTGCTTCAATTCCCTGTAGAGGTATGAATCAAACTCTCGATGCATGCATATTTGATCAAATACAGAAGAAATACCTTGAACTCTCTTCTTGCCAAACTCTTGCAGACGTGTAAGCAACTGAAGGAGGAGTCAATATGGATTTTAATCCAACATCTTTTAAAAAAAAATGCCATATTGAGAAGATCTTGAGTATAGAATGGCTTTGGGAAGCTGTCCTTATCCCATCAGAGTTGCCAGCAGAGCTTGTAAGTGCCTACAGTCAACTTGTTTGTCAAAGTGATGATAACAGCAGTTGTTAATCATTCATAATCAACACCCATAGGTTGTCTCTTGGCAACGGTCCAAATTAGTCAGTGCCGAAGAGGAAGGATTGCCAAATAAAAGTTGTGAGTGTCCTTAAGCACTGCCAGCCAGGCATGATTAGTTTGACAGGGCAGCGGGAAGTCATCCAGGTGAAATCTAATCTCTGTAAAACTCTTAACCTTTCAACGATTTACTCTTTCTTGAGCTGTTGTTTACCAAAGCTGAGGCGATTAAATCCACTCCAATCTGGCCTTAGCCTTACAATCTCTGACCTAGCATCCTCTTATCTGTCAGGCCTGGTTGTTCCTCTAAGGACCGTTTCTGTTCTGGTTGTCCTTGAATAACATTCGAGGTACATATATTGGCCAGGGCTGGGGCACTCTGCTTGGCACCTCTACAATTCCAGTTCTGTGATTATTGTACAAACGTCCACAATGGTCTACGTGTTGACAGTGATTCCACACAAAGCCCCCCCCTAGCCAAAGTCATCGCAAATAACTTCTCCCAGTTGTTTTTCTCCCTGAATGAAAGAATGAGAAACTAAACTTGGCTGTCTGGTGTTATCTCTATGTTTCCATGGAGTTGTAGCTCTCCCAAGCAGAAATGACAGGATATTGATGTGCCTCTTCTCTAGAGTCCCCCATCCCTCCTCCCTCCACCCCTACCCCACATTCCACCCCACACATCCATCCCACTTCAGGACAGAGAGTTCAAACCCCTGGCGAAGAGAGCTGTCTCGCTCACTGTCAGCCGCCCTCCACTCCTGAGACTGCAGAGTTCAGATGTGAGAGGGCCGGGGTGATTGAAAATGAACCAGACTCAAATGGGAGCGGGGGGGTGCTCTACTAAATGCTCTACTTGCCATTTTGTTAGCATCAACACTTTCTCTCAGCAGCCTATAGGAGTGGGATGGGGGGATTGTTGTCAGTGCCGTGGTTATTAGGTTGGGAGGCTGGTTCACCCTCTGACTGGTTAATCTCTAGCGGGTGGATTGGGAGCTGACTGGAACAGACTGGAACAGAGCAGGAGATCAGAGTTGAAGTGGAAATGTTTTACTTTTATCAGTGCCTCCGAGTAGACAGCCATCCATGCATAGCTCAGAGTCATTTTCAGAGGATGATGCGAGGCACAAGAGTGGGCCCATTGCCGTTTAGGGGGCACAGCAGCTTTAGGAGGAAGGAGGGATGGAGGGAAACTCATCTTAGTTGAGGATAAGAAGATTCCTTAGACAGATTTCAGGTGCACTTCAATGCAACATTATTCCTTAGGGAGGGACAGGTAATCATTGCCTTAATCATCTAATGCTAGGGCTGGACGATATGGACCAAAAGTCATATCTCAATATTTTTGGGCTGAATGGCGATATACAATATATATCTCATTATTGTTTATGTGGGTTAAATGCTCAGTTTTAAGCCAACTACATGTGAGATGTCACAAACACCTTTATTTAAAAAGACATTGATCAAAATGATGTGCAAATAAAGGGTTCCTCTTCCTGTTTGAGAATTAACATACTAGCTGTGTAAATATCAAAATGTAAATAAAGAATGACATAAATATATCAAACTAAAATAGTCCCATCTCTGACAATACTCCTTCAGTTGAAAAAGTAAACATACAGGTTATCATTTTCCTGCTGAACAAGATACACAGCTTTACAAATATCAAATAATTGAGAGAGAGATAATACATCTTTATACAATATATCAAATAGAAATGTGCACATATCTGAGAATACCTTTTCTGTTATTTAACATATCGAAGACAGAACAAAAAAGAGTGCAAAATACAGGTTTTCGTTTCCTATATCTCTGTGCAAATAACAATGAATATGTAAACATAAAATATAAAACTGGACTACTTTCTCTGAGAAAGTAGTTTAGTTTTCTACTGATCTGAACACTTCAACAAACGACAAAACCTTTCCTTGTGTGTAGCTCTGTAGTTCTCACAGGTTTTGATCAAGGAACAGTAGCCTATCAACAGACTCAGGCTTGAGAGATGCCCTGTGGCAGGTTACAATGTTACCACTGCAACTGAAAACCCTCTCAGAAGGTGTGCTGGTGGATGGGACACAAAGATACTTCTTTGCCAGGTGGCCCAGTGCTGGAAAGAAAATGTCATATTCCTTCCACTACTTCAGAGGATCTGTATCACTCTCTACACTGACTGACTCTAAGTATCTTGAAAGTTCATTTTCAATAGCCTGCCTCTGTGTCAGGTTGGTGCTGGTGGTGGCTGTGCTCTTCTTAAAGAAGCTTGCGAGTGTCTTCTTCTTAACTGCTGGTGACACAAATGCTGCTCCCTCTTGGTCTGCAGGCATGGGCACAGTGGGCACAGCTGGCACAGCTGTGTCAGGCTGAAAACATCTCTGATCAGCCAGCTGAGACTCCGCCTCCAAGACAGCTTGTGCTTCAACATGTCGATCTTGTCACTTGAGACGTACTTGGTTTTGAACCTTGGATCCACAAGTGAGGCCATGTCCAATAGGTCACTAGAGGCTGGGTCAGCATACTTTGTGTTGAGATAATCCACAATGGTGGTCTTGATGGATTTAGTCAGTTCACCATCTCCCTCATCATGTGCCAGGAGACTTGTATTGAAAAGATGAAGCACAGGTCTGACATACGAGACAATAACATAGTCCTCACCAGACAGAGCATCTGTGAAGTCCTGAAGGGGTTTGAGAGCCTTCTGGACCGCCTCTAGGACCTCTATATCCTGCCAGGTAAGGACTAGATGCCTGGTTTCTTGTCAGAGGACAAAACTTTGGCAAGGGCGCCCTGCTGCTCCAGAACCCTCTCAATCATTTGCTGCCTTGTTCCCTGTCTCGTAGCGGACTCAGTGATGAGCTGGTGAGAGGGCAGACCCAGCTGAATCTGAGCTTCAGCCAATTCTCTCCTTTTCTTCCAGCTATAGGAAAAGCTTCTCACTATTTTCTTGCACAGGGAAATAGCCCGAGAGATGCGGTCATCATCCATGCCTTGTCCTGTGATTCAAAATATTTTTCTACATTTTGTATCATGTTTTTATTTAATTGTATTTATCTAACTTTATAAAATGATTTATTTAACAGATAACAAAAACTTTAATATGTGCTTAATATCACTTAAACCAGTCCCTCTCTTCAAATTGTATATTTATATTATTATATAATATTTATATATTTTTATTATTTTAAAACTGTTATGCAGTCAACTCCTTCAGCATACTCACCAATTGCAAGATGAAGCCGGTGACCAAAGCACTGCATCCTCAGCCACTTAGTCAGTTGCACCGCTTTGACAACGTTGGTCCCGTTGTCGGTTGTTATTGCAACCAGTCCCCTTTCGTCAAGTTTCCAGCTTGTAAGGGCGTCCTGCAGGGCTTCAGCCATATTATCTCCGGTGTGGTCTTGGGGAAAGTAGCTTGTTTGGAGACATGCACTTTTCATCTCCCAATCTTCAATAAAATGTACAGTCAAGCTCATATATGGCTCGCATGTTCTGCTCGACCATATATCTGTTGTCAGTGCGTAGTGTGTCACTTCTGCGAGTCGGTAGGATAGTTTTTGTCTGACTTCACTGTACATTTTTGGTAGTGCTTCTCTTGTAAAGTAGTGACGGCTGGGCAAATCGTATCTTTGATCCATTGTTTTCAGCAGCTTTTTAAAGCCAGCTTGTTCAACTGTTGCAACAGGGACCATATTTTTAGCAATGTGGTAGGCTACCACCCCAGTTATATCTCGCCACTTGGCACTTTTCTTTTCATAGGGCACACCCCGAGTAAATGAAGCTTGTAAAGAGGTTTATTTTGGGGCAGAAGGCTTTCCAGTCTGGCTTGCAACAGCACGACCTCCACAAAGTTTAATACATTCTTCGTACTGTAGTTTATGTCGCTGTTGTAAATGGTGAAAGAGGTTTGTAGTGCTTACAGCATTTGTTGCAACATGTTTATTGCACTCTCTACACATCACATTGCTCTGTTGCTTATCTGACCTTTTAAACCCGAACCATCTCCAAATGATTGAGCCATTGTTTCTCTTCTTACAAACCAGCTCCTCGTTGCTATCTTGCCTTGTGGCTGTGTCGTCCTCCATTACTGCACAAGAAAACGTGAGCGAGTGAGAGCTGAGAGACGCAAAAACTAGCGAGCTGAATAAGCTTAAATAAGTTTTAATGCAACACACATATATAATATCTCGATGTTAACGATATTGTCTTGTCCTCTATCGCTTTTGAAAATATATCGATATATCTCCAAAACTCGATACATCGCCCAGTCCTATCTAATGCCAAGAGGAAATCAACTGAACTAGTACCTCTTAGACCAGAAACCAGCTAACCCTCACACTTCTATCTCTCTCATCACTCTCTCTCTCTCTCTCTCTCTCTCTCTCTCTCTCTCTCCCTCTCCCTCTCCTCTCTCTCTCTCTCTCTCTCTCTCCCTCTCTCTAACCCCTTCTGTCTGAACTGTGCCTATTTCCTCCACTGACTGACCTCATAAAGACGCAAGTAAGAGGATTCCGTTGTTTACGGTGTCAAACAAAATCATATTCCAAGTGCATATAGGATAAAGAGCTTAGATATGAAAAATGTTATAGCTTAAGACTACAGTGTGTGACGTCAGACTCGCAGCCATAAGCTTCCTCTCCATTTATCCCTGTTTCCTGCGTCACATACATGTTCCACGCTCTCATCTTTAAAAAACATTGTCTTGATTCATTGCCTCTGTGGCTGTGGCTGTTGTTAGGACACTTTATAAAGGGAAGTGATTGACTGTGTAGCCGTGTGTCAATACAGAGTGTGATGGAGGTTGTGTGTGTGTCTGTTCCTTATTGATAATATGGTTGTTTTAGTATTTCAATAATGGAAAAACCCAAGCCAGACCAGTAATCCCTAAGGACAGACATGGAATCCCTGTTGAACATGTGTTACACTATAAACACAACAACTAACCTATTAAGAAAAGAACATGGGATGATCTAAAAAATATATTGGATGATCTAAAAATGGATTGATAGGATCTGTTAAATGACATATCACAGACCTTGATTGCTTTGCGTTGTTTACCCCAGACAAACTGTAACAGTCCATTCACATCCCAGCAGCACAGTATGGATCTATAATTTAATCTGCCTTCATTGAAACAGGATTACAGCGATGATGGGGATTATGGCCGAGGAAACACAAGTGATGATTACTGTACTCTGTTTTGCAGAACTAAGAACAGAATAGATTGGGAATTGGAATGCAGGTTTAGCACAATAACTCCTATTTTCCCCCCAAAAGATGGCTTTGATCTTTTTTGTACTGCCTACAGTAAGTATATACATTTGGAGATACAGTACTGTATTTGTGATTACAAAAAGGATAACAAGATGTCGCTGTGACCTATATCTAAAATATTATGGCTAAGAAAACAATTGAATACATGTAAATTGTTTCTTGGCAAAGGCACGCTTGTAGTTTGGTTATTTTATGTTTTGTTTTCTGGTTCTTTTCTCTCTGTTACCAAAACTACTAGTTTGCGAGTGTGTGAGTGTGACTGAGTGTGTCTGTGTATCCCTGTAAAAAATCCATGTCTGTCGGTGGTCTGCCTCCCTGACACAGAACCTGATACTCTCCTAGTGAAATGGCCGTGGTTTCTCAGTCAATTAATCAAATGCATTTATAAAGCCCTTTTTACATCACCAGATGTCACAAAGTGCTTATACATAAACCCAGCCTAAAACCCCAAACAGCAAGCAATGCAGATGTAGAAGCACAGTAGCTAGGAACAACTCCCTAGAAAGACAGGAACCTAGGAAGAAACCTAGAGAGGAACAGGCTCTGAGAGGTGGCCTGTCCTCTTCTGGCAGTGCTGGGTGGAGATTATAAGAGTACATGGCCATTAAGGCCAGTTTCTCTGTCGGGCCTCCTTCTCCTCCATCTCACTTCCCCACCTCCGAGTGCCTGCCAACCGTATTCCTTCTCTCATTCAGCTCTGCTGCCTGTCGTTAGGAACATCTCCCCCTTCCTCTCTTCTCCCTTCCTCTCCTCCCCTCCTCATCCTCTTTAATTCCAGCACGCTTCCTCCAACATTCCATGGATTTAATCAGTGTTATTTATTGTGATAGAGATTAACTCTGCTAAATCGACAACCCACCCAACCAGAGAGAGGCAACTCTAAACCTGCCAGGCCCTCTAAGTGTCTCATGATGAAATCCAGCATAAAGTCATGATGAGTGGAGTCGTACCAACTCTATAGCCTTCACTGTGATGATGATTAACAGGTTAAAGCAGACAGAGAAACATCAGCTTGATCAGTGACTATGGCTGCATGACTGATAGTGATGCCGCTTGTATCAGGAATGAGAAAGAAGGCCAAGGGAGGTGCAAACATGGCATCTTCATATTCTACCTTTGAGCAGTAATCTCAAACTCTTCCCCACATTAACATGAGTCGAATTTTACTCAGTGGAGTGATCCAACCTGATTCCCTCCTCATGACGATTCTCACTCATGGTAAAGCTTGGGGTAGGACCATTTCTTTTCACTGCTGGTAGTGAGCTGAGAGACTTCCTCAGCAAAGACCATTCTCACACACACTAGGACACTATAGACTAGGACTGTAGCGAGGATGGCCTGGCCACACAGAAAGATTATGGACCTTGAAGTGTTGCTTTTATATGTAGCTAACAGGAGGCACTCACCATAATATCATGATCTTCCGATCTCATTGCCATGGTAACAATCACAGGCAATACATTATTGTCAGTTGCCAGGAAGAAGATTCTGGTTGCTTGCTTGCCTGCATGCCTCTTGTCTCGTAGAGTAAGAAATGGCTTCCGAAGATATTTACATACACTACATGGCCAAAATGATGTGGACACCTGCTCGTCGAACATCTCATTCCAAAATCATGGGCATTGATGTGGGTCCCCCATTTGATGCTATAACAGCCTCCACTCTTCTGGGAAGGCTTTCCACTAGATGTTGGAACAATGCTGCTTCCATTCAGGGGGCACTGATGTTGGGCGATTTAGGCCTGGCTCGCAGTCCCCGTCACCATCTTGGCCGTCGGTCCAAACGATTAGCCAAACAAGGGAAGTTCGCAACGTAAGCCCCTCAGCCCTCGTTTTTGATTGAGTTTGCGAGTGTACAATTATGTTCACTTCGGGGCCTGAAACGCCCCATAATTCAATTTGCGATGATTGTACATCCGCTAAGAAAAGTCAGCCGAAACTTAAAACCTCAACGTTATTATGGAGAAGTCAACATACAAGTGTAAGTAAAAACAAATGTAAAGAAGTTAGAAATTGTGCTACTAATTCACATGACGGCATTAAAAGTGTCCACATAATTTGAGGTGGGTCTGTTAAGTGTTTGGAATGCGGCCTTGGAAACCCATTTCATGAAGCTCCAGACTAACCGTTCTTGTGTTGACGTTGCTTCCAGAGGCAGTTTGGAACTCGGTAGTGAGTGTTGCAATCGAAAATGTTCAGCACTAAGCAGTCCCGTTCTGTGAACTTGTGTGGCCTACCATTTCGCGGCTGACTTTTCCACTTCACAATAACAGCACTTACAGTTGACCGGGGCAGCTCTAGCAGGACATAAATGTTACAAATTGACTTGTTGGAAAGGTGGCATGCTATGACAGTGTCACACTGAAAGTCACAGTACGGGCCATTCTACTGCCAATGCTTTTCTATGGCGATTTCATGGCTGTGTGCTCGATTTTATACACCTGTCAGCAACTGGTGTGGCTTAAATGGCCGAATCTACAAATTTGAAGTGGTGCCCACATACTTTGTAGTGTATGTAGGATTTTAATTTGACCAGTATTGTCGGAGCAAAATAATACTGCAGCAACAGGATTTTAACCTTTAGTCCGTAATGTTGCTTGATCGGTGGTTAGGCTATTAGCTGGCCAAAATTAGGCTACTTGAAAAGTGCTAAACTGTTAGTGCAGATTTTCTGTGAATTTATGTAAAATAGGAAGCTTATCTGCATTTCCTATGGTGCAGGAAAATTGTCAGCGACAAAAAAGTGATTTAAATTAAGATCCTACAATTGTAGCAATTATGGAGACAGCTTTACCAGCTGTACCACATGCCACTTACAGACAGTATCCGCCAGAATACCGCAGCCTATCATATCTGTCTGGAAGAATTATCACTATCACTGTTCAACTAGACATTAACACTGTGAGCCTGAGAATAGGGTGCTGTTTTTCACTGTCTGTCTTGTTGTGAATGGTAGCGTTGCCAGCTTAGGTTGTGAAAGCTACGACAGCTGAGTTTGTGTGCCCTAGAGACCGTTGCCTCCTCTGGAGAATAATGCACTCTGGGCTGTAGTTGTGGCTTGAAAAATCAAAGACTCACTCAGCTGACTCCATTTGGGGAACATTCCTCGCGTCGTTTTAAGACTCACATCAGCATGCCCGTAGAGTCTCGGAGTAGAGTGGTACGGAAACTAACGGTATGCCACAGTTAACAAAGAACACGCTGAGATGAAACGTTCCTCGCTCTGGCTCCGTCTAAGCTGTGTGCCGTCGCCATGGGAGATCATTATTTTACGTCTGAGATGCGTTTAGCTGCAGGAAGGAAGCAGGAGAAGTCGATAGAACACCTACCTGGGGTAGCTAGCCAGGGAGCTCTCGGAGATCTTCTCAGTGTGGGGTAGATCAGCCCAGAGAATAAAAAGTAGTGGTGGCTTTTGTCTGGGTGTAGGCAAGTGCTTGTTGAGTTGTTCATGTTTTCTTTGATCGTGCTGTAGTGCTTCTCTATTTCAGTCATATAGCTTTCAGGATATTGCTCTTGATGTGATGACAGAACTCTAAAAGAGACACAAACAGACACAAAGACTACGCCTGAAGCGGCTATCATCAACTTTCCCAGGTATCACTTTATAATAGTATTTTCCCTCTGAGGACAACACTGTGAGTGACAATTCAGAGAAGGACCAGAAAATAAAAATGGACACACATTTGATCAAAAACACTCTTCTCCATTGGAGGCTTTTCTGAAGCATGTGGATCTCACTAGTTAATACAATCTACTGTTTGACAATCATCCCAGTGAATGAAGGCATCGATTGTTCCACTGGGATAGGGCAGAGGCTATAACCTTTGAGCCGCTTGTTTGCTGGTGTTAATCTCCATGTCGTCACATGACAACTCTGAACGGTGGATTGAGCTGTAGTCTGTTGGTAACACTCAGATTGGACCACCAACGATTTTTCCTACCGTCACACCTGTCATTTATTTAACCGGATTAGACTAGTAGCGACACTAAGGCTGCGCTTACACAGGCAAACTAATTCTAATCTTTGCCTCAATTATGGGCAACAGATCGGATCTGATTAGTCAAAAGACCAATTAGTGGCCAAAAAATATCCGAATCGGGATGCCTGTGTAAATGCAGCCTTGACGTCTATATTGTGGCAGATGGGTGCTCACACACAGCAGCAGCATTAAAAGGTAGCAAAGATCATCAGTTTGAGAGAGAACAAGAGTGCAATGGCATGACATCTGCAAGTTTGGTTGTGAACAGAAGTTGAAAGCGCTCTACTTTCTCACTGTTCCAAGGAAGGGTGAGTTTAGATGGGTGAGATTATAGGGAAGCTCAGGCCTCTACATCGCCTGGATCCAGCAGGCTTTGATAGCAGCGTAATTGGGTGTACGTTAGCCTCTGGTTCCACAGATACAACTAATTAGACTCTTGTGCGAATAATTAAAATGATGTAACATGGCCGGTTTAAGCAGGATGTGTATTTAGCGAAGCAATTAGGAAATGTATAACCTGGATAGATCCATTATCCATTTTTATCTCGATGCCTCAACCAGCCCCCTTAGTGTTTGTTTAATGCAAAAGGATTTTAGTTTTATTTGCTCTCAAAGGAGAGACGGCCGGTCGGCGAGGAACTGTAGTGAATTTGGTTTGATCCTCAGGGGCTGCAGCTTATCAGTAAGAGGAGAGCTGTGATAGGGGGGCTTACTAACCCCTGTAAGAGATTCTTCTTCTCTCTCTCTCCTCCCCTCCTATTCTCCATCCCTCCCACTCTCTCTCCATTGAGTCTTGTATTAAAGACTCATACGGTACCTACAGCACGTACACAACACCCAGCACACGGTGCTAGGCTGCTTCTTCACTTATGAATTCCCCCTAATAAGGATACTTAGAGTAAATCCTCCCAACTCCCTATTCCGTGGCGGATTAGTGTTCTCACCCTCGCCGGAGAGAACAATCGTTAGAGAGAGCGAGAGAGAGAGAGAGGAAACAAAGAGTTGCCTTGTTGGTGATGGTCCGATAGGCTCTTTCTCTCTCCTCTCTCTGCTCGTTGAGTCAGTGTGTCTCTCTCGCTCTCCCTCTGTATGATTCTCTCTTTCGCCTCAACGCGCTTTTCAGGAAGGAACGAACATCAATGCCCATAATGCAATGCTTAATGTCAGCATGATTTTGACTGTGCCATGGTTTGCCAAAATAACAGTAGTTCATGTCTGTCTTCATGACTTCATGTACCAGCTTTGGCCTCTTCTGTTACTTAGGGTAAAGTGTAGTGAGAGAGAGTTAGCATATCTTCCACATTCCTCTGCTAATAGGCCCACAGTCTATATGACACAATTAGGGAAAGCAATGTAGTTAATAAATTAATGATTGAGTTGTAAGACTAAGACGTTTCACTCCTCTCTCATCATTTAGAAATGGAACCGTTTGAATTGGCCCCACCAGAGTTTTAGAGCAATTAGGCAGTGATACAAAAACACATTAATCTAGTTATTATATCTAGCCTCGCTTAATTTATGGTTGGGTTAGAGAACAGCTCCAAACTTTATTAATTGGCCGTGTGAGATGACACAGTGAAATTACATTTGCATAGATCATATTTAAATTGCTCAACATCCAACAACGAGTGGGCGTGTGTAAAACGCCTCATGGCGACGTAAATTGTCGGTGTGAGCTATTTCTTTTTTAAGATTGAGTTAGTTTGTGAGGTTGGTTGATGTGGGGGGTGGCATGGCGTTTTTTAAGTGGTGGCGCTTTGTGGACGGACGGTGGCCATCTCGCCCCCGCGTCTCCACAGGAGCGGAGAAATTGGGTCTACTCAGCCGACCAGGACGGAGATAACGGGGCGGGGAGTCAATTCCAGAAAGGACTCCCGAGTTTCATTCCAAAAATTGAATCGTCAATTTCCATTCAGGGAGCTGCTCTCCGGAATTGGAAATGAATTAGTGTTGCAGTGGCAGGGTCTGGAAATGGAGGTTAGCCCAGTGAAGTCGGGCAGGTGGACTCAAATCAAAAGTGAAATTCAACAGAGCCTGACCTTGGGTCCTCCTCCGTGTGATGGTATAGGTGATAATTCCTCTCCCTGTTCCCTGGCTCTGTGCTTTCTGGTCTGACTATCTAGGTGGCTCGAGGGGGGCTGTGCGGCCGGGCAGGCGGGTGGAGGGCTGTAATTATCAACAGAAGGCTGGGGAGATAAAGAGGTTGGAATGTACAGGACCCACTGGCAGACACCAGCGCTATCTAAGCCTTCAATTCTGCTCGGTACTGGTCGTGCTGGTAGTGTGTGTGTGTGTGTGTGTGTGTGTGTGTGTGTGTGTGTGTGTGTGTGTGTGTGTGTGTGTGTGTGTGTGTGTGTGTGTGTGTGTGTGTGTGTGTGTGTGTGTGTGTGTGTGTGTGTGTGTTCTATAAATCCAATGCCAACAAAGCCCAGGCTTTGATGTCAGTCTAGGCCCATCTAAGCCCTGACAAAATGTCACAGACGTGGCACCTTTAGAACAAGGTGGAGATGCTATCTGTGACGTCCCTCAGCCACAACCTTACGCCAAATGGGCTCATCACAGATGCCCCCCCCCCCCGAGCTTATCAGTTCGTCTGAAACCTGATTTAAAATTTAATTTGACCTTTGTTCCTTTTACTCTAGATAAAAAATGGCTGGCATACATGAACACATAAAAGATCACACACACACACAAATATAAAAACACACAGACACACACACTGAGTCCTGGTACAGTCTGTTTGATAGTGAGCCCTGGGGATAATGGCCTTGAGCCCCTACACACAGTACAGGTAGGTGTAATATGAAACGCCTCCTGCCTTAAAGCAGCTTCACTAATACCTCAGTCTATTTTTCAAGGATTACCCGTCCGCTACGTGCTGCCCATGCCAATAAAAATTCATCAACAACCATTGGAGTCATATTTATTTTCAGATTCCTCCTGGGTAACAGAGCAATCATCTCACAGAGCGCTGTGGTCTTTGGCTGGGATTTAGAGATGCTGGGTTTTCACCGGCCGCTGAAGCCTCACACACACTGACAGGAGAGAGTGTATGTGCTGTGTCTCTTTGTCTCTCTCTCTCACACACACACACACACACACAGTCATGCAGGGGCACGCACACACACATACACACACACACACCCACCCACCCACACTACCTGTCAGACAGCACAGCACGGAGTAGAAGGGAAGAGCGCGGGATGCAGAGAATCCTACGAGCCTGACTGACAGCCAGCTGATCATCTCCCCGATTTCAAACTTAATTAACCTCTGCGTCGGTCGGCCGCGTCCGTCCGGCCTGTTGATGGCGAGGCGTTTCTATCGCTGGAGAGATCTGTGGTGGTGAGGGGAGGAGGAGAGGGCCGTACTGCATGTCTGCACTCCAATTCAGTCCCACCAGCAGAGTCCAGACCTAAATCACAGGAATATAATTAAAGATCAAATGTCATAGCAGGAGAGAGACGTGTAGGATCAGGATTGAGGGGAGACTTAGTGACCTAGACACACCTATGTATATTATACTGAAGGAAACAAGGATATGCCTCTGGTACTTTGACTCACAGTAATCTCGTCTTATGCACTCTGGACATGCATTGGTATCATAAAAACTGAAAATTTGCCTACACCCTACGGCAAAATGTGTAGAATTGCAGGAAATGAGCTGTAAAACTGTACATTTTTCTCTCCGCCCCATGGCAAACTGAGTAGAATTTCAGGAAATTAACTTTAAAACTTACATTTTTTTCTCTTCGCTGTGACGAGGGGGGGGCGCTAAAATGTTTTGATCGCAAGGTGGGGTATGGGTGTGGGTACGCAGACCTACGAGCCACTGCGGCCCATCATGATGAGTTCAGCTTGTTTGTGGCTCCCACCCCGATCAAAGTTTCCCATCCCTGGCCAAAGCGATGCTGTTGGTTAATTGATTGTGCAGGGCAGCTTACCGGAGTTGGCCTACAATTATATTAATGGCCTGTAGGCCTCATTGACCTGAGCTCATAAAACTTGTTTTTGACTATAACAGATACTCAGAGGAAACATATCGTGCTATTTATCACAGACTACTTTGTGTCAAAGTCAGTCTTGTTGACGGCGGTCGAAACGAATCACCCGTAACAACACGTGAAATGTCTTGAGTGACATAGTGGCACGAAACATTGCCCGACCAGACTGCATCCCATAAACTGGTGGTAGATTAGTTTCTGGATCTGTACACACCAGCCAAAATCAAGAGACCCACGTATGCTTGGACGTCTGTCCGGTCTACCTCCTTCCAGTTGTCTTTGTAAACGCGTCTCCCCTCCAAGTTGATCATGTTTGTCACTATAATTTCGATTGACTCTGTGAGGAACAGGATTTGATGTCATCAACCCCGGGATATGGCGTATCTCGTTGGCCCTGGGGTCATCCTGATAACATTTTCAGCGGACAGCCAACCTCTCCTCTCAGGTGGGGATGAAGACCAGGACAAATTCCCATTCTTTGACCGGAATGTAACAACAACCTCAGCAGGGCCCTCTTCCTCATCACTGGATTGTTCCACATCGGTTATCTCTTGGTCTGCATCATATTCTGTGTTGTCTTCAACTTCTGACACTTCCTCTTCTAATGCATCTTCACTGTCAGTTTCCTGGCCTCTCTCTTCCTCACCAGTGTCATGATCAAAGATATGATCAAGAGCCTGGTCATTGTGCTGCCACATAATGAATTGTGAGCAAGGCCTCAAAAAAGCTTTATATAGCAGAGTTGCGAGAAAAGTTCTATATATTATTGAAATAATGTTGCGATTGTTTGTGAGAATGCCAACAGATGTGGTTCCCGTGGGGGAAACATTCTATTGGGGAAAGGTTCCCGTGGGGGTTGACATGGAAGCCAAGAAGGAGAGTGAGGTGTGTGTGCGGTTGCGCTCAAACACACATGCATGTGGGGGTCTGGTAGAGGAAGTGTGTCCATCTGATGAATGGGCATGTGCCTGAACTAAATTTTATACACTAATTGTTGTCTCACCCATTCATTTCTTAATGACCGGGAACACCACAGGTGTACCAAAGTTAAATAAAACACCCAAAATGTATTATGTGTGTTCAGGTTTCCTTTTTAAGCCATGAGGTAATGGCGCCGGAGGGGGTGGCTGCCGTTTTACGGTCTCCTAACCAACTGTGCTATTTTGTTAGTTTTTTCGCGTGGTTTGTAACTTATTCTTTTACTTATTTTGTAAATAATGATGCTGCTAGGTCTGTTATGACCGAAAAGAGCTTCTGGACATCAGAACAGCGATTACTCACCTCAAACTGGACGAAAAATGTTTCTTTAACAAGTTTGATGCGAAGGATATACTGCTTTCCTGAGGCCAGGCCCAAATCCCCGTCATTTGCGTGAAGAAAAGACAGGGAAAAAGGGGGCGGAGGTCGGGTTGCCTTCTAAGAATTCGTAGGCGAGTGAGTGAACCTCAACTACCGTCCGTTCTATTGGCCAACGTGCAATCATTGAAAAAAAATTGACGATCTACGATTTAGATTATCCTACCAACGAGACATTAAAAACTGTAATATATTATGCTTCACCGAGTCGTGGCTGAATGACGACACGGATAATATAGAGCTGGCTGGGTTTTCGATGAATCGGCAGGACAGAGAAGCTACGTCTGGTAAGACGAGGGGTGGGGGGGTGTGTCTATTTGTCAATATTAAAAAAGTCTCGAGGCATTGCTCGCCTGAGGTAGAGCACCTCATGATACCAAGAGAGTTCTCATCTATATTATTTGTAGCCATCTATTTACCACCACAAACCGATGCTGGCACTAAGACCGCACTCAATGAGCTGTATAAGGCCATAAGCAAACAAGAAAATGCTCATCCAGAAGGGGCACTCCTAGTGGCCAAGGACTTTAATGCAGGCAAACTTAAATCGGTCTAAGGCACTGCATCTCAGTGCAAGAGGTGTCACTACAGTCACTGGTTCGAATCCAGGCTGTATCACATCTGGCCGTGATTGGAGTCCCATAGGGCGGCGCACAAATGGCCCAGCGTCGTTCAGGTTTAGCTGGGGTAGGCCGTCATTGTAAATAAGAATTTGTTCTTAACTGACTTGCCTAGTTAAATAAAGGTTAAATAAAAAATTAAAAAATTAAAGAAGTCACGTGCAACCAGAGAGAAAAAAAACTCTAGACCACCTTTACTCCACACACAGAGAAGCATACAAAGCTCTTCCTCGCCCTCCATTTGGCAAATCTGACCATAATTATATCCTCCTGTTTCATGCTTACAAGCAAAAACTAAATCAGGAAGTACCAGTGACTCGCTCAATACGGAAGTGGTCAGATGACGCAGATGCTACACTACAGGACTGTTTTGCTAGCACAGACTGGAATATGTTTCGGAATTCATCCAATAAATCATCAACAACGTCGTCCCCACAGTGACCGTACATACATATCCCAACCAGAAGCCATGGATTACAGGCAACATCCGCATCGAGCTAAAGGCTAGAGCTGCCGCTTTCAAGGAGCGGTTCACTAATCCGAAAGCTTATAAGAAATTTCGCTACGCCCTCAGATGAGCCATCAAACAGGCAAAGTGTCAATACAGAATTAAGATTGAGTCCTACTACACCAGCTCTGACACTCGTTGGATGTGGCAGGGCTTGAAAAGTATTACGGACTACAAAGGGAAACCCAGCCGTGATCTGCCCAGTGACGCAAGCCTACCAGACGAGCTAAATGCCTTTTATGCTCGCATCGAGGCAAGCAACACTGAAGCATGCATGAGAGCACCAGTTGTTCCAGACGACTGTGTTATCACGCTCTCGGGAGCCGATGTGAGCAAGACCTTTAAACAGGTCAACATTCACAAAGCAGCGGGGCCAGATGGATTACCAGGACGTGTACTCAAAGCATGCGCGGACCACTTGACAATTGTCTTCAATTACATTTTCAACCTCTCCTTGACCGAGTCTGTAATACCTACATGTTTCAAGCAGACCATCATAGTCCCTGTGCCCAAGGAAGTGAAGGTAACCTGCCTTAATGATTACCGCCCTTTAGCACTCACTTTGGTAGCCATGAAGTGCTTTGAAAGGGTGGTCATGGCTCACATCAACACCATCATCCCGGAAACCCTAGACCCACTCCAATTCTTACACCGCCCTAACAGATCCACAGATGATGCAATCTCAATCACACTCTACACTGCCCTTTCCCACCTGGACAAAAGGAACACCTATGTGAGAATACTGTTAATTGACTACAGCTCAGCGTTCAATACCATCGTGCCCTCCAAGCTCATCACCAAGCTAAGGACCCTGGGACTTAACACCTCCCTCTGCAACTGGATCCTGGACTTCCTGACGGGTCGCCCCCAGGTGGTAAGGGTAGGCAACAACACATCTGCCACGCTGATCATCAACACTTGGGCCCCTCAGTGGTGTGTGCTTAGTACCCTCCTGTACCCCCTGTTCACCCACGACTGCGTGGCCAAACACGACTCCAACACCATCATTAAGTTTGCTGACGCCACAACAGTGCTAGGCCTGATCACCGACAACGATGAGACAGCCTATAGGGAGGAGGTCAGAGATCTGGCAGTGTGGTGCCAGAACAACAACCTCTCCCTCATTGTGAGTAAGACAAAGGAGCTGATCGTGGACTACAGAAAAAGGCGGGCCGAACAGGCCCCCATTAATATTGACGGGGCTGTAGTGGAGCGGGTCGAGAGTTTCAAGTTCCTTGACGTCCACATCACCAACAAACTATCATGGTCCAAACACACCAAGACAGTCGTAAGACTGAAAAGATTTGGCATGTGTCCCCAGATCCTCAAAAAGTTCTACAGCTGCACCATCGAGAGCATCCTGACCGGTTACATCACCACCTGGTATGGCAACTGCTTGGCATCTGACCGTAAGGCGCTACAGAGGGTAGTGTGTACAGCCCAGTAAATCACTGACCAATATACTAGGTGGTGTCAGAGGAAGGCCCAAAAAATTGTCAAAGACTCCAGTCACCCAAGTCATAGACTGTTCTCTCTGTTACTGTATGGCAAGGGGTACCGGAGCTCCAAGTCTAGGGACAAAAGGCTCCTTAACAGCTTCTACCCCCAAGCCAATAGACTTCCTAACAATTAATCAAATGGCCAAATCTAGTGTAGAGGACCTGTTTCAAAGGATCACTTACACTAAACATATCCACTGGGAAAAATATCCTTTCTCTTTTATTCAGCTAAGTTCAATTACATTGTTGTTTCTATAAAATCATATAAAATAATGGCTATTATAAGTTTATCTAGTCTGCTAAATGAACAAGCCTACAGCCTATGGCATGGTGTATAGCCAGATAACATATACTAGGTCAACTCATTCTGTTCTTATGAAATACATTTTCTTCATATCATAATGATTCTTTAGACCTGACTAAAATAAATAATGGATTTATTCTGATGGTGTATTTTAAACAGATTTATTTGACTTTTGTAAAATGTAAATGTTCCAAAGGTCTGCATGAGCGGCTTGTAGGCGTGGAGGCCTGGAGATGCTAAATGTGTTTATGTTAATTAATGACCAACTACTGTATTTTGTATAACAATATCCAGCTGACAAAATGGCATGACCGCCACAGCCCTACTAGACAGAAGAGGAATGGAGAGCTATAGGAATAGTCAAACTACAGCCTCTTTCTCTCGCTCTCTTCTCCTCCCTTCTGGATTTAGGTGGTCTGTCTGTCTGTCTGGTCTGAGGAGTGTGGAAGTATAGACTCAACCCTGGGAGAGAGGGCAGGGCAAGGTTTCAAGTTTTATTAGTCATACGTATGTACCGGATACACATGGTATACACGTCAAACGAAATGCTTACTTGCAGGTTCCTTGCAACAATGAATACAGGCTCCTGTATTATTCCCACAAACCACTGAGGAATTCAAAAATACCAACTTCTCATGCAAAACGCATGTTGTGGCGTGCCCAGATCGACTGGTGATGGCGAGGCTGTCGGACGGCCCCTTTCTCTCTGTCTGTCTCTCGGCGGCTCATTTAAGACGCTCAGTGACATTTCATGTTTAGTGGCGGTGGCCCGCGAGCTGAGCTTTCACTGACTCATAAAAACATGTTGAGGAAAAGGTCAGTGCCGCTCTCCGTGGGCCCAATCACCAGCTCTCAGCTCTCACCACATTCAGTGAGTGTCTCACTGTGTGTGTGTGTGTGTGTGTGTGTGTGTGTGTGTGTGTGTGTGTGTGTGTGTGTGTGTGTGTGTGTGTGTGTGTGTGTGTGTGTGTGTGTGTGTGTGTGTGTGTGTGTGTGTGTGTGCCAGTGTTAATTTTCTGTGTATGTGTTTGTATGCACGCATGCAACGGCAGATGCCCACACACAGACACGACACAGACATACACTCCTCTCACACTGAAGATAAAACGTGGTGTAAGTGAACGAGTGGCAGCAGCCTGTACTGAAGCTGGGTGGTTTTAACAAGCTCGTTAATTCAGTCCCATGTTTAAAGAGTAAACAAAAAATAAAAATTCAGCGGACACCAGATGTTTTAGGCTTAGTTATAGTGAAACACGTCAATTCTGGTCTCCATTTTGACAGTTCGTTGCAAAGGTTATACATACAGTGCATTCGGAAAGTACTCAGACCCCTTGACTTTTTCTACATTTTGTTACATTACAGCCTTATTCTAAAATAATCAATCTACACACAATAACCCATAATGACAAAGCAAAAACATGTTTTTAGAAATAGAAAACTGAAATACACATTTACATAAGTATTCAGACCCTTTACTCAGTACTTTATTAAAGCACCTTTGGCAGTGATTACAGCCTTAAGTATTCTATGACGCTACAAGCTTGGCACACCTGTATTTGGGGAGTTTCTCCCATTCTTCTCTGCAGATCCTCTCAAGCTCTGTCAGGTTGGATGGGGAGCGTCGCTGCACAGCTATTTCCAGGTCTCTCCAGTCTGTGCTCTGGCTTGATCACTCCTGCGTTGTCTTGGCTGTGTGCTTGGGTCTTTGTCCTGTTGGAAGGTGAACCTTCTCCCCAGTCTGAGCGCTCTGCAGCAGGTGTTCATCAAGGATTTCTCGGTACTCTGTCCTCTTTCCCTCAATACCAACTAGTCTCTTAGTCCCTGCTGCTGAAAAACATCCTCACAGCATGATGCTGCCACCACCATGCTTCACCGTATTTTTTTATTTTATTTTTTTATTTCACCTTTATTTAACCTAATAGGTCAGTTGAGAACAAGTTCTCATTTGCAACTGCGACCTGTCCAAGTCAAAGCAAGGCAGTGCGACAAAAAACAACATAGAGTTACACATGGGAAATAAACAAACGTACAGTCAATAACACAATAGAAAATCTATATACAGAGTGCAAATGTAGTTAGGAAGACAATAAATAGGCCATAGTGGCGAAATAAATTACAGATTAGCATAATCACTGGAATGATGGTATGTGCAAATGATGATGTGCAAATAGAGATACTGGAGTGCAAAATTGAGCGGAAGTTAAAAAAATAAATATGGGGATGAGGTAGGATGGGCTAATTACAGAAGGGCTATATACAGGTGCAGTGATCGATAAGCAGCTTTGACAGCTGATGCTTAAAGTTAGTGAGGGAGATAGGAACCTCTAGCTTCAAGGATTTTTGCAATTCGTTCCAGTCATTGGCAGCAGAGAACTGGAAGGAATGGCGGCCAAAGGAGGTGTTGGCTTTGGGGGTGACCAGTGAGATATACCTGCTGGAGCGCATGCTACGGGTAGGTGTTGCTATGGTGACCAGCGAGCTGAGATAAGGCGGGGATTTACCTAATAAAGACTTATGGATGACCTGGAGCCAGTGGGTTTGGCGACGACTATGTAGTGAGGGCCAGCCAACGAGAGAATACAGGTCACAGTGGTGGGTAGTATATGGGGCTTTGGTAACAAAACGGATGGCACTGTGATAGACTACATCCAATTTGCTGAGTAGAGTGTTGGAGGCTATTTTGTAAATGACATCGACGAAGTCAAGGATCGGTAGGATGGTAAGTTTTACAAGGGCATGTTTGGCAGCATGAGTGAAGGAGGCTTTGAAGCCGATTCTAGATTTAATTTTGGATTGGAGATGGTTAATGTGAGTCTGGAAGTTGAGTTTACAGTCTAACCAGACGCCTAGGTATTTGTAGTTGTCCAAGTGAGACCCGTAGTGATGGGGTAGTGATGGGGTAGTGATGATAGTCCAGTGGGCTGGTGCGGGCAACGTTCTATTGAAGAGCATGCATTTAGTCTTACTAGCATTTAAGAGCAGTTGGAGGCCACGGAAGGAGTGTTGTATGGCATTGAAGCTTGTTTGAAGGTTAGTTAACACAGTGTCCAAAGAGGGGCCAGATGTATACAGAATGGTGTCGTCTGCGTAGAGATGGATCAGTAAGTCACCAGCAGCGAGAGCGACATCATTGATGTATATAGAGAATAGGGTTGGCCCAAGAATTGAACCCTGTGGCACCCCCATAGAGACTGCCAGGGGACCGGACAGCAGGTCCTCCAATTTAACGCACTGAACTCTGTCTGAGAAGTAGTTGGAGAACCAGGCGAGGCAGTCACTTGAGAAACCAAGGCTGTTGAGTCTGCCAGTAAGAATGCGGTGATTGACAGAGTCGAAAGCCTTCGCCAGGTCGATGAAGACCGTAGGGACGTGACGCTTGGCATTCAGGCCAAAAAGTTCAATCTTGGTCCTTAAGGTGCCTTTAATCAAATTCCAAGCGGGCTGTCATGTGCCTTTTACTGAGGAGTGGCTTCAGTCAGGCCACTCTATCATAAAGACCTCATTTGTGGAGTGCTGCAGAGATGGTTGTTTTTCTGGAAGGTTCTCTCATCTCCACAGAGGAACTCTGGAGCTCTGTCAGAGTGACTATTCGGTTCTTAGTCACCTCCCCGACCAAGACCCTTATCCCCCGATTGCTCAGTTTGGCCGGGCGGCCAGCTCTATGTAGTTCCAAACTTGTTCCATTTAAGAATGATGGAGGCCACTATGTTCTTGGGGAACATCAATGCTGCAGACATTTTTTGGTACCCTTCCCAAGATCTGTGAATCAACTCAATCCTGTCTCGGCGCTCTACCGACAATTCCTTAGACCTCATCGCTTGGTTTTTACTCTGTCATGCACTGTCAACTGTGGGACCTTTATATAGACAGGTGTGTGCCTTTCCAAATCATGTCCAATTAATTGAATTTACCACAGGTGGACTCCAACCAAGTTGTAGAAACATCTCAAGGATGATCAATGGAAACAGGATGCACATTAGCTCAATTTCAGGTCTCATAGCAAAGGGTCTGAATACTTATGTAAATACGTTGGTTTTTTTTATTGTTTTTTTTTTTTATTCGCTTTGTCATTATGGGGTATTGTGTGTAGTTTGAGGAAAATTATTGATTTAATAAATTTTAGAATAAGGCTGTAACATAACAAAATGTGGAAAAAGTCGAAGGGTCTGAATACTTTCTAAATGCACTGTGTCTGTGTGGTGTGTGTGTGTGTGTGAGTGTGTATACACACACTGTGCATTTAGAAAGTATTTAGAAAATTACTCTTTCAAGGGTTTTTCTTTATATGCACAATTTTTTACATTGTAGAATAAAAGTGAAGACATCAAAACTACGACATAACACAAAAAAGTGTTAAACAAATCAAAATAGATTGAGATTCTTCAAATAGCCACCCTTTGCCTTGATGACAGCTTTGCACACTCATGGCATTCTCTCAACCAGCTTCATGATGACCACCACAGAATTGGAAGACCCAGAAATACCTCTGCTGCAGAGGATAAGTTCATTAGAGTTACCAGCCTCAGATTGCAGCCCAAATAAATGCTTCACAGAGTTCAAGTAGCAGACACATCTCAACACTGTTCAGAGGAGACTGTGTGAATCAGGCCTTCATGGTCAAATTGCTGCAAAGAAACCACTACTAAAGGACACCAATAAGAAGAAGAGACTTGCTTGGGCCAAGAAACACGAGCAATGGACATTAGACAGGTGGATATTTGTCCTTTGGTCTGGAGTCCAAATTTGCGATTTTTGGTTCCAACCCCAACCACATTTAAGCAGCCATCAAAGCTGTGATTAAGGCAAAGGTGGCTATTTGAAGAATCTCAAATATTAAATTTGTTTAACACTTTTTTGGTTACTACATGATTCCATATGTGCTATGTCATAGTTCTGATGTCTTCACTTTTATTCTACAATGTTAAAAATAGTGCAAATAAAGAAAAACCCTTGAATAAATAATATTCCAAACTTTTGGCCCCCAGTGTATATATATATTTATATACAGTTGAAGTCGGAAGTTTACATACACTTAGGTTGAAGTCAAACTATACTTTTGGCAAGTCGTGCATGACACAAGTAATTCTTCCAGCAATTGTTTACAGAAAAATTATTTCACTTATAATTCACTATTTCACAGCTTGCAAAATGCTGTGAAAACAGCTTGCAAAATTCCAGAAAATTATGTCATGGCTTTAGAAGCTTGTGATAGACTAATTGACATCATTTGATTCAATTGGAGGTGTACCTGTGGATGTATTTCAAGGCCTACCTTCAAACTCAATGCCTCTTTGCTTGACATCATGGGAAAATCAAATGAAATCAGCCAAGACCTCAGACAAAGAATTGGTTCATCCTTGGGAGCAATTTCCAAACGCCTAAAGGTACCACATTCATCTGTACAAACAATAGTACGCAAGTATAAACACCATGGGACCATGCAGCCAACATTCCGCTCAGGAAGGAGACACGTTCTGTCTCCTAGAGATGAACGTACTTTGGTGCAAATCAATCCCAGAACAACAGCAAAGGACCTTGTGAAGATGCTGGAGGAAACAGGTACAAAAGTATCTATATCCACAGTTAAACAAGTCCTATATCGACATAACCTGAAAAGTCGCTCAGCAAGGAAGAAGCCACTGCTCCAAAATCGCCATAAAAAAGACTACGGTTTGCAACTGCACATGGGGACAAAGGTCGTACTTTTTTGAGAAATGTCCTTTGGTCTGATGAAACAAAAATAGAACTGTTTGGCCATAATGATCATTGTTATGTTTGGAGGTAAAAGAGGGAGGCTTGCAAGCCGAAGAACACCATCCCAACCGTGAAGCACAGGGGTGGCAGCATCATGTTGTGGGGGTGCTTTGCTGCAGGAGGGATGCTGCACTTCACAAAATAGATTGCATGAGGAAGGAAAATTATGTGGATATATTGAAGCAACATCTCAAGACATCAGTCAGGAAGTTAAAGCTTGGTCGCAAATGGGTCTTCCAAATGGACAATGACCCCAAGCATACTTCCAAAGTTGTGGCAAAATGGCTTAAGGACAACAAAGTTAAGGTATTGGAGTGGCCATCACAAAGCCCTGACCTCAATCATATAGTAAATTTGTGGGCAGAACTGAATAAACGTGTGCGGGTAAGGAGGCCACCAAACCTGACTCAGTTACACCAGTTCTGTCAGCTGGAATGGGCCAAAATTCACCCAACTTCTTTTGGAAGGCTACCCAAAACATTTGACCCAAGTTAAACATACTACCAAATACTAATTGAGTGTATGTAAACTTCTGACCCACTGGGAATGTGATGAAGGAAATAAAAGCTGAAATAAATCATTCTCTCTACTATTATTCTGACATTTCACATTCTTAAAATAAAGTGATGATCCTAACTGACCTAAGACAGGGAATTTTTACTAGGATTAAATGTCAGGAATTGTGTATACATGTATTTGGCTAAGGTGTATGTAAACTTCCGACTTCAACTGTATATATACAGTGGGGAGAACAGGTATTTGATACACTGCCGATTTTGCAGGTTTTCCCACTTACAAAGCATGTAGAAGTCTGTAATTTTTATCATAGGTACTCTTCAACTGTGAGTGACGGAATCTAAAATGATTTTTAAGTAATTAATTTGCATTTTATTGCATGAAATAAGTATTTGATACATCAGAAAAGCATAACTTAATATTTGGTACAGAAACCTTTGTTTGCAATTACAGAGATCATACGTTTCCTGTAGTTCTTGACCAGGTTTGCACACACTGCAGCAGGGATTTTGGCCCACTCCTCCATACAGACCTTCTCCAGATCCTTCAGGTTTCGGGGCTGTCGCTGGGCAATACGGACTTTCAGCTCCCTCCAAAGATTTTCTATTGGGTTCAGGTCTGGAGACTGGCTAGGCCACTCCAGGACCTTGAGATGCTTCTTACGGAGCCACTCCTTAGTTGCCCTGGCTGTGTGTTTCGGGTCGTTGTCATGCTGGAAGACCCAGCCACGACCCATCTTCAATGCTCTTACTGAGGGAAGGAGGTTGTTGGCCAAGATCTCGCGATACATGGCCCCATTCATCCTCCCCTCAATACAGTGCAGTCGTCCTGTCCCCTTTGCAGAAAAGCATCCCCAAAGAATGATGTTTCCACCTCCATGCTTCACGGTTGGGATGGTGTTCTTGGGGTTGTACTCATCCTTCTTCTTCCTCCAAACACGGCGAGTGGAGTTTAGACCAAAAAGCTCTTATTTTTGTCTCATCAGACCACATGACCTTCTCCCATTCCTCCTCTGGATCATCCAGATGGTCATTGGCAAACTTCAGATGGGCCTGGACATGCGCTGGCTTGAGCAGGGGGACCTTGCGTGCGCTGCAGGATTTTAATCCATGGCGGTGTAGTGTGTTACTAATGGTTTTCTTTGAGACTGTGGTCCCAGCTCTCTTCAGGTCATTGACCAGGTCCTGCCGTGTAGTTCTGGGCTGATCCCTCAACTTCCTCATGATCATTGATGCCCCACAAGGTGAGATCTTGCATGGTGCCCCAGACCGAGGGAGATTGACCGTCATCTTGAACTTCTTCCATTTTCTAATAATTGCGCCAACAGTTGTTGCCTTCTCACCAAGCTGCTTGCCTATTGTCCTGTAGCCCATCCCAGCCTTGTGCAGGTCTACAATTTTATCCCTGATGTCCTTACACAGCTCTCTGGTCTTGGCCATTGTGGAGAGGTTGGAGTCTGTTTGATTGAGTGTGTGGACAGGTGTCTTTTATACAGGTAATGAGTTCAAACAGGTGCAGTTAATACAGGTAATGAGTGGAGAACATGAGGGCTTCTTAAAGAAAAACTAACAGGTCTGTGAGAGCCGGAATTCTTACTGGTTGGTAGGTGATCAAATACTTATGTCATGCAATAAAATGCAAATTAATTATTTAAAAATCATACAATGTGATTTTCTGGATTTTTTTTTCTCTCACAGTTGAAGTGTACCTATGATAAAAATTACAGACCTCTACATGCTTTGGAAGTAGGAAAACCTGCAAAATCGGCAGTGTATCAAATACTTGTTCTCCCCACTGTATATATTTTTTTGTTAATCTAGCTCTTTTTGCACCTAGCTGTTCAACTCTACCATTGAAATTTGTGATGTAGATTCACCTTGCAAAGTGGCACGGTCAAGGTCTCTACATATACATTTTTTATAGATTTTGTGACACTCAGAATAATGCCTGGCTGGAGGGTAGTTAATTGTCTGCCCTACATAAACAAACAAGCAGCATTAGGATGTCTTAAGTATAGTCCTGTAAACACAGAGATACAATAGGAAGAAATATCAACTATGAATATTTATGATGAATGTAAGCTTTACTTTTTGGTAAATCATTAATAGACAACTTTCCAAGTCAAATTTGCTCTTATTCAGTGCTGTATGGTCTTGCCTGACAAAAATACATACAATTACACGTCTGTTGGTGTTGTGGCTATTGTTATTTACTCGAACGAAAACAAACGGGCTCAGACATCGAATGTCTTTAACCCCTACTCTTGCAATTTAGTCTGGGGGCCAGCACCGATTATCTTTGGGGCCATCCTGGATTTTTTTTCAAATACAATATGGCGTCCAAAATCCAATATGGCTGACATACCATTTGATGGAGTTCAAATCATGTGTAAATATGTGTTTTAAAAAAATATATATTTTGTTTTTTAATTGTGTACCACACTCATGCCTATAAATAATGTTTTGGTTGGTGTGAATCAATTTGATTCTGAATCCAATATGGTGAACATAATTACACTGAAACATATTTTCCTGCATATAAATTGCTCTGATACATTTTTTTTATTTATTGTTTAACCTTTATTTTACTAGGCAAGTCAGTTAAGAACAAATAATTATTTACAATGACTGCCTAGGAACAGTGGGTTAACTGCCTTGTTCAGGGGCAGAACGACAGATTTGTTTACCTTGTCAGCTCGGGGGATCGATCTGGCAACCTGCAGCCCCTTTAAAAGGGTTTCATAAAAATGGTTCTTAGTATAACTAGGCACTGACATGCCTCTGTTGTGTTTGAATAGCTGAAGCGAACTAGCTTTTCAATGTGTGTTCATGTTTTTCACTACACAAGCACATAGTAACGTAACCAAGTAACAGGAAAGAAACCTGTAATAAGAGTAATCTACTCTAGCAGCATATATGTACAACTCTAACCTTTTCCCTCTTTTCCCCAGTGAAACTACGTGTGCAATGTTGATTCAAATGTTTTGAGGTGACCAGAACATGAGTGTGTCCTAACAGTGTGAGGAGACAAATTAACCAGTGGTGGTTGTAGTTCAGGGGCATGACCGGGTTGTACAGCTAACTGGTCGTTCTGGGCAAGCTGCAGCGACAAGGGCAGTATCCTTCCTGTATGACTGGCAGGGTATTCAGGGCTGTATGATGATCAGTTTCCATTTCTACAACAGTTGAGTTCAGGCACTCGGCAGATGCATCTTGCATGCCAAGGAGACCCATTGACTAACTGGAATGTTATCTCAGGATGAAGCTGGGGATACTCCAGTAGAGGAATGGTTGATTGTCTGGTTGTGAAGGAGAGTATGAAAGGGCTGTCACAAACAGACCTGCCCTTAGATCGTTCCAACACCAAAATTGACCTGTTGATGGAGTTTTTTTATGTTGAATGTGGCAAAACGTCCTGCAAGTCACGTCCTACATATTCCTTCATGTTCCTTTGGAAGTCGGGTAGGATGATTATTTGGCAGATATTTACTGTTGGTAGTTGGCTGTGATTACGGTCTGGGGAAGGTCCAGCAGGAGATGTGTGACCTCAGGTTACTTAAAGTGTAGGTCATGAAGTGCTGGTTATGAAGGACGTAGCACAGCTCCACACACATATACATTTGAAGATTATCCCTGGGCTTTGATGGAAGGTAAAGGGGTTGCAGAGGCGTATTTGTATTTTATTAGGGATCCCCATTAGTTTCTGCCAAGGCAGCAGCTCCTCTTCCTGGGGTCCAAACACATTAAAGCACTAACATTATATAAAACAAAATGTAAAACAGGACATCATATAACATTATTACACCACTACATATCTACAATACAAAATGTTTAATACCAACATACAACAATATCAGTCTCTTCACAGTCCCTGTTGTTCCACAAGGTGTGTTTTTACCTGTTTTTAAAATCTGATTCTACTGCTTGCATCAGTTACCGGATGTGGAATAGAGTTCCATGTAGTCATGGCTCTATGTAGTACTGTGCGCCTCCCATAGTCTGTTCTGGACTTGGGGATTGTGAAGAGACCTCTAGTGGCATGTCCTGTGGGGTATGCATGGGTGTCCGAGCTGTGTGCTAGTAGTTTAAACAGTCAGCTCGGTACATTCAGCTTGTCAACACTTCTTACAGAAACTAGTAGTGGTGAAGTCAATCTCTCTCCACTTTGAGCTATGAGAGATTGACATGCATAACATTGTTAGCTAGTCGTGTACTTTTAAGGCCCAGCCTTTGGAACTTGATTTTCCTAGATATGGCTACTATATTGTAATCACTACATCTGATGGATTTGGATACTGCTTTAAAGAAAATGTATGCAGCATTCGTAAAGATGTGATCAATACATGTTGATGATTTAATTCCTGTGCTGTTTGTAACTACCCTGGTAGGTTGACTGATAACCTAAACCAGGTTGCAAGAACTGGTTATAGTTTGAAGTTTTTTCTTGAGTGACTAGCTTGACAAAAGCCAGTCAATATTTAAATCACCCAGAAAATATAGTATTTTAATACCACATACATTATCAAGCATTTCACACATATTATCCAGATACTGACTGTTAGCACTTGGTGGTCTATAGCAGCTTCCCACAATAATGGGCTTTAGGTGAGGCAGATGAACCCGTAGCCATATTACTTCAACAGTATTTAATATGAGATCCTCTTTAAGCTTCACAGGAATGTGGTTCTGAATATAGACCGCAATACTGCCTCCGTTGGCATTTCTGTCTTTCGGTAGATGTTATAACCATGGATTGCTACCACTGTATCAACAAAGGTAGTATCTAAGTGAGTTGTATAGATATATGAATGTCATCTGTTACAAGCAAGTTATTGACTTCTTGAACCTCATTTCTTATGCTACACATGTTAATATGGGCTATTTTTAGCAATTTTCTGGGTTGCTTAATTGTTTTTAGTGCTTTACTGGGAAACCTATCATAAGTAGACTTGTTTATGTTATTTATATTGGAGCTGATAGAGCATGGAGAGCTGCACACAGTGGACTTCCTATTATGGCACACTGCCTCCGTGCTAACAGTGTAACTCTGGTTCATAGGCACATGATTACTGCATACAATATCTGTCGGATATTGTATTCAGGGCAGTTACGGGGACATAAATTAAGTTACTTACGTTGTGTCTGCCAACGCCCCTGGGATAATTTACATTTGATGCAGCATTATGACAACTCATTGTAACAATGGTAGGGATTAACTGAGCTGGTCTTGGGTCATTAATAAGTAATGGTCTCAACGCAGCCTTGAAATGCGTGGACAGAGTCCAGGAGCCAAGTTTATTTGGATGGACTTACATAAGTATCGTCGTTCCTGTAGAGTATCTTCTGTTTCCAGAAGGTGTAAAGGTATCTATAAAAGTAATTCCAACAGAGCTACAGTAATATTTCTGCCAGATGTTAGCCTGCTGAATCTTTCACACCCACGGCCCAACGATGGTACCGGACCTGAAATGATTGGCCGCTTTTTTGGAATCTTTCAATGCTAGAGTCAGTTCTTTAAAATCAATTTTCAGAAGTTCTCAGCTAGCCCTACTGATGTTGTTTGACCTCACATGGACTATGCCATCTATCGTAGAACGGTCGGAAGTAGCCTTGTAATGTCCTGTACTCGTGCTCCTGGGTAGCATAGGGTTTTTGCACTGGGAACCGAGATGTTTCTCACCATAGAGCTGCCAATGATGTCCGTAAATTCTTTCGCCTCAAGTGGTTTAGAAGACCCCTTGAGGACCGAAGGACGATTGGGCCCGATGGACTGTAGTACCCATCGTGGATGTTGAATGGCCCGGTCTCTCAGGCAGCCTCACGGCCTGATGAGGATCTGAACCCGAGGTAGAAGCCACCGGAGAAGGAGACAGAACAGAGGGCGAAGGCGCAGGTACCTCCTGATCCAATCTTGAATCGGAAGCCCCTAAGGAAGAAGGCACTGGAACCTCCGGATCCAGGGCGGGAAACTGTTTCTGGTCTGTGTCCGGTCCGGGCTTAACATCTCCAAGGAGTAGGAAACTACCTAAGCCATTTAAACTGCAACAACCATTTCAATAACAGGTGCAAAAATTACATGATTGGATTAGTTTAGATTGTTTTATGTTTTCCTTTTGTGTAGCTTAACATTTATTTAATAATTCACTCAATGTACATGCAAAATCACAGATATTAAAAACAATTCCAAAAAACCAACCTACAGTAGACCGTTAATTTGTTATCATATCATATGTGTTGTATATTTGGAGCTACATTCGTCGTAAAAGGAAATCGATGGCAATGGTGGTCTAGTCAACTGGTTGTATTTCTTCCCCAATCACTATGACTTATTGGTGGCGTAGTCTGATAAGACTGTTGGCTTGAATTTGAATACCACATGGGGCAGTTTATTTATAAAGGAAATCTCGCTCCACTGCTGCTCCTCAAGTCCAACAATGCATATCGAAGTGGATCATTATAACAATGCATATAAAACAAAGTAGCCTACTTTAGGCGTACACATCCATACAATATGTAATATAATATGATTGATTGGATAGAGATATTTACATTTGATGTAGATAATATGATTATCAGAATGTGCCAGTGGACTTCTGGTAAGTGAGAAAGTGCCGGAATCAGGCACAACTATGTGTTCAGCTGGCCATCCCCAGCATCGTGGCTAATTTTGCCACGTTGGCCAATGAGAAAATCTAACAGCTAGCCATGTAATACCAATGGTTTAAACCAATAGTGTTAACAACTTATGGCCCCTTAGAGATTTGAGCCAGATGGAAATGGGGCATAGCACACTCAAAACATTTTACCCACCACCAAAATGAATATTTATGAGCAATTCCCCCCACCCACAACTTCTCACTTGATTGCATTGCGTGTTAGGCAAAGGCTGAAACTGGGGTAGAGAGTTGCTCTTTGAGAGTGAATCGACCGAGACATCTCCCCCTCTCCATTGCCCCCTCCATCCCTCTTTCACTAGCTGTGCTTTGTTGCTACACTCGGCTGTGCCCAAGTGGGCTCCTGTGGACCCCCAGTGGGCTGTGGCGTGGCCGTTGAAGGGCCCTCATTAGTGGGTAGAGAGCTGGGATTAAGTGAATCTCAGCTGCAGGCAGAGCTGTACTATTTCTAGTCTACTCAGCGCTGGACTGTTCAGGGCTGGACTATCAAGGCCAGATAATGGTGTTTGTTTAGCCATTAGTCAGGCTCCGTTTAGCAGCCTCTCTCTGCTCTGCTCTGGGGGTCTCATAGAGATAGACCAACAGACAGACAGGCAGCAGTGTGACGGATGAAGGATGAGAGGGGAGAAGGATACTTTATAGGATTTGGTGTGATAGATGTGAATGTAGGCAGAGTAGGTGTGGTTTTCTCTATCCTCTGGATCAAATCACATTTTATTTGTCACATGCTTCGTAAACAACAGGTGTAGATTAACAGTGAAATGCTTACGTATGGGCCCTTCCCAACAATGCAGAGAGAACAAAAATAATAGAGAAATAATAGAAAAGTAATAATAAATACACAATCAGTAACGATAACTTGACTATATACACAGTACCAGTACTGAGTCGATGTGCAGCGGTATGAGGTAATTGAGATAGATTTGTACATTTAACTAGGAATAAAATTACTATGCAACAGGATCAATAGTAAAGAGTAGCAGTAGCGTATGTGATGAGTGAAAAAAGTTAGTACAAAAATGGTCAATGAAGATAGTCCGGGTAGCTATTTTGTTAACTATTTAACTACAGTAACTATTTAGCAGTCTTATGTCTTGGGGTAGAAGCTGTTCAGGGTCCTGTACTCTTTCAAGGCACTGTAGGTGTTCCTCTTGTCCAGATGGAGTGTGGAGTGCAATAGAGATTGCATCATCTGTGGATCTGTTGGGGCGGTATGCAAATTGGAGTGGGTCCAGGGTATCTGGGATGAGAGTGTTAATGTGAGCCATGACCAGCCTTTCAAAGCATTTCATGGCAAAAAATGTGAGTGCTACAGGGTGATAGTAATTTAGACAGGTTACCTTGGCGTTCTTGGGCACAGGGACTATGGTGGTCTGCTTGAAACATTTAGATATTACAGACTGGGTCAGGGAGAGGTTGAAAATGTCAGTGGAGACACTTTCCACCTGGTCAGCACATGCTCGGGTACGCATCCTGGTAATTCATCTGGCCCTGCGGCCTTGTGAATGTTAAACTGTTTAAAGGAGTTACTGACATCGGCTATGGAGAGTGTGATCACACAGTCGTCTGGAACAGCTGGGATTCTCATGCATGGTTCAGTGTTGCTTGCCTCGAAGCGAGCATAGAAGGCATACAGCTCGTCTGGTAGGCTCGCATCACTGGGCAGCTTGCGGCTGGGTTTCTCTTTGTAATCCGTGATAGTTTGCAAGTCCTGCCACATCCGATGAGCGTCAGAGCCGGCGTAGTAGGATTTGATGTTAGTCCTGTGTTGATGCTTTACCTGTTTGATGGCTCGTTGGAAGTCGTAGCGGGATTTCTTATATGCGTGCAGATTAGTGTCCGGCTCCTTGAAGGCGGCAACTTGAGCCTTTAGCTCAGTGCCTGTAATCCATGGCTTCTGGTTGGGATATGTACGTATTGTCACTGTGGGGACGATGTCGTCAATGCACTTATTAATGAAGCCGATGACCTCAATGCCATCGGATGAATCCCGGAACATATTCCAGTCTGTGCTAGCTAAATATTCCATTCACGTCATCAAACCACTTCCGTATTGGACGTGTCACTGGTACTTCCTGTATGAGTTTTTGTTTCTTGTAATCAGGAATCAGGAGGATCGAGTTATACTCAGATTTGCCAAATGGAGGGTGAGGGAGAGATTTGTATGCGTTTCTGTGTGTGGATTAAATGTGATGTAGAGTTTTGTAGCACAGGTGACATGCTGATAGAAATGAGGTAAGACAGAATTCAGTTTCCTGCATTAAAACAACCGGCCACTAGGAGCGCCGCCTCTGGATGAGCATTTCCTTGTTTGCTTATGGCCCTAAACAGCTTGTTGAGGGCGGTCTTAGTGCCAGCATCGGTTTGTGGTACTAAATAGACAGCTACGAAAAATATAGATGTAAATTGTATGATCTACAGCTTATCAATTAAACCTGTGTGTGTGTAGCTAGCTACTAGATTCTGTATGGTTTTTCTGTAACTGGCCAGTGTCAGCAGCAGTAAGTGGGCTCCTAGGGTTGATATCTTCTCCTAAACACTCAGACTGTCAGTACACTGACTCATCTGGAGGTGTGACTGACAGGTAGCAGCCCACACAAAACAGCCATTTAAACCCATCTCTCTCTCTCTCTCTCTCCCCTTCTCTTTCTCCCCTTCTCTTTCTCTCTCTCCTTCTCTTTCTCTCTAATTAACACACACTCTCTCTCTCTACTTCTCTCTCCATCTCTCCCACTCTGCTTTCACAAGTCAGGACAAAGCCTCTCTCCACACTTCCCTCTGTTCACAATAAAGTCTCTCTCAGAGCGTCATTGTTTGAAAACCACACTGCTTTACACTGTACCCGTGGTTAGGGTTGGGCAGCATCCGTTACAGATGAATGGGAGGGATTAGCGCCAGTCAGGTTTGGTTGTAATGTGTGTAAGCGTGGTGTTTTTAATCCACCAGCATGTGCACACCCTATACGTGTGACTTGTGTAAGAATAGGCAAATATTTAATATACAGTATATTTAAGATCAGTATTCCCCTTGAAACTGCAGAAACAGAGGGGTGAGACTACACCATATTATATGACAAGATGATACCTTCATGGCTCATTGGCATTTATGCCGGCAAAGTTAAATCATTATAACCAATAAGGTGTGTAATGGATTCCTTCCCTGACTTCTTAATTGTAGGAAAGTGTGGACTTGTTTGTTAATGAACGGGAAGACTGTGAGAAGAGTTTGGAGTACTGAGAGAGTTAACTGGTGTCTTTTCTGCAATGAGCCTGAGCTTTGAGGTAGTTTTTACTACTGGTGTGTGTGTCTCTTCTACAGTGGGCCTGGCTGCTGAAGGTGTGTGTCTCTTCTACGGCAGGCCTAGTGCTTAATCAGGATCCCTGCGTGCCAGCTGTGTCCACAGCAAATAGCCTCTCTGTCCCAGTGAAGAGGACACTCATCCAGCAGGGAGGGAAGAGGCCAGAAAGAACTGGGAGATTATCCCAACCTGCTGCTGTGTGAGGGACGGTGTGTGTGTGTGTCTGTGACAGAGAGGGTGTGTACTGTATGTGTGCAAGCAGCGAATCAGTGTGTCCGCTACTCCACTTGCAGTTTGTTGTCTACTCTCCACTCAAGTGGCCAGCTGGCAGACAGCAGATAGCTAGGGCCTTGGGACCTGCGACGATGCAGTAAACAGACAAACAGGCTATCATTCCTAATGAGGAAAAGTGCTGTACCTGAACGGAAAGCAAAGTGGGGTCCATACTGACCTCTGCTGCTCCCCGATACACACACAAGTATATGTTTTCAAAATGCATACTGCCTCCAGCTCATTACAAAGTGGTCTGTGACCAAATATTTATATATACAGTCGTGGCCATAAGTTTCGAGAATGACACAAGTATTGGTCTCCACAAAGTTTGCTGCTTCAGTGTTCTTAGATCTTTATGTCAGTAGTTACTATGGTACACTGAAGTATAATTACAAGTATCAATTACAAGTATCAAAGGCTTTCATTGACAATGACATTCAGTTTATGCAAAGAGTCAATATTTGCAGTGTTGACCCTTCTTTTTCAAGACCTCTGCAATCCGCCCTGGCATGCTGTCAATTAACTTCTGGACCACATCCTGACTGATGGCAGGCCATTCTTCTGCATAATCAATGCTTGGAGTTTGTCAGAAGTTGTGGGTTTTTGTTTGTCCACCCGCCTCTTGAGGATCGACCACAAGTTCTCAATGGGATTAAGGTCTGGGGAGTTTCCTGGCCATGGACCCAAAATGTCAATGTTTTGTTCCCAGAGCCACTTAGTTATCACTTTTGCCTTATGGCAAGGTGCTCCATCATGCTGGAAAAGGCATTGGTCGTCACCAAACTGTTCTTGGATGGTTCGGAGAAGTTGCTCTCGGAGGATGTGTTGGTACCATTCTTTATTCATGGCTGTTGTTAGGCAAAATTGTGAGTGTACCCACTCCCTTGGCTGAGAAGCAACCCCACACATGAATGGTCTGAGGATGCTTTACTGTTGGCATGACACAGGACTGATGGTAGCGCTCACCTTGTCTTCTCCGGACAAGGTGTTTTCCGGATGGCCCAAACAATCAGAAAGGGGATTCATCAGAGAAAATGTCTCTACCCCAGTCCTCAGAAGTCCAATCCCTGTAACTTTTGCAGAATATCAGTCTGTCCCTGATGTTTTTCCTGAAGAGAAGTGGCTTCTTTGCTGCCCTTCTTGACACCAGGCCATCCTCCAAAAGTCTTCGCCTCACTGTGCATGCAGATGCACTCACACCTGCCTGCTGCCATTCCTGAGCAAGCTCTGCACTGGTGGTGCCCCGATCCCGCAGCTGAATCAACTTTAGGAGACGGTCCTGGTGCTTGCTGGACTTTCTTGGGCGCCCTGACGCCTTCTTCACACCTTCTTCACAACAATTGAACCTCTCTCCTTGAAGTTCTTGATGATCCGATAAATGGTTGATTTAGGTGCAATCTTACCAACAGCAATATCCTTGCCTGTGAAGCCCTTTTTGTGCAAAGCAATGATGATGGCACGTGTTTCCTTGCAAAAGTATTGGGGCAAATTAAAGTATTACAATAGTATTTGGGCCCATATTCCTAGCTCGCAATGATTACATCAAGATTGTTACTCTACAAACTGGGTGGATGCATTTGCTCTTTGTTTTGGTTGTGTTTCAGATTATTTTGTGCCCAATTATTAATGGATGGTAAATAATGTATTGTGTCATTTTGGAGTCACTTTTATTGTAAATAAGAGTAGAAAATAATATATTTAATGCCCTCCAAAAAATGCTAACCGACCCTGTTATTGTAATGGTGAAAGGTTAGCATGTTTTGGGGTATGATATTTGTGCGTCTAATTTTCTCAGTCATCATTATTCACGATTCATTCAGGATTATCCCTATCATACATTATTGTGTGAGACATGCAGAAGCCTGCCTAGTTGCCTATGCACTTGATGGAAAGTGCGCTTCAATTACCAGTTGATAATTAAAAATAGTAGCTCTTTTTAATCGTGGCCATTGGAAAACACAAGCTGTTTGATGAGCAGCTCTCGCACTACAACGACTGTTATTTCAAGCGATGAATGAAATGCTGAAATGCATTTTCGATTTGGGAAATGTTTTCTTCTCCCGGGCAATTGGTCGGTGGCAATTTTATTTATCGGCTTACATTTTTTAAATATCGGCCAAAAGCTGGCTATTACCGGCTAACGGAAACCCTAACACACACACACACACACACACACACACACACACACACACACACACACACACACACACACACACACACACACACACACACACACTAATGTGAGGCCAATGTGTGTTTTAGTGTTCTCTGGTCATGGTAGGTCTCAGGAGGATGGTACTTAGGCCAGGACAGCTGGGTCTCTGTGTTCTAGACCAGGCTAGTTCCATCAATGGCTGCCTGCTCAATGCCCTGCCTGATCACAATGGCTGGACTAGTTGCCTGGGCCAGTGGCTCATTGCAGTCAGTCAAATTGAAATAAATGAACTGCCAACCCTGACGGCAGGATAATTGTTCATATGGAAATTGGATTTGTCGTCACACAAGCTTCCCTAAGCACTTTTAAAACATTTTACTCAGAGGGGTAGGAAGGGCGGGGCTCAGAGGGGTAGCAGGGGCGGGGCTAAGAGGGGTAGGAGGGAAGAGGCTCAGAGGGGTAGCAGGGCGGGGCTCAGAGCGGTAGAAGAGGCGGGGCTCAGAGGGGTAGCAGGGGAGAGGCTCAGAGGGGTAGGAGGGGAGAGGCTCAGAGGGGTAGCAGGGGCGGGGCTCATACACTTCCCTTTTTCCTCACACTGACTGGAGAGAGAACAAGGAGCTCTCAGCGCGTGTAACGCACCTGACCTCTGTGCCATGTAACGCACCTGACCTCGGCGCCGTGTAACGCACCTGACCTCTGCGCCGTGTAACGCATGTTTTCCGCTGCCGACGCTCCTTGTGTGCCACTAGGCCCACTTTGTGATTGTGCCTGTAACTCGCTTTAACACCCACGCACTGAGACACACTGAGACAGACAGACACACAGGGCCAGATAGGCATGGAGTGTTAACCCTTCTCTCACCCCCGGCTCCCGGCCCCCAGGGTCGGGACACTAATATAATGGTGGCTCACTTTTATCAGCAACGTAACACTAAGAAAGGCTTTTAATATAAAGACCTCACCCGTCACTGTCAGGAATGGCATCTGCTGGACGGAGAAAGAGGGAGGATTGGAGCGCTAATATGAGAAATGCTGAATATGAATGCGGGCTGCCGCCGTATGGGGTGATATCCTATTATGTTTGCGATGGGGGGGATCTGTTGTTTATTTATTTATATCTCACTATCTGTTTAATGAGTGCTAGGTCTGAGAGCAGCACTCGTGCTGGGTTTGAAGATGGCAGATCAGCGCCCGTGACTCACTGTCTGCATCCCAAATCGCACCCTACTCTCTATATAGTGCACTACTTTTGATCAGGACCCATAGTCCACTAAATATGTAATAAGGTGCCATCCAATGTCTGTCTGTTCAGCATAGTGTAGATGTAATCTGCAGACACTCACTTCCTCCTGCATGCGGCCTGGCCGGGGTGTTATCCTAGAGAAGGGGATGTGGGAGGTCCTCTGTCTGTAGCAGAGAGGATGATGGGTAGGGTAGTGTGGACCTTCGTTCTGCTGCGTTGGCCTGTGTCAAAGGGACACCGCATGGTAGTCTGGAGAAATGTCTCTGGGTGGCAGGAAAGGATTATGCTGTCAGCGTTTCAGGATGCGTGTGTGTATGTGTTCATTCGTGTGTGTTCGTGGCATTTTTCAATTATATTTCATTTTCCTCCTCTGGGAGATGCTTTTCCTGTGCGGACATGTCCTGACGTATTAGAGCAGGGAGGGTGGAGATATCTAGAAGAGATGGTAGGCAGCCAGAAGCATGAGGGCTATCCAGTTAACAGGCGGCAGGACACACCCAGTCTTTGCCCTGCTTTTCAGGCCTGTACAAGTAGCTCCTCTAGAAAAATATCCCTTCCTCCCTCCTTTCCCTTAAAGTAATATTTCCAAACTTTGCAGACGAGCCTGTGAAGCCAAGGCAGCCGGTAGCTATACCATGAAGCCATGATGAGAGATTGGGGCGTCTAGTTAATTGTATCTCCTCAAGGTAAGTCGTCTCTCTCCTGCACTGGAAGAGAGACGATCAGGGCCTAGTCTTTTCTCGGGAGCGTCTAACTTTCCAGATGTGCCTGCTTCGTTAGCGCCTCGCTCGTTTCATTATTATTTATTCCCAGCCATTGGAGGCTTCATTAGCCGCAGGCTTACGTGACCCACAAATTTGAGCAGCTTTTCTTTCTTTAGTATGGCCCAGCAGTTCCCTGCTGCCATGTACCGTACAGAGGCATAGAGAGAGAGAGAAAGAGAGAGAGAGCATCTTCTTCAGAGTAGAGACAAGCTGGGACAGCCCAGGGACAAAGGGGCTGGGCTCCGCCTGTGTCATTACCACATGGCAGTGAGTCTGACTGTTCCTCCGAAGCTCTTTGAAGCCTCCTTAACTCCAGTGTTCTGGATTAAGCCCATGAAAAAAGGATGAAGAGTGATAGAGAGGAGACATCCTAGGAGAGAACGAGCTCCTTTGAAAAGAGTGCAGGATTTCTTTTGCAGTGACCCACAACGCAACATCTGAGGGAAATTTGTATAACAGCAGATTTTTTTTTTATAGGGAGCGAGAGATTTGCATGAATAGGTGAAATAAATAGTCTTTGATGTGATGGAAGTAAGTCAAGCTGAGTTTCCTGTTACACAAGTGAATGCTTCCTGACAATTCTACCAACTATTGTAGCCTACATCTCGGTTTGGGAAAGCTGCTTCTAACAGTCTGTTTGATAATGCACTGTTCAAAGTCAGTGGTCTTAAATCATGATATGTTAGGCTAGAGAAGCAGCCAGTGACATTTTGAAAATCCATATTTTTTTGGAGAAAGATTTGCAACAGGAATTTGGTTAGCTAGACTGACAGCAGATTATGGATGTAGTGTAATAAAATATGAGTTGATGGGAAATGGAATATCCTCTTTTCTATAGACATGAGTGATTATCCCTACGGTGTCATGGCAGGGTCACAATACAAATTGCAGACTAAACGAAGACTATTCTAGACTAAACGAAGGCAGAATAACCCCAACAAAGTAACCAAAAGTTTGATTAGTCTGACGATAAACACATCTATAGTTAATTGTTTTATAGAAAAGCCCATCAACTACCCATTATGCTACATTGGCTTATTGTCTTTAGTGAGGGTCCATTGGCATTGGTCCTAAGTAACCCTGTAAAAAGTTCATAATTTCATCGGAGAGTAGGTGCATACTAGCCTAGTACATGAACACGTCCGTGAATTACTATGGCTGCGTTTACACAAGCAGCCCAATTCTGATCTTTCTTGGCCTAATTGGTCTTTTGACCAATCAGATCAGCTTTTTTTTTTTTGCCAATAATTGGTTACAAAATATCCAGATTGGGCTGCCTGTGTAAATGCAGCCTATGTTTGTTAGTGTTAAGAGACCAGGGAGACTTTCAGCCAAACACCATCCTGCTATCCTCTAAAGAAGACTAACCAAACATCCCTGGTGGGAGTAAGCACAGGGAGTGCGTTTAGAACGCACTTTCAATTGTAATGAAATTGTTTAAGGGTATGAATTTAAAAAGCAGATAAGTTGACCTAGTGAAATGGGGCTCTGAAAGGAATGAGGTTGTGAAATGAAAAAAGCAAAATAAAACCAGAGAATAGGGGAGGATGGACACTTCCATGCAAATGGGGGTAGGAGCTTAAATTAACTGGGCCCTGAGGGCGAATGTCTAATCAGTCCTCTCTACTCTGAGGGAAGGCAGGTTAACATAATAAAACACTGATTCCCTCACTCACTCCCTCACTCACTCCCTCCCTCCCGGGAAGCTTCATCAGGGGTTTTCAATTTGATGAGTGTGGCTATGGGCTTAACTGCCTAGGTGAAATGAGCAGAACCATATCTCTCTCGGTGTGTCTGTGTGTGTGCGTGCATATGTTTGTGAAGGTGGTGGATAATGTTTGTGTGTGTGACTGTGCGTGGGCGTATGGGTGTGTATTTGTGTATGTATTCTTGTGTGTCTGTGACTGCGTGTTTGTGTGTGAGAACAATAGTCACAGAGGTAGGCCATTGCAGATTCAGCCACCTGCAGCTCGACATTAACCCCAGCGTGGGCAATCAGCAGTGAGGGAGGAGAATGTCTTTGCCACCTGCTGTTGGCAAGTGTGCAGCTTTTTTTTGTGTATCTAAGGATGCTGTGTGATCATATTCCCCCATTTAACAAAGAAACCTGCTTACTGCACGTATTGTAGTTTATCTTGCTAAAACAGCAGAGGAAGAACATGGTGGATTTCCGCCAAGCTCTGTCGACTGCCATTGTTTTGGTTTTCAAACTACGGCTTTGCGATCTAGTTCTTGGCCTTATTCTATTCAGCCCTGGGAATTTCTCTCTAAAGTTTATCCAATCATAATTTACGATCCCATTAATGCGGTCAAAATCTTAATATAAAGCATTTCTTCTTAAATATGAGTAACTGGAACAAGGATTGGAATCAGCTGAGCAAGTCTGTAGACTGACGTGCTTCCTGGTGTCCTTTTACATGCGCTACATTAAGGGGTTTCCCTCCCAACCCCAACCTCGTGACCGACTCATGACTGAAGACTCAATGACCTCTGGCCGTCCCTTGTCATCATAACGGCTGCTTGTTTGTTGTGTCACGATGCAATACCTCTAAACAAAGAAAAGGGGGATCTCAAATGTGATGACTTTATGTCAGCGGTTACCAGCGGCGGTCCTCAAGTGCCTCTGTACACATTTGAATTGTAGCCCCGGACAAGCACACCTGATTCAACTTATCAACAAATCATCAGGCCCTCAATGAGTTAAATCAGGTGTGTTTGTCCGGGTCTAATGTGTGCTGTTGGAGGTACTCGAGGACCGGAGTTGGGAACCACTGCCTTAGGTGATATGATACCATCACAACATGTCAACCGACATTGTCTTCATCAGGTTTGTATCACCCATTACCTTCTCTCTCTCTCTCTCTCTCTCCTCTCTTATCCAGAGATGGCGAGCTGGGTCCAGGCCGCTCCTCTCCTCCCCCTGCTCCTCCTGTTTTGCCTGTCTGCAGCCGGGGGCCAGCTGCAGGAGGAGGCGCTCCTGGACTTCCCCTCCAAAACGCCCATCAACAACGTGGTTCAGGACCCTCGGAGCGGCCGCGTCTACCTGGGTGCCGTCGACACCATCTACCAGCTTGACGAGGCACTGCGCGAGGAGGCCCGCACCGAGACAGGCCCCAGGGAAGACGCCCGCACCTGCACACCACCCGTCTCGGCCTGCCAGGACACCAAGCCCACCCCTAACGTCAACAAGCTGCTTCTGGTGCACCCGGCCAATGGCTCGCTCATCGTCTGTGGCTCCCGCTACCGGGGTATCTGTTCCCTCCTCAATTTGACCAACGTGGAGCAGCAGCTGTACTACAGCGACTCTAAGGGGGAGAGGACCTACGTGGCTAGTATTGAGGATGGGGTGGCCGTGGTGGGCGTCATGTCTACGTACGTTAAAGACAGCAACGCCTTTAATGTGTTTCTAGTGGGGAAGGGCTACGGCAGCCTGGACAGCTCCAAACTCATCAGCACCCGCATTCTCCAGGACTACCGTGACTGGGTGGTGTTCGAGAGCATCATCGAGGCGTCCACCGTGCAGGCCACGCCCTTCGTGCCCAAGTACCTGCACGACTTCCGCCATGCCTTCAAAGAGGAGGGCTTTGTCTACTTCCTGTTCTCCAGGACCATGGGAAGCACCGACAACAAAAACTTCACCTTTGTGTCTCGGCTGTGTGAGGACGACCATCACTACTATTCTTACACAGAGCTGCAGCTCAACTGTGGCCCGGGGAACATGTACAATAAGGTGCAGGCTGCTTATGTGGCGTCGCCAGGTAAAGAGCTGGCCAGGGGGATGACAGAGTCAGGCCAGTATGGTCAAGTCCTCCCCTGGCACAAGGTGTTGTTCATGGTGGCCAGTCCCTATGACGACAGCGCTGACTCGGGCCTGTGCATGTACCCTCTAAAGGCCATCAACGAGAGGCTGGTGGACATCATCAGCGCCTGCTACAGCGACTCGGGCAAGATCGCCGGCACCCCCGCTGTGGACATCCCCTACTCCTCCAAGACAGACGAGTTCTGCACCTCCCGCATTAACGTAAGTAGCTCAGCCTTTATCATCCACTTCAAAAGACACGTCAGAAGAGAAGAAAGAGAGTCAGTGATTTGAAACGAATTTCCCCTTTAATCAATAATGCAAAGATATGACACATTGGGTTGGATTTCAGCCCTTTTGTTTTCAGGGCGTGGGGGGGGCGGGTTCCTGCAGGATATATCTCTCATCTCTTTCCCTTGATAGATTGGTTTAAAAAGCCAATCTGCAGTCGAAATAATAACAAAAGGGTCATCCCAGCTCTGTTTTAGTAAAAAAGCCTGGATAAATGTAATTACTCTCAAATTCATAGACAGAGCCATGGATGTCAGGACTGACCATCCATGATATCAACATTATAGTTTTGACCATGTTTTGAAACTATACATGGTTTGTTTACAAACAATGAAGTAAAACAAGCTTATGTTTGGGGTTCTGATGGGGTACAACAGTTGAACTAAGCTCATGAGGCATTTAAAGTTACACTACCGTTCAAAAGTTTGGGGTCACTTAGAAATGTCCTTGTTTTTGAAAGAAAAGCACATATTTTGTCCATTTAAAATAACATCAAATTGATCAGAATTTCAGTGTAGACATTATTAATGTTGAAAATGACTATTGTAGCTGGACATTTTTAATGGAATATCTACATAGGCGTACAGAGACCCATTATCAGCAACCATCACTCCTGTGTTCCAATGGCACGTTGTGTTAGCTAATCCAAGTTTATCATTTTAAAAGGCTAATTGATCATTAGAAAACCCTTTTGCAATTATGTTAGCACAGCTGACAACTGTTGTGCTGATTAAAGAAGCAATAAAACTGGCCTTCTTTTGAACGGTAGTGTATATTCTTCAAGAATCAATGGATACATATCATTCATTTATATGTCCAAAAATGGATGTAGCAACCACAGATTGCCCCTTTAATGGAACTAGTAACTTTCCTATCTCTTCTCTTTCCCTCTATGCAGAAAGACACTCTGAACAACTTTAAGTGTGGGGCGGACTTCCTTCCCGCTCCCCTGGCCAGTAAGCCAGAGTTTGCCCTGCAGGCGGAGGTGGTCATCACCAGGACGGACTTGCTGACCGCTGTGGCCATCGCTGTGGAGAACGACCACACTATCGCCTTCCTGGGGAACAGCCTGGGAGAGGTGTACAAGGTACTGAACAGGACGAGTGGTGTGGAAGACAGGGGTTCGAGGAGGTCTACAAGATGTGGGGCTAGGGGAGGTGTAGGGGAACCATAGAAGGTAAAGGGGCTAGTGGCGGATGCTATGATAGAGGGAGTTGCTGGTGGACAGATTATTTAGTTGTTTGTGCTGGGCCCCATTGAAGGAGCCTAGCGTGTGTGGAGGAGGAGCCTAGTGTGTGTGGAGGAGGAGCCTAGCGCGTGTTGAGAAGCAGCCTAGCGTGTGTGGAGGAGGAGCCTAGCGCGTGTTGAGAAGGAGCCTAGCGTGTGTTCATGGTTGAGAGTTGTTTGTCTGTTTCTGCCTGGCAGGTTCATCTGACCGCCAACCCAGAGGTGTACAGCAGAGGACCAGGGGACACCACAGGGGAACGAGTCAACAAAAACCTTTTCTTCGATGCCAGCCACAGCCACCTGTATATCACCACTAAGAAAAAGGTACAGTCCTCCATTACCGTTCTGTACAGACCTCCAGACAGTTCTCTACAGACCTCCAGACAGTTATGTACAGACCTCCCAACAGTTCCACTGCTTGTCAGTGTTGTTATTGCTGTAGAGAGAAAGGGACAGACCCTGTGTGTTTATCACAGCTGGAGGAATTCATGCTGTTAGTGTTTGTGTTGTTAACAGTGCAATACTATAGATCACCAAGGGGCCAGTTTTAAAGTGAATTCCAACATTACAGACATTTCAGTGTTCCGATAGACCACCCGTCCTGACATGTTTGTATCTCTGAGGTCCCACTGTAATGCTGTTTGTGTATTACTGCTATAGATCACCAAGGTGCCAGTGCAGGCGTGCCATCTGAAAAAAGACTGCCAGTCCTGTGTGTCCCCACCAGACCCCTACTGTGGCTGGTGTGTTCTGGAGGGCAGGTAAGACAGAAGAATGCAGAAAACCTGTTAAGCCTATCTCTCTCTCCCATGTCCCTCTAAACAGCCCTAGATAGGGCCGGCCTCCATCTGTGGAGCGTAGCTGTGTATTAGCTCTAGTGTTTTATGGCTGACAGTCCCAGAACTTTGGCCCCCACATTGTGTTTTTGCTCTACTTCCCTATTTATGTGGCACCGAGAGCAGTTAGTCTTTTTGTTAGGGCCATATAAGTACAGCTGCACTGTATAAGTGACTCTGTATATCGGTATGGTAACTGATAACACTCAGACCAGAGGTCATTTAATGACAGAGAATGGCTGCTATTCAGGGTCACTTTGAGACAGGAAGTAATGTGTGACCAGCGGACAAACTGGACAGAGAGCAGTGGCTGATGGGCTTTGGTGTTCCAGGTGTACCAGGAGGTCTGACTGCCGGCGAGCTGAGGAGAAGAACGGCTGGCTGTGGAGCCCCAAACAGCAGTGTGTGAAGATCGTGTCCTTCCATCCACCCAACCTCAGCTGCAAAAAGACCCAGCAGGTAGTTTACTGGACTGGGCCTTGCACTGGCAGTCTTGGCTAGATAAAAATTAATAAGAAATGTTTCCATTTTGAATCAGCGACCCTCTACTCTGAAACAATCTGCACTCTATTGATCCTGCTCAGAAAACTGAAAATTGGCTTATTAAAACTGAGAAATGTGCTAGCGCTCAAAGCACCTCCTCTGACTCTGCTCTCTACCCGCTCTCTCTCTGTTTCTCTCTCATTCTCTCTCTCTTGTTCTGTTTTTCTTCCCTCTCTCTCTCTCTCTCTCTCTCTCTCTCTCTCTCTCTCTCTCCCCCTCATCTACTGTCTTTCTCTCTCCCAGGTGGAGATTAACGTGCCCTCGCTCCCCTCCATCGGGCAGGCAGACCGTCTGCGCTGTGTGTTCCCCTCCTATATGAGTGACGCCACCATGTCCTCTGGCCAGGTCACCTGTGCCCTGCCCAACCCTGTCTCTTTACCATCCACACCTGAACACCAGGGTAGGATATGACACTCAGCCTCCACGGTCACTGTATTACGGGTCAGGAGTTTATCCTGGCCAGGAACACTCGGGGCCCTGGGTATACAATCTTAGAAAACAAGGAACTATCTAGAACCTAAAAGGGTTCTTTGTCTGTCCCCATAGGACAACCCTTTGAAGAATCCTTTTTGGTTCCATGTAGAACCCTTTTGGAACCCTTGGTGGATTTCACTGCAACCTGTATCTTCACCAATCACAAGAACACTCACTTACTCTGTCCCTCTTTGTGCCTGTAGATTTCGTGGCGGTGCCCATTAAGATCTTTGTGAATGAGTCGGTGGAGCTGGCAACCAGAGAGTTCAAGTTCTACAATTGTTCAGCCACTGTGAGGAAAGCAGAAAACACACCGTGAGTTAACTCTCTGTACTGCACTCTCTGTGCTGCGCTCTCTGTGCTGCGCTCTCTGTGCTGCGCTCTCTGGGCTGCGCTCTCTGGGCTGCGCTCTCTGGGCTGCGCTCTCTGGGCTGCGCTCTCTGTGCTGCACTCTCTGTGCTGCACTCTCTGTGCTGCACTCTCTGTGCTGCACTCTCTGTGCTGCACTCTGTGCTGCACTCTGTGCTCACTGTGCCTACAACGTTGATGGAAATGAATAGCAGCATGTGAACAAATGAGAGAAGGGTTTCTGTGGGTAAATTGTGATTCATGACTGATACTGGGATTGAGTGCACTTCTTGCATTTTGACCCTTTTTTATTACCAACAGGAGGAAATTACTTCAGTTTCCTTTTCATTAATCAAAAAATGAAAGTCCATCTCCGACATATGTTTTTTTTCTCTCGCTGCTTCCTGCTTTGTTGTTTTTTCATCCGGAGGAAGCATGTGATAAATGAGCTTAGTTTTTTTCTGAAGTTAAAGAGATATATTTACCATCAACAACATGGGTACTGTTACAGGAATACTATCACAGGTTTACATGTTGTTAAATGAGAGTGCCTCCCTGCTGTGGGCTTGTGTGTGTCTTAGGTGTATGTCATGTGTGGCCAGTCCATGGGGCTGCCAGTGGAACACCCAGGACCACACCTGCCAGGACATGGATGACGATGTCTTGGGCCCTCAAATCATCAAACACAGACAGGTAGGTACTCCATTAAACTGGTTAATATACATTAAGATTTGTTACAGTCACAAGCTTTTGTATGGAATATCAATGTGCAAGTCAGCAGATGCTTAAGAGAACTGACAAATGATCAGTCTGGATGAGAGTTTTTGTCTGCTGAATTTCCAAAGTACAAAAATGCAATTGCTCTGACATTTCTGAAATCGGCATTTCATTTTCATCTCTGTTCAGGGAGCAAGGTGTCCCAGGTTTGAGAACCCTGACCCTGTGCTCATTCCTGTTGGGTTCAAAACCACCATCAGCTTCGAGGGCATCAATCTGGATGTGTACCAGGTAAATTTAAAAATGGTCATGTTTTATATAGCTGTTATATAGGTTTACAGCTGTTACGTTGACAGTTAGATACTCTTAGAATCTATGAAAGTTAAAAGAACAGTAGGCACTAGTTAGTGATGAATCAGACTATAGTAATATTGAGTTGAACCCTTGATTACTGAGCGTGTATAAAGCTAACCCTCTGCTCCTCTGCAGGACCGGGCGTTCACCATCGGCACAGAGCTTATGAGGAACATGAAGGAGGACGTCCAGTCTGAAGACGGGCCCTTCTACAGTTTCAAAGGTTTTAATGTACGTCAGTAATGCTTATTGATCCACACCTATCAATAGTTGCTTTCACTTCACTCCATCTAAAATGGTGAAGGGTTGATGTGTTGCTCGGGCAGGATATTGTATGGTTACTTTACCTGGTTTGTGTCAGTCAGTTTGATATAATAGCACCCCCTCATGGACAAAAACCCCAAAGTTATTTTTATATCCTCAAACTGCATTTTCTGTGATTGGAAAAAGTCTTAGAAACAGTACAAATGGTTGGTTTTCAGACAAAATTGATTTTGTCTGCTATATTTGAATGGTTGCCAAAGTGTGTAAGTTATGAAGATAACTTTTCTCTGGCACGTTTTGGAAATGTGAAGTGTCGTTAATCACGGGATTAATAATTTGTTGTGTTCCTGTTTCTAGTTTTCCTTCGATAAGTCACAGGAGACCAACGTTCTGTTCTACGTGAAGGACAAAGAGACGGGCAAGAAGATTGACAGCACACTGAATGGTAAGTGATACATCCAAATATGCAACCCTGTTGAACAACATCCCAATCCCAAAGGACCATGTGGACATAAAATGACATTGGGGAAGCCTTATTTGGCAAAGCGATTCATTAAAACATTGATACATTTACCGACATACTCTTTGCCATCATCTAAGTGAATTGGTCCAAAACCATCATTGTACTACTGATGGCCCAGTGTCATCATGGCATCCCTCTCCTCTTCCTTCACAGTGACCCTATACAACTGCTCAGTGTGTCGGGAGGATTGCAGCCTGTGTAAGAACGCTGATCCTAAGTACAGTTGTTTGTGGTGTGCCAAGAGGAAGTTGTGCGTCTATGAGAGGCTGTGTATTGACCAAGCCACAGAGGACCCACAGGACACAGAGTGCCCTGACCCACAGATCACTGACGTGAGTAGCACCCACAGTACAGTAGTCATCTCTTAACGCTATAGCTTTGATTTATCACTGACTGACTAGACGTTTTGATGTTCACTTCATCGATTGGTCTATTTTATCACCCGGTAGCTACTGACGATGAGATCAGTTCCCAGTCTGTTCATTTGCTATTTAAAGAGGGCCACCTTTGATCAATTGCCATTTCTAAAGATTGGGCTACAGTCCTGAACGCAGTCTTTCACATTCTGCATGTGTTTGTGTCTTATTTCATGGTGCTACTCTGTGAACTAATGTGTAAACTTTCATATAAAAGCGGTAGGGTGATGTGTAGTAGTCTAAAAGCCTATAATCTTAAATCTGTTCCCTAATCCCCCTCCCAGATCATCCCTCGCTATGGGCCCATGAAGGGGGGCATCTCTGTCACCATCAAGGGCTCCAACCTGGGTATCCACAAGGAGGACATCAAGGCCATCAGTGTGGTGGGGGTGCCCTGTATACACCAGGAGGACCAATATGCTGTCTCCACCAGGTAATACCCTATTCCTGTTATAGTGCACTATTTTTGACCAGCGGCCCATAGGACACACCCACAGTCGCCCTTTCTCTGAGTGCGTGTTGATGGAGGACAGAAGGGGTTGTACTGTAACATGTTGTGTATTCTGTAATGTACTGTGCAGTTGCTGTCCTGTAACAACCCTAGATGGAGGTGGCTTCTCCAAATGGAGGTGACCTACCCAAATATACACGAGCACTCTAAAAATGTCTTCCTTCCTCTCTGGTTTCTAGTGTGGTGTGTGAGATCGGCCCCTTGGACCCGCTCAGCACCAACTCGGGGCAGGTGGAGGTGGAGTTGGAGGGAGGGAAGAGAGGAACGTCCTCCACTTTCTTCATATACCAGGTAGCTAACCTACAACACGTCTTCACTTCAATCACGCTCTTTCACTTCAGGATGGGAGGGTGGACTCATGAAGTGTTTACCTGATTTGGTTATATTATCAGCATTGTTTCATTTTCAATTTCCCAGCTATACAGATGCTGTATTAAGGAGCCCCTTATCAGTACGCATGAAGGGCATGTCATTTAAGTGGAATAATGTTCTGTTGAATAAACTATTCTGGCACTGCCACATTACACTGGCAGGTAATGCCCAGTACAATAAGATGAAATTGAGTTTTGTGTATTATATTAGCAATGTGCGATACGGCGCTTCCATTTCCTCTGGTGCCTTAACGGGGTACGCTGGTGACTTAACGGGGTATTCTGGTGCCTTAACGGGGTACGCTGGAGCCTTAACGGGGTATTCTGGTGCCTTAACGGGGTACGCTGGTGCCTTAATGGGGTACGCTGGTGCCTTAAAGGGGTACGCTGGAGCCTTAACGGGGTACGCTGGAGCCTTAACGGTGAACGCTGGTGCCTTAACGGTGAACGCTGGTGCCTTAACGGTGTACGCTGGTGCCTTAACAGGGTACGCTGGTGCCTTAACAGGGTACGCTGGTGCCTTAACAGGTTGGAGCAATTTGACTGTCTTTCTTTATACCTCAGGGGACCGCTCCGCCTAACTGTTTACTCAGCAAATTGAAGGAAATGTGTGTGGGGGTGGGTGGGTGGGCAGCCGTGTGTGTGTGCGTTTTGAAAGCCTTGTGGGGGAAGAAATGAGACATGGATAGAATGACAGAGTGTGTTTTCTTACATGATCCTCCAGGACCCCATAGCCCACTCGGTTCACCCCGACAAGGGCTCCAAAGCCGGGGGCACGGTCATCACAATCTCTGGCTCTAACATGGACACCGCCACCAGGGATGACATCACCGTCACCGTTGGAGGGGTAGTGTGCACTGTGTAAGTACTACTGTATCCTGGGAAAGGAACCAGTGTTGGGCAAGGTTGCGGTGGTCTGATCACTGGTCATCTGTATGTGTTCACGTTCAGCCAACTCTTTGGCATGTTAACATGCAAAAGAAAGCGTGGTATAAGCTTAAGTGTGTACAGATCAAATCAAATCAAATCACATTTTATTTGTCACATGTGCCGAATACAACAGGTGTAAACCTTACCGTGAAATGCTACTTACAAGCCCTTAACCAACAATGCAGATCAATAAATAGTTAAGAAAACATTTAGTAAATAAACTCAAGTAAAAAATTTAAAGTAACACAATAAAATAACAATAACGAGACTTTATATAGGGGGTACCGGTACCGAGTCAATGTGCGGGGGTACAGGTTAGTCGAGGTAATTTGTACATGTAGGTACATCTAGCAAGCATGGGTTGATGCATTGAAAATCAAGACATGAATTGAACATTTGGCCACGATTTTCTTTAATAAGAAAGCCCAGTAATTACCTAGCTGTCATGGTTCTGCCATGTTAGTCTTCTGTGCACCGTGACCCCGGTTGACCCCTAGTTCTGAGCGGTCTGTGTCCCTGGCTGACTATGTCCTTGGCCATGTCCTTGTCTGCAGGGAGACATTCGGTGAGGCTATCACCTGCAGGATAGGAGAGTACCGGGCAGACAAGGTCCCCTCTGACATGCTCATGGTCACGGTAAAGTATGGGAAGAGTACCACCACCGTTGTCCCCACAGCCTTCCAGTTCTGGGAGAACCCCACCATCCTGGACCACCACCCCAAGGGAAGCTTTGTGTGGTGAGTATCAGTCCTCTTCTACATCAGATAGCACGACAACTCCATCTGCAGTGAGACGCATGCGTCGAATGATGCCACCTGTCGTAAGACAATGAAAGCTTCCCTAGTGTAGTTTAAAGACATTTAATTTCCGACACACCTGTCTCCCTCTCCTGACAACAGTTTGTAGCATCAATGTGATATCTCTTCTGTAGGTGAAATGTGAATCCCGCTGTGGGTTAAAATCATTCCTTTTGTCCCTTTGTTTGGTGACGTTGTTTCAGTGGTGGGAGGACCATCGTGGTAACAGGATCTGGGTTTGACCTCATCCAGAACGCCATCATGAGGGTCCAGGCCTTGGCAGACGAGTGGTCCGGCATGACTCCTGCTGAGGTATGGACTCACCTCTCTTGTTCTCTTTCTCTGCCTCTCTCTCTCGTTCTCTTTCTCTGCCTCTCTGTCTATCTATTTCTCTGCCTCTCTCTCTCGTTCTTTCTCTCTCACTATTTCTCTCTCTCTCACTCTCCACCACTGGCAGTGTATCAGATTATCTGTCAATCAAACCACAGTCACACCAGCTCAGCCCTAAACCTAAAATCCTAAACCACCTCGCTATCTCAACCAAAATATGGACTGTTAAATTGCTCCTCATTAACTAACTTTCAGTGATCAGGCCTGCATTACTGCCTCATTCCATCAGCTTCATTATAGACCATAATTCCTTAAACCTGGAAGATTGCATCAAAAAAGCTCTGATTCATCCAGAAATAATCAAGCGAGTTTGACTTAATGTCACCAAGTCCACCCAGAGCTGCTGAAGGGGCGGAGCCTCCTGCCCCCTGATGCCTTGGGCGGGATAAGCAACGATTTTATGCATTTCATTTAGAGGCTGAATTTAATAGAGGAGTTAATGTTCCTGCAGATTATGTGGTTAGGCAGCTCTGCTCTGTTCTGCTCCTCTCTCTCTCCCTGGGTGGCAGGGACTTGGGGCCGGGGACTTACGGGACCTTGTGGCCCCACAAGCTGGTGGCTGATAAAGTTGACTCATTAAAGACCTTGTGTGGTTGAAATCATAATCTTTCTGTGGTAATATTCTGTATATTCAGGCCATTCTTGGCAGCAGCTAATGGGGATCCTTAATCTTAATGTAGGCTGTGGTTCTAAAATGTATGCGTCTTGGAATAAGCATAGTATGATGGTTAAAGAGTATAGATGAAATCAGACATCCAAACATGTATACCTTTGATGGCGAATGGCAATTCAGTTGGAAAAAATCCCATGCAGTCTTGTTTTCACATAGTGACACAGATTTAAAGTTGACATATTCTCAACAAATTAGGGAAAAACACCACTATGTTGAATAGGTACTTTATTGATCCCCCGGGGGGGAAATTTCATCTTCATATGTACAGTAGCAGTATGCTATTCAGTGTGGTCTCACCCTAAAGATACATAAAGTTATTGATAAACAAAACAAGCACATATTATTTAATTCTGTGGGTCTCACCTCTCCTCCTCTCCTGCTCCCCTCGTCCTCCCCCAGTACCTCCAGGAGGCTCTGAGTAAGAACGACACAGTTCTCCAGTTCCTGTCCCCTGCCGTCAACAGGTCTTATGAGACCCAGGTGTTCAGGACCTTCATCCAGCTGGACAACTGGGTGAGGGAGCTCAAGCCCTTCGACTACCACCCCAACCCAGCCTTCAACCCCCTCACCAAGAAGATCATCACCGAGACCTCCATCATCATCGTCACTGTGAGTAGTAGAGGCTCACGACTGATAGGGTCTATCTCACATGTAGCACTCAAAATTATGAAATTAAAAGACTTATGATTTGGGCCAGTAGTTTTTTTCCTGACCATTTTTCATGACCTATTATACAGCGCATTTAGAAAGTATTCAGACCCCATTACTTTTTCCACATTTTGTTACGTTACAGCCTTATTCTAAAATGGATTTAATTAATTATTTTTCTCATCAACCTACACATAATGACAAAGTGAAAACAGTTATTTAGAAATGTTTGCAAATGTATTAAAAATAAAAAATAGATACCTTATTTACCTACATATTCAGACCCTTTGCTATGAGACTCGATATTGAGCTCAGGTGCATCCTGTTTCCATTGATCATCGTTGATTTTTCAACAACTTGATTGGAGTGCACCTGTGGTAAATTAGGTTGATTGGACATGATTTGGGAGGGTCCCACAGTTGGCAGTGCATGTCAGAGCATAAACCAAGCCATGAGGTTGAAGGAATTGTCTGCAGCATTGAAGGTCCCCAAGAACACAGTGGCCTTCATCATTCTTAAATGGAAGAAGTTTGGAACCACCAAGACTCTTCTTAGAGCTGGCCGCCCAGCCAAACTAAGCATCAGGGGAGAAGGGCCTTGGTCAGAGAGGTGACCAAGAACCCGATGGTCAATCTGACAGAGCTCCAGAGTTCCTCTGTGGAGATGGGAGAACATTCCAGTAGGACAACCATCTCTGTAGCAGTCCACCAATCAGGCCTTTATGGGAGGAGTGGCTTCCGTGGCCAGACGGAAGCCACTCCTCAGTAAAAGACACATGACAGTGTGCTTGGAGTTTGACTCTCAGACCATGAGAAATAAGATTCTCTGGTCTGATGAAACCAAGTTTGACCTCTTTGGCCTGAATGCCAAGGGTCACGTTTGGAAGCAACCTGGCACCATCCCTACGGTGAAGCATGGTGGTGGCAGCATCAGGCTGTGAGGATGTTTTTCAGAGGCAGGGACTGGGAGACTAGTCAGGATCGAGGGAAAGATGAACGGAATAAAGTACAGAGATATCCTTGATGAAAACCTGCTCAGGACCTCAGACTGGGGGCGAAGGTTCACCTTCCAACGGGACAACGACCCTAAGTGCATAGCCAAGACAACACAGGAGTGGCCCAGCCAGAGCCCAGATTTGAACCCAATTGTACATCTCTGGAGAGACCTGAAAATAACTGTGCAGCGACGCTCCCCATCCAACCTGACAGAGCTTGAGAGGATCTGCAGAAAAGAATGGGAGAAACTCCCCAAATACAGGTGTGCCAAGCTTGTAGTGTCTTACCCAAGAAGACTCAAGGCTGTAATCACTGCCAAAGGTGCTTCAACAAAGTACTGAGTACTTATGTAAATGTGATATTTCTGTTTTTTATTTTTTTATAAATTAGCAAAAATGTCTAAACTTGTTTTTGCTTGTCATTATGGGGTATTGTGTGTAGATTGATGAGGGGAAAAACAATGTCATCAATTTTAGAACAAGGCTGTAACAAAATGTAGAAAAAGTCAAGGGGTCTGAATACTTTTTGCGATTGCACAACTAGGGTACAACTTGAGTTTTTCCAGTTCAGGTTACATGTTCTGGAAAAAGTCCTGGTCGCAGTTACTGTATATTAATCTTGATCTATACAATAATCCCATTCTCTACGGTTTCCATGGTAGGGCCGAGGCTTCTCCAAGGCCATGACAGCCAAGGAGGCCCAGGCGTTTGTGGGGGACGTCCCCTACTTTGTCAATACCCTCCAGGATGACAAGCTGTTCCTGGACCCTCCATCCAGCCAGCCCCGGGCCCGCTCCAAACACCACCGCAGACGCAGAGACACCAGCTCCGACCCATTGAACCTGCTAGTGAGAATACGCACACACACACACACACACACACACACACACACACACACACACACACACACATTGGACCACACAGATACATTGATCTGTCTTCGCTATCTTTTAATTTATCTGCCGTTTCCTAAAGATGGGTAATTATATTCTGCCTGCCAAAATAGATTAATTTGGTGTCAGGGAAACTTAATGTTAAAAATTGGCAATATTTTTTTTAAGGCATTCCCATATCTACAGTATTGATAATAACTCTCCTGCTGTAACCTGTGTGTTCCAGATTAAGTTTGGGAATGGAGAGTGGGTGGTGGGCTCTGTGCACTACGAGAGGAAGAACGAGGTGTCTCTCTTAATCATCCCTGCAGTCATTGTCCCCATGCTACTCATCATCCTCATATCTGTCTACTGCTACAGGTAGGCTACACAACCAGCATTCCGGACAGTACACCATACCACCTTTCTCCATGCATGTGTGGGCGACAACTTCAGTTGGTACCACGGATCCAAACCAGCTGAATGATGCACACTTGACAAAAACGTACAATGTTACATGAGTTAGAGTGTATGTTGGTGTCAGTTTTTGTCTTTGCTCATTGCTCTGCCTGTGTGTTTGTGTATGTGTGTTGTATGCACAGGAGGAAGAGCCAGCAGGCTGAGAGAGAGTATGAGAAGGTGAAACACCAGCTGGAGAATCTGGAGGAGAGTGTACGAGACCGCTGCAAGAAAGAGTTCACAGGTACTACATTATCACCATAGCTGTTAAGTATAACTGTCTAAGGCCACCAAGGGTCTTCATTACACTTCATTATAGTTCATTATACCTTCCTTATACTTCATATTAAGTACATCATCTACACATTCATACATCCCAGCCTTAAAATGTTTGGGCTCCCAAGTGGCGCTGTGGTCTAAGACACTGCATCTCAGTGCTAGAGGTGTCACTACAGACAACCATGTTCAAATCCAGACGGTATCACAACCGGCCGTGATTGGGAGTCCCATAGGGCGGCACACAATTGGCACAGCGTCATCCGAGTTTGGCCGGTGTAGGCCGTCATTGTAAATAAGAATTTGTTCTTAACTGACTTGCCTAGTTAAATAAAGGTTAAATAAAAAAAGTGTCTTTATTGAGACTTACTTGACTTAAACCCTTTTGCTCTTTGAGGGTGCATAGGTCATTCACAAACGTCCTCCAGTGGGTTCGGTGTTGGGCGGTTATAGATCATGCATCTATAAATTCTGCCTCCAACTGTTTCTGGGTCTTTCAGGTTTCCTTTTTCCCTGTGGGTTCCAGGTTAGAGCTTGTCTGGTCGTGTTGGTGGGTGGTTTCCTCAAGGTGTGTCTGATGCATCCACATTTCCTGCATTTTGTTCTTGGTGTGCGATTTCTTAGAGATCTTCATTCCTTATGGTGTTAGGCCAGTATAATCCCAGGATGTGTCTTAGGCATTTATTTATCAAAGTTTGTTGCTTGTGGCTCTTGTGGTTCTCCATGTTTGTGCTCCATATTAGTTAAACTGATTTGACGTTGGAGTTGAAGATGCATAGTTTGTTTCGTGTTGATACTTGTTTTGAGATCCATATTTGTTTTATTCTTGTTTGTATATCTTTGTCAATTCCTCCATCTTTTCCGATGACACTTCCCAGATAAGTGAATGTGTCCACTTCCCCCAGTACATCTCCGTCCAGGTTTATGGTGTGGGCTGTGTTTTGATTGATGCTCAAGACCTTGGTTTTTGACTTTTTGATGTTGAGTCCAGTGGTAATTGTGCTAGAAGCCAGTTTTAAGGTTTTGTTTTGCGTCTGTTGTTTTGTGTGTGATAAGAGTACTATGTCGTCGGCCAAGTCCAGTTCTTCTAGTTGGGACCAGAGGGTCCACTGTATGCCAAGGTTTTGTCCTGTGCTGGTTTCCTTCATTATCCAGTCGACTGCCATGAGAAAGAGAAGGGGGGACAGCAGGCAGCCCTGTCAAACTCCTTTGTTTACAGGGAAGCTGTCAATGAGTTGTGTACTACTGGGCAGGATAACTGTTGACTGATGAGCTACCACAAGGTTTCTCGGTCCAGAGTGTCGAATGCTTTTTGATAGTCAATGAATGTGAGCAGTATCAATGTGTTCCAGTCTGTTCAACAATGATGCGAAGGGTGGCAATGTGTTCGGTACATGATCTATCTTGTCGGAATCCTGCTTGTTGGTCTCTTAGTTCTTTGTCCAATGCTTTTGAAAGCCTTTCCAGGATGATCCTGTTCAATGCTCTTCCTAGCATGGATAAAGCATTATGCCCCTGTAGTTATTGCAGTCTCTGAGGGTGCCTTGTTTGGGAAGTTTTACCAGGTGTCCGTTCGCTTGCTACTTTTTCTTCATCCAGATCTGTCCCGGAGTCTGCTCTGACAGCTTCTGGAGTTATTGGTGATTTTCCGTTTTTCTTTCTTTCTTTCTTTCATGTTTACTGGGAAGTTTTACTTGATATTAATGGCACAAAAGTAACTCACTCACTAGAGGATTGCACCATACAATAACACACTTACTCTATTAAAGGTGTTTAAAGCGGCAATCCTTAATTGAAACATTGGCAAAGTGTTCTCCTCGCCACAGTTTCAGTAAAAAGCTAAGGGGGCTGGAGAAATAAAACCCCTCCCAAATCCATAGACTATGCTATGGATGCAAGGCCTAACCATCCATGGTATCAACATTTTGTTATAACCATGTTTTTAGGCTATACAGTGGTTGTTTACATTTACTTTGTTTACAAACGTTGGGGTAAAACAAGCTTATATTTTGGGTTCTGATCCATGATTTCTATATACACTAGATTAATGATAGGTGTGCTGTGTTGAAGCCACCGTGCCTCCATTTTGGCACTCCCCGACCATATGCACCTTAATGCATACTTTTAAATTATATTCTGTGAGCTAAACATAAAAATAAAAAAAGTATAATTTTTAGAGATTACTGTTACCACTACAACATAACATTATTTCGACATGTCAGGGATTGTCTCGTTAACACAGGTGAGAGTGTTGACGAGGACAAGGCTGGAGATCACTTTATCATGCTGATTGAGTCAAAATAACAGACTGGAAGCTTTAAAAGGAGGGTGGTGCTTGAAATCATTTTTCTTCCTCTGTCAACTATGGTTACCTGCAAGGAAACACGTGCCGTCATCATTGCTTTGCACAAAAAGGCCTTCACAGGCAAGGATATTGCTGCTGGTAAGATTGCACCTAAATCAACCATTTATCGGATCATCAAGAACTTCAAGGAGAGAGGTTCAATTGTTGTGAAGAAGGCGTCAGGGCACACAAGAAAGTCCAGCAAGTGCCAGGACCGTCTCCTAAAGTTGATTCAGCTGCGGGATTGGGGCACCACCAGTGCAGAGCTTGCTCAGGAATGGCAGCAGACAGGTGTGAGTGCATCTGCACGCACAGTGAGGCAAAGACTTTTGAAGGATGGCCTGGTGTCAAGAAGGGCAGCAAAGAAGCCATTTCTCTCCAGGAAAAACATCAGGGACAGATATTCTGCAAAAGGTACAGGGATTGGACTGCTGAGGACTGGGGTAGAGTCATTTGCTCTGATGAATCCCCTTTCTGATTGTTTGGGCCATCCGGAAAACACCTTGTCCGGAGAAGACAAGGTGAGCGCTACCATCAGTCCTGTGTCATGCCAACAGTAAAGCATCCTGAGACCATTCATGTGTGGGGTTGCTTCTCAGCCAAGGGAGTGGGCTCACTCACAATTTTGCCTAAGAACACAGCCATGAATAAAGAATGGTACCAATACATCCTCCGAGAGCAACTTCTCCCAACCATCCAAGAACAGTTTGGTGACGACCAATGCCTTTTCCAGCATGATGGTCACCTTGCCATAAGGCAAAAGTGATAACTAAGTGGCTCTGGGAACAAAACATCAACATTTTGGGTCCATGGCCAGGAAACTCCCCAGACCTTAATCCCATTGAGAACTTGTGGTCGATCCTCAAGAGGCGGGTGGACGAACAAAAACCCACAACTTCTGACAAACTCTAAGCATTGATTATGCAGAAGAATGGCCTGCCATCAGTCAGGATGTGGCCCAGAAGTTAATTGACAGCATGCCAGGGCTGATTGCAGAGGTCTTGAAAAAGAAGGGTCAACACTGCAAATATTGACTCTTTGCATAAACTGAATGTCATTGTCAATGAAAGCCTTTTACACTTATGGAATACTTGTAATTATACTTCAGTGTACCATAGTAACTACTGACATAAAGATCTAAGAACACTGAAGCAGCAAACTCTGTGGAGACCAATACTTGTGTCATTCTCAAAACTTTTGGCCACGACTGTACAGGTCGATGGCAGAGAAAGATACTTAAATAGCTAAATGCGCGTATGATATAAGTGAGGGTAGTAGTTTACTTAATATACATTCTGGTTAAATGTACAGGTAAATTAATATTTGCATGGTTAAATTAACTGTACAGTTAAAAATAAAGGATACTACTGACAGGATACTAGTATACAGTCCTGAGTGAATGACTACGCAAGTTCAGTCCAAGAATTACTTACAATATTGCACGTGATATGATATAACAACTGTAAATGAATATGTACATACAGTCCTGAATGAATGAGTGCTGAGTGAATGAGTGATTACAGACCAGAGAGTTACTCACGGATGGATGGATGCCTAATTGTTAAACTAGGTCCTAACACCCCAACAGTTCCAGGTCTATGTTGCCGACGGCACGGCACCCCGGTGAGGCATTAAATAGTCTAATAGCCGCCGGCAGGAAGGACCTCCTGTAGCGCTCTCTGGCACACCGTGGTGGGATCAGTCTGTAACTGAAGGTGCTCCTCTGCGTCATAACCATGGCATGCAGAGGGTGGGTGACGTTGTCCACGATGGCCAGCAGTTTGGCCAGGATACTTCTCTCCACCACCTCCTCTAGAGTGTCAAGGTTAATCCCCAGAATAGATCTAGCCTTCCTGATCACCTTATTTACCCGAGAAGCATCACCAGCCTTTATGTTGGCGCCCCAGCAAAATACTAAGATGTTTCTTCTTCTCTCCCCTGTCAGACCTGATGATAGAGATGGAGGACCACACCAACGACCTAAGCGAAGGGAGAATCCCCTTCCTGGACTATAAGACCTACACAGACCGTGTCTTCTTCCTGCCCTCCAAGGACGGGGCCAATGACGTGATGATCACAGGCAAGCTGGATATCCCTGAGGCGCGGAAGGCCATCGTGACCCAGGCCCTCAACCAGTTCTCCAACCTGCTCAACTCCAAGACCTTCCTCATCAACGTAAGGCACATTGAGCCTAGCCAAATAATATCGCTGGTTCTATTGCAGTAGTCTAAAGTGGCTTTCTCTTCTTGTTTCACTGATCTTAATCTGCACTGTTCTAAAAAACAGATGAAAGTTGAAAGCTGTGTTGGATGCCTGTTGGATATTTTGTAGGCCTGTATATGTTTTATGCCTGTACCAGTCCAATCTGTTCATATTAGAGCAGATGAAGGAAATGAGACATGGACAGACGGCTATTTCAGATTATTGAGATCTCCCTTCCATTGTTTCAGGTGGAAGATTTAGCAACAGTTTATGTTAACTGGACTATCATTTACTGGATCTTCTCCACTGTGTGTGTAGTTCATCAAGACGCTGGAGGGCCGTCCAGACTTCAACGCCCGGGCCAAGGTGTACTTTGCCTCCCTGCTGACGGTGGCTCTGCATGGGAAGCTGGAGTACTACACTGACATCATGAGAACCTTGCTGCTGGAGCTTATGGGGAACTATGTCGACAGCAAGAACCCCAAACTTATGTTGCGCAGGTCAGGGGATTACTCTCTAGCTTTTTTTGTTCTGGTAGCTTTCATTTTGGTAGGTTAAGTTTTGAAAGCTGTAGCTTTAGTTTAGCTAGATTTAGCTCTGATAGCTTTAGATCTGGTTGCTTTAGCTCTGGTAGCTTTAGCTCTGGTAGCTTTAGCTCTGGTAGCTTTAGCTCTGGTAGCTTTAGCTCTGGTAGCTTTAGTTTCGGTAGCTTTAGTTTTGCCAGTTTTAGCTCTGGTAGCTTTAGTTTTGGTAGCTTTAGTTTTGCCAGTTTTAGTTTTGGTAGCTTTAGCTCTGGTAGCTTTAGTTTTGGTAACTTTAGCAGAAAGGAGTTCCTGAACAGAGCTCAGTTGTCTAGTGTAACAGAACCAGTGGTTGTGTAATGTGAACTGTCAACTGTGCTCAGCAGTGTTTGAGTGGCCGTGCTACAGCACAACGTGTGTAATTATCCCCAATGGAGGAGCTAATTATGCTGATTAGTCCATTGTGCTAACATCCTCCACATACACATGGCTGTTCATTGGATGTGCTAATGCCTAACAATAGGCCCTGTGAATAGAGAAGGGGTACAGTAGTTCATACTAAAGGTTGCTTTGTATTAGTATTGTGAGATGTGTCAGTCACTCCTTTGTTTTGTACTGTAGGTCGGAGACCGTAATAGAAATGTTGAGATGTGTCACTCAGCCCTGTTTTTTGTCCTGTCTATAGGTCAGAGACAGTTGTGGAGAGGATGCTGTGCAACTGGATGTCCATCTGTCTTTACCAGTTCCTCAAGGTGATGGCATGACAATCTTTCATTCATTTTGTTGTTGATGTGTGAGTGTGCCTTCTGAGTTAAGAAAAGCATTATTTTGTGGTAATTTTATATTATGTGATGAGTGTCAGAGATGTTACAATGTACCGAGTGTTCTGACTGCACTCTGTCTATGCGTGTTGTCAATAGGACTCCGCAGGGGAGCCCTTGTACAAACTGTTCCGAGCAATCAAGCATCAAATAGAGAAAGGTCCAGTAGACGCCAGAGTGAAGAAGGCCAAGTACACCCTGAACGACACAGGCCTGCTGGGAGACGACGTGGAGTACTGCGTCCTGGTGAGTGACACCACGCTGTTACCACGGTTACCCCCGCACGCTCGCATCTCGCCCCTTGACAACCGCTGCTACTGCTATTGTGTTGTTCTGAGTCTGTTCTGACTGCCTTTTCACTGACTGTACTGATCGCAATTATGTGTCGCATCCATGAACCCTTTTATCTTTTTATAGAGCGCCTACACTGTAGCAATTCAAGACCCTTTCTGTAATTTTATTCTGTGCCTGCCTACACTGTAGCAATTCAAGACCCTTTCTGTAATTTTATTCTGTGCCTGCCTACACTGTAGCAATTCTGACTCACTGTATATAGGCTACCTTAGTCAGTGTTTTGCTAATACCCGTGTTTTTGCTAATGCCAGATAATTAGATCCCAGCTGTCTCCCTAAATAGAGAAACCCTTTGGTAATTCCTTTTTCAAGGACATTTATCAAATTATACACTCTCACAGATCCTGTTTCTGTAGCTCGCATCCTGTGATTCATTGAGTTAAAGAAGAATGACATAAAGTAATTATATAGTCTTCTGCAACATACTTTTTCAGTTACAAAGAATCTGTTGTATAATCTGTAGTATCCCTATCGACTGGGCAGTTTGTTTTGGATTCAGTCGGAGCTGTGAGCTGGGTCACCTGGTCAGAGTGACGGGAGTGAGTCCCTTGCTGGCAGCTGCTCGTTAGTCAGCCCAGGAGGTGACAGCACCTGTCAGGTGTCAAAGACTACCACCTGCCTACAGTAGTTGCCATGGTAACATTGCCACAGCAGGCTCACCTCATGGTATTGGCTCTGTTCCTCCTCTCAGACTCTGCAGGTGCTGGTGCATGGGGAGGGACCAGACGTGACGCCCGTCAAGGTGTTGAACTGCGACACAGTGTCCCAGGTGAAGGAGAAGATCATCGAGGCAGTGTACAGGAACCTGCCCTACTCACAGAGACCCCAGGTGGACAGCGTCACTCTGGGTGAGAGAACACACACACGCACACACACAGTCAGTATTCCAAACCATCTGTTGTGAAGATACTGCATTTGAATACATTAACATCAGCAAGTCTGAAACAATTGGCACCATCTAGTAAGGGGAGTGGTGGTGGATGTCAATATATTTGAGTCATTGTGGGCGGGTGTTCCAAGCTGCTGTTCTTGCCCCTGCCACAGAGTGGCGCCCCGGTTCCACAGGGCAGATCCTGTCAGACCTGGACTTGACATCCCAGAAGGAGGGCAGGTGGAGGCGCATCAACACCCTGGCCCACTACAACGTGAGTCATCTAGAGACTGATCCATTAGATGTTAGAGAGAAAGCCTAATTCTGCTCTTTACTTGATCAATAATGAAAAAATACCACAGAATATACCCAATAAATGCCCCAATAATGTGTGACAGTGGCACTGGCATGGAATGTGAATTAGGTCCTCAGACCCAATGACAATCAGCTGACCTGCGTGACGGTGTATATTGAGTTGTAGCTGAACACAGTGTGTGTGTGTGTGTGTGTGTGTGTGTGTGTGTGTGTGTTTCAGGTGCGAGACAACGCTACTCTAGTCCTGTCCAGGGTTCTTCACACTCAACAGAACTACGACCAGAACCAGGGTAATCAAGAGGAGAGTAAGTGATCACGGTGACAATAAGACATTATAAGGGGTCATGCATGCTTATGACAAGTCTCACAATGCATTCTAACCCCATGATAATGCATTCTATCTGCTGGCTTTAAGTAATTTGTCTCCTCTCTCTACTAGGAAACTCCTTGTTGGACGACGACAAGGTGTTCCATCTGGTTCGGCCTGATGAGCTGGATGAGATGAAGTCTAAGAGGGGTAGCATGAAGGACAAGTCCATGACCAAAGCCATCACTGAGATCTATCTCACACGACTGCTCTCTGTCAAGGTATAGCTACACTGCCAGGCATAACTACAGTACTGTACGTACAAAAGTTATAATAAGGTTATATGAGGACAAGTCCATGACCAAAGCCACCAAGGAAATCTGTCACGCCACTGCTCTTTGTCAAGGTGGGCCTGCCATGTTTCAGTACAGTTACATTTCATTCAATAAAGAAAGTGGTCTTTGAGATGAATTCTCCTAAGAAAAGCTCTTTGAGGATACCATGTGATAATAAGTGATGGTCAGTCTTCGAACAAAACCTTGTTTGAAGGTGTGCGTCAATGACGCAACCTTGCTTCATAGACACAGTGTGTAAATGACTGGGTCGCAGGTATCAGGCTGCGCTGAGGTACTTGGCAGCTCCCTACCTCTATGCCCTGCCTCCCACTGTGTCTCTTGATCTGCCTCCTTCCAGGGAACACTGCAGCAGTTTGTGGATGACTTCTTCCACAGTGTGTTGTGTTCCGGAGCGGTAGTGCCGCCTGCCGTCAAGTACTTCTTTGACTTCCTGGACGAGCAGGCGCTCAAACACGAAAATGTGGACGAGGAGACCATCCACATCTGGAAGACCAACAGGTACACACACAAACCCACTTCCTGAGATGACTCTCTAAGAAACACACTGACTAAGTAATCAGTATACAGAATGCAAATCTAAAAGTACTTCTATCTCCTCAGCCTTCTCAATCTGAGTGCTCCCGTGGCATTGAAGTACATACATTAGTGTCAAGTTGGTTAAAGCTCAAGTATTCAACACAGTGTGCAGCATATAGATGTCAGTGATTTGACTTGGCGATGTGAGGATGGGAGATGAGTGATTTAATTATGCTACACCACATTCAGTTGGCGTCTTGTTTTGTTTATCAAACCAACCGGGGCCTCTTGGATTAAATATGAATGTGTGTATCAGCCATAACGACAAACAAACATGGTAATTACGTCCCCAGCTAATTTAATTGTACCATTATATCACATAGTTGTTTTTTTCCCCCGTTGTTTTCTCAATGTCCCGAGAGGTGTTGCAAGCCAATATGAATTCCTATGCTAGTCTGTCTCAGTCGGCGCAGCCTTTAAAGTGATCAGGGAGAAGTACCCTTGATCTATTTTAGCCTTGTTTGATATTCAGGACCTATCCTGTATTGGACCTGTGTTTTGGAATGCTCATTAGCAAGCTTATTTAATCAAGCATTCTTTAAGTGTAGTTTACTTATGTTTTGAAGATACAGAGTATTTGAAAGATAGAGTTTTTGCCATTGGTTTGGCAACTTTCATCATTAACTTGTACTATTATTTGGTTCCACTGAATGTTGAGGATGTGTTTATACTCTGAGGTCTGGACTACTGCTGCTTTTCTGTACTATCTGATAATTAATTGCACGCACCTGTGGCCCAGGTCTAAATCAGTCCCTGATTAGAGAGAAGCAATTAAAAAGGAAGTGGAACTGGCTTCGAGGTCCAGATTAGACATTTTGAGGGCTGTTGTAGATCGATAGGTGGTAGTTATTCTTGACCCCCTCTCCACCAGTTTGCCTCTGAGGTTCTGGGTGAACATCCTGAAGAACCCTCACTTCATCTTCGACGTCCACGTGACGGAGGTGGTGGACGCGTCGCTATCCGTCATTGCTCAGACCTTCATGGACGCCTGCACCAAGAGTGAGCACAAACTCAGCAGGGTGAGTCCAAGAGAAATGGGGAGGAGGAGAGGGAGGAGGAGTAGGAAAAGGAGGGAGATGAGGAGGAGGAAGGAGGAAGAGGAGGGGGAGGAGGGAGATGATGAGGAGGTCAAAATCTCTAGAAAGTTGTTTACCTCTGCGGTGAGGTAAAAGATAAGAGAACAATATTATGATTATCATCTTTTTTTATCTCTCCTATCTCTCATAGGACTCTCCAAGTAACAAACTACTCTATGCAAAGGAGATCTCCACCTACAAGAAGATGGTTGATGAGTATGTATCGTCAGCAGTTCCCAATGACCTGAACAATTTGTTTAGATTCTTGCAACCAATGCTGTTATATTGTGGGCTTGCACTGACGCTTGTCAGTATGTAATGTATAGTGATTATGATCGTATCTCTGTCTGTCTGTGTCTAGTTACTACAAGGGCATCAGACTGATGGTATCAGTCAGCGACCAGGACATGAACACTCATCTGGCAGAGGTGTCTCGGGTAAGAAACACCTTTCTCTCTGCCTTCTATCTATGGAAGCGTCCCAAATGGCACCCTATTCCCTATATAGTGCAGTATTTTTGACCGGGGCCCACAGAGATATACACTACCGTACAAAAGTTTGGGGTCACTTAGAAATGTCCTTGTTTTTTAAAGAAAAGCAAATTTTTTGTCCATGAAAATAACATCAAATTGATCAGAAATACAGTGTAGACATTGTTAATGTTGAAAATGACTATTGTTGCTGGAAATGGTTGATTTGTAATGGAATGTCTACATAGGCGTACAGAGGCCCATTATCAGCAACCATCACTCCTGTGTTCCAATGGCACATTGTGTTAGCTAATCCAAGTTTATAATTTTATAAGGCTTTTGCAATTATGCTAGCACAGCTGAAAACCATATGCTATATCTCTGCTATATCTATATTTGTCTGTTAAGATGCATCTCTGAATCCTATGTTGCGTCTCCCAGACTCATACAGACAAACTCAACATACAAGTGGCTCTGTATCAGCTCTACCAGTACGCCAGCAAATACTACGACGGGGTGAGAGGCCATTCACTTTACATTCCAGGGAGAAACTGCTTGAAACTGCTTTTCCTTTTCTTTAATTGAAAGTAGTTCTGTTGTACTCTCTCTCTCTCTCTCTCTCTGTCTCCACCCTCTCTCTGTCTGTCTCTTTCTCTCCCTCTCTCTCTATCCCTCTCTTTCCCACCCTCTCTCCCTCTCTCCCCGTCTCCCTACAGATCATCCAGTCCCTAGATGAGGACCCGGCAGCCCAGAGTAAACAGCTCACCCTGCGGCTGCAGCAGATAGCAGCCGCCCTGGAGAACAAAGTGACAGATCTCTAACCTACTGGAGGGGCCAGGGAGATGGAGGGAGGGATGGAGGAAGATGGTACTGTGCCGCCAGTGTCCACAGGGGCTTATTTCTCCTGGCAAAGGAGAGAGAAACAGAGAAGGGGGCCTCACAGGGCCTTGATGTTGACACCTTCAACCCAGCAGGGCCAGAATGTGGGACAGTTCAGATTGTGCGGAGTGGAGCTGTATGGGACCAATGAAGCAAAGAGAGGAAGATATATATATATGATGATGGGTTACACATACCATCATAGGTACGCCTTAACTTAAGTTCACTTGCCAAACTAAAATAGGTGGTTCTCATCGCTCACTCTGGCTGTTCCCACAATGCAACAGGGGGCCAGCCGCCGGAAATAAGCCCCTGTGTCACTCATGGCACAAAGATAATCAGATGTTACATTTATTCCTGTGTAGAAAAGTTCTAAGAATTGTATTATATATTTTTTTTATTGTGCAGTCTTTATGCGGAAAGCTTTATAAGGAGAAATTATCTTTTTAAATGGACCGCCTTGTGGTGTGGATTGTGTTTCTATAGCCAGTGTGTGAATGTGGGTTTGAGTGTGTGTGTGTGTGTGTGTGTGCATGCACAGGATGCCTACTGTCAGGCCAGAGGGTGGATGCCCTATCTGTCATTTTAATCACCGACACACAGGAGCCTGTTCTCCCACTGAGCTCCTCTACACAGACCAAAAGGTCATGACTGGACAGGCTTACTAACTATACACAGGTTCTTAGAAATTACAGGCCGTCAATAGTTATTTTTCAAAATTATCGGTTTTAATTGTATATACATGTTTTATTTACATGCTTCAGAGCTTGATCGCAGGTTGTGGCTGCCAATACACCCTTAGGCCCTTACATTCAGACATCAATAGCACATCTGTTTCCCTTGTTGGAGTACATTCTAACACATTCCACTGGAACTTAAGCACTGTATGTATTCAAGGGTAAAAAAAAAGGCTACTTTTGACAACCTTAGTTAGTTTTGCCCTCCTTTTTATTTTCCCTATTTCTGTGCAAACAAAAGAACAGCATTTAATATATTTCGTATAATTCTTCTATGTAGCCAGTCAAGCATACATATTTAATAAAAGCCTTGCAATAACATCCAAACTTTCAGACACAAGCAATGGGGATCATTCATATCCCACTCATGTGTGTTAGTTTATAGAATATACAATTTGTTGTTTACCGTTTTCATCTGCAGTAACGATGCAGCTATACTTTAGTACATGAGTAAAAATATACAGAGTTGGAAATATAAATAATATGACAGGAGATATCTTACAGTAACCAACTTACTAAGTAATATGACCATGAAGCTACATACTCTTAAGTGTTTTGTATTCATGCCTAGTCATTATATCCCGTCATTAGTTACTTGTAAGCTTCGACTGGTACTAAATAGAATGGTACTCTGTTCAATGAGTAATTTTTACAACAAGCGCCATCGTTGGTATGATGTCACAAGGTTAATTCATATACATAATTCATTGTAATACAAAATTGATATGGCATTCAAGTAGGCCATAGTTGAGCTGGTGCCTGATATGGATATTATTTTGCCAAATCAAATCAGTTACCCTGCACCTCATCCAGGGATGTTTTCAATTTTCATCTAACGCGCTTGACCACAGATGTTTTAATTTTCAAGCTCCATGAATTTGACCATCAGTCAGTGTGTGGTCTAGTGTCTGAATAGATGTTTAAGTTCCAGACCCCAGAATGTTAGTGATATTCCTGCCTTTGGTAGAGTGAGGTTTGCACAGAGCCTGTGCCTGCCTGCCTCCACAGCAGCTAGCCTGGCACCCTGGCCAAACCGCACTTGGCACTGCCCACTCAGCACAGAACGGAGTGGCACTCTGCATAATGGCATCAGTGGGGGATGCTTTTGATCTTAATTTCATCCAGACTGCATCCTCCTCTAACGCGGTTGTTTACCACAGCAGATTCCACTCCTTACATAGTGATGCAAAAGCTTTTTTCAAGCCTTTCTTTAACCAAACGTGCCTTATATGATGATGATGGTGATATGATTTGTATGGTTTTATTGGTGATTATAACTAAGCGATTATAGTAATAGAAGACACAGCAATGTATTTGCGATTGTGATATGTATGTGCTGTCAAATGCTACAACTCGTCTGCAGCCATTGCGTGCCAATAGGCTGAAAACATTTCAGTATAATTTCTATGGTTGCACATTTGATGTGTGCATTTATTTTGGGTGTCTGTGGTGTGTGTTTTAGTAGGACCATAATGGCTTTGGCAACAGCCCAAATAAATAAGTGTAAAGCAGTGGCCAACCCGAAACGGTTTCCCCCTAAAATGTCTGGCATTCCTAAATTAGTCTTAAGACAAAGTTACAAATGTAGAGTATCGAGTAATAGTGCAAATTGTTCAAATAGTGTTTTTGCCCCGTGATTCCAAGCTGTTCCTCTGTGTGTATGAAAAACGACTATCTATACTCGACAATTACCTTTCTTACTGCTGTGCAGTTATTATTTTAATTTCTTGTTTCCTATAACATATACCTTTGTAAAAACACAAAACATGTTGAAATACTGTATTCTAACTGTATAATCCTATGCATTGAGTCCTGGGAAAAAATCCAATTTGTTGTGCTGTTGTCGAGATCTTTCCTTTCCTTGTGAATGTGCCGTGACATAACAAAAATGGGACAGTGAATTAGTGTGGGACCTTAATGAAACCCAACATTTTTCTCATCCAAGGCAGCTCAGAAAACGCCGATCATGTTACCTGATCTGTTTGTAATGGGTTACTCACTTCCCAGAGGCTTGTGTGGATGGCGCAATTACAGGTTGCATTATGCACTCCTCCATTAATAAACTGAGACATCCATGTCCTTGGCTTTTTGTCCTTCTTTATCACTCTCGTGATCTTTGTGTGTTTAGATGGAGATGTTCCACAACCTTTTGATCACATTTGATCCTCTACTTGCATCCACTGATCCACACCCAAACCACTTACCTAATGATGCAATCGGGTCAAAGACATCCCCCTTGTAAACCTGATTTTGACCATTTTATCCCATAACTACCATCATCCCCATGTTAACTTTTGACAACTTGCCCCGTGGATGCAATCACCCCAAGTGATCTGAGTCACCTCTAGCATTACTACATGTGTTTATACACTGTGTGCACAATTATTAGGCAAGTTGTATGTTTGAGGATTAATTTTATTATTGAACAACTACAGTGCTCTCGGTCAATCCAAAATATTAATAAACCTCAAACCTGAATATTTAACAAAGTAAAAGTGAGGTTTTGGCTTTCTTTGGAGAATATCTATGTGTGCACAATTATTGGGCAACTATTAGTGTGCAGAATTATTATGCAACTAAATGAAAAACGAAAAGTTCCCCATCTCACTTGTTTATTTTCATCTGTTACAAGTGAGAATAATAAACAAACTCCAAATGTACAAATAAACATTGTGATCACGCCCCAATATCTTAGCAATTTCAAGAGTGCTGCATCCCTCTGAAAAACTTTTTTTTTTAATTGTTGACTTTTCAGAGTCAGTTAAATCTCTTTTTTGGCCCATTTTGCCTGAGGAAAAGAAGCTGCCTAATAATTATGCACACCTTGATAAAGCGTGTTGATCTCCTTAGGCCACACCCTCCCTCATTACACAAATACACATCACCTGAGATGCTTAAATCCAATAAGCATTCCAGTTTATACAGCTTGGAGTTGGGAAATATGCATAATAATGATGATATGGTCAAAATACTGACTTGCCTAATAATTGTGCACACAGTGTAATGTAAACAAACATATTATCATAAGGCCTCCAGTGATGACCTTACATTAAAAACGGCTTTGAAAACATTAAAGTACTTACAGCTAAGATTTAATTTGGATGGGGTGAAAGATAAAAGAAAAAACTTGGCTCATCTAGTTGCCTAACAAACGTCAAAGCAGGGATGGGGATAGCAAAGGGAGACTGACTCCCATGGAGGCCATTTTCTAAACACGCTCAGAGATCTCAGAACTAGATATGCACACACAGAGAACAACTTCAAGGCTTCTGCCACAGTAAGAGTGATTACATTTCATTATCTCAACAACCCCCAACGTCCTACACACTATCACTGATAACTCCCACTTTTTAAAGACTTGCACTGCATTTGGAGAGATCTGATTGTTAATAAAATATGTACATTTTTTTTATGGGAGTCAATATTATTTAGGAAGTATCTTGATAAGATTTTGAATTATTATGTGCACCTCTAGCAGCCAGAATGAGAATGATACAACATACATATATAGTAGGCTATGAAAACATTAGAATTATCAGTCTGCCTCTTTGCAGGGTGTCTTCTTCCAGACCAGAAATCAGGTTAAAATCTGCATGCCCCTAGTTTCTACTCATGCCTCAGCCACCATCCACAATACAGCAGAGAGCCATGCCAGTCCCTCCCTCGGCGAATGTTGTGTATTTACCAGCAGTCGTGCATGTTTCACCTCCACAGGCTTCTCACTAGTGAGTACTCTTTGATGTAGGCTATCTTTAGGTCATATAAAACTCTTCCCACACAGACAGCAGTGTTAGGCTTCTCTACTGTGATACAAATACATACAATCCTCACTGCAATCTGAGCAGAGTTTACCTTTGAGGAGTCTGGTGGGAGGAACTATAGGAGGACGGGCTTATTGTAATGAGGGAGTCAAACAGTTTATTAGTTTGATACGTTTAAATTAATACAGGGTTATGCTATTTTCTGCTTGATTTCCTATGTCTGTGTTGTTTATTTGATGCGGTGGAACTGGGCTCGCTGACAGCCTGGGTTAAAGCTCTCTCCTGGGTGAACCCAATTGCTATTTCCCTCCATCTCTTTACCATCTTTGTCTCATCTCTTCTTCTCTTCCTCGACAATCGGCGCTGTCCTCGTCTCTGGGCTGGAACACGACGGCCAGAAGAACCCGGGAACTCTGCGGACGTGGTAGATGCTAGCTAAATGTGAATGGAGTGGTGGGTAGATAAACTGGACTTGTTTGTCTGTTGTACTTTAGCGCGCTATCATTGCTACCGGAAGTATGTCATAAACGTACATGAGTTAACCAATACAATAGCCTGATCTGGTATTTTCTCCAATCATAGGTTGCGTGGGCGGGTACAACGTGTGGCTACCCGGTAGTTGAGTAGATAGTAGGTGGGTGTACATTTTTGTTTTCAAACGTATTGTGATGAGCTACAGAAAGTAGATAACGAGTATGCATTAAATCGAAGCAAATAACAGGTATACTCGGACATCTAGCTAGCTAACTTGCTAAAAACTAAGCGGTCCATCAGATACTGAACTAGATCACAGCACCATCATCCTCACCATCATCATCATCATCATCGAAGGAGGGGGCACAACCGAAAACCAATGTATGACTTGAAGGTAGCCAACATCATTAGCCAGATAGGTAGCTACGCATTTTTATGCAATACACATTGATATCATGCTTCTACGTAGTTATTTTGCCATATCGGTGCTCACAATGTACCTAGGTAAATAAATGCATTAAATGCCAGGGCGCTGGTAACGGTAGCTTGCAGTGTTTTCTGTGTCGTTAGGGAGTCGCCAGCTAGCTGCAGCTAAACTTGTTAGCTAGCTATTCATATTAGATACCATAGTTAGATACTGTACTATTCCATTGTACTCGGCTAACGTTAGTTAGTTGCTGTCACCCTCACTTTTTCAAAATGTTTGTTACGTTAGCCTTATTCTAAAATTGATTAAATTGTGTTTCCCCCTCAATCTACACACAATACCCAATGACAAAGCAAAAACAGGTTTAGATATTTTTGCAAATGTATTACAAAAAAAATGAAATTTCAAATTTACAAGTATTCAGACCCTTTACTCAGTACTTTGTTGAAGCACAGTTATTTTCAGGTCTCTCCAGAGATCAAGTTCGGACTCTGGCTGGACCACTCAAGGACATTCAGAGACCCGAAGCCACTCCTGCATTCACCCCAGTCTGAGGTCCTCAGTGCTCTGGAGCAGGTGTTTATCAAGGATCTCTCTGTGCTTTGCTCTGTTCATCTTTCCATTGGTCCTGACTATTCTCCCAGTCCCTGGCACTGAAAAACATCCCCACAGCATGGTGCTGCCACCACCATGAGTCACCGTAGGGATGGTGCCTGGTTTTTGCCCAGACAGTTGGCATGTAGGCCAAAGAGTTCAATCTTGGTTTCATCAGACCAGAGAATCTTGTTTCTCATGGTCTGAGAGTCCTTTAGGTGCCTTTTGGCAAACTCCAAGCAGGCTGTCATGTGCCTTTTACTGAGGAGTGGCTTCCATCTGGCCACTCTACCATAAAGGCCTGATTGGTGGAGTGCTGCAGAGATGGTTGTCCTTCTGGAAAGTTCTCCCCTCTACACAGAGGATCTCTGGAGCACTGTCAGTGACCATCGGATTTTTGGTCACCTCCAAGGCCCTTCTCCCCCGATTGCTCAGTTTGGCCAGGTCTAAGAAGAGTCTTGGTGGTTCCAAACTTCTTACATTTAAGAATGATTGAGGCCAATGTGTTCTTGGGAACTTCTTTATTTTATTTAACCTTTATTTAACTAGGCAAGTCAGTTAAGAACAAATTCTTATTTACATAACCATCTACCTACAGGGTCAGCCATAGTAGTACGGCGCCCCTGGAGCAAATTAGGTGTCTTGCTCAAGTACACATCGACAGGTTTTTTCACCTTGTCGGCTCGGGTATTCAAACCAGTGACCTTCGGGTTACTGGCCCAACGCACATTTTTTGGTACCCTTCCCCAGATCTGTGCCTCGACACAATCCTGTCTCTGAGTTCTACCGACAATTCCTTCAACCTCATGGCTTGGATTTAGCTCTAACAGGTGTGTGCCTTTCCAAATCATGTCCAATCTATTTAATTTACCACAGCTGGACTCCAACTCAGTTTTAGAAACATCTCAAGGATGATCAATGGAAATAGGATGCACCTGAGCTCAATTTCAAGTCTCATAGCAAAGGGTCTGAATACTAATGTAAATAAGGTATTTCAAAAAAAAAATTGTTATACATTTGCAAACGTTTCTAGATATCTGTATATCTGAAATGAGGAAAACATTTCATATAATCCATTTTAGAATAAGGCTCTAACGTAACAAAATGGGGGGAAAATTAAGGTGTCTGAATACTTTCCGAATGCACTGGAGCTTTATTTCGAAATGATCATGTTGCATTGACTCTTAACTCACAAACTGCACTACAGTATCTTCAAGTGATGTACATTTTTAAAAAATCTTTATCCATAGGTCAGAAGTAATCAACTGACATAACAAGCTACAACCATGTACTCTAGCCCAGACGTCTGTCTAAAATCTGGCAGTCACAACAGTAGCAGTAACAGCATCACTGAACTGCTGGGCTCCCTGTGTGACAGCAGCCTCACTGGGGTGTCATGGAAACGTCGTGCTCTAGGAGGGGTGTCCCGCGAGGGGGTCCGCCGCACCCTCAGGAAACGTGCCTATGGGGCCCTGCTGTCCAAACTTTTCCAGGAGGGCTCCCCGAAAGGGTCCTTGTCAGTACCTAGTGCCACGTCCACCACTCCGCCCAGAAACAAGCTACTTATGATGTCCTTTGACCTGCGTGTGGCGGGGTGCCAGGATGAGGCCGAGAGACTGGAGGAGCAGCTGGGGAGACTAGGTGAGGGGGCTACCTCGGGTCTGAAGGAGCTGGATGCTGTGCTGGAGCTCCTGGTGCAGCTGACTGGTTCTGCACCCCCACCCCCGGCATCCTTCAGCAGGGACTACATGCGCAGGGAGAGGCCCGTGCTGAGGAGGCCTCCGCTGGGGGGGTACCAGAGCGAGGAGCTGCAGAGGCTGGAGGCCCGGGCCTGGGCCCTAATGTGTGGGGAGGAGTGGGGATCCCTGAAGGGTCTGTGTGGGACTCTGGGTCTGATGGACGCTCCTCCGGGCACAGGCCTGCTGGCTCTGAGGAGGAGGTCTGACGTGGAGGAGAGGTTTGAGAAGGAGACCAGGATGTCTCTGTTTGGAGCCCTGCAGCACTCCCGTACCTCAGACCTGGACATCAGGTTGGACCTGCCTCCTGTGCCCAGCAACGCTGATGTCACTGGGCTAGCCATACGGGTAAGACTGACACTGATATGAGTGGGTGTATGACGAATTTCAGTTAAATTGGTTGAAGTGCTTCTTTGTCAATATGAGTGGTTGTTTTTTGACAATGGTAAAAAGTAATGTAATCAATATGTCAGACCCAACTGATTTGTACTCATTGGCACTGGATGATTAGTCATTATAATCAATGATCTCTTGTTGGTGCTCTAACCAGGTGCCACCTTCTTTGGACCAGTTAGAAGATGAGGGCTTCCAGTCAGCCTCCAACCTGACCCCAGACTCCCAGTCAGAGCCTAGTCCCAGCCCAGAGCTTGATGTCTGGGATGCCTTGAGGACTTTTGAGCCTGGGAGACGCCGCTGCTGGGAGTCTATTGGCTGGTAAGGGAGGGATCCAAGAGTATTTGAAGGACTGGAACATATAGCTGAGGGGCAATTCCATGGTAACGGACAACCCTTTGACTCAGATTTTTTACTTTAAAATATATGCCAAACCATACAACTCTATGCACAAGGAATACTTTCAACAATTTACACAGAACATTTCACAAAACTACATTTACTGGAAGAACTGTGCAGATGCAAAATTTGGTAACAGAATTACTGTAAAATCTCCCTCAGTTTATGCAACCAGGTTTTCCAAAAACTTAAATATCTGCTCTGAAATTAAATTCTATGATTTCTGCAGAAAGAATGGGTATCAGCTATGATATGACACAAGTAAAAAAAAAAAAAAACATTTTGGTTATTAAACTACAGTAGATGAAGTGTACTTGTTTTGCATATTTGGGTATTATTCTACACACTGGTTATTTTTGTAATTAGCTCCGCCCCCAAACAAGACAACATTTTGTTGGTTTGGACCAGACAAAATCGTAGATGTTGTTTAAAAAGTTTGGTTCTCACAGTAGAGTAAAGTAGAGTTCAGTACAGTAAAGTAGGTATAGTTGAAGTCGGAAGTTTACATACACCTTAGCCAAATACATTTAAACTCAGTTTTTCACGATTCCTGACATTTAATCCTAGAATGTGAAATGTCAGAATAATAGTGGAGAGAATAATTTATTTCAGCTTTTATTTCTTTCATCACATTCCCAGTGGGTCAGAAGTTTACATACACTCAATTAGTATTTGGTAGCATTGCATTTAAATTGTTTAACTTGGGTCAAACGTTTCGGGTAGCCTTCCACAAGCTTCCCACAAAAAGATAGATAGATAGGTACTTTATTGATCCCCGAGGGGAAATTTCTTAAAGAGGGGTGAATTTTGGCCCATTACTCCTGACAGAACTGGTGTAACTGAGTCAGGTTTGTAGGCCTCCTTGCTCGCACACGCTTTTTCAGTTCTGCCCAGAAATTTTCTATAGGATTGAGGTCAGGGCTTTGTGATGGCCACTCCAGTACCTTGACTTTGTTGTCCTTAAGCCATTTTGCCAAACCTTTGGAAGTATGCTTGGCGTCAATGTCCATTTGGAAGACCTATTTGTGACCAAGCTTTAACTTCCTGACTGATGTCTTGAGATGTTGCTTCAATATATCCACATAATTTTCCTTCCTCATGATGCCATCTATTTTGTGAAGTGCACCAGGCCCTCCTGCAGCAAAGCACCCCCACAACATGATGGTGTTCTTCGGCTTGCAAGCCTCCCCCTTTTTCCTCCAAACATAACGATGGTCATTATGGCCAAACAGTTCTATTTTTGTTTCATCAGACCAGAGGACATTTCTCCAAAAAGTACGATCTTTGTCCCCATGTGCAGTTGCAAACCGTAGTCTGGCATTTTTATGGCGGTTTTGGAGCAGTGGCTTCTTCCTTGCTGAGCGGCCTTTCAGGCTATGTCGATATAGGTCTCGTTTTAATGTGGATATAGATACTTTTGTACCTGTTTCCTCCAGCATCTTCACAAAGTCCTTTGCTGTTGTTCTGGGATTGATTTGCACTTTTCGCACCAAAGTACGTTCATCTCTAGGAGACAGAACGCGTCTCCTTCCTGAGCGGTATACCGGCTGCGTGGTCCCATGGGGTTTATTCTTGCGTACTATTGTTTGTACAGATGAACATGGTACCGTCAGGCGTTTGGAAATTGCTCCCAAGGATGAACCAGACTTGTGGAGGTCTACAATTGTTTTTCTGAAGTCTTGGCTGATTTATTTTGATTTCCCCATGATGTCGCGCAAAGAGGCACTGAGTTTGAAGGTAGGCCTTGAAATACATCTACAGGTACACCTCCAATTGACTCAAATTATGTCAATTAGCCTATCAGAAGCTTCTAAAGCCATGACATCATTTTCTGGAATTTTCCAAGCTGTTTAAAGTCAACTTAGTGTATGTCAACTTCTGACCCACTGGAATTGTGATATAGTGAATTATAAGTGAAATAATCTTTCTGTAAACAATTGTTGGAAGAATTACTTGTCATGCACAAAGTAGATTTGCGAAAACTATAGTTTGTTAACTTGAAATCTGTGGAGTGATTGAAAAATGAGTTTCAATGACTTCAACCTAAGTGTATGTATACTTCCGACTTCAACTGTATGTATAGAACATTAAACTTTAGTGTGTTCTACTGTACTGAACTCCACTACAGTACTGTACAATACTACTATACTTTTCCTTACTGTACTGTCTAAACTTGTAACATAGACCTTTATGATTGGTTCAGATTTGGTCAGACCAGGGAACAAGCTATATATTGCACATAATCCCTAACCTAGGAAACAAGCAATTTATTGCACATAATACCTATCTTTCAAATAAGTACAACCTGTCCAGCAGTAAGGGGCACATGGTTTTTCTGTCTCTCTGTGACCGGCGACCGCCAATAACTTCATAATAAAATTAACTACAAATACAAAGTTGCCAATGTCTTTGCAATTAATACAAACAAGCAAAAAATAAAATTATGCTTAGAATGAAAACCAAGATGACTGCATTAAAATATACATTTGGTGTACAAAATATTATCTTTCCATGATATGGACTGACCAGGTGAAAGCTATGATTCCTTATTGATGTCACTTGTTAAATCCACTTAAATCAGTGTAGATGAAGGGGAGGAGATGGGTTTAAAGAAGGATGTTTAAGACTTGAGACAATTGAGACATGGATCTAGTGTGCCATTCAGAGGGTGAATGGGCAAGACAAAATATCTAAGTGCCTTTGAATGGGGTATGCTTGTAGGTGGCAGGCGTATTGGATTATGTCAAGAACTGCAACGCTCAACAGTTTCCTGTGTCTATCAAGGGGAAGCATTGGTGTCAACATGGACCAGCATCCCTGTGGAATGCTTTCGACACCTTGTAGGCTCCATGCCCCGACGAATTGAGGCTGTTCTGAGGGCGGGAGGAGAGGTGGGGGGGGGGCGTACAACTCAATATTAGGAAGGTGTTCTTAACGTTTTCTACAGTAAATGCAGTAGTCTACAGGCCTATTTCATGTTCAATAAATTGAGTTCTGTTTTGCTACTTTCAGGTTGCTGTTTGTCTCAATACATTTCATAATGTGTAGCCTAACGTACGCAATGATGTGCCAAATCAGTGATTCAGGGTATTTTTATTGGGTAAGCGTTACAATAAGCCGCCTCAATATTTGCAGCCGTAGGTGGTAATATCTCGGGGTTAATCCGTCCTCAGTAGTGTCAAATAGTTCTAATGTTAAGGTAAGATTTTAATTGAGAAAGCTGATCTGAGAGCAACACTGCCTTTTCTTTCAATCCCATTATTATCGATGCATGTTCCAATGACTTAGTGACCGCCTTTGTAAGAAAGATTAATCGTAAAAGCAATAGCAAGCATAAGTTCCATCTCTATCGGGAAACCGGGCCCAGACTGTTTTTCACAGTCTTGCTTTGACCACCAGATGACAGAAAGAGGAGGGGGAAAAAAACAGTTATAAGCTGAACATAACAGTATACCAGTTAAAGGGAGGATAGTAGCAGATGAAAATTGATCAACTATCCTAAACAATGCACATGCAATTGGTTGGAATGACATTTAGTGATTACATACAGTGTTAGTTAGATGATCGAGTTTAGGGAACTGTGTGCCTAATTACAGTCGTATGCAAAAGTTTGGGCACCCCTGACAATTTCCATGATTTCCATTTATAAATAATTGGGTGTTTGGATCAGCAATTTCATTTTGATCTATCAAATAACTGATGGACACAGTAATATTTCAGTAGTGAAATTAGGTTTATTGGATTAACAGAAAATGTGCAATATGCATCAAAACGAAATAAGACAGGTGCATAAATCTGGGCACCCCAACAGAAAAATCACATTAATATTTAGTAGAGCCTCCTTTTGCTAAAATAACAGCCTCTAGATGCTTCCTATAGCCTCTAATGAGTGTCTGGATTCTGGATGATTCTGAGTTCATTCCTCCTTACAAAACATCTCCAGTTCAGTTAGGTTTGATGGTTGCCGAGCATGGACAGCCAGCTTCAAATCATCCCACAGATTCTCAATGATATTCAGGTCTGGGGACTGGGATGGCCATTCCAGAACATTGTACTTGTTCTTCTGCATAAATGCCCGGGTAGATTTTGAGCAGTGTTTTGGGTCGTTGTCTTGTTGAAATATCCAGCCCCGGGGTAACTTCAACTTTGTGACTGATTCTTTAACATTATTCCCAAGAATCTGCTGATATTGAGTGGAATCCATGCAACCCTCAACTTTAACAAGATTCCCAGTACCGGCACTGGCCACACAGCCCCACAGCATGATGGAACCCCCACCAAATTTTACTGTGGGTAGCAAGTGTTTTTCTTGGAACGCTGTGTTCTTTTGCTGCCATGCATAACGCCCCTTGTTATGACCAAATAACTCAATCTTTGTTTCATCAGTCCACAGCACCTTATTCCAAAATGAAGCTGGCTTGTCCAAATGTGCGTTTGTGGCGTGTGTGCAGAAAAGGCTTCTTCCGCATCACTCTCCCGTACAGCTTCTCCTTGTGCAAAGTGCGCTGAATTGTTGAACGATGCACAGTGACACCATCTGCAGCAAGATGATGTTGTTGGTCTTTGGAGGTGGTCTGTGGGCTGTTTTTGACCGTTCTCACCATCCTTCGCCTTTGCCTCTCCGATATTTTACTTGGCCTGCCACTTCTGGCCTTAACAAGAACTGTGCCTGTGGTCTTCCATTTCCTCACTATGTTCCTCACAGTGGACACTGACAGCTTACATCTCTGCGATAGCTTTTTGTAGCCTTCCCCTAAACCATAATGTTGAACAATCTTTGTTTTCAGGTCATTTGAGAGTTGTTTTGCCACTCTTCAGAGGAGAGTCAAAGAGAGCAACAACTTGCAATTGGCCACCTTAAATACCTTTTCTCATGATTGGATGCACTTGTCTATGAAGTTAAAGGCTTAATGAGCTCACCAAACCAATTGTGTGTTCCAATTAATCAGTGCTAAGTAGTTACAGGTATTCAAATCAACAGAATGACAAGGGTGCCCAAATTTAGCCTATTTTTCACATCTGATTTAATTTCATACAACTTAATATTGCTACACTAAAAATCTTTGTCTGGACAATACCCCAGTACTCAGCTTTTATTAGAAAATGAATGGCATGCCACTGTGATAATTTTCTGTGACGAAAGAGTAAATTATTATGCAGCCTCAGAGGGGTGCCCAAACTTTTGCATACGACTGTACATGGTGGTTATTGACCTGTGAGTAATGGTCTTACCTGAGCTTATAAAACAGTTAGAAGCTGAACATGACAGTATGCCAGTTGAAGGGAGGACAGTAGGAGGTGACCCAACTGTAGTTTGTAAATGTTTTCCATTGTAGCCAATTCAATTGCATAAACCCTTTGGTAATTCCGAGCTTTAATCACTTAACAAACAAACAGTAAAAACACAAACTAATTGGTAGGTCTACCTTTACTTGTTACATCTGTGAACTTTTCATTATCCTCCTCATGAAGGAATTAAATTAGGAAATATCTTTAAAGATATGTGGGTTTTTTGGTAACAAGACACAAGGCAATATTTCTTAAATTTACCGAAGACAAATAAGTTCTCTAATTAAATATACGTTTTGATATTAGTTGGCAGGGGTCTTTTCTTCATTATTGTGTTCTGATGTATTTCTAATAACTTTAAGACTTTTTCTGGTAATGTTTTCTAAGACCCCTTTTCCATCTATTTGACCAGAAATCAAAGCCTTTGCTTATTCCTAATTTGTATTATGGAAAATTGTTGAAAATATATGTATGCCTTAATTTCTCAAAAATATAGACTCTTAGTTTTCATTTGACACCCAATTTGACATGATCCTTTGAACTTCACATGTTGGTGCTCATGGGTCCTTTTTAGATGGAAATGGCCTAAGATGTTAGAAGAATGGTACACACCTACAATTTTAAGTTTATCTCTTAAATGTATAGATTCCAGAATAATGCTGTTCATCAAGCATAAACTCTGTTTCTCCCACCAGCTCACCAGGGAAGAGGGAAGCCCCCTACCTCACGGAGGGTGGCAGGGAGGCTTTTGACCAGCTCTACAGGCTGTGGGAGGGGGAGATGAGGGTGGTCTGCTCTGCACCCCCCTCGCCCATCCTGCCCCTGCCTCTGGACTGTCAGACCCAGCTGGTCAGCGACCTACTTAATGTACTGATCGGGGTGGCGTCTACTACCTTCCCCCTCAACCAGGTACTGTACCCCATCACCTTCACTCTGGTAGTAGTCTGCATACTACTTTATTTAGTTTGGTGTATAGGATATGTAATATACAGATTTACAGTGTATGTGTGTGTAATATATATATATATATATATATATATATATATATATATATATATATATATATATATATATATATATATATATTACACACACAAGGGTTTTTCTTGATTTGCACTATTTTTTTACATTGTAGAATAACACACATGGAATCATGAGATTCTTCAAAGTAGCTGATTGAGAGAATGCCAAGAGTTTGCAAAGCTGTCATCAAGGCAAAGGGTGGCTATTTGAAGAATCTCAAATATATCATTAATTTTGATTTGTTTAACACTTTTTTGGTTACTACATGATTCCATATGTGTTATGTCATAGTTCTGATGTCTTCACTTTTATTCTACAATGTTAAAAATGGTGCAAATAAAGAAAAACCCATGAATGAGTAATATTCCAAACTTTTGGCCCCCTGTGTGTGTGTGTGTGTGTGTGTGTGTAATTATTTATTTATTTATTTATATATATATATATATATATATATATATATATATATATATATATATATATATATATATATATATATATATATATATATATATATATACACACACTGTAAATCTGTATATTACATATCCTCGCATGTTATACAACAGTTGGTTCTAAACCTGAATGCTGATTGGTTAAAACCACATTCCAGCCGGTGTCTATTCCACAAGTTACCACCGGCTAAATCTATGATGATACAATGCCTATTTACTCTGTTCCATTTGACTGCGCAAACAATCCACTGTCTCATCAGACTTGGGCATTATCACTTAATTAGATAATGGATTCAATTTGTTCTCTTTCTCCAGGTGTGTGTAAACTTTGGCGTTCGCCCCGGAGTGTGTGTGTCGGGAGCGTCAACGGAGAGTGTGTCTCGTTTGCTTGGCGAGCTGGCTCAGTATGGCACCCATTACCTGAGGCTCAGCCGCTTCGTTCTGCAGAGTGCCCAAAAGAGAGGCCTAGTCTTCCAGGTATGGTCCTTCCATCGTTATATACCGCCCTATCACATCTGTTATCTGGGCTCATATTCACAAAGTGTATCAGAGTAAGAGTGCTGATCTAGGATCAGTTTAACCTTTTTATATTATAATTACTGGATAGGGGGAATTATCTGGTGTATAAACAGTGGTGTGGGTTTCAAGGCCTTTTGAAGGAAGACATTAAGGAATAGCCATGGGTAACACTTTACTTAAGGCCTGCAGGTAAAGGCATAATGATGTCATTATAATGCATTATAAATTGGGTGGTTCGAGCCCTGAATGCTGATTTGGCTGAAAGCAACAACAAAACAATTAGTTTGACTTTACTAATTACTTTGGTAAACAGTTTATAATAGCAATACGGTACCTTGGGGGTTTGTGGGATATTGGCCATACACCACACCCCCTTGGGCCTTATTGCTTAATTGTAATACTTTTCATAAGTATAGGGTTGCAAAATTTTCCAGAAATTCTGGTTGGAGAATTCGGTATTTCCTGTTTATTCCCTCCCAATTCCGGGAATCATCCAAACCAGGATATCTGGAAAACCTGGGAATTTTGGGAAAGTTACTGGAACTTTGCAACCATACATTAGTATGTCCATGTATGTCTTTCTCTCAGGCATTTACAGGTGGGCTGCGTAAGTACCTGCATTACTACAGGGCCTGTGTCCTCAGCACCCCTCCCACCCTCAGCCTGCTCACCATCGGCTTCCTGTTCCGCAAGGTGGGCCGGCAGCTCAGGTAAGACCCTTGCTCACAGGTCAATAACCACCGTGAAATTAGGCACACAGTTCCCTAAACTTGATCTAACTGTATGTGAGCAACACTGAATTCCTACAAGACTGTATGTAATCACTAAATGTCATTCCAGCCAATTGCATGTGCATTGTTTAGGATAGTTGATCAATTTTCAACTAATGGCTATATTTTAGGAATTGACGCAGTGGAACGCTGTCTAGTGTCCCCCAGTCAGGCTACTGTTTATTCTGTGTTGTAGGTATTTGTCCGAGTTGTGCTGTGTGGATGGGGCGTCTGGTGTGGGCCAGGCTACCTTCCCTGTGGTAAGTTACACCCCTCTGATACACCACCCTCCTTTCTGTCTGCGTACTCACACACTCTGTCTGTTTTGTCTCAGACATTTAGAGGTGTATGCTACTCAATAGCATAACTTAGCCAGTATCTTGTCTTCTTCAGGGTGTGAAGCTGCTCTCCTGCCTGTACAACGAGGCCCAGAGCAACTGCAGCAATGAGAACTACCCCGTGCTGCTGTCCCTGCTGAAGAGCAGTTGTGAGCCCTACACACGGTCAGTTTTCGTCTGAGACGTCACACTGACCAAGTCCACTGATCTGGCCCACCTATCCCACATGGGATTTATGCTAACCTGCATCCCCAAAAGGCTTTCAAGATGCTTGTAAACAACCTGTCCGATCCTGTTCCTTGTGTGTGTAGGTTTGTGTCAGACTGGGTGTACAGTGGAGTGTTCCGGGACGTGTACGGAGAGTTCATGATCCAGGTCAACGAGGACTACCTCAGCTTCAGAGGTCAGAACATTACACTGCCTGATAACAGTACTCTGCATATACAGTGTTGATTGTAGTGACCAAAGTACAACACCCAGCAACCTCGTCAAACAGTTCAACCCTCTTGTGGTAACGATGTTGGACTGACGGCTCCAGGGACCCGTGTTTGAGTTCAGGTTGGGCTACACCTCGAATTAGCTAATTCCCTAAACCACATTCAAGGACAGACAGTATCACTTTTAGATTTGCTGTGGTTTAGAGCAGGGTTTCCCAAACTCTGTCCTGGGCCCCCCCACTAGCACTACTCAGCTGATTCAAATAACTAACTCATCATCAAAGTTTGATTATTATGAATCAGCTGTGTAGTGCTCGGTCAAAAAACAAAACGTGCACCGAGTTGGGAAACCCTGCTTTAGAGGACTATAGGGCGGCAGGTGGCCTGGAGGGTAGTCAGTAACCGAAAGGTTGCTGGATCGAATCCCCAAACTGACAAGGTAAAAAATCTGTCGTTCTTCCACTGAACGAGGCAGCTAACCTACTGTTCCCCGGGCGCAGAAGACGTGGATGTTGATTAAGGCAGCACCCCGCACCTCTCTGATTCAGAGGGGTTGGGTTAATTGCGGAAGACACATTTCAGTTGAATGCAACCAGGTGTACAACTGACTAGTATCCCCCCTTTTCCTTTCCTATTAGCTGATCTGCCACACTTCATCAACGCCTGCAGGGAACCTACCTAGTGTTTCTCACTCCTGATTTTGAAGGGCATACTAATGTCACTTGCTCTTTTCCACGAGTCAGTTAGTGAACCTATTAGTGGAGCTTGCTTGCCAATGGCAAGTCTCTGGGTTAGGATTTCTTCATGAAATAAATCCTGGTGAATTAGCGCCCCCCAGTGCCTGTACTAGGGTACACAGGTCTATCCTGTTATAATTTCCTAGTCGTTTTTTCTATAGTAGGACCTAAACACCCAACATGAAAAACTCCTGACCCCACTGTAATAGAGTTAGGAAAAACTCCCTTCCTAGTAACTCTCCCCTTCCCTCTCCCCCTAGACAAGCATTTCTGGGTGCAGGGCTATACCCTGATCTCCCGTGATGTGGAGGACTGCGTGCCTGTCTTCCTCAGACACATAGCCAACGACGTGTACGTCTGCGGGAAAACCATCAACTTGCTCAAGATCTGCTGTCCCCAGGTCAGTGTTAATAGGTAATTTACACAGCCATAGTCTCACACTGTGTCGTCCTTGGACTAGGATGAAGTTACTTTCCCTGGACACTGATCTAACGTCTTTATTGTGTTTTTTCTTCTTCTCCTCTAATGGTTAAAGTTAGGCTCTGGGAAGAGACTGAGCTGATCCTAGATCTGTGCTTACGCAAACCTCTACCCGGAGCAGCTTACCAGGCCAAAGTTAAATTTGATCTAGGATCAGCTGTAAATGTAACTCCTGTCTGATATTGTCTCTCTGCCGCAGCATTACATCTGCTGGTCAGAGCTGCCCGTGCCTCGCATCGCTGTCACCTTCTCTCTGCAGGAGGTAGAGGAGATAGAAAGGGACTGTGCCGTGTACCGAGGGCGCATGGAGAGGATCGCCAAGCACAGCGCCACCAGCAGGGAGGAACAGGTACTGCAGCATATCATCAAAGACCCAAGACTATCATGAGAAATGCGTGAAACTCAAACTATAGTGGAAAAACCATATTATTATAATAATAATATATAGGGTTTTAAAGTGCTTTTAACCCCACAGATGCTTTAAAGTGTAGGGCTTGAGAGAGAGAGAGAGAGAGAGAGAGAGAGAGAGAGAGAGAGAGAGAGAGAGAGAGAGAGAGAGAGAGAGAGAGAGAGAGAGAGAGAGAGAGAGAGAGAGAGAGAGAGAGAGAGAGAGAGAGAGAGAGAGAGAGAGAGAGAGAGAGAGAGAGAGAGAGAGAGAGAGAGAGAGAGAGAGAGAGAGAGAGAGAGAGAGAGAGAGAGAGAGAGAGAGAGAGAGAGAGAGAGGCGCTTAAGTGTATTGGGGTGTGTGAGAGGTGATGTACAGATACTCGATTTGAAACCCTCCGTGATATACAGTGAAAATCTATGGCCTATTTTTCAGCTAGAACAGAAGTGGGAGAAGATAGCAGATAGGTCTCTGGTAATGATGGTCTGTTCTCTCTGTCTTTGATAGCAGATAGGTCTCTGTTAATCATGGTCTGTTCTCTCTGTCTTTGTTGCTAGGCCCTGCGCACAGAGCAGGCTCGCCAGGAACTGATTAATCAGGTCAGGCAGTCGGCCGCCAAGACCCTGGAGAGCATCCGCGGTGAGAGGGACACGCACAGTAAAACATTCAGGGCATAAAATTAACACCTGCCAAACGCGGGTAGATTTTGGCATTGGCGGGTAAGAATGTCTAAATCAACAGCTACGTTGGCGTGTGGTAACACTCTGGGCCCCTCAGTGTGATCATTTGATAAAAATAGTCAAGTATGGGCACATGTTCAAGTTGTGATTTATAGCTAAATAAATTCAGTAGCTGCTTTCAAAATATTTCTGCCGTTTTGTTTCATATCCGGTAATGCAAAAAATAAATCTGAATCCTAACGTTATAGCTATCCCACCTATGAGCACTGTGAGTGTTGAAATATACATTTTTAGAAGCAATGGGCACAGGCATAAAAGTTGGTCTAATTTACTTGAGTCTACTAAAGTGAGACTTTAGTATTTCTTGGTTCACAAGCTAGGTTGCTTTTCAATGTTTGAGTTTGCTCCCACATCATTGGCCTCTTCTAGTGACATTCTCACAGGCACAAATGATGACTATAGTGACCCTGTTACCAAAGTAACCTTAAAGGAATCAGCTCAAATTAATGGCCTGATATTTTTGTTAAAATACTTCCGGTCACAGAATATGAAATTAAATGTAGCAATATACCACATTACTTATTACTAGTGCTCATCTGGTTTTGTGTGTTTGTGTAATTATGTTTTTTTTTAAATGATTTAGGCTGTTAATAAATCAGTGGCTGTTATACAACATTCTTAGTTATAGGCCCTGAAAACATGCAATACATACACTGCTACACATGCAGATACACACACAAACACCTCGCTACAACACTGATTACAGGTTATTTACACCATTGCTCACAACACACCGATTATACCTTACAGGTTCTTTACAACATTGCTCACAACACCGATTATACCTTACAGGTTCTTTACAACATTGCTCACAACACCGATTATACCTTACAGGTTCTTTACAACATTGCTCACAACACACCGATTATACCTTACAGGTTCTTTACAACATTGCTCACAACACCGATTACACCCCAAATGAACTTGGCACATCACTCTAAGAGCCCTCTATAAACCTAAGGATTCCTCACAGAGACGGATGGGAGAAGGGGGGCTGATATGAGAGAGAAAAGGCTTTGAACAGCTTCCAGCACTGCAGGGTGTAAAATCTAATCATTGCTCACATAGTTTAAGAAACTGCTCATATAATTTATTACTTCAAAGATGTGCAGTGGGAAGTGAATGAAGCTTGGGCCAAGTACCGCTGTGTGTGTGTGTGCGCGTAAGAGTGTGTATGTAACCAGCCGCTGCTCTCTCTCGCCCCCTGCAGGGCGCCAGGTGTCGCAGCGTCTGGCCGAAGAGGCAAAGAAGAGGGAGCGTTTTGAAGAGCTGAGACAGCACTTGGAGGAGGAACAAGAGGTTAGAGGGAGGGAGGGAGGGAGGGAGACTTTCACTTTACTCCTCAACTGTCTTCCTTTTGACCTTCATATCTACACACACTTAAGATGGAGCGAGAGAAAGAAGGAATGGGAGAAAAACAAACAATGACTCTTTAACTCTGTTTTGCATCATATAAACACCAGCTAGGAAAACAACACTGTCCTTTAATCTTCAGAGCTGTGTTACTGTTGTCTTGCCTCAGTTGTGGGGTGTGTGTAACCTGTGTGTATGTGACCTGTTTGTGTGACCCATGTCTGTGCATGTTTTGTGATGGTTGCAGTGGCACAGTGCAGCCAGGAGGAAGGAGCAGGAGGATGAATACAGCTTTGCCAGGGAGCTGAGAGACCGAGAGAAGCGACTACAGGCCCTGGAGGAGCAGCTGGAAATCAGAGCCAGGTCTGGCCACTAGGGCGCGCCACCACACCATACACACATTACACAAAAAGCATTATTTTAAGCTATATTTGTTTGCAAAGTCTCCTAAGACAATTCAAGCATAAATAATAGTTTTAAATGTGGTTATTATGACAAAGGGAAGAGTTGCACTAATTTCCTAATCAAATCATGACATTATCTTGATCTTCAAGACAAGCCTGTGTAGGGTGAAACCTGACACTTAAATAACCGGAGATAACAATGCAACCTGGTCCTCAGGAAGGAACTGATTGCCCAGTACAGCCACCTATCAGAGAAAGCGGCCAAGAGGGAGTGGCGGGCCATGTGGAGAGTTCAGCGAATGAGATTGGACGATTCCCGGGCCCAGTTCCTACAGCAAGACCAACAGGAGACTGAGGTCAGTACTCTCTCTTATTTAACCTTTATTTAACTAGGCAAGTCAGTTAATAACAAATTCTTATTTACAATGACGGCCTACCTACAGGGTCAGCCCCTGGAGCAAATTAGGGTTAAGTGCCTTGCTCAAGGACACATCGACAGGTTTTTCACTTTGTCGGCTCGGTTATTCGAACCAGCGAACTTTCTGTTACTGGCCCAATGCTCTAACCGCTAGGCTACCTGCCGCCCGCCCGTCAAAGGAGGTTACTTAGAATGGTGTAAATTAGAGGTCTTCACAGGTCCAAAAAGTTGGACCCGTTCCAAAATGGACCTGGGACTTTCCCCACCCGGACCCGATATGCATTAATACATTTTTTTAAATATATAGACCCGTTCTGAACGGACCTGAAAACAACTAGACCCGTACCGGTATAGACCTGGTCGGATGCAGACCCATTTACAATACGATCCGAGTGAAGGAAGCAGCAGCAAAGTCATTTAAGCTACTTTATTAATCGGAGCTGAAACAGCGCGAGAGGATGGAGAGAGGTGTGGCTCTAGCAGGCGGGGGATGGACCGTACTGTGAGCCAGTGACATAGGGAGGGAGAGACTGCAACCGACCAAGCAAATTCACGTTATAGTAGACTCATAGCTGCCATAGCCCTGAATGCTGATTGGCTGACAGCCGTGGTATAACAGGTAAGTAGCAGCCAGCCTACCTGTTGTTGTAGCTGTTGTTGTAGCCTATCATTCTCCTTTAACTTCTAATTCTGTCATTTTAATACCATCTTCCATTGGTTAGATGTCTCCTAACGTTTGCCACACAAGGAGTAAGGCTCTATGAATGTATTTTGGATGACTTATGATTGGCCAACAACAAACTACTCGCGCCACTCTCATGAAAAGCAAGAGCAGCACCATAAATTATACAATTTCTCTCTCTTTCTCTCTCTACTGCAGCATTCACGTTTTGGATCTGTACGGGCCCTTTCGGACATGTCGGTTAAAATTACACATAAAATTACACATCATATCAGACCCCACCAAGATTATTTAGAATTGTGGTTCAGGTCCAGATCGGGTATTCGGGTACAGGTGGATCTGTGAAGACCAATTATTATTGTGATGATGATGATGATAATGCTGTAATGTACTATTCTTATCTAAACCCCCAGGCTATTCTGAAGAAGTATCCTGTGGGAGGGCAGAGACCCCCCCTGGAAATACTACTGCCAGCTCCAGCTCAGACCACTCAACCATCAGCACAGGTATGTAAGTGTGTGTGGGGTGGCACAATGTAAAATAAATACATATACAGCCTATTTAAAAGTGCAATGCCAAAAAATCAGAGAAGTGTAAGCTTGACTGAGTGTGATCTCTGCTCTTTGCCATAACCTCGCTGTTCCCATCCCTGTCTTGTACAGGAGTTTCTATCCCCAGAGCCCTGTGAGCAGCAGTCAGGGGAGCCATACCAGGCCCCCCTCCACCACCAATCCTCTCCCCCTGCATCCCCCTCCACGAAACTCGACCCCATCCTCATCTCGGAGCACATCGAAGTCAATGACTTCCTGCCCACGCCGGCCGACAGCCTGCAGGTGGACCAAGCCCTACAGGAGATTGGGTCTGACCTCCCGGAGGCTCCTGCTCCTTCTAAACCCATAGACTATGACTTTAGCGCCCCCTACAGTCCCCTTGAGGGAGTGACGGCCCCGGCCCCTGCTAGACCTCGCTGGGGTCCTGCAGTACAGCCAGACGTGGCTCACCCTCACCCTCACATCCCAACAGGTCCCCCTGAGTCCACTCTAGGCATAGGGTGTGTTGTGTCTGGGACTGTAACTCTCCCATCTCCACTACCTGGAAGTACCTACGGCCATTCTTCAGACTCCACTATGGGTGTAGGGTGTGTGGTGTCCGGAGCTGAGGTTATGGAGGCCTTCCCCAGGCCCAGTCCCCATGGCCAGGCCTCCCAGTCTAGCATCCCCCTGGGCCAGTACTCCTCTGATGTGGCCCTGGCTCTCCACACAGCCAATGTCCACGGACACCCCTCACAGACCACAGTGCAGCTGGTGGATGGAAGTGAGGCAAAGCAGATGGACTGCAGGCAGGAGAATACGGAAGACTCATCACCCCCAGAGGGCATCGTAAAAGAGGCTGAAGGGACTGTAGAGGCATCATGCCAGGTGGAGATAAAGCCAGCTGAGATAGAGAAACTAGACAGTGTTGGAGCAGAGGAACAGACGTCTGGTTCTCTCAGGGAGGCTCCTGCCGCCTCCACCCCAGAGCAGGGCCATGACAGTGGGTATCACCCAGGACAGGCCTCCCTTTCTCTCTCTGGATCTTCCAGTGTGTCAGAGCTCCCTACTGCCAACGTTCAAGGCCATGCCTCAGATGCTCATATTAAAGTCGGAGAGCACGTTTCAGATGTGGAAGCCCCTCTCTCTTCTCAAAACGTTCATGGTCACTCATCTGATGCTAACATAAAGGTAGGAGAGTTTGTTTCGGAGGTGACCGCTCTTCTTCCAACCGCCAATGTTCACGGTCACTCATCTGACGCTCATATTAAAGTTGGAGAGCACGTTTCTGAAGTGGTCGCCTCCCTTTTCACCCAGAACATTCACGGTCATGCCTCGGACGCGCACATCAAGGTCGGGGAGCACATGTCAGAAGAGGTCGCCTCCATTCACCCCCAAAACATCCATGGTCACTCATCCGACACTCACTTCAAGGCGGGTGAGTTTGTGTTGGACGCAGAGCCCTCCCGACCACGCTGGAGCAAGCATGGTCACGCCTCAGACTGCACACTTCAAGTAGGCTGTGTGATGTCAGGCACAGAACCAGTACTCTCCCCTTTACCTGGTAGCACCTACGGCCATTCCTCTGAGTCCACTCTAGGCATGGGGTGTGTTGTCTCTGGCGTTGAACTGCTTCATGCTCCTCTACCTGGAAGTGACTTTGGACACTCCTCAGACTCAACCCTGGGTGGAGGGTGTGTGGTGTCAGGAACGGTAACACTTCCTTCTCCGATACCTGGGAGTGACTACGGCCATTCGTCAGATTCAGCGATGGGCGGAGGGTGCGTGATATCTGGGATTGAACCACTTCGAGCTCCTCTTCCCGGTAGCAACTTCGGACAGTCCTCAGACTCTACCCTGGGCATAGGGTGTGTGGTGTCGGGTGTAAACCCTCTGCCCTCCCCCATCCCTGGCAGTACCTACGGCCACAGCTCAGACTCTGCCCTGGGAGTGGGCTGTAAGGTAAAGGAGACTGGTAATGAATACGACGCCCGGACCCAGGAGCAGCAGGAACAGCAGCGGCTGGCCGAGGGCATCTCGTCCTGGGCAGCGGGCTTGGCTCTGTCACCTGGAGAGAGCTCAGAGAGGGAGTACCTCCGCTCCCTGGCGGCTCAGTACCAGGTGGAGCAGTACGAAGACTGCTACAGTCTAATGAGTGAGTCACGTCAAATACACATAGGCCTACATGTACAAATACTATCTAATGCAGTCTACTCTAGTCATTGCGTCATACGGGACAGTCACAAGTCATTGCGTCATACGGGACAGTCACAAGTCATTGCGTCATACGGGACAGTCACAAGTCGTTGCGTCATACGGGACAGTCACAAGTCGTTGCGTCATACGGGACAGTCACAAGTCGTTGCGTCATACGGGACAGTCACAAGTCGTTGCGTCATACGGGACCGTCACAAGTCGTTGCGTCATACGGGACAGTCCCAAGTCGTTGCGTCATACGGGACAGTCCCAAGTCATTGCGTACGGTAGCAGGAATAGACTGCTCTAGTCTAAAATAGCACAGTGGAACTCGATAAATTGCACAACACTAATGTAAAGCAATGTTTAAACTAAGATGACCACATGATGAATGTATAATATACTTACCATCTAACTGAAAACACAACAATTACTAAATGGTACAATCAGGCAATGGTACATTTAATATACTTATATATTTTTTTTAAGTAGAATCTCACAGTGTGCTTCTATGTGCTGTGTCCCCTCCACAGCGTTGGCCCCAGAGTGTCACCCCTTGCATCAGGTGACGCGGGGCCCCTGGGGCCTCCCGGTGGACCCGTCGCTCCGCAGGGCCACAGACACCACGGTGGTGCAGCTTAGTGGGATGGTCTCCCTACCCGTCCTCATGAAGCACTCTGTCACCACTCCACTCATCACACAGTGAGTGTGTTCCTTTTTAGGGAAGAAGGAGTCCACATCTCTCTATTTGTGGGCTTATTACTGACTGTTTGGTACTCCTGTTAACCCTCCTTCTCTCTGTCTCTCAGTGTATCCTTGGTGAACAAGGCGGTGGTGGACTACTACTTCGTAGAGCTTGGAGTGGAGAGGCACTTTGAGGCCCTCAGGCACTTCCTGCTCATGGAGGACGGGGAGTTCGCCCAGTCTCTCAGTGACCTGATCTTTGAAAAGGTGAGATTGAGCTATGGGAGTAACCTTACCTACAGTGCCTTCAGAAAGTATTCATACCCCTTGACCTACTCTACATTTTGTTTTACAGCCTGAATTCAAAATGCATTCAATATTATTTTTTTTCTCACCCATCTACACACTACCCCATAATGACAAAGTGAAAACATGTTTTTAGACATTTTTGCTAATTTATTTCAAATTAAATACAGAGATATCTCATTTACATACAGTGCCAGTCAAAAGTTTGGACACGCCTTCATAGTTTTGATCTCTCCACTAATACTCTACAATGTAAAAAATTAAGAAAAACCCTGGAATGAGTGACTATTGACTGCTACTGTAAGTATTCACACCCCTGAGTCAATACTTTGTAGAAGCAACTTGCCTCAAACATAATGCTTTGTATTCAGGACAAAGTTAATTTATTAGCCAATTATTTTAGCAGTTTTACTTTAGTGCCTTACAGGATGCATGTTTTGGACTAGTTTTATTCTGTACAGGCTTTCTTCTTTTCACTCGGTCAGTTATGTTAGTATTGTGGAGTAACTACAATGTTGTTGATCCATCCTCAGTTTTCTCCTATCTCCTATCTGTATCTGTTTTTAAGTCACCATTGGCCTCATGGTGAAATCCCTGAGTGGTTTCCTTCCTCTCCGGCAACTGAGTTAGGAAGGACGCCTGTATCTTTTTAGTGACTGCGTGTATTGATATACTATCCAAAGTGTAATTACTAACTTCACCATGATCAAAGGGATATTCAATGTCTGCTTTTTAAATGTTTACCCATCTACCAATAGGTGCCCATCTTTGTGAGGCATTTGAAAACCTCCCTAGTCTTTGTATTTGAATCTGTGTTTGAAATTCGCTGCTCGACCTGAGGGACTTTTCAGATAATTGTATGTGTGGGGTACAGAGATGAGGTAGTCATTCAAAAATCATGTTTAACAATATTATTGCACACATATTATGTGACTTAAGCACATGTTTACTCTTCAACTTATTTAGGCTTGCCATAACAAAGGGCTTATTTATTGACTCAACATTTCAGAATTTTATTTTTTTATCAATTATATTCATAATTCCATTTTGATATTATGGGGTTTTGTCTGTCTTTTTATTCAAGCTGTAACACAACAAAATGTAGAAAAAGTCTAGGGGTGTGTATACTTTCTGAAGGCACTGTTTGGGCGTTTCATGCACACGGATACACACACAATGTCTGTGTGTGTATCCGTGTGTATTTGTGTTTTGCCTTGGAGTGTGTTTTCGGTTTTATCTGTCTGGGTATCTGTTTTGTCCGTATGTCTCCATACGTAATCTCTGTGTTCTCCTCTGTCAGATGGGCAGTGGTCAGACTCCTGGAGAGCTGTTGACTCCTCTGGTCCTGAACTCCATCCTGAGTAAGGCTCTTCAGTACAGTCTTCATGGAGACAGTTCGCTGGCCCCTAACTTCACCTTCGCCCTGCGCTTCCTCCCCGAGACCTTCCACCCTCACGCCCCCGATGCGCTCAACTGCCTGGAGCTACGCTACAAGGTCGGAGGAGAGGGTGTGTGGGTGTATGAGTGAGCAGTAGATCGCTGACATCACTGAAAGTGTGATGTAGTACTGTTCTTGGTGTGGAAAATGATATCGGTTTGATCCTCTTGAATTAATTTGGAGAGCGGCTTTTTGAAGACTGAATAATGATTTCCTAATCTCCTGCATCCCCTTATTTACTACTCTGTTACATCTGACCCTCATATTCTCTCTTTCTCTCCCTCTCTCTCTCAGGTGGACTGGCCGTTGAACATCATCATCACAGACAGCTGTATGAACAAGTACAACCGTCTCTTCTCCTTCCTGCTGCAGCTCAAACACATGGTGTGGAGCCTCCGAGACGTCTGGTTTCACCTCAAGAGGACCGGTAAGGGCTCCATCTCTGGAATAGAATGAAGGACAAAAAAAAAAGCCCTGTAGAAAGGGAATTGGGAAAGAAAGGCATACCGCTGCTCTCAAGTGTTTTAATACAACCTGCACCACATCAGTTATTTTAAAGCGCTAAGGAGCACATTCATGCTCAGGCTTTTCTTTATTTTATAGATCCAGTCATAATTATGCCACGACCCCAAAGTAACCCATCAACTAATGTGCCTGTTTGTGTCCCCCCAGCGCTGGTGAAAGGTGCGGGCTGCTCGGTGCAGTTCCGCCAGCTGCAGCTGTACAGACACGAGATGCAACACTTTGTGAAAGTGATCCAGGGCTACATCGCTAACCAAATCCTGCAAGTGTCCTGGTTAGAGTTCACCACTAAGCTGGCCAGTGCCTCGGACTTGGACGCCATACACCGCATACACGCCGACTACCTCAACAGAGCAATCTTCAGGTTAGAGACACACCCACACACGCTGACTACCTCCACGCATTATACAGGAATCCTACCCTCGACTTTGAACTCAGCCTGCTCTCAACATGTTATCTTTAACTCAGTATGAAGCCTACATCTGTTTCCTCTCCTCCCCTCCCCTCCCAGGGGTCTGCTGACAGAGAAGGCAGCTCCAGTCATGAACATCATCCACAGTATCTTCAGTCTGATCCTGAAGTTCCGGGCCCAGCTGATTGCACAGCCTTGGGACAGCCAGCAGGGGGAGGCAGTGCACCCCAGCTTCATCGCCATGCAGCAGTCATACAACACCTTCAAATACTACTCCCACTTCCTCTTCAAAGGTAAGGATCGGGTCGAAACCTCACTGGCCTCTGGTGAACTTTCTAATGAGAGTCGAGGGTAGTTTCTAGCTGGAGAAAGGGATATGTTAAATTCCAAATCAACATCTGGCAGTCCTTATTCCTGTACACCTCTTGTGGTTAGTTGGTAACTGGGTATGTTATTGGTCACAGACACATATTTAACAGATGTTATTGCAGGTGTAGTGAAATGCTTGTGTTTCTATTTCCAACAGTGCAGTAATATCTAACAATACAGAAATCAAAAAGTAATGTTATAAATATTAGGACGCGCAATGTCGGAGTGGCATTGACTAAAATACAGTAGAATACAGTATATACATATGAAAGAGTAAAACCGTATTTAAATATTATTGAAGTGACCAATGATCCATTATTAAAGTGACCAGTGATTCCATGTCTATGTATATAGGACAACAGTCTTCAAGGTGCAGGGTTGAGTAACCGGGTGGTAGCCGGCTACTGCCAGTGACTAAGCTCAGGTCAGTGTACTGGGTGGAGGCTAGTGATGGCTATTTAACAGTCTGATGGCCTGGAGATAGAAGCTCTTTTTCAGTTTCTCGGTCCCAGCTTTGATGCACCTGTACTGACCTCGCCTTCTGGACGATAGCAGGGTGAACAGGCTGTGGCTCAGGTGGCTGTGGTCCTTCTTGGCTTTCCTTTGACACCGGGTGCTGTAGATGTCCTGAAGGGCAGGCAGTGTGCTCCCGGTGATGCGTTGGGCTGACCGCACCACCCTCTGGAGAGCACTGTGGTTACAGGTGGTGCATTTGCCGTACCAGGCGGTGATACAGCCCGACAGGATGCTCTCAATGGTGCATCTGTAAAAGTTTGAGGGTCCAAGCCGAATTTCTTCAGCCTCCTGACGTTGAAGTGGCGGTGTTGCGCCGCCTTCACCACACTGTCAGTGATGTGTATGCCGAGGAACTTGAAGATTTTACCTCCACTGCAGTCCTGTGGATGGGGGCATGGTCTCCCTGCTGCCTCCTGAAGTCCACAATCATCTCCTTTGTTTTGTTGACATTGAGGGAGAGGTTATTTTCCTGGCACCACTCCGCCAGGGCCCTCACCACCTCTCTGTAGGCTCGTCATTTTTGGTTACCCGTACACTCACTTCTGTCATCATGAAGTGCCTGAGAGACTAGTTAAGGATCATAAGGATCAACTCAATCATCAAGTTGATGATTGAGTTGGAGGCCCCTGTGTTGAGGGTCAGTGAAGTGGAGGTGTTGTTTCCTACCAGCCCCGGTCAGGAAACCCAGTTGCAAAGGGCGGGGTTCAGATCCAGGGCCCCGAGCTTCATGATGAGCTTGGAGGGTACTATGGTGTTGAAGGCTGAGCTGTAGTCAAAGAACAGCATTCTTACATAGGTTTTCCTCTTGTCCAGATAGGAAAGGACAGACAGTGTGCGATTACATCGTCTGTGGCTCTATTGGGGCGGTATGCAAATTGAAGTGGGTCTAGGGTGTCAGGTAAGTTGGAGGTGATATGATGAGTGTACGGGGCGATAAGTCATTTAGTTCAGTTACCTTTGCTTTCTTGGGTACAGGAACAATGGTGGACCTCTTGAAGCAAGTGGGGACAGCAGACTGGGCTAGGGAGAGATTGAATATGTCCGTAAACACTCCAGCCAGCTGGTCTGCGCATGCTCTGAGGACTTGGCTAGGGATGCCGTCTGGGCCGGCAGCCTTGTGAGGGTTAACACGCTTAAAATGTCTTATTCACGTCGGTCACGGAGAAGGAGAGCTCACAGTCCTTGGGTGCGGGCCGCGTCGGTGGCACTGTTCTCCTCAAAGAAGGTGTTTCGCTTGTCTGGGAGCAAGACGTGGGTGTCGGTGATGTGGCTGGTTTTCCCTGCCACATACGTCTCGTGTCTGAGCCGTTGAATTGCGACTCCACTTTCTCTCCACTGACGTTTTGCCTGTTTGATTGCCTTACGGAGGGAATAACTGGACTGTTTGTAACTTCATGTTTGTCTCTTACCCTTCTGAAAAGTGTGAGTAAGTCCTTTAACCAATCAAGCAAATGGCTAAAACCTATCTCTGTGGTGTCTCCTCAGTGGTGACCAAGCTGGTGAACCGAGGATATCAGCCTCACCTGGAGGACTTCCTGCTACGCATCAACTTCAACAACTACTACAAAGACTCCTGAACGTACGTGTGTAGAACACTGTGTGGTAGATAATCAGACTAGGCCTTGTAGGCGTCTTATTGTCCTTATCTTTGTGTATAGAAACTAATGATACGTTGACTTGTGTACATGTGTACAAATCTCTCCCCACAGCCATTGCAATATGTGGTACTGTATATTTGTGGCATGAATAATATACCCTATTAAAGAAACAACATGCGTTGTATTTACATTTTAAATGTACCTCGACAACCTGTTTGACAGCGTCAATGTGCCTGACCATACAGTATTATGCCTCCTGTCCACAATGGTGTCTGCTGTCAACAACTTTACAGCCCATGCTGATGCCAAACACGACCCAAAGCTCAGGTGCCTCTCCTCTGCCCCCCCCCCCCATTCCTAAGCTCTGTGTGTCAATAAAATAAATGCTTCATTTTGTAATGTAAACGTAAAAAAAACTTCAAAGGGAGTAATAAAATGTCACTTATATTTATTAACGATTTCATGTTAACTTTTTTTTTTTTGAAAACTATAGGTCAAACAATGAATGTAAAGTTATGTGAAGGGGGAACACTTGTAAATTACCTTTGCTTGTATATGACAGAGAAATTCCAGCAAAAGAGAGCATTGCACTTGCAATTTTTTTTAAAAACATTTCCCCTGACAGTGTATTGTACTTAGAAAGCAGAAAGAGAACAGGGGAGTTTGAGCAATATGAAGGGCAGACAGTAAGGATTACAGAACATGGATCCTCTCAAATTTTCACTTAGTCATGCATTGATGTCCACGGGAGACTAAGTTGAAATGACTTCAGTGGAAGTAAGGATTCACTCCTTAACGGTCTCCTTCATGTTTTAATGAGTAAACAATGCAGGAATGCGTGTCTAGACACAGACATTTTAAACAGAATGTCACGAGAGCCCTTGAGGGAAAAGGAAGGAACAGGCCTGATAATGACAGACTAAGAATAAACACTGAGGCAAAACCCTGTACAAGCTGTTTTAAAGTTGCCAACTCGGCATGCAAGCAAACACCTTGGTCAACACTGACCTTGCGGTCTACGCAAAGTCAAGCTTGGAACCAATTGTCATTATTATTCCACAATACAAAAACATCTCCCGTTCAGAAACAGTGCATACATGATGTTTAGTATGGCAGGTTATCACACACAGGAATACAAGCCCTTAATGCTCTATTCAATCAGATCCGTCATCCGCATAGCGGTTGTTTTTGCGGTGTCGCCTGTTAGAGCTGTCAATGGCTCCTGGCATTATACCTACAGCGGACATTGCCATTGGCTGCACGCAGTCGCATTAAGATAAATCCCATGCAGCCTTGTTTACAAGTTTGAACAGTGGAATGTGAGATGCAATCTACGCCTTGATTAGGATGATAGAAATTCTCATTTAGTTTAATGATTTTTCAATTTGGGCATAATTATTTCTACCGGTTCATGGCCCGTGATGTAAACAGGCAAAAGCGGCGGGAGGAGCGTCCTCAAATCGAACGGTAATCTGCACCGCTCTGTCATGTCAAGGCAGCATGGTGCATTGTCCAAAAACATACAGCTCTTTTACATAAAATGTTTGAATTTTCAAACTAGCTTTAATTGGGAAGGCAGAAAAAGTGTTATCTAAAGCATCACTTTTTCATGTGAAAACACAGAATCCTACTCATTACTCGACGTGCTCAATTACTTCCCAACTTTTGTTTTGTGCAGACTTTTCCGGGGGCTTAGAATGGGGTGCCTGGCTCATGCCCGAATGCAATCAACTTTCAGCCAGTGCAAAACACCTACACAGGCAAGATTAATCAAAATGCACTCAATGATTGCAAGAGCAGCTGCTCATCGATTTGACGCAGTTCCACCGTGAAAACATCCGCTATGCGGCTGTCTGTTATCGCGGGTTAACGCTTGATCTTATTGAATCTAGGCCTTAGTCTTGTTTTAGATTTAGCATTCCTCCATTGGTAAAAGGTAGGCATTCTGCTTCCTTGCGGTTGGTTAATTGAACAGTTCAGGAGATGTTTTGCTTCAGTACCAAAGGCAGACAGACATCTTCCCACTGGATTGGAATTAAGGGAAACTCAACTAAGCACATCATAATGAATTCATGCACCGTATCACTTACTGATTCAGAAAATAACAGACTATGATTTCTTCAATGTTTGACATCTTATAGACACTGTGTAATAGATCATATTTACATTTTGAAGGCCATTGAAAAATGGAGAAAAAAAAATTCACACACCGAGTAACATCCGAAGAGAGACTAGTAAGGAATGTTGCCAAATAAAGCTCCAAGTAGATTCTACAGGTAGTGGTTTATAAAATAAAAAAAGAGCATTATAAACTAAATGGATGGGGACTATCATCTTACTGTTTGTATGGCAGGTGTATTGTTCTGAATCCTCTCACATTGCATTTTGGTTTCTGTCCTACCATGACTCATTCATACTCCCAAACAGGCTTCTATGCCACCTTGCCCACTGCTTAAAGACACATATGGTTGGTTCACTGACACGTTGCCTTCCAGACAACAAGGAACGTGAGTTTAGCATCACATGGTACACCAAAATTCTGACAACAGTACCTTCACCTGTCCTTCCTTGAGATTAAAACCTTACTTCCTAATGCTGCCAGATAATATCTGAAGCTAGTGCATTCTGCTACAGACATCAAGCCTTTGATTAAATAGAAACCTTGGAAGTGCATTCTTGTCTTGTAGGAATAAAAGATGTACAGTATGTCATATGAAGTGCTGCTGACAAGACCTACATGTAAGTCATCATGGCCATCCATCTCTACACAATAGTACCACTAAACACACAGCTATGAAATGTAAACCTATTACTGTTGGGGAAAGGGACCACCCACCCTCAGTTTAAACTGACAGGATGTCTGGGGAAAATAGAGGTAAAATAGTTAACCTAAACATTGTCCCTTTGTATAAGTACCTGTACATCACTTCAGTGGTCATGAGAGAGATACACCATATAGACCCGGGGGGGGGGGTCTACATGTACCAGACTAGAGCCAGGGGAAGGGCTCATGAGAACATCTCAACACCACGTGAGGAGGCGTTTTGTGGGGGAACCTCTGACTCTCTCCCCTGGTCCTGGTACTGTGAGGCGTGGCTAGGCCTCAGACTCCTCCTCATCCGGTACTCCTCCGTTAGCCGTGTCACCCGTCTCGCTGTCCAGCAGGAGAAACTTGCCATCGTTGGTCAGAGGCATGTTCTTCATCAGCTGGGCTAGAGCCTCCGGGTCCTGTACACACACACAGAGCAAGAGTGAGACAGAGATTCAGATGCATAGAAATACCAAACAGCATTGAATTTATTATAGGGTTAGATTGAGATTTTATTATTTTTTTTAAACGTACCTTCTTTGCTTCTATAATATCCTTCCCCAAGCTTATCGTGTAACATATCTGTGAATAAAGATATGACACGAATTACAATGTGAAACCGAGTAACCCAGGGCAAGTGCCACATACACCCTGGTTCGATTCCAGGCTGTATCACAACCGGCTGTGATTGGGAGTCCCATAGAGCGGCGCACAATTGGCCCAGCGTAGTCAGAGTTTGGCCGGTGTAGGCCGTCATTGTAAATAAGAATTTGTTAACTGACTTGCCTGGTTAAATAAAGGTGACAAGTAAACTGACATAATGAATGTGTTTTATGATACTTACCTTCTCTCCCTCCGTGTTGCTCTCGAAGACAAACGCACTAAAGGAGGGCTCTCCCTCCTCGGACCCCTCGCTCCAGTCTCGCCCCTCGACCACGAAGCCCATCAACCTGCCGTTCTCCTGGTGGGCCGCAAACTGGGTCACCTCCTGTAGCTGGAACTGAGGGGGAGGAAATAATTAATTCATACTGAATACCTACGGCTATCACCAGGAATGAAGACCTAGGTAACAAACAATACAGTCATTCCATAGATTACTATAGTATACTATGAGAGTCAGTCAGTGGAGGCTCATAATAATGTCTGGAACAGAGCAAATGGAATGGCAAAAAAACATGTGTTTAATACCATTCCACTGATTCCACTCATTTTTTTATTTAACCTTTATTTAACTAGGAAAGTCAGTTCAGAACAAATTCTTATTTACAATGAGGGCCTAACTACAGGGTCAGCCCCTGGAGCAAATGAGGGTTAAGTGCCTTGCTCAAGGACACAGACAGATATTGTTTTTTTCACCTTGTCAGCTCGGGTATTCGAACCAGCAAACGTTTGGTTACTGGCCCAACACTCTAACCGCTAGTCTACATGCCACCACCAACCTCCTGTGATCAGAGTCAACTAAGTAAGATTTCCATTGAACTTACACTGATTCTTGTGACTTGTGTCCGGGGGTCAATCAACCTGTTGTAAAGAAAACACCATTTGTCAACATAGCAAGCAGAGCCGAAGCATAGTGGCAAGGTTAAACTCCCTAGGAACTTTCATGGGCCTCCTGTCTGCCCTGTGTTTGTACCTGAGACAGCTGCTGGTGACCATGAGATGGGACTCTGTGGTTCTGAAGATGTTGTGGATGGCTCGGGCCGCCAGCACCTGTCTCATAGCCTCATAGATCACTTCCTGGGTTTGTCCCGAACGAACCGCCATTGAGCCCAGGAACCGCACCGCAAACACCTGCTGCAACAGAGAGTCTGCAGACACACACACAGGAGACAGACGATCAGGGGATGTGTAGTGCACAAGAGTAGAGCACCAATGAAAACTGGATTGGAGACACTCCTACCATCGCTTTCAGGGGAGCAGTCATCATCGGTTTCTCCGAAAGGGTTTGTACGCCTGTCGGGAAGGAAACACGCTCAATTCAACCTAGTAGAGCTTTTATTGTACAAATCAGCCAACAGGAAATGGTTCTGACACCCCAGCCCCTGTGGCATCGGTTTTACCTCCCTCCGACCCTGTTCTGGTCCTGGAACTCTGAAGCAGGCAGCATAATGTCAAACTGGATGGGTGTCCCTGGAACTATAAGGTCCTCTGGCTCTGGAGCACTGGCGCTCTTCTGGGACGCACTGCTAGAGGACTGCACCCCACCTGGCTTAGCCCTGCAGAGAGAGGGAGGGAGGTGACGAGAGAGACAGAGTGAGGGAAAAAGAGATACAAAAATAAGTAAGATGACTACTATCAGAATTCCTGAAATAACACACGCAGATACTCTTTATTTTTCAGGAAAAGCAAGGCGTTTCCTCTGCATGAGAGGCTAACCTGTCTGGGTTGGGCGAGCCCTCTCCCCTCTTCTCAAAGCTGGTGATTGGAGTGACCGCCTGGATAGCTGTCTGGTTCAGTCTGATGGCCACTGCCTAAAGAGGGGACCAGGGTGCAGCTTCTGTCATTACGCTGTAATAATGATAACAGTCCTAACATTATGCGCTGTGAATATCACATGGTGCCACAAGTTTTGGCTAATTCTATTGAGAAAATGGTAGATTGAGGCAGGCATAGCAGACGTCTGTGATCAAATACACTGAATATACAAAACATTAAGAACACCTTTCCAAGACAGACTGACCAAGTGAAAGCTATGATTCCTCATTGATGTCACTTGTTAAATCCACTTCAAATCAGTGTAGATGAAGGGGAGGAGACAGTTTAAAGAAGGATTTTTAAGCCTTGAGACATATTGTGTATGTGTGCTAGCGGTGTCACTACAAATCCTGGTTCGATTCCTGGCTGTGTCGCAGCTGGCCGCGTTCGGGAGACCCATGAGGCGGCGTACAATTGGCCCAAAATTGTCCGGTTTAGGGGAGGGATGGCTGGCCGGGATGTCCTTGTCCCATCGCGCTCTAGCGACTCCTGTTGTATGGTGTTTCCTCCGACACATTGGTGCAGCTGGCTTCCGGGTCAAGCGGGCATTGTGTCAAGAAGCAGTGTACTTGGCGGGGTCGTGCTTTGGAGGTCGCACGGCTCTCGACCTTTGCCTCTGCACAGAAGTTAAAGCGATGGGACAAGACTAACTACCAATTGGATACCACGAAATTGGGGAGAAAAAGGGAGAAAAGAAAGTGAATGACTTCATTCTGCGGTCCAACTCATCCCAAACCATCTCAATTGGGTTGAGGTTGGGTGATTGTGGAGGCAAGGTCATCTGATGCAGAACTCCATCACTCTTTTACAGGGTGGCAGGTAGCCTAGCGGTTAGAGCTTTGGGCCAGTAACCGAAAGGTCGCTGGTTCAAATTCCCGATCCGTCAAGGTGAAAAACCTGTCTGTGTCTTTGAGCAAGGCACTTAATCCTAATTTGCTCCAGGGGCTGACCCTGTAGGTAGGCAGTCATTGTAAGTAAAAAATGTGTTCTTAACTGACTTGCCTAGTTAAATAAAAGGTTGAATAAAAAATTAAACTCTCCCTCTTGGTCAAATAGCCCTTACACAGCCTGGAGGTGTGTTTTGGGTCATTGTCCTGTTTAAAAAAATCAAATGATAGTCCCACTAAGCGCAAACCAGATGGGATGTTGTATTGCTGCAGAATGCTGTGGTAGCCATGTTGCCTTGAATTCTAAATAAATCACTGACAGTGTCACCAGAAAAGCACCATCACACCTCCTCCTCCATGCTTCACGGTGGGAACAACACATTCAGAGATCATCCGTTCACCTACTCTGCGTCTCACAAAGACACGGCGGTTGGAACCAAAAATCTCAAATTTGGACTCATCAGACCAAAGGACAGATTTCCACCGGTCTAATGTCCATTGCTCATGTTTCTTGGCCCAAGCAAGTCTCTTCTTCTTATTGGTGTCCTTTAGTAGTGGTTTCTTTGCAGTAATTTGACCATGAAGGCCTGATTCACGTCTCCTCTGAACAGTTGATGTTGAGATGTGTCTGTTACTTGAACTCTGTAAAGACCAGCTGCCATCATGTCAGTGATTGTCTCGTTAACACAGGTGAGAGTGTTGACGAGGACAAGGCTGGAGATTGAGTCAGAATAACAGACTGTAAGCTTTAAAAGGAGGGTGGTGCTTGAAATCATTGTTCTTCCTCTGTCAACCATGGTTACCTGCAAGGAAACACATGCCGTAATCATTGCTTTGCACAAAAAGTGCTTCACAGGCAAGGATATTGCTGCTGGTAAGATTGCACCTAAATCAACCATTTATCAGATCATCAAGAACTTCAAGGAGAGAGGTTCAATTGTTGTGAAGAAGGCGTCAGGGCGCCCAAGAAAGTCCAGCAAGCGCCAGGACCGTCTCCTAAAGTTGATTCAGCTGCGGGATCGGGGCACAACCAGTGCAGAGCTTGCTCAGGAATGGCAGCAGGCAGGTGTGAGTGCATTTGCACGCACAGTGAGGCGAAGACTTTGAGGATGGCCTGGCGTCAAGAAGGGCAGCAAAGAAGCCACTTCTCTCCAGGAAAAACATCAGGGACAGACTGATATTCTGCAAAAGGTACAGGGATTGGACTGCTGAGGACTGGGGTAGAGTTGTTTGGGCCATCCGGAAAACACCTTGTCCGGAGAAGACAAGGTGAGCGCTACCGTCAGTCCTGTGTCATGCCAACAGTAAAGCATCCTCAGACCATTCATGTGTGGGGTTGCTTCTCAGCCAAGGGAGTAGGCTCACTCACAATTTTGCCTAAGAACACAGCCATGAATAAAGAATGGTACCAACACATCCTCCGAGAGCAACTTCTCCCAACCATCCAAGAACAGTTAGGTGACGACCAATGCCTTTTTGGCCAGGAAACTCCCCAGACCTTAATCCCATTGAGAACTTGTGGTCGATCCTCAAGAGGCGGGTGGACAAAAACCCACAACTTCTGACAAACTCCAATCATTGATTATGCAGAAGAATGGCCTGCCATCAGTCAGGATGTGGCCCAGAAGTTAATTGACAGCATGCCAGGGCTGATTGCAGAGGTCTTGAAAAAGAAGGGTCAACACTGCAAATATTGACTCTTTGCATAAACTGAATGTCATTGTCAATGAAAGCCTTTGATACTTATGGAATACTTGTAATTATACTTCAGTGTACCATAGTAACTACTGATATAAAGATCTAAGAACACTGAAGCAGCAAACTTTGTGGAGACCAATACTTGTGTCATTCTCAAAACGTTTGGCCACGACTGTACACCATAGGCCTATCAAAAGTATCCATTAGAAGCAGTACTTGACCCTACACTGACCCACCAGTTGTTTGCATCATGCTTCCTGGTCTGATTTGTGCCAGATTTAGAATGCTTCGAATTACGTTTGGAATAAACAAATTACCAAGAGGCGCTAGGGAGTCATGAGGGCAGAGAGGAAGCAACAGAACAGACGATGCATTTGTTCATGTATACAAATGATGGCAAAACACACTTCCAACCAACGCAGAACCCGCTGGTGCACGCACACATATGCAGACACAAGCATGCATACACACACTACATAGATTGTCTCAGTCTGTGTTGCTATGTGCAGGGGGAATGGGTGGAAGTTCAACTGGGTGGAAGAAGCAGCCTCTGATAATGTGGACTCCTCAGGGTCACTAGATAAGACTAGGTCTGTGTCATAAAACACTAGATCACAGTTCAGACATTTCATCTCTAAAACAATCAGGAAATGTGCTAAAAACAGACCGGACCATACCGGACTCTGGAGCTGGAAACTGTACTCTATCAGTTGATTACTGAGCCCACAGAAATCACAGTGTCCTGCTGCTACTCAGATAGAATGGGCTTGGTGTAAAAACAAAGGGTGTGTCTTCGTCTTATCACAACATACTTGTCACAGTGCGTAGTATTTAAGGGACGATATACGGAGCGCTGGTGAAGTGTCATCCTTTTTATTTTAAATGAGATGTTCTCACGAAGCATTCAAAATACAATAAGGAGAGTGAAAACAAACAAAACACAGTGACTTACTTTGTGGGCTGCTGGCAGTGCAGACAAACAAACAATGATCCACACACAGGTGGATTTGTGTCAAGCCTAAATACTATCCCCAATCAGAGACAACGCTAGACAGCTGTCTCTGATTGGGGATCATAATCTCCCTAGTTAGGGTGTGAGGACTTGATTGTGTGCCTCTCTCCTCCCCTAGGTGGGAGTAAGAGGCCTTACCACAACCAAGCCCTCACAATACTGATGTAAGATCATAATTTGAGCCACTTTGCTACAGCAGGAAAATAATCCTGTAGCAACAGGAAATGTGAATTATTATGTGGATAATAATTCATGGACAGTTTTCGTAAGGGAAAATCAAGTCTGAAATGTCAAAGTGGAAATTACAAACTTCAGAAGCCTTTTTAAACCTCAAACACACTACACGTTTAAAACGTCCTGCATTTCAGAAAAGTTCTCCTGCAACAGGGTGATCAAATTAAGATCCTACATCTGTTGATTATTCAGCACAACTGCTTTAAAGTGCAAAGAAAAATTACTGATTTACAACAACTTTATTTTTGTTGATAGGTATCGTTATAACCAGCTGGTTCTAAAGGTGGTATATAATATATACACTTTACCTCAGGGTTGTCAGTCAGATAGATCTGTCGGGAAATGTTGTTCAAAGTGCAAATCCACTGGGGAGAAGAAACAGAGGTTAGTATTAGACTGGTATTGGCCGTATTAGACGGCCATCTCTCAACAAACATCAGAGATTTCAAATAGCTCCTCTATTGCTGCTTGTGACAAGCATGCCAGAAAAACTAACATGAACGTGTAGCAATGGCTTTTAACACATGGATGAAAGAAGCCTATAAAACAAACGGGTACAAAAGATTTGACTGATAAGATACATACTTCCTCATATTCCTTTTTGCTCTCTGCTTGTAGAATCATTGACCTGCAACATCAAGAACAAAATTAAACACATTGTTTGTAGGCCAATACAACTTATTCTCACAACTCTTGTGTTGGACCATGGTCTTGGGGAGGTTCAGTGAAGGTTTAGCATACGTTTTACCGGAGGGGGACGTGATCTGAAAACAGTAGCGTCTGTCCTCGCACTCTACGGCCATGACGGAGCTGTTATCCAGGTCCAGCACCATGCCCCCTGCCACAGCCCCTCGCGGCTGACACATGAGGTTTCCTCCCTGGGTAAAGAAGTAAAGGCGGTCCCAGGCTGTGGTCACCAGGCCCGTCTTACTGTGAGGGAAAGCAGGACAGGACCATATTCATTAGTGTACACCATAGCAAAAAGTAGGAAAAACTTTTGCAAACGAAAACAAGCGTTCAGGTAGTCCCTCCACCCGTTTTGCCCTGTTTGCTTCCGTTTTGTTCCTAGTGAATACGACCCAGGTCACAGAGTTGGAGCAGCTGCCATCTCCATGACTCAGGTAATGGACCTAAAACGTCTCAATTGGAAATCTACAGTAAAAGCACTCAGAAAGTGATGAGAAGTCAAATCAAGAAACATCTCTACATGTAGGTATGGATGACTCAGATTTGACACGGATGTGTTATTGAATAAAATGGCTTTCTGCAGAACCTTTTGTTCTGCAGAGACTACTTGCCTCCATGTCTGCCTTTAGTAAAGCACAATGTTGGTTATGCAATTCTACCTCAAATTCTACCTTCTTATATTTAACTATAATTGTAGCTGACAAACAAATAGTTCTCTATGAGTAACTTTGAGACACATTTTTATTGGAGTTTAATGGATTAAAACAGGTGCAACTAAAGCTTCCTTTAATAGGGAATAAAAGACCTGTAGACACCAGAATGTCATGCTTGATACCAATTCAACACTATGAAAGACCTGAAACCATCAAACAAGGAGAACATTTAAGGAAACACCCTTGAATCAATGAAATCAAAGTTATCCTTACTTCCTGATATTTAGGTAGCCTGCCTTCTGTATAAGCGTGCGGTTGACAGGGACGGGGTTGCGGTCAGGCATGTACACCGTATCCTCCATGGAGAGCAGCTCTCTCTGGGTCAGACGCATGGCCTCAGCCTCCGAGTCCAACTGAGCTTGGATACTTTGTGTCATGCTGGACACTGACACCAGGAAGCTGTCCATTTTCTTTGAGACTAGATCCATGCCTTTCTTATAGAAGTGGATCTGAGAGGGACACAAAGAGAGAAGACATTCATTGCTTCTCCAGTTCTGACTTCCTGTGGGACCACAGCAATGTGTGGTGTCCTGGTTTATTTACATAACTGACTTCCTGTGGGACCACAGCAATGTGTGATGTCCTGGTTTATTTACATAGCTGACTTCCAGTGGGACCACAGCAATGTGTGCTGTCCTGGTTTATTTACATAGCTGACTTGCTGTGGGACCACAGCAATATGTGCTGTCCTGGTTTATTTACATAGTTGACTAGGAGTAAAGAGTGTTTTGATATTGGTTTAACAACTGGTTTACTACTTGCAGTAGGTGTTTGGGAGTGTGTTGACATTGGTTTAATGACTGTTTTACTACTTGTAGTAGGGGTTTGGGTGTGTGTTGATATTGGCGATGGTGGTTGTACCTGGGCCTGTGTGTATCCTAGCATGGGTTCCAGCATGGCTACTCTCTTGCGGTACTGCAGGGCGTTGAGGGCACAGTAATACTGCATGGAGGCCTGGTGCTGCTTCCTCCTGGAGTAGGCCACCTCCCCCACCAACTCTGCCTTCACCTTCACCACAACACAGCAGTTCGTGAGACACACACACACACAAGCATATGCACTCACACCCATGCGTACACACACACGAACGCAAGTCATTCATAACCCAAATACCCAGTTAATCATTGGGAGAGTTAAATAGAGCCACATGACCTCTAAACTTAAGTATGTCATGACCTCTCAACTATTATGAGGCAGTTATACAGTAGCAGCTTTACTTTAGTGGCTTTAGTGGCTTTATTGTCCCCATGGGGACATTTTGTTGCAGTATCATGTACACGTTTAAAGTGGCATTTAAATACAGTAGAAAATAAATTGACAATAAAACATTCATAACAGTTACATACCAATCAAAAGAGACTAGCCTGATGGCCTTACTGGGTCAATAGGAACATTAGGCCAAGCTGTTTAGGAGGGATATCACACCTGGCACAAATTGCCCTATACCTGCACCCAGAAGGGAGTAGTTCAAAGGGTGGATTGGGTCTAAAATTATTTTGTGAGCCTTGCTGAGAGCTCTGACCTTAAAGATCTCACCCAAGCCTACAGACACTTCCAGTGCATTGTTGTACTTGTTAGAGGGTTGTCTAGTACACATCAGTCCCCTTCACTACCTTCTCATTTTCCTTCTTCTTGGGCAGTCTGCTGTACTTGACCATGGCAGCCTCGTGCTCTGTGAGGGGGAAGGAGTGGATATGAATCTGAAGATCAGCTGCTGTGTTATAACAACTCCAAAACAAAATCTGATCAAATTTTAGAGCATACATACCATCAGAGGCGATGCCAAATACTTCTCTTAATGTGCTTATCTCTGAGAAGTCAAATACAGATTCAGTGAGTAAAAAAACATTGCAAAGCAAAAAGTCTAAATCAAACACATGCAAATTGTATTCAAAATGTGTGAAAGCAACGGGCTAATAAGCAGATGTTTGTAAATTGTGTCTACCTGTAAGGTCCTTCTCTCTGAACTGAATCATGGGAAAAATCATTCTGTCAGCCATCTGAGAGGCCAGATCTGAGTGTAGTGTGTTCAGCTGGGGAGGACAGAGAACAGAGACGGACACACTCAGCCTTACACCAAAACGTAATTACCCAGAGGCACCCTTGGCTCTCCCGTAATCCCTCAAAATAGCAGGGGTTGATTGATTGTGGTTCAAAAGTGAGTTCAAAAGCAGTTCATTAAAATGACTGATCATCACATTCTGATTCTGATCAATCCTCATTCTGCAATTTGAGAGCCGGCCAAAACGCATTTTCTTGGTCTGCAGATTAATTTAATCCTGTTATTTGTTATCAATATCAAACATAATACCCTATGCGGCTATCCTCAATTTAGACTGGTTGGTGCATTTAGTTACTAACAGATTAATTAAATGTGAGTGATATTTAAAGAAGCCAAATTTAGATAAGTGCTAAATCATCTATCAAGTCAACACTGTGGAAAACCTAAGACCTCTTCAGTTTATTGTGGACTGTGGGACAAAGGTCAGAGCAGAATTAGGTATAACCTGCAGGGAGATGGATGCATGCTCTAGGCCAGAGTTGTTGGGCTAGAAGGGCAAACAATGACCTCATTTGTTCGTGGCTGCTCTAATGCCAGGCTAGCAAGGCCCACAGACCCCTGCTGCTCAGTCCATCTGTCCAAACACTCCCACCACTAGACTACACCTCCAGGCCAGACAAAGTGATTCTCTACCTGGCTACACCTCCACCCGTCTACCTCTCTCATCCTGGCAGCCTGCACCCCATAGCCTACAGAGAACTTATGAAAGCGCCAATGATGACATGTGTTCATTGTAATGATAAGGGGAAACCTATTATTCAACTCCCAATTTTTACAAATGTGACAGGGTATTTTTTTGTATGTCAAATGTTTGTTTTCTTTTTACCTCCATTGATTCCAAGACTGTTGCACCCCCATATACATTAAATACATCCCCTATATGCACACAAACACAGTAACACAAACACATGTGCACTGATGCATGAGCCTCACCTCCCCCACAGTTTTGGCAAATTGCTGCAGTGTGCTGATCACCTCCTCATCTCCTTTACCAAGGGCAAAATTCTGGAGGAAAAAAGAGATATGACTTAAACATTCCAAAAAGCACTTCCTCTAGCACATTCCGAAGAGTAATACACTTGAGGCTATTACGTTAAAAATACACAATTCTCATCAAAGTGCTGGCATGTGCCCTTGAGCAAGGCCCTAACCCTAATTTGCTCCAGGGGCGCCGTACTACTACGGCTGACCCTGTAGGTAGGCCGTCATTGTAAATAAGAATTTGTTCTTAACTGACTTGCCTAGTTAAATAAATAAATAAATGTTGCCTTATGCTGTAAAAAAGGCCAATATGTTTATAAATCCAATGGTAGAATGCTGAGTTTAATGCTTTCTGAAATAATGTGGGGCTACCGAGTGGCGCAGCGGTCTAAGGCACTGCATCTCAGTGCTAGAGGCGTGACTACAGACCCTGGTTCGATCCCGGGCTGTATCAGAAGTGATCAGGTGTCCTATAAGGGTGCCGCACAATTGGCCCAGCGTCGTCCGGGTTAGGGGAGGCCGTCATTCCAAATAAGAATTTGTTCTTAACTGACTTGCCTAGTTAAATAAAAATTTAATAAAAAACAGGTGCATCACAAAACACTGCAGTTAAGAGCCTGAGTGTTAACATCTGCTAAACTTGTGTACGTGACTGATTTCATTTGATTTGATATTCTCAGTAAGAAAATACTTACTTGCTTCTCATATTCCAGTAGCTGTCTCGACAGCTGTTCTGTAGCCAATCCCATCTCACTCTGACGAACACAGGAAGTGATGTTATTAGCAGTTTATTCCCTGGATGACCCCTCTTACAGGAAACTAACTCTCAAAAATGTCACACATCATGCAAACTAATCTATTGTATGCTCTCAGACAAAAATCAATGACTCTTCTAATTGGATTGGACACAGGCTTTTTTTTGTGTGTGAGCGCGTGCGTGAGTTTGTGTGTGTGTTACCTGGGCTCCGTACACCCTCTGCATAGACTGAAGCAGCTGGTTGGTATAGTCTGTGAGGGTTCCCGCATCTTCCTCAAACACACTGAGCAAGGAGCGAGTCTGAAGCAGACAGAGAGGGACATACTGAAATATATACTCAGTGATAGCCAGGGAGACCTGTAATTCATATTTAATTCACCTATAATTGTCTCAATAAAAAAGGTGTGGTGTGGTAAGGGACAGATCGAAATGTAAAGGGGGGAGGCGTGGTCCAAAATACGGGAGGGTTGTCAAACCTTCGCTCGTCTGCTCGTATTTTCCCTTTAAACAACAGCTATACTTACATTTGATATTACCCTAATAAAGTTTAGAAACCTTTGTGAGGGTTTGTTATGGTGTGGCTATTATTAAGCTTTAGCTACTGCAGGCCTGTGATATGAAGGCAGTGCGACCCGGCGCTCCAACTGACTCCGACAGTTGAACTTGAGGTGAGGAAGACTGTTTCATCCTACCAGAGTTACTCCTAGAATCTAACAATAGTTAACTTTAGGGTTGCACATTTTGGGGAATATTCAGAGGTGGAATATATGGGAATTAACGGGAATATAAAAAAATTAATATTAATACCATTTAAATGTAGATGTTTTTTGCATTGGATATATTTACCATATCATATGGAGACAGAAACATAAACCTTTTACCTTATCATAAGTAGACATAATTGCAAATGATTAAATCCTTCCAATAGAAAAAAATAAATGAGTTGAAACTAAAGCTTTGGTTGTCTTCCTCTCAGGCTTCCATGTCTTCTCCCTGGACCTCCTCATTGTCCACCTCTTGAACATCAGACTCTGAGGCCTCATCTTCACTGTCACTTTCCAACCTTGTTGAGGATGGCTCGTTGTCAGGCTCAAAAAGCCTCAAATTTGCCCAGATGGCCACCAATTTTTCAACCCTTGTATTGGTCAGCCTGTTGCGTGAATTGGTGTGTGTGTGTGTGTGTTCCCAAACAAGGACCAGTTACGCTCTGAGGCAGCTGATGTTGGTGTGATTTAGAGGATGATGGAGGCAACAGGGGAAAGAGCCTCAGATCCACAAAGTCCCTTCCACCAGGTGGCTGATGAGATATGTTGGTACGACTGCCATATTGCATCTACATCCCAAAGCCCTTGCTTGGAAGTGTACTTCGCCAGACTGCCAAGAACCTTGCCCTCATCCAGGCCAAGGTGGCGAGACACAGTAGTGATCATAGGCCTTATTGATCTCTACACCAGACAGGATGCTCTTGCCAGCATACTTGGGGTCCAACATGTACACTGTGGTGTGTATGGGCTTCAGGCAGAAGTCATCACGCTTTTTGATGTATTTCAGAACTGCAGTTTCCTCTACTTGGAGCAACAGTGAAGTGGGCAGGGCAGTGCGGATTTCTTCTCTTACATCTGCAAGCAGAGTCTGAACATCAGACAGGATGGCATTGTCTCCCTCAATCCGTGCAATGGCAACCACAATAGATTTCAGGAGTTTCAGGATGCTTACAACTCTCTCCCAAAATACATCATCCAGGAGGATCCTGTTGATGGGGCTGTCCATATCGGCAGACTGTGATATGTCCATTTCTTGGAGAGACTCCTACCCCTCCAGGAGAATGTCAAACATGATGACAACACCACCCTAACGGGTGTTGCTGGGCAGCTTCAATGTGGTGCTCTTATTCTCACTTTGCTTGGTGAGGTAGATTGCTGCTATAACTTGATCACCCTTCACATACCTAACCATTTCCTTGTCTCTCTTGTAGAGTGTATCCATTGTTTTCAGTGCCATGATGTCTTTGAGGAGCAGATTTGATGCATGAGCAGCACAGCCAATAGGTGTGATGTGAGGGTAGGACTCCTCCACTTTAGACCAAGCAGCCTTCATGTTCGCAGCATTGTCTGTCACCAGTGCAAATACCTTCTGTGGTCCAAGGTCATTGATGACTGCCTTCAGCTCATCTGCAATTTAGAGACCGGTGTGGGTTTTGTCCCTTGGGTTTTGTCCCTTTGTCCCTTGTGTCTGTGCTCTTGTAAAATACTGGTTGAGGGGTGGAGATGATGTAGTTAATTATTCCTTGTACACAAACATTCAACCACCCATCAGAGATAATTGCAATACAGTCTACTTTCTCTATGATAATGCTTGACCTTCACTTGAACTCTGTTGAACTCTGCATCCAGAAAATTAGTAGATAAGGCATGTCTGGTTGGAGGGGTGTATGCTTGGCGAAGAACATTCAGAAATCTCTTCCAACCCTAGTTATCTTTATACAATATATTTGGATCGAAAACAAATTACCCTCCTTGTGTACGTCTGTATCTGTATAGCAGAAGCCATCTGACAAGAATAAATGAATGAATCATAGCATGCCACCGGCATATCTATATCTTGGCACAGCTGTATTTGGGGAGTTTCTCCCAATCCTCTCTGCAGATCCTCTCAATCTCTGTCAGGTTGGGTGGGGAGCATCACTGCACAGCTATTTTCAGGTCTCTCCAGAGATGTTCGATTGGGTTCACGTCCGGGCTCTGGCTGGACGTACATTCAGAGACTTGTCCCGAAGCCACTCCTGCGTTGTCTTTGCTGTGTGCTCAGGTTCGATGTCCTGTTGGAAGGTGAACCTTCACCCCAGTTTGAAGTCCTGAGCGCTTTGGAGCAGGTTTCATCAAGGATCTCTCTGTACTTTGCTCCGTTCATCTTTGCCTGGATGCTGACTAGTCTCCCAGTCCCTGCCGCTGAAAAACATCCCTACTGATGCTGCCACCTCCATGCTTCACCGTAAGGATGGTGCCAGGTTTCCTACAGACGTGACGCTTGGCATTCAGGCCAAAGAGTTCAATCTTGGTTTCATCAGACCAGAGAATCTTGTTTCTCATTGTCTGAGAGTCTTTAGGTGTCTTTTGGCAAACTCCAAGTGGGCTGTCATGTGCCTTTTCCATCTGGCCACTCTACCATAAAGGCCTGATTGGTGGAGTGCTGCAGAGATGGTTGTCCTTCTGGAAGGTTCTCTCAACTCCACAGAGGAACTCTAGAGCTCTGTCAGAGTGACCATCGGGTTCTTGGTCACCTCCCTGACCAAGGCCCTTCTCCGCCGATTGCTCAGTTTGGCCGTGCGGACAGTTCTAGGAAGAGTCTTGGTGGTTCCAAACTTCATCCATTTAAGAATGATGGAGGCCTCTGTGTTCTTGTGGACCTTCAATGCTGCAGAAATGTTTTGGTACCCTTCCTTAGAACTGTGCCTCGACACAATCCTGTCTCGGAGCTCTACGGACAATTCCTTTGACCTCATGGCTTGGTTTTTGCTCTGACATGCACTGTCAACTGCGGGACCTTATATAGATAGGTGTGTGCCTTTCCAAGTCATGTCCAATCAATTTAATTTACCACATGTGGACTCCAATCAAGTTGTAGAAACAACTCAAGGATGATCAATGGAAACAGGATGCACCTGAGCTCAATTTCGAGTCTAATCGCAAAGGGTCTGAATACTTATGTTTTCGCTTTGTCATTATGGGGTATTGTGTGTATATTGTTAGAAAAACCCGCAACATTTAATCAATTTTAGAATAAGGCTTTAACATAGCAAGTTTGCTGCCTCAGTGTTGATGATGGCAATTTGCATATACTCCAGAATGTCATGAAGAGTGATCAGATGAATTGCAATTAATTGCAAAGTCCCTCTTTTCCATGAAAATGAACTTAATCCCCAAAAAACATTTCCACTGCATTTCAGCCCTGCCACAAAAGGACCAGCTGCCATCATGTCAGTGATTGTCTCGTTAACACAGGTGAGAGTGTTGACGAGGACAAGGCTGGAGATCACTCTGTCACGCTGAATGAATCAGAAGCATTAAAAGGAGGGTGGTGCTTGAAATCATTGTTCTTCCTCTCTCAACCATGGTTACCTGCAAGGAAACACGTGCCATCATCAATGCTTTGCATAAAAAGGGCTTCACAGGCAAGGATATTGCTGCTAGTAAGATTGCACCTAAATCAACCATTTATCGGATCATCAAGAACTTCAAGGAGAGAGGTTCAATTGTTGTGAAGAAGGCGTCAGGGCGCCCAAGAAAGTCCAGCAAGCGCCAGGACCGTCTCCTAAAGTTGATTCAGCTGCGGGATCGGGGCACCACCAGTGCAGAGCTTGCTCGGGAATGGCAGCAGGCAGGTGTGAGTGCATCTGCACGCACAGTGAGACGAAGACCTTTGGAGGATGGCCTGGTGTCAAGAAGGGCAGCAAAGAAGCCACTTCTCTCCAGGAAAAACATCAGGGACAGGCTGATATTCTGCAAAAGGTACAGGGATTGGACTGCTGAGGACTGGGGTAGAGTCATTTTCTCTGATGAATCCCCTTTCCGATTGTTTGGGCCATCCAGAAAACACCTTGTCTGGAGAAGACAAGCTGAGCGCTACCATCAGACCATTCATGTGTGGGGTTGCTTGTCAGCCAAGGGAGTGGCCTCACTCACAATTTTGCCTAAGAACACAGCCATGAATAAAGAATGGTACCAACACATCCTCAGAGAGCAACTTCTCCCAACCATCCAAGAACAGTTTGGTGACGACCAATCAATGCCTTTTCCAGCATGATGGAGCACCTTGCCATAAGGCAAAAGTGATAACTAAGTGGCTCTGGGAACAAAACATTGACATTTTGGGTCCATGGCCAGGAAACTCCCCAGACCTTAATCCCATTGAGAACTTGTGGTCGATCCACAAGAGGCCGTGGACAAACAAAAACCCACAACTTCTGACAAACTCCAAGCATTGATTATGCAAGAATGGCCTGCCATCAGTCAGGATGTGGCCCAGAAGTTAATTGACAGCATGCCAGGGCGGATTGCAGTGGTCTTGAAAAAGAAGGTGCAAATATTGACTCTTCGCATAAACTGAATGTCATTGTCAATGAAAGCCTTTGACACTTATGGAATACTTGTAATTATACTTCAGTGTACCATAGTAACTACTGACATAAAGATCTAAGAACACTGAAGCAGTAAACTTTGTGGAGACCAATACTTGTGTCATTCTCAACTTTTGACCACGACTGTACAGTACCAGTCAAAGTTTGTACACACCTACTGATTCAAGGGTTTTTCTTTATTTTTACTATTTTATACATTGTAGAATAATAGTGAAGATGTCAAAACTATGAAATAACACATATGGAATCATGTAGTAACCAAAAAAGTGTTAAACAAACCAAAATATATTTTAAATTCTTCAAAGTAGCCACCCTTTTCCTTGATGACAGCTTTGCACATGCTTGCCATTCTCTCAACCAGCTTCATGAGGTAGCCACCTGGAATGCATTTCAATTAAAAGGTGTGCCTTCTTAAAAGTTAATTTGTGGAATTTATTTCCTTCTTAATGTGTTTGAGCCAATCAGTTGTGTTGTGATAGGGTAGGGGTTGTATACAGAACATAGTATGAATATCATACAGTGGACACCTAAGCCTTTGCATGCAAAGCCCTGATGCATTTAGTGCTCAAATCTCTGACAGCTGAACTATGAGATGTTTTAATATTCACATGAAAATCTGTCACCAATTTGATTTTAAGAATTGTATTTAAAACGCTCCCCTCATACTCATCTGGAGGTTGAGCATTTTTTAATCTCTGTAATGTGTCTGCATATATGTAATTGTATATGTATTTATGTAAAAATTAGGGACCACAATGGAAATGTCCCCGACTTTATAGTGGAATCACTTAAAAAATATATGTGTAAATATGTGGGGTTTTTTACAAAAAAATTAAATCAATAAATCCAAACTGTGCAGTGGCAAATCGATGAATGGAAAGAGACCTCTGTTACTAAACACCCAAAATATTTATGACATTCGGAGATTGTCAAACCAAGCCTTCGATACTACAAGGTAGGCAGGGATGTATTTTCTGTTGTGGTGTTGAAAACGCAAACCATTATATTGAAGTACCCTAAGTCGGTATGCTTTGTTTATTGGTTGTGTAGTGCATTGGCACAGAAATCTCTTATATTTTATATAATTATAACTATGGCATCAAAATGTTGATAATCTAATTTAACCCCAGTTTATCTTTGTCTGCAGCCGGCTCTGATAGAAGTGTAATGAAACAGGCAGGGAGCGTGAACTCGTCTGTGGTGGTCGGCGAACCCTCAACCTTCTGGACCGTAGCCCCTCGTTTCATCGACTGTGACACAAAAGCACACTGCAGTGTCAGAGTGGAAATCCACGTTTATAAAAACAGGGTCGCTACAGTTATTGTTAATTGTGGTCGTAAACATTATTTTGAGTTAATTCTATGAAGGGGGTGTTCAATTTATTGTACAGTAGAAGGGGAGGGTTACGTGAAAATATGTTTTACTTTGGGGGAGGGTGCATTTTTGTAGGCATAGCCTATATTACTGTATTACTGTGGCGATTGAAAATGGAATGCAGATTTGCGTCTTGCAACGTGATTTTCTAGTCCCTGGATTTAGTGACTCACTCAAATTGATTTCATGATTTGAAGAGGAAGAACTATGCTGAACTATGCAGATCAAGACATAAATCCCAGGAATATGTTTAATTTAATCAAACTCATGCGTTGCCAGACATAAACTACATACATATTGAAGATTACAAAATAAGGTGAATTCATATATGCTATATTTTTCTGATACAGCCTATTGTAGCATAAGTGCCAGTGAAGAAGACTAGCCTAAATAAATGTAGCCTACATTTGGTTGTGCCTGCAAGTGGACGATATCAAGAAGCCTCTTGGCCAAACTGATATTAAGTAGTATTGCAGTAAGCGTTATTAAGATGTAATAGCAGTAAACTAAACCGATTAACTGGATTACATTTCCACACAACCAAAGCTATTGAGGACAATTAGATTTAGTCAGTGCCTTAAAGAGAGATGTTCTACATGTCGGTTAGTTAGGCTATTGACCAATTCCAATGGATTCTAATACTCAAAAACCCCTCCCACAGCCCGTAAAATAGGCCCAAATCGGGGTCTTTTCAAAACCAGAAGATATGAACACTTATTTTGTCTTCCATGTCTATCGCACCCCATAATCTCCAAAAAAGACTGTGACTGTCACAATAAACAACGAATCGATGTTTTGACGCAGACAATAGCAACAGCCGAACTACTAAAGGAGCTATGCACGACTCATTACGACACTGCTCAAGACCAGACAGGGAAAGCCCTTCTCGAATCTGAGCAACATGCAAATTTTGAGGCGGCATTTGTTCCTGATAACAATTACGACTTGAGACGTATTGTATCAACTTTGTATTGGATACATAGACAATTATTGGAATAGGCAACACCTATAACAATGAGGCAATTCAAAGCTGTCATTCATCGTCGAGCAAAGTAAATAGCCTACAACAGTGGAGCTGGATGGGCCAATTTGGTATCTCCTACAAGACCTTTCCTCTCAATAACAGCACATAACATGAAAATAGTATAGCCCTACCTGAGGACTGTCCTGCAAAGCCTCTTCTAAAAGCAATTTATGGACGGCCGGCATTGTTCACAGCGAAGAAAACAGGCTTAAATTATTTAGCGAGTGGACTCTCTTTCCCAGAGAGCTTTGTGCGGATGTGGGTGACACGTATAATTAGCGTTTTGTAGGCGGTTCCTTTACAAACAGTGAGCGGTCTTTTAGCTAAATTCCATATTTATAAATGTATATTTCTATGTATATTTCTAAAACCTCAATTTATAATTGTTTACAATGAAATTGAAAAATATATAAATACAATTTCTTCACATAACAAAAAAGCAATCAAGGGCTCCCAAGTGGCGCAGCGGTCTAAGGCACTGCATCACTGCATCTCAGTGCTAGAGGCATCGCTACAGACACCCTGGTTCGATTCCAGTCTGCATCACAACCGGACGTGATTGGGCGGCGCACAATTGGCCAGCGTCGTCTGAGTTTGGCCAGTGTAGGCCTTCTTTGTAAATACGAATTTGTTCTTAACACTGAACATAAACACAACATGTAAAGTATTGGTCACATGTTTCATGAGCTGAAAAAAAGATCCCAGAAATGTTCTATACACACAAAAAATGTATTTCTCTCAAATGTTGTGCACAAATGTATTTACATCCCTGTTAAGCATTTTTCATTTGCTAAGATAATCCATCCACCTGATAGGTATGGCATATTAAGAAGCTGATTTAACAGCATGATCATTACACAGGTGCACCTTGTGCTGGGGACAATAAAAGGGCATTCTAAAATGTGCAGTTTTGTCACACAACACAATGCCACAGATGCCAAGATGAGGGAGCAGTGCAATTGAAAATATGGTTAATTTCTCTACCAACGTGGTTTTAGAGAATTTGGCAGTGCGTCCAAACGGCCTCACAACCGCAGACCACATGCATGTCGTAAGCTACGAACAACGAACACAATTGCATTTTATTGATGGCATGAATGCACAGAGATACCGTGATGAGATACTAGGGCCCATTGTCGTGCCATTCATCCACCGCCATCACTTCATGTTGAAATGCATGTTAATGCACGGTCCCATGTCACAAGGATCTGTACACAATTCCTGGAATCTGAAAAAGTCCCAGTTCTTCCATGGCCTGCATACTCACCAGACATGTCACCCATTGAGCATGCTTGGGATGCTCTGGATCGACGTGTACGACAGCGTGTTCTAGGTCCCGCCTATCTCCAGCAACTTCACACAGCCATTGAAGAGGAGTGGGACAAGGCAACAGCCTGATCAACTACACTACCATTTAAAAGTTTGGGGTCACTTAGAAATGTCCTTATTTTTTTAAAGAAAAGCACATTTTTGGTCCATTAAAATAACATCAAATTGTTGTAAATGACTATTGTAGCTGTAAACGCCAGATTTTTTTACGGAATATCTACATAGGCATACATAGGCCCATTATCAGCAACCATCACTCCTGTGGTCCAATGGCACGTTGTGTTAGCTAATCCAAGTTTATCATTTTAAAAGGCTAATTGATCATTAGAAAACCCTTTTGCAATTATGTTAGCACAGCTGAAAACTGTTGTGCTGATTAAAGAAGCAATAAAACTGGCCTTCTTTAGACTAGTTGAGTATATGGAGCATCAGCATTTGTGGGTTCAATTACAGGCTCAAAATGGCCAGAAACAAATAACTTTCTTCTGAAACTCGTCAGTCTATTCTTGTTCTGAGAAATGAAGGCTATTCCATGCGAGAAAATGCCAAGAAACTGAAGATCTCGTACAACGCTGTGTACTACTCCCTTCACAGAACAGTGCAAACTGGCTCTAACCAGAATAGAAAGAGGAGTGGGAGGCCCCTGTGCACAACTGAGCAAGAGGCCAAGTACATTAGTGTCTAGTTTGATAAACAGACGCCTCACAAGTCCTCAACTGGCAGCTTCATTACCCGCAAAACACCAGTCTCAACGTCAACAGTGAAGAGGCGACTCCGGGATGCTGGCCTTCTAAGGAGAGTTGCAAAGGAAGAAAAAGCCCTGTCTTCCTCTGTCCAATGTCTGTGTTCTTTTGCCCATCTTAATCTTTTATTTTTATTGGCCAGTCTGAGACATGGCTTTTTCTTTGCAACTCTGCCTAGAAGGCCAGCATCCTGGAGTCGCCTCTTCACTGTTGAATCAGTTGCTTTGCTTTCAAAAACAAGTGACCCCAAACTTTTGAACGGTAGTGTATATGCAAAGGAGTTGTGTCGCGCTGCATTAGGCAAATAGTGGTCCACATTAACCTTAATTAACTATGCAAGTCAGTAAAGAAAAAAATCGTATTTACAATAACGGTCTACACCGGCCAAACTCAGACGACTCTGGGCCAATAACCCTAACCCTTTGGGACTCCCAATCACGGCTGGTTGTGATACAGACAGGATTCGAACCAGGTTGTCTGTAGTGACACCACTGCGCCACTGATTCACGCTCCTAACTTTAAAAAAAAAAAAGTATCTGTGACCGGCCTCACGAGTGGCACAGCGGTCTAAGGCACTGCCTCGCAGCGTTACTACAGATCCTGGTTCGATACCGGGCTGTGTTGCAGCCGGCTGCGCCCGTGAGACCCATGAGGCGACGCACAATTGACCCAGCGTCGTCCGTGTTAGGGGAGGGTTTGGCTGGCCGGGATGTCCTTGTCCCATCGCACTCTAGCGAATCCTGTGGCCGGCGGGGTTGTGTTTCAGAGGACGCACAGCTCTCGACCTTCGCCTCTCACGAGTCCATACGGGAGTTACAGCGATGGGACAAGACTGTAACTACCAATTAGATATGACGAAATAAAAAAAGGGGTAAAATAATTGTTTTAATTAAGTATCTTTGACCAACAGATGCATATCTATATTCCCAGTCCTGTGAAATCCATAGATTAGGACCCAATCAATTTATTTCAGACTGATTTCCTTATACGAACCCTTAATTCTGTAAAATCTTAGAAATTGTTGCATTTTGCGTTTATATTTTTGTTCACTATATCATGTATTGTCTGTATTCCCCTGGTGGCACCTTAATTGGGGAGGGCGGGCTCGTGGTAATGGCTGGAGGTGAATCAGTGGAATGGTATCAAATAAAACATGGTTTCCATGTGTTTGATGCCATTCCATCTGTGCCGTTCCACTAATTATTATGAGCCGTTCCTTCTAGAAAAAAATTGTCTGTTTTCTCAACTGAAAACTTGAAGCCCCACCTGAGGGACCACTGCTCTACTTCACTAATCACTTCTTGTACTCTTCTGGCTGTATGGGTAATATTTCTCCCTCTCTTCCACAGCGCTCCATCATCCGCAAACAATGACCTCCCAATATCAGGTCTCACCTGAGAGAATACATCTTCAATCATAATGGAGAACAACAAAGGACTAATGACACTTCCCTGGAGGGTTCCATTATCCACCTCATAACGTTCTGATATAGAGCTCCCCACTCTCACTTGTATTGATCGCCCAAAAAGAAAATCCTTTATCCAGTTAAACACCCTTCCTCCAACCCCCATGTTATCCAGCTTGATAAGTAGGCCTTCCTTCCACATCATATCATAAGCCTTCTCTACATAAAAGAAAATGGCTACCACCACCTCCTCATTTGCCTGTGCCTTCTGTATGTCTGAGATGTTACCCAAGCTTTAGCTAATGCTCTCTTCATCTCAGCCAACGTAATAGGGCCATTCAATGTATCGCCCACCATCTCCCTCTGATCCAGGACCCCTGGATGTTCTCCTCTAACCCTCTCTCTCCCACTCTGCCCCTCTTCTGTCAGATTATTTGAGCTGTGCACCTTCACAAATGCCTGGGCTAACATCTCTGCTTTCTCCATATCTCTCACTGCTACACTCTCCCCACTTTTCAGCACAAGAGATCCCAATCTCTTCTGTCCCCACTCATCCTCTTAATCATCCCCCATACCTCTCCCACAGGAGTGGTCCTGCCTATGTTTCCACAGAACCGGCGCCAGTACTCCCTCTTAGCTGTCCTAATGCTCCTCCTTACTTCTGCTTTTGCTTGTTTATACTGCATCAGATGCTGGTAGTTATGGGATCTTTTTAACATTCTGAAAGCCCTGTTCCTACTCTTCACTGCTTCTCTACACTCTTCACTCCACCAGGGGACTGCCTTCCTGTTTCTCCCCCCTGGACCAATAGGAATCACCTGCCTTGCGGCCCCTACTATTGCTCCTCTTATTCCATCATTAACTGTTTCTATATCTGAATTAAGATCAGCCTGAGACAGCTCCTGTTCACTCAACTCCAGAAACTGACCCCACTCTGCTTTCCCAAATATCCATCTCCTCAATCCATTTCCTACTGCTTCTTTTACCCTCAGTCCTAGAGTACACATAATAGGATTAATAGGATTATGATCACTACCCACTGTAGATTCCTCCAAAACCTCCCACCTACACCTACCTGCCATTGTACTTGAGATCAAAGTAAGATCCAGAGCAGATTAATTTCCAGTTATTGGGTCAGTCCTGGTTCCCTGGCCGTCATTAAGACTCACCAGCCCTTTCTCATCCAGTAGTTTCTCTAACACTTGTCCGTTTACATCAGTCCGTAACCCTCGCCAGAGCGTACTATGACCATCAAAATCCCCACACCACATTACCCTTCTCCTATCTTGACCTTCTACATTCCCAAGGGCCGGCGACTCCAGTCTCTTACACAGGTTGTAAAAGTTCACTATTACCATTTTCCCCTTCTCCCAACCACACATCTACCACTACATACTCCTGTTCAACTCCCTTTCCCACACACACCTATATGGGATCCTTCGCATTATAAAGGTAGTACACCCTCCTCCTCCCCCTTCCTCCCTACCTCTATGGACTGCAACTTAACCTTGTAATACAACATTTAGATGGGATTTTAGTCATGTCTCCTTCCAGTCTTGTGTTCTCCCCCATTCTGCTCCCTCCTTCACGCCCAACCTGCATCTCAATCTGCCCTGGAATACCTGCTCTTCTAGGTGCCCCCGATTGTTTCTACGCGAACTACCTTCACTGCTTCTGCGTACGAGATGTTACGCTCATGCCTTACCTGCTGCACTTCTACCTCTCTTTTCATCACTGAACAACCCCCATACGCTACACTATGGGCGCTCCCACAGTTACAGCACTTTAACTGGACCCCATCTCCACATTCACCGTATGCCTGTTCTCCCCCACACACACCACCGCCACATGCCCAAACCTTTGACGTTATAGCAGCGCAATGGTTTCGGAACATATGCTTGCACACAGTAACTCATATTCTCAATCCTAACTTTTCCTGGCAATACCAGATCCTCAAAATGTAGTAGCACTGACAAGCTATCCATCTTCTTCCCATCTTGTGTCATCTGGAGGCGCTTTGCCTCAATAAGAGCCTCTTATCCTTTATTTCTTGCACGTTCATTTCTGGTACTCCTGTAATAACTCCCTTCACCCACTTCCGTCCAGTTTGATCCGGTATGCTACTTTCAACAACTCGTTTACATACCTGCTTGAGTTTGAGCGCCTTCTCATACTGTTGAACATTGAAACACACCACCACCAAACTTCCATCATGAAGAATGTTATCATCAATCAACTAATCATCAAGCTTTGATCATTTGAATCAGCTGTTTAGTGTTAGGTCAAAAACCAAAACATGCACCCCTTGGGGTCCAGAGGACCGAGTTCGGGAAACACCACTTGTAAGGAAAGTCTATCAGGTAGTGTGGTAGCTAGGTTTTTGTATAGTGTTTAGCTGACCATAGGGAAAGGAGGTATTGTGTAAATATTGAAGTGTGGGTTCCATGGAATTGAGCTCTGACAGTAATTCTAGTAGGCTAGTAGTGCACAAGTTATGCAAGCTCAAGTTTTATGGCCAAAATGGATCACACAATGCTGAACTTAGTTTGTTTAGGTTTTGAAGAAAATACTGTTTGTGTGATAGACTTCTGCAGAGGCCTTACCACAGTAAATGCTGTAGGGCCACTGCAGACGTCAGATTGACCATGCAGAGCCTTTTAGGCTACATGAAGCTACTTACTGCCGATTTGGAAAAAAGGGGCACTTTTGGATGTTAAATGTTTTTGAAAATGAAATCTCTTGAAACTTCTTTTTTTAATCTATCTTAATATTTTCTTCACTCTGTCTGGAAACAAGATCTAATAGTGGATTTTTATCGGTTTCCACAAATACCTGAATGGGAAATGTCATTACCACCACGTCATAAAATGTGCTATTTTAGTTGAAAAGGAAATTACAGAAATTGTGCCTGAGGTATTTTAAACGTTTCACATTATTATTCATTTTTTAATAATGTTTTCTTTACTATTTGGAAGTTTTCTTAATGATATGTATTCATCATTGTCATGTCTAAATGTCCATATATGCCTTGAATATACTCAGAAACTATGTATTTACAACATAAAAATCTTAATATTTTACATTATTTTAGGAATTATCTTAAGAACAAGCATATATGGGAAAAATCCTCAATATCAATTGTAATCTGATACACTGTTTCCTAAAAAATATGTACCGTGATGGTAATGACTTAGCATTGTGGTAATGACATTTCATATAAAACTACTGATGAAAAATACCTTTAAACATTTTAATGTCACAGTAGTACAGTACATGTTTAATTTTCTCTGTACTGATGTCTAATATTGAAGACATGTTTCCCAAATTTGTTCATCAAATTGGATGTGATGTCTTCCAGCAGAGTTTGAAGGACTCAGAGCTGTAGTAGGTGGACATTCCTTTTTATTTAAGACAAAAATAACAATGGCGAGAACGCAACCATGAACCGATGTGTACAAAACAAAGATCCACAACGCAGGTGGGAAAATAATGAACTTAAATAGGATCCCCAATTAGAGACAACGTAATGCAGCTGCCTTTAATTGGGGGACCAAACCAAAAACCAAACATAGAGCTCCCTAGAACTCTACTGTCAAGACCTGACCGTGACAACCATAGAGAAGCCTAGCGGCCTCTCTACAGTCAGGACCTGACAGAAGGGTACCGTACACCTTCTCCTTTACAGTCAAATGGAGAGTAAACTTCTATTTTGTTCCATCTTTTGTTTTCTTCTCTCTCTCTTCTGCCTTGCCTTTCCACTCAATCCACCATGTTTGTTGTCCACCATCAAAGGAGGAAGTCTAGAGCTCTTTCTCTTTGCAAAGAGAGCACTCTTTGGTCATCTTCTTGCAACACAAAGAACACTGGCATGTCTCCCTGTCTTTCACTGATGGATTGACAATCCAAAAGGGAACTCTGTGTATAACAGCTTGACCTCTGGTAATTCTATCTTGAACTTCTGATGGAGTTTTGCCAGTGTGTCGTTCAGGTATCGCTTCTGCATTTTATTATTGTGTCTTGTCAAGGTCTCCCTGTTTCCTGTTGATGCTCCACTGTTACCATCACGTTCAAATAACATTTTTATTTAATATTCTATTGATGGGCTGATTGCATTCAAAGGTTCTTTCTTGAGTACTGCAGACAGGTTGGCCGTTTGCCCGTATTGTCTTTGCAGAGAATCCAAATTATTTTTGTGCCATTTTCACCATGAAATACTTTTTCAGTATTTTCACAGCCAAAACCTTAGATATCACTGGTTGGTCTTTTGCACTCTGTTGCTTCTGGCAGGTGGCCTGGAGGGTAGGAGCGTTGGGTCAGTAATTACTGGATCGAATCCCTGAGCTGACAAGGGTTATCGTTTAAGGCAGCCCCCCGCACCTCTCTGTTTCAGAGGGGTTGGGTTAAATGCGGAAGACACATTTCAGTTGAATGCATTCAGTTGTACAACTGACCAGTATCCCCCCTTTCCCTTTTTCTCTCACATCTCTGAGATGATGGTGTTATTCTTCTCGGATTCTGTGGCTTTAACCGCATTTGGTCCATAGCCTCCCTTTTTACCCCTTTTTTCTCGCTGGGAAAGTTGTGAGATGGGTTTCAGTTCACCACCTTCTTTTCTCTTGATTTATCTCTCTTTTTGTTTCTTAAAGATACTCTTGGTGTCTTATAGGATCTTGTTTGATTTTGTTTATATATGTCCTTGTCTTCTCCTTAGTTGATTTATAGAAGATTTTTTTTTTTAAGTCAGTAATAACCATAGTAAGTCACATTAATAGAAATGAAAATCACTCAATCATCCTAACATAATACAAAATGTAATCATCTTATTTAGCAAATAAGTGTTCAATTTCAATTTAACCATGATCATATATGTCATTTGTTTGTCTTTTCGGGTCTTAAGGTAAGTAACAGATTATTTAATTTATAATTCACTATATCACAATTCCAGTAGGTCAGAAGTTTACATACACTAAGTTGACAGCTTGAAAAATTCCAGAAAATGGCTGATAGGCTAATTGACATCATTTGAGTCAATTGGAGGTGTATCTGTGGATGTATTTCAAGGCCTTACCCTCAAACTCAGTGCCTCTTTGCTCGACGTCATGGGAAAATCAAAAGAAATCAGCCAAGACCTCAGAAAAAAAAATTGTAGACCTCCACAAGTCTGGTTCATTATTGGGAGCAATTTCCAAACGCCTGAAGGTACCACGTTCATCTGTACAAACAATAGTACGGAAGTATAAACACCATGGGACCATGCAGCCGTCATACCGCTCAGGAAGGAGATGCATTCTGTCTCCTAGAGATGAACGTACTTTGGTGCGAAAAGTGCAAATCAATCCCAGAACCAGAACAACAGCAAAGGACCTTGTGAAGATGCTGGAGGAAACAGGTACAAAAGTATCTATATCTACAGTAAAACGAGTCCTATATCGACATAACCTGAAAGGCCGCTCAGCAAGGAAGAAGCCACTGCTCCAAAACCACCATAAAAAAGACAGACTACGGTTTGCAACTGCACATGGGGACAAAGATTGAACTTTTTGGAGAAATGTCCTCTGGTCTGATGAAACAAAAATAAAACTGTTTGGCCATAATGACCATCGTTATGTTTGGTGGAAAAAGAGGGAGGCTTGCAAGCCGAAGAACACCATCCCAACCATGAAGCACAGGGGTGGCAGCATCATGTTGTGGGGTTGCTTTGCTGCAGGAGGGGCTAGTGCACTTCACAAAATAGATGGCATCATGAGGAAGGAAAATGATGTGGATATATTGAAGCAACATCTCAAGACATCAGGAAGTTAAAGCTTGGTCACAAATGGGTCTTCCAAACGGACAATGACCCCAAGCATACTTCCAAAGTTGTGGAAAAATGGCTTAAGGACAACAAAGTCAAGGTATTGGAGTGGCCATCACAAAGCCCTGACCTCAATCCTATAGAAAATTTGTGGGCAGAACTGAAAAAGCGTGTGCGAGCAAGGAGGCCTACAAATCTGACTCAGTTACACCAGTTCTGTCAGAAGGAATGGGCCAAAATTCACCCAACTTATTGTGGGAAGCTTGTGGAAGGCTACTTGACGCGTTTGACCCAAGTTAAAAGGCAATACTACCAAATACAAATTCAGTGTATGTAAACTTCTGACCCACTGGGAATGTGATGAAAGAAATAAAAGCTGAAATAAATAATTCTCTCTACTATTATTCTAACATTTCACATTCTTAAAATAAAGTGTTGATCTTAACTGACCTAAGACAGTGAATTGTTACTAGGATTAAATGTCAGGAATTGTGAAAAACTGAGTTTAAATGTATTTGCAAAGTTGTATGTAAACTTCTGACTTCAACTGTATAAAGACTTTTGCAAGTGTCATACACAGCTGAATATCAAAAGTCTGGACAAAGTGAAATCCAGACATAAAATGCTTTAGAAAATAAAATAAAAACACATTGAAAGCTGAAAAAAAATAGTTTAAGGTTATTTTATACTCTACTTAACGGATGTGAAAAAAAAATCTAAATTTACATTTCTAACCCTGAGACTCAAACAGGCTCGTATTTGCAAAATCACCCTTACATGTTGTGCACAGAATACATTCTCAACACGACAAACTCCCAGATGTTTTTTTGGCACATTAAGCCACGTTCACGTACTAGTCCGAACTAGGAAACTCAGAAATGTCCGACTGCTGACCGGTTGTAGTTATACAGGTGCTGCGTTCAACCAGTTAGCAATGTCGGAAATGTCAGAGTTTCCTAGTTCCGACTAGCTGTCATGTAAGCTACATGAACGCATGTAGGCAGCATATCTTACACGCGACGCAGTCTAATTAGCGATTTGATGTTATTTTTTTAATCATCATCGCAAACATTGGCTAAGCAAGAGCCAGACATTCAGTCAAAGTAGTAGTGTTCTTTTTCAGCGACGATATGGCAGCAACTACAAAGATCACCCAAAACGCCGTTTGATTTTGCTCCAATGCCATGTGTAGGGACTACGTCCTGCTTGTTCAACTGCAATATCCGTTAAAACAGGCAGAGGTTGTAGCCTTCATAATGGCCTTGAATGTTCGTTCAAACCGCCACAGGGTTTTTATTTCACCCGAGGCAGATACATAGGCTACATCATCATGGTTCGGAAGAGGGTGAGACAAATGAAGGGAAGTGGAGTGTGCTAAGTAGAACAGAATGTGTGCGTAAATAAACACACGCGCATAACGTTATCCGGATCCGTAGCTTTGAGAGAGGTTTCCAGATGGGCGGGGTGAAAACTCTGTACTCGTTTATTTTATATTTGTATTTGATTCTAGTAATTTAGCAGACACTCTTATCCAGACCGGCATAACGTGCTACCATATCATGAATTTGGAGAGTCATACATACAAGCTGGAACATCCTTTTTAAAGCCTTACCGAACTGGAAGCTGGTCATTGGCTGGCTTCCTAGACACCCCCCTGCCCATTCCCCCGTTTCCTGGACAACCCTGTCAGGGTGGAGAAAAAGAGCAAATCATGTGAGGACAGAGCATCTCTCTCTCCCTCTCCCTCCCTCTCTCTCTCTCTCTCCCTCCCTCACCCTCTCTCTCCCTATCTCCCTCTCTCTCTCTTTCTCCCTCTCCACCCCCCCCCCCTCTCTCTCGCTCTCTCCCCCTCTGTATATAACAGTATCTCCATGCTTTCACACACGCACCACTCAGTTCAGTTCTGTAGAGGGGATGGACACAGAGTGCAGGAGCATACCACCAAATAGGACAACAGTGTGACTGATACACAATAATACAACTCCTTCCCAGTGGCAGCGTCTATGCAAAATGGGTTGTGGCAATTCCTCAGCCGCCAGCACTTCAGGAGGGGGTGAGTGTTCCTGTTCCAGATCTGGACGTTTTAACTGTGTGTGTGTGTGTGTGTGTGTGTGTGTGTGTGTGTGTGTGTGCTTTATGTATTGGTTTTCTGCCCAGGTGTGTACCGTATGTGTATGGTGATCGCAGGGGTTGACAGTGGTTGGATGCAGAGGGTGCCTCATGGTTTTTAGGCTCAGACTTTGACCCCTGGTAACCAGGAGACAGCAAAGTCTTTATGAATTGAAAGCGTAAATTGTCTTGTAAGCCTTACAAGGACGAGTAGGCTGTGTGTAGGCTGTGTGTGTGCGTGTGGTTTCACATAAGTCTGTGGCGTCTAGTTCTCTCAATGGGTATTGTGGATAAAATAAGGACTTTGACATCTCCGCAGCTATCGGTCGTCCGTTTTTGTATCTCCAGGTGATTGACATGCACACCCTCCTTGGGACTCTGCTCCCTTTGAAATGCTTACTCAGCATCCTAGATCCATTCATCAAAAGATATTTCACTGGGCAAATACCTTAAGGTTTTACCCCTACTGGTGAATGTTTCTGGTTAAGAGGTTAATACACGCCACATACTTTTTCTGAATTAATATACTGTTTTTCTTAAGCAATGAGCAATGACTGAATGACTGAATAAAAATAAATTTTCTTTATAGCAATCACTGGCTGCTGCGGTCGGAGAATGAGGGTTATAGAATCAGAGCGCCTGTGGAATTACCTCACTAACATCAGAGCAAAAGTGTGTCTGTGTGTGAGAGTGAGCATGCGTGTTACAGCAAAGGCCAAACAGGCTCCTTGTCTAACAGAACCCCAGGCAGCTAATGGGATAAACAGCTTCATGTTTTCCTTTCCCTGAATTTGCTCTAGTTCCACTTCCTGGAAGGGAGACCCTGGAGGAAAATGCTGTGAACTTGTAGTCTAGTTATGTAGTTGGTGAGAAGCATGATTATGTATGAGTATTATACAAAGGGAAGATGTGTGAGGGTCTCTGTGAGGGATCATTAAGCCCATGGTTAGAGGTCACTCTCAAGCTCAGGGACAAGGACATGTGAGGACATGTGACACTGTCATTATGATGCATGTACGGTAGAGGTCAGAACTATTTATCTATGAACTCAACAGCTTAGGTACATACAGTATACTGACTGGGATGGAATCAAATGGAATTGGCACCCTTGTCTGTGCGCACAGCTACACTACATGGCCAGAAGTATGTGGACACCCCTTCAAATGAGTGGATTCGGCTATTTCAGCTACAACCGTTGCTGACAGGTGTATAAAATGTGATCATATCAGCAGTGTTGCACAACACAGCTGTTAGATACATTACCAGTGGTATTATGTCTGTTTTAAAATCTTCTCATAACCTGCAGCCCAATTGCTTTGTCTTGATAATTATCAGGTACGGGATGTTTCGATTCCCACTCCGTTTTCATTCCACACCCATGTGTTTGTCCTGAGGCTCAATGGGACAGTGCCTTCTAAACATACTGGATATTGGGCTCCTCATCCCTCTTCTTGTGTAACCAGATCTGAGTGGTCTTGATAATGAATAAGCTTTTGTAAGGGTTGTGAATGGGCCACTCTGTTCTGTCTTAAGGCACACCCCATGTACTGTTACTGTATAAAGGCTATAAAGGTCTCATCTTCTATAACTAAGGATAAAATTGTGGTATTTGTTATGAATTAGAATATTGCACATTTCATATTTGTCTCCGAATCATTTCTAACGTCATTCCTTCAATTACATAAGTATAATTAGGTGAACAGCTTTGTAGAATAGCAAAGGGACACTGTAGGTGTTTGTCAATGTCAAGTAGTGTTATTATGGAGAAGATGGAAGACGGGAGGGAGTGATGTTACCTTGTCTTTTAAAAGTTATATAATGTTCCATTGCGTACAATGACAGATTCTTGAGACACAGTACAGAATACAAAACATTAAATTATTTGCTGAATAAAGTAGAATCCAATGTGTTTTGTGATACAGATGAGGAAGGAGAATGAAGGCCAATTTAATTGACAATTTCTTTGAATTTAGTCATAGTTGAAGAAGGTGGCTGAAGGCAACTTGAATGGATTGGAATGGAATTAATTTTGTGATGTAAGCTACATTTATACAGTGTGACATATTCAGGTAGATGATGTATGACCATAGCTACATGATGCTATCTACCTGACATGCTAGCTACATGGTGCTATCTACCTGACATGCTAGCTACATGATGCTATCTACCTGACATGCTAGCTACATGATGCTATCTACCTGACATGCTAGCTACATGATGCTATCTACCTGACATGCTAGCTACATGATGCTATCTACCTGACATGCTAGCTACATGATGCTATCTACCTGACATAAGCTAAGTCCACTGTAGGCTGTTGGTCCATTTGACCGTTGCTGATCAAGGTCTTTGATACAGAGTATACCTGACATCCATCAAAGTCCAACCCTCTCTATCCCTCCTGTCCCCCAGAGCCAATTCTGGCTTTGTTGTGACCTCTACATTTGTCTGACAACCTCCCATAATACAGAGAAAAATTTACCAGACATCCATCCAGGTCCATTCATCCCCCCCTATTCCTCCTCCCTCAGAGCCTGTCCAACTCTCTCCACCCCCTCTCTTCCTCTGAGCCTGTTCACCCATCTCTCTCCTTCCTCAGATCCAGTCCTAGCTGAGTTGTGACCTCTACCTGTCTCCACTACTTGTCTCTGCCCTACCTGGCATAACTACACATCTATGTCAAGGTCCCTCTCCGTGCAGTGTGAAGTTGGTGATTAGGGTCAGGAGTCCATACAGTCTACCCAGGAGAGCTCTGGAGTGCCACTCGAAATCCGCCAACAACTCCTCTGTCAAATTACAGGAAGCCCTAAGAGCACAGTCAGCCCACATCACCCTCAGAGCTGTTTCTGTCCTTTCGATCTGGCAATTCCAGGAGCCTTGACAGCGGGCCTTAAGTGGTGGTCATTAAGCTGTGCCTCATTGACTTCAAAGAGTGGGAACGGAGCCGTTAAGTCAAATACTGTATATGTGTTAATAAAAGTGATGTATGGAGCCTATAGCATTTCCGTTATAGCAAGTTACTGTAGAGACTGGCACGTTGATTAAGTGTTATTGTCTCTGAGTGCTCGGTGTTTAACTTTATTGTGGATGAGAATCAGTGTTGATGGTCCACTCTAAAAAATGCTGGGTTGTTTGGTTGACCCAACTGCTGGGTTGCAGGCGTTTGGTCACTTAGTTTTAAAACATTTTTGTAATGATGATTCAAAGACAGAGTTTGTCATGTTTGATGACACAGTACAAAGAGGAGCGACAGACAGTGTGTCGATGGATGAGTAATGGTGAGCTTGATGCGATGCGTGTGGAGTGGTCTCAAATCACCCCACCTCAAATCACCCCCCACATTTCTATTGTAATCCACACGTTATGTAGCATCCTGAACAAAATAATGACAATTTAGTAATTATATTATTTTTCTCTCACTTGTGTTCACAGGACCTGCAGAAACCTCCAAAGATTTGTAAGTACAGCAACCGTCTCATAGATTGCGGTTTCATAGACTCATCAAGGCATTGACTTCCTGGTAGGGAGGGAAAGGGAGAGAGAGATGTACAAAGTAGGGGCTTTCCTGTATGGCATCAACTTATTTGGTTATTATTAGAAACAGTGATTTAGTATTAGTAATGGTAGAGAAAGAAATAGAGAAATGTAATGTAATCGGACTAAATTCAAAATGGCCTATTACACTAGTCTTATGGATATTACATTGCAAGACCTCAAAATGCCTACTTTCATGTAATCCAATTAAAACGCTTAGTCTTTTGTATCAAGGCCTTCAAATCTTTTGCCTGTAGAGAAATGAATATACTGTATGTTCCAGTACTGCTATTACAATGAATTAGCCTTGTTCAGTAAATCGAAGAAACAGTCATTTTCCATTCAAGGCCAATTGTATGAATTATGTTACAAAGGGAACATACGTGGGAATATACGTCTTCACCAGGCACAGTGTACCACTTCCATCATCACGGTGTGGGAAGGGGTAGCAGGCAACCATTTCCAAAACATTTTCTTGAATCAATCAATCTCTCTCTGTGTGTGTGTGTGTGTGTGTGTGTGTGTGCTTTCTGATAAACATCTGAGCAGCTACAGTGCTTAATCCAGGACCCATGGGGACTGATAGTAGCTCACTGCCAACCACGACCAATCAGCCACACAGCTCCCCAGGGTTCAGCACTACAGCACATCAAATCAAATCAAATGTTATTTGTCACGTGCGCCGAATACAACAGGTGTAGACCTTACAGTGAAATGCTTACTTACAAGCCCTTAACCAACAATGCAATTTTAAGAAAAATAAGTGTTAAGTAAAAATTAGATAAGTAGAAAATTGAAAAAATTACAAATAATTAATATATGTATATAGCCTCTGCAGTAGCGGAATACTGCTACAGAGTCAATGTGCGGGGGGCACAGGTTAGTCGAGGTAATTGAGGTAATATGTACATGTAGGTAGAGTTAAAGTGACTACGCATAGATAATAAACAGAGAGTAGCAGCAGCAGCGTAAAAGAGGGGGTGGGGGAGGGGGGGTCAGTGCAAATAGTCCGGGTACCCATTTGATTAATTGTTCAGCAGTCTTATGGCTTGGGGGTAGAAGTAGTTAAGAAGACTTTTGGACCTAGACTTGGCGCTCCGGTACCGCTTGTAACAGAGAGAACAGTCTATGACTTGAGTGACTGGGGTCTTTGACCATTTTAGGGCCTTCCTCTGACACACACACACACACACACACACACACACACACTCTTTGACCATCCACATTGTTGGTTCCCTTTTGATCAGTGCCCTCACAGTGCCATACCAAGTCTTGCCCAGCTCATAACCAAGTCATCCATGTCAACTATATGTAAATCATTTATTTGTGTCATGTTGGGTGTTGTGTACAATATGTTTGTGCATTGAGCATTGTATCATGTAATGTGAGCTGATCTGTGATTCTTGTCTCAATCAGGACAGATGAGACCTCACCAGACGATGAGAAAAGAAGGTAAGTGCTTGTCCTATCGTTCTCCCCCTCACTGTTCTCCCCTCACTGTTCTCCTCCTCACTGTTCTCCTCCTCACTCTTCTCCTCCTCACTCTTCTCCTCCTCACTCTTCTCCTCCTCACTGTTCTCCTCCTCACTCTTCTCCTCCTCACTGTTCTCCTCCTCACTGTTCTCCTCCTCACTGTTCTCCTCCTCACTGTTCTCCTCCTCACTGTTCTACTCCTCACTGTTCTGGATTAGATTAGTCCCCCGGTCACACACACACACACACACACACACACACACACACACACACACACACACACACACACACACACACACACACACACACACACACACACACACACACACACACACACACACACACACACACACACACACACACACACACACACACACACACACACACACACACACTGCAGTGCTAACTCACATGATGCCCTGTTGTTGGTGGGAGTCTGCCAAAGTACATAGGCTTTGAGTCATGTGCTCTTTGATGTGACCTTTGACCCTTTTTCCAACTCCATCAGGAACTATGGCGGGGTGTACGTAGGTCTACCATCTGACATGACCACTGTTGCAGCCAGCCAGTCCAAGTCCACAAACAAAAGTAAATATGACAACTATGTATATTGTACAGTGTATGTGTTGTGGGGATGTGAGCATGTTTGGACTGTTGTAAGGCAGGATGGTCACTGGTGGATACCCATTGCAATTTGTTGTTACATAGTTGTCACATTTTTCCACTTGTGTTGACTGTACAGGACATATCATATGATCTACCCCTCCTGGATATGGACACACCCCTTCCCTTTTGCTATAAAGTATTATATTGTCTGCTTAATTGATGCCCAGAATAGACTAATTGATTCCTCCATAATGTGATGTCAATACAGCCTCCAATTGCTGTCCTCCGATTAACCATGGCTTATTATGTAACGCCCTGTTACAGTAAAAGAGTCAGCATCAGGAAAGGAAGATATACTATACATGAAACGTGTACGCCACGTTCAAAGAAAAGCCCACGTCGTCCTCAAAGAAAACCCCACGTCGTCCTCAAAGAAAAGCCCACGTCGTCCTCAAAGAAAAGCCCACGTCGTCCTCAAAGAAAAGCCCACGTCGTCCTCAAAGAAAAGCCCACGTCGTCCTCAAAGAAAAGCCCACGTCGTCCTCAAAGAAAAGCCCACGTCGTCCTCTAAGAAAACCCCACCTCGTCCTCAAACAAAAGTCGGTCCCAGTCATAAAGGGCTGTGTGAGGGCTGTTTGCACAGAGATCCTACAAATCCTACAAATCCGTGACTGTTTGTTTACCAAAGTTAGCCTCTGAAACTTCATAATGATTAATTGATTCATTCACTTCCTGTCCTTTGGCTCAGTTGCAAATTCTAAGATGACTGGGAGGTATTTGGTTGAACATTTATTATTTCTATGAACATGTTTCTATAGAGCCCTTTGGGAAGGTCTCAATTCCCCGAATCAGTCTGTGTATGTGTCTGTGTGTATGTGTGGCCTAAACGTGAGTTAAAAGATAATCAGCCAGGGACCTTGGTATGGTGTGTAAAGTCGACTGCCAACTTCTATTGACCTTGTTGTTGGTTATGAGATGCAGTAATAAACAGCAGAAGTCTATAAGGTTGTTTGATGAGTAAAAACAGCCCTGGGGAGTCTGCGGAACATATGCCTGTTGATGATTTAGGAGTTGTGAGACATCTGATGCCAGTAGTGTGGCATCTGTGTCCTTATCGGAAAGAGGGACTGGGAACCTGAGGCCGTGAATTCTTGGTAATGTGGATTCCAATATGGATGTGGAGGAGCAGTGTGTGTGTGGTGTGTGTGTGTGTGTGTGTGTGTTTGTGTGTAATATGATGGGTTGAAGTAGACAACACAAGGGAATTCGACTCAACCTGATCTTCACAATTTTTTACAATGTTTCTAATTAATTATGCTGTCTCTCTTTTTCTCTGTAGACTAACATATACAGAAGGGAATCATTGCTATACAACACAGGTACACAAGCATTTTCACATTCCTTCATTCTATCCTCTTGATAATACAGCACAATTTAATGACAGCCTGCATTGATTCTTAATTTTGTACTCGAACACAAAAACAGCTAACGTAACATGGTGGCTGACTTTGACCTCTGTATGACTGTGTGTGCTTTTCTTCTTTTCAGGACTGTAGCTACAATATTCAAAAAACACACAGAGACATTAAATTCCTATGTTGAGAGACGGATTACTGACTCATCCTCACAACCCTGCCTGTAAGAGTGAGACAGACTGAAAGACCCTGGGGAATCAGGCAGATATGAGGTCAGCCTACTTGGGTCCTGAGGAAACTGCCTCAGAATGGCACCAAGTAGACCCTCAATGGACACCTTTGTCTGAGGATTCTTTGCCCTTTCTGACCCTCACAGGAAGCCGGGCAGCAGCAATGGAGTCGGGTGGCTAGGGGGCGATAGCGGACATTGGGACCAACATACTGGCATCTGGGATAATGTTCTGGACTAGAACCTTAGGAAGAGATGTGATACACACATCCCAGTCACACTGAGACACCTCATCGACAGGCTCTGCAATCATTTAATCCAAGTGCATCTATTGTGGCTGGAGTAGATAGATATTGTTTGTAGTGGGAGGGAAGGTGGACCCACACAGTGGCTCAAACAGAAGCAGTGCTATTCACTTTTATGATTATGGAGTATTTTTATTTAGGTCACCAGGTTTTCTTTTTTTACAAGAGATACTGTAAATAATTTCAGAGATTCATGAAAACAACATTTCTTTCACCCATTTGGAGATTGTGTTGTGTTATTTTCTGGTTGGTTGCTGCTATTGCTTTTTAAACCACTCGCATTTACTCTCTAAATAGAAATGAATCTACTTGTAACTTTTGGTACCAAACGGACCTCCCGTGGATGTACTGGCTGGTACTGTAGCCTGACAAGCATCTGTCGTGTGCGTCATTCATGTCTGAGATTGTTAAGTGTTGTGTTGTCATTTAACCTTTGAGTCATGCTAACATTACATCATCAGTCTGGCTGATATGACTCGAGATGCGTTTTTTAAATTTGTTTTACCCACAAAGGCCTGAATTAATCTGAGAACTGACTTCAGCAGATTGTTGACAATGCATGCATTATACTCAAGGTGCCAGCAGCTGATCTCAGTGCTCCACATACAGTAGCTCTTATCGGCCATTTTAGCAGCTGCGTCACCATCCAGACCTCGTTGTTTTTAAAAATACATTTAATTTGTACGGTGAGTTAAACTGTCCACCTGCAATTTGTAAAATGTTGTCTTTTGTATTTGTAAAATTCAAAAATGATTCCTTTGAAGACGAAATGTACATATTTTATTATAACAGTTAATTGGAAAGATGATCAGTCAAATGGCATCTGAACTACATTGTTTGTGAAAGGGTTGCCTATAAATATTTGAATCTATGTTTCTCATTGTGAACAACTATCAGTAAATCTATATGGAACCATAAAACAGGCAGCATATTCCTGCACCACAATATCTCCTCCCTAAGCATGAATTGGAGGTCAGAAGGGAATAGAGAATCCATACAAGGCCATTCACCTACATGCAGTTCCTGTTCGTGTGGTGATTTAATGAATGTATGAATGTACATCATTTTCACCACCATGACCACAGAGGAACAGGGAAGTAGGCCATGCTAACCATGCTCACACACTTGAGATCCAAGAGACGTTTTGTTCTCTTCAAAACGTCAGTCATATTATATATTATCCACTCCACTCTACCTGGTTTGAGATAAGGTATACATTATATTGAATATACGTGTAGATTATGAATGCTCCCTGGACCTTCAACCATCTCAGTAATCAGGCTGCATGTGAGGCTTATGAATGTGATGGGTACCAATTGAAGAGCACCCCACATTTTCTGTTCTGCCACTACACGGCTACCACCAAACACTGAGTGCAGCTAAGTGTACCTTTTCGTTGATGTCTACATTTCCTTTCTGTTGAGGCTCCTCCAGTTTTACTGTCAGAGTCCCCTGGCCTTTGGCTTTCACAGTGCACAGTGCAACACAGTTCCCACTGGGCAAGCACTAGTTGAATCAACGTTGTTTCCACGTCATTTCAACAAATTTGACGTCTGTGCCCAGTGGGTCTGTTCTCAACTCTGGCCAACTCCTCTGACCTTTACAGACGGTGGTACTGTTCACACAAGGGTGAATGTCACTGAGCTGATCCTGCTTTATTCAATTAGGAAGACTGGGAGGGAAGCGGGTGAAAAACGGGTGTGCAATAGCCACACTGGGAAAGGAAAAGTTGGTTCAGAATATCAACACAGGAATTGATAGCCAAGCATAGCTAGCTCTGTACAGTATGAATGTAGCTCTTAGGAGGATGAACATTTGTTTAAAAAGCAGCATCCATGGAGCCCTGGCGTATTTACTGTATTGTGGTTCCTTGTTAACCTTAGGATATCGCTCATGGATGTCTCAGTGGTATTCTGTTCATGGTGCTGCACATGATTACGAAGACGGGGGACTTGATTACTTTGGAGTCAATCGAGGCTAAAGCAGCTGTGCTGAAGGCTTCTAATTCTGGTTTTATCTCCTTGTGTGCAAGTGTCCATAATATCACATTTGGGGAAAAGAGAAAACACGTGAGAAAACCACTACAGGTGATCGTTTGATTATTTTTTATGCTATTTACTACTGTGTGACATACTGTTCCTAATATTTGATGCTCCTAACTTGTTGTGGGTCACTTTGTGAGAAGGACCACACAGCCGCTTTATATAGTCATTATTGTTTATAACCCGACGTCCTGTATTACTTGTCCTATCACTGATCTATTTATGATTAAAGTATTTTCTATTGTCTGTGCACAGCTGAAGTTCTTGATTGTGGTCTTTGTGAAATGGATTTGTGTTCTCCAATCAATAGGACCTGGCTTCAGGGATTACAGTACATCCATCCTTAGTGGCATTACAGACTGAGAAACAAAATGAAGCATTGCTTTGAGGAACATTTGTAATTATCGAACAGTCCCTCAAGCAGTATCAAATCATTATTACAGCTTGGTAATTGACGGTATAGGGAGTAGATGGAGGGAGATGAGAGGAGGAGGGAGGCAGGAAGAGGGGAGAGAGGCGGAGGAGGTAGAGAGAAATTTAGTTTTTTTCCTTTGAGGGTTTCTGCATTTCTCTTTCCACGCTTCCTGGATTTGCCCTCCAGTGAGGTTTTTCAAACTGAAGTCAAATTATTAGCTTTGGGTACCACAAAAGCTTCTGTTAGAATGAAAGCAATATTGTATTGCCATCTTAATTAATGAGATAATTGTGGGACAGAGAAGAGAGCTAGATTATTGACCTGCAGTTTACTGCCAGAGGATGTGCCGGCAAACACACTCTCCCATGCACGTGCACACACGCATACAGTACATACTGTATGTACACAAAACGTTAGGTAGAACGATAAAGACTACAGTGCCCTATAGCCCCATTAGCAAGGCTTCTAGTGTTCCATGGCTGTGAATGAGATAAACACTGCTTTAACTGTCTATATAAAGAAATAAAGAAGGTACTGTTTCATTGATCGTAGACTTGCTGGCATAAATCTCAACTAACCCCGGTTCAGTTGCTGCCTGACGCATCATGAATATCATATGACCTGTCGTTTCAGTTTTATCTTCAGCAGCACCAGATAGTAGACTACTCTTCCCAGCAGCAGCTAATGAGATCACAACTGACAGTGTTTGGCTGCCTCCAAAATAGCACCCTATTCCCTAAAGGCTAGTAGTGCACCACCTCTGACCATGCAGACTCAAAAGGAGTGTACCATATAGGCAATAGGGTTCCATTTGGGACACAGACTTTTATCAATGGGAGAGCAGCGAGCACATCCTGCAGGCAAAACCTTGAAAGCTGTGTCTCATAGACTTCCTATGAAATCTATTATTCTTTCGTAAAGTGTGGCAATGTTGATCATCGATAAAAGAAAGAGGAATCTGAACAAGGCTATCTGAGGACCGTTCTAACCACTGATTGTCATGTTTTGACATTTATTTATTCTGTTTATTGTTCATGAAGCAAGTAAGCCGATGTGTCCTTGAGCAAGGCACTTAACCCTAATTTGCTCCAGGGGTGCCGTGCTACTACGGCTGACCCAGTAGAACAACACATTTTCACCTATCCGGTGTATGTGATACAACATCTTTATCTTTATAATGGGACAGATAGTCTACAGTCTAGTGAGTCTCCACTGGGTTGGCTGACGTTGATAAGACTGTGGTGTGTGTGTGTGTGTGTGTGTGTGTGTGTGTGTGTGTGTGTGTGTGTGTGTGTGTGTGTGTGTGTGTGTGTGTGTGTGTGTGTGTGTGTGTGTGTGCGCATGTGTTTGTGTGTATGAGGGGTAGCTACGTGATGCAGCACACGTCCCTAATCACATCGTATTTACATCTGGTTGCGACCGGATCGCACCTGCTTTGCCTCCTGCTGAAATCTCATATCAACAGTGGCATTGCCCCTTCCCTTTTCTCTGTTGTATACAGTGCATTCGGTAAGTATTCTTTTCCACATTTTGTTACTTTTACAGCCTTATTCTAAAATGGATTTAATAAAAAAATTCCTCATCAATCTACACATAATAACAAATCGAAAACAGTTTTTTTGACATTTCTGCAAATGAATACCTTATTTACATAAGTATTCAGACCCTTTGCTATGAGACTCATAATTGAGCTCAGGTGCATCCTGTTTCCATTGATCATCCTTGAGATGTTTCTACAACTTGATTGGAGTCCACCTGTGATAAATTCAATTGATTGGACATGATTTTAAAAGGCGCACACCTGTCTATATAAGGTCCCCCTGTTGACAGTGGATGTCAGAGCAAAACCCAAGCCATGAGGTCGAAGAAATTATCCATAGAGCTCCGAGACAGGATTGTGTCGAGGCACAGATCTGGGGAAGGGTACCAAAACATTTCTGCAGCATTGAAGGTCCCCAAGAACACAGTGGCCTCCATCATTCTGAAATGGAAGACATTTGGAAACACCAAGACTTTTCCTAGAGCTGGCCGCCCAGCCAAACTGAGCAATCGGGGGAGAAGGGCCTTGGTCAGGGAGGTGACCAAGAACCCGATTGTCACTCTGACAGAGCTCCAGAGTTCCTCTGTAGAGATGGGAGAACATTCCAGTAGGACAACCATCTCTGCAGCACTCCACCAATCAGGCCTTGAAGGAAGCCATTCCTCAGTAAAAGGCACATGACAGCAAACTTGTCAAAAGGCACCCAAAGGACTGCTACACTGACACATTGGTAGGAAGCAGAATTGCAACTGATTATCCACTAGAGATCCTCTGGTCTGATGAAACTAAGATTGAAGTCTTTGGCCTGAATGCCAAGCGTCACGTCTGGAGGAAACCTACATCCATTTCAGCGGCAGGACAACAACCCTAAGCACACAGCCAAGACAACGCAGGAATGGCTTCGGGATGCTCTGGAGAGACAAGTCATTATGCGGTATTGTGTGTAGATTGATGAGGAAAGAAAACAATTTAATACAATTTTTGAATAAGGCTGTAATGTAACAAGATGTGTAAAAGGTCAAGGGGTCTGAATGCTTTCCGAATGCATTGTATTTAATAACATCTCAGGCCTGGTGTTACTGTGTGTTTTCACTGGGATGGAGTACTAGCTCACAACATGTAGCTCCCAGTTGAATAGCTAATCATCAAAAGCATTCTCTATTCTCTACCCATTAATTATTTGCAGCTTATTCAATCATTCAAAGGGAACCAGACAAGAAGTGATAGAAAAAGACACAAGACAAATGTTGAATTCTACTCTAGTGGATAATCAGTTGCAATTCTGATTCCTACCAACAGGTGTCAGTGTAGCACAACCAAAGTGTCTGTCTGCAAGGCTACAGTGGAGTTCCTGGGCTGGATATACAAAACACTGCATATCCCCAGATTTCTGAATTCCATCTACACTGTTCATGAAAAGTGAGATGTGTGGCCTTGGTTTGTCATGGGCCTCTGGCCTCTTTCTCTATGCCCTGTTCCAGAGTGGCCTAAAGTAGTTCTCTCCAGTTAGCTCCTGAGGCTGGAGTATTACAGCGCTAATCTTTGGTTCCGGACAGCTAATCTAGCCAAAAATTACTGTAATAAGGTGCTAATCACAGTTTGGTGGAATGGCCCTCTAGCTTTTCCATCTCAATCAAGCTACTTAACAGGCCCCGTGATACGCCCGCTTAACCTGATGAGTTTACCCCAAGTGTTTTCAATCAGGAACGCTATTTGTTGGTTTTTGAAATAATGTGGTTTAAATCTGAAAATTGATGTTTGCACCCAATGTTCTTGGCAATTGCTGGGCTTGGCTGTTAACCATCATTACCATTACAGCCAGGAGAAGGGACTGGGGAGATATACCAAAGGAGGTTGGTGGCACCTTAATTGGGGAGGACTGGCTCGTGTTAATGGCCGGAGCGGAATAAGTGGAATGGTATCAAATAGGTCAAACACATGGTTTCCAGGTGTTTGATGCCATTTCATTTGCTCCATTCCAGCCATTATTATGAGCCGGCCTCCCCTCAGCAGCCTCTACTGAGATATACTATTGTGAACAATAGCAGGAGAAGGCCAAAAGTCTGCAGGATCAGCCTCCAATCTATCCAGGCTTTGATTGGTCAAATATAATTTGATTGACCAATCAAGTGACAGAACCCAAGGTAAGGCACTAGTCTGGTCTTTAGAGAGTTCTTAGGTGAAGTATCTATGGTAGTATTTCTCTGTTTAGAACCAGGCCTTAAAGCTATGTGCAGTGCACATGAGGGACAGGAGACCAACAAGATTAACAGACAGATAAGATGCAATACACCTCTTATGCAATCTTCCTCTGCTGTGGAGGAGAGAAGCAGAGAGGAGTGGTGATGTAAGTGTGCGTGTTCCTCTCTTCCCTGGGTCCAAGGCCTAGCTGTCCTGTGCTGTGCAGAGTCAGGCATCACACAGCCGTGCTTACAGTTAGACAGCTCATGTTCTCATAGCAAGTCAGGCAGAATGTCAAGGTCTCTTCCACAACTTCACTGACAAAACACTGTCAGTTAAAGCCTAAGTCGGTTAGTAATTCACACAGTACTATCTGACTGTCACCTATTGGTGACCCTCAATGGACTGAAACTCTTCTCTGTCCTGTAATGTAGGGCCCCTGTTGTGGCCTTCCCTTCCTCCATCCCTCTCTCTCTCCCTCTATCCCTCTCTCTACCTCCCACTGCCCTTACCGACATCCTCTCGCCCTCCACCCCGGCCATCTTCCTCTCCCCCTCCCTCTCTCCCACTTGACCCAGCCTAGAGTTTCGCACCCTGGCCCCAAGAGAGCCCCTGTCAGGCCCAGCTCTACTCTGCTCCTCTCCTCTCCGCCTCCTCTCCTCACCCATCCTCTCTTCTCCGCTGCTCTGCATGTGCTTCCAATTATAGACAAAGGAGAGGCGGCCCTGTGTGTGCAGCATGTGGTTCCATTTAGAGCAGGTGAAACAATGTAGGAAAATAGATCCATCATCCGTCGCATTCAAGAGGCCACTGAGAACGACGCTAAATCATAGCAAAGCTAATCCTCAGAGGAGGAGTTTGTCCAGAGCCACGCAGGGCCGGCTTCTCTGACAGGGGCCCGCCGTGGCCCCCAGAGCGGTGCTTCAAAGCTCCACAGGGGGCCTGATAGCACTCTCTCTCCCTTGTAATCCCTCTCTCTTTCCGTATCATTTGGTTATTATTGTTTTTCCTGTTCTCCCTCTCTGAAGTCCTCTGTTATGTTATGATTCTAGCCTGGTCCCCAGGTGTTCCTGCTAAAAACATCTGAGGAAATATTTGATTTGGTGGAGGGATGTGACAACTGAATGCATTCAACCGAAATGTGTCTTCCACATTTAACCCCTCTGAATCAGCGAGGTGCGGGGTCTGCCTCAATCGATATCAGCGGGGAGCAGTTGGTGGTTAAAAGCCTTACTCAAGGGCAGTACAGCAGAACCCCCCCCCCCCCCGTTTGCCCTCAGAACAGCTTCATTTCGTCAGGGCATGGACTCTACAAGGTGTTGAAAGCGTTCCTCAGGGATGCTGGCCCATGTTGACTCCAATGCTTCCCACAGTTCTGTCAAGTTGGCAGGATGTCCGTTGGGTGGTGGACCATTCTTGTTGCACACGGGAAACTGTTGAGCGTGACCAACCTCTGAAGCTAAGCAGAGTTGGTCCTGGTCGGTCCCTCGATTGGAGACCAGATGCTGCTTGAAGTGGTGTTGGAGGGCCAGTAGGAAGCACTCTTTCCTCTGGTCCCCCCAAAAATATCCCAATGCCCTAGGGCAGTGATTGGCGACATTGCCCTCTGTAGGTACGTTCGAATAGTACGTTAAACAGATGTCCTGCCTCTTTGTGGTCACTTAAAATCCCATGGCACTTATTGTAAGAGTCCTGGCTAAATTCCCAATCTGGCCTTCATACCATCATGGTCACCTAATCATCCCCAGCTTCCAATTGGCTCATTTATCCCTCCTCCTCTCCCCTGTAACTATTCCCCAGGTCGTCACTGTAAATGAGAATGTGTTCTCAGTCAACTTACCGGGTGAAATAAGTGTTCAAATACTACCATACCCCATTCAAAGGCAATTCAATATTTTGTCTGAATGGCACACATACACAATCCATGTCTCAATTGTGTCAAGGCTTAAAAATAATTATTTAACCTGTCTCCTCCCCTTCATCTACACTAATTGAAGTAGGTGACATCAATAAGGGATCATAGCTTTCACCTGGATTCACCTGGTCAGTCTATGTCATGGAAAGAGCAGGTGTTCTTAATGTTTTGTATACTTAGTGTACGTGATCCTATACATATGTAAGTATGGTTTGAAATTATTACTGTATGTTTTAGTCAAATATCATATCTGTTTGAGCTTCTTGCGGTCAATTTGTTGACCGTCCGCTCAAGAAAAAATGTAATGTAGTTCATGATCCCTGTCCTATTGGAACAGTCGAAAAACCTTTTTAAGTTCTTGATAGCCACTTTTTTTGTAAGAGTCTAACCCCCCACCCTCATGTCTCCTGCTGTTCACGTGAACACTTGGCGGAGGGAAAGGAGTTTGCATGTGGTTGTAGTCAGTTCATGTGGTCGGCCATATTCTACTAGCTAACCCCTGTTGGAAAGAATGTTGGTTAATGCAGCATGAGGGACTAGTCATTGTCACTGTCATTTGGGCTTTACAGGTGCAGGAAGGCATGCATGGCGTGGGTCAGAGGCAGTAAATCACTAGATGTTCTGCGCCAACTACTTTACGGGAGTAGCTAGCCCTCTCACCAGCACCCAGTAAAGCTCACGTTCAAAATGAATGGAGCAGGATGAAAGAGAAGCTGTATTTTTAGCAAGGTGAATGAACTGACCGCACCCCCATTGATTGCACACAGAGCCGCAGCATGTTAACTGGACTCTCCGTTAGAGAGAAAGAGGGCCTGTGTGTGTGTTGGTAGTTACCACGCGACGAACACTGTCGGAGGGGCTAACCTTTTCCTGATGCTTCCACGGCAGAGAGAGAAACACAAAGGTAGGCCAAAGACGTTTCAAGAGAACCTTGGCAAAACCAACCCAATCTCCCTGTTAAAAATGTGGCGGCTTAGTTTCCATGGGTCTCAGAAGGCCTGTGCAGTGTGCTGTGTGCACCCCTCTGAACCCTCCCACCCGACATTCCATGGGCTGCTCCAGGTTTTTATATTTATGTAAAACCAGAAATTAAAGTTAACATTAATTTGTTCTGCAGTCCATTTTCGATTTAAGCTAATGAGCACGAGGAATGTTCCCGTTTCCCCCTAAAAAAAGTGTTTTTTTACTGGCTCGCAGTAAAACCAGCATCATTTCTTTGACATTTTTATTTTAAAAGAGGCAGAGCTCAGAAAATGGAAAGTGCATTAGATGTACTGTCTCAAAACATGTTTTTACAAGCTCATGAATTGCAGTGCACTTTGATTGCTGATTGTAGTTAATATCAGGAAACAGAAGATTACAGTCCATTAGGCACATATCCCAGGACTGATTATACCAACTCTCTATGATTCTCTCATACTCCAGTTCTCTCCCTCTCTTTCTCTACCCCTCCCTCCCTCCTTCCTTCCCTCCCTCCCCTTCCCTACCTCAATTCTTTCTCGACTGTTTTCTTCTGCTTCTCTTGCTTCCTCTCTGAGTTAGATGTAGCCTATGGCAGCAATGTGCAATGGACTAGAGTTCATGATAATGTCACAATACACTATTCCAGTTGTTGGATCATCTGCTGTACTAACAGCCCAGGGGTTCATATCCTTTAGGTTCCTAACATGATCTGGCGGGAACAAAGGGACAACCAATAGTACAACTATCTCCTGGCCTCTCATCAAATCAAAATACAATTGTATTTGTCACATGCGCCAAATACAACAGGTGTAGACTTTAGCGTGAAATGCCCTTTCTCCAACAATGCAGAGTTAAAAAGTCTGACAAATTTGCTAAATAAAACAAGGAAATAGTAACACAATAAAATAACAATAGCGAGGCTATATATCAAGGAGTACCGGTACCGAGTCAATGTGCAGGGGTACGAGGTAGTTGAGGTAATTGAGGTAATATGTACATGTAGGTAGGGGTAGAAGTGACTAGGCAATCAGGATAGATAATAAACAGAGTAGCAGCAGCGTATGTGAAGAGTGGGAAAGGGTGTGAAAGTGTGTCTGTGTGTGAGTGTGTGTGGCGTCAATATGCATGTGTGTGTGTGTCTTATGTGTGTGAGCGTATGTAGTGTGTGTGTGTGTGTGTGTGTTGGAGTGTCAGTGTAGTATGTGTGAGTGTGCGGGTAGAGTCCAGTGGAGAGAGACACCATGCAGCTGGCCAGTGTTGCCCAATGCCCATGGACACACACAGGAAGTCGTTGTCGTCGTGGTGCCTAATCAGGCCTGTGGCCTGGCAGTGCTCCCCTCATCATGTCCTGGTTCCTCTGGTTCCTCTGGTCCCCTCTGGTCCCCTCTGCCCCTCCACTGTCCTGGGGGAGAACACCCCATTAAAGAGCTAATGAACTGCATCCTACAATCTATTAGCAGCTAAACCATAATCAGAGCTCTGCTGATCCACTGTTCCTTTTGACTGAACAATTAACCCTGCAATAAATCACCCTACCATACCATGTCCTGGCTGCAGCTGCACCGTCACATGGGGTAGGGGTACAGTCCTGTACGTTCTTCCCCCCTGGAGGGGCGGGATAGGGGTCGACGAGAGCGGTTCAAACTCCCAGAGCTTAGGGTTACAGATGCAGTAAGAGTTTGACGTTTGAGAACTTATGGTTGATATAATGGGGGGAATAAGGGCCCCCTTGAGAGTGTGTTTTATGGGTTTGATGAGAGACGTGTAGTGAGCAGTGTTTAGGATTAATCCCTGTTAACGAATGGAAGGCCCAGCTTCACCACTGTAGTGTTGTGTAAACTATCAGGGTAGTAATGTGCGCTCTGCTCTGACAGATTCAGCTCCTTGTCTTTCATCATGGTACCCTAATCCCTATACAGTGCACTACATTTGACCAGAGCTTAAGTCAAAAGTAGTGCACTATTTAGGGAATAGGATGCCATTTTGGGACGCACTCCTGCTACACGCCCACCACAAGCCCTACAGCTAATCAAGCTCCTGTGCTGCGAGGGAGTCGGTCGGTTTGTTTAATTACTCAGTCCGTTGGGTATTCTGAAGGGAAATGGAGTGGTGATGTACTGAGAAATGGCATGACTATTCTATTGACCGTAAGGTCTTAATCAATTTGTCCATTAAACATGCAAGATGTTCAGTTCCCATTTCCTGGTGGCGCCTTGATGTGTTGATTAAACCCAGCTATCACTTCCCCATCCTCCTGTTGAGACTGGGATGATTACTTCACTCAATCACTTTGATGTTTACTTAGTTAGTTACTTGTAATCAGCACATCACTGGTTATTCTTTGAGAGCTGTTGATGTGATGTTTCCTCTTTGCATGTAACTCTACATCACACTGATGTCAGGCAGATTTGTAGATCGTTGGCCTACTTCTGGAAAGTTTACTAATTTTGATACAATGATTCCGCCACCAGATTGAACCAGATCAGTCTTTTGATCCCTTACAAGTCATATTGAATCAATATGTGCCCGAAGTCCAGAACCCAAAGCCTGAGACTGTGAGTTTCTGTTTTCACAGGACTTGCAAATCTAATAAATACTTCCAGAGGTTGCTGTCAGATCCATAGTGTGCCAAGCCACACACATCATGTGATTCATGGTCCAGGGCCTGGACCCTGCCCTCCAGGACCTGGACCCTGCCCTTCAAGACCTGGACTCTGCCATCTAGGACCTGGACCCTGCCCTTCAGGACCTGGACCCTGCCCTCCAGGACCTGGACCCTGCCCTTCAGGACCTGGACCCTGCCCTCCAGGACCTGGACCCTGCCCTCCAAGACCTCTATTCCAGGCGGTGTCAGAGGAAGGCCTTAAAAATGGTCAAAGACTCCAGCCACCCAAGTCATAGACTGTTCTCTCTGTTACCGAACGGCATATGGTACCGGAACACTAAGTCTGGGACCAAAAGGCTTCTGAACAACTTCTACCCCCAAACCATAAGACTGCTAAATAGTTAGCCAAATAGCTACCTGGACTATCTGCATTCACCCTTTTTGCACTAACTCGTTTTGACTCTATGCACACACACTGGAGTCTACCCACACACTCACACATACACTCAGACACTCACTCACATACAGCATAACACGTACCCACAGGCACACATTCGCCACACATACACTTCCACACTCATCACATACGCTGCTGCTACTATCTATTATCTATCTGGTTGCCTAGTCCCTACCTACAGTGCATTCGGAAAGTATTCAGACCCCTTACCTTTTTCCACATTTTGCTACGTTAGAGCCTTATTCTAAAATGTATTAAATAAATAATGTTCTTCATCAATCTACACATAATACCCCAGAATGACAAAGCAAAAACAGTTTTTTAGAAATGTTTTCAAATGTATTAAAAATAAAAAACAGAAATAGCTTATTTAGATAAGTATTCAGACCCTTTGCTATGAGACTTGAAATTTAGCTCAGATGCATGCTGTTTTTATTGTTCATCCTTGAGATGTTTCTACAACTTGATTGGAGTCCACCTGTGGTAAATTCAATTGATTGGACATGATTTGGAAAGGCACACACCTGTCTATAAGGTCCCAAAGTTGACAGTGCATGTCAGAGCAAAAACCAAGCCATGATATCGAAGGAATTGTCCGTAGAGCTCCGAGACAGGATTGTGTTGAGGCACACATCTAGGGAAGGGTACCAAAACATTTCTGCAGCATTGAAGGTCCCCAAGAACACAGTGGCCTCCATCATTCTTAAATGGAATAAGTTTGAAACGGCCAAACCGGGGGAGAAGGGCCTTGGTCTGTCACTCTGACAGAGCTCCAGAGTTCCTCTGTGGAGATGGGAGAACCTTCCAAAAGGACAACCATCTCTGCAGCACTCCACCAATCAGGCCTTTATGGTAGAGTGGCCAGACGGAAGCCACTCCTCAGTAAAAGGCAAATGACAGCCCGCTTGGACGGGACCGAGTAGCGCAGTGGTCTAAGGCACTGCATCGCAGTGCTAGAGGCATCACCACAGTCCCGGGTTCGATTCAGGGCTCTATCACAACCAGCCGTGATCAGGAGTACCATAGAGCGGCACACAATTGGCCCAGCGTCAACCGGGTTAGGGGAGGGTTTGGCCAGTGTAGGCTGTCATTGTAAATAAGAATTTGTTCTTAACTGACTTGCCTAGTTAAATAAACATTTTTTTAAATTGCCACAAGGCACCTAAAGGACACTCAGACCATGAGAAACAAGAGTCTTTGGTCTGATAAAACCAAGATTGAACTCTTTGGCCTTGAATGCCAAGAGTCACATCTCGAGGAAACCTGGCACCATCCCTACAGTGAAGCATGGTGGTGGCAGAAGACTCGAGGCTGTAATCGCTGCCAATGGGTCTGAATACTTATGTAAATGTGATTTCACATGCATATTGTATAAACCTGTTTTTCTTTGTCATTATGGGTATTGTGTGTAGATTGATGAGAAAAAAAACAATTGAATACATTTTAGAATAAGGCTGTAAGATAACGTTCCGTCGTGCCTAAGAACAGTCCTTAGCCATGGTATATTGGACATATACCACACCCCTTCGTGAAAAAGTAGATTTTCAATCTGGGCCTAATATTCAAAGAGTTGATTCTGTTTGGGCCTGGGTTTATGTTTTGCACAACACTGCTATGTTTGAGACCAACGCTTGGCCGTGGCTGTGTGAGAAGTGCGCCAGTATCTCTCACATAATGAGCCTGCAACTCTCATCTCTCCGGCGTTGCACTTCATCATGTATTTCCTTATAGACGCATAAGGGTTCTGAAGGAACTGCAGCACCCCTGATGAATTGAAATACATTTGCCAAAATTATAGAATTACTGCCGTCTGTTAATGAAATCATTCAGAATAGCCTACTTCACCATGAAAAGGCCTATAATTTAGCCACAGAGGATCAATAGCTCATTTAAATTGTAGCCCAATAACAAGGAATAGCCTACAGTCGGGATCGCGCAGCAAATCTGGCGGTGAAAAAATATGCAGACAAAACAGGTATATTGAAATATTAAATACAATCGAGGGAAAACACAGGTTGGAAAGCAAATGGTTCCTGCTGAAAAGCGAAAACCCTATGCTGTATGCTACGAAAAGATTTGATCAACTTCCAAATATTGTTTTTAGGGTTGCAAAGGGTCGGAAACTTTCCGGACATTTTCCATGGTAATTTGGGGAATTTTGATTAAATTCATCAAAAAAGTTAGCTTATAACAGTGAACCTTTTTTTTGTGGGATACACATAAGGCAATTCTAGGTCTTGTGACATATTTTGGTTAAACTATCCCCAACTCAATGGAATTGCAATCCTCTGCATGCACAGTGCAGTCTTCCATCACATGTACAGCTGATTCTCAAGATCTTGCACACTAATGAGATGCTATTGAGGCCACACTACTACACTGTCTGAGCCAAGGATTACATGCTTTCTAGTAAGTTTTGATTACAATACTGGGTGGGGTGAATATATTTTATATGACTAGTAAATAGTAGCCTACAGCAAAGTGTGTTTAAATCATTTCTAACTTGTTAACATTTCGTTTTCGCTAGCATTTGGGTTTTTATCTTACAAAGGAGTTGTTTAATGTAACTGCTTAACTATGTATCTGTACATGGAATTGTATTTTTATTTTTTTACTCATTCTTTCTAATCTTTAAAGGAAAATGCAAAGGGAATCATCATCATCATCATCATCATCATCATTATCTGATGTGTGGAGACATTTCACTGCAGCAAAAAGCTGTGTACATTTGCAAATACTGTGCCAAATCATATACAGTGGGGAGAACAAGTATTTGATACACTGCCAATTTTGCAGGTTTTCCTACTTACAAAGCATGTAGAGGTCTGTAATTATTATTATTAATTTATCATAGGTACTCTTCAACTGTGAGAGACGGAATCTAAAACAAAAATCCAGAAAATCACATTGTATGATTTTTTAATAATTAATTTGCATTTTATTGCATGACATAAGTATTTGATCACGTACCAACCAGTAAGAATTCCGGCTTTTACAGACCTGTTAAAATTGTAGACCTGCACAAGGCTGGGATGGGCTACAGGACAATAGGCAAGCAGCTTGGTGAGAAGGCAACAACTGTTGGCGCAATTATTAGAAAATGGAAGAAGTTCAAGATGACGGTCAATCTCCCTCGGTCTGGGGCACCATGCAAGATCTCACCTCGTGGGGCATCAATGATCATGAGGAAGGTGAGGGATCATCCCAGAACTACACGGCAGGACCTGGTCAATGACCTGAAGAGAGCTGGGACCACAGTCTCAAAGAAAACCATTAGTAACACACTACGCCGTCATGGATTAAAATCCTGCAGCGCACGCAAGGTTCCTCTGCTCAAGCCAGCGCATGTCCAGGCTTGTCTGAAGTTTGCCAATGACCATCTGGATGATCCAGAGGAGGAATGGGAGAAAGTCATGTGGTCTGATGAGACAAAAATAGAGCTTTTTGGTCTAAACTCCACTCGCCGTGTTTGGAGGAAAAAGAAGGATGAGTACAACCCCAAGAACACCATCCCATCCGTGAAGCATGGAGGTGGAAACATCATTCTTTGGGGATGCTTTTCTGCAAAGGGGACAGGACGACTGCACCATATTGAGGGGAGGATGGATGGGGCCATGTATTGCGAGATCTTGGCCAACAACCTCCTTCCCTCAGTAAGAGCATTGAAGATGGGTCGTGGCTGGGTCTTCCAGCATGACAACGACCCGAAACACACAGCCAGGGCAACTAAGGAGTGGCTCCGCAAGAAGCATCTCAAGGTCCTAGAGTGGCCTAGCCAGTCTCCAGACCTGAACCCAATAGAAAATCTTTGGAGGGAGCTGAAAGTCCGTATTGCCCAGCGACAGCCCCGAAACCTGAAGGATCTGAATGGAGGAGTGGGCCAAAATCTCTGCTGCAGTGTGTGCAAACCTGGTCAAGAACTACAGGAAACGTATGATCTCTGTAATTGCAAACAAAGGTTTCTGTACCAAATATTAAGTTCTGCTTTTCTGATGTATCAAATACTTATGTCATGCAATAAAATGCAAATTAATTATTTAAAAATCATACAATGTGATTTTCTGGATTTTTGTTTTAGATTCCGTCACTCACAGTTGAAGAGTACCTATGATAAAAAGTACAGACTTCTACATACTTTGTAAGTGGGAAAACCTGCAAAATCGGCAGTGTATCAAATACTTGTTCTCCCCACTGTATGAAGAGTCATCTGGCCAAGTGCATAAAGTTCCCTCAGCGCTCACAACAAGCAACCTCTGACAAAAGTCCCTCTACTTCTATTCGAGGTGAAAATGACCAATCAGACAGCTTATCGATAGCAACAGCTCATGGTCCTCCTGGAATCAGAAGTTTTTTTGACTCAATGGAGGAACGTAGTCAGAGAAATGCTGATGAATGTCTTGCTCGAGCAACTGGTTCACCTCTGATGCTCACAGGCAATGTGTATTGGAAGAGATTTCTGAATGTTCTTTGCCCAGCATATTGCTTTATCTACTAATTTGCTGGATGCAGAGTGCAACAGAGTTCAAGTGAAGGACAAGCAAATCATAGAGAAAGCAGACTGTATTGCAATCATCTCTGATGGGTGGTTGAATGTTCGTGGGCAAGGAATAATTAACTACAGTACGTCTCTTCATCTCCACCCCTTAACCAGTATTCTACAAGAGCACAGACACAAGGGACAACAGACTCACTGGTCTCTACATCGCAGATGAGCTGAAGGCAGTCATCAATGACCTTGGATCACAGAAGGTATTTGCACTGGTGACAGACAATGCTGCAAACATGAAGGCTGCTTGGTCTAAAGTGGAGGAGTCCTACCCTCACATCACACCTATTGGCTGTGCTGCTCATGCATCGATTCTGCTCCTCAAGGACATCATGGCACTGAAAACAATGGATACACTCTACAAGAGAGCCAAGGAAATGGTTAGGTATGTCAGGCTCTGGCCATAGAGAAGCCTACTGCTCCACTCCCGTGCCAGAGCAGTCCGCTCCACCGGTGCCCAGTCCGGGTCCGGTCGTCTGCTCCGCTCCAGTGTCAGAGCAGTTCGCTCCACTGGTGCCCAGTCCGGGTCCGGTCGTCTGCTCCACTCCAGTGCCGGAGCAGTCCGCGCCACCGGTGCGCCTCCCCAGTCCGGTATGTCCCGTGTCGGCTCCCCGCACCCGACCTCCAGTGCGTGCGCCCAGCCAGGTGCCTCCAGTACCGGCTCCACGCACCCGACCTCCGGTGCGCCTCCCCAGTCTGGTACGTCCCATGAGGGCTCCCCGCACCCGACCTCCAGTGCGTGCGCCTAGCCAGGTGCCTCCAGTGCCAGCTCCACGCACCCGACCTCTGGTGCGCCTCCGCTCCATGGCCGGAGTCGTTTGCCCCACCGGTGCCCATTCCAGGACCGGTCGTCTGCCACGCTCCATGGCCGGAGTCGCCTGCCACACCGGTGCCCAGTCCAGGTCCGGTTATTTGCTCCGCTCCATGGCCTGAGCCATTCGCCACACCGGTGCCCAGTCCAGGACCGGTCGTCTGCCCCGCTCCCTGGCCGGAGTCGTTTGCCCCACCAGTGCCTAGTCCGGGCCCGGTCATCAGAAAGGGGTCAGGGAGGAAGCTGTCTACTTCGCCGGAGCCAGAACCGCCACCGACGAAGTTATTTTCCCTCCCTAACCCTCCCCCCAGGACATTGTGTTTAGTGTCTTGCGGTCGGGAGTCCGCGCCTTTGGGGGGGGGGGGTACTGTCAGGCTCTGTAGCCATGGTCAGAGTCTGACAGGTCTATGTGTTTCAATTCTATGTGGGGTTTTTGTGTTGGATCCCTAATTAGAGGCAGCTGCATTGCATTGTCTCTAATTAGGGATCCTACATATGTTTGTATGTTCCACACCCTAGGTGTGGTTCATTATCTCCAAGTCCGATACAGTAAGTGTGTTTCCGTTTGTGGTATCGTGTTTTCATTTGTATAGTTCGTCATTTAGAGTTATCTCCTTTATTAAAAGTATGTCGAACTATTACTGCGCTGCGCCTTGGTCTGTCTTAACACCCGATCGTGACAAGGTATGTGAAGGGCCATCAAGTTATAGCAGCAATCTACCTCACCAAGCAAAGGGAGAAGAATAAGAGCACCCCGTTGAAGTTTCCCAGCAACACCCGTTGGGGGGGGGGGGTGTTGTCATCATGTTTGACAGTCTCCTGGAGGGGAAGGAGTCTCTCCAAGAAATGGTCATATCACAGTCTGCCGATATGGACAGCCCCATCAACAGGATCCTCCTGGATGATGGATTTTGGGAGAGAGTGGTAAGTAGCCTGAAACTCTGAAACCTATAGCAGTAGCCATTGCACGGATTGAGGGAGAAAATGCCATCCTGTCTGATGTTCAGACTCTGCTTGAAGATGTAAGAGAAGAAATCCGTACTGCCCTGCCCACTTCATTTTTTCTCCAAGCAGAGGAAACTGCAGTTCTGAAATACATCAAAAAGCGTGAAGACTTCTGCCTGAAGCCCATACACGCCGCAGCGTACATGTTGGACCCCAAGTATTCTGGCAAGAGCATCCTGTCTGGTGCAGAGATCAACAAGGCCTATGGTGTCATCACTACTGTGTCTCGCCACCTTGGCCTGGATGAGGGCAAGGTTCTTGGCAGTCTGGCGAAGTACACTTCCAAGCAAGGGCTTTGGGATGGTGATGCAATATGGCAGTCGTGCCAACATATCTCATCAGCAACCTGGTAGAAGGGATTTTTTTGATCTGAGGCTCTTTCCCCTGTTGCCTCCATCATCCTCCAAATCCCACCAACATCAGCCGCCTCAGAGCGTAACTGGTCCTTGTTTGGGAACACACACACATCAAAGCATGCAACAGGCTGACCAATACAAGGGTCGAAAAATTGGTGGCCATCCGGGCAAATTTGAGGCTTTTTGAGCCTGACAACGAGCCATCCTCAACAAGGTTGGAAAGTGACAGTGAAGATGAGGCCTCAGAGTCTGATGTTCAAGAGGTGGACAATGAGGAGGTCCAGGGAGAAGACATGGAAGCCTGAGAGGAAGACAACCAAAGCTTTAGTTTCTAGACTATCATTTTATAGATACAGTGGGGCAAAAAAGTATTTAGTCAGCCACCAATTGTGCAAGTTCTCCCACTTAAAAAGATGAGAGAGGCCTATTTTGGTGTAAAATTAGTATTTGGTCACCTACAAACAAGCAAGATTTCTGGTTCTCATAGACCTGTAACTTCTTCTTTAAGAGGCTCCTCTGTCCTCCAATTGTTACCTGTATTAATGGCACCTGTTTGAACTTGTTATCAGTATAAAAGACACCTGTCCACAACCTCAAACAGTCACACTCCAAACTCCACTATGGCCAAGAACAAAGAGCTGTCAAAGGACACCTGAAACAAAATTGTAGACCTGCACCAGGCTGGGAAGACTGAATCTGCAATAGGTAAGCAGCTTGGTGTGAAGAAATCAACTGTGGGAGCAATTATTAGGAAATGGAAGACATACAAGACCACTGATAATCTCCCTCGATCTGGGGCTCCACGCAAGATTTTGACCCTGTGGGTTCAAAATGATCACAAGAACGGTGAGCAAAAATCCCAGAACCACACGGGGGACCTATTGAATGACCTGCAGAGAGCTGGGACCAAAGTAACAAAGGCTACCATCAGTAACACACTACGCCGCCAGGGACTCAAATCCTGCAGTGCCAGACGTGTCCCCCTGCTTAAGCCAGTACATGTCCAGGCCCGTCTGAAGTTTGCTAGAGAGCATTTGGATGATCCAGAAGAGGATTGGGAGAATGTCATATGGTCAGATGAAACCAAAATATAACTTTTTGGTAAAAACTCAACTCGTCGTGTTTGGAGGAGAAAGAATGCTGAGATGCATCCAAAGAACACCATACCTACTGTGAAGCATGGGGGTGGAAACATCATGCTTTGGGGCTGTTTTTCTGCAAAGGGACCAGGACGACTGATCCGTGTAAAGGAAAGAATGAATGGGGCCATGTATCGTGAGATTTTGAGTGAAAACCTCCTTCCATCAGCAAGGGCATTGAAGATGAAACGTGGCTGGGTCTTTCAGCATGACAATGATCCCAAACACACCGCCCGGGCAACGAAGGAGTGGCTTCGTAAGAAGCATTTCAAGGTCCTGGAGTGGCCTAGCCAGTCTCAACCCCATAGAAAATCTTTGAAGGGAGTTGAAAGTCTGTGTTGCCCAGCGACAGCCCCGAAACATCACTGCTCTAGAGGAGATCTGCATGTAGGAATGGGCCAAAATACCAGCAACAGTGTGTGAAAACCTTGTGAAGACTTACAGAAAACGTTTGTCATTGCCAACAAAGGGTATATAACAAAATATTGAGATAAACTTTTGTTATTGACCAAATACTTATTTTCCACCATAATTTGCAAATAAATTCATAAAAAATCCTACAATGTGATTTTCTGGATTTTTTTTTCTCATAGATAGATAGATAGATAGATAGATAGATAGGTACTTTATTGATCCCCCGGGGGGGAAATTTCATTGTCAAGCAGCTACAACAAAACACAGGGCAGGTGCAAAATGCCACAACGAAAGTACACAAAAGACAGATACACGGTACATGATACATAGAGCGGCAGTAGAGCGACTCATTTTGTCTCTCATAGTTGAAGTGTACCTATGATGAAAATTACAGGCCTCTCTCATCTTTTTAAGTGGGAGAACTTGCACAATTGGTGGCTGACTAAATACATTTTTGCCCCACTGTATATGTTGAAAACGTTTTTGGGAGATGCGATGGATCATTGCGGATCATTCAGTATTCCCTTTCTTTTGTTGTTCAGTGAAATCCTCCCATGTGAAGATTCAACTCATTTAATTAAAGTTCACTGTATAACATTTGCAATTATGTCTACTTATGATAAGGTAAAAGGTTTATGTTTCTGTCTCCATATGATATGGCAAATGTATCCAATGCAAAAAACATCTACATTTAAATGAATATAATATTAATTTGTTTATATTTCTGTTAATTCCCATATATTCCCGTTAATTCCCACGGAAAGTTTCCACATCTGAATATTGCCCAAAATGTGCAACCGTAATTGTTTTAGAAAAGAGAGAGAGAGAGAAAGAGAGAGAGGATTTGGCACGAGGTCATCGGCCATCACCTGCGAGTGAGCTGCGCATCATTGGGTGAGTCAGTGAAACTGGAAAGCGTTTTTAGGACTATAACTTCCTCCTCATATTGTAGCGTACAATATGTGTCTCCACACACCTAGGCATAGGCAATTGATGGATTCAAGCCAGATCGTTTTTATTGATTTCAGATTCTCAGTTTGTCCGTGTAAAAGTAGCCTGTCATTTCGATCATTCGTGCTGTATTAAAAAAGATTCTGCCAAAGTCTCCAGTCATGAAATGCGTTTATAAAAGGCCACATTTTTCCCAGACCTTATGCTACTAAACAATTTCCCCACGTGTGCAACTTCTTTAAGTGCCTCCACTCTACTGCTCTATGTCACTACGCAAATGCGATGATATGCATGCAATGGTTTATTATAACGCTTTGAACACACCGACTGAGTTCTTGTCAGAATAGTATGCATCATCTAGATACTGTATGTGTGCAACATAAATTCAACATTCACCTTCTGCTTCCATTTCTGTCAACCTGTTTAAGCATACAGTTTGACACATACATTCGATAAATCAAACATATGCACCACACAGAACGCACTGCAACGCAATACTGCAAGGCAAACGCAGCGTTCCATTGGAAAGGAATGTACTTCTGGTGTACCAAAACGGAATGTCGCAGTGTGTTCGAAGCATAAAGGATTTAGTTTAGTCTCATGCGTTACAGATACCTCAGAACTCCTCAGGTCACCCCACTCTTGCGCTCACGTTTTGTTCCCGATTTACCAATTAACCGCTGCCTGGGAGGGACAAATAGCACACTGTGTGGAAGAAAACAACATCCCACACAAAACCTGTTAGAGCCTGTCTCTCCAATGATACTATTATGAGGCCCATAATGATCACTCCCTCTCTCGTCTCTCACTCTCGCTCTATAAAAACAAATCCACTGCAGGTCTGTATGGCATTCCCCCGACTAGTAAGCCATCCTATGCTAAACCATGGTCCAAACTGGCAAACCGCTAGTATCCTCCCCACATCCTCTCACCTTTGCCCTCCTCGGTCCCTCTTCACACCGCCTGAATCCTACCCTTGGCCTGTAACGTTTTACGGTCCCAACAAACATCACTGCTGTAGCAACCATCTTCTCCATATCCATCTCCATCCTTCTGATGCTGGTCATTAAGGCCATTCTTTGTGGTGGTAGCAGAAAAAGAAGGGAAAGAGAGAAATCCAAAACAAACAAGTGTGGCTCGCTGACAGATGTGCTGTTGCCTTGCCTTTGTTTGGGGACAGCTTTCCCCTTGAGATGGGGGAACGGTGGAGTGGAGGCGTGGTGGCCGGGCTGGGTGGAGGAGATAAGGGGTTATGTCAAATGAGAGATGCCCATCAGCCCTGGCTGGCGTTGCCCACATGCAGCTCTGAGGGGTGCTGAGGGAGTCATAGGTGGTAAGGGAGGGAGTCACAGGGCACAGGGTCTCTACATAGAAGCCAGGGCCTTCTCAACCTCTTTTAGGTATGGATGAATTGTATGTATAGATTCATGGATGTATATCATCTACTCAGTCTCATACAGTGCATTTGGAAAGTATTTTGTTACTTTACAGCCTTGTTCTAAAATGAATGAAATGAAAAAATAATCTTCATCAATCTACACACAATACCCCATAATGACTAAGTGAAAACAGGTTTTTAGAAATATTTGCACATTTATTAAAAATGAAAAACAGAAATACCTTATTTACATAGGTATTCAGACCCTTTGCTATGAGACTCGAAATTGAGCTCAGGTGCATCCTGTTTCAATTGATCATCCTTGAGATGTTTCTACAACCTAATTGGAGTCCACCTGTGGTAAATTCAATTTATTAGACATGATTTGGAAAGGCACACACCTGTTTATATAAGGTCCCACAGTTGACAGTGCATGTCAGAGCAAAAACCAAGCCATGAGGTCAAAGGAGAAGGGCCTTGGTCAAGGAGGTGACCAAGAACCAGATGGTTACTCTGACAGAGCTCGAGTTCATCTGTGGAGATTGGAAAACCTTCCAGAAGGACAACCATCTCTGCAGCACTCCACCAATCAGGCCTTTATGGTAGTGTCCAGACGGAAGCCACTCCTCAGTAAAAGGGACATGACAACCCGCTTGGAGTTTGCCAAAAGGCACCTAAAGGACTCTCAGACCATGAGAAACAAGATCCTCTAGTCTGATGAAACAAAGATTGAACTATTTGGCCTCAATGCCAAAAGTCACATCTGGAGGAAACCTGGCACCATCCCTACGGTGGACTGGGAGACTAGTCAGGATTGAGGGAAAGATGAACGGAGGAAAGTACAGAGAGATCCTTGATGAAAACTTGTTCCAGAGTGCTAAGGACCTCAGACTGGGGTGAAGGTTCATCTTCCAACAGGACAACGACTCTATGCACACAGCTAAGACAACGCAGGAGTGGCTTCGGGGCAAGTCTTTGAATGTGCCTCAGTTGCTTAGCCAGATGCCAGACTTGAACCCAATCGAATATCTCTGGAGAGACCTGAAAATAGCTGTTCAGCGATGCTCCCCATTTATCCTGACAGAGCTTGAGAGGATCTGCAGAGAAGAATGGGAGAAACTCCCCAAATACAGGTGTGCCAAGCTTGTAGCGTCATAGAAGACTTAAGGCTGTAATGGCTGCCAAAGGTGCTTCAACAAAGTACTGAGTAAAGGGTCTGAATACTTATGTAAATGTGATTTTTCCGTTTTTTTATTTGTAATAAATTTGCAAAAAAAACTAAAAACCTGTTTTTACTTTGTCATTATGGAGTATTGTGTGTAGATTGATTAATTTAGAATAAGGCTGTAACTTAAAATTTTTTGGAAAAAGTCAAGGGGTCTGAATACTTTCCAAATGCACTGTACATTGTGTGGAGGTTTTTATATTTTTTTATTTCACTTTTATTTAACCAGGTAGGCCAGTTGAGAACAAGTTCTAATTTACAACTGCTACATGGCCAAATGTAGGGGAAGTGGGGTAAGTTGAGCCATTTTTTACATTCAGCATCACTCTGTTCAGGGAAATATAGTATTATTTCTAGCAAAGATATCTACATATATTTCAGGATGTTGTGTATGGGGTAAGTTGAGTCTTGGGACAGGGTAAGTTAAGCCTACACTTTTCTGTACTGAATGAAATATTAGCACTACCTTTTTAAAACCATGTCGATCATTATTTCCCAAACAATTCAACACAATCACGATTGCTGTTTTGTCTTTTAATCATTTTTATTATATTTTAACACAGGCTTAACACCTCACAAAACACTTTGTACTTTTTTAAAACACTTTTAAAATAGGACAGACCCTGTTGTTATCTCATATCCCAGCAATAATTCCTTTGCATTACGGCTGGGAAGAAAACACTTACATTTGCTCAACTTAGCTCACTCTAATATATCTACGGCTGTACATATCATTCTTAGTTTAGCTTGTGTAAATTCCCCCGGTGGACATACAGTGGGGAGAACAAGTATTTGATACACTGCCGATTTTGCAGGTTTTCCCACTTACAAAGCATGTAGAAGTCTGTAATTTTTATCATAGGTACTCTTCAACTGTGAGTGACGGAATCTAAAACAAAAATCCAGAAAATCACATTGTATGATTTTTAAGTAATTCATTTGCATTTTATTGCATGACATAAGTATTTGATACATCAGAAAAGCAGAACTTAATATTTGGTACAGAAACCTTTGTTTGCAATTACAGAGATCATACGTTTCCTGTACTTCTTGACCAGGTTTGCACACACTGCAGCAGGGATTTTGGCCCACTCCTCCATACAGACCTTCTCCAGATCCTTCAGGTTTCGAGGCTGTCGCTGGGCAATACAGACTTTCAGCTCCCTCCAAAGATTTTCTATTGGGTTCAGGTCTGGAGACTGGCTAGGCCACTCCAGGACCTTGAGATGCTTCTTACAGAGCCACTCCTTAGTTGCCCTGGCTGTGTGTTTCGGGTCGTTGTCATGCTGGAAGACCCAGCCACGACCCATCTTCAATGCTCTTACTGAGGGAAGGAGGTTGTTGGCCAAGATCTCGCGATACATGGCCCCATCCATCTTCCCCTCAATACGGTGCAGTCGTCCTGTCCCCTTTGCAGAAAAGCATCCCCAAAGAATGATGTTTCCACCTCCATGCTTCACGGTTGGGATGGTGTTCTTGGGGTTGTACTCATCCTTCTTCTTCCTCCAAACACGGCGAGTGGAGTTTAGACCAAAAAGCTCTATTTTTGTCCCATCAGACCACATGACCATCTCCCATTCCTCCTCTGGATCATCCAGATGGTCATTGGCAAACTTCAGACGGGCCTGGACATGCTCTGGCTTGAGCAGGGGGACCTTGCGTGCGCTGCAGGATTTTAATCCATGACGGCGTAGTGTGTTACTAATGGTTTTCTTTGAGACTGTGGTCCCAGCTCTCTTCAGGTCATTGACCAGGTCCTGCCGTGTAGTTCTGGGCTGATCCCTCACCTTCCTCATGATCAATGATGCCCCACGAGGTGAGATCTTGCATGGTGCCCCAGACCGAGGGAGATTGACCGTCATCTTGAACTTCTTACATTTTCTAATAATTGCGGCAACAGTTGTTGCCTTCTCACCAAGCTGCTTGCCTATTGTCCTGTAGCCCATCCCAGCCTTGTGCAGCTCTACAATTTTATCCCTGATGTCCTTACACAGCTCTCTGGTCTTGGCCATTGTGGAGAGGTTGGAGTCTGTTTGATTGAGTGTGTGGACAGGTGTCTTTTATACAGGTAACAAGTTCAAACAGGTGCAGTTAATACAGGTAATGAGTGGAGAACAGGAGGGCTTCTTAAAGAAAAACTAACAGCTCTTTTAGAGCCGGAATTCTTACTGGTTGGTAGGTGATCAAATACTTATGTCATGCAATAAAATGCAAATTAATTATTTAAAAATCATACAATGTGATTGTCTGGATTTGAAGTGTACCTATGATAAAAATTACAGACCTCTACATGCTTTGTAAGTAGGAAAACCTGCAAAATCGGCAGTGTATCAAATACTTGTTCTCCCCACTGTATGTATAAATAGCATTTTTATACTGCTATCTGGGTTGTTAATTGGATTCTTTCCCGCCGTTCTTGATTTATTGTCTTTTTTTATTTTTTTTATTTAAACTTGAGCTTTTTGTCTTTGGACTGGATTGTAGGAGCTAGTAACATAAGCATTTTGCTGCACCGCTATAACACCTGCTAAACTGTGCATGCAACCAATAAACTTTGATTTGATTTGAACTTGCCATTGGCTCAACCATCTACACAGAGACCAGGCTCATCTTCAGAGAGTTCTTAGGCTCAAATACAAAAAAGACCCTGCCCGTAGGGGCCATACGGAGAAATAATGACTCAACCATTTTGAACATGAGTTGAACATGAGTCGACCATACGTGAGATTGAGTCAGCCATACCTTATGTAAGAGTCAGACAACCATGGAGGAAACCATACTGATACATGAGTGAGTCAACCATACACTGACAGAGTCGACAATTACACAGAGATGAATGGATTCTGACAAGACTGGCTCAGAGGCCCTGTAATCAGGATGCCTCCGAGACGTACAAGATATATTTGAGACGTGTTTGAGATGTGTTCGAGACAGGGTTTGAGACAGTCGCCCCCAATGAAAACCGAGCTGGGGGGGATTACAGCCTGGCTGTGGTCGATATGATCCGGTCAAGGAACAGCGTTAAAAATAGCATGTGGTGAGGCTGGTATCTCATAATGAAATCCTGTACACATCAGCAAACAGATCGTCTGGCTGCTCGCTCCAATAGACTTCTGACATAACTATGGTGGAGAAAAAACATTGCTAACTCATAGATACTTGACATTAGCCCTAAGTAGGGGTTGTAAATGGTAAGGCTGTTTTCAGTGCATTATTTCTCTGAAGCTGAGCGTATGTGCCAGTGTTGCTACCACACCACATTGATAGAAGGGCTGCAGCTGTATCTTCTCAGTCCATGAGTCCATGACCGAGGGGCCTAGTGGTTAAGCGTGTTGGGCCCGTAACCAAAAGGTTGCTGGTTTGAATCCCCAAGCCGACTAGTTGAAAAATGTTTATGTGCCCTTGAGCAAGGCACTTAACCCAAATTGCTGGATAAGAGCTTCTGTTAAATGACAAAAATGTAAAAAACGGAGAGATTTGCAGATTATCAGTGGCTCCAGCTAATATCAAACAGGTTGCTAACGTCCACTCCATCTGTCAGAAGTTGTTGTCAGGAATAGTCCATTACATACAAATACCTCTGCCTCAATCTTGTCCTGTGTGGAATGCAAACAACACCTAATAGGCCAACACTTTCAAGTTCAACTGTGATATACCATCTACATAATGAGCCTTGACAGATGTAGTCCTTCTAACAGGCTCTATCTCTACTAGGATTATTACTACAAAGAAAGCAGTTTGTTTGATTTCTCTGGAAGTGTTGGCCATTGCCCAGATGCTTTGGTTTGACCTGGGAACTCTGACCCTGACCTTATAGGCCAGAGGTTAACCGGTCTCCAGACACATTGGGAGCTGTTTACGTAAGGTCACAGCTGCTGTTTGAGTTTATCTGTGATTTTACCCTTGCTGCGATGGGTAACTGTGAGATTGACAGAGGGGGAGAGGAGAGAGAAACAGTGGAGTGAGAATGCGTGTGTGTGCGAGTATACTCAAAAAAATGCTGGGTTGTTTGGTTGACCCAACTGCTGGGTTGCAGATATTCGGTCAATTAGCTGGGCTATTAATGCTGAGTTATTGAGAGATGACCCAGTGGGTCAGCTCAGAAGACTAAAGGTGTGGCTTTCAGAAAGTTATTTTTGGCCACCCGTGAGAGTATATTTAATTCTGGTTCATCTATTGTATTGTTATCACATGTTAAGGTTTAACACTGACACTTTTGAAGCTTTAATGAGGCTTACACAAGTGTATTTTTATTTTATTTAACCTTTATTTTACTAGGCAGGTCAGTTAAGAACAAAGTCTTATTTACAATGACAGCCTAGGAACAGTGGGTTAACTGCCTTGTTCAGGGGCAGAACAACAGATGTTTACCTTGTCAGCTCGGGGATTTGATCCTGCAACCATTCAGTTACAGGCCCAACACTCTAACCACTAGGCTACCTGCCACCAGTATGAGTTCCTCAAGAGCCCATGCATATCCCAATGTAAATAATAATGGTCTGAATGTTATATTAGAATATGTCATGTGAAAAAATACTGAAGGAACATTTTAATTTGCAGTGTACAAACTTAACATGATGAACAGGAATGACATTTACTCATACGGTGGCCAAAAATAATGATCTGAAAGCCATTCCCTTAATAGGCCACGCCTACTGAAAATAACCTATGGATTACATTAAAAAAAAGACAGAGCAGCTTGGTCAACACAACTGATGGTTAAAAAACCTGACTGAAATTAACCAATTTTAGGGTAATCTAAACAACAGAACATTTTGGGTTATTCACGCAACCCAACTGGCTGGGTCAAAATAACCCAGCGTGTGTTCTGTCCAATATTTACACAGCGCTGGGTTACCAAAAAACCCAAACTGAGTTGTTTTTAACCCAGCATTTTGTGTATGGTGTTCGGAGTTAGGTAAGAGGAACCTGTAAATGTCGAATGAGAAAACAGGCTGTTGATTTACTTTAGTTAATAAGATACTCTGTGGATCAAAAATAGGTGAGTTAGGTTCAAATGTGTGTATGTGTGTGTTTTTCTATGAACGTGTGTGTGTTTCTCTGAGTGTGTGTGTGAGAGTTTCTATGAGTGTGTGTGTGTGTGTTTCTCTGACTGTGTGTGTGTTTCTCTGTGTATGTGTGTGAGTTTCTATGTGTGTGTGTGTGTGTGTGTGTGTGTGTGTTTCTCTGTGTACGTGAGTTTCTATGAGTGTGTGTGTGTGTGTTTCTCTGAGTGTGTGTGTGTGTGTTTCTCTGAGTGTGTGTGTGTTTCTCTTAGTGTGTGTGTGTGTGTGTGTGTGTGTGTGAGTTTCTATGAGTGTGTGTGTGTGTTTCTCTGAGTGTGTGTGTGTATTTCTCTTAATGTGTGTGTGTGTGTGTGTGTGTGTGTTTCTCTCTGTGTGTGTGTGTGTGTGTGTGTGTGAGTTCTCTGTGTGTGTGTGTGTGTGTGTGAGTTCTCTGGGTGTTTGTGTGTGTGTTTCTCTCTGAGTGTGTGTGTGTGTGTGTTTCTCTGAGTGTGTGTGTGTGTGTGTTTCTTGAGTATGTTGTTGTTTTTCTATGTGTGTGTGTGTTTGCGTGAGTGTGTGTGTTTCTGAGTGTATGTTCCAATGAGTGTGTGTGTGTTTCTATGTGTGTGTGTGTGTTTCTATGAGTGTGTGTGTGTGTGTGTGTGTCTCTAGTTCTCTAAATGTGGTACCCTGTCATTACCCTGCTCTGTGGCTGATGATTACCGTGGTTACGTGGCCTCTGGAGGTGCACCTGGGCAGAAGGCAGATGCAGCAGCTGCTCACACCTGTCCTGTCCCTGTCCGTGTTACTTCTGAGCTCAACACACCACAGACTGCTCATTGCCATGTTTTATAATGTTTTCACCCATGTTGAATCAGCCACTAAGAATGCTTTGTAATGCTCTGAGAGTCTTATGTAATGGCATAGTGAGAGCATGTAATGCCACCCAGCATAGGGGATCTGGGCCTGCTGGGACATGCTGGAGTTGTATCTCCGGTGTGTGTGTGTGTGTGTGTGTGTGTGTGTGTGTGTGTGCGCCTGCGTGCACGTGATAGCTGATAACCATCATCACTCCTAAATCCAGAGCCCGGAGTGAGACGGTGTGTGGATGAGGGATGAGCAATCCCATTTTAACATGTGTCGGAGGGGTATACAGTCACAGTGCATTTGGAAAGTATTCAGACCCCTTGACTTTTTCCACATTTTGTTACGTTACAGCCTTATTCTAAAATTGATTCAATTGTTTTTTTCCCCTCATCAATCTACACACAATACCCCATAATGAGAAAGCAAAAACAGGTTGTTAGCAATGTTTGCAAATGTATTAAAAATAAAAAACAGAAATATCATATTTACATAAGTATTCAGACCCTTTTCTCACTACTTAGTTGAAGCACCTTTGGCAGCGATTACAGCCTCAAGTCTTCTTGGGTATGACGCTGAAAGGGTCGCACTGTTAACCTTGGGACCTTATATACTGTAGACAGGTGTGTGCCTTTCCAAATCATGTCCAGTGAGTTGATTTTACCACAGGTGGACTCCAATCAAGTTGTAGAAACATCTCAAGGATGACCAATGGACACAGGATGCACCTGAGGTACATTTTGAGGTATTTATGTTTTTTATGTTTTTAATACGCTTGCAAACATTTCTAAAAATCTGTTTTCGCTTTGTCGTTATGGGATATTGTGTGTAGATTGATGAGGGACATTTTTTATTTAATCCATTATAGAATAAGGCTGTAACGAATCAAAATGTGGAAAAAGTCAAGGGGTCTGAATACTTTCCAAATCCACTGTACACAAGCAACCTTTTTTACATTCCATACTGTAGGTGTCCCACAAGGCAAACGTAAGGCCGTAAAAGGTGTGTTTATTTTAAAATAGAACCAGCAGCAGGACAATGGATATTTAGTCTTAAACGGTTATGTAATGCGATGATAAGAGAGTGTTTGAGACTGAAGTGGTGTGGAAGTATCAACAGTAGGGCTGCAGGAAGTTCATGGGGAGCGACAGTAGGCTGGTCAGAAGGTTATGCTGTTTGTAGAGAGCCACTGCACTCAGTCTTGGTGGGAACATGGATAGAGAGAGAGTGGCTTGTATGGGCTAACTGGTCTTCCTGTTTAGAGTCTACCTACAGGATAAAGGTATCACGTTTCAATCAAATCTAATATCTGAAGGTTTTCAGGGTATGGCAAGCCAGCCATTCTGCTCCGTGATTAATACCTTAAAAAGCCTTAAATGAAATGTACACTCTTGTTGCACAACATTGTTTTGTATTTTACAGACTGAATAGAGGTGGCCTAGAGCTAATTTCAGCTAACATAAGTCAGTCCACATAAGTCAACAGACAATGCCCTCCTGTCATGTTTGAACAACATAATGGGAAGTACACCACAACTATTTCTGACACAGTGCTGAGAAAGGTCAAGGGTCGAGGCCTGAAGCGACCTGCGTTTGAAACTCTCACTTCTGTGTAACAACACCATGGCTGGTTCTAGAAGCAAGCCTTTCTCCCTCCAGGTTAAAAGGTCATTTCAATCAACTCTCACTCTTTTCTCTGTCCAACCGCTCGTCACTTCAATAGACTCTCGCACACTCTTTTCTTTGACAGACCACTCTTCCTATATGTTACCTCAGTCTGGTCTGTCAAGAGTTAACCAACAGAAAGGGATTGTATCTCTGTGTGCTACAGCTGCCAGACTCATGAGTTGAACAGGGTGCAGATAAAACATACATTCTCCCCTGCCTGTCCGGTGCAGGGGGGATGGCTTCAATTCCATTCCCAAAACCGAGGGGAAAGAACCTCTCGATTCAGCAGCTGAACAAAAACACACTACAGTACCTCCGCAGTCCACCTCTTACCCCTCTTCCCCCACCAGAAAGGGGGTCTGGGGGTGAGTGTTGTTCCCTGTGCTGGTCTCCTGGTGATTTATTTCCCCTCTCTGCAGAGACAAATACAACTTGGAGCCCAAAGCCCAGGAGGTGAAAGGCTACTCCATGAACATACAGAGAGGTATGCAGCCTTGCTACCCCACCACAAGGCCCCCTCATATATCATATATGCGCCACCTCAAAATTAGGTCAATAAAAGGGAGTTTCAGGGGGGAGTGACACTGTGAGACTGGGAAACTGTGAGACTTCTGGCATAGGAGGACGGGTCCACAGAACCAGCAGAATGGGTCATGGCCCGGTTTGGCTTGGTTCGGCCCGGTTCGGCTCAGTCCAGGCCATGTAGTGTGATGTGGAAGAGAGGAGCTGAGTTCAAAGCACCCCCATCTGGGAGGGTGGAATGTACCGACAGCTCTCACATGTCTGTAGGTCTACAGGATCAGATGCCTTGCAAGAGAGGAATTAAAACAAAACTGGAGGGAGTGAAAGAGAGCAGAAAATTGAATCGACATGGGGAGGGAGAGTGCAGCATACACACGAGCACACACACAAACATGCATACACACACATGCACACACATTCCTCTTTAATGAAGTCAAGCAGGAGCCATCATCTCAGACCGAGAGAGACGTCAATCTGGGCGCGTGAAACACGGGGCCTGCTTCTATTAAATGAACCTTTCTCCCATCGCCAAACAAAAATGTTTTAAAGTACATTTCCTGCAATTCTACACATTTTGCCAGACCTGTAGCGCTAACATCCCACATCATGAAGACCCTGGAAAGGTTAGTCCTCGCTCACCTCAAACCCCTGGTGTGTACATCACTGGACCCCCTGCAGTTTGTATACAAGCGCAACATCGGGGTGGATGATGCAATCATCTACCTTCTGCAGAGGGCCTACTCTCACCTGGACAACGCAGGTTGCACTGTGAGGGTTATGTTTTTTTACTTCTCCAGTGCCTTCAATACCATTCAGCCCCTGCTACTGGGTGAGAAGATGAGGAGGATGAAAGTGGAAGCACCCTTAGTCTCCTGGGTCACGGACTACCTGACCGGTAGGCCACAATTTGTGCGACTACAGAGCTGTGTGTCAGAACGGGCAGTTAGCAACACAGGGGCCCCCCAGGGAACGGTCCTGTCCCCCTTCCTGTTCACCCTCTACACCTCAGACTTCAGATATAACTCTGAAACATGCCACCTACAGAAGTTCTCGGATGACTCTGCTATTGTAGGGTGCATCAGGAGTGGACAGGAGGAGGAGTACAGGAGCACAATCAGTGACTTTGTGTTGTGGTGTGAGCAGAACCACCTTCAGCTCAACATCAGCAAAACAAAGGAGATGGTGGTGGACTTCAGGAGAACCAAGGCACAACTGACTGCAGTCCCTATACAGGGGATGTATAGGGGATGGATGTGGAAATGGTTGGGTCATACAAGTTCCTGGGAGTCCATATGGACAACAGGCTGGAATGGGCTGGTAACACCGGGGCCCTGTACAAAAAGGGCCGGAGCCGACTCTACTTTCTGAGGAGGCTCAGGTCCTTCAACGTGTGCAGTAAACTACTGCATACCTTCTACCAGTCTGTGGTGGCCAGTGCTGGGGAGCAAACATCAAAGCCGGTGATGCTTCTCGTGTAAATAAGCTGATCAGGAAGGCTAGCTCTGTCCTGGGGATGAGCCTTGACACTCTAGAGGAGGTGGCGGAGAGACGGATCCTGGCCAAATGTCACCCACCCTCTGCACGCTATGGTTATGACGCAGAGGAGCACTTTCAGTCACAGACTGATCCCACCACGGTGTGCCAGAGAACGCTACAGGAGGTCCTTCCTGCCGGCGGCTATTAGACTATATAATGCCTCACCGGGGTGCCGTGCCGTCGGCAACATAGATCTGGAACTGTTGGGGTGCTAGGACCTAGTTTAACAATTATGCATCCATCCGTGAGTAACTCTGGTCCGTCAGCACTCATTCACTCAGGACCTATTTATTTATTCATACAGGTCTGTATATACATACCCATGTACAGTTGTTATATCATATCACGTGCAATATTGCTAGAAATTCTTGGATCTAACTTACGTAGGCATTCACTCAGGAATGCATATTAGTATCCTGCCAGTTGCACCTTTTGTCATTGCTTTTAGTATATCAAATGTGCAATACGTGCAGTTGTCTGTAATTAAACCCTGCGCACCAAGGACTGTATTTTAAGGGAATTACTATTATTACCCCAAATTATATCATACACACATTTAGCTATTAAAGTATCTCTTCCTGTCATTTACCTGTACAGTTTGTGTAACCATGCAAGTTTTCACTTATCTGTAAATATAACTGTATACTTACCTGTACAGCTAATTTAACCATGCAAAATTTTCACTTACCTGTTCATTTAGCCAGTCTGTCTATTAAGTAAACTATTATTACCCTCGCTCATATCATACGCATTTTTAGCTACTGAAGTATTTCTCTGCCATCGACCTGTATAGTATAGTGTACATATTCAGCCAACCACCCATACTATGCAATGTCTTTTTATAGCTTTTTTTTGCACTCCAGATATCTTGTATTTCTATACTTTTTCATACATCTGTCTTTTGTGTACTTTCGTTGTGGCATTTTGCACCTGCCCTGTGTTTTGTTGTAGCTGCTTGACAAAGAAATGTCCCCCTCGGGGATCAATAAAGTATCTATCTATCTATCTATCTATCTATCTATCTATCTATCTATCTATCTATCTATCTATCTATCTATCTATCTATCTATATCTATCTATCTATCTATCTATCTATATCTATCTATCTATCTATCTATCTATCTATCTATCTATCTATCTATCTATCTATCTATCTATCTATCTATCTATCTATCTATCTATCTATCTATCTATCTATCTATCTATCTATCTATCTATCTATCTATCTATCTATCTATCTATCTATCTATCTATCTATCTATCTATCTATCTATCTATCTATCTATCTATCTATCTATCTATCTATCTATCTATCTATCTATCTATCTATCTATCTATCTATCTATCTATCTATCTATCTATCTATCTATCTATCTATCTATCTATCTATCTATCTATCTATCTATCTATCTATCTATCTATCTATCTATCTATCTATCTATCTATCTATCTATCTATCTATCTATCTATCTATCTATCTATCTATCTATCTAGCATTAACACTGGAGTGATAGATGTGCAGATGATGATATGCAAATAGAGATACTGGAGTGCAAATGAGCAAAAATTATAAATATGGGGATGAGGTAGTAGGGTGGGCTATTTACAGATGGGCTGTATACAGGTGCAGTGATCGGAAAGCTGGTCTGACAGCTGATGCTTAAAGTTATTTTTATTTAATTTTTTTATTTCACCTTTATTTAACCAGGTAGGTCAGTTGAGAACAAGTTCTCATTTGCAACTGCGACCTGGCCAAGACAAAGCAAAGCAGTGCGACAAAAACAACACAGAGTTACACAGTAAACAAACATATAGTCAAAAACACAATAGAAAATCTATATACAGAGTGCAAAATGTAGTGCAAAATGCAGTAAGGTTATGAGGTAGGACAATAAATAGACCATAGTGGTGAATAAATTACAGATTATCATCATTAACACAGGAATGAAGGATGTGCAAATTATGATGTGAGGGAGATGTTAGTCTCCAGCTTCAAAGATTTTTGCAATTCGTTCCAGTCATTGGCAGCAGAGAACTGGAAGGAATGGCGGCCAAAGGAGGTGTTGGCTTTGGGTGTGACTAGTGAAATATATCTGCTGGAGCGCATGCTACGGGTTGGTGTTGCTATGGTAATGCAGGAATTTACCTAGTAAAGACTTGTAGATGACCTGGAGCCAGTGGGTTTGGCAACGAATATGTAGTGAGGGCTAGCCAACGAGAGAATACAGGTCGCAGTGGTGGGTAGTATATGGGGCTTTGGTATCAAAACGGATGGCACTGTGATAGACTACATCCAATTTGCTGAGTAGAGTGTTGGAGGCTATTTTGTAAATGACATCGCCGAAGTCAAGGATCGGTAGGATAGTTTTACGAGGGCATGTTTGGCAGCATGAGTGAAGGAGGCTTTGATGCGAAAAAGGAATCCGATTCTAGATTTAATTTTGGATTGGAGATGCTTAATGTGAGTCTGGAAGGAGAGTTTACAGTCTAACCAGACGCCTAGGTATTTGTAGGTGTCCACGTATTCTAAGTCAGATCCGTCGAGAGTAGTGATGATAGCCCGGTGGGCGGGTGCGGGCAGCGTTCGATTGAAAAGCATGCATTTAGTTTTACTAGCAGTGATTGCGTTAGTTTTGTAACCAGGTGCCCAGTTCAAAGCCTACAGTGAAGTTCGCTCAAAACAAAAGTGACATAGACTAAGCATGTGGAGTAATGAGTAGGACTCTGTGTTTTCAAATGCAAACGTGATTGCTTTTGATAAAAGCGCTTTATCTGCCTTCCCAATGAAAACTAGTTTGAAAATTCTGACATATAATTTATGAATGTTTCTGGACGATGCACCATGCTGCCTTGTTGACAACATGATCGAGCGGTGCAGATTACTGTTCAATTTGAGAAGGACACTCCTCCTTCACCGCTTTTACCCATTCACATCACGGGCCATAGACCGCTGCACCGCGGCTCAGGTTAATAGAATTTATCACGTTTCTTTACATGTTGTCACATGTTATTACATTAACTTCAAATAAGATCACGTGATCACATGAGATCATGACACCACGTGATGGTCCCAGATGGTCCAATACCAACCCAAACCATTATAAGTACAGTAATGTTATGGTGTTTTTAAAGAAATAGTGTAATGCCATGAACCAAGAGGTTGTGAGTTCAAATCCCAGGCGAGGATACATTGAATAATAATTACTGTATAAATAAACATACACAATGTATGTCAGATATGTAAGATGAAAACACTGTATATTAAAGCACTGTGTTTCAACAACACATTTTTGTGGAGAAGTGTTCCAAAAACACAAAAACGCAATTTTCCACATGTGAAATCATGTGTTTTTTCCGTAAGGGATGTTAATATGATATCTGATTGAGAGTGACTAACAAAATCAGTGGGGGCCTACTGAAGCATCGTGCCAGGTCAGTAATTCGGCCATGATTACTACAAATTTAGATAGCTGGGTAGACTAACTTACCAATCAAAAACATGTTAGCTTACATGTGTTAAGTGTGAGACTGTCACTGACTAGCATAACAAGAGCATAACTCGTGATGCACAGCCATATTTTGAAATGGCACCTTGTGTATTCTACTATTCTAACACTAATAGGCGACCGTCTATGTCGCTTAGGACTGAGGAGACCACCTCCCACAGGGCTCTGTTCATAAACACATACTGTATATTACGTTAGACCGTTCTCCAGACATCTGGCATCATTGGACTCAAAAATATCCATTATCATCTGCATTATGCAACCCAGACCAACAAGGTGACCTCAGAGTAACTCGCACTGTGGGAGAGGTCTGGGACTGGGACTGGGAGTACACTTTGGAATATTGTATTGTATCCTCATTACAGGGTTAGGCAGTACACCTAGTTACAGTGTATCCTCATTACAGGGTTAGGCAGTACACCTAGTTACAGTGTATCCTCATTACAGGGTTAGGCAGTACACCTAGTTACAGTGTATCCTCATTACAGGGTTAGGCAGTACACCTAGTTACAGTGTATCCTCATTACAGGGTTAGGCAGTACACATAGTTACAGTGTATCCTCATTACAGGGTTAGGCAGTACACCTAGTTACAGTGTATCCTCATTACAGGGTTAGGCAGTACACATAGTTACAGTGTATCCTCATTACATGGTTAGGCAGTACACCTAGTTACAGTGTATCCTCATTACATGGTTAGGCAGTACACCTAGTTACAGTGTATCCTCATTACAGGGTTAGGCAGTGTACCTAGTTACAGTGTATCCTCATTACATGGTTAGGCAGTACACCTAGTTACATTGTATCCTCATTACAGGGTTAGGCAGTGTACCTAGTTACAGTGTATCCTCATTACAGGGTTAGGCAGTACACCTAGTTACAGTGTATCCTCATTACAGGGTTAGGCAGTACACATAGTTACAGTGTATCCTCATTACAGGGTTAGGCAGTATACCTAGTTATAGTGTATCCTCATTACAGGGTTAGGCAGTGTACCTAGTTATAGTATATCCACATTACAGGGTTAGGCAGTACACCTAGTTATAGTGTATACTCTTTACAGGGTAAGCTCCAAGGTCAGACATCACACAGTCAACAACATCCCTATTGTCAAGCAGTGAGGTGGCTGAGATAGCTGTATCGTGTTATAGAAATGCTTATGATCAGCAGAGACTGGGGAGTTCTTCAGACTCAAGATCGAGTGGGAAAATGGTGTGTGTAGAACTGGAGAGGTCTGGGGGTCTCCCACCTATCGGGTTTCCCCACGGTCAAGTCCACAGCACATGGTCAGAAGTTAGGGGTCAGGTTGGGTCCAGGGTCCAGGATCCACCCCAGTGTCTGTGCTCTGCTCTGTGTTTGGCTTCGCTCCTTCTCCCTGGGCCTCAGGAAACGGCAGAAGAGGGAGTTTTGTTTTCGGTCTGAAATGAGCTCTTCCTGAGCAGCAGTGGGTTTATTGTTATAAGGAAAGGGAAGAAGGTTGATGCCTATAGGTAGCTGGGGAGGGCGGTGTGCAGCCGAAAGGTCTGGAATGCATTACACGTCCATCTCTAAGTCGAAAATACCTCACCTCATAACATCTCACTCCCCATGTGGTCCGGCAGCTAAACCAGCCTCATGTTTCAAGCATTGCACGCTAACAGACACAGTCCCTCACAGTGCCCAACATAATGCCCAATTTGGCTCTGCTTAACTATGTGGTGGTATATTTAAGCAATAAGGCCAGGGGGGGTGTGATATATGGCCAATATACCACGGCTAAGGGCTGTTCTTATGCCCGACGCAACGCGGAGTGCCTGGACACAGCCCTTAGCCTTGGTAAATTGGCCATATACCACAAACCCTTGAGGTGCTTTATTGCTATTATAAACTGGGTACCAATGTAATTAGAGCAGTACAAATAAATGCGGTATAGGGTCTGATATACCACGGTTTCAGTCAATCAACATTCAAGGCTCGATCCACCCAGTTTATAATATACTGTACACTTCTGTTGCTTCAAAGGGTAGAGGGTTTGTTTGAATTCAGCAACTGAGAGCCAAGCTAAATCTATTTCAGTCCTCGCTGCTTCAAACCTCTCCTGCTGCAATGAAGTGATGTTTTATATCAACACAAAAATGTTGATGTAAAATAAATGAAAATGAAACCGTGAAGGACTATGCAGACCAGAGCCTATTAAGAAGGAAACTATGGCTCAGAGAAAAGGCATCAGAACTTCGCAAACCATTTATGATATTATTAATCACATTATGTAACTGTAAGTCATTTCGAATTAAGATAGTATAACTTTCCTGTCTCTCCCCACGTAATTAGAATGACAATGTTGGGCATAATTAATTGAATGCTGGTCCTCAGTTAGCCCATGCTATGCAACCTCTGCAGATATCAGACCTGGGTCCGAATAATATACATTTTATTTCAAATACTTTGAGGATTTGATTGAGTCTGTCTGGAGTGTTAGATTACATTTTTAGACTATTCCATTGTTTCCATTGCACCAGGTAAAGTATTTGAAAGAAAACCAATTCAATTTGAACCCTGGTCTGTGAGTCAGTATGGTCTGCCCCCCCCACCCCTCTTTTCCCTCAATGCCCTGGCCCTGACCTGCTGCAGCTCTATGCTCTGGCGTGGCTGGTGCTAACGTGTACTGGAGTCTTTGATGTGGGCCGTTGACCGCTTGGCTCACATGAGCCGTAGTCGCCTGCTGCCTTTGATCGTTGGCTGCCTGGACTTTCTTAATGTAATTGATGGTTGGAAGTCTCCTGTGGTAGCTTAGCACTCCACCCTCCACCCACTTTCACTCACTCACAGCTGGCCAGCCAGCCCCCCACAGTTTCCTGTTTAACTCTCACACCTGGGCATGTTGCAGCTCTGTCCTCAGTGCTATGATCCCCTCGTATGGACAGCTTGCACTAAATACACTCGCTTCGCCTGTATGATGTTCAGTCTACTGTACTGTAGCCCACATACCCTCCATTTCTATCTGTCGCCACCAGCCCATGCTGCCTGGACTTACCTAACAATGCTGCTGGCGATGAAATGGACCACTCCACCATTATACAGGGAGCTATTGGGAGAATGGGGGTGGGAGGGGGGGTGTGTGTGTGTACGCGCGTGCGTGCATGTGGCTGCGTGTGTGTCTGCGTGTGTGTTTATGTGTGTCTGTCTGCATGTGTCAGTGTGCCTGTGTGTGTGTTTATGTGTGTCTGTCTGCGTGTGTCAGTGTGCCTGTGTGTGTGTTTATGTGTGTCTGTCTGCGTGTGTCAGTGTGCCTGTGTGTGTGTTTATGTGTGTCTGTCTGCGTGTGTCAGTGTGCCTGTGTGTGTGTTTATGTGTGTCTGTCTGCGTGTGTCAGTGTGCCTGTGTGTGTGTTTATGTGTGTCTGTCTGCGTGTGTCAGTGTGCCTGTGTGTGTGTTTATGTGTGTCTGTCTGCGTGTGTCAGTGTGCCTGTGTGTGTGTTTATGTGTGTCTGTCTGCGTGTGTCAGTGTGCCTGTGTGTGTGTTTATGTGTGTCTGTCTGCGTGTGTCAGTGTGCCTGTGTGTGTGTTTATGTGTGTCTGTCTGCGTGTGTCAGTGTGCCTGTGTGTGTGTTTATGTGTGTCTGTCTGCGTGTGTCAGTGTGCCTGTGTGTGTGTTTATGTGTGTCTGTCTGCGTGTGTCAGTGTGCCTGTGTGTGTGTTTATGTGTGTCTGTCTGCGTGTGTCAGTGTGCCTGTGTGTGTTGCCAGGAACCCATTGTATTTGATCCCTGCCTGCCAGACAAGCTGTGTTTACATGTGGGGGACATGAAAACATACATGTGCATTGACAAGTGGGACTTTCATGTGTTGTGTTGTGATGTGATGTGCTTGTGATATGTTGTGATGTGTTAATTACATAACCAAGCCATTTGGGCTACAGAGGGAGGGGACACATGTAGGGCTCACTAAGCTGGGTGCCTGCCTGCCAAAGGATGATGGGAAAACATACAGGAGCGTATAGGAGTGAATCACACACACACACACACACACACACACACACACACACACACACACACACAAAATCACACACACACAAAATCACACACACACAGAGCTCACATGCTGACACATTCTCCAGCTATAGAGTCAGGTATTTACTGAGTCAGGAGAGGTCAAGTGCACACCTGTGTTTTGGCCGCTAGACTTTCCAGTCACCTTCCCGTTGGTCACCCCTACCATTAGCTCTGTTGAGTGAGACAACATAGGAGATTGCATACACAGTGGGGAAGTACAAAGGGCTTGTAGGCTACAGTCAGTAGGCGGGAGGCAAATGGCTTTTGCGTGCAAAGCTTCCATTCATCATTGTCAATAGCTTATTGTTTTCTGGCCATAGAAGCCTGCTTTAGCTCTTCCTCTGAAAATGCTTTTGGGATGAACCACTGGCTGGCTCCTGTAAAAGGGGTCTTTCCCACTGTGCCACTCAGCCATAGTGCCATAAAGCAGGCCAGTGCAGCTTAGAGTATACTGTTTATCACAGCAGTGTAATGGAATCTGTCACCACCACGATGAGATGAGACTGAGGTTTACATCCACCTCCTTCTGAGATTAGCTCAGTTGTTTTACTTTGGATTGATAATAATGACAACAACAAAAAAACGCTCTTGGATGGGTACAGTCTCTTCTCCTTGAAACCCTCTCACACACTCTTTCTAGTGACTAGGACTTGATGTTTTAACGAGTCTTCAAACAAACAAAAAGCATGAGAGTGTTTGTGTTTTGCTGTGCAGATGCACTAGCACACAGCACTCGTCCAATGCTCTCTTAGGTCATATAAACACATAAACAAGGTCTAAGAGCCAAACAGTCAGGCTCTGGATCTCTGGCCTACTTCTGAACGAGACCTCGCCATTGGTCCTAGCTCTATCAAGGGCATTGGTGCGCCACGTTTATAGGTCCACCTAGAGGTGTGTGTGTGTGTGTGTGTGTGTGTGTGTGTGTGTGTGTGTGTGCATCTGCGTGTGAGTGTGTGTGTGTGTTGCTGTATCAGAGAAAGATGAGGAGTATTTATTGGCCAACTGAGAAAACAGTCAGTTGACGTACCTTATTTTCTGCTCAGGTGGAATGTTTTGCGGCCTGAGAATGATGTAGCGGCTAGAGTACTAATGCAGGAGAAAAATGCTGGAGTCAAATTCAATTACCTTAAGTGGACCAGACTGAAAATGGTTCAAATTGGGCCCATTTTTTGGCTCACAAAAAAATACCACTTAACTGAACTAAACTTAATATGAGCCCAAGTGCCACCATGATTAAGACGTTTACAGACAAAAGGGCTATCAACAACAATGTCTATAACTCAACACAGTGTTTGAGGGAGGTTACAGTACATGGTAAATGATCACCAACTGTCAATGCCCCACGTTTTGGTCGATATGGTAGCTAGCATATACGGTAGTTCCATATACAGTAGGATCTCCTTTCAATCCATTGGACAAAGGCTGTGGTATCTCCTCTGAACTCCTTAGTGTCATTGTTCCTGACTATTCAGAAATGTCTGAACTTCCTCTGTTCTGTCCTCCACTAATAGCCATCCATCGGCAACACATCGGCCAATGACAGCCATGGGAAGTACATTACTAGTCCAAAGTATCCTCTCTATCAGTATAAGGATTCACTTCACAACGGCTCTGTCTGTCCACCAACCAAACGATTCCCACATGAAATGCGCTGTCTGTCTCATATGAGAGTGTTTCTAATTCCCACATCTGCAAATAGGCTTCTTCAGGGGAAGAGAGAGAGATAGTCAAGCCTTGTCTGATCAGATGCCTGTGAAGATCTACCTTTGTGGAGAAGAGAGAGAGAGAAAGAGCGTCTAAATTACATCATGAAATCAAGGGTTGGGTGTGTTTGGGTGACCTAGTAGGAGACAGAATAGTAAGCAGAGCTGGCCTGAGACTCAATATACACTGACAGGTTCAAATTAATGGGCCATTTCTTTAATATGGAACAGCGACGGGGGCCTTGGATACTCCAAATGGTTCAAATTCAGCAAAACAGTGACCTCCCTATGGAGGTGTTCTAAAATAAATCCCCAGTCTCGCAGTCAAACAACAGTAAGAAGACAAATGGATCCTGTCTGCATTTCCTGGATGCTCCCACCAACATATTAGACAAAGTGAAAAAGTATGTTGCATGTTTTATGTGTGTTGGCTCGGTTTGTGTGTGTGTGCGCGTGCATGCACTATTGTAATATGAACATGTGTGTACGGTTGTAGCCGTATGTCTGTTTTCTCCATTTGCTCATTTCATATTCCTTAATGCTTCTCTTTCTAAGTATTGTCTGCTTCTGTCAGTCAAAGCCTCTGGAAAAAAGCCTTAGGGGGGCCAGTCTCTGGATCCAATGTCATGCACTGAAAAATCCCCACCTGACCTCAACAGACTCAACAGACGGCCAAGTTCATAAAGGAAAACCGGATAAAACCTTAACAGAGCCGATAAGAATCATCACAACCCAAACTTCTGCTAACTTCAATAAACACTAAACAACCAAATGTTTCCGAACACGTCACTTCATTCCCCCATGAAACTCCCCTGCAGATAGGAGGAAACCCGTAAAACAAGCAGTGCATTCCTTTTCTCTCAGAGAGGTTTTTATCGTTTGGAGCAGTGGTTCAGGGTCCGGTCTGAAATGGAGGTGGCAGACAGGCAGGAGGAACCGTGGGGTGATGGAGAGGGCCACCTGAACAAACCTGTGTGGTTCTAAGGACCAAGATCTATTTATATTTTCTCTCTGGGGCAGCTCTGTCAGGGGAAAGAGGGTTCCCTCTCTCATGTTCTCTCTCTCTCTCTCTCTCTCTCACTCTATGTCTGTCTGTCTGTCTGTCTGTCTGTCTGTCTGTCTGTCTGTCTGTCTGTGTCTCTCTCTCTCTCTCTCTCAGCTGTTTGTCTAGATGGGTGGGTGGGTGGGTGTCTGTTGTGGGGCTGCCTGGCCCTGGCCTCAGGGGTGGAACTCCTGTCTTTCCCAACACTGCTTCTGTCTCCTCTTACTCACTGACTGACTGAGTCGCTGCAGCATCACCAACTTTCACGCGACCTCCGCTACTCACTGCTACATACAGTGTACATGCCACCCACGTGTTACAGAACAGACCAGACGGACTGGCGGACAGTTAACCATACATGATTAGTTGATAACTTCATGCTGTATAGTGTGCATTGTGCACTCAAACTAAAATAGACTTGCACACTCAAACAAACCCACTTCCTTCAAAAGTACAGTATGCTAACAGTTCTAAACTATTGCTGTGTCGTTAAAGAGAATTTCTCCACCCTAGCAACAGTGAAATCTTGGCAGAGGCAACCGTCGCCCCAAGTAAAAGTAAAATCACTGACTACAGACATTCAGTAAAAGAATTCCCTTGACCGTGGTAAATTCGGTTATACACCTCTTGAGACGCAAGGTAGTAAAATCAAATGAAGTGTGCGGCAAATTTGTCCTGCATTGCTGCAGATATTGCAATAATTAATCCAGGCCTTGCACGCTTTTCTGCCATGGTATTCCACTCTACTAGCCAAGTCCATGGGGGAATTAAAGAACTCCTTCTCATTCCTTTACCAGATTTTTAAGTCCTAGAGCAGCAGTTGGCTGTGAAAAAGTTTTTGTCTCGTCTCAGAGATTCAAATAGCTGTTCTATTGTTTTTTGCTCACACTCAGAGGTAGTTACCAATGTAAGTCAAAAACAACATTCTTCTCAAGGCTACAAGAATGCATATTCGGATTCGTAAAATCAACGAGACAACATTTAAACCTTGAAACAAAATACAACTCCAACTACACCTAAACTCAAACATGCATTCAGTCTCACAGAAACGCGTGAATAGAATGTTGTTTTTATCGTTCCCTGGAGACCTGGCTATTGCTTGTGATTGTATAGGGCCTCCAGTCAGACAGTGTTTCTTTCTGTTGGTCATTACAGTACATGTAGTTACCAACAAGGAGAGTCTGGAACCTCCAGGCCCATGTGATGGATGTGTTTACCCTAGATCTAATCACCATGTCTGATGCGGCTTCTCTGGACGTGTGAGAGGGAAATGCCGGCTAAATGCAGTCACCGCCATCTAATGAGGTGGTTTAGCTAGCGGCCGTGGCTTTCCTCTTCCTTCTACCCAGCCTGTAATTCAGCCACCAGCCACCCTACCTCTCTTGGCCTGCTTGCGTCACAAGTGCGTCCGTCCATATTTTCGATCTCTGTGAAACATTTTGAAATGCTGTGCTGTACTAAAGGTTGAACCCAAAGGGCTGCCTGTCACTCAAAGCTGTATGTGTGGTTTTGTTAATGGATGAAATGGGAATGGTAAGAGGAAATGACTTGTTTTAGATGGTAGCCAAACTGTGTATCCTGGATCCATGGAGCCTCATACACACACACACACATACACACACACTCACACTAGCGCACACACATCCCCCCCAACACACATAGGCCTCTCTTGGTCTCTGTGTGTCCTCGTGGCAGTGCTGCTCTTGGCAGTGCTCTGTAGGTCTTCTCCTAATGGTTAAACATGCCATGCTACCTAATGACAGGCTTGGGTAATTCCACTGAAGTGGCAGTTTTCAGAGTCAGCAGGCAGAGTGAAGGCACTGCACCTCCTTATGCTCAGGGGTGGTGTGAGGACAACGTCTAAACATCGCACGCTGGCATGCACAGCCCAGTGATACTGCACATAAAGGTCTGGAGGTTTGTTGGCTTGAATTATCTTCCAACAGTTTCTCGAAGATCAGACTCTTTGATAGTACCGTTAGGGGGTATCTCATTCCAGCTCAGAATCTGCTCCTATTTTACACAAGATCAAAAAGATTAAGCTGAGCATTTTTGCTCTCACAAGGGTTTCACATGGCTGTCACTTCCCATTTGAAAGCAGGACCATGTTTTCGCCAGCATTGGCCCCATTCAAATCAATTGGAGACGTTCATTCTGAGCACACATCCTTGTTGCTACTGATATTATATGGTGATATTATATAAGTGGCGGTGAATGAACCCTGTCTGGCTGGTAGAGGTACAAAGCAACCTACATCTCCGGCTATCTCTCTGTGTCTGATAGGGAAGGAGGTTTAACTAAATGGAGAGGGTCCCACGCTCCTGAGATAGAGCTCCTGGCACAGAGTCCATAGCTGCATCCAAACTCCTGATTTAGTGCCCTACTTTTGACCATGGCCCATAGTGCTCTGGTTTAAAAGTAGTGCATTATGTAGGGAATAGCGTTCCATTTGGGACGCAACCCATAACCCTAGTCTGCGCTTAGACACACTCCACCAGACAGTAAACAGAAGACGGAGAAAGAGTGTGTGTCTTTGTCTTTGGTTATGAATGCTTTTTTTCTGCCTTGCCGTTTGTTTAGCCGAATGGCCCGTTATAGCAAACTTCCGAGCTGCATTGGAATGTAGCCATATGTTTGTCTTTTAAATTCCCTCTGAGACAGGGTGTAAGGGGACCTCCATCTAGTCTCATGAGGCAGACTGGGGAGGTGAGCCGAGAGTCTTCAGAGTGGAGGAGAATCCATCATCTCAACACCACTTGGCCTGGCTCAATTAGACATTCCCAAGGGGCTGCATGGGGCTAAAGCTAGGCTATGCTAGGTCACATTCGCATGGGCCTGTATGACGTTAACGCTAGGCTACACTAGGCTTCTCTATCTCAATCCCAGGGGCCTGTGTGATGCTAACGCTAGGCTACACTAGGCTACTCTCTCACTCCCAGGGGGCTGTATGATGCTAACACTGGGCTGTGCTAAGCTAGACCACATTTACAGCGGCTGCTTAGATCCTGACACAGTTTCCTAGGCTCAAGTTCTGCCCTGTGGCTACAGCTGACTTCCACTCGCATTAGCAAGGTGGGAAGAAGACAAAGAAGTATGGGCCTTTTCTTCAGGCAGGACTAGTGCTACATGAATATTTCAAACAGGCAACATGATTCCAGAGTGCCAACCTAGACAAAGGCGAGTTAGGTGGGTGAGAAGGAGGGAGGAGAGGTGAGGAGGAGGGAGGAGGGGTGTGGCAGGGAGGGGGTTAGAAGAGCAGGCAGCGTGGGAGACTGGGAGCTGAGATCTGAGTTTCGCCTTTAGGTACCATCTGTTGGAATCCATAGGCAGCCTTGTGGTTTTTGTTTGATCAGGCACAGCATAGACGGCAGTTTGGTAAAACCCTATCTGACCATGTCTGCCTGTAGCGAACGGTGCCAGCCAGCCATTGAGCCAACGAGCCAATGTCCCATCTCCTGTGGAAAGATGAAGACGTTGAGCGAGCTCTGGCTTGCGATCCCAGTTTTTTTGCCTATGTGTTTGGAAGTGAAGGGTGTGCCTCTGGACATACCAGGCATTCCAGGTCGGCAATAAACCCAAATTAAAGGAGGATAATGAAGTGATGTGTTGAGTGATACCTGGGCAGCTGGGCCAGGGGGTGGGACCATGGTAACGGGAGGTGCTGATGTTGCCTAGGGTGACGACTGGAGACAGATTGAGAGTGAATACTTTTCTGGCTGCTCCCAGTCCTGCCCTCTACGCCAATTTGGGCGCAGGTTATAGCAAAGTGTTTTAGAGTAACACTGTGGTCTGACTAAGATGCAACGATACTGCTGTTAGTTGTTCCAATTCTGGCAGTTGAAGTTGTTAGAATAGTTGTTGCATTTACCAGATAGACATGCACCACAAGTTTCAGTACAAAAGTTGTAATTTTCTGTTGTATATTATACTTTTTTTTACTATACAATACTATACAAAATTACAATACAATACAATACAAATGGCCACTCCCATCAGTGGGTGCTCTGGTCAGTGGATATTGATTTTCATACAGCAGCTCTGCCAACTACCTTTCATGTTGTTATTATACATGTTCATGGTGGCGACCTTCAGTGTCATAATGGTATGATATCTTACAGTTTTTCGGGCTTACTTTAAACATTGTCCAATGTACTGGTTAAGATGGAGGCCTAACCCAGGCTCCACAGATCCTGAACAGAGAGCAGATCCATGATGAGATAAAGGCAATGCATGTTCCAAAACACTAGCTTTTCAAATATTGGGGACACAATGTACTTTTCTGTTACTATAATCTAAGCACTTTTCACCAGTTTCTTGTATAACAATGTTTCAAAACATCAGGTCATGTTCTTTAGATACTTTTTAGACAATATACCAGTTGTACATTTGAATTTTATAAAAGCATGAAGAATATTGTAAACCTGTGGTGGTACTGTAGCCTTGCACATCACCTAACACTTGTGGAGTGTTGTCCAATTCAAATGCATGGCTGTTAATTCAGTCAACATCACATCATTACACATTTCTCAGAGCAGCTTGGCTATAGTACCAGTCAGTCAGTTGGGACACGTGATTGAGAATGACACGGCTTCAGAGCCTTGTGCTGCAGGGCGACAGAGCATGGAGCAGCCTCAGCCTGAGCCTGTCACAGCTCATTACACCAGAACACTGGACCAATTACACCCAATTAATAACCCCAATGGACCCCCCAGAGAGAATGCCTGTAAAATTCCAACAGGGAGAACGGAGGAGGTGGAGGCCTGAACACAACCCCTGTTATCCACACATCCTCTGTTAACACCCACACTGTTAGAGAAGCATACAGAACTAACATGGCTGAAGAACCAAAAAGCGCTCCTTTGTTCAGTCAATGTATTCCCCCTCTCACGCACGCAATCTCTGTTGTGGCTAGAAGACATTGGAATCAACCGAAGCCAAAAATAACCCTAACCCTAGCTTTAATAACAGGACTATTTTCCCGACCAAGCCAACTGATCAGCCACAGTTATAGTTGAACATGACTCTCAGATGGCGGTGGGTAGGCGATTCCTACATGGTCCTGTAGACATCTGGATGCTTTTCAAAAAGCCGGTTTCGTTTTTCAGAATGGCCAGTATTTAGAAATGTAACAGAGGGGGCTTTTGTCTTTGAGTATAACTGACTTCCAGGCAACATGTGGAAAGAAGGGCCAGCCATTTCATCCCGAAGGTATGTCTGCCTGGGTTTCAGCGGGTTGCAATGCAGGCAGCAGGGCTCTACCCCGTCCAGGAAAGCCTAATGCGAGCCAGATTGCCCGTGCTTTTGGGGAAATAATATCAATCTCACAATTAGCAACAATTGACCAATTCATTTGAGACCTCGTTTGACATTGCGTCTGCGTATGCAGCTGCGTTTGGGAATTGTGTATTTATGTGTTTGTAGTCCAGATCCGTCATGTAATAATAAATCAAAGGAGGCTGGTAGCCCGTATCTAGCCTTGGGCCTCTCGTTTCAGAGAAATTGGCTCACAACGTGAACATTGATTGAGCGACAGCAGGGCGGCAGGGGCATGGAGACGGAGTGTTTGGATTTGAGTGAAAACATAGTCCATCCAACAGCCAGAGTATTGTAGTGCAGGCCCTTGGTTTGTGAGTCTCACTGGCCTCAGTGGACCAGGCATAACAGCAGTGGGCCTGCCCAGCACGTGTGGACCGCTGTAATCCAAGGCAACAGGGTCGACTGGTGGACAATTAAATGCCAGGCTTGGCTGTGATCACTAAACTCTGGAATGGAAGTTTTAACCCAGAGAGCTTTAAATGGGCCGTCATAAAGTCTTCTGAGAGAGAAGAGAGAGAGAAGAGAGAGAGAGAGAGAGAGAGGGGGGGGGGATAGAGGATAGGGCAGCTTTACTGGCTGCAGATGAAGTGGTTGTGTACAAAGGGATTCCATGCATGCCAATAAGGGAGATGGAGAGGAGACTGCCCATGGCCAGGTAGCCCCCCCCCCTCCCCCTCCCTCCCCAATAATGGAGCTTATCACAGCTGGCACACAGTTGCTTCTCCCCAGCAGAACTCTCCCTCTTTAACCCACTGGTACAGGTATTTACGATGTAAAAGCCAATAAAAGCCTGTGTGTGCGTGTGTGTTTGTGTGTGTGTGTGTGTGTGCGTATGTGAGTGTGTGTGAATGCAATGTGTGTGTGTGTGTGTGTGTGCAGTATTCATAGCCTATGTGTGTACATTGTCACACTGTATTACCCCAAACAAACTGCATCTTTAGATTAATTCAGCATCTGTTCAGTAACAGTTTGTCCCAAACTTATTCAACAGAAACAGGGAGGTGATGGCTTGGAGTCTGTGGATGACATAACGGTTTCCCCCTTGGGTGTCACATGGTCTTGGTTAGGGAGCGGAGTGCTCATGTCCCCTGTCATCCTCCCCATCTGGTGCCCATAGGGGCTTCCGGGATCAGACCCATCCCAGGGTGGGGGGGCCACACGCTAGGCTACAACCACCACACAAAACCCACCACAGGAAGAATGGGTGAGGAACTGGTGAATTTGGACAAAGATGAAAGTAGAGTAAAGAGTAGGCAGCAGTAAAAAGACAAGATAGGTCACATGTGAAGAATGTTGCCCGAGATCACAAGCAGAGAAATCATTTATCACTGCTTACTCTAGCAGTTCTAGTGTCAGAGACAGATGGCCTGGAGTCAGATTGGATCAATGATGTATTACTTGGAGTTTACAAACACATGCACGCACGCTCGCACCCACCATATATTGGTTTTATGGGAATGCTATATTGATGTTCTGGGAACACTATGGGAATGTTATATTGATGTCATGGAAACATTATGGGGACATTACTGTATAATGATGTTATGGGAATGTTATGTTGATGTTATGGGACATTATGGGAATGGGGAACGTTATGGAGACGTTATATTGATGTTATGGGAACATTATGGGGACGTTATGTTGATGTTTTTGGGACGTTATTGTTGAATGAGTGTCAGATAAAAGTAACATACTTTCATCTTTGAAGAGATGAGTGTTAAATGTTAACATGTGTGTTTTGGAAATCCGGTGAGCGAGCAGCCACCATCTCGTAAACACACAAACGGTGTAAATAAGACTAAAAACCTATGTAAGGTTAATTTAATTTACCGTCCTAAAGTATCCAAATAAAGCATACATGGTATTAGCTAGGGTTTCAAAGGGAGGGTATATAACTGGAAACTTTTGAAGTTTATTGGTAAACTACCAGAATTGTTTTATCTTTCAAGGATTTTATGCAATCTATCACAAGACATCTAGTGGCCTTTTTGGTTACTTCAGATTATCACATATGTCTGTAATTATCTATGCCCCTCTGTGTGGCCTTGATTAAAAACCTTTTTTAATTTTTTTAATTTAACCTTCATTTAACTAGGCAAGTCAGTTAAGAACAAATTCTTATTTACAATGACGGCTTACACCCGCCAAACTCAGACAACGCTGGGCCTATGGGACTCCCAATCACGGCTGGTTGTGATACCGGCTGGATTCGAACCAGGTTGTCTGTAGTGATGCCTCTAGCACTGAGATGCAGTGTCTTAGACCACTGCGTCACATGTAAAATATATGAAATAATACGATTTTACAATAAAAAATAGAATGACAAAGCTGTAAAACCTTATCCTAAATAGAAACCATAATTTAGTGAATACAATTGGTGTTAAATATGGGTTTCAGCATTAAATATCCTTTATATGTTTTTTTACACACTTTGATTTATTTTACTATGTCAATATGTATTTGTTTTTCAATGTTTTGGCGTCAAACTGGTGGAAGTTGTGAAATAAGTCAATAATTGGAAGAGTTGCAGAGTTAATTTAAAATAATGCTATTGTTGATTAGGGAAAAGGAAAGGGATTAGATGTTTTTCTCATTAATTAGGCTATTTTCTCTCTTTTTTAGTAGTAGCTATGCAACCCTAGTATTAGCCAATTATTACAGGCGTGAGATTGGACCAGAGATGATGCCGTTGTATCAGAACTCAGGATAAGACCCAGAAGCAGACAGCTAGAATCACAGATGTTTATTGACTAAACAGGGGGCAGGCAAAAGACAGGTCAAGACAAAGGACAGTGAGACACAGGTTTTAATGTAGGATGGGGTGGGTGCAGGGCAACAGAAGGCGAACAGCAGAGGGGCTAAGGATTCTAGAGATGGGGAACGGGCCGATGAAACGGGGGGAAACCCAGTAACAAAAGTATTTTTTATTCTGGTTGGTGCCGCCCTGTGTGGTCACCTGTTAAGAAGCTCCCAGGTTTGTGCGTTAATTGTTGTTTTAGTGAGTTTTTCATTTGCAACAGTTGAACTATAATAGTTCAGGATTATGGAGTGCTACTGTTTTACGAAGGTTTTAGCGGTCCTTTTTATCACTGAGGCACGTTTTCTTACATTTAGCAGCGCCGAACGTACACGCGAGTCCTCAATTATTTACAACAGAGCCCAGCTATTGGATTTAGCACACTCAGGGCTGGACGAGTTGAAAAGGCAACGGTGTGGATGCCGGGGCTATACCGTCTATCATTATGGGCAACGTGAGATCGCTGCATAACAAGGTGGAGGAACTCGAGGGTCTTCTGTGTTTGACCGAGACATGGCTGAATGATAACATCCCCACAGGGAACGTCACTATCTGTGGTTTCCAGACCATCAGAGCAGACGGGGATAGCGCTTCTTCCGGTAAGAGTAAGGGAGGGGGGCTGGCTTTATTAGTTAACAACAGATGGTGTAATATTATTGTTAAGGAACAGTTTTGTAGCTCGGACATTGAGCTGTTAGCCGTTAGCCTGAGATCCTACTATTTGCCGAGGGAATTCACGGTGGCCATTGCTGTTATTGTTTACATCCCGCCCTCCGCTGACGCAAACACAGCGTGTGATGTCATCCACTCTGTTATCACGAGGTTACAGACAGCGCATCCAAGTGCCTTTTTTGCCATCTCTTCAACGCTGCCCACGTTCAAACACTTCGTGAAGTGCCCAACTAGGAATAATACAACTCTGGACTTGTTATATGCTAATGTGAAGTATGCATTCAACTCCACTGCACTCCCTCCCCTAGGTAGATCGGATCACAACCTTGTCCACCTCACCCCACTCTACAGGCCTATGGTCCAACAGCAGACTGCGACCACTAGGACCATTAGGAGATGGTCCCCGGAGGGTAATGAGGCCCTACAGGACTGCGTTGAGACAACAGAATGGGATGTGCTCTGTGAGGCTCATGATGGACTTGCAGACTGCATAACGGATTATATACATTTTTGTGTAGACAACACCGTACCCACCAGGAAGGTACGCTGTTTTCCAAATAATAAACCCTGGGTCACCAGCGACCTGAAGGCACTGCTGAATGAGAAGAATAGGGACAAATTGAAATGCGTCCAGAGTGAGCTGAAGTTGCGGATTGCTGAGGGGAAGAGAGTGTATAAGGAGAAGATGGAGGACAAGCTGAGGCAGAGCCAGGTGAGAGAGGTGTGGAAGGGTATGAGAAATATCACTGGCTTCAAAAAGTCAAACAGTGGGCAGATGGAGGGGACCCAGGACAGAGCAAATTTTTTTTACAGGTATGATATTGGCTCTGTCCACCTCCCCTCCAGCTCTCCAGGCCACATACCCTCACGGCTGTCCCACGCCCCCTTTGCACACGACACCTCGATTGAGACAATCAGCGACCCCATCCACGCTCCCTCTGGAATGTTCAGCAACACCTCCCTTCCCCCACCTCTGGACTGATCCTCAACACCCCCCTTCCCCCCCACCTCCCCACCTGGGCTGGCTTTCACCACCAACCAAGAAGAGAGAACTGGAGAGACTACATCAGTTGAAAGCAGCAGGCCCTGATGGCATCAGCCCAAGGGTGCTTAGGGTCTGTGCTGACCAACTGTGTGGAATACTCCTGTGCCGCTTCAACCTTAGCCTGAGCCTGGAAAGGGTCCCTGTGCTGTGGAAACGGTGTGCCAGAGAGTGCTACAGGAGGTCCTTCCTGCCGGCGGCTATTAGAATATTTAATGCTTCACCGGGGTGTCATGCCGTCGGCAACATAGACCTGGAACTGTTGGGCCTAGTTTAACAATTAGACATCCACCCATCCGTGAATAACTCTCTGGTCTGTAATCACTCATTCACTCAGGACTTATTCATTCAGCACTCATTCATTCAGGACTGTATGTACATATTTATGTACAGTTTCAAACTAGTATCCTGTCAGTAGTTTCTTTTTTTTCATTGCATTTAGTATATTGAATGTGCAATACGTGCATTTATCTGTAATTAACTCTGTTCTAAGGACTGTATTTTAAAGTAATTAGAATTATTACCCTAAATGATTGTCACGACTCCTGCCGAAGTTGCCTCACCCCCTTGTTCGGGCATGCTTCGGCGATCGTCGTCACCGGCTTTCTAGCCACTGCCGCTCTCTCGTTCATTATTCCATTTGTCATGTCTTGTCATTACGCACACCTGGTTCTCATTTCCCCTCATTACTTCATGTATATATGTTCCCTCTGTTCACTCATGTCCTTGTCGGATATTGTTCATTGTGATAGTGTTATCACCTTTGTTTCTTCGTCAATTATCTAGAACAGTTGTACCTATTCCTGTTCGGACTTTGTATGCGTGATTTGGATATTAAAAGTTAACCTTGAGTTCACGCTACCTCCTGCGTCTGGGTCTCTATTATATATTCACGCCATCACAATGATATCATACGCACATTTAGCTATTTAAGTATCTCTTCCTGTAATTTACCTGTACAGTTAATTTAACCATGCAAATATTAATTTACCTGTACATTTAACCAGACTGTATATTAAGGAAACTATTATTACCCTCACGTATATCATACGCGCATTTAGCTATTTAAGTATCTTGCTCTGCCATCGACCTATATAGTTAACTATGCAAATATTTTTTTGATTTATATCAACGTGCAATAATTGTATTTTTTCACCTAACACTATAACAATGTATAGTGTACATATTCAGTCATTCACTCATATTATGCAATGCATTTCTATAGCTTTTTGCACTCCAGACATTGTGTATTTTTATACTTTTTCATACTGCCACACTATGTATCATGTATCATGTATCTGTCTTTTGTGTATTTCGTTCTGGCATTTTGCACCTGCCCTGTGTTTTTCGTAGCTGCCTGACAAAGTAATTTCCCCACGGGGATCAATGAAGTATCTATCTATCTATCTATCTATCTATCTATCTATCTATCTATCTATCTATCTATCTATCTATCTATCTATCTATCTATCTATCTATCTATCTATCTATCTATCTATCTATCTATCTATCTATCTATCTATCTATCTATCTATCTATCTGTGTTTTGGTCAGCCCGAATGGCATGACTAAGTACTCATAGTGTCCGCCAGCCATGTTAAAGGTCCAACTTAAAGAAGATGGTCGCACCCTGAAGAGGTTCGAAAGCTGAGGAGATGAGTGGTAGAGGGTAACGGTTCTTTACCGTGATGTCATTAAGGCCCCTGTAGTTGATACATGAATGCAGGGTTTTGTCCTTCTTCTCCACAAAGAAGAACACTGCGCCGGCGGGGGAGGCCGATGGGCGAATACTCCCTGCAACGAGAGAGTTCTCAATGTACTCCTCCATACTCTTGGTCTCCGGACCCGACAGGGAGTAAAGCCGCCCCCGAGGGGGTGTAGTGCACGGGAGAAGGTCAATGGCGCAGTCACAGGGTCGATGCGGAGGGAGAGAAGTAGCCCAAAGCCTTGTTGAAGACCTCCCGGAGGTCCAGGTACTCCGTGGGAATGGCGGAGAGTCTGCAGGAAGACGTCCCGGGACAGGTTGGCCCGACTTGAGACAATGAGCATGGGAGAACGGGCCCCAACCCACGATAGCACCAGTAGCCCAATCAGGTAAATACGCTGAACAGGAAGGCTAGCTCTGTTCTGGGGATTAGCCTTGACACCCTAGAAGAGGTGGTGGAGAGAAGGAACCTGGCCAAACTGCTGGCCATCATGTACAACGTCACCCACCCTCTGCATGCCATGGTTATGACGCAGACTTGACTTTCAGTCACAGACTGATCCCACCACGGTGTGCCAGAGAGGAGACAATAAGGTACAGAACAGCAGGCAGGCTTGAGGTCAGGGCAGGCAGGAGGTCGTAATCGGGTCAGAGTCAGGCAGGTACAGAACACCAGGCAGGCTCGGGGTCAGGGCAGGCAGAATGATCAGAACCGTGGAAACTAGGAAACAGTTACTAGGGAAAAACTGGAAGATGGGAAAACACGCTGGTAAGACCTGACGAGACAAGAAGAACTGACAACAGACAAATAGAGAACACAGGTATAAATGCATAGGGAATAATGAGGAAGATGGGGGACACCTGGAGGGGAGACAAACACAAAGACAGGTGAAAAAGATCAGGTTCTGACACCGTTGTTCATTTGGCATTACAGCATTACTATAATTACTATAGGAAATGTGGCTTGTCAGTCCTGTGGACGTTTCACCTACTACCATCAGACCTGGGTTCAAATACTAATATTATTTACTTTCAAAGTAATTTGGAATATACAGTATTTGGAAATACATCTGGAAAGTAGCAGCATGTATTTATACAAATACACGAATAACACGAATACATTTTGACAAATACAAAAGGCCTGTTTGGTATTTTAAATAATGTCTTTGGAAATAAGTATTTGAAAACCTTTCAAATAGTAGGCTATTTATAGGAAGTTATCTGAAATTAAGTAGAAGTAGTTGATTCGGGCCACATTGTTTGAAAATACTCAAATACACCGAAAAATAAATATTTAAATAACAAATAATCGAATACACATGTATTTGAACCCAGGTCTGACTACCTGTCACGTTCGGGTGTGTATATAGACCAAGGCGCAGGGCAGCGATAGTTCGACATAATTTATTTAAGTATTCAACTATACTGGATGTGAACTATACAAAATAACAACGATACATACAGTGGGGAGAACAAGTATTTGATACACTGCCGATTTTGCAGGTTTTCCTACTTACAAAGCATGTAGAGGTCTGTAATTTTTATCATAGGTACACTTCAACTGTGAGAGACGGAATCTAAAACAAAAATCCAGAAAATCACATTGTATGATTTTTAAATAATTAATTTGCATTTTATTGCATGACATAAGTATTTGATCACCTACCAACCAGTAAGAATTCCGGCTCTCACAGACCTGTTAGTTTTTCTTTAAGAAGCCCTCCTGTTCTCCACTCATTACCTGTATTAACTGCAACTGTTTGAACTCGTTACCTGTATAAAAGACACCTGTCCACACACTCAATCAAACAGACTCCAACCTCTCCACAATGGCCAAGACCAGAGAGCTGTGTAAGGACATCAGGGATAAAATTGTAGACCTGCACAAGGCTGGGATGGGCTACAGGACAATAGGCAAGTAGCTTGGTGAGAAGGCAACAACTGTTGGCGCAATTATTAGAAAATGGAAGAAGTTCAAGATGACGGTCAATCTCCCTCGGTCTGGGGCACCATGCAAGATCTCACCTCGTGGGGCATCAATGATCATGAGGAAGGTGAGGGATCAGCCCAGAACTACACGGCAGGACCTGGTCAATGACCTGAAGAGAGCTGGGACCACAGTCTCAAAGAAAACCATTAGTAACACACTACGCCGTCATGGATTAAAATCCTGCAGCGCACGCAAGGTCCCCCTGCTCAAGCCAGCGCATGTCCAGGCCCGTCTGAAGTTTGCCAATGACCATCTGGATGATCCAGAGGAGGAATGGGAGAAGGTCATGTGGTCTGATGAGACAAAAATAGAGCTTTTTGGTCTAAACTCCACTCGCCGTGTTTGGAGGAAGAAGAAGGATGAGTACAACCCCAAGAACACCATCCCAACCGTGAAGCATGGAGGTGGAAACATCATTCTTTGGGGATGCTTTTCTGCAAAGGGGACAGGACAACTGCACCATATTGAGGGGAGGATGGATGGGGCCATGTATCGCGAGATTTTGGCCAACAACCTCCTTCCCTCAGTAAGAGCATTGAAGGATCTGGAGAAGGTCTGTATGGAGGAGTGGGCCAAAATCCCTGCTGCAGTGTGTGCAAACCTGGTCAAGAACTACAGGAAACGTATGATCTCTAATTGCAAAACAAAGGTTTCTGTACCAAATATTAAGTTCTGCTTTTCTGATGTATCAAATACTTATGTCATGCAATAAAATGCAAATTAATTACTTAAAAATCATACAATGTGATTTTCTGGATTTTTGTTTTAGATTCCGTCACTCACAGTTGAAGAGTACCTATGATAAAAAATTACAGACTTCTACATGCTTTGTAAGTGGGAAAACCTGCAAAATCGGCAGTGTATCAAATACTTGTTCTCCCCACTGTATAACAAAAGGGAACACACTTACATCGGCACGGGACTGAAGACAATGAACCACGCCTATGGAGTGGGACATACACATATAAGTAGGATCCCTAATTAGAGACAATGCAATGCAGCTGCCTCTAATTAGGGATCCCACACACAACACCACACAGACGTAGAACATATAGAACTGCCAGACTCTGACCATAGAATTATAGAGAAGCAATAGGCTTCTCTATGGCCAGAGCCTGACACTACCATGGACAATAACATAGTCCTTCCGATCCTTCATAGATTATACAGCGGGTGAAATAAGTATTGAACACGTCACCATTTTTCTCAGTAAATATATTTCCAAAGGTGCTATTGACATGGAATCTTCAATGTTGGTAACAACCCAAGTAATCCATACATACAAAGAAACCAAAACAAATAAGTTCAGAAATTAAGTTATGTGTAATAATGTGAAATGACACAGGGAAAAAGTATTGAACACATAAAGAAAGGGAGGTGCAAAAAGGCATGGAAAGCCAAGACAACAGCTGAAAACTATCAGTAAATAAAAAGCAATCCAGCCCCCTGTCAGTGCAAATTAATATCAGCTGGTTCAGTCCCAACTGATGGCCTACAAAAAGGTCTCATTGCCAAGGTGTCACACAAGACACATCTCATGATGGGTAAAAGCAAAGAGCTGTCTCAAGACCTTCGCAACCTAATTGTTGCAAAACATAATGATGGCATTGGTTATAGGCACATTTCTAAGCTTCTGAATGTTCCAGTGAGCACTGTTGGGGCCATAATACGGAAGTGGAAAGACAATCATTTCACCATAAATTTGCCGCGACCAGGTGCTCCTCGCAAGATTTCTGACACAGGAGTGAAAAGAATAATCAGAAGAGTTGTCCAAGAGCCAAGGACCACTTGTGGAGAGCTTCGAAAAGACCTGCAATTAGCAGGTACTGTTGTCTTAAAGAAAACAGTAAGTAATGCACTCCACCGCCATGGCCTGTATGCACGTTCACCACGCAAGACTCCATTGCTGAAAAAAAGCATGTTGAAGCTCGTTTAAAGTTTACTGCACAACATTTGGAAAAGCCAGTGAAATACTGGGAGAATATAGTGTGGTCAGATGAGAGCAAAATTGAACTGTTTGGATGTCATAATACACACCATGTTTGGAGGAGGTGGGAAAATCATGGTGTGGGGCTGCTTTTCAGCAAATGGTACTGGCAAACTTCACATAATTGAAGGAAGGATGAATGGGCAAATTTACCGAGACATTCTTGACAAAAATCTGCTGCCATCTACCAGGATGATGAAGATGAGACGAGGGTGGGCATTTCAGCAAGACAATGATCCCAAACACACAGCCAAGGAAACTCTCAATTGGTTTCAAATAAAGAAAATAAAGCTGCTAGAATGGCCCAGCCAATCACCTGACTTAAATCCCATTGAAAATCTATGGAAAGAACTGAAGATCAAGATTCATAGAAGAGGCCCACAGAACCTTCAAGATTTGAAGACTGTTTGTGTGGAAGAATTGGCCAAAATCACACCAGAGCAATGCATGCGACTAGTTTCTCCATACAGGAGGCTTATTGAAGCTGTCATTACCAACAAAGGCTTTTGTACAAAGTATTAAATAAATATCAGTAAGTGTGTTCAATACTTTTTCCCTGTGTCATTTCACATTATTACACATAACTTCATTTCTGAACTTATTTGTTTTGGTTTCTTTGTATGTATGTATTACTTGGGTTGTTACCAACATCTGGTGAAAATGTAATGTCAATAGCACCTTTGGAAATATATTTACTGAGAAAAATGGTGACGTGTTCAATACTTATTTCACCCGCTGTACATTATAAGTAGACAGTACACTTTTCAGATACTTACACACAACTCCCTCCCATCACAGATACTACAGTAATGCCCTGGAGACCCAAACCACTCCCAGTGCGGGTGTCCTCTCCTCTCTCCCATCGTGTCTGTCAACATCACTGATTCGACTATCATTCTAGCGAAGCTGAGCAGGATGTTTTGGGAATGCTGGGAGGCTTGTTGTTGTCCTAACTCCTCCATTGTCTCCTGACTCTGGAGACAGGGATCTCAGGGAAGGATGTCCAGGGCGGATGCCAACAGGCATTGGAGCGGGAAGACTGGCGTGAGTCGGGAATCGGTGGACGGGTGGAAAAATACCCTGGGAGAAGTCAATCAGTCATGGCTGCTGGAGCATGGATCAGGGATCAGATATGAAGATGGGATATGAAGAGCAGATGGTTCATTTGACGGCCTCAAACACCTGTGCGCTCCAGTGCTTATCACGTGAGCGAGTATTCTAAAAACAGAGTGTGTTTTGCTCATGCTTCAACATTTGCCTTGTGTGCCAATATTTTATAGTGCTTTGATTTTGGCCATGCATGCCCACACACACACACACACACACACACACACACACACACACACACACACACACACACACACACACACAGACAGTCGTCCTCTCTGTGTTGGAGTAATGAATAGAGTGTGAGATAGTCCCAGGTCTATAATCACACTGATGACACATTACTGTAATTCTCACCTGACACACTTTACCGCCATATCTCAGCTCTACTTTGGCTGGTCTAGGCACGCCACGCCAATAAATATGCATTCCTACGCTCACTTTGAGAGATAGATTGAGCACCTTGTTTTTCTGTGTGAACGTGTGTGTGTGTGTGTTTGTGTATGAGTGTGTGTGCATGTCCGAGTGTGTGTACGTGAATAAGTGTGTGTGTGTGTGTGTTTGTCCGTGTGTGTGTGCGTGTGTCAGTGAGAGCATGTTTGTGATTTTGTATCCCTTGGCATTTTCTAAATAAAAAAGAGCTGGTAGAGTCAGTTATGTCTACAATATAGGGAACATAAAAAGAACAGCAAACTGATGTAAGCCCTTCAGTTGCAATGGTGCCAGCCTATTCAGTAATGCTATGACTGGCTTAGCTTCTTGGTGCTAAGCATGCTTTGATTGTTTGCAAATAAGCCCCCTCCGTCTCTGTGTTCTTATCACACTGATCCAGGGATGGAGCTTCCCGAAAACAGACCGTCGTGCCAGTACATCCCCCTCTGCCTTCCACCCGTCCCCCACTCTGCTCTACTTCCCAGAATCCTTATCTGGAAAGTAAATAAGGGCTCCTGTCTTCATCTGCACCTTGCTCCATCCGCAATGCATTCTGGGAGAGAGCGGTAGAGAATATTGCACTTCATGGCAGACCCCTGACATTGTCTATGTACTGTAGGCCCACATACAGTTACATCACATATCATTATTGATTGTGACGACTAACCAGCAAGGAGAATGGAATAAGTGGCTTCAAGTGTGTATTGCATTGTATTGTATTGTATTGCATTGCATTGTATTGTATTTCATTGTATTGCATTGCATTGTATTGTATTGTATTGTTATTACTGTGGCATTACTCCATTCTAAGTCCTCCTGTGAGGCATGATTCTTGGGAGTTCCTCTTTGAGAAAGTCAACGCTTAAGGCAATAGTTGAGAAATTTCACACACATTTCTGTTGATACACATTCACAGACAGACAGTACACACACTACAACCACTAATGCCACAACAGGAGTTCATGAAAATAGCCACATGGAATAATAGTCAGAGTAGTGAGACTGTGATGTGTTTGTTTTGATGGAGCTGCTCCTAGACTGTAATGTCTGCTCTTTTGTTTTCCTACCAGGGGTTGAAGAGGAAAAGCAAAATACAGAGCCTGTTTTAGTTGCCAACTGGAGAAATGAACTGTAAACACTCTGCATACCTCCCATTTCTCCACATTGAGTATAGTAAGGATGCCAGAAAACGGTTCTCTGAGAGCAGAGTGCAGAGTCTGAGGAGTACACCGTTCATCCCAAAAAGTACCCTATCCCCTATACCGTGGGTATTCAACTCTTACCCTACGAGGTCCGGAGCCTGTTAGTTTTCCGTTCTACCTGATAGTTAATTGCATCCACCTGGTGTCCCAGGTCTAAATGAGTCCCTGATTATTAAAGCAGTGGAACTGACTTCGAGGTTCAGAGTTAAGTTTGAGGGCCCTTTATAGTGCACTACTTTTAACCAGGGCCCAGAGTGTGAAAAGTAATGTGCAATAAAGAGAGTACAGTGTCATTTGGGAAGCAAACACTGTTCTGCTGGCAAGAGAGAGGATAAATCAGCCTGGGATACGAACATTGATACAGCTACCTGCTCCCTACCTGTCTAGGCTGGATGGGCTGGGTTGAATGGAAACGTGGGATGCCACAGACAGAAGCCACACGGACTGCCTACCAGAGAGCAGAGCAGAGCAGAGGAGGCTCCAAATAAACATCCCATTGACATACTGTATGGTCTTTGTTGATTTACTGTAGTAAACACTGTCTATTAGTGAAGGAGATGGAGAAAGAGTGTGTGTGTGTGTGTGTGTGTGTGTGTGTGCAGGGGCGTCGTATGGGGGGGAAAAGTTAGGATGATTCTAAGGGCCTGTGACTGACAGGGGCCCTAAAATATTATTCCAGCATTAGGTAAAAACATTTTGGAGCCCAATGTTATATATTTTCATGGGGCCCAAAATCCCTGGAGGCTCCCCTGTGTGTGTGTGTGTGGTGGTGCCCATGCCCGTGCCCATTTGTGTGTTGGGGGGTGTTGGAAAGGTTGTGTACATTTCAGATTAAAGCCTTGCTGTGCTTTGACTCTTTTCCAGATGTTGTTGGATTGGTCCTACTTGTTACTGTAGATGGGGACGGGCCCTGCCCCTTTCATCAGCCCAAACCCGGCACCAACCCAAAACCTATTTGAAATGTACTGTCAACATTTAACCATATTAAGAAGTTTGCTGAGTATCGTAGGGCTCCTGTTACGAAAGCAGAAGCCTTTATTTGTCGCCGTGGTTACAGCTTGTTTTCCATCATAACAGCTTATATGTAGACGTACTTATTGCGTGTGTAAAGATCCATGACACTGTGATGTCACCACATCTTGGTAAATTACAAGCAGTTACAACCATAAACTAAATAGACATACAGCCTGTCCTTCAAAATGCAATAGTCACAGGCCATAACTCTCATGCTAAATTCTAAGCATGTAATAACATTTGTCTCCAGATAAAACGTTTAATTCACACCTTTCATTTTCAATGTAAAATGTTAAACTTGGATCATTAAAAATAAACCAAAGTAAAAATAGTACATGGTAAAAAATAACACATTCCAATGGTATGATGTTGGGACGGATTGACATTTATCCATTTAGTCCAAATGTTGCTGTACTCCCTGGGCTGTTTGCACGTTCCCAGAATAGAGCCTTTCTGTTGAAAGGGATAATTGCTCGTCTGAGCTCACCCAAGATGCCTTTCTCTCTCTCTCCTTTTCCAATGGCAATATAAACTTCCGATGCATTCTTGGGAGAAAGAGTTATGTTGACCTCTCTGTCTTTCACAGTGATAGGAGCGTCTGTACTGCAGAGAGAGATGGGGGGAGCGGTTTTTGCACTTTGTGAGTCAGGGCTCAGAAATGAGGGAGTAGGCATGAATGGTCCTGGCTGTTTATTAGGTGGGTCAGTGGGCTCCACTTTAACCTTTCACCTTCACCTCTCTCTCTTTCCTACAGGAAGTGACCAATAGACCTGAGATGTGCGTCTGGTCGTGCCTGACTGAAAGACAAGTCATGTGTGTAGCCAGGCCCAGGAAAAGAAAAGGTGTCATTCATTCATTGTGCTGTTTACACAAGGGAATCAAGGCAAGTGTTTGGTTGGATGATGCTGTCTCTCTATCAGTGGAGTCTCCTCAGAGGAGGAAGTGGAGGACCATCCTACTCAGTGAATTTCAGAAAATGTGTAATAGTGGAACATTTCAAAAGTTATCCTTTTTAGATAAAACTATACTAAAAATATTCACGTCACCAGATAAAAACACACTATTTTACAATGAAGGTCTACTGTGTCCTCAACAGCACCCTCTAGGGTGTAGGGTAGCACCATGGTGTAGCCAGAGGACAGCTTTTTCCATCCTCCTCTGGGTACATTGTCTTCGATACAAAACCTAGGAGGCTCATGGTTCTCGCCTCCTTCCATAGACTTACACAGTAATTATGGCGACTTCAGGACCTAGAGAGCTCTTGCAGAATTAACTGACATGTTGTCCATCCAATCAAAGGATCAGAGAATGAATCTAGTACTGAAAGCATAAGCTACAGCTAGCTAGCACTGCAGTGTGGTGAGTAGTTGACTCAAAGAGAGAGAAAGACAATAGTTGAACAGTTTTTAAAAAATGTATTTCTTCAAGAATTAAAGAGAAGGATCAGAGAGAGAGTGAGAGAGATATATAGACATTTTTCACTTACATTTGAAGTCGGACGTTGAAGAAGGTCAACGTCACCCGAGTACTAGCCATTCCTGCCTCCTGTCTAGTGGCACCGGTCAGATGGGAGTTGGACACGGACATCGAGCGGGCGATGCGTACAGAGCCCACTCCCCCTGAGTGTCCCGCAGGGCTTAGGTACGTTCCGTCCGGTGTCCGTGACCGCCTGATCGTATGGGCTCACACCTCACTCTCCTCTGGTCATCCTGGCATCGCCCGGACAGTGCGCTGTCTGAATGTAAAGTACTGGTGGCCCACTTTAGCCAAGGACGTGAGGGCCTATGTTTCCTCCTGCTCGGTGTGTGCGCGGTACAAGGTGCCCAGACACCTGCCCAGAGGCAAATTACAACCTTTACCCTTGTGACCTTCCGCCGTCACAAGGGAAAACTACGATCCTGGTCGTTGTGGATCGGTTTTCCAAGTCCTGTCGCCTCCTTCCTTTGTCCGGTCTCCCGACTGCTCTACAAACGGCAGAGGCCCTTTTCACCCACGTATTCCGGCACTACGGGGAACCCCTGACCGGGGTTCCCAATTCACGTCGAGGGTGTGGAAGGCATTTATGGAACATCTGGGGGTCTCGGTCAGCCTTACCTCAGGTTTTCACCCCGAGAGCAACCGGCAGGTGGAGAGAGTGAACCAGGATGTGGGGAGGTTTCTGAGGTCGTATTGCCAGGACCGGCCGGGGGAGTGGGCGGCATTCATTCCCTGGGCTGAGATGACTCACTCCGCCACTCCTCCACTAACCTATCTCCGTTACAATGCGTACTAGGTTACCAGCCGGTTCTGGCACCGTGGCACCCGAGCCAGACCGAGGCTCCTGTGGTGGATGAGTGGTTCAAGCGCTCGGAGGAGACCTGGAATGCCGCCCACGTGCACCTTCAACGAGCCGTGAGATGGCATAAGGCGAGCGCCGACCGCCACCGCAGTGAGGCCCCGGTGTACGCACCGGGGGACCGGGTCTGGCTCTCGACCCGAAACCTCCCCCTCTGCCTGCCCTGCCGGAAACTGGCCCCGCGGTTTGTGGGGCCGTTAAAAAGCCTGAGGAGACTGAACGTGGTGTGTTATAGGCTACAGCTTCCGCCTGACTACCGTATTAACCCCTCGTTCCATGTGTCTCTCCTCAGGCCGGTGGTGGCTGGTCCACTCCAAGGACATGAGGTTCTGGAGGTCCCTTCGCCCCCGCTGGACATCGAGGGGGCCCCGGCGTATGCTGTCCGAGCCATCCTGGACTCAAGAAGCCGGGCCAGGTGCCTCCAGTACCTAGTGGAGTGGGAGGGTTACGGCCCGGAAGAGAGATGCTGAGTACCGGTGGAGGACATTCTAGATCCCTCACTTCTGAGGGAGTTCCATCGCCTCCACCAGGGCCGCCCCCGCACCTCGCCCCCCGGGCCGCCCCCGAGAACGACGTCGACACGCTACAGGAGCCGCGCGTAAAGGGGGGGGTACTGCCACGACTTCGGCCGAAGTTGCTCCCTCCCCTGGGGTCGACGTCAACCGAGTACTAGCCACCACCGATCCACTACACAGTTTTCGTTTGTCCCGTTCCAATCACACCTGGTTCCCATTTCACTAATTGTATGTTCGTCTTATTCCCTCTGCTCCCCCGTGGTTTTGGTCAGTGATTGTTTTCTTGTTGGAGATCATTGTGTTACGTGCTTTCCTTTTTCTCAGTTGAGAATCATTAAACGTATTCAGAAACATATCCTGCCTCCCTGCGCCTGCTTCCACCACTCGCATCACTCACTTCATGACAGACGTTTACATACACCTTAGCCAAATACATTTAAACTCAGTTTTTCACAATTCCTGACATTTAATCCTAGTAAAAATTCCCTGTCTTAGGTCAGTTTGGATCGCCACTTTATTTTAAGAATGTGAAATGTCAGAATAATAGTAGAGAGAATGAATTATTTCAGCTTTTATTTTTTTCATCACATTCCCAGTGGGTCAGAAGTTTACACACACTCAAGTAGTATTTGGTAGCATTGCCTTTACATTGTTTAACTTGTCAAATGTTTCGGGTAGCCTTCCACAAGCTTCCCACAATAAGTTGGGTGAATTTTGGCCCATTCCTCCTGACAGGACTGTTGTAACTGAGTCAGGTTTGTAGGCCTCCTTACCCGCACATGCTTTTTCAGTTCTGCCCACACATTTTGGCTTTGTGATGGCTACTCTAATACCTTGACTTTGTTGTCCTTAAGCCATTTTGCCACAACTTTGGAAGTATGCTTGGGGTCATTGTCCATTTGGAAGACCCATTTGCATCCAAGCTTTAACTTCCTGACTGATATCTTGAGATGTTGCTTCAATATATCCACATATTTTTCCTTCCTCATGATGCCATCTATTTTGTGAAGTGCACCAGTCCCTCTTGCAGCAAAGCAACCCCACAACATGATGCTGCCACCCCCGTGCTTCACGGTTGGGATGGTGTTCTTCGGCTTGCAAGCCTCCGCCTTTTTCCTCCAAACATAATGATGGTCATTATGGCCAAACAGTTCTATTTTTATTTTGTCAGACCAGAGGGCATTTCTCCAAAAAGTACGATCTTTGTGCCCATGGTAGTTTTGGAGTAGTGGCTTCTTCCTTGTTGAGCGGCCTTTCAGGTTATGTCGATATAGGACTTGTTTTACTCTGGATATAGATACTTTTGTACCTGCTTCATCCAGCATCTTCACAAGGTCCATTGCTGTTGTTCTGGGATTGATTTGCACTTTTCACACCAAAGTACGTTCATCTCTAGGAGACAGAACGCGTCTCCTTCCTGAGCGGTATGACGGCTGTGCAGTCCCATGGTGTTTATACTTGCGTACTATTGTTTGTACAGATGAACATGGTACCTTCAGGCGTTTGGAAATTGCTCCCAAGGATGAACCAGACTTGTGGAGGACTACAATTATTTTTTCTGAGGTCTTGGCTGATTTCTTTAGATTTTCCCATGATGTCGAGCAAAGAGGCACTGAGTTTGAAGGTAGGCCTTGAAATACATCAACAGGTACACCTCAAATTGACTCAAATGATAGCAATTAGCCTATCAGAAGCTTCTAAAGCCATGACATCATTTTCTGGAATTTTCCAAGCTGTTTAAAGGCACAGTCAACTTAGTGTATGTAAACTTCTGACCCACTGGAATTGTGATATATTGAATTATATGTGAAATAATCTGTCTGTAAACAATTGTTGGAAGAATTACTTGTGTCATGCACAAAGTAGACGTCCTAACCGACTTGCCAAAACTATAGTTTGTTAACATGAAATCTGTGGAGTGGTTGAAAAATGAGTTTTAATGACTTCAACCTAAATGTATGTAAACTTCCGACTTCAACTGTACTTAGCTAACTAATGCTGCTAATTTAGCCAACTCAACAAACTGACTCAAACAGAGAGGAATGCTATTTATGTTAGCTAGCTGGCTAAGGCTATCCAACACTGAAAGTATTCCAAGTCAAGGTAAGCTTTCAGTTTTAATTTATTGCCACCGGGGTCTGCCGGTGTAACTGCTAAACTGCTTGCTGTACACTGTACTGTGTGATTGTACACATGGATTGTATTGTAGGTTTACTAACACGTCAGTTCTAATTTGTTGACTATAACGTTAATATGGTGACGGCTGTAGGCTGTGTAGCGGTTAGGGCTTATAGTATGAAGGTTTTGCTTGAGGAGGTTTTTGTGACTGGTCACAGACAGCTGTTGTGTTGTGCACTCAATTCCACAAGTGAAGGGAAAAGTTGAGAGGAGGAGAGCCCGTAGATCCGAGAAGGAATTATACAACAAGCAAAGTGATGATTCTGTATTTGGCTGCTATGAAAGTGAACTGTGTGTGCAGGTGATCAGGGGTGTATTCATTCCGCAGATTCCATTGCAAAATGTTTCTTAAACGTAAGCAAACAAAACAGGAAGGGGCCTACCTGAATTTGTCCAATTGAAACGCTCGTTTTGACTAATGATTACACCACGGATCAGCTAGATGAAGGTGGTATTGAATGTTCCACTGTCTGCCACCTTAATTACTCCAATTTGTCTTTCGGCCTGTTAGGTTGTAGCAACCCCATGATGGGTATATTCAATATGCGGTAATAGAAATAAGGCCATCCTCCCTAATCTTAAACGTCACAGACCGCCACTGCTCTCACTCTGGGATGTGTTAAAGGAGAACAATCTAAAAACACAATCCTGCAGACCACAGTAGAAACAAAGAGTAGTACCCCTGCTCACTCTCCCGCCTCTTGCCTGTGATCTTTCTCTCTTTCTCTCTCTCTCTCTCTCTCTCTCTCTCTCTCTCTCTCTCTCTCTCTCTCTCTCTCTCTCTCTCTCTCTCTCAGGGACTAACTGACTGGGGCTAGAATGTCAGGAATGCGAGTTCAATACTTGGTCAATCGGCCAGAGCGGTCGGCCAGTCTACCAGCCATCCATCTGAGGCATCCCAGGTCAGAAGAACTCACACCCTCAGAGGCTTCTCTGTTTCTCTGGGCCCAGACCGAGCAGTGTCCTGCTAGGAGTTGGGTTATTGGCCCTTGACCAGGGAGAGAGAAGGAGAGAGAGAGATAGGGAGACCACCCTGCTCCAACCCAACAGCCCATCTCTCACGTTGTACAGAAGGTTATATTTTGGATTGTAAGGGCATATTGAGCATACACACCTGATACTGTCTTGACATCAGTTGTTAGGAATGTCTGTCAATGCACTAATCTTTCCCACCCTGCTCAACACATAGTTGAGTGTAGCGTATCATTACCCTATGAGAGATCTCTGTTTTGAAAAGGGGACGTGTGGGAGGTGTGTATTACTTCCTTTGATGTTTGTCAGGTCCTGAACACCACTGCATAGATATGTTAGAGTGCTCAGAAAGAGAAACAAGATATGGCAACTCCTGACTGGCTAATCATACAGTCATCATGTTGCTAAAGTGATGATGAGGATTTAGAGTTTTAAACACAGTGGTTTAAAGAAATGCAACACTTCAGCAACTGGGAAATGGGATGGAATCTCTCCTCTCTGTGAATTTGAACACAGTCTCTCTCTCTCTCTCTCCCTCTCCCTCTCTCTCTCTCTCTCTCTCTCTCTCTCTCTCTCTCTTTGTTCTCCAGTGTTTACCATTGTCTTTCTCTTCTCTCTCTCCTCAAACCACAGGGGCGTGCCGTGCACCCCTCTGCTCTGTTGAGCTCTTCCACATCCTCTGACTCTCTACCACCTGAAGCCCCTGGCACTCAAACAGTTTGAGCCCTCTAATATTCTTCAGCTGTCCAGAACAAAGACCACTTTCCCCAACTCTATCCCTCTCTCTATCCCTCTCTCTATCCCTCCATCATATGCCCCTTTGTTTTCCCTCTGTCCCTCCTCACTTTACTTTCACTCCAGACTACTCAACTACATTTCACCCCAGACTACTCAACTACATTTCTCACCAGACTACATTTCCCCCCAGACTACTCAACTACATTTCCCCCCAGACTACTCAACTACATTTCTCCCCAGACTACTCAACTACATTTCTCCCCAGACTACTCAACTACATTTCACCCCAGACTACTCAACTACATTTCTCCCCAGACTACTCAACTACATTTCTCCCCAGACTACTCAACTACATTTCTCCCCAGACTACTCAACTACATTTCTCACCAGACTACATTTCCCCCCAGACTACTCAACTACATTTCCCCCCAGACTACTCAACTACATTTCACCCCAGACTACTCAACTACATTTCTCCCCAGACTACTCAACTACATTTCTCCCCAGACTACTCAACTACATTTCTCCCCAGACTACTCAACTACATTTCTCCCCAGACTACTCAACTACATTTCACCCCAGACTACTCAACTACATTTCACCCCAGACTACTCAACTACATTTCACCCCAGACTACTCAACTACATTTCTCCCCAGACTACTCAACTACATTTCTCCCCAGACTACTCAACTACATTTCACCCCAGACTACTCAACTACATTTCTCCCCCCTCCCCTAATGGATCATCCTCTCTCGTGACACCCTTCCATTCCCATCTCCTTTAGACCTCCTACCCCAACCAATCCCCAGACAGGTTCGGAGCGTTGCGTGAGACAGGGAGAAGTATAGTCTTTCGCCAAGCCCGCGCAAGTGAGAAGAAGGGGTCAGAATGGGGGGAGGGAGGGGAGGCAGACAGGGAGGGAGAAAAAAAGGAAAGCGGGAACGAGGGAGGAGGCTGCTGGGACAGATCCATTTTCAAAGGGCTCTCTTTTCATTTGTTTTGCTTCAACATTTCCCTGCAATTTAAAAAGGGAAGAAGAAGAAAAGAGAAAATGGTCCAGATGGCCATCAGGCATAAAAGGAATCTTTCAGGGACGACTCACCCTCTGCATTAGGAGAAGACATTCCCCATGCTTGTGGCTGCCAGGGAAGTGGGAGATAGTACAGTATCTGTGCCCAAACCACAAAGCATCTCTCTCTTTCCAACTGTCACCTTAAGTGAGCATCAAACGGAACTCACCTGAAGTTGCTGAGTGGTTGCTTTTGTTTGAAACCTTACACCTCCAGAAGAACTCCTCCACCCCATCTTGGCAGCCATTAGGAGGGGTAGATATCTGTCTGAGACACTACCTCCTTTAAATCTAACCAGGATGTATGAAAAGATCACCCTGAGGCTTGATTTAATCCACCATCATCAGAACAACCACAAAGTCTCCGTTCCCACAAGCCTGCTTAGGACAAAAGGGACATTTTCATTCATTTATCTGAAGGGATCTTATATCATTTGACATTGACATACTGTATGTGTGTGACTGAGAGTGTTAAGGCATGAACCCGGTTGCAGAAGTAGGGGTGGAGGGAGGAGGAGAAGGGTCTTTGCTCTGAGAGAGTCTGAGAGAGAGAGAGAGAGAGAGAGAGAGAGAGAGAGAGAGAGAGAGAGAGAGAGAGAGAGGAGGGGGACACAGAGAGAGAGAGAGATTACCTCAGTGGTTAGCACTTCATTACCCTGTGTCTCACATTGTTTTATGTGGACTGCCATGTTTTTGGTGGGCTGTAACAGGATAGTGGATGTCAGGCCCCACATACTCACTCTTGTTCCTGAAACACCCGTAGACCACCCTGGTGTCAGGCAACCTGGAGCCGCTAGTTCAGGCGTTTCTGCAAGCCAGCTATCTATTGTCACTGGTTCAAAGAGGTCAGATAACAGTGTAAGCTAGAAAGTGGTCTCAGTTGCTATTCAGATGTTTTGGTCTGAGTGGATTTGAAATCCTGCTTCATGCTGACTGACAGTCTAAGCATATCTGTTTACTTTCAGACTGGTAAATGAATTAGATAGCCATTTACCAGCAAGTGAAACCAAAGTCAGTGTGTTGCTAAGAGTATATCGTCCTCCACTGTCCTTGTCCCATACCGGGGTCGAACTAGTGGTCCTCTGATCACAAACACACGTACCGCCCCCCTTGACAACGCACCAACCAATTGAGCTTTTGAAAAGGATCCAATTTCAATAGCTCCATTGGCAACATTTTCAAGCTGTCTGTGGAGTGAGCTCACGGCACGTTCTTATCTCCGTTACTCAAGCTTAACTGATGCTTTAGAGTAGACAGTTATCTTGGAATGGACGGGTCTGGCTAACATGCTAACATGCTAAACTAAACCTGCGTTTCGTAGCAGTTAACAAGCAAATCATCTGTACTTCGTAGGTCCTTTCATCTGCCAAAACACTAACCTGTATGTGTCTGCTGATATTCTCCTTCTCCAAAGCAGGAACCTCCACCTATCTTTGTCTGTCGGTGGGTCATATCAGAGCTCTGGCTGTAACCAGACCCCCCCCCTCCGTGTGAATGGCCACTTCTGAAGAACAGAGAGGAAGAGGAAGTGAGACAAGGAAGCCACACCCCTGGACTGGTCACATCAGTCATAATCATGTCAGTTTGAAGACGTGCAGTCTGTCGCCCTGGGTGATAAGGGCATGTGACAAGAGGCATTGTGTCAGGAACAAGATGGCAAAGTGTGAGAAAGAGTGACAGTGATGGAGGATGGAGGCAATGCAGTAACTGTGCATCATGACATAGACACTTAAATCCCCATCTTAGTGTGAATTGTGGTACAGAAAATCTATGAACTAAAACATGAACAAAGCTGCCACTTTTACAGCTGCTTCTAATCTTCTCTACTATCTGATGTGCATATTCCCAATCAGAAGTGTTGCAGGCCTGTCCTTTGTTGATGTATTTTATATTCACCAGTTTTGAGACTATTTAAACTTTATATGAAAAATGGTTCGTCAGAGATGGAAATGATAGTGAATGGAAAGAGAGGGAAAAGAAGAAAAAATTAAATAAAATTTAATCACAGAAACACTGACCCAGAAAAAAGGAGAGGAAGACACAAATGGAAACCAGAGGAATGCTATCCAGCTGGGGGATGCATCCAGCCCATCCAGCCCATTCTGCTGCATTTGTACCTTAACGGGAGGCAGGGGTGAGCTGGAGGATGGTGGTGGGGGGGAAGGGAAAGGCCCGGAAACAAAAACCAAATTGAAGGAAGAGCTAAAACCAGCACCGCTAAAACCCTGTGGCCGGGACTGGGTCCCAGAGCTGCAGAGCTGCAGGTCTGCTGGCCGCGCATCTCTGGGCCCTGGCCAACACTTATTTTTCTTTCTCAGCCCTCCCTCTAGTCTTCACACCCTGGGGAGAGTAGAGTAGAGTAGAGTAGAGTAGAGTAGAGTAGAGTAGAGTAGAGTAGAGTAGAGTAGAGTAGAGTAGAGTAGAGTAGAGTAGAGTAGAGTAGAGTAGAGGAGAGGAGAGGAGAGGAGAGGAGAGGAGAGGAGAGGCGAGGCGAGGCGAGGCGAGGCGAGGCGAGGCGAGGCGAGGCGAGGCGAGGCGAGGCGAGGCGAGGCGAGGCGAGGCGAGGCGAGGCGAGGCGAGGCGAGGCGAGGCGAGGCGAGGCGAGGCGAGGCGAGGCGAGGCGAGGCAGGGCTGTTTAACTACCTGACTGGCTCAGCCGGCTAGCAGGATCGGCCACAGCAGCGTCTGTCTGACAGGCTTCCTCCCTCCTGGCCAGGGCCGGTCTCCACTCCCTAGCTGCATACTGAAGCTAACCCACATCCCCTTCTGTACTGGGAGCCAGGCCCACTGAGACACTTAAGGCCACATGCTAACAGAGCACACTATTCACATGTAAGCACACGCTACATTAACAAGAGGAATATGGATGGAATTGGAAAAATAAACCCTTTCTCTTGCTCATCAGCTTGAGCATGCATAGGCCTAGAATGCATTGACACTGCAATTCCAATAAAAGGGTTATTTGCTGCTATGTTAATCCACCGTCATCTCCAGAAGAAGTGAAAGGCTCCAGGTAACACTTTTTTACGAGCTTGGCTGTGTGTTAGTTCGTTATTATTTTTTTGCACGCCCAAACCACTCTCCCTTGGGGGAAATCCCAATTCACTTCTCAAACTGGATGAACTTTCGATGCCATTCTAAAGGGCAGGTCCATCCCATTAAATATGCGAGACAAGCATGTAGTATACGCCCCTTGGCTTTTTGATTTGGCCTGAGGGAGAGTTTCTACAAAACTGTTATCTGCTGTTGACACTTAGCCCTTGTGTTCCGTGAGAGCTTGTCAGATGTGTGAATGAAATGTGGAAAAACTCTAAAGGATGGATCAGAACAAGCATCCGCTATTTTAATTTCTTCTTGAATCAACTGTTATATATTTATTCTTCCTGCGAAGTCCACAACAGTAACTGTTTGTTTAATCTATTAACCAGTGCTGCTCTACATTAATTGTTCTTGCAGGGTTCCCTAGCATTGTGGAGCATCTTCCTCTATGTTTTACTAGCCTTGTGGAGCATCTTCCTCTATGTTTTACTAGCCTTGTGGAGCATCTTCCTCTATGTTTTACTAGCATTGTGGAGCATCTTCCTCTATGTTTTACTAGCCTTGTGGAGCATCTTCCTCTATGTTTTACTAGCCTTGTGGAGCATCTTCCTCTATGTTTTACTAGCCTTGTGGAAAAGATTTGAGTGGCATGCAGTGTGCCTCTCTGCACAGAGAACAACTCCAACGGATCTGAGCAATCATGAACAACAGGTGGGCTGGATGCCGTTACTTCCACTGCAAACAATTTGCTTTGAAACCCAAAATGCCGATCCAAGACAGGAAAAACTTCCCATTAGTGCTGCTTATTTTCTTTCCATGGACCACACAGGCGTGAGCATGTACGCATATATATATATATATATATATATATATATATATATATATACACACACGATCGCACACACGCACACACACACACATGGCACATCCTCTTCAGAAGTCAGTCATAATAAACAACATGAAATCATACAAAGCATGTGTCTCTTCAAACACACACACACACACACAAACTGGATCCAGAGACAGAAAAAAATGACTTTCTTCTGGGTCTGTAGCTCTGCTCTGATGGAGCGAGAGGGCAGAGCAGAGCGAGGATCTGTAATCAGAGCCCCGGGACGTCCGCCGTGCCCTGGGGCTCTGTAATGGTTTGAGAGCAGGCCCCCCCGACATTCCTGAAGCCGCCCAGACATCCAGCAGCAGCCAGTCAGCATTGAATTCAAGAATAGCAGCGCCCCCGCTAAAAATGTTCCTCTAGACAGGAGAGCCAGGGTGCGAGGGGGACAGGACCGGGCGCAGGATCGGGGGTTAAAAGAGGAGAGAGGAAAGGAGAGAGGAAAGGAGAGAGGAAAGGAGAGAGGAAAGGAGAGAGGAAAGGAGAGGGGATGGAAAGGGATGGAGGTTTATTCCATCTCCACTCACAATGTTATCACAGTGGCTCAGAGGGAAAGGAGCGCCGGGGAGATCTGAACTTGTGACCGGCGTGTATGCAGAGTGGCCTTCACTCACACACAGCCTCTAGCTCCTTTTAAAACAATGTGTCAGCTATATGAGGAACACACGCTCCCCTGTACTCAGGCCTGCTCTGGGCCCGACCCTGTGTTTATTTTTCCGGCTATGAACGGGCAGCTCGGTTTACAACACCCACCCTAAAACCCTCAATGTGGAATATCCTGACGGCTGCCTGCAGCAGCAGCCAAACGTGCCAAGGCAGCACTGACTAGGCCAGATCTCAACTGCTGTTCTTGCTCTATTTGCAAAAATTCTCCTCACTTGCTCTCATTTAAAACAGTTTTCTTCAGCCTATAGACTAGTCATGTTAAGGCCAGGCACCACAGGCTAATAGGGAATATGTTTTCCTGTGTTGCCTGGCCTTAACAGAAGTATTGTTTGCATTTTATATATATTCTCTACCCTCTATGTAACAAATTCCTCTTTGAAGGATGTATTTTGTCCATTGCAGCTTAGTTAAGTAGAGTGGAAAAAGCAGCAAAAAACAGGACGCTCCAAGGTAAGCTGTAGTAGGATCCAACCCCTAATGTATAGTATGTCGACTTCCATGTCTCCCATGCAGAATCAGGGTCAAAGTAAATGACCGGATGGGGGGTTTGAGTCTGGATATTGGGTCTAACCCCCTCTCCTCTCCTTTCCATCCATGGGCAAACTCACAGGCTTACCTTTAACCGAAAGGAGGTTGGGGTGAACGGAGGTAGTTCAGAAGGTCTGGCAGCTGCATTTTATTTGAGGGTCAAAAAGTGAAAGCTTTTTTTTGAAGAAGAAGAAGCCAGAAGAAAAAACATATCAATGTCAGGTGTGTAGTTATAGTGTGTAGCTATAGTGTGTAGTTATAGTGTGTAGTTATAGTGTGTAGTTATAGGGTGTAGCTATAGTGTGTAGTTATAGTGTGTAGTTATAGTGTATAGTGTGTAGCTATAGTGTGTAGTTATAGTGTGTAGTTCTGATTTCAACATTGCCGTTTTAATCCACGCTTTTGTTGACTGTCTGCTTTATTTTACGTAGATGATGACAGACATCAGATTTATCACATAAGTGCCGTATTATTCCTTTGTACTCTAAGTACCTAGCTACAGTTTTTTGTAACTTCCTATCTCTGTTCTGACCTGCTATTCATTTCGGGAAACCGTTGGCTGAAAACTGTTCTTAGTGAAGCTCTGAGGTAAACCTGGCTCATAGCCGACCTCACTAAAATTAAGGCTCCTAAAGAGCTGCTCTCTCTTAGTTCTTTATTTAATCTTGTGCATTCGCCTCTTATATTCTGAGGCTTTTCCAAACGCACATTATGGAAACTCAATGCCAGGAATCTAGTAACAAATTAAAAAGACTGATTCATAGTGGTGTATAATGAATGGTTTCATTTGTTAGTGTTTTCAGGGCCCAACACTTTATGAAGCACAACACCTATAGCAGTAATTATGTGTGAGACTAAAAACTGCTGGAGGTACAATACTTGTTCTTCACTGTAGATCACGTGAGAGATTATATCCTATATACTGTAGAGATTGAGTAAACTAGCTACCTAGCATGAGATTTGGCTCAGAGTTTCTAGATCACTTTAGATATACCATGTTTCTCTTCCTGGGCTTGTTGCCCTGTCTGGTCTGGACAGCACGAGCCAGGAGTGCCGTCCCACACATCAGCACCAAAGCCCAAAGACTCCTTAGCTACAGCCAGACCAGCCACCCACTCCCTCTTAAAGTGGATCAAATTAACCTCACAGCAGAAATGTTCTCCCTTGACAACCAACCTATTCTCTCTGTTCTCCTCTCAAAAACAGAAACGATTCTTTCTCCCCAAGACACACGCACTCACTCACTTTCTTGTCTGACCTTGAAGTTTCTCAGAGAGATCCCACTGGGTACAGACGTCAGTTCAACGTCAACTAATGTGAATTCAATGTGAAATCAACCAAAAATGTCACCCTGACAGTGGATTTAAAAATAATAAATTCTTACGTTGATGACTTTTTGCAAATCCAATCGGTTTTCCACGTTGATTCAGCGTCATCACATTGACTGTTTTGGTTGAAATTATATTGAAACAATGTTGTTTCAACCAGTTTTTGCCCAGTCGGATTCTACCAGTTCTCAAAATTTGCAAGTAGATTACAGTAGGAGTTAAATGGCAAGAAAAGCATGACAGACCAAAAATGAACAACACAGAACACACAAAGTCAGACACGAAACACACCTTTTTTGACGTGATCAATTTATTTGAGTTGGTACAGTACTACAGTAGAAGGTTTGCAGTAGAGGGACACATGAAGTTTGGTTCCTCGTCAGAAAATGTCTTAAGACTTATTCATATATGATGAAATCAGATTGTAACTCCCAAAACACATACCTGACCAACACTTTCAAAATGAAATGACATCACTCTCTTTAATGCTGTATCCCAGACAATGATATCTCTCCATTTATGCCATCAACACATTCCCAAGCAGGCCAAAGCATGGACAGAGTAGCTTTATACATCAACTTAAATGGCTTAATCACCAATAAATACAAGTATAAAAAACACCTCGATAATACTTATCATTATCAACAAAAAAAATACATGATCATAAAAGATAGCAAAGGCACTCAACTTCAACCACCTTGGCAGTCCAGGTTCACCAACTGATACCAAATCATAATCATGGCAATAGCCAAGAAACATAATGAGCCGTAACAAAAATAATACTTAAATAACATAATAATACTATTATTATTATTATTGTCTTAATACCATTATCCAGTCAAGTTTTCCTATGATTAGACTTTCTGCTACTAACTAATGGATATGCACCAGTTATTTCCAGTTTGGCAGATAGAGTTTAATCAGATTATTTTGATAGTTTTTTCCTGATATCACTCCTTAGTTTAGGAATTCCCTGCTATGGTACGGATGGAGTCTTACCATGACTTATTTGGGGTCAAACAAGGGGTTGTCAATGGGATGGCACATACGAGTATGTGTTTATCCCTGTGTTGCTACGCGTTAGCATTTTAGAGAGGTTACTGTCATAATAATAAGCCATGGATTTCCCCTTTGGGTGGTTTCAATGGGCACCTCTTTCTTTGGAAGGGGGTAGGTTTAAATGTACAAGGCCCTGTTCTCGGTTGTTGGGTCACCAGGCTCTATAAGAAAGTTGATTCTTTATCTATGTGATGTAAGTTCACAGGTACAACACTACAACATGACTGAACTTAGGTCAGCTGCTCTCAAACCCTCAGGTGTACCAAAACACACCCAAATCTCTTACTGCCAAATTCAGGGAAGAAATACTTTCTGCCATAACATAAAGCAAAATAAAGTTTCTATATTTTGGAGAATCAAAAACAGAAGCGTAATGAAACAAAATACTAACATAGTATAATTTTATCACTGTAAATCCAGTTGACAATAAAAGGCAATACAAAGGGAAATAAAAGGCAATATAATACGGAACGGGTCTGTCGTTTCAATCAATACCCAGGACTTTGTACTAGTGGACCTTTGACAACATTCAACATGTTCATTCTGTTGCTTAGGGGTTGTTATAGTTTCCCATACAAACATTCTGATAATATATTGGATGTATCAGTCACAGATCTGCCGCCCCATCCCAGGGTTGAAATGTGTTGCACACTAAGGCCATTCTAAACACGCCACACAAACACATTACACAGAACACTCAGTCCATGACACAAATTGCTTTAGCAGCCTCTAGCGTTTGTCCTAAAACAATCCCTTAAACAAAAGTTAAAACATAACAAAAGCCTGTCAGGCTATTATTGTTTGAAAATGAATTCATTTTCAGATGGGGTTTCCCCATCTATGGTTAACATTTCCAGGGGCACATACAGTGCCTGATCCATTTAATCCCCTGCATCATTAAAGCTTCTCCTAATCTTTGGTTTAAAATAAACATTCAATTTCCTTTCTTTCTACTCCAAACTCACTTTCTCTATGGTTACTTTCACTAGTCTACATATCTGTTCCCTTCAACTCGTTCACCCTTTCCAACAGGAAAGGCCTCTCAAATCTCACCATCACCAAAAACATTTATTTCACTCCAACACTTGTTTCCCACTCAAATCTCACCTACACTCTACCGCTCTCTTTCACTCTACCCTTACTTTTCTCTCTGCTACTTTCCTCCAATAGAAACAATAGCTGGCTAATTATGCTTAGTTGACATAATTTCCCTGTACACACAGCTGGAAGCCCGACAGCACACACCACAGAACCCACCTGCCAGGTGCCGATAACATCTCCCGCACCAACACGTCTCCAGCCATTGTCTGTGGAATGTGCTGTGTCATCAGAGCACTGAAACAAATCATCCTACTTAGCCCTTTGTGGAGTGGGAGGGGGGTGCCTGGGTTAATAATTAACTAGGCTATAACATCCACAAATAACAACCTGAGCATTGCGTGGGTCTACACATGGCATGTACACTCTTAGAAAAAGCTGTGCTATCTAGAACATAAAAAGGGTTCTTCGGCTATCCCCATAGGAGAACCATTTGAAGAGCCCTTTTTGGTTCAAAAGGGTTCTACCTAGAGCCAAAGAAAAGGGTTTCCTATGGGCACAGCTGAATAACCATTCTGGAAACCTTTTTTCTAAGAGTGTAGGGTTTCTTTACCATTTCCAGCTGGTGTGACTCTCTAGCCAAGTTATGCCAATTGAGAGAGAAGTCCTGAAACCAGAGGCAACTCCAGCACTACAGACAGACAGACAAAACATCCACAGACATGGCTGTTTATTTGCCAAGGACATTCCAGTGCTATGAGAGGGCATCTGAGCCATCTACCTACACTAAGGTGAGCAGCTCCAGACCCCTCCAGCTCGCTTGGCCAGGCCTTGTGTTTGAACCAAATCACCAAACTGCTGACACATCTATGGGGGAAGGAAAAAAAGAGGAAAGCACTGCACGAAAAGGCTTGTTAAAGACTCTGTCATCTCTCTGGGGCTTGGTTCTTGTTCCTGACAGTGTTCTTTTTGGGATGGAGACGGGACTGTTTCATCTCAACTGCTGTTTTAGGTCTGTGTGACCCCTGACCTGTAACTGTGTAAGGCTATAGGCTGCTGTGTGTTCCATTAAGGTCCTGGGTCTTGCTCACCACATTCACGTGTATACGAATCAAAACAGCACAACTGGTGACAGGTTGGCCTGGCATCCATCTCTCTCCACTTTCAGGAAATGACATACATAATTTTATATGGATCTAAAAGGCACTTCCTACATATTCCCTAATATCATATGCTTATATATAGGACATGCACTTTTATGGTGATATACATATGCGGCCATATTAATATATCATGTATACATGTTACATTTGAATGGGTAACATAATAATTATATATGTCAGTTCCACACAAAGGGTTGGAGACATTGAGCTTTGGACTCTTCCAGTACTGCCAGAACCCACCAGTTTTGTATTAATCTAAAATCTACGCAAAAATGAATAAATAATTAACATTGACAGTTATTTTGGCGCAAGACCCTGGTTTGTTTTTTACAGGAAGTATAAGATCACAAAAACATGTGCTCTGTGTGAGTTTTAAGGTGCTTTTTTAAACTCCAACTCAATTCATGGCTCGCTTCGAGAGCCAACCAGTTTCTGGTTGTTGCATTTGTGATTCTAACTTGCCTTTTGCTGAATATGTAAACATTTGAACACAGCAAAGTCTATGGGTGGATGGAGGAGGCAGGCTGGGTGGCATTCTCTCGTGCCAGTTGTTTTTCTCTCTACATCGTTTGAAAACCCAGCTAACTGATTTTCCTTTGACTGAGAAGTGCATAATATTGTATGTATGAGTGTGTATATAATGTAGTTTCAAACAAGGATTACATTCCCAGTAAGAAAACTATAACCTCCCAAAAAGTGTAGGTAGGCTATCTCAGCAACACACTGCACTGGTCAATGGTCATCAATGACATAAACATACATGTACATACACAGCAACAGAGACTGATGTTATTGCCTCAGCCTGGCCACCTGGCTGCCTCCTCGACTAGGTGAGGTTGCTGCTGATGTCCAGGGCTTGCTGGTACACCTGAGTCATGTCATCCAGGTCCCCCAGCAGGGAGAAGCTGCCGTTGTCCCCCGGGGACCCCCGCGCTCTGGGGGTCCGGCTGAACTTTGACCCGTGGTGCGGAGGGGCCGCCTGGAAGCCCTTGAAGCTGGCCAGCTGCAGCAGGTTTTCGGCTGACACGCAGGCCCTGATGTTGGGGCGGTGTGGGGCGGTGGGGGGCCAGTCTGGGGACAAACTGGGGGACAGGACGTCGTCCTCCAACACCATGCTGGACGGACGGCTCTGGCTACGGGACAGGCCTGAGTCACCCCCCGAGGAGGGCTCCCCGACAGCACCAGTTGAGGGAGGGCCGCTGTAGGTGGAATACTTCCCATTGCGCTTCAAGATGCCCTTCCTCCCCACCACTCTCCTAGGAGGGGAGCTGCAGGCGGTGACCAGGGACATGGTGGCGCCCCCTAGCAGCTCGGAGGACTCGCTGCGCTCCGGGGAGGAGTAGTACCCTGATTCACGTTGTTGGTTGTTCTTCAGGATGCCCTTCTTGGGGAGGGTGGGCACCATCTTGGCCGGCGAGCCCCCTGCCAGGGCAGGCTCCTCCTCTTCCTCCTCCTCTCTGTCGGGGCTAGAGCAGCCTGCTTCTCCCTCGGCTGGCCTGAGCCCCATCATCGCTCCACCACTCCCCAGCTCCACCTCCTCCAGGCTGGGCGAGTGCTGCTCCTCCGTCACCCTGGTCTTGAGAATCCCCTTGGGCCTCTTAAGCCCTGGTTTGTCCCCCTCCCCTCCACCGTGGGGCCCATCCCCCACTTCATTCTCCTTCTTGGACTTCTTGGGACGCTGGCGGAGGACCAGGGGCAGCAGGGTGGTTGGTTTTCCCGGCCAGGGCTCGGTGCGGTTCTGCCAGTCGATGAAGCGGGCCAGCATGGGAGAGGAGGTGCCGTTGTCCCGCTGGGTCTCACAGTCGCACACGCTGCTCTTCCAGCCCCAGTTGACCCACCAGTGGTTGGCGATGTCTTCCACCGTGGCCCGCCTCTCTGGGTTCACCATCAACATCCAGCGGATCAGACCACGGGCATCTGGGAAGGGCAACAGGAGGGGGGCATAGATTAACATTATGTATATGAGCGCAACAGAGGGGATGTATGAGCTGGGTTACACTTCAGTGTTTTTTCATTTTTGCCACAGAGCATTTATTATCTAATAATAGTTCTACTTAGACCAGGACGTTGATGGGGGTGGGGGCCATAAAGAATCTGAAGGGACACTGTATGCAAAACAATTTAGTGGCCCACCCTCTTGATAGCAGAGAGAAATGTACTGGAAGTTTTAGAGTCAACTTTGTAAACATTTTGCCATGGGGTGTTGAGAAAGTTTTGCAGTTTTAAAGGAAGTTTGCTACAGTACAATTCTACATACATATTCCAAGGGCCTTCCCTGTGCTGTATACACTCTTTTTGGTTCCAGGTAGAACCACTTTAGGTACCAGGCTGAACTCTTTTCAACAGAGGGTTCTACATGGAACCAAAAAGTGCTCTACCTGGTACCAAAAATAGTTATTCAAAGGGTTCTCCTATGGGGGGTGTACGTTTGGAAACCTTTTTTCTAAGAGAGTAGAGTAGATGGTGTGTAGATAGAGGGAGACTAGATGTTCGACTGTGTAGATTGAGGGTCTTGTGCTGTACCTGAGGACTGGGTGGGCTCTCTGTACTCCCCATTGCTGATCTGGCGGATGAGGTTCTTGTGGTCTCCTCCATCGAACGGCATGGTCCCATAGACCAGGGTGTACAGCAGCACCCCCAGAGCCCAGCTGTCCACCTATAGCAACACACACACACACACACACACACACACACACACACACACACACACGTGTCAATACACAAATCGCTACACAGATCAGGATCAGATACACTGAACGTGAGAGATTAGTCAGTTAAATCAGTCACTGGTGTCGCAGTTGAAAAGGATAGGAATCTCACATTTCCCTTTTCCAATTTCCATAAATAAGCCCAATGCCATTACTCGGTTAGCAACAAATCATCAAAACATTAAAAAGGAGCGTACTGTATGTGAACTGGAACGACGTAGCAACAGCTGAAACACTGTAAGCATCTGCACAGCTATACCATATTGCAATTGGCCCTACTCTCCACCTCCATCCTCTCAGCCACAGAAACAGTGATAAACACCAGAATATGGAGTCAGGGGTGTGCCAGTTTGTTTCCATGTAGATAGAACTCTCCATTCTGTCTTACTTTCTGTGTCTCTGTCTGTGTGTCAGCCAGAAGCCTGCACTTTGTGACCACTAACCTAATGCGATGTGGCTTTCTTAGTAAATGGGTTATGTAAGACCAGTGTCTGGGGCATCGAGGGTGCAGGAGGGGAGACAGGGAGGGGGACGGAGGGGTGGAGGGCGGATAATGAGTCCAGCAGAGATGGCAGAGCCGTGATATCCTGCCCCTGACAGATCTCAGGAGACACACTGCCAGCCACTGATTAGCCAGACGTCAGGCTTTGGAAGGGAAGGACAAGACTCCTGGAGGAATGTGGCTGGCTGTTGATGACCAGGGGGGTATAGCCAGCCGAGCGCTGGGACTGAGCTCTGGGACTGACTGTCAGGGACTGACTGTCAGGGCACAGGAAATTAGATAGGGCTGCCCCAGCAGACTTACACTGACTGGACTTCCTCTAGGGCCAAAGCCGGGAATTTCTCACCCTGGAACCGCTCTGTCATTGGTTCACTGACTGAGACCTCTCCTCCACCATTGGTCGGCTGGCAGGAGCTCTGGGAGGGTGAGACGGGGCGAGTGCCACTGTTGTGTTCTGTTTTTGTTTCCAGTGTTAGCTGTAATTTGTGGATTTTCCGCAACTGGGTTCTGTCATTTTAATTACAATCTCTGTGGGGTTTTTTTGCACAGTGAATTATATCAAATTTAATGATTGGACTTTTCGGTAAAAAAGTAAGACTTTATTTTATAATGCACAACTCTTCTTGCAATTCGGAAAACGCCCTGAAGAACGATTACTTTGGAATTAGTCAATACATATTTTTGGGCTATTTTGTCACTCGATGTCCCTTTTTCTCAACAAAACAACTTCTCAGTCCTACCCATCCTTGGCAGTAAAGTTACTGAGCCCGTCTGTGTAACTCCTAAAGTCCGGAAGTTTAAAGTCTTCAAAGGGAGCTGAGACACCATCTGAGGCCTCCCACTGAGGATGTGAGAGTTGCTGGGAGTAGTAACTGACTGGGGAGTAATCCCATCAAAGAGGAGACCTAATGCCTCCACCGTCCCTCCCTCCCTCACTTTCTCTCTCTCCCCCGCCCTCCCTCCTTCCCTCCACCACTCTCTCGCTCCCTCCCTCTCTCTCCTTCCCTCTCTCCCTCTCTTCTACCCTACACCACTATCTCTCTATTAGCTCTGGGACTCCCACCACACAGTGCCAGGTCCTGGAGATCAGTAATAACTTCTCCCAAGGACAAAAGAAAACCAGTCTCATTGTGTCCGTCTGTGACCTCTGACCTGTGTGGTGCCTGCCTAGTGCCTACCTCTGGGCCGTGGTAGGGTCTTCCGTTGACTATCTCCGGTGATGCGTAAAGAGGGCTGCCACAAAACGTCTGTAGAAGTTTTTCCTTATGGTAGAGGTTGGACAGCCCAAAGTCAGCAATCTGGTGGGGAGACGGAGACAGAAGAACACAGTGGTTTGGTAAAACATCATAAAACAAGTTATGAAAAGTCTCATGGCACTGACAAGGTGACAGAACAAAGGTCATGAAAAGTCTCATGGCACTGACAAGGTGACAGAACAAAGGTCATGAAAAGTCTCATGGCACTGACAAGGTGACAGAACAAAGGTCATCAAGTCTCATGGCACTGACAAGGTGACAGAACAAAGGTCATCAAGTCTCATGGCACTGACAAGGTGACAGAACAAAGGTCATTAAAAGTCTCATGGCACTGACAAGGTGACAGAACAAGGTCATTAAGTCTCATGGCACTGACAAGGTGACAGAACAAAGGTCATTAAGTCTCATGGCACTGACAAGGTGACAGAACAAAGGTCATTAAGTCTCATGGCACTGACAAGGTGACAGAACAAGGGTCATGAAAAGTCTCATGGCACTGACAAGATGACAGAACAAAGGTAATTAAAAGTCTCATGGCACTGACAAGGTGACAGAACAAAGGTCATTAAGTCTCATGGCACTGACAAGGTGACAGAAAAAAGGTCATGAAAAGTCTCATGGCACTGACAAGGTGACAGAACAAAGGTCATTAAAAGTCTCACGGCACTGACAAGGTGACAGAACAAAGGTCATTAAAAGTCTCACGGCACTGACAAGGTGACAGAACAAAGGTCATTAAAAGTCTCATGCACTGACAAGGTGACAGAACAAAGGTCATGAAAAGTCTCATGGCACTGACAAGGTGACAGAACAAAGGTGACAGAAAGAAAGCACAGGCATGTCTAAACTATATTCAAAGTTACAGACTCTGTTAAAAGTTTACAGACTCTGTTACAAGGTTACAAGCAAGGTCTGTAGAGTTGATCAAAAAAATGACTCTCTCTTACCTTAATGTTACAGTTTTCATCCAGTAGCACATTTTCCAGTTTCAGATCCCTGTGCACCACCCCATTCTGTAAAAGACAAGCAGTCCATCAGTTGGGTCTAGGTCGGCACAGTAGAGGGCCATTCGTCTGCAGTTCGCTCTGCTTGCTGATGGTGTGGTGATTTACAGAGACCAAACTCTAGTGTTGCTCTCAGGGGATATAGTCAAAGTGGGCCAATTGGTCTAGTACTGTTTAATTTCCCTGCCTCGCACTCGTCTTTGTGTTGACATCTGCAGTGATTTTCCCTCTAACGTGTCACAATAAAAAAGAGCCTGTAATTATGGACCCAGATAAATCATGTTCTCACAACAGCCCCGGATTAAATAGCAACTATGTAGTTAGTGGCCCTTTCAAGGCAGGCATTAAAATGTGGTACACACAGGGACAGGAAACACATGCAGCCATTTCAGATCTGGAAGTGATGGGGTGACTTCATTACAGCTGTGGCCGGGTTCTGTTTTGTGCTGTGCGTCTTCAATTGGTTAGCAGTGACAGGGAACACTTGTTCACATGCTCCTGATTGGAGAGGGGGGAGGTGGATCTAATCAGCCCTCTTACAGTACACCTCCTTCCTGTGTCAGTCAACCACACTACATCACCCCACCCTACACCATGCTACTTCACCCCCCAGAGCAGTTGCCCCAATACGCTGTGATTGTGGGGCTCTGCCTATCTTTGCTGGGGAGATGACATCATCCTATCCCAGCTGTAGAGATGATGACTAGGGGGGGAGCCCAGATAAACACCCACCATCTCTGGAGGACCATGGTTGAATGAGGGGAGAGGAGGAGAGGGTGATGGGGTGTCCTGGGGGATAGCTTCTCCAGGGGCATGGAGATATGACAACAGATGAGGACCCAGGGAACCAAAACAGAGACTGGTTCTGCTCATTGCACTATGGGCAACACTGGCTTTCGTTAAATCTGTCCTCCCTAACACCAAGAGGCCAAGAAAAGCATAGCTCACACTGCAGACTGCTTGACAAAGTGAAGGATATATACGGTTGTTGTCACAATATTGATATTTCGCCGTGCATCTGATGAGCAGAAATGTGTGTGTTGCTCTGCAGAATCTTACCTTGTGACAGTGGTGCACGGCAGAGACTATCTGTCTAAAGAAGTGTCGTGTCTCTCTCTCGCTCAGGCGCCGGCGCTCACTGATATAGTCGTACAGCTCGCCCTTACTGGCGTACTCCATCACGATGACGATCTTGTCCTTGTTCTCAAACACTGGAGGAGACAGAAGAAGTAGAATGGACACAGTCAGCGTGGACACACAGACAGATACCAAAGCAGAGGTTTCATCACAAAACATTTGCGGAAAAAACAACTAACTTCATCTTTTCAGTGGACAGTATTATGTTGAATATCATCTAAATGAGAAGCCATACCAGATTCAGTTGGCCTGAAAATGGGTTTGTTTGGTGGCCCTTTCATCAAACTCCAGAGCACGTTGCATCTCTGCACTGCTCATACGATTACATTACATCACCACCAACCCCACCTCATGTGTCTGGCTTGAGTCTTAACAACACTTCTGGGAGGGAGGGGGTGTTTTAGTAAATCAGCCAAACCCTTTGGAGAGGAGAGGACATGAGAGGACATGAGAGGACATTAAAGGAGAGGAGAGGACATGAGAGGAGAGGAGAGGAGAGGAGAGACTAGAAGAAGGGAATAGGTTAAATAGAAGATAAATACAGGAGGGGGCCTAGTTAACAGAAGGTCCATATTGTCTTCTTCCCTTGACCTGGACAGTAAATCATCAACTTCTCATCATGTCACTAACTTTCACCAGTCTCTCCCACATTCCAAGCCCCCACACTAAGCCCTATTCACATGGAGAAGAGATAGGAAGCCTCAACGCCCTACAGACTAGACACAGGACAACCTGTTCCACCACTATCTATCTAGCCTCCCATGTATCATTACCCCTACAGCCAGGGCATGTTGCTGTGCCAACAGCAGTGCACCATGTGAGGGATGAGAACTGTCAGTGTATTTTCCCACACAACAGGGGCTCCAGGGGTGGAGGCCTAGTCACCGCTTTCTGCACCCATGAGCGAGCACCTTCACAGGCCCACCCCTCCCCTCTCCTTCCCCCTCCCCTCCAGAGAATAATCCTGTGGTAAAAACATGTTGATGCTGATTGATGGTAACCCTCCCTGATTGTGACTGTTCCGGCGGGCAGGGCAGGCAGCACGGGAACCGGGCCAGCTGTTCTGGGGTTCGGATCTGATTGGCTGACAAAGGCTCGACCCGGGACGACCCTTCCGGCGAGCCGTGGCCGGGGTCCGTTTGAGAGCCAGCCCCCCATGATTCACTGGGATAATTACCTGGCTTACATAATGGAGGCGTGTTATCCACGGCCCGCTGGGCTGGGTGCCGCTAGCTAGCTGACCCCTCCCTCCCTCCGTCACTCATTCTTTCTTTGTTCCACAGCCAGCAGGTCTCAGATCACACTAATTAGCACCTATTGTCCCACTCTCCTGGACTTTGCTTGGCCAGCTAGGGTTAGTCCTTTGAGCTGTTAACATGAGAGTTACGCTAAATCGCTACCTCGGCGGAGTTAGAGGACAATGAAGACACAAAGGACATTTACTTTGTGTGTTTAAATGTGTGTTGTCTGAAGTGAGTTCTTTAACATGAACATTTAGTGTTTAGTCTTTTTTTTTTACAAGGAGGGTGTACTGATAATGCAGAGCCCTTCTTAAAGTCCAGTCTTTTCTAAACCAGAGGGAGGTCCTTGTCACTGTCACACCAGGCTTGTTTTACAGCCTTTAAGTTTGCTGGGGAACATTGGCATTACACAAACCACTACACAAATAGCCCTTGTGAATACCATTTAAACACAATGGACCATATTGACTGTTTCAAGAAGACTTCTCTGGAAATTGTTCATTTAAAATCGAGTTATGAGGTTATGAATTATGCTGGAAGTGACAAGCAAATGTGCTTTGAATGCTCGCAGGCCTGCTGATGGATGCAGCAAAACTATTTTTCAGAAAATCAATCAACGCTGCACATCTGGTTCAGCTTTGTTTCACACAGGCAGTTAGCTGTTGACACGGGTGTTGCCGGATACACATATGTGTGTATATACATTTGCAACGCTATTCTGGGCAGGGGCCAGCCCACAACAGTAAACAAGAAAAACACCAGAAACCAGGCAACCGCTCCAAAAAAACTACTGGCAAGGGTTGGTAGCAGACAGTGGGTCTGACTGCACGGCACATACACAGGAGGGAGCAGCACCCCAGCTCCTTATAAGCTAGTTTATAGGAGTGTTCTCCTAATCAGCCTCTCAGACACACATAAACTAGGTTAAAAAACAATAACCACAACACTCACTGACGAATGGCACGTTCCCATGACAAATGCCACTGTTTGACTGTTCGTCACCAACACGTGGGTCGATAAAGTTTGGCAGACTTTGAACCCAATCAAAGTAGTCATAGTCAACTGGTTTGGGTAGTGTTGTTAGGCAATGTGGCACAACAGTTCTGACGTGGCAAATAAAACTGTTTTTGAATGACTTGGGATATAGAAATAGGCATTAGTCTGATGTGACTCAGAGTTTAACTGCCCTTTGAAATGGTGGTTCATTTGTGGTTCAAACTCAGATTGGAAAATGCAAGGTAATGTCACCTGCATCAACATTCTCACAATTCCCCTCTCAAACAGAGGTGTAGGGTCAAGCCAAAATAGCAAATATGCAACACAAGATATGAGTGAAGCCTTTTGTCTCTTGGAGGGTTGTCTAGTGGGACAGATATCCTGTATATGGATGTGGCTTTAGCATGAGCTTAGGGCTTCTCCTCCCTGTGCATATCTGTGGAGTCAGGCTCAGGGTTAGCCTCCTCTCTCTCTCCCACTCTCCCTCCTTCTACTCTCCTCCGTCTCAGTCTGGCTCCCAGCTGGAGATCTCTGGAGATCTCTAAAGTACTAACAGATGTATGGCCCTGAGACCGGGGAAGACACAAGAGGAGACCTCTCAGATGTGGGAGAGACAGGCAAACCTCACGGACACCCCCCAACACACATGTGCACGCACGTATACACACACTCTCTGAATGACACACACACAGTTGCAGTCATACACACACACTCTCTGAAAGACACCCACACACACACACACAGTTGCAGGCATACACACACACACACACTCTCTGAAAGACACACACACACAGGTCACAGTTGTAAATGAGAACTTGTTCTCAACTGGCCTACCTGGTTAAATAAAGGTGAAATAAAAATGTTAAAAAACACACTTGCAGTCACACACACACACACACACACACACACACACACACACACACACACACACACACACACACACACACACACACACACACACACACACACACACACACACACACACACACACAGGATCCACTTACTGGGCTCAGACAGAGAGGAAAAGATGAATAACATCCCAAAACCGAGGTCCAGATGGTATTATGACATCTGCTTGTCATAACATGACAGTCCTACAGCAGCACCAGGCAGGGAGATGGAAGAGACATACTAATGCTATGTGTGTGCACATGCGCGTATAGACAGACACCCACCTTCATAAATAGAGATGATGTGGGGGTGTTTCAGGGATGACATAATCTCTATCTCCCTGCGGATGTGAACCATGTCCTGGTCATCCTTGATCTTCTCCTTCCGGATGGACTTGATCGCCACCTGAGAACAGAGAGAGGACAGACACGTGTTCTGGTCAGTTGACGTGGACTAATGTGTAAAATCACGATGCAGTGGAGTGGGCGGGTCAATCAAACTCACTAACATCTCAGTAATAGATTGCGAAGATAAACCAATGCAGGTCAAGCCGAGAGTCGACACGCACACACAGCGGGGCGGCAGGTAGCCTAGTGGTTAGAGTGTTGGGCCCGTAACTGAAAGGTTGCCGGATCGAATTCCTGAGCTGACAAGATAAAAATCTGTCGTTCTGCCCCTGAACAAGGCAGTTAACGCACTGTTCCTAGGCCATCATTGTAAATAAGAATTTGTTCTTAACTGACTTGCCTAGTAAAATAAAGGTTAAATAAAAAAAACAGCATATGACAGACACCTCGTCGCACGTAGATCAGCTTTTGGACAGCCAGAATGCTTGCTCTGTTGACCAGTATTTCTTACGTTACATAATCCAAATCAACCCTCTTTGACCCTCCTTCCTAGAGCCCCATAGTGACCGAGTCACTGTGACCTCTGCTCTCCACTCAGCCAGTCAACACAGACAGGAGAGGCACTGAGACTCAGTCATCAGAGGCTCCTGCTGTGTAATTCCCCCGTCTCTTTAGAGGAGAAAATGAAGGTGCTCTCAGAGGAAAAACACGGTGGCACGTTGTACAATAATGGAGGACTCCTTTGTACTGAGTGTTCACAAAGAGCTAGTGCTAGGGGCTTGGTCTATCTAGTGTGTGTGTGTGTGTGTGTGTGTGTGTGTGTGTGTGTGTGTGTGTGTGTGTGTGTGTGTGGAGTGGGGCGGGGGACTCCCCACAGCCTGACTCCGGTCTAATGGACATATCAGGTAGAACATCAAGGAGAATAGGGAGTTTCGGTGCTGTGGGTTTCCATGGCAACTGCAGCTCGGGGCATTGTGTGTGTCTGCCTGCCAGCAGGGGAAGTGGATTGATGAGCTGAACCTTCTCAACTAGCCTGCGAAGACATTACAGTAGATGCAAGTGCCAAACAAACCCATTTTCAGGCCAACGTATCGTGTTGATTTACACCATCCCGCTCACAAACACTTACACACGTCCTACAGTACGTAGGCCTTCACCCACATCTGTTTTAAAAAACTACAAACCAGAGGCCTAAGGTCAAGGGTGGCAGGTAGCCTAGCGGTTAAGAGCGTCGGGCCAGTAACTGAAAGGTTGCTGGTTCGATTCCCTGGGCAGACTGACAATATCTGAAAAATGTGCCCTTGAGCAAGGCAATTAACCCTAATTGCCCCTGTCAAGTCAACAGAGACTCCCCCTAATGCTAAACATACAGGCTTGAGCCCCATAGACTATCCTTAATATTGTCTCTGTTAGCTAGCCTATAGGGATGACAAAAGCCTTCCTTACTAAGAGAGAGGTACATTACAGTGAAGGCCAATTCTACTCCAGAGCCAGGAAGCAGTAGAAACCACACAGCCAGTGTGCCAAGCTAATTACCATGTAAATTCATAAAAATAACCAGATGGGAACAACTCTACTCATCCAGAGCACGGCTAGAATAAAAAAATATGTAAATATAAACAAGTAAAGGCCCTGTTTTGTTTCCACACGCTGAGTGGTAGTCTTTAGGTCTTAGTTAGTCGCTGGTCTTTATTGGTTAAGTGTTATACCTTCACTCTTTCGTGTGTTCCATTACCTCATGGGGTTATCAACAGCATTAGTACTGTATTCACATCATGCCAAATCCTAAACCAAGAGTGGGAACGTAAGTCCCCAGTCTGTCTCTATGTGAAGCAGCACATTGTCTGCGCCGCAAGTCCGGTTTTTCACTTTTGCTGTTTTTAATTTAAGGGATGTTCTTTCAGTTCCTATAGAAATACAATACAGAACATACTCTACCCTGGGCTCATCTCTTATTCCCCTGGGACCCTGTAGTGGGTGGGGTCATTAAACACGCAGGCCTGTGTATCATCCACCTGCCAGCTGGCTGACTGGCTACAGTACGGCAGCCCTGCGTTTGTCTTTAAGTGGTGGGCTATTACCGTCAGTCACACAGATGGCTGCCCTGCCGGCCTGGCCCAGCCACCCTGTGCCAGGTATAGTCCTCCTATACAGGCTGTATGCCTGTGTTTGATGTGAGAGGCGGCGCTCCCCTCCACTAGAGCCTGACAACGACCGGCGGTTTCTCAGCCCATTAAAATAGATGAGGTATCCATCACAAGTTCCCCCTTTCTCTCTGAAGATAATGTGTGGATGGAGAGAGATTTTGTGTGTGTGTGTGTGTGTGTGTGTGTGTCAGGGGAGTTGACAATAGCAGGGAGGACCCTATGATTGATTGAGAGAGTTGAGCCATCTGTTTACCACATAGCCAGAGTGAAGAAGAAAAACTGCTGATAACTGCACAAATACAGCCCATAACAGTGAATCTCAGTAATTTTCTCCTCCCAGTTAATCCCCAGTGAATCCATTGTTTGGGGGTGAGGTAATGCTTTAAACTCATATGAATGTGACTTTCTAACCCCTTAAGTGAAGCCCACCCCTCCCATTATGGTGGGGTTCCCTGTCTTTAAACTACTCCCCTCATCTCCCTCTCTACCTTCTTCTCCCCCATTCTTCCCTCACTCTTCCCCTCCCTCCCTCTGCTTTGGACCCCCACACAGGATATTAACTTTCCATTCGTGTCTCATTTCCTGCTGGGGATGGCCTTTCATGTGTCAATGCCCACTCTGGGCCCTGCTGTCACCACAACCTTTTCACTTCACGCAAGGCATCCCCTCCCTCACACACACACGCATGTAAGCACACACACGCACCTACACACACACTTCTGTACCGGCAACATCTACAGCATAACAACCGCACGTGCAAGAGTCAGAATTGCATACACATTTACATTTGCACATCCAAGCCCATGCACATATACAGCAGTCCAATCAAACCACACATACAGTAGTCCAATCAAACCACACATATAGTAGTCCAATCAAACCACACATACAGTAGTCCAATCAAACCACACATACAGCAGTCCAATCAAACCACACATACAGTAAACCAATCAAACCACACATACAGTAGTCCAATCAAACCACACATACAGTAGTCCAATCAAACCACACATACAGCAGTCCAATCAAACCACACATACAACAGTCCAATCAAACCACACATACAGCAGTCCAATCAAACCACACATACAGTAGTCCAATCAAACCACACATACAGCAGTCCAATCAAACCACACATACAGCAGTCCAATCAAACCACACATACAGTAGTCCAATCAAACCACACATACAGCAGTCCAATCAAACCACACATACAGCAGTCCAATCAAACCACACATACAGCAGTCCAATCAAACCACACATACAGTAGTCCAATCAAACCACACATACAGCAGTCCAATCAAACCACACATACAGCAGTCCAATCAAACCACACATACAGTCGTCCAATCAAACCACACATACAGAAGTCCAATCAAACCACACATACAGCAGTCCAATCAAACCACACATACAACAGTCCAATCAAACCACACATACAGTCGTCCAATCAAACCACACATACAGTAGTCCAATCAAACCACACATACAGTAGTCCAATCAAACCACACATACAGCAGTCCAATCAAACCACACATACAGTAGTCCAATCAAACCACACATACAGTCGTCCAATCAAACCACACATACAGTCGTCCAATCAAACCACACATACAGTAGTCAAATCAAACCACACATACAGTCGTCTAATCAAACCACACATACAGTCGTCCAATCAAACCACACATACAGTCGTCCAATCAAACCACACATACAGTAGTACAATCAAACCACACATACAGTCGTCCAATCAAACCACACATACAGTCGTCCAATCAAACCACACATACAGTAGTCCAATCAAACCACACATACAGCAGTCCAATCAAACCACACATACAGCAGTCCAATCAAACCACAAATACAGTAGTCCAATCAAACCACACATACAGTAGTCCAATCAAACCACACATACAGCAGTCCAATCAAACCACACATACAGTAGTCCAATCAAACCACACATACAGTAGTCCAATCAAACCAAACATACAGTATGAGGACACAGACACACCGACTTTCCATGAGCAGCCGACAAACCCAACAGAAGGTGGTGCAGATTCTATGTCTGCAGGCTGTCACACTTGAACACATGCACCCCGACATCTAATCAATCTCTCTTCAGTGATAGTCCCACACAAGTCATCAGTCTCTTCTTAATCTCTTTGCCCTTCTGCTCTTCTCATTTAGTCTGGCTGCAAAGGAAGCCAGGGCATGCCAGGGAAAGTAATACGGGACGGGCCAGCACAGGGATTCCATAACGGTCTCTCACCCTGTTGCTATCTCTATCATATGGACAACAGGAGCTCTTTAGGTCAGGGGTTGTGTACACTCTCACAGCACCATGCCAGACACGTGCCCTGGGGTCACAGTCTGCACACCCTCTCTATCTCTGTCTGGGTGCCTCTGAACTGAATGTACTCAAGTGTTGATTTACAAAGGGCCCATGGACACTTGTACTGGTAATAATGTTGTGACACATTCAATGGCAACTGTTCAGGTTGATTTATAATGAGCTACCACCTACACACTGTTCCAGGGTCAGCTCTGCTGCCTGCTATTTGAAGTGGAATAATTAAGGGCTGAAGAACTAAGCCAGGCCAGGCTCACTGATAGAGGAGGAATGCATGGGGATCAGGCACTACCATCACTCCATACATCTCTAGAATTATGTCAGGGCATGTGGAGATGGCAATGACATCTTAAGTGGTAAAACTGTGGTTATTAAGGGGGTAAAACATAATAGCCTTAAAAATATCCCCAAATGTGACTAGGCTTTTAAAAACAGACCCAAACAGATCCTGATTTTCACTTGAACCAAGACCCCTGTCTGTTTAATGAGTTGGAAAATGTGCTATAAGGCATTGATGCCATAAAGCAGTGGCACCAGCCAGGCAGGCCATGTGAGGGAGCTATTTGAGCTGTGGTTTTATGGTGCCCCCACCAAGCATGCATGTGCCAGGAGCTATGTAACACAGAGGGACATGTTGACCTGACTGAGTTTCCCCCCTGGCATTCTGAATCTGAACACACGTAAGGAAATTTCCTATCGTTATGCCAAAAGGGGACCATGGGTAAAATTCTGCAGCACATAGAAATATCTGAAGAGGTGAGGTACATGAATCTCCAAATATGGTGCATGAGGGCATTCAATTACATGCTGCAGTCCTCCAAGTCATTGAGAAACTTGAGGAACTTGTTGACCAAAACAACAACAAGACACAAACAAAAACAAAACAGTTGAGGGGCATTGGTCAAAGGGACACAGTCATTCAGGCAATTATTCTTTTAACATGCAGTTAAATTATTTCAACAAACTCAAAAAAAGGTGTTATTCTAGGCCAGCTCTCAACTTTGAGTTTGCCAAACTAGAGACCTCTTAACCTACAGCAATAAATGCCACATTCCAGCCCATTCATTGTGAGTAGGCTGAAGTATCTTGGAGGAGTGTTCGCCTGTTTCAATGATGTGTATCTTTGAGGACAGCGCGTGCTAAAGAGATTCCCAGGGCCTATAGGGCCTTAAGAGCACGGGGGAATTCCCAGAGGGAAAAAAGACGCGCATGCCTAGAGCACAGCAAAGTAGCTATTTGGGGCCTCTTTGTTGTAGCTATGTTTTCTATGACTCAGGATTGGGCGTCTCAAGGCTGTAGGGCTTAAATTACACAGGCAGCACAATTCTGATTTTTTTTCCACTAATTTGTCTTTTGACCAATTACATTAGATATTTGACTGATCTGAAAAAAATATCAGAATTGGCTGCCTGTTTAAACGCAAGAAAAACTTTGACAGATGTCTCAGGCATACAGGGTTCTTGAATGCAGCCCTATGCGTAAAGAGTGTTTAATACCACTATGCATAAATAAGTGTCTCACCTCTCTGCCGGAGTGTCGTTCAATTGCCTTCTTGACTTTGCCATAGGTCCCTCTTCCGAGAGTCTCGAGCAATTCGTAGCGGTGTTTCAGGTTATGCTTGTGGTGGTGTTTCTTGAAGCCTGAATTTCTCCTGCTGCCATCGCTAGCTGCCGGTGTCTCTGCCATTGAATGACCGGCAGGTAGCGATGGAGGAGACAGGTCACCCCTAGATGGTTTACCCACTGAGGTGAAGGTTTGTTTGTCCTCAGGACGGGTCAGCCCTCGATGGGCCGAGAGACAAGCTGTTTCCATCTCTAGGGAAGTATTCAAACTAACTTCCCACAGTTAAATATCTTAAACTAAGCTATTTGTTACCAATATTTATACTATAGTTATACTTATTATAGGCCTAATAATAGTCGTAATAAATAAAATAAATTACAAGGAATAATGCGTAAATATTATATTAATAAACATAGAAATTATTCTGATTGTCTAATGATCACTCCCTTTGTTCATTATTTTCTGATCAAAGAATTCTCTCCACATCTAACGTTAGTCATCCATTTGTCGCCTTATAAGAGTGAGTCATTATTATACGATTAAATAAAAAAGCAAACGGTTATATAGAAGACATGTGACATCACCTGTCTTTACGCGCCTGATACATCATGCAATTCATATTATACATTTTTAACTATAAAAGGTATATTCTAGGGATACAGTCCTCTAAATATGTATTCAGAATTCGACAGACGAATGCATGTCGAAAGCTGAATCCACTTTCGATTGTTTGTCTCCTCGGGTATAAACAATGGTGCTCAAAATTTAGCAATACAGAAAGAAACAAATATTTAGGTTATTTAAACCTCAGGCTATTATATTCTCGTCATCCGTCTAGTAGCCTTTACTGGCATTATTATCTCATAGTCTTTCGTATATTCTGGGCCGTTCACATAATCTACCGTAAAAATGCTGCCAACATCGTTAACTCACAACTAACAGGCGAAACCTTCAGCGTCATTGCCTCCCGAGAAAGCAGCGACGAAACCGGCGTTCTGGATGAAGATTACCCTCATTTTGTCGTCAAACCAGGTGTAACGTCATTTAGCTGAACTCTGTGTATGGCGCGAGTGCTCCATGCCCAAGTCGACGTTGCAGATGCGCTATGATCGGATATGTCAAGCTCAGACGTTTTGATTATTGCCATTGTCGTTTTGCTCTCCTTCTTCTTGAGCCCTTCTTCTCCCTTTCTCTCTATTCTCGAACGTGAGGGGCTGTGAATAAGGAATGTTAGATGATCGAGTCTGGAGGCGGAGTTACAGCCCTCCTTCCTTCTCTTACCACTCTGTGCTTTTTCCCTTGCTGTGGAAGTATAGCCCTGTTTTTGGCAAGCTATAGTCATTTTACTATAGCTTAATGACTAAACTGTATATCAGACACAAAATATAATATAAAGTCATCATAAAACCTTCAATTGTAATACCTGCCTTTCATTCATTATTTTAGTTCTGCCAAAGTTATTAGAGTGCAAGAGAACTCAGGTTGAGTCAGTTTAATTATTAATATTGCTGAAACCTTTATGAAGTCACAGGAGATCTTTCACTTTCAAACCAATATTTGTTCCATTAATAATACAACTACTGCTGTTACTGTGGGACAGTCTATAAGAGCCAATGATACTTTTGAATCAGGAAGCAGAAACAGGTATCCAATGTTAGGTTTATCACTAAATAAATGTTATTCATTCTCTGGCATGACAATGACGTATGACAGGCAGTAAGGCACATTGAGAACCTGGCTGTGCAGAATTCACAATTCACAATCTAGCTCAGTGTTACTGTCATTCCCTGGGGATACCACAGTATATACAGTGGGGAGAACAAGTATTTGATACACTGCCCATTTTGCAGGTTTTCCCACTTACAAAGCATGTAGAAGTCTGTAATTTTTATCATAGGTACTCTTCAACTGTGACTGACGGAATCTAAAACAAAAATCCAGAAAATCACATTTTATGATTTTTAAGTAATTAATTTGCATTTTATTGCATGACATAAGTATTTGATACATCAGAAAAGCAAAACTTAATATTTGGTACAGAAACCTTTGTTTGCAATTACAGAGATCATACGTTTCCTATAGTTGTTGACCAGGTTTGCACACACTGCAGCAGGGATTTTGGCCCACTCCTCCATACAGATCCTTCAGGTTTCGGGGCTGTCGCTGGGCAATATGGACTTTCAGCTCCCTCCAAAGATTTTCTATTGGGTTCAGGTCTGGAGACTGGCTAGGCCACTGCAGGACCTTGAGATGCTTCTTACAGAGCCACTCCTTAGTTGCCCTGGCTGTGTGTTTCAGGTCGTTGTCATGCTGGAAGACCCAGCCACGACCCATCTTCAATGCTCTTACTGAGGGAAGGAGGTTGTTGGCCAAGATCTTGCGATACATGGCCCCATCCATCCTCCCCTCAATACGGTGCAGTCGTCCTGTCCCCTTTGCAGAAAAGCATCCCCAAAGAATGATGTTTCCACCTCCATGCTTCACGGTTGGGATGGTGATCTTGGGGTTGTACTCATCCTTCTTCTTCCTCCAAACACGGCGAGTGGAGTTTAGACCAAAAAGCTCTATTTTTGTCTCATCAGACCACATTACCTTCTCCCATTCCTCCTCTGGATCATCCAGATGGTCATTGGCAAACTTCAGACGGGCCTGGACATGCACTGGCTTGAGCAGGGGACCTTGCGTGCGCTGCAGGATTTTAATCCATGACGGCGTAGTGTGTTACTAATGGTTTTCTTTGAGACTGTGGTCCCAGCTCTCTTCAGGTCATTGACCAGGTCCTGCCATGTAGTTCTGGGCTGATCCCTCACCTTCCTCATGATCATTGATGCCGCATGAGGTGAGATCTTGCATGGTGCCCCAGACCGAGGGAGATTGACCGTCATCTTGAACTTCTTCCATTTTCTAATAATTGCGCCAACAGTTGTTGCCTTCTCACCAAGCTGCTTGCCTATTGTCCTGTAGCCCATCCCAGCCTTGTGCAGGTCTACAATTTTATCCCTGATGTCCTTACACAGCTCTCTGGTCTTGGCCATTGTGGAGAGGTTGGAGTCTGTTTGATTGAGTTTGTGGACAGGTGTCTTTTATACAGGTAACGAGTTCAAACAGGTGCAGTTAATACAGGTAATGAGTGGAGAACAGGAGGGCTTCTTAAAGAAAAACCAACAGGTCTGTGAGAGACGGAATTCTTACTGGTTGGTAGGTGATCAAATACTTAAGTCATGCAATAAAATGCAAATTAATTATTTAAAAATTATACAATGTGATTTTCTGGATTTTTGTTTTAGATTCCGTCTCTCACAGTTGAAGTGTACCTATGATAAAAATTACAGACCTCTACATTCTTTGTAAGTGGGAAAACCTGCAAAATCGGCAGTGTATCAAATACTTGTTCTCCCCACTGTATGTTATCATTATGCAAAATGAATTAATGTTTGCATCAGGTTCTTATAATGGAATGGAACGAAACAGAATATCATACGGCATTATCTAGTTAAGGCCTACCAATTTTCTGAAGGCTACATTGTATAACACTACTGATCACTGTGTGCAAGAATATCTTGTTATTGTCTGTAGGTTTTTACAGAGTGGATATAGTGGCCATTTACAGTTGAAGTCAGAAGTTTACAGACACTTAGGTTTAAGTCATTAAAACTCATTTTTCAATCACAGATTTCATGTTAGCAAACTATAGTTTTGGCTTGTCGGGTAGGACATCTACTTTGTGCATGACACAAGTAATTCTTCCAACAATTGTTTACAGACAGATTATTTCACTTATAATTCACTATATCACAATTCCAGTGGGTAAGAAGTTTACATATACTAAGTTGACAGTGCCTTTAAACAGCTTGGAAAATTCCAGAAAATTATGTAATGGCTTTAGAAGCTTCTGATAGGCTAATTGACATCATTGAGTCCTGTGGATGTATTTCAAGGCCTAACTTCAAACTCAGTGCCTCTTTGCTCGACATCATGTGAAAATCAAAAGAAATCAGCCAAGACCTCATAAAAAAATTGTAGACCTCCACAAGTCTGGTTCATCCTTGGGAGCAATTTCCAAACGCCTGAAGGTACCATCTGTACAAACAATAGTATGCAAGTATAAACACCATGGGACCACGCAGCCATCATACCGCTCAGGAAGGAGACGCGTTCTGTCTCCTAGAGATTTACCTACTTGGTGCGAAAAGTGTAAATCAATCCCAGAACAACAGCAAAGGACCTTGTGAAGATGCTGGAGGAAACGGGTACAAAATTATCTATATCCACAGTAAAATAAGTCCTATATCGACATAACCTGGAAGGCCGCTCAGCAAGGAAGAAGCCACTGATCCAAACCCGCCATAAAAAAGCCAGACTACGGTTTGCAAGACAGGGCATTGTTACTAAGATTAAATGTCAGGAATTGTGACAACTGAGTTTAAATGTATTTGGCTAAGGTGTATGTAAACTTCCGACTTCAACTGTACTATGGAGTAATAGATTGGCATGGAAATATTCTTGAAATATGACATTTATTCACAGGATGCCGTAGTTGTTGTTGATATTTAATTAAGATCATATTAATTCTAACCCTAATCCATAATAAATGTATTCATTGGATTTATTATTTATAGATATTAAATATTATTCTGAGTGAGTACATAAACCTTCTTCCCTGGCCTATGCCATCATCGTGCTCCAGCTAGCTGCATTATCAGATGGCCTAGTGCCATTCTGCTCAGGAAATCTCACTTCACCTCCGGTCCTAAACTGGTTTGTATTTAGTGAAACGTTCAGAATGTTGCAGCTAAAAATTCAATCTACTTTCAATTCTACTGGACAGACGATCATAGTTTTACACAATACATTTCTATCGGAGGGTTGTGTAATGTTGCATAACCCTAAACAGACCTACTATGCCCAGAAAGACTGACCTCACTTCTGGTCCTAATCTAGACCCAGACTCTGAGACGTTACCAGGAGATGACCTGATGCAGCCTGCAGCTCATTGGGTCTACTGTAATGGGTCTTGTTAACGTTGGGCTGTGTATGGTGTAATTTATACACTAATTAGAGAGAGGGGAAGTTTATGTCAAACATCATCTGATTAGAGTGATCTGTTTTTCTCTATGATCTATATGATAGCAGAATACAATTATTTATTTATTTTGTCTCTAAACATGGTCATTGGAGTATCCATTTATAGCAACACTGACTCAGTCAGAGATTTATATTTGATATGATGCAAAGTTGGCCTTATTTGCATTCAGGCAAATATTTGTTCTTGGACAAATATAATGTACATACTGCCATCTAGTGTGGAGAGGTAAGGAGACGTCCCATAAATTCATAAAGCTTCCCATAAATTCATAAGACTTTGTCCAAGAGGACAAAGTCTTAACAGTCATATTATTCTCCTGACTCAATTTATTTCCAAACAATAGCAGCAGTTATAAATAAACTAAAAATAATAATCTCCTCTAGGGTTTTTGATTGATGAATTTATGATTTTAGAGTTCCCAGCTAGTCAGAACCCAATGAGTTAACCATCAGACAGACGACGATGGCTGCCAAGAGGCTATAAAAGTGGATTCTGGGCAGCACCTGCGGAAATAAATCTAATGGTGTCTACATAAAAGAGATGTTTGTCTGCTTGTATTTGTCACAGTCACCGCTAGGGACATATTTACCCCTATGACACATTTTTGAAATAACATTCTCTAGTCAATATACTTGTATTTTGTAGGTTACATTACCCCGTGTAGGTTATAGCCTATGACAGTCAGTGACAGATGTCGCTATAGATCATTTCCATAACAGTGGAACCTGGTAGAGAAAGACAAGTCTTTTATGATTCCATGTCAGTGTGTTCAATAATAGCAGGCCTAAGCTATGACACTATACATAGCCCTGTTCCAAATCTCACTTTCCATTCTCTGCAATGTACCCAACTGAAAAGTTATAAAATATATTTATTTAAGACGTTATGTAACTTTATGGTTACAAAACACAAAAGAAAAAAATCGGAGTAATAATTCACAAACTACAATTTCACATTGTGCTCTTGGTGTATCCGAAAAACATCTCTGAACACTGGAGCAGTGATCTCCTTGAAATGCAATGTACGTCCCAACTGGCACCCTATTCCCTATATAGTGCATTACTTTTGAACTGAGACCTATGGTTACCCTGGTCAAAAGTAGTGCACTATATAAGCAATAGGGTGCCATATGAGACAGAACCCTTGTGTTTCTGCCAGGTATTCAGAACCCCTGGGCCACTGGCAGAGGTAACTCACAATAACAACTTCAAGATCAACATAACTATTTGGGCACACAGTGGGCATCCAAAATAGAATATTTCTCAGATGACATAAGAAACTAGGACACCATAAAGAGAACAACACTGCTGTATTTAGAATGCCCAAAATAGAGACTGATCCACACTTCAAGAATTCAGACAAACTTTGAGATTACATTGGATATCTGGGATACAGTCATTTGTAAAAAGAATAATAAATAAAAGCTATAATTAAAAAAACTATGGAAACATTACACGTGAACAGGCCTACAGTATTTCCAAAAATAGAAACAAAAAAAGAGGTGAGGGTAGGCATAATTGGGCATAGTTTAATTCACAGATCATTTCACATTTCTTGACTCACACTGACTTACCAAAGCACCTCATCATAAATTGTATGTAGTGAGTGTCCCACCTGTCCGACATGGAAAGTCTTGTTAACTGCCAATAGACCAGGGATAGCCTGAGGGAACATGGACAGAGGGGAAAGGAGGACTCACTGTATCCAAATATATGTATATTTTTTTACTTGTATTCTGTGTCTTATACAAAACACAACCATAAGGAACCACTCTTGTCTGCCAAGTCTGCACATCCACTGTGACGCCTACCTATGAACCAACATCCAAACAGAGATGTCGTCCAAGGTCGAAACAAGGTTACTTTCAGTCTGGGAGGTGGACACAAATGGAGTTGTCAACCATGGTGGAGGGGTCTTGGAGCTGCCAGGCCTTCCCAAGGATGGAATAGCAATGCTGCTGGACCAATATCCAAGGAGAGATGTCTGCCAGACACACAGAGATCATATATTTCAGGGGGGTTTTATGAATTTGATGTATTTTCTTATTAGTGGATGTAGGGTTTTTTGCCATGTCTCCGGGGGCTATTCATCAAATTCTATGAGAAATATAAGCAATTAAATAATATAATATTTTCAATTTTTATTTTTTATTTTATAATCCTACTTTTTAAAAAATTCTCCCAAAATACTTCCTAATCCTTGCCGATGACAAGCATACCCAGGTAACAACATCGATCCAAAACACTTACTCCAACCAAAGAAGATTCAAAACTAGGCTTGGATTGACTAGATTCCACTACCAATTGACTTCTCTTATTTCCTTTTTGCATTCGCCACTGTAATCCAATTATTCTCACGCTCATCTCCACTTGACACACCATTTGATTCAAGCATAACATCTGCTTCTGCCATTTCCCTCAGTGTTCCCTAACTTGCTTTTCCCTTGAGCTGACATTTGTGTCCTGCCATCTTTTTCTTTCCTTTCAAATATCCTGTGATTGAAAAACATTCCTAGGGGGGCAAATGAACAGGGAAAGAATGGGGTTCAAGTCTGAGGCTAACACAGGCTTAGAAGATCTAATAGCGTATGTTTTGTTCTATGAGATAATATCAGTCAGTTAAACCTGCAATATGTCACTTTTTGGGCGACCAGACAAATTAAAATATAAATATGTGTAATAGAGCTGTTGTTCTCATTGAAAGAAAGTCTAAAGAAGCAGTAGATCTGTTCTATGTGTGCTATTTCTTAAGTCTTTTACTTTCGGTTTTGTACACCAGCCTCAAACAGCTGAAAATACAAAATGTTTGGCTATGGAAAATATATTTCACAGTGGTTTAGATGGTACAATGATTATCTACACTATACTTGCTTGTCTTGTCACATAAACTGAAATAATGTTTTATTTAACCTTTATTTAATAAATCAAATATCTTTGAGTAGTATACAGGGAAACATAGTGTCCCAGACAGTTCACAATAAAACACACCAGAGAGGGGTATCGTTACAAGGCTACCTAAATTATTGGGATCATCTGGTTATCACCAGTGTTTGGAATACACTTAGTTTGTTGACAAAACAGACAATGGGACGCCTTTTCACACGGCAATGTATTTGTCAAAGGTCCTCAGTGGGTTTGTGTAAACTATGCGATTATATTGGAGACAGGTTTATAACAGTGGATGTCATCTATTAAGTTACTGTTATAGTATTTCTAAGTAGCAACGCAGCCATATCAGCCAGGGAAACTAAATGTTCTCATTTTATGATAGAACATTCAGATTTTTCTGCCCGACTATGGCGCTCTTTACCTGAATTGTTAAGATTTCTTAAAAAATATGGGCCTGGCTGACCTGGACTGTTTCCTCACCTTATTCTCCTTGTGGTTTATCCATGGTTGCTGGTTACCAGGTAACAAGAAGTGAAAACGAAACAAGGACTTAAATAAATGATGTTTCTTTGAAAAGACGGGCCTGACATGAAAAATACATTAAGGGGAAAGGATCCACAGAGACTGATTATATTTTCTGCACATCTCTTTATTTACAATGCTGGCTGCCATGGTTTACAAGAACACAGGACATTGAATGCTACCTGAAAAACAAACATAACTAGGCCTACATTATCACAGGAGGTGTGTTTCATTATCCAGTGTCCACAGCAACAATATGGATTATTCTCTACCCTCAGTGCATGTGGTGTACTATGGTCTTAGCCATGCTCTCATTAAGCCTCATCCTTTCTCCCCTTCAAGGGCCTGAGGCTCTTGGAACACAGACCGTGGCAGAGTTAGTGCCTGTGTAGTACAGTACATGGGGATGTGTGAAGCTTACTCCTCAGCCTGAAGTGTCCCCACTTGCGCCAGCCACTAGCTAGCTTTTGGTGTAGCGCCGACTGGTAAGACACTTCAGGAGGGTGGTCGCTTGTGCTAGCAAGGCAGAGGTCCTGAGTTCGCGCCAGGTATGGGCTGAATCGGGAGGAAGTGGTACTCGTTAAGCAAGAAGAGTGACACCTTTACAGTGGTGCCGTGACCTGGATCTAAATTGGGCTCGGCTGGGGTCACTGTTGAGGACGTTTGAGGGGTGAATGTAGCACATAGGGATGTGTGTTTGTGAGGCAGAGATCCCGAGTTTGGAGACAGATGTGGAGGAAGTGGTACTCACTAAGCAAGCAGCGTGACGTCCTTTACACCTATAAAAAGACAGCATTTCTATTTCTCTTTATAGTAGTGTTGTATTAACTAGGCTCTACTGTATGTCCCTGTCCTGTGTGTGTATGAACCAGTGATGATTCACTCACCCCCTACTGACCAGGAGATGAGCCAAGCCACCCTGCCTCGCTAGCTCCCAGACTGTCTGGAGGGTAAGATACAATATATAGGTCTATCCATGGGTGGGAGATGGACATTTAAGTTAATCAACACTCTCTTTATTTTACTGACTTGTTGAATGATTGATCCTTCCATCCCTCCATCTCTCCCCAGCATCCCTCTCCTCTGAGGACCCAGTGAGGGGTGGAGCTCAGTCAGAGAGCTGTTGAGGGACTGGTTAGGAAGAACACTTCTACAGCCAGTGAGGTGAGAGGTCACACATGGTTTTGATGGTAAATATTTGCACGCAAGCAAAAAGGAATGTGTTCTGTTATCTATGTTAATTTACATTAATGCAAATTGTCCACCGATATTCATGTAGTTTCTCGGCCCTTTTGGCTGTATGAAAGTTTATTTCCCCTCAGGCACACACATTTGTTCTTTGTTATTATGAAAGTAATTTGTGTAGAATGTACTTTTCCTTCAGCACCATTTTTTTTTTTACATTGCTTATGCATATTCGGTGGCCGTCCAGACATTCACCTGGATTCACCTGGTCAGTCTGTCAAGGAAAGAGCAGCTGTCTATAACGTTTTGTACACTCAGAGTACATACCATGCACAATTTTGACAAGGTGGAAGATGCATACTGAATTTATACTGTTTTTCATACTAAGATGGACGTGTTGCTTTTTCACATATGTATTGGTCAGTTCATTGGTTTTCCAATATGTTGAAGCCATAGATTAAAACAGTAAGAATATGATACGATGTCCAACCCAAATTATAAACTTGTTTTGCTCCATTGTTTGTACACAATATATATGTACAAATAAATTATTAGTTGGTTGCATAGATATTGATGATTAACTACACTGAACAAAAATATAAATGCAATATGCAACAAAAAAACTAAAAAATCAGAGTTACAGTTCATGTAAGGAAATCAGTCAGTTGAAATAAATAAATTGGGCTCTAATCTATGGATTTCACATGACTGTTAGTCACAGATACCTTAAAAAAAAGTTAGGGGTGTGAATCAGAAAACCAGTCAGTATCTGGTGTGACCACCTTTTGTCTCATGCAGCACGACACATCTCCTTCGCATAGTGTTGATCTGGCTGTTGATTGCAGCGTGTGGAATGTTGTCCCACTTCAATGGTTCAGCGAAGTTGCTGAATATTGGCGGGAACTGGAACAAGCTGTCGTACACGTCGATTCAGAGCATCCCAAACATGCTCAATCGGTGACATGTCTGGTGAGTATGCAAGAATTGTGTACATATCCTTGCGACATGTGACCGTGCATTATCATACTGAAACAGGTGATGGCAGCGGATACTTGGCATGACAATGGGCCTCAGGATCTCGTCACGGTATCTCTGTGCATTCAAATTGCCATTGATCAAATGCAATTGTGTTCCTTGTCTGTATATTATGTCTGCCCATACCATAACCCCACCTCCAGATTGGGGCACTGTGTTCACAACGTTGACATCGGCAAACCGCTCGCCATCTACCCGGTACAGTTGAAACCGGGAGGATTCATCCCTTGAGACATAAAAACACACATTTTAGAGTGGCCTTTTATTGTCCCCAGCACAAGATGGCACCTGTGTAATGATCCTGCTGTTAAATCAGCTTCTTGATATGCCACACCTGTCAGGTGGATGGATTGGCAATGGATAAATGCTCACAGGGATGTAAACAAATTTGTGCACAATATGAGAGAAATAAGCTTTTTGTGCATATGGAACATTTCTGGGGTCTGGAGTGATGTATGATTGTTAATACAATTGTTCATAGACCAATTTCTAATACTGTGTTCATGTGTATGCAAATACATTGAAATTACGTTGCTTTCAAGTACATATTTTCACTTTCAACCCAAACCGAATGTAGAAATCATCGTTGTAAAATCGTATTTCTAATTATATAAAAATACGTATTTTCAACCAAAACTGAACGTAGATTGGACGTCGGGCACAGTCGTCTTTTCAACTACATTTTGTAAGGTGGGATATCTCTCTATTAGAATACTTTGGAACTGATGTCCTGGTGTTTTACTGTAAGTTCCCCCCCTAAAATATGTTTTAATCAGAAAACTTTGGGGGGCAAATACAATGAACCGCGGGACGCCAGTTACGGAAGCGTGGCCTGAGCAGACTTGTGGCCTCCTGTAATGTGTCAATGCTCTTGCCTAGTATTGGAGAGTTTAAGAGACTATTTGAAGAAAGGTGTCCATGTGCGCGCACGCAATTGCATCTTTTTAGTCGCGCGCTGTCTATCATAAGGTGAGAAAGCAGCACGTGAACACATTTACGAAGAGCAATTTGCTGTAACAAAGGTATGTTGCCTTGTACAATCATTTCTCAGGAATACAACAATTAGGCTATATTTTATTAGTTTGGTTCTTTACCTTGTTGTGTTTTCATCACGTTTAAATAGCTACAAACCTGCAACAATGAAGAGTTTTGGAAGCATCATGTCAAAACTCTTTGTTGCAGTCAACTAGCTACCGTTCGCAGAGCTGGCAACATTAGCTAACTAGCATTCGCTAGCTAATAAATGCAATGGCAATTGGATTAGCTAGCAAGTGCACTGCATTGCATGATCGATCAAGTGCAAGACTGGCCACACACGTATATGTAAATTAGTTTGAATAAACCACCAGTCACATTGTTTTGTTTTCCCCTGTGCCCTCATTTACAGTAACAGCATCTAGCTATTTACAGTAGCACCACCTTCAGCGTCTAACTATTTGCAGACATGGTAACAGCAGTACAGTGTGTGATAGCCAAGTTGCTGGCCCCCTTATGGCGAAAGGTAGAGGACTATGAAGAGGATGGGTTCTACGGGGCAGGTACGTCTACAAATGAGTTCACCAAGCAGCCTGACAGCTTCTCAATGCACCTGTCCTGTTTGTCAACAGCATATTAGTTATATAAATCCCAGAATGATAGTTCCAACACTGACAGTGCCTACAACCCACCTGTTCTCAAAATAATTTTAATTACTTTTCTGTGTCAAAAACCTCCAAATGAGTTAGTCAAAACCCTTGACAATTAAGTTTTTCAATCCATTGGAATGATCAATAACCAGTCATAATATTTTGTGTGTCAGGGATGGAGGAGATCCGCAACCTGCGCTGCGGCGTGGTGACCCTACTGTGTCAGGACTACGGCATGATCGACGACGATGTCTACTTCACCACTGGAGAGGTGCTGGGAGGGGTGCCTCTCAGGGTCGGGGATGCAGTCAACGGCCTTGCCGTACGAGACAGTGCCCAAGGAGGGTGGAAAGCTCTGAGGGTGAGACACTTTGACCAAGGCCTCACTTTAACCAGTATTTTTGATATGTATGAAGATGAGACCTTGGCTGGGTCTCACTACTTTAAATCAGTTCCTTACTCCATATCCTGGCCTTAATTACAATTGCCAGGTGAAATAACTAGAGCCCGACAGATGGGATTTTTTTGGGTCAGATTTTAATGGAAATATTCATAGATAACTGATATATCTGCCAGTATTTTTATTATAGCTGGAATAATAAAATACAAATGTCTTATGGATTGTGCTTAAAACAGCCCTACAAAGATACTCTAATATGCACGTTCGGTTCACTACTGGCTGTAAGCGAACAAGTGATGCGTGTTAAGAGCAATACTGGCTGTATCCAAGAATCAGCCAATCTAACTAGCTATCTATGAACTAATGTTTTCCCTCTACAGTATGTGGTTAATTTTCAGAATGAGAATGATTAGGTGAAAATGAGGTGTTGCTTGTTAAACAAGTGGATTCATGGATGAAGTGTAGCTGGAGCTGGGCCTGGTTTAAGCTGGATGCCACTATAGAGGTGAAAGGACCACACACTTTCCCTCTTTCTCACTTTTTCAATACGGTGGGAAGTAAAGGGTATGCCAGGTGTACTCTCTACCTGAAAGATATCAATTATGCCAACAAAGGGTCTCATGCTCTGCTGCTGACACAATTTAGAACAGATGTCCATATGTAATAACGTGCAGTGTAGTCCAAAGCTATTGCTTTTGTTGTGTTGAACTTGACATACAGTTGTGTGTGAGTGAGGGGATAATTTTAGTTTTTACTCAGTGAGCGTTATTTTTTCACACATATAGCCTTGTGCACTTGATCGATGTCTACTATAGTGGCCACTATAATCGTAGCCACTAATAGAGAAAAAAATAGAATGTCTGTTTGTTTCTTCTATTTCTACTTTAAGATTATTTGTTTCCCCCAAGTGCAACATTTAGATGTTTGGGCACAAGCGTTCTATTGTCTATTCTAAAGGCTGTCATGGCTAACTGCAATATTAATGTATTGTTTTTATCTCTGGACTTGAGTGTCATTTGCAGTAAAGTCTAGGCACCAAATAACATTGGATTGCTTTTTTAAAATGTTTTATTTATTTCACCTTTATTTAACCAGGTAGGCAAGTTCTCATTTACAACTGCGACCTGGCTAAGACAAAGCAAAGCAGTGCGACAAAAAACAACACAGAGTTACACATGAGAATAAAACAAAAGTACAGTCAATAACACAATAGAGAATCTTTATATAGAGTGTGCAAATGTAGTGCAAAAAAGGTTAGGAAGGTAGGACAATAAATAGGCCATAGTGGCAAAATAAGTTACAGATTAGAATTAACACTGGAGTGATAGATGTGCAAATAGAGATACTGGAGTTTAAAATGAGCTAAAATAATAAATATGGGGATGAGGTAGTAGGGTGGGCTATTTACAGGTGCTGTGATTGATAAGCAGCTCTGACAGCTGATGCTTAAAGTTAGTGAGGGAGATAGGAACCTCTAGCTTCAAGGATTTTTGCAGTTCGTTCCAGTCATTGGCAGCAGAGAACTGGAAGGAATGGCGGCCAAAGGAGGTGTTGGCTTTGGGGGTGACCAGTGAAATATACCTGCTGGAGCGCATGCTACGGGTGGGTGTTGCTATGGTGACCAGCGAGTTGAGATAAGGCGGGGATTTACCTAGTAAAGATGATGACCTGGAGCCAGTGGGTTTGGTGACGAATATGTAATGAGGGCCAGCCAACGAGAGAATACAGGTCGCAGTGGTGGGTAGTATATGGGGCTTTGGTAACAAAACGGATGGCACTGTGATAGATTACATCCAATTTGCTGAGTAGAGTGTTGGAGGCTATTTTGTAAATGACATCACCGAAGTCAAGGATCGGTAGGATAGTCAGTTTTACAAGGGCATGTTTGGCAGCATGAGTGAAGGAAGCCCTGTTGCGGAATAGGAAGCCGATTCTAGATCTAATCTTGGACCGGAGATGGTCAATGTGAGTCTGGAAGTTGATTTTACAGTCTAACCAGACGCCTAGGTATTTGTAGGTGTCAACGTATTCCAAGTCATACCCGTCGAGAGTAGTGATGATAGTCCGGTGGGCGGGTGTGGGCAGCGTTTGATTGAAAAGCATGCACTTAGTTTTACTAGCATTTAAGAGCAGTTGGAGGCCATGGAAGGAGTGTTGTATGGCATTGAAGCTTGCCTGAAGGTTAGCCAACACAGTGTCCAGAGAGGAGCCAGATTTATACAGAATGGTGTTGTCTGCATAGAGATGGATCAGAGAGTCACCAGCAGCAAGAGCGACATCGTTGATGTATATAGAGCAAAGGGTTGGCCCAAGAATTGAACCCTGTGGCACCCCCGTAGAGACTGCAAGAGGACCGGACAATAGGCCCTCCGATTTGACACACTGAACTCTGTCTGAGAAGTAGTTGGAGAACCAGGCAAGGCAGTCACTTGAGAAACCAAGGCTGTTGAGTCTGTTTATTGACATTTTCGATTATCGTGAATTTATCGGTGGTGACAGTGTTTGCTAGCCTCAATGCAGTGGGCAACTGGGAGGATATACTCTTATTCTCCATGGACTTTACAGTGTCCCAGAACTTTTTGGAGTTAGTACTACAGGATGCACATTTCTGTTTGAAAAAGCTGGCCTTTGCTTTTCTAACTGACTGTGTGTATTTGTTCCTGACTTCCCTGAAAAGTTGCATATCGCGGGGGCTATGCTAATGCAGTGCGCCACAGGATGTTTTTGTGTTGGTCAAGTGCAGTCAAGTCTGTGGTGAACCAAGGGCTATATCTGTTCTTAGTTCTAAGTTTTTTGAAAGGGGCATGCTTATTTAGGATGGTGAGGAAAGCACTTTTAAAGAACAACCAGGCATCCTCAACTGAAGGGATGAGGTCAATATCCTTCCAGGATACCTGGGCCAAATCGATAAGAAAGGCCTGCTCGCAGAAGTGTTTTAGGGACCGTTTGACAGTGATAAGGGGTGGACATTTGACCACGGACCAATTACGAACGCAGGCAATGAGGCAGTGATCGCTGAGATCCTGGTTGAAAACGGAGGAGGTGTATTTGGGAGGGCAGGTTAGTCAGGATGATATCTATGATGGTACCCATGTTTACGGATTTAGGGTTGTACCTGGTAGGTTCCTTGATAATTTGTGTGAGATTGAGGGCATCTATCTTAGATTGAAGGACAGCCGGGGTGTTAAGCATATCCCAGTTTAAGTCACCTAACAGTACAAACTCTGAAGATAGATGGGGGGGGGGCAATCAATTCACATATGGAGTCCAGGACACAGCAGGGGGCTGAGGGGGGTCTGTAACAGGCAGCAACAATGAGACTTATTTCTGTTTGGGCACAGACCTGGACAGTATGACAGAACTCTGCAGGTTCTCTCTGCAGTAGATTGCTACTCTTCTATCTTGACGGGAAAGTTTGTAGTTGGGGATGGAAATGTCAGAATTTTTGGTGGCCTTCCTGAGCCAGGATTCAGACACAGCTAGGACATCCAGGTTGGCGGAGTGTGCTAAAGCAGTGAATAAATCAAACTTAGGGAGGAGGCTTCTGATGTTAACATGCAAGAAACCAAGGCTCTTACGGTTACAGAAGTCAGAAAATGAGAGCGCCTGGGGAATAAGTGTAGTACTGGGGGCTACAGGACCTGGGTTTACCTCTACATCACCAAAGGAACAGAGGAGGAGTAGGATAAGGGTGCGGCTAAAGGCTTTAAGAACTGGACGTCTAGTGCGTTGGGTTCCTTATGTAACCGGTGTGAAACGGCTAGCTATTTAGCGGTGCGCGCTAGTAGCGGTTCAATCTTTGACGTCACTCGCTTTGAGACCTTGAAGTCTGCGGCTTTTGTGGCGCGATGGTTAACAATGCTTCAAGGTTGACTGTTGTCGAAGTGTGCAGAGGGTCGCTGGTTCGAGCCCAGGTAGGGACAAAGCAACACTGTTACATTTATATTTTTTAGCTGTTAGGTTTACATTAACCACTTTTTATTTTACACACAGAGACTGGTCATATTCTTGGTTGTTTAATTAGTTAAAACCTAGAAATTAACATTTTAAAACTGATATTTATTTTTTTATTAATGTTTGCACAATGGATGCTACGCCCAACACCCTACCATGACACTTCACGTAGCAGTATATGGCCAGTGCGCATTTTTTGCACTTTATTGAGCTGGCAAGCTTCTTTCTAATCAGCGCTCACCGTAGAAGCAGTAACAGTTAGTTCACAGTTGTTCACTCCTCTCCGACTGGTGTAGTTGGGTGACGGTGTCGAGTCTCTCTGAGGCACTCTAAGTCAAGATAGGCTTATAGCCATGTAAAGAGCGCCCTCTTCAGGACAAATAATGAGATAAAAAAAAAAGTGGTTTGTGTGTGGTTTCTCTGCATCTTATCGGTGGATTAAACGCAGATACAAATACGTTCGTAAAAGGCTAATATCAGCCGATAATATCAGTCAACCGATAAATTGGTCGGGCTCTAGAAATTACTATAGGTTTCAACAATGTATTTTTTTTTTTTACAATATGTTATTCGAGACACTTCAAATCAGTGGTTGTGAAGGAATGGAGAAAGGAGCTTATTGAAGAGTATTGGGACACATCCCCCTTGCTTGTCATGTACGTTACAACCATAGAGGTACATACGACGTTCTGTGGTTACAACTGTGGCCATACTGTTCCTCAGGTGGAGAAGAACGCTGATGCCTGGGAGGATGGAGGGGGAGGAGCCTCCCTGGAGGCAGACAGCAACCAGCTCCGTCCTCTGATTGGCACTGTGACGTCATGTGACGGGGACGGTGGCTTCATCAATCAGACCACTTTTTTCCCGCGACACGCTCTTTGTGATGGTAACTGTCAACGATAGAAATAGATTTACTTCTATTTGTGTTCTATTAATATGCTGTTTAACCTTTAATTTTATATTCTATGCTTCCTTTTTTAAATTCCTTGCAACCTGTCCAATAGGTTTTGAACCCATGAAAGGGGACTGGGTCCAGGCCCAGTACTTTATTAGTCCCACCCAGTGGAGCAGCCAGGCCCGCTCTGTGTCCCCCTTACGCTACCGCCGCATGGACCAGGTCAGTCCCTCCTCTAGAACCCCATTTAATGTACAGTGGGGAGAACAAGTATTTGATACACTGCCGATTTTGCAGGTTTTCCTACTTACAAAGCATCCAGAAAATCACATTGTATGATTTTTAAATAATTAATTTGCATTTTATTGCATGACATAAGTATTTGATCACCTACCAACCAGTAAGAATTCCGTCTCTCACAGACCTGTTAGTTTTTCTTTAAGAAGCCCTCCTGTTCTCCACTCATTACCTGTATTAACTGCACCTGTTTGAACTCGTTACCTGTATAAAAGACACCTGTCCACACACTCAATCAAACAGACTCCAACCTCTCCACAATGGCCAAGACCAGAAAGCTGTGTAAGGACATCAGGGATAAAATTGTAGACCTGCACAAGGCTGGGATGGGCTACAGGACAATAGGCAAGCAGCTTGGTGAGAAGGCAACAACTGTTGGCGCAATTATTAGAAAATGGAAGAAGTTCAAGATGACGGTCAATCTCCCTCGGTCTGGGGCACCATGCAAGATCTCACCTCGTGGGGCATCAATGATCATGAGGAAGGTGAGGGATCAGCCCAGAACTACACGGCAGGACCTGGTCAATGACCTGAAGAGAGCTGGGACCACATTCTCAAAGAAAACCATTAGTAACACACTACGCCGTCATGGATTAAAATCCTGCAGAACACGCAAGGTCCCCCTGCTCAAGCCAGCGCATGTCCAGGCCTGTCTGAAGTTTGCCAATGACCATCTGGATGATCCAGAGGAGGAATGGGAGAAGGTCATGTGGTCTGATGAGACAAAAATAGAGCTTTTTGGTCTAAACTCCACTCGCCGTGTTTGGAGGAAGAAGAAGGATGAGTACAACCCCAAGAACACCATCCCAACCGTGAAGCATGGAGGTGGAAACATCATTCTTTGGGGATGCTTTTCTGCAAAGGGGACAGGACGACTGCACCGTATTGAGGGAAGGATGGATGGGGCCATGTATCGCGAGATCTTGGCCAACAACCTCCTTCCCTCAGTAAGAGCATTGAAGATGGGTCGTGGCTGGGTCTTCCAGCATGACAACGACCCGAAACACACAGCCAGGGCAACTAAGGAGTGGCTCCGTAAGAAGCATCTCAAGGTCCTGCAGTGGCCTAGCCAGTCTCCAGACCTGAACCCAATAGAAAATCTTTGGAGGGAGCTGAAAGTCCGTATTGCCCAGCGACAGCCCCGAAACTTGAAGGATCTGGAGAAGGTCTGTATGGAGGAGTGGGCCAAAATCCCTGCTGCAGTGTGTGCTAACCTGGTCAAGAACTACAGGAAACGTATAATCTCTGTAACTGCAAACAAAGGTTTCTGTACCAAATATTAAGTTCTGCTTTTCTGATGTATCAAATACTTATGTCATGCAATAAAATGCAAATTAATTACTTAAAAATCATACAATGTGATTTTCTGGATTTTTGTTTTCCGTCACTCACAGTTGAAGAGTACCTATGATAAAAATTACAGACTTCTACATGCTTTGTAAGTGGGAAAACCTGCAAAATCGGCAGTGTATCAAATACTTGTTCTCCCCACTGTATTTATTTGTTCATTCATTCCTTGCGAATGGCATTTGAACATTGTCTCACTGAAGACATGGCAACGTACAGTACCTAAATGTTTCCTGCCCATGGACTTTGATCTGGAGTCCAATTATCAACCTCATGTCCACATTAATGTGATGATACAAACTTCTAGTCTCATCCCCTGCACTCCCCCTCCCCTACCCAGGTTCGTGTGTCCAGTGTGTTTGGCAGCAGTGGGGTGGTGGAGGACAGTGTGTTCTTCAGCCTGGACAACCTGCTGCTTCCTGCCAGGTACCGTCCCTCCCCTGGGGACATGGTCAGTCTGGTGGTGGTGGAGAGCAGCCAGTCCTTTTACTGCTGGAGGGCCCTGTGCATGGCTCCCAGCGAACACAGGTAAATAACAACATCAACACAGTCTTGCTGGAGGGCCCTGTGCATGGCTCCCAGCGAACACAGGTAAATAACAACATCAACACAGTCCTGCTGGAGGGCCCTGTGCATGGCTCCCAGCGAACACAGGTAAATAACAACATCAACAGAGTCCTGCTGGAGGGCCCTGTGCATGGCTCCCAGCGAACATAGGTAAATAACAACATCAACACAGTCCTGCTGGAGGGCCTTGTGCATGGCTCCCAGCGAACACAGGTAAATAACAACATCAACACAGTCTTGCTGGAGGGCTCTGTGCATGGCTCCCAGCGAACACAGGTAAATAACATCAACACAGTCCTGCTGGAGGGCTCTGTGCATGGCTCCCAGCGAACACAGGTAAATAACAACATCAACACAGTCCTGCTGGAGGGCCCTGTGCATGGCTCCCAGCGAACACAGGTAAATAACAACATCAACACAGTCCTGCTGGAGGGTCCTGTGCATGGCTCCCAGCGAACACAGGTAAATAACAACATCAACACAGTCTTGCTGGAGGGCCCTGTGCATGGCTCCCAGCGAACACAGGTAAATAACAACATCAACACAGTCCTGCTGGAGGGCCCTGTGCATGGCTCCCAGCGAACACAGGTAAATAACAACATCAACACAGTCCTGCTGGAGGGCCCTGTGCATGGCTCCCAGCGAACACAGGTAAATAACAACATCAACACAGTCCTGCTGGAGGGCCCTGTGCATGGCTCCCAGCGAACACAGGTAAATAACAACATCAACACAGTCCTGCTGGAGGGCCCTGTGCATGGCTCCCAGCGAACACAGGTAAATAACAACATCAACACAGTCCTGCTGGAGGGCCCTGTGCATGGCTCCCAGCGAACACAGGTAAATAACAACATCAACACAGTCCTGCTGGAGGGCCCTGTGCATGGCTCCCAGCGAACACAGGTAAATAACAACATCAACACAGTCTTGCTGGAGGGCCCTGTGCATGGCTCCCAGCGAACATAGGTAAATAACAACATCAACACAGTATTTAATGCTTTATTGAATTATGACTCGGGCCACTAACCTACACCCTTACTCTCTGATTTTTTTTCCTCTGACAGTATGAATAGTGCCAATACCAGGTCCATCCCAGAGGCGAAGATCAATAGTCTCCTGGAGGACAAGGGGGGCCTGGTAGTTGGTGACAAGACCCACTTTGGGCCTCTGCTGCTGGGAGAGAGCCGGGAGCTGGTGGTCTGGATACAGTGAGTCAGCCATGGAGTGTCTACTTGTCTTAAATGAGAGAGAACTACCCTGTAAATCTGTAAATACACTGATGAAAGCTTTTGTAGAATTGTGTTTATTTTAGTGCATTCGGAAAGTATTCAGATCTTTTCCCTTTGTTACGCTTGTTACGTAACATTTTGTTACGCTACAGACTTTTTTTAAATTGGATTTTAAAACCAAAACTATCCTTATCTGTCTGTACATAATAGGTTTATAGAAATGTTTGCTAATTTATCAAAAATAAAAAACAGAAACACCTTATTCACATAAGTATTCAGACCCTTTGCTATGAGACTCAAAGTTGATCTCAGGTTCATCCCATTTTCATTGATCATCCTTGAGATGATTGATTTGGAAAGTTACACACCTGTCTCTATAAGATCCCACAGTTGACAGTGCATGTCAGAGCAAGCAATAACCAAGCCATGAGGTCGAAGGACTTGTCCGTAGAATTCAGAGGCAGGATTGTGTTGAGGCACAGATCTGGGGAAGGGCACCAAGAACACAGTGGCCTCCATCATTCATAAATGGAAAATGTTTGGAACCACCAAGAATCTTCCTAGAGCTGGCTTGGTCAGGGAGGCGACCAAGAACCTGATGGTCACTTGGCAGGGATTGGGAGACTAGCGGCAGGGATTGGGAGACTAGCGGCAGGGATTGGGAGACTAGCGGCAGGGATTGGGAGACTAGTCAGGATCGAGGCAAAGATTAATGGAGCAAAGTACAGGGAGATCCTTGATGAAAACCTGCTGCAGAGTGCTCAGGACCTCAGACTGGGGCGAAGATTCACCTTCCAACAGGACAACAACCCTAAGCCCACAGCCAAGACAATGCATTAGTGGCTTTGAGACAAGTCTCTGAATGTCCTTTAGTGGCCCAGCCAGAGCCCGGACTTGAATCCGATTGAACGTCTCTGGAGAAACCTAAAAATGTCTGTGCAGCAATGCTCCCCATCCAACCTGATGGAGCATGAGCGGATGTGTAGAGAAATGTGCCAAGCCTGTAGCGTCATACCCAAGAAGACTCGATGCTGCCAAAGGTGCTTCAACAAAGTACTGAGTAAAGGGTCTGAATACTTAAGTAAATGTGATATTCCAGTTTTATTTTAAATACATTTGCGAAGAATAAGAAGCTGTTTTTGCTTTGTCTATGTTATTGTGTGTAGATTGATGAGACATTTTAGAATACGGCTGTAGTGTAACAAAATGTGGAAAAGTCAAGGGGTCTGAGTACTTTCCGAAGGCACTGTATATATTAATCTGATATAATCAGGTAAAAAACTGGGTTAATGATTCTGCAATCGGGGGCAGAGAACTGCAGAAAAAATGAAAACATATACATACATTTTAATCAAGGCATCATCACAGTTAGTAAATAGTGTAAATTAAATTTTTATAAGTTGACAGGTTAAGTGCCGAGTCAGGTAGAGGGAAGAGCAGTCGATAAACTGCTTGAGTCAGACAGAACTTGCTTAGGCTTGTAAGAAGAGGAATTTGTAAGCTTCAGTGTAACTTTTTTTCAAAAATGTAGAAGGTTCACAAGCAGTCATAGAGGTATCTTAAAAATGTGCTTTATTTGGCCTTCTGAGTGTGGCTACAGACCCGTGTTTGATCCCAAGCTGTGTCGCAGCCGGCCGCACAATTGGCCAAGTGTTGTCCGGGTTAGGGGAGGGTTTGGCCGGCCGTGATGTCCTTGTCCCGTCGCTCTCTAGCGACTCCTTGTGGCGGTCCGGACACATGCATGCTGACTTCGGTTGCCAGCTGTACGGTGTTTCCTCCGACACATTGGTGCAGCTGGCTTCCGGGTCAGGAAGCAGTGCTGCATGGCAGGTTGTGTTTCAGAGGACACATGGCTCTCGACCTTCGCCTCTCCCGAGTCGTCTTTACGGGAGTTGCAGCGATGGAACAAGATTTAGGTTTCTTATTCAGATAGTACATCATTTTCAATCCATTATAGAGTCAGTTTTCCTTGCTTTGGCCCAGGCCTGGGTTTTTTTTATCTGTATGAGCGCATATCTAACCCTTGGTTTTCTTTGGAGCCATCTTTGACTGAATAAAAGGGGTGTGTTTATCTGCCAGAGAAATCAATATTGAGGATACATTTTCTAGATCCAACTCGGTGTCAGGGATACAGGAGACAGTGGATAATTTAGAATAGAACATGCCATATAAAAACCCTTGAGGAGAAAAGTTAATGTTTATCTAAATTAAACGAGGATTAGTATTTTGCTCTTTGGTATCTAATACATACTATGGGACATTAATCGCTGAGATCATATGCAAATAATCCACTAGACAATTATTTATGGAACTACAGTGCTGTCACAAATCATGGCACATACGGGGCATTTGGAAAGTATTCAGACCCCTTGACTTTTTCAAAATGTTGTTACATTACAGCCTTATTCTAAAATGGATTAAAAAAAATAAAACACAATACCCCATAATGACAAGGCAAAAACAGGTTTTTAGAATTTTTTGCACATTTTATTAAAAATAGAAAACTGAAGTATCACTTTTTACGTAAGTATTCAGACCCTTTAATCAGAACTTTGTTGAAGCACCTTTGGCATTGATTACAGCCTCGAGTCACCTGTATATGGGGAGTTTCTCCCATTATTCTCTGCAGATTGTCTCAAGCTCTGTCAGGTTGGATGGGGAGCGTCGCTGCACAGCTATTTTCAGGTTCTCCAGAGATGTTCCATCAGGTTCAAGTCCCTGCTCTGGCTGGGCCACTCAAGGACATTGAGACTTGTCCTGAAGCCACTCCTGCATTGTCTTGGCTCTGTGCTTAGGGTAGTTGTCCTGTTGGAAGGTGAACCTTTGCCCCAGTCTTAGGTCCTGAGCGCTCTGGAGCAGGTTTTCATCAAAGATCTCTCTCTGTACTTTGCTCCGTTCATCTTTCCCTCAATCATGACTAGTCTCTCGCTGAAAAACATCCCCACAGCATGATGCTGCCACTACCATGCTTCACCGTAGGGATGGTGCCAGGTTTTCTCCAGATTTGAAGCTTGTCATTCAGGCCAAAGAGTTCAATCTTGGTTTCATCAGACCAGAGAATCTTGTTTCTCATGGTCTAAGAGTCTTTAGACTCAACTCCAAGCGGGCTGTCATGTTCCTTTTACTGAGCAGTGGCTTCCGTCTGGCCACTCTACCATAAAGGCCTGATTGGTGGAGTGTTGCAGAGATGCTTGTCCTTCTGGAAGGTTCTCCCATCTCCACAGAAGAACTCTGGAGCTCTGTCAGAGTGACCATCGGGTTCTTGGTTATGTCCCTGACCAAGGCCCTTCTCCCCCGATTGCTCAGTTTGGACAATTCCTTTGACCTCATGGCTTAGTTTTTGCTCTTGACATGCACTGTCAACTGTGGGACCTTTTTATATAAACAAGTATTTGCTTTCCAAATCATGTCTAATCAATTTAATTTATCACAGGTGGACTCCAATCAAGTTGTAGAAACATCTCAAGGATGATCAATGGAAACAGGATGCACCTGAGCTCAATTTCGAGTCTCATAGCAAAGGGGTCTGAATACTTATGTAAATAAGGTATTTTTTATTTTTAATACATTTGCAAAAAATTCTAAACCTGTTTTTCCCTTTGTCATTATGGGGTATTGTGTGTAGATTGAGGATTTTTATTTAATAATTTTTAGAATGAGGTTGTAACGTAACAAAATGTGGAAAAAGGGAAGGCGTCTGAATACTTTCCGATTGCACTGTATTCTCTTTTCCCTTGACAGGAACCAAGGCTCTGAGACCCATAGACTGAAGTGCTGTGAGTTTGCTGGCTGGGACTCAGAGGAGCAGTTCACCCTAGGGACTGTGACGGACCCACCAGGACAAAGAAAGGGGGTTGTACAGCTCCCTGCTCTAACACAGATCCTCTATCGGGGTATTCAGGGCCTATCCGGCAAGCGCACCCCCATGGTGGGTCCCGCTCTCTACCCGCGGTCCGGGTCTACTGGGCCTACTGTACTGCTCCATGGTGTTGGGAAGGAAATGAGTGAGATAGATGGAGATGTGGTTGGAGAAAATGGTGAGGCTCATCAGGACACTGTTCACGAGCCTGCCATTCGGACAGAGGAGCGAGACGTGGAGATCGCACCAGGGGAGAAGGTATCTGTGAAAGTGGGCTGCCGAGCCAAGTAAGTCATGCTTAGCTAGCTGCTACAACATAAGTTTGATATAGTCGTCTATTTCTGGTGGTATCACTATTATCTGACTGAATCGATTTCTTCGAAAAATTCAGGTTTTTAAAACCATGATTTATGTATCCCTCCGCCCTACCCTAGGAACTTGGGGCGTTGTGCAGAGCTGCTGCTCCTGCACTTTCCCTCTTTCACCATCGGGAGGCGTCTGGAGGTCACAGTAGGTAGTAAAGAGGAGAGTCTTCTCCAGCCCGTTGCTCCCTACTGCCCGGCAGCCCCACTGCCCCTACCTCAGGCTGCCCAGGTGGTCACTGTGATGGCTGCACATCCACCTCAACGGTAAACTACACCCTGATAGTGTCTCGGTTCTGTATTATGTCGTAAAGCATGTTCGGCCTATCTGCAAACCACATTTCCCTATAGAATAATGAAGATTACCTTGACTAGTTGGTGACACTGTCCACCAACGTTCTCTCTATAATCAGAAATATATCCCTAACCTAGTTACTCTATCCATGTCGGACATGTTGAATGATGACAGTTTGGTCCACGTTGTTGAATTACACCTCTCTCCTGTGTAGCTAGATAAAGTCACTAGCATATGACTTTCTATTCTTATTTTGTATTTCACAGGCTGACTAAGCGCCACCTGCCTAACTTCCTGAGTAACTACCCAGTGCCCCAGGCTCTACGGGACTGTATGGAGGCCGACAGTGATGTTTTGGTGGCCCAGCCATGTCTAGGAGAGGTAAGGGAACCACACCTTAACTCAGAATTAAGTCTTCTATCATCAATGGAATGCTTTGTTCCCGCCAGCCTATTTGGAATTCGGCTCCAATTATTTTATTTTGATTGACAAAGACGCTCTGGATTTTGATATGGGGGCCTTTGCGCCTCCACTGTAAAATAATGGATTAGCTTCCCTCTCTCTCTGCCAGACTCTGTCGGCGGCCAACATGCGTCTCCGTTTCTCGTCCCTTCTGTGGCTGGAGGAGCTACAGGCTGAGAGGGAGCTCAGGGAGTTCAGCATCAGTGGAGCCCTCCTCAGGAGAGGCGCCATATATCTGCACCTAGAGGTGCTCGGCCTGGCTGAGGGCAGGCCCAGTCTCTTCATAGGTATGTGTTGAGTCTTAATTATGGCTTGGCTGTCTACAGAACCTATTGTAACATGAGACTTGTAATAAAAATAAGATGTTTGATTGTCACACACACAGATATAGGTACAGTGAAATGTGTTGTTTTACAGTCAGCCGTATTTGTATTTATTTTATTTAACTAGTCAAGTCAGTTAAGGGCAAATTCTTATTTACAATGACGGCCTACCTACAGGGTCACCCCTGGAGCAAATTAGGGTTAAGTGCCTTGCTCAAGGACACAGTTTTTCACCTTGTCGGCTCGGGTATTCGAACCAGTGACCTTTCGGTTATTGGCCCAACGCTCTAACCGCTAGGCTACCTGCTGCCCCATACTTGAATTAAGATATAGTGTTTTGTCTGCTCTACAGGTGACAGAGTGGCACTAAAGAAGCCAATCAATGGAGGCGTGGTGATGGAGTACATCGGTTACGTCACAGAGGTACTCAAGAGTTTTTAATCTTCTTTGAGTTTTGCTTTCAGCTCTATTTCTCCTTGTGCTTTGACCCGAACACTGTTTATGGATCATATCCACAGATCAGTGACGAGGACGTGAGTCTGAGGGTGAACACGGAGTTTCAGCATGGCTACTTGGGAGAGCCTCTAGATGTTGAGTTTACCTTCAACAGGTACCTGCCTTGTCATAGTTCTGGGAAGGATCCTTTCTGTCTCTACCTATGTTGATCTCTGTTCCTTTATCATAGAAAAAGTGTGACAGGTTGAAAGGATATGGATTATGTTTGTGTTGACAGTATATGGATTATTTATGTATGATGTTTGTGTTGACAGTAAATGAATTATGTATGATGTTTGTGTTGACAGGTTGTCCATGAGGAGATGCCACTTAGCACTGGACCAGAGCAAGCACTTTGAAGAGAATGGTGATCTTGGCTTTTTTTTTTTTCTCTCAATCCCATTTCCAATATATTTAGTCAATATTGTCTCTCCCTATCCCCGACCCCTGATAACTTTATTTCCTGTCTGGTCTGTTCCACCTCTGATTGTGCGTCCTCTCCTCTCTTCCCAGTGTTCTTCCCCAAAGCCGTGCGGCTTCAGGTCCCTCTATGGACGGGAGAGTGGGGTCCAGAGGAGGTGAAAGAGGGGACCCCCACAACCGATGGGGTGAAGATGTCAAGCGTCTCCATTGACATGGTCTCAAAGGCCACACAAACCAAACCAGGTGATATAAGCATTGGGACTGCTTCATTCTGACAGCACAGAAATTCTCTGTATACTACAGCTGCTGAAGTGTCAGAAACCTAAATGGCATTAGAACTTGTGTCCTGACTAGGACAGTTCAGTACATTTGAATGAATGATCAGTGATTGAGAGGGGAATTAGCATTGAGCCTCTTTCATTCTCTCAGATTCCAGGCTGTCTTCTAAACCCATCCCTAACCCAGGCCAGTTATTCAACCAGCAGCTGAACCCGTCTCAGAGGGAAGCAGTGAAGCGTATCCTGGCAGGGGAGTGTCGGCCCACTCCGTACATCCTGTTTGGACCCCCAGGGACAGGAAAGACTATCACCCTCATAGAGTCCATACTACAGGTAGTCCATACAACCTGGGAGGTAGCCTAGCGGTTAAGAACGTTTGGCCAGTAACCAAGAGGTCGCTGGTTTGATTCCTTGAGCCGACTAAGGTAAAAACCTGTTGATGTGCCCTTGAGGAGGGCACTTAACCCTCCTATTGATACTGTAAGTCACTCTGGATAAGAGCATCTGCTAAATGACTTAAATGTAAAATGTAAACCCAATGGATATCAAATTGTATTTGTCACATGCTTCATGAACAACAGGTGTAGACTAACAGTGAAATGCTAACAGTACTTCCCAACAATGCAGAGAGACAAATTTATCACCTGACCTGGGTTCAAATAGGATTGGTTTTCTTTCAAATATTTTGACTGTTTGGTTCAGCCTGCCCATTGAGTTTGCACTTTTAGTATGTTTCATTGATTCCATGGCACCTGACAAGCACAATCAGGTTTCTTGTATTTGTTTATTTACAACAGTTTCCCTCATTTTAGTTCCTTGAATAAATAATAGTGGCCTCCTTCCATAGGTTTATCACCGCCTGCCCAGTAGTCGTGTGCTGGTGTGCACTCCCTCAAACAGTGCTGCAGACCTCGTCTGTATCCGGCTCCATGAAAGTGGGTACTTGAATGCTGCCAGCCTGGCCCGCGTCAACGCCTCCTGTCGACAGGAAGAGGTACTGCACCCATTGCCGCCTCAGGAATTTCATTTTTTTTTCTACCAGTTCGTGCCTCTGTCTGTATCGCATTGCCCTCTATCTCCGTAGGCCATCCCAGAGGTTCTAAGGCAGTACTCTCAGGCTGGGGAGGACATCCGACACGCCTCCTTTCACAGGATTGTGGTCAGCACCTGTTCCAGCGCCGGCATGTTCTACCAGATTGGACTGCGGTGAGGGAGGGTGATACGGCTCAATGTTAACCTCTCTAACCAGAGGAAATGTAACTGTAGTAAACCTCTAACTAAGATCATTGTCTCTTTGCTGTGTTTCCGCAGTGTGGGTCATTTCACCCATGTGTTTCTGGATGAGGCTGGCCAAGCCACGGAGCCAGAGGCACTGATACCCCTGGGGCTTCTGTCAGAGAGAGACGGACAGGTTAGATTAAACACCGAGTGCATCTACAACCACAATACAACCCTTTACTTCAGTGGCGCAACTGTTAAAAAAAACATTGCATATAACTGACACTGCATTTTGTAGCCTCCTGATCAGGAAGTGAGTAATATTTTCTGTTGCTCCCGCTACCTTTTTAGATAGTTCTGGCCGGAGACCCCCGGCAGCTGGGTCCAATTGTGAAGTCCAAGCTTGCGCAGGCATTCGGCCTGGGGGTGTCCCTGCTGGAGAGACTGATGGCCAACCCTCTGTACTCCAGAGAGGGTGGGGCATACAACCCAATGCTGGTGAGTACACACACACACTCCCTGTCAGTAACATGATCATTAAAATCCTGCATAGTGAATCCACCAACAATGAATACAAATTATGCCATTTTTTTTTTTACATTGTAATATTATGTTGAATAATATATGCCTTTTAGCAGACTGTTTTATAGCTTCGTCATGTGTTCAAACATTATACGCATGGATAGCCCCATCGGAAATCAAACCCATGACCTTTGGTGTTGCAAGCATCAAGCTCTACCGACTGCGCCACACAGGACTGCGTTTTAAATGGATGCTACCTAGGGTTGCACATTTTGGGGAATATTCAGAGGTGGAAACTTTCCGTGGGAATTAATGGGAATATATGGGGATTAACGGAAATATGTGCAAATTAAAATTAATACCATTTAAATGTAGATGTTTGCATTGCATATATTTACCATATCATATGGAGACAGAAACATAAACATTTTACCTTATCATAAGTAGTAAAAATCTGTAAAATGATAGTCTAGAAACTAAAGCTTTGGTTGTCTTCCTCTCAGGTTTCCATGTCTTTTCCCTGAACCTCCTCATTGTCCACCTCTTGAACATCAGACTCTGAGGCCTCATCTTCATTGTCACTTTCCAACCTTGTTGAGGATGGCTCGTTGTCAGGCTCAAAAAGCCTCAAATTTGCCCAGATGGCCACCAATTTTTCAACCCTTGTATTGGTCAGCCTGCTGCGTGCTTTGGTGTGTGTGCGTTCCCAAACAAGGACCAGTTACGCTCTGAGGCGGCTGATGTTGGTGGGATTTGGAGGATGATGGAGGCAATGGGAAAGAGCCTCAGATCCACAAAGTCCACCAGTTGGCTGATGAGATATGTTGGCACGACTGCCATATTGCATCTCCATCCCAAAGCCCTTGCTTGGAAGTGTACTTTGCAAGACTGCCAAGAACCTTGCCCTCATCCAGGCCAAGGTGGCGAGACACGCTAGTGATGACACCATAGGCCTTGTTGATCTCTGCACCAGACAGGATGCTCTTGCCAGCATACTTGGGGTCCAACATGTACGCTGCGGCGTGTATGGGCTTCAGGCAGAAGTCTTCACGCTTTTTAATGTATTTCAGAACTGTAGTTTCTTCTGCTTGGAGCAACAGTGAAGTGGGCAGGGCAGTACAGATTTCTTCTCTTACATCTGCAAGCAGTGTCTGAACATCAGACAGGATGGCATTGTCTCCCTCAATCCGTGCAATGGCTACTGCTATAGGTTTCAGGAGTTTCAGGCTGCTAACCACTCTCTCCCAAAATACATCATCCAGGAGGATCTTCTTGATGGGGCTGTCCATATCGGCAGACTGTGTTATGGCCATTTATTGGAGAGACTCCTTCCCGTCCAGGAGACTGTCAAATATGATAACATCACCCCAACGGGTGTTTCTGGGCAGCTTAAATGTGTGGCTCTTATTCTTCTCACTTTGCTTGGTGAGGAAGATTGCTGCTATAACTTGATGACCCTTCACATACCTAACCATTTCCTTGGCTCTCTTGTAGAGTGTATCCATTGTTTTCAGTGCCATGATGTTCTTGAGGAGCAGATTCAATGCATGAGCAGCACAGCCAATGGGTGTGATGTTAGGGTAGGACTCCTCCACTTTAGACCAATCAGCCTTCATGTTTGCAGCATTGTCTGTCACTAGTGCAAATACCTTCTGTGGTCCAAGTCGTTGATGACTGTCTTCATCTCATCTACAATGTAGAGACCGGTGTGTCTGTTGTCCCGTGTGTCTGTGCTCTTGTAGAATACTGGTTGAGGGGCGGAGATTATGTAGTTAATTATTCCTTGCCCACGAACATTCAACCACCCATCAGAGATAATTGCAATACAGTCTGCTTCCTCTATGATTTGCTTGACCTTCACTTGAACTCTGTTGAATTCTGCATCCAGCAAATGAGTAGATAAAGCATGTCTGGTTGGAGGGGTGTATGCTGGGTGAAGAACATTCAGAAATCTCTTCCAATACACATTGCCTGTGAGCATCAGAGGTGAACCAGTTGCATACACAGCTCGAGCAAGAAATTCATCAGCATTTCTCTGACTACGTTCCTCCATTGAGTCAAAAAAACTTCTGATTCCAGGAGGACCATGAGCTGTTGCTATCGATAAGGTGTCTGATTCATAATTTTCACCTCGAATATAAGTAGAGGGACTTTTGTCAGAGGTTGCTTGTTGTGAGCGCTGAGGGAATTTTATGCACTTGGCCAAATCAAATCAAATTTTATTGGTCAAATACACGTGGTTAGCAGATGTTATTGCGGGTGTAGCGAAATGCTTGTATGATGATTCTGCATCTTTGTTGCTTTCTTAACATATGATTTGGCACAGCTTTTCCTTCTACATTAGCTGTAGTGAAATGTTTCCACAGATCAGATAGTGCCCGTATAAAAAAAAATTGTACAAAACAAATACAATTCCATGTACAGTCGTGGCCAAAAGTTTTGAGTATTGGTCTCCACAAAGTTTGCTGCTTCAGTGTTCTTAGATCTTTGTCAGTAGTTACTATGGTACACTGAAGTATAATTACAATTATTCCATAAGTGTCATATTTGCAGTGTTGACCCTTCTTTTTCAAGACCTCTGCAATCCGCCCTGGCATGCTGTCAATTAACTTCTGGGCCACATCCTGACTGATGGCAGGCCATTCTTGCATAATCAATGCTTGGAGTTTGTCAGAAGTTGTGGGTTTTTGTTTGTCCACCCGCTTCTTGAGGATCGACCACAGGTTCTCAATGGGATTAAGGTCTGGGGAGTTTCCTGGCCATGGACCCAAAATGTCTATGTTTTGTTCCCCAAGCCACTTAGTTATCACTTTTGCCTTATGGCAAGGTGCTCCATCATGCTAGAAAAGGCATTGGTCGTCACCAAACTGTTCTTGGATGGTTGGGAGAAGTTGCTCTCAGAGGATGTGTTGGTACCATTCTTTATTCATGGCTGTGTTCTTAGGCAAAATTTGAAGCAACCCCACACATGAATGGTCTGAGGATGCTTTACTGGTGGCATGACACAGGACTGATGGTAGCGCTCACCTTGTCTTCTCCAGACAAGGTGTTTTCCGGATGGCCCAAACAATCGGAAAGGGGATTCATCAGAGAGAATGACTCTACCCCAGTCCTCTGCAGTCCAATCCCTGTACCTTTTGCAGAATATCAGTCTGTCCCTGATGTTTTTCCTGGAGAGAAGTGGCTTCTTTGCTGCCCTTCTTGACACCAGGCCATCCTCCAAAAGTCTTCGCCTCACTGTGCACACCTGCCTGAGCAAGCTCTGCACTGGTGGTGCCCCGATCCCGCAGCTGAATCAACTTTAGGAGACGGTCCTGGCGCTTGCTGGATGTTCTTGGGCGCCCTGACGCCTTCTCCACAACAATTGAACCTCTCTCCTTGAAGTTCTTGATGATCCGATAAATGGTTGATTTAGGTGCAATCTTACCAGCAGCAATATCCTTGCCCTTTTTGTGCAAAGCAATGATGACGGCACGTGTTTTCTTGCAGGAAACCATGGTTGACAGAGGAAGAACAATGATTTCAAGCACCACCCTCCTTTTAAAGCTTCCAGTCTGTTATTCTGACTCAATCAGCATGGCAGAGTGATCTCCAGCCTTGTCCTCGTCAACACTCGAACTGTGTTAACGACACAATCACTGACATGATGGCAGCTGGTCATTTTGTGGCAGGGATGAAATGCAGTGTAAATGTTTTTTGGGGATTAAGTTCATTTTCATGGCAAAGAGGGACTTTACAATTAATTGCAATTCATCTGATCACTCTTCATGACGTTCTGGAGTATATGCAAATTGCCATCATCAACACTGAGGCAGCAAACTTTGTGGAGACCAATACTTGTGTAATTCTCAACTTTTGGCCAGGACTGTACAGATAAATAGTTAAGCAGTTATATTAAACTCCTTTGTAAGATAAATGTTTTAAAATGAAACATGTATGGAAACAGGTGAATTATCACTCCTCAGTTAGCAGGCTCAAGCAAGCTAAAACCCACATGGTAATAAAAACTAACTAGCAGAAATTGTTAACAAGTTAGAAATTATTTAAATACACTTTGCTGTAGGCTACTATTTACTAGTTAACAAATCATGTATATCATATAAAATATATTCACCCTACCCAGTATTGTACTCAAAACTTACCAGAAAGCATGTAGTCCTTTGCTCAGTCAGTGTAGTAGTGTGGGCTCAATAACATCTCATTAGTTAGATCTTGAGATTCAGCTGTACATGTATTGGAAGAGTGCACTGTGCATGCAGATGGTTGCAATTCCATTGAATTGAGGATTGTTTTAACAAAAATATGACACAAGACCTAGAATTGCCTTGTGTATCCCACAAAAAAGGTTCACTGTTTATAAGCTTACTTTTTTGATGAGTTTAAGCAAACTTCCCGTACTTAACTCCCATGGAAAATTGCTTTGGATTCTCCTGAGCTGTGTTCGAATAACCATACTAACATACTGTATACGACACACTTAATGAGTATAAACTATATACTATTAGTTAATACTAGTATACTGTAAATGAACGGTATTGTTTCAGTTGAGCGTACTAGCTCTTTTTTCCGGTCTACCGGAAGTTGATGTTGCTATGCAACCTCTTGCTAGCATAACAAATTACTAGCTAAACAATTGACAATTTCGGGTTTGTTATTAAATTCAATCTGGTGTGCCAGAGTGCACTCTGGGCGTTCGTAAATCCAGAGTGTTGTCAGTTTGTAAATTCAGAGCGTTTCGCTCTCGGAGCGTCCAAAGCGCACACTGGACGCTCTGGCCCTAGGAGTAGGGTTGATCTGAGCGTTCAACGGCAGTCAAGTACCAATGCTAACTGGCGAACTTTGGCTAGCTACTCCAGACACAAATTAACCTCACTCTATTTTACTTGCCTTAGCATAGCTGATTAGGCTGTTTTCATGTTATCTGTAGCATTGGTGACTAACTGTGCTGCTGGCAACAATTTAATTACCCTTTTTTGCATGATGCTTACTGAAACCAGCCATATTCAACAGGTGTTGAGCGTTCGTAAATTCATTGGTTATTCTGCGCTCTGGCACACTTAGACGACAGTGCTCTGAAATCGGAGTATATCGCCATAATTAACTAAACGACTATCACTTAGCTAAGAATTATGTGAATAATCAAGTCAATAAATGTTGGGTAGTTAGTTAAATTATAGTTAATATACTGGCCTGGCAATTTCGATCTATTAGTAGCCATCTAACGTTAGGTACCTAGCTAACATACAGGTAGATACTGCTGTAATGCTATGCGGTTCGTAAGGATAGCGTAGGTAACAAATTGTCAGCCAACATAGTGTGTAATGTAACTTATTTGAAAAGTCATTACATTGCTCAACATTTTCTTAACATTTGTCATAATTAGTTAAATAAATTAATTTGTATCCGCTCTTGTTGGACTTCGGCTACATATTTTCCGCCATTTTCACCAAATCTGAAAACGTTGTGAAGCCAAGTACAGAAATAGTGTCCACTGTGTGTATCCTTCATATTTTGGCAAATTTACTACGACATCCGGGAACTTTTGGCATACTAACTATATCCATGCTATGACCAATAAGCATACTATATACTCAATTCACGTCACTAATTTTTATTTATTTATTTAACCTTTATTTTACTAGACAAGTCAGTTATGAACAAATTCTTATTTACAATGACGCCCAAGGAACATTGGATTAACTGCCTTGTTCAGTATGAGTATTCGAACACAGTTCTGGTGTCCATTCTTCTTCCTCTTACAGGTGACCAAGCTGGTGTATAACTACCGTTCCCACGAGGCCCTCCTGGCCCTGCCTTCTAGACTGTTCTACAATGGGGAGTTGTGTGTAAGGGCCCAGAGGTCCGTAGTGGACTCCCTCTGTCACTGGAGCCGTCTGCCAACCAAGGGATTCCCCCTCATCTTCCACGGAGTCAGGGTAACGACTCCATCTCTTGCTCTCTTTCTCTACAATCAATCAAATGTATTTATAAAGCCCTTTTTACATCAGCAGGTCCGGGACAAGGTAGCATGACCGGTGAACAGGTCAGGGTCCCATAGTCGCAGGCAGAACAGCAGAAACAATCCATAATGAACTCAAGATATGGCCTCTTTCTAAATAATCTCATCTTTATATAGTCAGTTCCTCTCCTCTTGTCCTTTTCCAGCCTCTTTCTCAAACAATCAGCGTTTCCTCTCCTTGCATTTTGAGAACATTTTGACAAATATGGGTTTTCCTCTTTGGTCGGCACAGAACCTAGACGTCGAACACCAATAATGCCAGTCATCATTCCCCCTCTCAGGGCACAGAGATGAGGGAGGGCAACAACCCGTCGTGGTTCAACCCTGGAGAGGCGGTACAGGTGATGCTGTACTGCTGCCAGCTGGCCAAGAAGCTCTACAATCCTGTAGCTGCTAGTGACATTGGCATCATCGCCCCCTACAGGAAACAGGTTAGTAGTGCACAATTTTGGCCATCAACGGTTGGTCCTATTCTGTTTTGTCACTCCGCTAGTTTTGCTGTTAACCCCGTAGAGTCTAAGCCTCTAGATGGCGATATAGCTACTAAGCTAATTTTAAAAGGCCTAAAAAAACTCATAAAAAGTGAATAATTCTGTCACAAGAAGTACAGTGTTCCCTTAACCATGAACCTCCTCGCCTCTTCAGTCGGAGAAGATCCGTGTGCTGCTCCACAGGGTGGGCCTGTCAGACATCAAGGTGGGCTCTGTGGAGGAGTTCCAGGGACAGGAGTTCCTGGTTATCATCTTGTCCACGGTAACATTCCAATCCTTCCTTTTCAATTCAGCTAATCAATTCTGAAATAAAAAAATATGATAATAATGTGTCACTTTTGTACGAGTTGAATATCACTTTGCTGAATTGAAGTTGTAGTTCACCCCTATCCTAAAACATCTAAATAAATGACCTCTTGTTGTTCCAGGTGAGGGCGAATGAGTCAATGCAGGGCAACGACCTGCAAAGCATACTGGGATTCCTGTCCAACCCTAAGCGCTTCAACGTGGCCATCACGCGGCCCAAAGCCCTGCTCATCGTCGTGGGCAACCCACACATCCTCGTCAAGGACCCATGCTTCACCGCTTTCCTCCAGTACTGTTTTGAGAACGGGGCCTACCTGGGCTGTGACCCCCCAACATGTCTCAGGGCAGCACACCGGTGTGTTTAGTGTGTATTATGTATTACACAGCATTTTAATTGGAGTAAAAGCAAAACACTACAAGATATAGCTTTTAATTCATCAGTAATAACACATATTAATTGCTTACTTTCCACTCAGAGCTGCCAGCGAGAAAGAGGAGTGAGAGTTCACCGGCATCACCACTGCCCAGCTGTCCCAACACTCCAGTACTACCAGTACTATTATGTTCAAATAGAAGTTTAATCTTTCATTCTTTACATTATGACTTGGCGCTCTACATTTGTTCTTCTACACAGTCGGCTGCATATTGGCGTAATCAGTGAAAATGGAGAACTGGTTTGTAAAGATGTGCATAAGAGAATGCACTCCTTTTCTTAACTGCTGTATGAGCAAACTTTAGATGCAGTTATCATGCAGTCCACTGGGTGGCAGTAATAAATATGACACAAACCTTTAGTGTTGAGTTTTCTTGTTGGCTTATTGTACTTTGACCAGTGTATATTTCACTTTGTACTAGCTAGATCAGTGTTGTATTGATTATGTATTATACCTTTTATGTGTGCATAAGGACGCATACAGGTATAAAATATAGATGGATGGACTTGTGCCAGTGACCTGTGAGAAACCTATCATGAATTAGAGAGGGACTGGGTCAGCACCAGGGCACCCGAGTCCCGCATCAAAGAGCACCGCATGTAGAAGGGAGGGTTTTAGTGAGGCTCCTTGGCAGCGTGGCACACTCAAGTAAAACTCCTCCCTACCCATTAAAGTTATATTGAGTGATTGAGCCCCCACCCCTCTTCTCTCTTCATCTCCCCCTACTCGCTGGGCTCCACCAGGGCTGACTGTCACTGGAGATTGACTGTCAGTTGCCATATCCAGTCTCCGTGTGGACCTGTAGGCAGACAGACAGACACTGCCCGTCTGCCACACAGAGGTGTTTAGACACACTGTCTCCTGCAGCCCAGTGTATCCCATTCCTCACATTGTAAAAATAATGTCTGCGATGCTTAAAAATAGTAGTCTCTCAATAGAGAGGTTATGGTTGTCTACATCCAATGGTTGGGACATCTGCTAGGGCCCTGTGTTTTACGCAATCATGTGACATGTTGGATTTTAAAAAACGTTTTAATCAAACTCCCTTTTTTAAGTCGTAGTCCACCATCCTCAGACAATTGCTTTAATTTTTGGTGTAATTCTTATTTCTGGATAAGCCTTAAAATACAGGATAAAATCTTGCTATGTCACATGATTGCTAAGGCAACTCTCCTTCACTGTCAGAAGATGCTGTGTTGACTACTTGCAGGTATCCTAGTTAAGAGCATTGGGTCAGTAACTGAAAGTTTGCTGGTTCGAATCCCTGAGCCAACTAGGTAAAACATCTGCCTGTGCCCTTGAGCAAGGCACTTAACCCTAATTGCTCCTGTAAGTCGCTCTGTATAAGCCCAGTGTATCCCATTCCTCACATTGTAAAAATAATGTCTGCGATGCTTAAAAATAGTAGTCTCTCAATAGAGAGGTTATGGTTGTCTACATCCAATGGTTGGGACATCTGCTAGGGCCCTGTGTTTTACGCAATCATGTGACATGTTGGATTTTAAAAAACGTTTTAATCAAACTCCCTTTTTTAAGTCGTAGTCCACCATCCTCAGACAATTGCTTTAATTTTTGGTGTAATTCTTATTTCTGGATAAGCCTTAAAATACAGGATAAAATCTTGCTATGTCACATGATTGCTAAGGCAACTCTCCTTCACTGTCAGAAGATGCTGTGTTGACTACTTGCAGGTATCCTAGTTAAGAGCATTGGGTCAGTAACTGAAAGTTTGCTGGTTCGAATCCCTGAGCCAACTAGGTAAAACATCTGCCTGTGCCCTTGAGCAAGGCACTTAACCCTAATTGCTCCTGTAAGTCGCTCTGTATAAGAGCGTCTGCTAAATGACTAAAATGAAGAAAGAAATGTACTATGAAAAGACAACATTTCAGTTCCTTATTCCCACGGTTTAGGAATTGTGTACGGTAGAGGCGACATGATGACTGACTACTCTCGTGATAGCCAAGTTAACAGACCTACAAGTGATCTACAGTTCCAAACACCGTTAATTAGTGGCTAAATATAAACATTGGAGTATTAAGTGAGAACTTGCTGACATGGACCGGTTTAATTGTAGAGAAGTGGTTGGTAGTGCACAGAGCTCACTTGGCTATGTCTGGACCCCTATTGTACACTGAAACCAGGTGTTAATCCACTGCCATTATGATACAGGTAGATGCGCCTAGAATAAGTTGACCATAAACACAAAGACTAATGTGCCAGTGTGACTAAAACCCCGACTGGGGTTTTACAGTGAACATACTGTGTCTGTCTGTGTGAGAGTGCTGCTCCTGTGCATCCCCACTAGACTTTGATAGACAGGTGCCCAACAGAACAGTAGTCTCCGTTATTAGCAGGCAGCTTAGGGCAGGCCACACACTACCAACACAAACACACCCTCTACAGATGGGCAGGGGGGCTGTCAGGAAGAAAAACAGCTCCCTGCCGGGATAATGGCAGAGGGAGCTTGTTAAACTTGCGGCCCCATTGTTCTGACAAATTGGTCTGTGGCTCTAATTGCCCTTCAGTAGCACTCCTCGTCTGAACCCAAGCAGTAATCTTTTAGAAGGGGGCTGCGTAGCTGGGGCCGGTGGAGCTCTGACTGGAGACTGAAAGCTGTGGGAGAGTAAGGGGCCAGACTGACTGGGCCTGTATTCATAAATCGTCTCAGAGTAAGAGGACTGCTCTAGGATCAGTTTTGCCTTTAATATCATAAAGAAAAAGATTACATGGACAGGGGGGGACCTGATCCTAGATCAGCACTCCTACTCTGAGACGCTTTATGAATATGGGCCCTGGGGCTTAGCTTGGCTAGCCTGGCACGTCTTCAGCCTTGGCCACTATTCCTCATGTGTGGGACAGCAAGACCCAGCCCTATTACTGACTTTTAAGCCTTCTGGGCACAAACCCATCGAAGATACACATCTGAATGTAGTTGTGGAGACAGACATAATCCACAAAACAATTGCATTGAGTTACTTATCAACTGTACTTTCATTTTCTGCTGCCATTAGAGTCCTGAGAGACGGAGGGAGTGAGAGAGCCAGACCGTCATTAGAAGCGGAGCCTGGGCCACCAGTATGCATCAGATGTGTGAGATCTCTTCTAATTGTCTGAGAGGGTAGGAGCATCCTGTGGCTGTCTGACGATATTATGACAGTGTTCCTCCAAAACTGAATTGAAATACTTGTTCTGTTGTAATCAATCAATATAATCCATCTCTTTTCCCAGGAATTTGTTAACATATTGTGATGTGGAATCTACATGGAAAATACCATGGATTTGAAATAAAATCATAAACGTAAAAAAAAAATTGTGTGGGAGCGGGGGGATTTCAACCACAGGATTGTCATCAGTAGGTAGGTTTCCATCCAATTTGTGAGAGATTTCTAGACGAATATTCTAAAATATGCATAAAATAACGTGCATTTTCATCAAACTGACATATTGCGGATAAAAGTCTGCGTGAGGACGTGCTGCACATACAAATAACGTTTGCGGTTAATTACCCATGTACCAAATGCAAAATAAAAGTTAAATGGGTTTCCATCGCATTTTTAACTCTACTGATAGTTTTGTCACAAAAACTTGCTTTATATAGAAAATGTGCCCACTGTGCTCTTGGCGTGTGCACTCTAGCCAACAGCTCCCAGATGCATTGTGGGTAGGCTACCTACATTATGAGATTATGGATAAGAGCTATATTATTTGTATTTGTCAAACTGCAGTCAAGCATCGACCATCATGTCACCAGAATAAGACCCTCGATATTTATTGGAAAGGAGCATCAACCTTGGTCTCCCATCCAGGGTTTTAACCAAGCCCAGCTTTGATATTTCTCTGATTACTACCAATGTGCTATCGTGAGAGATCTCATAAGTCATATCATTAATGATATTATTTAGGCTATTGTTTGAATTCAACCAAGGGTTCAACTAAAAATAGACTAGGCCTAGGGCAGTATTTCCCAACTCCAATCCTCGAGTACCCCAAAGTTTCAAGCTTTGGCTATATACAGGGAGTAGATAATAACATGGCTATATACAAGGAGTAGATAATAACATGGTTATATACAGGGAGTAGATAATAACATGGCTATATACAAGGAGTAGATAATAACATGGTTATATACAGGAAGTAGATAATAACATGGCTATATACAGGGAGTAGATAATAACATGGCTATATACAAGGAGTAGATAATAACATGGTTATATACAGGGAGTAGATAATAACATGGCTATATACAAGGAGTAGATAATAACATGGTTATATACAGGAAGTAGATAATAACATGGCTATATACAGGGAGTAGATAATAACATGGTTATATACAGGGAGTAGATAATAACATGGTTATATACAGGGAGTAGATAATAACATGGCTATATACAGGGAGTAGATAATAACATGGTTATATACAGGGAGTAGATAATAACATGGTTATATACAGGGAGTAGATAATAACATGGTTATATACAGGGAGTAGAAAATAACATGGCTATATATAGGGAGTAGATAATAACATGGTTATATACAGGGATTAGAAAATAACATGGTTATATACAGGGAGTAGAAAATAACATGGTTATATACAGGGAGTATAAAATAACATGGTTATATACAGGGAGTAGAAAATAACATGGTTATATACAGGGAGTAGATAATAACATGGCTATATACAGGGAGTATATTCAGTTCTGCCCACAAATGTTCTATAGGATTGAGGTCAGGGCTTTGTGATGGCCACTCCAATACCTTGACTTTGTTGTCCTTAAGCCATTTTGCCACTACTTTGGAAGTCTGCTTGGGGACATTGTCCATTTGAAAGACCCATTTGCGACCAAGATTTAACTTCCTGACTGATGTCTTGAGATGTTGCTTCAATATATCAATTTTCCTTCCTCATGATGCGATCTATTTTGTGAAGTGCACCAGTCCCTCCTGCAGCAAAGCACCCCCACAACATGATGCTTCCACCCCTGTGCTTCACGGTTGGGATGGTGTTCTTCGGCTTGAAAGCCTCCCCCTTTTTCCTCCAAACATAACAATGGTCATTATGGCCAAACAGTTCTATTTTTGTTTCATCAGATCAGAGGACATTTCTCCAAAAAATAAGATCTTTGTCCCCATGTGCAGTTGCAAACCGTAGTCTGGCTTTTTTATGGAGGTTTTGGAGCAGTGGCTTCTTCCTTGCTGAGCGGCCTTTCAGGTTATGTCGATATAGGACTCGTTTTACTGTGGATATAGATACTTTTGTACCTGTTTCCTCCAGCATCTTCACAAGGTAATTTGCTGTTGATCTGGGATTGATTTGCACTTTTCGCACCAAAGTACGTTAATCTCTAGGAGACAGAACGCATCTCCTTCCTGAGCGGTATGACGGCTGCATGGTCCCATGGTGTTTATACTTCCGTACTATTGTTTGTACAGATGAACGTGGTACCTTCACAGGTTTTGAAATTGCTCCCAAGGATGAACCAGACTTGCGGAGGTCTACAAATTTGTTTCTGAGGTTTTGGCTGATTTCTTTTGATTTTCCCATGATGTCGAGCAAAGAGGCACTGAGTTTGAGGGTAGGCCTTGAAATACATCCACAGGTACCCCTCCAATTGACTCAAATTATGTTAATTAGCCTATCAGAAGCTTCTAAAGCCATGACATCATTTTCTGGAATTTTCCAAGCTGTTAAAGGCACAGTCAACTTAGTGTATGTAAACTTCTGATCCACTGGAATTGTGATATAGTGAATTATAAGTGAAATAATCTGTCTGTAAACAATTGTTGGAAGAATTACTTGTGTCATGCACAAAGTAGATGTCCTAACAGACTTGCCAAAACTATAGTTTGTTAACATGAAATCTGTGGAGTGGTTGAAAAATGAGTTTTAAGGACTTCAACCAAAGTGTATGTTAACTTCCAACTTCAACTGTATGTGTATTTGGGTATATGTTGTGAAACTGTCAGATATTACTTGTTAGATATTACTGCACTGTCGGAGCTAGAAGCACAAGCATTTCGCTACACCCGCAATAACTTCTGCTAACCACATGTATGATTTGATTTTGATTTAATTGTGTTAAGCATGTTTTTTAATAACGACACCATCTCTGAACCCCACACATACAATTATCTGTGAGGTCCCTCAATTGAGTAGTGAATTTCAAGCACAGATTCAACCACAAAGACCAGGGAGGTGTTTCAATGCCTCGTAAAGAAGGGTAGATGTGTACAAATAAAAAAGCAGACCCTGAATATCCCTTTGAGTATAGTGAAGTTCTTAATTAGGCTTTGGATGGTGTATCAATATACCCAGTCACTACAAAGATAAAGGCGTCCTTGCTAACTCAGTTGCCGGAAAGGAAGGAAACTTCTCAGAGATTTCACCATGAGGCCAGTGGTGATTTTAAAACAGTTACAGAGTTTAAGTGTTGTGATATGAGAAAACTGAGGATGGATCAACAACATTGTATTTACTCAATACTAACCTAAATGACAAGAAGGAAGCCTGTACAGAATAAAACATATTCCAAAACATGCATCATGTTTGCAACAAGGGACTTTTTGTCCTGAATACAACAATTTATGTTTGGGACAAGAGTACCACTCTTCATATTTTCAAGCATGGTGGTGGCAGCGTCATGTTATGGGTATGCTTGTCATCGGCAACAACTACGGAATACAGCTAAACACAGGCAAAACCTGGTTCAATATTCTTTCTAACAGACACTGGGAGACAAACAATAACCTGGGTGGCAGTTAGCCTAGCGGTTAGAGCATTGGGCCAGTAACCAAAAGGTTGCTGGTTCTAATACCCGAGCCGACAAGGTTAAAAACCTGTCGATATGTCCTTGAGCAAGGCACTTAACCCTAATTTGCTCCAGGGGTGCCGTACTACTATGGCTGACCCTGTAGGTAGGCCATCATTGTAAATAAGAATTTGTTATTAACTGACTTGCCTATAAATACAATAAAACCTTAAACTCAAGGCCAAGTATACACTGGAGTTGCTTACCAAGATGACATTGAATGTTCCTAAGTGGCATAGTTATAGTTTTGACTTAAATCAGCTTGACTTGAAAATGGCTGTCTAGCAATGATCAACAACAAATTTGACAGAGCTTGAATAATTTTTTAAAGAATAATGGGCAAATATTGTACAATACAGGTATGCACAGCTCTTAGAGACTTACCCAGAGAGACTCACAGCTGTAATCGCTACCAAAGGTGATTCTAACATGTATTGACTCAGGGGTGTGAATACTTATGTAAATTTGATATTTCTGTATTTCATTTTCAATAAATTTGCTAAACATTCTTAAAACATGTTTTCACTTTGTCATTATGGGATATTGTGTTTAGAGAAAAAATACATATTTTAATCCATTTTGAATTCAGGCTGTAACACATCAAGATGTGGAATAAGTCAAGGGGTATGAATACTTTCTGAAGGCACTGTAAAAATGTCTTCTTATGTAGTCATAGAAAGTGTGCATGTTCAAGATAACATGGAAAGGAGATCTTGACCATTTCTATAATAATCTGCTCAGAATCAGCATTGAACACGTACACTAAGAACTTTTGATGTAATCTCAACTGCAATCCAGGTCATTTGGTTGTGCTATTAGATGAAGCACAGTGATAACACATCAATAATGAATCTTATATAAATACTAAATATCCGACAATGTATTCCCATTTGAACTTTGTTGTGCCTTTAAATGGTTGAGATTATCACCTTGAAATGACATGGTGTGACCAGTGGGATTTTATGTTTTTTTGCTAAATTGACACTCATAGCTTCATATGACTGTTTGTGTCTGACTATGCTGCAGTATGATCCGATAGCTACAGTAGGTAGACAGCTGTAGCTTGCTGTTGTTTAGCATTTGAATTAGACTGTAATCTAGTGTCACATCAAAGCCAGGTGAGACAGCCTGGAAACACTGGCTGCACTCTGATCAGGACCCTTCTTCTCAGGAAACATGAAAGAGGCTCAATATTAAGGAGACTGCTTGTCTGTCTACACAACCCTCTAAAAGCAAATATAATTTTACTCCTGTGTAGAATATGAACTATAAACACTCACATCAAATAGTTTTTAGAATAATATACATTTGAGAATCTGTAGGTCATAAGATAAACAATAGGTCTAAGATAAATGTGCAAAATACATAATGTCCATCAAAGCAACCTGTGTTGGCTAAACAGTACAGTGGCTATGTCAAGTGTAAAAGTCATAGATTTCCGATGGTGAAATGGACTGGGTAGAGACAAATCTAATAGTTTGCATTGCAATGCTTTGGCAGTGATTGCTCTCATAATGCCCCCCCCCCCTTCTATTCACCAATTACCCCCCTCTCTGTCTGCATTCATCCCAAAACAAGCCACTGTCTCCTCTCACACGTCGTCTCAGCCTCTTTGATGGGTAGTTGATAACAGTCTGATTGGGCTGGGCTGGCTGCATATATAGAGGAGACCACTGCTCTCTCTGTACATTGCCTCTCCTACAGAAAAAAGCAACAGCATCACCCGCCTTCTCCTTTGGTTTGACTATGGATCTTCTCACCGTCACCCTGGCTCTCCTGGTTCTCCTGACCCCAGCCTGGGGCTTTGACCTGGGCCAGTCGACCCGGTGCGTGCCCATCCCCCACCAGATGAGTGTGTGCCAGGACGTGGGCTACTCTGAGATGAGGCTGCCGAACTTCCTGGGCCACAGCAGCCTGGAGGGCGAAGTGGTTCCCCGCTCGGAGGACTGGAGACCCCTGCTGCAGACTGGCTGCCATCCCCATGCCCAAGTCTTCCTCTGCTCCCTCATCGCCCCCATCTGCCTCGACACGTACGTCTATAGCTTCTGTTTGCCTTTTACCTAATCATTTCCTCTTCCTTTTACCTATTCATTTCCTCTTCCACCTCTGTCTGTCTGTCTGTCTGTCTGTCTGTCTGTCTGTCTGTCTGTCTGTCTGTCTGTCTGTCTGTCTGTCTGTCTGTCTGTCTGTCTGTCTGTCTGTCTGTCTGTCTGTCTGTCTGTGTCGGTATCTGTCTGTGTCTGTCTGTCTCGGTTTCTGTCTGTCTGTCTCTCGGTGTCTGTCTGTCTGTCCGTGTTTCTATCTCCATACTATTCCACTCTCTCCCTTCTCTGTCAATCTGGCTGTTCTTTCTCCTGTGTTTGAGTCAGTCTGCCTAGTTCCTTCCCACTTTCTCTTGCTAACTCCTTCTTAAGAGGAATCTATCCAAACCAGTGTGTGTCCACAGTGTAACATTCCTGTGATTTCCAGCGAGTGCCCACTGTGTTCTTAAACCTAACCTCTCTCCCATCTCCAGGTTTATCCAGCCGTGCCGTAGCCTGTGCGTTGACGTCAGGGACAGCTGTGCCCCAGTACTGGCCTGTCAGGGCCACGTCTGGCCAGAGGCACTGGACTGTGACCGTTTCCCTGCCCAGGAGGACATGTGCCTGACCCCCCACCCCAAACACAGCAACAGCCACCTCGCCAAAGCATTGCCTAAGCCTGCATGCCAAGCCTGTCCTTCGGTGGAGGAGCACCCTTCACTGAAGACAGTTCTGGACGCCCTGTGCCAGGATGACTTTGGTAAGCATGTGCAATAATGTACTGTACGTCGGTGCATGTTTCTATTGATTAAAATGTAACGCAGTGTATTAGTGTTAATTTGTATGTGTATTGGTGTGTATATTTGTGTGTGCTTGTACCATACATAAGTGTGTAGTTCTGTCTAAGCTAGCGTACTGACCCTCTCTCCTCTTTCTCGTCCCCCAGCTGTAACAGCCAAGCTGTCTCGCCGGCGCCTGCCCTCAGGAGAGCCAGAGTTTGAGGTGGAGGGCAGGGTAGAGTTTATCCGCCAGGGCCCCCTGCTGCCCTACGACACCCAGCACCTCCTTCAGCAGTGGCTGCTCATTAACCTGCGTTGTGCCAACGCCCTAGTCCGGCCCGGCCGCGCCCAGCTCTACCTGCTGACTGGGGCAGTGCAGCCAGATGGCACCTTGGCCCTCACCCGCCTCTTCCCCTGGCACAAGAAGGACCACAGCATCACAGTTGCCACGCGCAAGTGGAAGCACCACAAGTGTTGAGTGCCTGGACGATGTATAGGAATGATAGAATGAAGAAGATGAATCTGCGTCCTTACTCACACAAGCCAGGACTGGACTCACGATAATATTAGTTTTCTCAGAATGGAAAGATTTGGTATAAGGCCTATGTATGTGACGTTTACTGATGTTACTGACTTGATGCAGGAGGGCAGAGGAGCATAGAGTTAAGAGCTGGACTCTCTCACTGACATGACCCTCTGCTGCCCTCTACTGATCCTTCACAGTAGCTCAGCTCCCTCTGATAGCACACAGCAATAGAATGCACTCTAAAAACTGTACTTGTGAATAGCTAAATGTAAATGATTTCTAAAGAGTATTATTTTCTATTTAGATAATGCCGTATTTATGTGTTTTGTATGTTGGATTTGTCTGTTAAGTCAATGAAAATTATATTAAAATAAAATGCCAGTATTTACCAACTATATTTCCATTGAATTAGTGTTGGTTATTCTACTGTATATGATGATGTCCTCATAGTAAAAGATGTCCAATGGATGATGAAAATACTATAATATACTGTATTATGTACAACAAAACCAAGAAAGGAAATTGACTCACAGTCAAGTCTTATAAGCACTTTTCAAGATAACACAATCCATCAATCAAATGTATTTATAGAGCCCTTTTTACAACAGCAGTTGTCACAAAGTGCTTATACAGAAACCCAATCCATGGCAGCAGGCAGAACAGCAGAAACTGTGTCAGCAGCACGAACAGGTGGACTGGGGACAGCCAGGAGTCATCAGCTAGGTAGTACTGAGGAAATCTCTTCCCTGGACAATACCATATCCTTCAAACCCTTTATTGACTCGGTACCGGTACTCCTTGTATATAGCCTCAATGTTATTTTATTGTGTTACTATTTCCATTTTTATCTTCTTATTTCGGAAAGTATTCAGACCCCTTGACTTTTTCCAAATTTTGTTAGGCTACAGCCTTATTCTAAAATGTATTCAATAGTTTTTTCCCTCATCAATCTACTCAAATAATAATGACATATCACATTTACATAAGTATTCAGACCCTTTACTCAGTACTTTGTTGAAGCACCTTTGGCAGCGATTACAGCCTTGAGTCTTCTTGGGTAAGACACTACAAGCTTGGCACACCTGTATTTGGGGAGTTTCTCCCATTCTTTTCTGCAGATCCTCTCAAGCTCTGTCAGGTTGGATGGGGAGCATCACTGCACAGCTATTTTCAGGTGTCTCCAGAGATGTTGGATCGGGTTCAAGTCTGTGCTCTGGCTGGGCCACTCCTGCGTTGTCTTGGCTGTGTGCTTAGTGTCGTTGTCCTGTTGGAAGGTGAATCTTCGCCCCAGTCTGAGGTCCTGAGCGATCTGGAGCAGGCTTTTATTAAGGATCTCTTTGTACTTTGCTCTGTTCATCTTTGCCTCGATCCTGATTAGTCTCCCAGTCCCTGCCGCTGAAAAACATCCCCACAGCATGATGCTGCAGCCACCATGCTTCACTGTAAGGATGGTGCCAGGCTTCCTCCAGACGTGACACTTGGCATTCAGGCCAAGGAGTTCAATCTTGTTTTCATCAGACCAGAGAATCTTGTTTCTCATGGTCTGAGAGTCTTTAGGTGCCTTTTGATAAACTCCAAGCAGGCTGTCATTTTCCTTTTACTAAGGAGTGGCTTCCGTCTGGCCACTCTACCATAAAGGCCTGATTGGTGGAGTGCTGCAGAGATGGTTGTCCTTCTCGAAGTTTCTCACATCTCCACAGAGCTCTGTCAGAGTGACCATCGGCTTCTTGGTCACATCCCTGACCAAGGCCCTTCTCTCCCGATTGCTCAGTTTGGAAGAGTCTTGGTGGTTCTAAACTTCTTCCATTTAAGAATGATGGAGGCCACTGTGTTCTTGGGTACCTTCAATACTGCAGACATTTTCTGGTACCCTTTTGGTACCCTTCTGTGCCTAGACACAATCCTGTCTCGGCGCTCTATGGACATTTCCTTTGACCTCATGGCTTGGTTTTTGCTCTGACATGCACTGTTAACTGTGGGACCTTATATAGACAGGGGTGTGCCTAAATCATGTCCAATCAATTGAATTTACCACAGGTGGACTCCAATCAAGTTGTAGAAACATCTCAAGGATGATCAATGGAAACAGGATGCACTTGAGCTCATAGCAAAGGGTCTGAATACTTATGTAAATAATTTTTTTTTTTTTTTTTTTTAATACATTTACAAAAAATTCTGAAGATTTTTATTTATTTCATAAATTTACATACGGACAAAAAGCTTATTTCTCCCATATTTTGTGCACACATTTGTTTACATCCCTGTTAGAATTTCTCATTTGCCAAGATAATCCATCTACCTGACAGTTGTGGCATACAGTATCAAGAAGCTGATTAAACAGCATGATCATTACACAAGTGCACCCTGTGCTGGGGACAATAAAAGGCCACTCTAAAATGTGCAGTTTTGTCACAACACAATGCCACAGATGTCTCAAGTTTTGAGGGAGCGTGCAATTGGTACGTTGACTGCAGGAATTCCCACCAAAGCTGTTGGCAGAGAATTTAATGTTAATTTCACTACCATAAGCTGCCTCCACCATCGTTTAAGAGAATTTGGCAGTACGTTCAACCGTCTCAAAAAGTAATAAATACATCCTAATTAGAACCTAGGTCGAAGATGGTTTTGACTATGTGGTATACAAGAGTGGAAGTTACTTTTTCGAAGCAGGTTAGGATAACTTTGCAGCAGGTTATGAGAATTAACATACCAGGTTCCCAGTTAACAACAAAGGTTCCCACAACTTTAGAGAATGTTCCCTTTAGAGTCTCATTAGGCCATTAACTAACGTTTTCATAGGAATGTTCTAGCAATGTGCAAGGAATGTTTCCAATAGACCATTCCCTTAATGTCTAACATAACTTACCCAGAACGTGTTTACCATGTTCTCAGAACTTAAGATATTAAATGTTCTAGACACGGGGTCGTATGGGATCGTTGCAAGAACATCCATTTGTCCAGTTCTGTGGGTTAGGAGAACATTTAATCAACATCCCACCAAACATACATAGAACATGGTTGCCATGTTCTCAGAACATAAAATATGAATGTTCTAGACACGTTTCATGGGAACATTTGTATACAAATAAAAATGAATTACACATTAAGTTACTGTTGCTGAGCCAATCAACGCCCTGATTGGTGAACCACTAATCCATTCATAGCTCTTTGTCTGTTGGCAAGGTTAGGGGATACACACACTGCTTTTAACATACAGCATTTTAAATGTACATATTTGACATACATGATTACATTGGGAATGTTAACGTATACATTAATTATTATTTAACATGTCCTCGCCTGGGATTTGAACTCCTCTTGGTTCACAGTACTCTGTTCTTCCTGCTACGCCACCATGTCTGTGTCAGCTATTAGTTATTCGGACTATTCTCTCATCATTGTTTTGATTGACTTATTTTAATCAATTTAAGGGCTTTCTGCATAGTTGTCTAATGTTGGTTGGACATATTGACCCGTTTTAATGATACTCCTGAATCACTCAAAGTTTTTCTTAAGCGTATTTTTAACAGAGCTGAGATTTACACTCTGTAGAGGGGCCTGAAGCCGCACGGCTTTGGGGAAGAACACTGGGAAGCGAGGAGAGGACGCACAATCAGAGGTGGAACAGACCAGACAAGAAATAAAGTTATCAGGGGTCGAGGATAGGGAGAGAGAAGAGAAGAAGAAATAGTTGACTAAATACTTGTCACGCTCGGGTGTATAAATGGACAAAGGAGCAGCGATAGTTCGACATCATTCATTTAATAATCTAGACTTGACGTGAACTACACAAAATAAAACGATATAACAAAAGGAAATACACTTACTTGAACAGACGATCAGACAATGAACCACGCCTAAGGAGTGGAACAAACACATATATATAAGTAGGATCCCTAATTAGAGACAATGCATAGCAGCTGCCTCTAATTAGTGATCCCACACACAACACCACACAGAAATAGAACTCTGCTATTGTAGGGTGCATCAGGGGTGGGCAGGAGGAGGAGTACAGGAGCACAATCAGTGACTTTGTGTTGTGGTGTGAGCAGAACCACCTTCAGCTCAACATCAGCAAAACTAAGGAGATGGTGGTGGACTTCAGGAGAACCAAGGCACAACTGACTGCAGTCCCTATAAAGGGGACGGATGTGGAAATGGTTGAGTCATACAAGTTCCTGGGTGTCCATATGGACAACAGACTGGAATGGGCTGGTAACACCGGGGCCCTGTACAAAAAGGGCCAGAGCCAACTCTACTTTCTGAGGAGGCTCAGGTCCTTTAACGTGTGCAGTAAACTACTGCATACCTTCTACCAGTCTGTGGTGGCCAGTGCCATCTTTTTTGCAGTGGTGTGCTGGGGAGCAAACATCAAAGCCGGTGATGCTTCTCGGGTAAATAAGCTGATCAGGAAGGCTAGCTCTGTCCTGGGGATGAGCCTTGACACTCTAGAGGAGGTGGCGGAGAGACGGATCCTGGCCAAACTGCTGGCCATCATGGACAACGTCACCCACCCTCTGCACACTATGGTTATGACGCAGAGGAGCACTTTCAGTCACAGACTGATCCCACCACGGTGTGCCAGAGAGCGCTACAGGAGGTCCTTCCTGCCAGCGGCCATGAGACTATATAATGCCTCACCGGGGTGCCGTGCCGTCGGCAACATAGATCTGGAACTGTTGGGGTGCTAGGACCTAGTTTAACAATTATGCATCCATCCGTGAGTAACTCTGGTCCGTCAGCACTCATCCACTCAGGACCTATTTATTCATACAGGTCTGTATATACATACTCATGTACAGTTGTTATATTATATCACATGCAATATTGTAAGTAATTATTGGACGTAGGCATTCACTCAGGAATGCATATTAGTATCCTGCCAGTTGCACCTTTTCTCATTGCTTTTAGTATATCGAATGTGCAATAAGTGCAGTTGTCTGTAATTAAACCCTGCGCACTAAGGACTGTATTTTAAGGGAATTACTATTATTACCCCAAATGATATCATACACACATTTAGCTATTAAAGTATCTCTTCCTGTCATTTACCTGTACAGTTTGTGTAAACATGCAAGTATTCACTTATCTGTAAATATAACTGTATACCTAACTGTACAGCTAATTTAACTAATTTAACCATGCAAAATTTTCACTTACCTGTTAATTTACCCAGTCTGTCTATTAAGTAAACTATTATTACCCTCGCTCATATCATACGCATTTTTAGCTACTGAAGTATTTCTCTGCCATCGACCTGTATAGTATAGTTAACCATCCAACATCCACCAATGTATAGTGTACATATTCAGCCAACCACTCATACTATGCAATGTCCTTTTATGGCTTTTTTTTTGCACTCCAGATATCTTGTATTTCTATACTTTTTCATACTGCCGCTCTATGTATCATGTACCGTGTATCTGTCTTTTGTGTATTTTCGTTGTGGCATTTTGCACCTGCCCTGTGTTTTGTTGTAGCTGCTTGACAATGAAATTTCCCCCCCGGGGGAGCAATAAAGTATCTATCTATCTATCTATCTATCTATCTATCTATCTATCTATCTATCTATCTATCTATCTATCTATCTATCTATCTATCTATCTATCTATCTATCTATCTATCTATCTATCTATCTATCTATCTTATAGAACTGCCAGACTCTGACCATAGAATATTATAGAGAAGCAAGTCTCTATGGCCAGAGCCTGACAGTACCCCCCCTCAAAGGCGCGGACTCCCGGCCGCAAGAACCCAAACACAATTACAAGAGGGGAGGGAAAAACAACAATAACCATCGCAGGTGGCGGTTCCGGACTGGGCACCGGTGTGGCGAACGACTCCGGCCATGGAGCGGGGCAGATAACCGGGCCAGGACTGGGCACCGGTGTGGCAGGCGACTCCGGCCATTTAAAGGGGTAAACAACCGGTCCTGGAAATGGCACCGGTGGGGCAAAAGACTCAGGCCATGGAGCGGGGCAGATAACCGGGCCAGGACTGGGCACCGGTGTGGCAGGCGACTCCGGCCATTTAAAGGGGTAAACAACCGGTCCTGGAAATGGCACCGGTGGGGCAAAAGACTAAGGCCATGGAGCGGGGCAAATAACCGGGCCAGGACTGGGCACCGGTGTGGCAGGCGACTCCGGCCTGTGGACCATCACGGGAGGCTCCGGACTGTGGACCATCACGGGAGGCTCCGGGCTGTGGACCATCGCGGGAGGCTCCGGGCTGTGGACCATCACGGGAGGCTCCGGGCTGTGGACCATCACGGGAGGCTCCGGGCTGTGGACCATCACGGGAGGCTCCGGGCTGTGGACCATCACGGGATTGTACCGGACTGGAGAGGCGCACTGGCGGTCGAGTGCGTGGAGCCGGCACTGGAGGCACCTGGCTGGGCGCACGCACTGGAGGTCGGATGCGGGGAGTCGGCACTGGACATACCGGACTGGGGAAGCGCACCGGCGGTTGGGTGCGTGGAGCCGGCACTGGAGGCACCTGGCTGGGCGCACACACTGGAGGTCGGGTGCGGGGAGCCAGCACTGGACGTACCGGACTGGAGAGACGCACTGGAGGTCTGGTGAGTGGAGCCGGCACAGATGGCACCCGACTAGTGACACGCACTTCAGGGCGAGTGCGGGGAGCCGGTACTGAGCTTACCGGACTGGAGAGACGTACAGGAGGCCTGGTGTGTGGAGCCGGCACCGGTGGAGCGGACTGCTCTGGCACTGGAGTGTAGCAGACGGCCGGACCCGGACTGGGCACCGGTGGAGCGGACTGCTCTGGCACTGGAGTGTAGCAGACGGCCGGACCCGGACTGGGCACCGGTGGAACGGACTGCTCTGGCACTGGAGTGTAGCAGACGGCCGGACCCGGACTCGGCACCGGTGGAGCGGACTGCTCTGGCACTGGAGTGTAGCAGACGGCCGGACCCGGACTGGGCACCGGTGGAGCGGACTTCTCTAGCACACGGCCGGACCCGGACTGGGCACCGGTGGAATGGACTGCTCTGGCACTGGAGTGGAGCAGACGGCCGGCCCGGACTGGGCACCGGTGGAGCGAACTGTTCTGGCACTGGATTGGAGCAGACGGCCGGACCCGGACTGGGCACCGGTGGAGCGAACTGTTCTGGCACTGGAGTGGAGTAGGCGACCGGACCCGGACTGATCCATTCCGACATTTCCTCTTCAACCTCCTCTGCCATCTCCCACATTTCCTCCAGAACTTCTCCAAAATATTTCTCAAAATATTCCTCTTTTTGCCTCATCTCCTCTAATATTCCTCCATAGTATGCCTCTAAATACTCCTCTTCCAACTTGCTTTGCGCCCCCCAGTGGTACATTGGCCTCTGTAGATTCCACATGGGGAGTGGTACTGGCACGTCTTCTTCGCGGCCAGACCACCCCCATAGCCCCCCCCCCCCCTACGGGTTCCGTTACTTCCTGTTCCCCGATTACGCCGCTGTCCTCTCTTTCTCTCCTTAACTCCCAAATTACGCTGCTTGGTCAGTTGGTGGTTCATTCTGTCACGCTCGGGTGTATAAATGGACCAAGGCGCAGCGCAGCGATAGTTCGACATCATTTATTTAATCATCTAGACTTGACGTGAAATACACAAAATAACAAAAGGAAACACACTTACATGAACGGACGATCAGACAATGAACCACGCCTAAGGAGTGGAACAAACACATATAAGTAGGATCCCTAATTAGAGACAATGCATAGCAGCTGCCTCTAATTAGGGATCCCACACACAACACCACACAGAAATAGAACTGCCAGACTCTGACCATAGAATATTATAGAGAAGCAAGGCTTCTCTATGGCCAGAGCCTGACAATACTAAATATATTGGAAATGGGATTGAGAGAAAAAAAAAGCCAAGATCACCATTCTCTTCAAAGTGCTTGCTCTGGTCCAGTGCTAAGTGGCATCTCCTCATGGACAACATGTCAACACAAACATCATACATAATTCATATACTGTCAACACAAACATCATACATAAATAATCCATATACTGTCAACACAAACATCATGATACATAATCCATATACTGTCAACATCTAGAGGCTCTCCCAGGTAACCATGCTGAAACTCAGTGTTCACCGTCAGACTCATGTCCTCGTCACTGATCTGTGGATATGATCCACAAACAGTGTTCGAGTCAATATGAACAAAGCACAAGGAGGAATATCAGAGTTGCAAGCAAAACTCTAAGAAGTTGACGTAACAGATGTACTCCATCACCACTGTCACGGTGCGGAGTAATCAAGGGACGATAGGCGGAGCGCTGGTGAAGTGTCATCCTTTTTATTTTGGAGATGGTCTCACAAGGCACAAAATAATAATGGAGAGTATAAACAAAATACAAAACACAGTGACTTACTTGCTGTGAGCAAAAAGCAGACAAGCCGGAACAATGATCCACACACAGGTGGATGTGTGGGGAGCTTAAATACAATCCCCAATCAGAGACAACACTAGACAGCTGTCTCTGATTGGGGATCATTAACCTCCCCTAGCTGATGTGAGGACTGGATTGTGGCTCTTCTACTCCCCCTGGTGGGAGTCAGCGGCCTAACCACAACCCAGCCCTTACAACCACGCCTCCACTGACTGGCTTCTTTAGTGCCACTAACATCTCGATTCAAGTAAGGCTCCGTGAAACAACACATTTCACTGTACCTATATCTGTGTGTGTGACAATCAAATATCTTATTTTTATTACAAGTCTCATGTTACAATAGGGTCTGTAGACAGCCAAGCCATAATTAAGACTTAACACATACCTATGAAGAGACTGGGCCTGCCCTCAGCCAGGCCGAGCAGGTGCAGGTGCAGATATATGGCGCCTCTCCTGAGGAGGGCTCCACTGATGCTGAACTCCCTGAGCTCCCTCTCAGCCTGTAGCTCCTCCAGCCACAGAAGGGACGACAAACGGAGACGCATGTTGGCCACCGACAGAGTCTAGCAGAGAGAGAGGGAAGCTAATCCATTATTTTACAGTGGAGGCGCAAAGGCCCCCATATCAAAATCCAGAGCGTCTTTGTCAATCAAAATAAAATAATTGGAGCCGAATTCCAAATAGGCTGGCGGGAACAAAGCATTCCATTGATGATAGAAGACTTAATTCTGAGTTAAGGTGTGGTTCCCTTACCTCTCCTAGACATGGCTGGGCCACCAAAACATCACTGTCGGCCTCCATACAGTCCCGTAGAGCCTGGGGCACTGGGTAGTTACTCAGGAAGTTAGGCAGGTGGCGCTTAGTCAGCCTGTGAAATACAAAATAAGAATAGAAAGTCATATGCTAGTGACTTTATCTAGCTACACAGGAGAGAGGTGTAATTCAACAACGTGGACCAAACTGTCATCATTCAACATGTCCGACATGGATAGAGTAACTAGGTTAGGGATATATTTCTGATCATAGAGAGAACGTCTCATCTCATTCCAAAATCATGGGAATTAAAATGGATTTTGTCCCCCCCTTTGCTGCTATTACAGCCTCCACTAGATGTTGGAACATTGCTGCAGGGACTTGCTTCCATTCAGCCACAAAAGCATTAGTGTGGTCGGGCACTGATGTTGGGACGATTAGGCTTGGCTTGCAATCGCCGTTCCAATTCATCCCAAAAGTGTTCGATGGAGTCAGTCAAGTTCTTCCACACTGATCTCGACAAACCATTTCTGTTTGGATCTCACTTTGTGCAAGGAGGTATTGTCATGCTGAAACAGGAAAGGGTCTTCCCCAAACTGTAGCCACAAAGTTGCAAACACAGAATCATCTTGAATATCATTGTATGCTGTAGTGTTAAGATTTCCCTTCACTGGAACTAAGGGGCCCAGCCTGAACCATAAAAAACAGCCCCAGACTATTATTCCTCCTCCACCAAACTTTACAGTTGGCACTATGCTTTAGGACTGGCAGCATTATCCTGGCTTCCGCCACACCCAGATTCGTCCGTCAGACTGCCAGATGGTGAAGTGTGAGGGAACTAGTTTCCACTGCTCCGGAGTCCAATGGCGGCAAGCTTTACACCACTCCAGCTGACGCTTGGCATTGCCCATATTGATCTTAGCCTTGTGTGCAGATGCTTTGCCATGGAAACCCATTTCATGAAGCTCCCGACGAACAGTTCTGGTGCTGATGTTGCTTCCAGAGGCAGTTTGGAACTCGGTAGTGTTGCAACCGAGGACAGACATTTTTCAGCACTCTGCGGTCCCGTTCTGTGACCTTGTGTGGCCTACCACTTCGCGGCTGAGCCGTTGTTGCTCCTAGACATTTCCACTTCACAATAACAGCACTTACAGTTGACCGGGGCAGCTGTAGCAAGGCGGCATCCTTTGACGGTGCCACGGTGAAAGTCACTGAGTTCTTCAGTAAGGCCATTCTACTGCAAGGCCATTCTACTGCTAATGTTTGTCTATGGAGATTGCATGGCGGTGTGCTCGATTTTATACACCAAATCCACTAATCTGAAGGGGTGTCCACATACTTTTGTATACATAGTTTTCTTCAAAGTGCATTCACCCTATTGCTTACACCTATCAAGTTGTTTCAGAGCTACACAAGTGCCTAAGGAAGGGGTTAGGGTTTCTTCTGGACACGCCCTAGAGATATCCCTTATTGGGACAGTGGTTTGGGTGCTTATCATTGATACTGGTGGCGTGGGATTGGCAACCATGTTCTGTATATGTTTGATGTGATGGAGATGGAATATTCTCCTAACCCTCAGAAAATTGGACACAAATGTTCTTGCAACGTCCCAATAAACATGTCTAGAACATTAATACTGTATATTCTGAGAACATGGCAACCATGTTCTATGTATGTTTGGTGGGACGTTGATGGAATATTTTCCTAACCCACAGAAGACTGGACACATGAATGTTCTTGCAACATCCCATAAAACGCTTATAGAACATTAACGTTGTATATTCTTAGAACATTGTAACCACGTTCTAGATAAGTTCTTCTTGACATTAAGTTTTAAGTTAATGTTCTCCTAACTTTAACACCCTAACATGCTTAAAGGATTCTCAGAAGGTTTTTGTTCAAATAGATAGAATGTTCCACCAACGGAAAACTGGACACTCAAACAGTAGGGTAACATTACAGGTAACATTACAAAAACGCTCTCTCTCCTAAGAATTGTTAGCTGGGTTAGGAGAATTTGGTTAAGGTTAGGAAAAGGGATAGGGTTAGCCGAAACGCTCTCCTAACCTGCTGCGAAAAGTCATTTCCAACTTGGTACTAACACTTTACATGTTGCGTTTATGTGCCTCCACACACCTAGTTCTAGGTTATTGATGGATTCAAGACAAGGTCGTTTTTATTGAACAGTGTCAAAGTAGCCTGTCCTTTCGATCATTTGTGAGGTATTAAAAAAGATTCTGTTGAAGTCTCCAGTCATGTGTTTATAAAAGGCCACATTTTTTCAGGAACCTATGCAACTGTTTTTCTGCTAGTGCCTCTACACTACCGCTCTATGCCAGTACGTAAAAGCGATGATAATGCATGCAATGCTTTATAATAATGGTGATTTTTGTTCATGCGTTTCGGTACCACAGAGTCCCCCAGGTCACCCCCCCTCTCGGGCTCACTTTTTGTTCTGGTACCTCCTGAATCTGTATCACCACTGTACCACCACCAATAAGGTCATATGATATCACATTGGTTTTAGTGATGGAGTGTTTTCGAGACTCACACTCACTCAATAGACTGTGTTCATTCATACCAGGTCTCTCTCTCTCTCTCTCTCTCTCTCTCTCTCTCTCTCTCTCTCTCTCTCTCTCTCTCTCTCTCTCTCTCTCTCTCTCTCTCTCTCTCTCTCTCTCTCTCTCTCTCTCTCTCTCTCTCTCTCTCTCTCTCTCTCTCTCTCTCTCTCTCTCTCTCTCTCCTCTGATGCGATGCCATTCTGCCTGGTTTCCCTCTGTACCCTCCAGGGTGTGAGGAGTATGACAAACAAAGACAAAAGCATGGCTTTATTACCCCCTCCTCGTGTTTAATGAATAACGACGTCATCATACAGTCATAGTCATGTAGTCCAGACAGATGCCTGGACAGTCAGTGACAGACCACGGCTGACCAACAACAACAACTGTCAACCCATCAACAGGACTGGCAACCCATCGGACGGACCATGAAGCACGGTAAGAGCTGGATGTAGCTTTAACTTGGATTCCCAGTTCACATTTGCATATGATTTGGGTATCTCCAACTTACTTTTTCCTCTCGCTTTCTCTTACATTTGGTCAGGGTGGGTTGTTTTCCTTACCCTGGCATATGTGGGCCATAAGGTTGGCAGTGCCCCCATCTGTGCCCATAGACAGACAGGGTGCCATGCCCTGTCCCTGGCAGACCTCTTCGACAGGGTCATTCAGCAGTCTACCAGAATGCATGGTTTCTCCAGCGATCTACACTCAGAGTTTGTGAGTCTGTTCTCCTTGCACTCTTTCTCTTGCTCGCTCGCTCGCTCTCTCTTTCTCTCACTCTCCTCTCTCAACGTTGAGATGACATCCTTACTTATTATCTCCTTATTGTTATCTTCACCTTTTGACCTTTTACCTTATTTGACATCTCTTCCAAAGGAGCAATATTTCCTGCCCATGAAAAACCACATTGGAAAACGGAAGTGCCACACCTTTCACATTCTTACACCGGATGACAAGGAGAATACACAGAGACTCGCAGTGAGCCTAGCACTTTAAAGTGCTATCTAAATGTTGCGCTATCTGCATGTGTTTAAACTCTCTCTGCATGTCTTTTCTGCATGTTCATATCTGCGCCCTTCTGTATCATGTTAATAGTGACTAGTGGTAGTCTCTTGTCTGCCTGCCCTGTATAGTACTGTAGAGTAAAGTTTAGCATAATTGATTCCATTGGTATAAGTGAGTAAAATTGACTCATCTGGACAGATAAAAGTATAACTGATATCAATATAATAAATCGTCTGTATCTGATTTGGACCCACCCCTCCTCACCTGCCTGCCAGAGAGAGGAGCTGACAGAGGTCATCCTGAAGCTTCTGGGGGCTTGGGGAGACCCCCTGTCCCAGCTCCACCACAGCATGGCTCAGGGCCAAGCTCAGGCTCAACACCAGGACCAGGAGTTTAACCACTACAGCTCCAACAAGGCTCTGGAGATGAGCGACATGCTGCAGGAGCTACAGAACGGAGTGGAGCGAGTGGCTGAGAAGGTAAGAGTCAGACATTGTGTGTGTGTGTTTGTGTGTGTGTGTGTGTGTGTGTGTGTGTGTGTGTGTGTGTGTGTGTGTGTGTGTGTGTGTGTGTGTGTGTGTGTGTGTGTGTGTGTGTGTGTGTGCTACTATGTGCACACTGCAGCATGTTGTCTACAGTGATTTTTATCCCACTGACACGGCCTCTGTATGTTTATCTGCCTCAGATGCAGTTGCTGGGAGTGACCAGTAACTCTCTGAGTGACCTGTCCTCCTCTGAGGCCCTGGCTCCTCCCCCCTCCTCCTCTTCCTCCTCCTCCTCCTCCTCCTCAGAGAGAGATCCCATGGACCACCAGTACCTCCTCTACTGCTTCAGACGAGACTCCAACAAGGTCCAGAGCTATCTCCGCATCCTCAAGTGTACCATCCTCCCTGAGCAGGGCTGTTGAGGTGTGTCCAGCCGTCCAGCCGTCCACAGCACAATCTGACATCCGCTCTGGTTGCACAGTTCCAGCAGAACATCTGACATTCGCTATGGTTGATTTGCACAGAGTTACATTTATTGGGCATTTTATATTTTTAATATCTGTCATTTATTTGATATTTTTTCCTGAGGTCCTTGGTGAAAGCACTAATTGTATTTTTGTAAATATTAAAGACTAACTTATTGAGTTTGTCTTGTATTACTATGGCATGCTCAACGTCTTGAATATTAACATGGAATGAAGAAATCAGCATTTAATGAATCATTTTATTTACAGCAATTGTTTCAGTTAAGAGAAAAACAAACATTCTGAATACAATATTACATGCTAAAGCATTTATACATGGTTGTGTGTAGCTGACTAACCTTCGATGTGTGTTAATATACATTGTATAGTCTAATAAAAGTTTTGTTTTTGAGATTTGTATTGATTATTCAAAAACACTTTTAGTTTGTCTACAAAATGTTGCTACACAATAGCAACCCACACAATATTAAAAAGAGAAATATTTTATTGTTATGGAGTGTTAGTCGTTTTATCCAATGCTTAGACAGTCCCTTTTCCATCATGCCTCAAACCACTGACCCTTGTCTTCCCACTGGGCACAGACGTCATTTCAACGTCTAGTTTTGGTTTACATTTGGTTGAGTTGTCAACTAATGTGAATTCAATGTGAAATCACCATGCCATTGGATTTAGCTTAAATGTTGGGTGAAAAAATACTTTTTCCCAATCTAATCAGTTTTTCATGTTAATTCAACGTCATGTATACTTTTTTGTTGAAATGACGTGGAAACAACGTTGATTCAACCAGTTTTGGCCCAGTGGGTTTCTCTCAGTCTTTCATCCTCTCAGGGGTCAGAGGTCATAGTGTGTCTGTGCAGACTCAGTGTTTGTATCAAAGTCACACGTTTCTTGCATGGCTCTTTCTCTATGGTAACTCCTGTTTCCCTGTCCCGCTGCTGTGATGGCGTGCCCGTGCTCTCTGGTGCCTCCTTGCGCTCCTCTTCCTGGTTGCAGCCCCGGGACATGAGCTCCTCCATGGGGGAGCGACCACTGTGGGCCTCCTTCTCTTTACAGTTCCTCCACTTCATCCTCCGGTTCTGGAACCAGATTTTCACCTACAGTAGACACACAGGTCAGTGAGAGGTTTTGTTTAGTCAAAGTCTATGATACAGCAGAGAGCATGATCTATTTTCACAATTATCACAGTAGTGATAGCCGTATATTGTAATAACATTTTAAGATGAGGAACACTTGCAATAGAAGTGACTAGATATTTACTAAATCTAGGCTGGAGCACCCAAGTAAGATGTGTTTTTATGCAATGAAGAGGTGAGATGAGAATGTAAATGAGGTTTTTAGGGTGACCTCCAACCTAGGCAGGAGATATATAGTATCCTACCTGAGACTCCTTCAGCCTGAGATCTGCTGCCAGTTTGTTCCTGTCTGTCTTGCTGATGTACTTTTGTCTCTTGAACGTTTTCTCCAGCTCCTTCCTCTGTTCCTCAGAGAACACCGCCCTCCTCAGGATCCCTCGGCGAGATTTGGGACTCGTATCTGGGGACCACATCGGAATGTTGGCTCCCTCTGGAAGGTCAGAGGTCAGAATCATTCATATTAATGTTTGTATTCCATCTAATAATAACCTGGAAGGGAAATGTCACTAGGTTATGAATGAGTTAACTCATTTGCATTGACGTATGTTCTCTGTTGCATGAAGGAAATGGCACATTGCACTACTAGAGACAAGTACCAATGTTTGAATATGGAAATGTGTCTAACTTAAATCAAGCAGACCGAAATAGAAAAACATCCAAATATTACATGAGCAAATGATCTGCTCCAAATGCAGCATTATTCTGGTTTATCATGTCCAGTCCCAAGCACTGAATATATCCTCATACTGATCACTCATCTATTAAATGGCTCACTTCCTCAATCCCTATCTACATGGGTTGTGCCCATCTACTGTAGCCAATCTTATACACGCTTACTTTCCACTTGCGTCAATCTGTCTAATTTAACAAAATGGGGGTGACTAAAGAGATAATGGAGACCCGTTTTCACCGGGGAGAAAGGGATTTGGTGAACTCTGAGGAGCAATCCCACGCTGCCTCACTCACAGGTGCACGCACAACAAAAGTCAAGTGGAACAATTTACCAAATCCCATTGAGCAATGCCTTTTTAATCTGTACGACAAATCAGCACACAGACCACCTCGGGGGAGCGAGTAACCGGTTTAGACACGCTCCTCAGGCCTCCATTGGGCCTCAATGGCTTCCACTTAAACGGACGATTAACAGGTCACTCCCGGGGGCTACGTGTGTGTCTGCCCCCTTGGTCTAAGCTCACAACCCTGAGGGACCCACCACAAAAGAGACTGTTCGTTGAAAGGCCACTACTCTTGCTGGCTCAGCTCTCCTCACTAAATCTTTTCTCTTGCAGGTATGGGCCCGGTTCTATGGGAAGATGAGCTCGAATAAGTCTATAAAAGTCACTTTCATTGAGTTCTTTATGTTCTATTAAGAGAACTTTAAATGGGCAGGAATGAGAGTGAGGTGACAGGAGAAAGGAGGGAGTCGGGAAACTGGGTTCTTTGGCCACACAAAGGGTTAGTGGGCTGTTCCCCGGGCACAGCCCCCTTTCTGCAGAGGAATGGCTGTGTTTTCTGTGGTTTTGTGCTTCGCAGAATTCATTGCTGCGGTGAAAAATTGCAGCGGGGTCGCGTGTGGATGGTGGAGTGAAAGTGCCGATTGGTCACGGCCGGGCACGTCATTGTTCTGTTGCTGGGCACTGTGGGAAAGTGTCAGCCCACTAAGAGGGACCAGGGGGTATTTACTGAGGGATGCTATTTGCTGCCTCACTTGTCAGGAGTCACAGGACTTAACAACTAGCTTCACAACCCTGACAGAAGTTAGGCGATATCGATGTTGTCATCATAATGAGACTTCCCCTATGAAAAAGGTTAATACAGACTTCACAACAAATGCAATTACATAGCACAATTCAGATCCATATTCCATAGATTGTGGATTTTTCAGATAATCAGCTATAGGAAATCATCTTAAGAGCCTCATTATAAAAACAAACAATCCCCTACTTTGGCAGGATCATAAACAGTTTCCTCACACTGTCACAGTTGGACCAATTATCACAGTTGGACCAATTATCAGAGTTGGACCAACTATCAGCCAAACGTTCCTTTGTGCTGAGGCTGAGCTCCATGCCACTGAGAGGCAATAAATATGTCACACAGAGACCAATAACAGACTGTTACAGTGGCATACCACTGATCATCACAGTCCTAATCTGACAGAGACAAAATGTTTATTAGCTCTGCATATTTTAGTGAGTCGTGTGTGTATCTGTATGAGTGCATGTGGGGCCTCAACTGCCATAAAAGCTCCTCCCCCCCCCCCCCCCCGACACTCCAAAACCTCTTCCCCACCCTACCCCCCTTGGTCTAAATAGCTGTGAATGGTCATGAATAGCAGTGCAGAGAGTCGAGTGGAGAATTAGCACCCTAGCATTGCATCAGTAATTAGCCGTAGAGAGTATGGGAGACCCTGCTGCTAATGCTTAGAGAGGAGCTGAGGCATCGCTGATGAAGCATAAAACACTCACCGGAAAAGACAGAAGGAGGGCTGGACCCACCACAGCACACTGCTGCCAGCAGATACTGAGGGCCCCGTAGAAACACGCTGTTCAATAGGCCTGCAGAGAGGAGGGAGGGACTTTCATAAAATTATACTGTAAATTAATAATAAATACTGGCAGGTGAAAACCCATGAATAAATTGTTGTGGAAGTATAAATATTTTTCTGCTAAACCATCCACTCAGAGTAAAAACAATTACACACATCATGTTTAAAATAGCTAAATGGTTATCGTCTGCAAATTAATTCTATATATAAATAAATAACTACAACTTGGTTGTAGTGAAATGAAATGTGGTAGAACATAACAGCATTTTGTTATACAGTACGTCATTAAACGGGCAATCTGTAGTTGCTACATCCATTTTTGGACTTATTAATGATTTGTACCCATTGATTCTTGAAGAATACTATATATGCCTCATGAGCTTAGTTCAACTGTCGTACCGCATCAGAACCCAAAATATAAGCTTGTTTTACTCCAATGTTTCTAAACAGTACTATATAGCCTCAAAACATGGTTAAAACTATAATTTGATAGCATGGATGGTCCTTGCATCCATAGCTCTGTCTAGGAATTTGAGAGTCCCTCAGCTATTTACTGAAACAGGGGCAGGGATATGCTTTGTTATTGTTTCAACTGATGATAATATTCTGCTTTAATATTCTGCTTTGACTGTCATTAATGCCATGTTTTACATGTGTAATACTTTGTTATGTCTTATCTTTTAGAATAGGTCTTAAACATTAGCATTCAGTAAACTCTTTGACGAATACCCCCCCAAATTAAGAAAAAGCCAGTATTGTATATAAAATGTTTATCTGATATTATTATTAGAAACATAAATATTATATCTGAACTGAAAACATGAAAGAAAATTAATGTAAGTGGCTTTTACAGTGGCTTTTTAATGATAAATCTATATCAATAGTTTTGTATTATTTCTGGAAATGAGGCAAACTTAATTGATTCTGAATGTTTCAAATCATGTTGCTTCTATGTACTTTGAATTGAGGGACAGTACAGTGAAAATAACTGGTTTGGTCAAGTCAGAAGAACATCTCTTGTCATTTGACAGGATATATTCCAAAAAGTTTGTTACAATGTATACACTAAACAAACAAAAAAAAGTGCATTTTCCCCAAGTGTGGTTTCAAATGTCTACAGCCATAGATCTCACAATCGATAACATAATACAAACACATAAATAATGCTCATAACAATGTGTTGTGTCATATGAGGCTTTTACCTGAGTGTGGCCGAGGAGGAAGCCCTCTGTCTTTGACTCGTTTACAGTTTTGACTCTGGCCCTCGTAGACAACATGCTGAGGGCCCCAGGTTCTCCTGTGGTGGCCGGTCGGGGGACCCCTGAAGAACCCACATGTTGGTCCATCTGAGTTGGGCGAGGATGAGGAAGAGGATGGCCCCGCCGAGCGCAGCAGATTGTCGATGAGGAAGCTCTTCCCTGATCTCCCAAAGCCTGGGTGAGTAGGTGATCCTGCCGCCATATTCATGCTCTTCTTCCCGCTCTGCTTCTGCCCTGCGATCATCCCGTTCACTGTGACCCTAAGGAACGCTCCCTCCCTCACTCACTTCACAGCACAGCAGTCTCAGCAGTCGCAGCAGTCACAGGGCCAAGTAACACAAGTGACACCAGTCTGAGCTATAATCCCTCCAAGACTGACCAGGGCCAACTTCATTAAAGTCCCAGGAAAACAAAAGCTCTCTCCAACTCTCTTCTTCTCTTCTCTCCTTCTCTTCTCCTCCAGGGTCTGCACTTTGCTCCGGGGCCGCCGTGTGATTGGCTAAGAGGCTCTAATGTGATTCTCAATTCAGATAAGACTGGGTCCGTTCTGGAGTGGCAGAAGGTGTGTCCTACTCCATTCATTATGTCAACTTGCCTATGAAATGATAGACACCCGAGACAATGGACTGCTGGCCAAAGTTTAATGTGCACCAAATGTATTTCTCAGTCCTGCAGTACATAGTTTTCTATTTTCTGCAGCCACCTTCAGAGCACCCATTGTGTCCCATAGAAAGGCATGGAGGCAATTAAATAGTTTGCAGCTTGTTGCACGATGACCAACTACAAAAAAAGCTAATTCCCATATAGAATGTGATTCTGCACATTACGTTCTCAATACTTCATTTTTCAAAGTCAATAATTGTTTAATTATTCTGATGGTGTAATACTGTGCAAGTGTGACATCTAATTTAAATGTCCATGACATTTAAATGAAATGTTTCTCCTTGTTTTCTGGTCAAAATTGTTATTTGATCGCAATTCCACTTAACTTTAATTGAGTACCTGGTACAGAATATGAATGACCTGAATGCCAGATTCATCAGGCCATTCTGACTCTACGAACTCAAACCAATTAATACATCTTTCAGATTGCCTCTGTAATGGCCTAAGTGCTATTCTCCAGCCACTTTCCTCCTCTTTTCAGTGACTATTTGGACTACTCCACTATGGCTTGTCACTCACAGACTTGACAGGCCTATTGGTTCTTGCTTGAGATAGAAAATTGCTCTGCTCCCGGTTGCCAGATTCTGTCTGTTTTAAAAAGACTTACCGTCCAGCTTGACAGAAATATGCACAAAGCCGCTATGTGAAGGATCTACAGCAGTTAACGTCAGGTTCTGATGTGGTCGAAAGGGAGACACGTTGTGAGAGATCAAAACTGATAGACTCTACTCCTAATGTACTTTGGAGTTGAAATTTCAAAGATCAAATGAAATGGTTATGTTAGAAGAATTAGACAAGCAGTTGCAGTATATCACTGTGTATACTATTGCAGCGAATTCAGGGGAAGCCAAACTGGGACTCAAACCCAGGCCTGTTGTTATAGACTTTATTGAATTTCAGAGGCACAGTTGAAGCCTACAGACACACAAACACAGTGAGGTTGTGTGTGCTTTATATTCGCCAATGGGTGGCTGGCGTCACGTGTAACCATGTAACCCTGAACTGACTGCTTCTGCTAATGATACTCAGCCTCATAATAGAGGAGCTGGGCAAAAGGAGGCCGACTGAAATGAAACAAAATTGGGGAACAGTAAACAAGCATGTCCAGGCGAGGCGAGGGGGTGCACAGTTCGGGGGACACCTCATGCTGGGCATGGAAATTGCTCCAGACAGCCGGGCCCATTGTCTGGCCACAAGGGAGCCAAAGGTTGCTTGTAATCAAATGTGAGGTTTTATATTCCCCCGACTGGTGGAGAATGCGACTGTGGTGTCTCGTGTGAGGGGTGTTTGTGGGCTCAGGCTGTGCTATCTACCTCTGTGTGTACCTAATGCGGGTTTACATGCTCCACATGGGCCGCTGTTTCTGATACTGCCATAGGCTTTTGTCTGGTGCGGAAGGGAGCCATTTTGTTCATGACACTGAAGCACAGGCTGGAGCTTTCCTTAGGGTCACAGTGATCGGGATGATCGCAGGGCAGTGTAGAGACTATTCATCTCCACATAAATAGATACTGCAAATGCTAAGTATTCCATTCATAAAGCACACTGCAGCTCTTGGGATAAGGGCTGCAAGACGAGTGCAATGTTGTTTGTGTAAGCAAGGTGTAGTTTGAGAAACTGGTGATGCAACGTGTCTGTTTCTTCGAGTCATTCCGTTTCAGCTCTGCACCAAAGAGGGTTATTTCCTTGATGGTATTGACTATGCTTTAAAAAAAAATGGATTGTACATGGATTGTAATCTTGTAAGACTTGATATTTGGTATGAAAAAGCATTGTTAGGATTGGCCAGATTCCGTAGGTGGCATTCCAAGGGAGAGAGGTATAATTGACCCATTGGGAACGCAGTTTTTGAAAATACCCTGAAAGCAAGTTCATGTGAATTTATTTGATGTCCATTCTACTTTCTATTGGAGGGAAAAAAAAGTGGGGTCCCCCATTCAGAGCTCCACAATGGTCCTGTTGAGATCCAGCACTGTGCAGACCAGCTGAGCTCCTTTCTGTCTCTGGCCTCTTAAAAAGATACCGGGCCATTACACATTCAATTGATATTCCACCACTCGAACTTAATATCATGAATGGAGGGCCAGACTCTATGAATCAGAAGACAATGCGCTTAGCTTAGCAGCAAACTGGCACTTTGTGTGGTGTCTGTGGCAGCAGCGAGGAAGTGTCTAATGTGGGGCTCACAATTGTGCTTCTATAGAGTTCTAATGAGCTTCAGTGAGGAGGATGAATGGTCAGGCCCATTCAGAGCTATCTCTGTGCACACCCACACAATGGAACCCAGATGAGGGGAGGCAGGCAGGCACGGCACTGCAGGAACACTGCAAAGCAAAGCCACGACAGTCTAATATATAGCAAGATAACGAGAAAGAGATATATCAAATATAACCCCACACTGAATACTCAGTTGGCACACCACGCCATTTCAACATGGATAATTGGGTAATGTTTGGTTGAGATGTTGATCATTGAGATTACAAGCTATATTCACCCTCTCAAAAATACGTTAGATTTAGACAAAAAGATACATTTCCAATGTGTTCTCACTATGCTTTCAACCATCTAAAAGCACACCCATATTCCAGTGGAAAAATAATGTCTGATTTTTTGTTTAGTTGTCACCCAAATGTCTATCACTGCGCCTTCAACCATTTAAAAGCACAGCAAAGTTCAAATGGGAATGCAATGTCAGATATTCCATTTATTTATACAACAGATTAATGTGCTTCAGCTAATAGCAGAACCAAATGACCTGGATTGCAGTTGAGATAACATTAAAAGTACATGGTGCAAGCTTTATATGATTACATAAGAAGATATTTATAGTTACAGTAACCTCAAAATGTGGCCATGGATGTTTTATTCATTTTAAGGTTGAATGTTACAATAGTTTGTAAGATAATTAAATATTACTTTTGCAATACAAACTATGTTTGGTTGGCAACACAACCACATTTTTCAAGAAGGTGTATCTACTTCTTGGATAGTTCCATCTGAGCCACTGACTTAGTCTGGCTTTAATTCCAGTTTGTCTACAAATGAATCATTTATATGTTGGATTCACGTCTCCATCTCAACCAAAAATCAAAGATAAAAATATGACTAAATCAAATTAAACTTTATATGCGCATTAAGTAAAGTTTTATTTGATTTAGTCCTATTCTTTAACTTGATTTTTAGATATTTGTCTGCGTTGACAAACAAAAACAATACAATATCACTAAATATCATTACATTTGAAATCATGCAGAGCTTGAAACCCTATTGTTTTGTCTATTTCTACGTGAATCCTGGTTTGAATTGAAACAATAGCTGTTGATGACCTTTTCAAATGCTATACAGGCCTAAATAGTATCATTGATGATATATGAGTGATAGGAACAGTGAATCTATTTAGTTTTTAAGTGGGGATCACTCAACAATCACTCTCAAGATAGCACATTGGTAATAGTAATAGTAAGTGTGACAAGTATCATAGCTAAGCAGGGCTAGGCTTGATTAGAACCGAATGGATGGGACTCCAAATGGTAGCTGTAGATAGATACATTTTCCAGTAGGAGGTGCTGCTCAGCCTATTGCTTGTTTTCTGATAGTGGATATAACGTTGAAGATCTGACATTGTTTTGTTACAAATTCAACATATTTTATGCAAGGTTTGTCTATGTTGAAATTTGGTTACCATGACATAATCCTGAGGTTGAAATTTCACCCTCAAAACAACAGTTGATTACTTTTTTCAAATCCAATGTATTTCCCTCGTAAATTCCTTGTCACAATATGTTGACAAATGACATTGAAACAATGTTGATTCAACCAGTTTGTGCCCGGTGGGTAAATACAGAAATGTGTGGTTTTGAAGCTGGAGTCATTGTTTTGACTGAATTGAAAGTGTCATCTAAGTACATATTCAGTGTTACTGTCAGTGGTAATATTTGTTATTTTAGTAAACAAAGAACAATGTAATTTGTTTGAGCGTACAATGCAGGGAGCTCAGCCATACACACCCTGATTTAACTGTGACTGAGTCACTATTACAGACAGTAAGAAGCAGCTTCTGACGTCTGTGTGTGTGAGTGTGTGTCTGTGTATGTGTCATCTATCTGCTGCAGCCCCAGTACGTGAGAGTCTCATCTTTCCATGAAGGGTTCATAATAGTTTGTATGTGTGCGTGTCTGTGTGTGTCTGTCTACTGTAGCCCCATAGAGGGGTCATCAAACTGTTTGGACGCTACAGACAATTTTGTGAGAAGACCGATTTTCGGGATGTCTCATGGTCTGACAAACATCGCTTGTGTGTGTGTGTGTGTGTGTGTGCGTTTCTGTGTGCGTGTCTGTGTGTCGTCTATCTGCTGTAGCCCCAGCACGTGACAATGACATAGGGCTCATGTCTCCTCAGACTCTAATGACTATCATTCACGAGCCTAAGGACCGGACGTCATCGTCACAACTGCAGAAGCATTCCGCTTCATAATCACCATGATTAAGTCTGTATCCAGCGGCTATATGCAGTTCGCATATCAGCACATCATCGGGGTGGATGATGCAATCATCTACCTTCTGCAGAGGTCCTACTCTCACCTGGACAACGCAGGTTTCACTGTGAGGGTTATGTTTTTTGACTTCTCCAGTGCCTTCAACACCATTCAGCCCCTGCTACTGGGTGAGAAGATGAAGAGGATGAAAGTGGAAGCACCCTTAGTCTCCTGGGTTACGGACTACCTGACCGGTAGGCCATAATTTGTGCGACTACAGAGCTGTGTGTCAGCACGGGCAGTGAGCAACACAGGGGCCCCGCAGGGAACGGTCCTGTCCCCCTTCCTGTTCACCCTCTACACCTCGGACTTCAGATATAACTCTGAAACATGCCACCTACAGACGTTCTCGGATGACTCCGCAATTGTAGGGTGCATCAGGGGTGGGCAGGAGGAGGAGTACAGGAGCACAATCAATGACTTTGGGGTGTGGTGTGAGCAGAACCACCTTCAGCTCAACATCAGCAAAACAAAGAAGATGGTGGGGACTTCAGGAGAACCAAGAACAAACTGACTGCAGTCCCTATACAGGGGATGGATGTGGAAATGGTTGGGTCATACAAGTTCCTGGGAGTCCATATGAACAACAGGCTGGGCTGGTAACACCGGGGCTCTGTACAAAAAGGGCCAGAGCCGACTCTAGGCTCATAGACCTGGAACTGTTGTGGTGTTAGGACCTAGTTTAACAATTAAGCATCCGTCCGTGAGTAACTCTGGTCTGTAATCACTCATTCACTCAGGACTTATTCATTCAGGACTGTACTGTATATACATATCCATGTACAGTTGTTATACCATATCACGTGCAATATTGTAAGTCATTCTTGGACTAAACTTACGTAGTCATTCACTCAGGAATGCATATTTGTATGTATATTAGTTTGTCATTGCTCTATCTATCTATCTATCTATCTATCTATCTATCTATCTATCTATCTATCTATCTATCTATCTATCTATCTATCTATCTATCTATCTATCTATCTATCTATCTATCTATCTATCTATCTATCTATCTATCTATCTATCTATCTATCTATCTATCTATCTATCTATCTATCTATCTATCTATCTATCTATCTATCTATCTATCTATCTATCTGTCTATCTGTCTGTCTATCTATCCAACTAAAAATGTGTGGAAGCTTCAATAAAGACAAGGGGAAATCAATCGACATTCACCCTTTAAGAAAATAAAACCAATAATACTATTTGAAATGGCTTTTTAGTGATTATAAAGGAACATCTTAACCCCAGAACTGCTCACATCAGAAAGCTTTTTGTTACAGCAGTTCATTGCAGCCGTACAGTATGGTGCTCCCCTCACATAGGGATGAGTAGGAAGCCACTGAATGTGGTTTGGGAACCATTACAATGGACTCTGTGGCCTTTGGGGAGACACATGTAGACCACACACCCCCTCCTCCAGCTCTAAAGACAATGTATTAGACATATTCCATTAGAATCATACTGTGTATATAGATTTATCCATAGCTTTCTGGTTATTGTGGTAGAGAAAAACAGTCATAGTCATAATGTACAGTGTGGTAATCATGGGCTGTACGTCTGAAGTAGTATACATCTTTCACTGGTGCTGTGGAGATACCTGTAGTTGTGTTGTAGGCCATGTCAGTGTTAAAGACTCTACTGTAGACCAATATTCAGTATTGGTCCTACTTGGCCTAAATTTGCCCAACTAGCAGAGAAGGCCACCTTTGGTCTGGCTGCGCTCTCGGTCTTTAGCTCCTCCACCTCCCTCTCACTAGCTGTAACTCTGGCCTTCAAGGCTGTGTTCCCACTCTCACTGACTGTAACTCTGTCCTTCAAGGCTGTGTTCCCACTCTCACTGACTGTAACTCTGGCCTTCAAGGCTGTGTTCCCACTCTCACTAGCTGTCACTCTGGCCTTCAAGGCTGTGTTCCCACTCTCACTAGCTGTCAGTCTGGCTTTCAAGGATGTGTTCCCACTCTCACTAGCTGTCACTGGCCTTCAAGGCTGTGTTCCCACTCTCACTGACTGTAACTCTGGCCTTCAAGGCTGTGTTCCCACTCTCACTAGCTGTCACTCTGGCTATCAGGACTGCATTCTCTCTCTCTCTCTCTCTCTCTCTCTCTCTCTCTCTCTCTCTCTCTCTCTCTCTCTCTCTCTCTCTCTCTCTCTCTCTCTCTCTCTCTCTCTCTCTCTCTCTCTCTCTCTCTCTCTCTCTCTCTCTCTCTCTCTCTCTCTCTCTCTCTCTCTCTCTCTCTCTCTCTCTCTCTCTCAAGCTCTTCCACCTTGTTCTTTTGGAGCTGAATTTCAGTCTTAGTGACACTCACTTCCTTTTTCTGCTCCTCCATCTCCTTCTCACTGGCTGTCACTCGGGCCTCCCTGGCTGACAGTTCAGCAGCTTGGGCTGCATTTCCTGTCTTCAGCTCCTCCACATCCTTCTTGGTCAGCCTAAGCTCAAGTTGTTACTCCTCTGCCTGGTCCTCCCTGTCCTTCAGTCTGGCGTCCATGTTCCTCTACTCTATTCTCCTTTTCACCACCATTACTCTTAGTTCTTTCAGCTCAGTCCAGATGTCAGGGGTTGTAGTTGTCTGGCTGCTTGTCCGTTTGTAGGTCGTCTCTGTAGTTTCAGTCCCTTGGCTCTCGATCAAACACTCTCTCTGATCCCTCTGCGCTCTTCCTGAGCCCATGCACCTGACAGAATAGCAACACCAGCAGAGCTACAGCACCCCTTACTCTAAAATAACACCACTTCAGAAATAATGTGGTCCATGAGCCTCAGTCCCCTTCTTCATATACTGTACACTCACAAGGTAGTGAGCCAACACGTGGGAATTGTACATATGTTGCTCACGTAACCTGTACGGTATTGTGATAAAGTGAAACACTGGGTGAGCTGCAGACCTCATAGCAAATTATTAGAATTTGACACGGCAAAAAGCTGTGGGAGAACTCAACCTGTTATTTGTTTGTTGTTCTCTCCATCTCCATGAAGTCTGTACATGTTAGCCCTGGGCTTAGTGCAGTGTGAACACTGCTTTTGTGGATTAGGCCTACACTCCCGTCCGTATTTATTTGGACAGTACCAAATGTCACCTTATATTTGAATGTTTTATATTTTTATTGATATCCGTTTTACTGTTTAGAAATTAAAGCACTTTATGTATCTAGTCCCCCAAGTCATAAGTATTTGGCCAAATTCACTTAACCTCTACTGCACACATTTTGGTTTTTCATTTTAAAACAATTCCATCCAGTTTTTTGGAAGATTAAGTCTTTCTAATTGTAGACCCAGAGTAGCCACGGGAGGTGATAGGTGGGAATGATGACCCATTGTACAAAAACAATGCTTGAATTTATTACAGATGCAGGTTTTCAGGATACATAGCAGCAACATTCAGGATATGAAAACGGACAAAAATGAGACTAAAGTCTAAAGCCCCTCAATAGGGTTCCTGCTGCAGCTGAGACTAGTCCTAAATGCTAAACAGCATGACTAGGAATTACCCCTTTTACAGCTCTAAACAGAAGCTAACACTCTCCGTACTGGGACTAAAGAGAGTCAACCAGAATAGCCTAAATCAACTGCCTGTACATACGGGACACAACTGCTATGAAGCACATTGTAAAATGGTTTTCAATCTGAGCTGAGAAAAGCACAGCATTTATGCCTTTGCTTCTCGAGCCCCGCCCACACTTATTAACCAATGAGGATGAGCATTTAATTAGAACAACTTTACTTTGTTTATTAGACCAGGTAACATGGTTTAAATTACCATATTCAGCCATGTAGAACATGATTATAACTACTACTCAGGGAGACTGAAAACATGGCTGAACTACACGCTAGTTATCTAACTCACCACATCTGGCTTAACCCTGAGCAACCAGCACAGTAGCAAATAATTAAGGTCAGGAACATCTAAACTGGTAGATAGCTATGCATGGCTGTCACGGTCAGTGGTGAGGGAACGAGGCACAGAGCGAGAGTTACGTCCAGACATGTTTATTATACAAGAACAAAAGCAAGCGAAACCGTGAACTGGTGCCGAGTACTCACAGACAACGTACTACACAAACAATGACGCAGGTGGACGAAATGTGAACAACTGCCTCTAATTGGGGATCAACCAAACCCTACACCAACTCCCTGTGTATGTCAGGACCTGACTGTAGCCATCCTACTCCCTCTAGGGGGAGTCAGAGACCTGGCCTCAGTCAGCCAAACCACACATGTGTATACTGTACCTTTAAGCATTTTAGATACTATTAACTTCATTATAAATAACTTTAAAGACCTTTTATAATGGCGATGAGGCTAGACTAAGGCTGCCTCATCACACTGATAATGTATCAATAATAAAAATTGTCACTTTTATCCCCACACTCAGAAAAAAGTGTGTTGTCTTAGGGCAACGCTGTGCCGTAAGGGTAATAAAACACCAAGGAAAATCTGATCTTTTTGAAATATAATAAAAGTTGGGGCCATAAAATAGTATTTGACTGCCTCTCAAACATGATTCTGTGGCCCATTCTTCCTCACTGTCACTGTCCTCAAGCTCACTGTCCTCACTATCAGAGGGTATGATCCTAACTGTTCCATGAGGCTCCTTTCGCCCACAGAATGTCCCTGTATCCATTGCCTGTGAATGTCAGTGGAAATTTTGGCAAAAACATTGATGAAGGCCATAATTTTACATCAAATTACACGTCTATCATTGAGAATGATCGCCCTGGAAAGTAGCCTAACTGAACAACATTGCCCTGAGACAACATAAAGAAAACTACATTTTTTACATTTATATTAAATCAAACATGCTTCTTTAGAGCAATGTATCTTACACTTCACTCACACCATGCGCTTATGTTGCACTGCTTCCTGAACGAAGGTCCCATCCCTTAATTGATACATCATACCAACTTCTGCACCTCATTGGACTGTTTACAGACGTCATCACATATTGTTATGTATAGGATTTTGTTAAAAGTGATATGGGGGTGTGTGAGGGGTAAACAGGTTTTCTGTTGCCTGTGGGCAACGATGTGCAGTAGAGGGTTAAATTAGTCAAACATTTTGTATTCGTTCCCAGATTCATAGCATGCAATGACTACATCAATCAAGCTTGCGATTCTACAAACTTGTTGGATGCATTTACAGCTTGCTTTGATTGTGATTCCACCAGATTATGTTTTGCCCAATAGGAACTGATAAAAAATACTGTCTTGAGTAAGGTGTATAAATCAAACACTTTTATTCTTACATTTACACTTTCTCTAAACTGAAAAACTAGAAGTCATAACATGTATATTGCTGAATGTAGAAATATATACTGAGTTACAGTTCACAGAAGGAAATCAGTCAATTGAAATAAATGAATTAGGCCCTAATCTATGGATTTCTCACATGACTGGGCAGGGGCGCAGTCATGGGTGGGCCTGTGAGGGCATAGGCCCACCCACTTGGGAGCCAGGTCCACCCACTGGGGAGCCAGGCCTAGCCAATCAGAATTAGTTTTCCCCCGCAAAAGGGCTTTAGTACAGACATAAATACTCCTCAGCACCCCCCTCCTCAGACTATCCCGCAGCTGAAGAAGCTGGATGTGGAGGTCCTGGGCTGGCATGGTACACGTAGTCTGCAGTTGTGAAGCCGGTTGGATGTACTGCCAAATTCTCTAAAATGGTAGAGAAATTAACATGAAATTCTCTGGCAACAGCTCTGTTGTACATTTCTGCAGTCAGCATGCCAACTGCACGAGGGTGGCCTGGAGGGTAGGAGCATTGGGTCAGTAACCAGAAGGTTGGTGGATCATAATCGCTGAGCTGACAAGGTAAAAATCATTCTGCTCGTGAACAAGGCATTTTGATTAAGGCAGCCCCCCACACTTCTCTGATTCAGAGCGGTTGGGTTAAATGCGGAAGACACATTTCAGTTGAATGCATTCAGTTGTACAACTGACAAATCTTGAGGCATTGGGTTCTGTGACAAAACTGCATATTTTAGAGTAGTCCCCAGCACAAGGTGCACCTGTGTAATGATCATGTTGTTTAATCATCTTCTTAATATGCCACACCTGTCAGGTGGATGGATTATCTTAACAAAGGAGAAATTCTCACTAAAATGCATGTAAACCAATTTATACACAACATTTGAGAGCAATACCCTTTTTGTGTAGGTATGGAAAATTTGTGGGATCTTTTATATCAGCTCATGAAAAATGGGACCAACACTTTTCATGTTGCATTTATATTTTTGTTCAGTATACCTATGCTGATACCAGTGTCAACTTTCCCCAGCCTCCATACAGTGGAACCACAGCGACACCACCTGTTCTGATCCAGTACTTCTACTACTATATTGGTACAATATCTGTAATTCTCAACCATGCTCACTAGATGGCACCAGGTAAAATAAATCAAACCAATATCAAGAGCATGTCATTCTAAATGCAGGATTTTTACTTACCATTGAGCTGTACTGCTAACTTGAAGCTTGTAGGTAACGAGTACATAGGCTTATTCAAAATTCACCATAATATGAATGAATGTATCTTAACAATAGGAACATCGTCTGTATGTATATGAACTCTCACCTGGATAATGCCAGACTGGGAATGCTTCAGACTTGAAATCACATGTCATATCCCAATTATTCAAATAGTCAATTGTCATGACTCCTGCACAGGACAAATGAAGACTGTATAATGACAAAAAGTATACTATTGGAAGTGACTTATGTGACAGTCAAGTAGAACTGTCACTACGAAGCTTGTACAGTATAAGGCTACAGTATAATATCCCATAGGAGCTGACAGGAGCTCTGGGGGCAGAGAATAGCCATTTCCCCAAGATAGTTTCCATTCAAACACATACAGTATACCCTGAGGTAGCAACCAACACTAACTATGACTGCTTAATGCTGTAGCCTCTTTGAAATTAGTATTGCTAGTTTCCAAGATTATAGCGAGTGGGTGAGTTCCCAAGTGCACGGTTGGCTATGCATCCTCCATCTGTCTACTCTCTCTGTCATTGTCATGAGAGGCTGTTTGTATTGCTTTTTATTCTTGGCTGCACGGCCATAAGTTTGAATGACTTTATTTTACTGCTGGCACTTTAGCAAATGACGACTTGTGGGCAGTAATTACATTTCCTGTGCCTTGACCCAGATGAGATTCGGTATTAATAATGAATTGAGAATTAGAGGCTCTCTCATACAGCAGATGTGCTTCCTTGGCACAGTTGTCGTACAGGAAACAATAACTTGGTTTTATTCACAATGGCTACCCAGTGCTACCAGGGATGGGTTGAAAAGTACATATATATGTTGAAGAAAGATAGACAGCTAAAAGTTGAAGTATGGAGAGTATTCGTCATAGATTGACAACAGAGCTCAAAACATAATTGTGTTACAATAAGGACAGTTCATCAAAATTGATAAAAGGTTTTAAAAACTATTCTAATAAATACAACAGTTGGACAACGGATGAAGATACTCCAAACTTTTAGAGTTTGTATAATCCATCAACTATTGACTGAATTACAGCACATCATTTCTGGCACAGAAATGTTCGAGGATTTTGGTGGGAATTCAGTATTAAATGAGTCAAATTTAACTTTTTTTCATAGAATGCAATATTTTCTTATTGTATCATTTGATGATCAAATAAATAAAACTATATGTGCCTCATTTGCATACATATGGGTGGTGTGTTTGCATATATGAATACATTTACATAAAGGGGTGGGACAGGGCTGCAACCACCGAACACTTGCTCTGTCTACACTACCTGCACTCACCTGCGCTGTCTAGACTGTCTCGTTAATGACTTGCATAATTCAACAAGTGTGTGTGTCAATAGGATGATACCCACGGATTAAAAATCAACACGCTTGGCTCTAGATTACACCTATCTAAACACACCTTTACATTGTTTGTGAGATCAAACATAATATCGCTATAATCCAAGTGTTCACTTTCGGAAGTTGCTTTGATTTCAGTGCATCTAATTTGTAAAATAAAAGGTGTAGTGGAGGTTCCTCAGAGAAGGAAGGGGAGGACCATCCTCCTTAGTGAATATTGAAACATTAAAACAGTTATCCTTTTTAGATTAAACTATACTAAATATATTCACGTCACCAAATAATTGATTAAAATACACTGTTTTGCAATGAATGTCTACAGTAGCCTCAACAGCACTCTTTGGGGTAGCACCATGGTGTAGCCGGAGGACAGCTAGTTTCCATCCTTCTGTTGGTACATTGACTTCAATACCTAACCTAGGAGGCTCATGGTTCTCACCCCCTTCCATAGACTTACACAGTAATTATGACAACTTCTGGAGGACGTCCTCCAACCAGAGCTCTTGCAGCCTGAACTAACATGTTGTCCAGCCAATCAAAGGATCAGAGAATTATACTAGTACTGAAAGAACAAGCTACAGCTAGCTAGCACTGCAGTGCATAAAATGTGGTGAGTAGTTGAGTCAAAGAGAGAGAAAGACAATAGTTGAACAGTTTTTAACAAATTAATTTATTCAAAAATGAAGGAGAAGAAAGAGAGAGAGAGAGAGAGAGAGCTAGCTAGCTATATTTCATCGTATTTTTTTTCAATCTCACTTACTTAGCTAGCGAATGCAGCTAGCTACTGTAGTTTAGCCTACTCAAACACCGGCTCAAATAGAGAGGGTTGCTATGTTAGCTAGCTGGCTATGGCTATCCAACAATGAAACTTTTCCAAGTCAAGTCAAGGTAAGGTTTCGGTTTTATTAATTTTTTGCCACCGGGCTGCTTGCTGTACACTGTACTGCATGATTGTGGCATGTTTACTAACGCGTTAGTTCTAGTAGCTATGTTGACGACTAGTAGCTACTCCACCCCCCTGTGCATTTATACCTGTGTTTTTCGTTTTGTCTCGTCAAGCCTACCAGCATGTTTTCCCATTACTCCTGTTCTCTCTAGTCTCTGTTTTCCTGTTCTCCCGGTTCCAACCTTTTTCTGCCTGTCCTGACACTGAGCCTGCCTGCCACCCTGTAGCTATCGGACTGGTTACAAACCTCAGCCTGTCCTCGACCTGCCCTTTGCCTGCCTCCTATGGTTTTAATAAACTATTCTGTACATTGAACCTTCTGTCTCCTGTGTCTGCATCTGGGTCATATCCTGAGTTGTGTTACTGGTCATGAAAGAAGTAATGGCTACTGTCCTTTTTTACATTGAAAAGGCTTATGACACTATGTGGAGAGAAGGCCTACTGATTAAGATGGAAAGACTTGGAATTGGTGGGAGATTATATAACTGGGTTTTGGCCTTCTTATTTAAATCGCTCTTTTTGAGTTAAAATAGGATACATTTTATCTGATGCCTATGGAGTTGACAATGGTATTCCTCAAGGCAGTGCTGTCAGTCCTATTTCGTTCAACATTATGATTAACAATGTGTTTACAAATGTAGGGAGAGGTATTGGGGCTTCCCTATATGCTGATGATGGAGCTATTTGGAAGAGGGGAAGGAATGTCTCTTGTGTTCAAATCTATTCAACAAGCTATAGTGGATGTTGAAAGATGGTCGATTGACGGGTTTTAAATTGTCAGTCTTGTATGTTCTTCTCGAAGAAGAAAGTTGCTGATTAATATACAGTTGTTTCTGTATGGACAGCCTATGGGGAGGGTTTCTAAGTATACATATTTGGGTCTATGGTTCATTGAGTGATATACATGGAAAGATCATGTCATAAATGTTGAAACAAAGTGTAAGGTGCTCAGTCTCTGGTTATGAATGGGGTGCTGATAGACAATCGTGGATGGATATTTATAGAGCTCTGATCAGGATGACCATTGATTACGGGTGTATAGTTTATGGAACAGAGGCGAAGACTTGGCTTTAGCGGCTGGACAGAATCCAATATGTTTTGGTGCATTTAAATCAACATCTGTATGTGCTTTACTAGTGGAGGCAGGTGAGATCCCTTTGGATATCCGGTGTAAAAAATGCTCATTAGCTTATTGGGTTGAAAGGCTGTGAGGTTGAGCATCCCACTGCTCCTGTTCTAGATGAGTGTTGGGAATATACTAGTAGACAGGGCAGTGGTTTTGGTTGGACAGTTGGAAGGCTTGCTGATGAGAGGTGTTTGAGGGAGTTAGAGGTTGGCCCTTCTGTGGTGATAGGGGATGTTCCTCCATGGTTACTCCCAGATGCTGTTGTTGATCTAACCTTGGTAGAGAAAAGGAAAGATTGGTCAGATGGTATAGGTTGACAATTGCATTGGTTGAAGTTTTTATGCTTTTTAACCGATTTTCACAGATGGATCCAAGGACCCAGATAGTGGGCGCACAGGAGCAGGCGTTTACGTTCCTGATGTGCAGATATGTAGAAGACTAACAGATGAACTGTCAGTATGCTCAGTTGAACTGTTGGCGATAGTAGTTGCCATCCAGTGGGTGGAGGAGGTACAACCCGTTAGAATTATAGTATGCTCAGATCCTCTGTCTGTATTGAATAGCTTATCTAATAGGAGTGACCTACTATTGGAGGTATTATGTTATTATGGAGAATTGAGAGACTGGGTGTAGTAGTGAATTTCTGCTGGTTCCCAGCACATCCAGGTGTGGAAGGAAATGACATTGTAGACCAGTTAGCCAAAGAGCTTTGAAATTACACATAATTCATGTTAATCTTCCACTGGGTATAGGTGAGACCAAATGTAAGATCAGAGCCATTTTGATAGATGTGTGGCAGAAGAGATGGTGCTCTGAGCCCAAGGGCCGGCATTTATATGCCCTCCAAAGAAACGTTGGTGGACCAAGATTCAAAGGTCAGATTAGGAAGGAAGAGTTGGTGTTTGCTCGATTGCGTGGGACATTGTACATTGAACTCATCATTACATCTGGTTGGCAAGCATGTAAATGGTTTGTATCTGGAGTGTATGGTTGATGAAACGGTGGAGCATGTGTTGTTATATTGTTGTAAGTATGTTGAAGTGAGGGAAAGCTTGAAGTGTAGGGTAATCAAGGTTGGACGGGGTTGGGGGGGGGGGGTTTGAAGGGATTTTTGGGATGGGGAGGGTCTGTTAGAAGTTAGTAGGGCTCTTTTTATATTTTCTCAGAAGTACTGAGTTAGGTAGGAGGATTTAGAAATGTTGTAAACCGTGATTGACCACACACTCCAGCACAATAATGTCCTTTTGTTTTCACTTGGTTCGTTTGGAGAGGCTTTAATGGTTTGAGGTCCAAGCAGTTTATTGGCAGCACCCTCCAATAAGGTGACTGTCTTGAAGTCATTTGTATTCATGTAAATTAAGTGGCTTTCTTTTCTACCATCAGAAGAACAGTATTGTTTGTCACTGTTTTTGGCCATCATGTGAACTTGGCCAGCTGATCTCTGTGAAAGCATTATTTCAGAGAGGGATCTAGTGGAAGTAACAGATCAAGTCATTTTGGTGTACTCTTGTTAATGTGTGTTATTTACTTATCTGTGTCAAACAAGGAAACTTAATCCTCTAAGCTTGAATAAACTTGAAGTGTTCTTTATGCGTGTCTCTGTACTGTTTCCCTTTAATGATCCTAGAACCTGTCTACTGTTTAGTTGTTACAATTGTAATAATAATATTTTTGCTAAGGAGGTGTTTTGCTTGCTCCGAACTTTTGACCCAACTCAATAGGTGGCCTGTCACAAACCTGTCTTTATGTTCTGGTTGAGTTGTTCCCCTCATTAAACAGTAACTGGCATAGTCTGATAGTTATGCCAATTATGCTAACCTTAGTCAGAAGGTATTACTACACTATACTAGTCTACAAAAACAAATACTACAGCATTTGTACATAGAGTAATTGAACACTGGTCACTGATTTTTTAACCACTTTATGTATATACTGTATTCTAGTCACGGCTCATCCTATATAACTACTGCTGTACCTTTTCTCTTCATATATTGTCCATACTGTCTTTACACACACACACATATATATGCAAAAGTATGTGGACACCACTTCAAATTAGTGGATTCGGCTATTTCAGCCACACCCGTTGCTGACAGGTGTATAAAATTGAGCACACCGCCATGCAATCTTCATAGTCAAACATTGGCAGTAGAATGGCCTTACTGAAGAGCTCAGAGACTTTCAACGTGGCGCTGTCATAGGATGCCACCTTTCAAGTCAGTTCGTCGAATTTCTGCCCTGCAAGAGCTGCCCCGGTCAACTGTAAGCGCTGTTATTGTGAAGTGGAAATGTCTATGAGCAACAAGGGCTCAGCATCGAAGTGGTAGGCCACACAAGCTCACAGAATGGGACCGCAGAGTGCTGAAGCGCGTACAAATTGTCTGTCCTCGGTTGCAACACTCACTACCAAGATCCAAACTGCTTCTGGAAGCAACGTCAGCACAAGAACTGTTCGTCTGGAGTTTCAAGAAATGGGTTTCCATGGTCGAGCAGATGCACACAAGCCTAAGATCACCATGCATAATGCCAAGCGTCGGCTGCCGAGGGGAGGACAGCTCTTATAATGGCTGGAATGGTATCAAACACATGCTAACCATGTGTTTGGTGAGTTGGATACCATTCAACTTTCTGTTGCAGCCATTACTATGATCCTGTCCTACCCATTTAAGGAGCCACCATCCTCCTGTGGTGAAAACGTGTTCTCTGGAGTGATGAATCACGCTTCACCATCTGGCAGTCCAACGGACAAATCTGGGTTTGGCAGATGCGGTGGAAACCACCCATGCAGAGATCATCTGTTCACCTACTCTGCATCTCACAAATACACAGCGATCTCAAATTTTGACTCATCAGACCAAAGGACAGATTTCCACCGGTCTAATGTCCATTGCTCGTGTTTCTTGGCCCAAGCAAGACTCTTCTCTTAATATTGGTGTCCATTATTAGTGGTTTCTTTGCAGTAATTCGACCATGAAGACCTGATTCATGCAGTGTCCTCAGTTGATGTTGAGATGTGTCTGTTACTTGAACTCTGTGAAGCATTTATTTTGGTCTGCAATCTGAGGTCCAGTAACTCTAATGAACATATCCTCTGCAGCAGAGGTAACTCTGGGTCTTCCTTTCCTGTGGCGATCTTCATAGGAGCCAGTTACATCATTGCTCTTGATGGTTTTTGCGACTGCACTTGAAGAAATGTTTAAAGTTCTTGACATTCTCCGGATTGACTGACCTTCATGTCCTAAAGTAATGATGGACTGTTGTTTCTCTTTGCTTATTTGAGCTGTTCTTGCCATAATATGGACTTGGTCTTTTGCCAAATAGGGCTGTATTCTGTATATCAACCCTACCTTGTCACAACACAAAAGATTGGCTCAAACGCATTAAGAAGGATCTCAAATATAAAATATATTTTGATTTGTTTAACACTTTTTTGGTTACTACATGATTCTATATGTGATATTTCATAGTTGTGATGTCTACACAGTTATTCTACAATGTAGAAAATTGTCAAAATAAAGAAACACCCTGGAGTGAGTAGGTGTGTCTAAACTTTTGACTGGTACTGTATATATATTAGTTTTTGTATCTTATAATTTATAATTTTAATTACTAGGTATTACTGTACTGTTAGAGCTAGAAACATAAGCATTTTTCTGCACCTGCAAATCTGTGTAAGCAACCAATAAACTTTGATTTGATTTACAGTATACTACAATCATGTCTGCAAAAATACTACATTAAAGTCTGCAAAAATACTACAGGGAATACTATAGAATACTACAGTCATGTCCGCAAAAACACTTAGGTCAAAAAATGTATTTCTTTGCATGTTTTTTTTGCAGTACTACTGTAGTGCCTTGTTGCATACAGGATGCATGTTTTGGAATATTTTGTATATTTGTATTCTTCTTTTCATTTAGGTCATTATTGTCGAGTCACTACAATGTTGTTGATTCATCCTCAGTTCTATCTCGTCACAGCTATTGAGCTTGGTAACATCCCTGAGCAGTTTCCTTCCTGACCTGCAGCTCAGTTCAGAGGGACTGCTATCTTTGAGGTGTCTGGGTGGTTTAATACATAATGCACAGCATAATTATTAACTAGACCATGCTTAAATAGATATTTAATGACTGATTTGTTATTGATACCCATCTACCAATCACTGCCCTTTTTATGAGGCTTTCCAAAAAGCTCCTTGTTCTTTGTAGTTAAATCAGTGCTTGAAATTCAACACTTGACTGAGGGACCTTACAGATGTATGTACGGGGACAGAGGAAGAGTTAGTAATTTTAAAATAATGTCAACCCCTATTAGTTTTTATGTAATTTGTTAAGCCAAATTTTACTCTCGAACTAATTTAGTCTTGCCTAAACAAAGGGGCTGAATACTTATGCAATGACTATTTAAGTTTTGTTGTTGTTGTTATTAATCTTTTTTTTTTTTTTTTTATCAAAATGTTCTTCCACTTTGACATAATAGTATTTTGTGTATAATGTTGACAAGATGTGAGAAACTACAGTAACTTAAAGTTTGAGTGGATTGAAGGAGGAATCAACACACACAACAAATATCCTCAAGATCCAAGTCATTAAAGGGTCGCAGTTGAAACAAGTAGTATTTTACCACTTACTTGATAAAAAAAAATAGAGGGATGGGGCTGAAGAAATGTAACCACACTCAAATAATTTGATACAAGGACTAACCATCCATTATATAACAATGATAGTTGTAACAATGTTTTGAGGCCATACACTGTTTGTTTACATTGACATTGTTTACAAACATTAGAGTAAAACAAGCTTATATGTTGGGTTCTGATTGGGTAGTTCTGATTGGGTAGTTCTGATTGGGTAGTTCTGATTGGGTAAGACAGTTGAACTAAGCTCATGAGACATTTATAAGTTATATTGTTCTAGAATCAAAGGATATATATAATTCAATTGTAAGTCAAACATGAATGTAGCAACTGCGGATTGCCCAGATTTAAATTAATATTGACTATGATGAAAATAGTTCCCTATAATTAGCCTAGATACACTATAGCCTAATTATGAAGGACATGATAGGCCTAGGCTACATTTGTAAATATGTAACATTTAATAGTAGCACAATTAAACATCTAACAAAGAAGCATTACAATCTCTTTATGACTTGGTGGGCTACAGGGTAGCAAACAGTGGTGTAAAGTACTTTAGTACAAATTATTTTAAGTACTACTTAAGTCGTTTTTGGGGGTATCTGTACTTTACTTTACTATTTATATTTTTGACAACTTTTATTTTTACTTCACTACATTCCTAAATAAAATAATGTACTTTTTACTCCCATACATTTTCCCTGACACCCAAAAGTACTCGTTACATTTAGAATGCTCAAGCAGGACAGAATTATGGCACCTATCAATATAACGCTTTGTCATCCCTACTGCCTCTGATCTGGTGGACTCACCAAACACAAGTACTGTGTTTGTAAATGATGTCTGAGTTTTGGAGTGTGCCCGTCTGTCCGTAATTAAAAATAACACTTAAATCATGCCGTCTGGTTTGCTTAATATAAGGAATTTGATGTATAGCATTTACTTTTACTTTGTGCTTTTACTCAAGTATGACAATTGAGTACTTTTTCTTCCACTGTACTTAAGTAGCTTTAAAACCAGATACTTTTACTCAAGTAGTATTTTACTGGGTAACTTTCACTTTTACTTTAGTCATTTTCTGTTAAGGTATCTTTACTTTTACTCAAGTATGACAATTGAGTACTTTTTCTACCACTGTACTTAAGTACCTTTAAAACCAGATACTTTTACTCAAGTGGTATTTTACTGGGTAACTTTCACTTTTACTTTAGTCATTTTCTGTTAAGGTATCTTTACTTTTACTCAAGTATGACAATTGAGTACTTTTTCTACCACTGTACTTAAGTACCTTTAAAACCAGATACTTTTACTCAAGTAGTATTTTACTGGGTAACTTTCACTTTTACTTTAGTCATTTTCTGTTAAGGTATCTTTACTTTTACTCAAGTATGACAATTTAGTAATTTTTCTACCACTGTACTTAAGTACCTTTAAAACCAGATACTTTTACTCAAGTAGTATTTTACTGGGTAACTTTCACTTTTACTTTAGTCATTTTATGTTAAGGTATCTTTACTTTTACTCAAGTATGACAATTTAGTACTTTTTCTACCACTGTACTTAAGTACCTTTAAAACCAGATACTTTTACTCAAGTAGTATTTTACTGGGTAACTTTCACTTTTACTTTAGTCATTTTATGTTAAGGTATCTTTACTTTTACTCAAGTATGACAATTGAGTACTTTTTCCACCACTGGTAGCAAATATATACAGTATATACACTGAGTATACCAAACATTTGGAACAAACAAACCGGTGCGTCTGGCACCTACTACCAGGTTGCCGGTTCAAATGCGCTTAAATCTTTCGTTATACCCATTCACCCTCTGAATGGCACACATACACAATCCATGTCTCCATTGTCTCAAGCCTTAAAAATCACGATTTAACCTGTCTCCTTCCCTTCATCTACACTGATTGAAGTGGATTTAACAAGAGACAACATCAAGGGATCATAGCTTTCAAGGGGATTCACGTGGTCAGTCTATGTCACGGTAAGAGCAAGTGTTCTTCATGTGTTGTATACTCAGTGTATAACAACTACAGTATTTCAGTGCGCGTTTTGAATTATCAAGGCATTTTCAGCCGAAGACCACAAGGGGGCTTTATCGATCAATTCGCTTCGTTCTCCTTTCCTGCCCACCCTGAAAGCGGGTACTCTCTCTCCTCTCCTCTCCTCTGTCGCACTCGTGCAGACTGCTGAACAGAGGAGCGTTTCAGGGACTGGTGAAGATTGCTTTGTTACAACCTCTATTGCCTACACACCTGTTTCGCCGACTGACCGATGCCAGTAGTATAACATACCTGTATAAGGTAGCTCGCACTGAATGGAATAATATCTCTTGGGCATCCGGTTTTCACAAATGTGGGGTTTGTAATAGGCTACTGAGCTGTTGTGACATCGTTGGATTGAACGGTACTGCCTATTGGAAGTGGACAAAACATGGACTAATTTTTATTCACAATGGGATTAAAACAATTTATTGTCCTCGGTTTATTCTGCGTCACCTCAGGTAGGACACACGTTTGCCATTGACCATAATGTCTCGTAGCTAATTAATGTCAACGACGATTTGAGACAACCACTTTACAACGCACAACGCTATCATCAAACAGGATTGTCATTGTCGTGTACTTTAGTATTTTTCCTATCCATTTTCAACTATAATTTGTTTTAAAATTACCGTTTGTCAGCTGTATTTCTGAACACTTAGATGCGCATCTACCCAGCATCAATAACCTTTCAGGACAGGTCACTGACTGCTATGAATTGTGTCCATCATGCGTAGCCTATTGTGTTTGTCTTTCTATCAATAAGTTTTAGGTTTCGGGGTTGATCCTGCTCTACGCATCAATGTTTTCGATGAATTGACGCTTGGAGAGGGTTATGATGGAGTTAATCAAGTCCAGGGCTTTCACAGCGAGTCTCGGGCGTTCCACTTTCAAGGTAAGATGCTCCCATAAGACACCTAATATGCTATGTTGTGCTGAAGGAGACCGTGAAACAATGATTGATTGCATTTTTTTCTTCATAAGAATGAAGTCCAAACTCATCAAAAAATGGTAAGGGAAAATACTTGTTTCGTACCGTATAATATTAGATTGACTAATGGCAAATGGGTGTTGATGGTCTTAGAAGGTCTCACATAGATGGAAACCATTCAATTTATGCATAGCCTCCACAATACAACCTGTTTGCACAACCATCTGTTTTGACATACAGTAGCATTGTGTTGTAATTTTCTCTCTGAATGAGGCGGGGCCCAGGATGCCACCTGCCATAACAAAGGACATCATTCCCATAATAGAGAGAGAGAGAGGGAGGTGGGGGGTGGAGCCAGAAGCAGACATGCAAATAGTGATAGAAAGACTGGACCTAATGAGATTAGTCAGCAATGGGCCCCAGGGCTTGGTGGTGATGTATGGAGTGTGGATGACTGTGAATGATTGGCCCTTCAATGACCCCCCCTGTGTCTGAGGTACATTTGATTTTATATGATTATGGGTTGTCTAGACTGAACCTGTAATAGTTTGTCAGAGATAGGAGCCAATAGTAAGAGTATCACTAGAAGCAATCTTCATGTTTGTCCCATTTTAACATGCTAGACTTGATCATCGGACTGGCAAAGTGGTGGTGTATTGGACAGAGAAATGGCGTTTGTCACTGGAGTTCTGCTCTAGTTGTCGGTTTTACTGCTCTGCCCTCGGACAAGCACCTTTTAAAATATCACTAAAATAATACAGCATTTTAAATGAGGGTAAATCCATTTGAATGCAATTACTTTCAAACCTTCCATACATATTTGGCCATTGTAAAAGTGCTAAGAAAGTGACTTTTTGGACCTGAATGCCAAAACATTTAAAAGATAAAAGGTACACAAAGTTGATCCATTTTGCATATCCTACCATACCATGAGACATCTATGTCTTCATCACTGGAAAATATCAACTGTTGAGATTTATATAATTAAAAGCCACAAACAGGGTTGTCAAGCAAAAAAAAAAGAAGCTTTGTAATATAAAATCTAACCTTTAACGCCAATAAACTAAAAACGCATAAACTCTGATATGTTTTCATATTTGCATATGTTGTAATTTAGACCCTGCATTACATCATCTAAGGTTTTTGTGTTGTGCCTTCCATCGGTTGAGACACAACATGCTGTTGAATACAGGGTGGGTGTCATGTTTTGGCTGATAAATGTACTAAAATGTGAATAACATTTTAATGTCAACTTTCAAGTGGTACAACAAATATGATTGTAGATCCACATATCAGAGAATGTTTACTTAAATGGGAATATCTGTTGTTTTAAATTATACTGTCAATCCTCCAATAGGAAACCATTAAAATCATAGAAATATAGATAATAGAATTGACATGACCATATAAATTGACATTCGACGGTGGGTGGACCTGCTGTCATATTTGTGGTATTAATTAGAAGTTACCAATTTCAATAAAATGTACATTTCAATGGTGTACTAGCTAAATTGCAGTGGTCTGAAGGGATAGGTCTATTCATTTTCTATTATTGAAATGATGCCCACCCTGTATTCAAGAGCATGTTGTGTCTCAACCGATGGCGGTCACATCACAAAAACCTCAGATGATGTGAAATAGGCTAAGCTACAACATATGCGAATATGAAAAAAAATATCAAGAGTTTAAGCGTTTTTAGATAATTGACATTAAAGGTTTATTATTAAAAATATATTTTTTTCAGGAATTTATCATCGTTTGACAACACTGTTTTTAAGCTTTTAAATTACATTAAACTCAGCCGTTGATATTTTCCAGTGACGAAGACATGGATGTCTCATGGTATGGTGGGGTATGCAAAATGGGTCAACATTGGGCACCTTTATCAAAACATTCAGGTCCAAAAAGTAACTTTCTGACCACTTCTTCCATGTGCAACATGTATGGAAAGAATTGCTTAAATCAAAATGGATGCTGTCAAAAAGTGATTGAATTCAAATGGATTTACCCATACGTGTTTCCATGGTAAAGTTCTCTGGAGAAGAATATCAACCCGTACACATTAACAGATAAAGCTCTGCATCCAGATCAATGTCTACAAAATGTGGAGTTATGCCTTCAAAAGGAACATTTGGCATCTTATAGCACATCATCCAAAAGTGATGAACATTGATGTTATAGGAATACCTAATTTCCAACTCCTTCTACTACACATGGCCTCATGTCTCCTCCTGTGTGTCCTCTCATTTAAATCTACTGCTCCTAGAATGGATCAAGCTTTTGTCAAATTAACATCAGATTTGACTTTTCGTAGCAGGTTAGGAAAACCTATTAAATCAGGTTAGGATAATTAATGTAGCAGGTTATGAGAATTAGGTTAAGGTTAGGAAAAGGGTTAATTTGACAAAAGCTGTATCCCTTCTAGCCATGACCCTGCCAGCACATTTATGCATAGTGCATCAACGTCTGCAGCTAGAGCCTCTCCTCCTCTTTGTAATGTCCCATCCTCTACTATGCCACCCTCTCTCCTCCAGTTCGCCATTGATGTCACAAAATGGAAACATGACTCCGACTTGTACGTTCTTCAGTGTGCCTCTGTCAATACAGCCCTTATTTCTCAGGATTACTTTGAGCGGAGTTTAAGCACATTCAATTACCCACCCGGCAGAAAGGAAAGCGCTGCGTTATTTATGGCCCCTTCTGCCTGCTGACATCATTTAGGATGTCTCTGCTAAGTAAGGGATGCTGGGTGGAGGCATGGTGCGGAGCGGCCGGCAAACCTTCTGGCCTCTGTGTAGTGCAGTCACTGAGCAGGCTGAATAAAGAGCTGTCTGTCTGATTGGGGTTGATAGACCGTAATCCAGATGTGTGGCTCTGGCTTGGCTAACTTGGCTGCATGGGGTCATTTCTACGCTCATTGGAAAGCAATCTGAATGTATACAGGGCTGTGGCTGCCTGTTTTTCGGCCTGCCTGCCCATGGGGATGGCTGGTATCTCTAGGAGGCGGGAGAAGGCGAGGAGAAGAGAGGATTCTGGAGGGGGTAAAGGAGGGAAGGAAGACAGGGAATGTTTGTGTGTGCGCTAGCTTGCATGCACACGCGTGTGAGAGAGAGAGGAGGGAGGTGGGGATTGCATTTTAGAACTACCCCCCCTGCAGCATATTGTCTTTGACGGTGTATGTCAGCAGTACAGAGAGGCGCAATATATATAGAGAAGCAGGCCTCAGGGACTGGTATGATAAAGCTGGATGAAGGAATGCCCCTGGATATATCAGTCGCACGTAATTGGGGCAGGTGGCACCCTGGAGAAGGAACTTCGTTCAAGCAAGACAAGACATCTTAATGACTTAATAGGTTTCAGAGTAGTTCCCTCTGTGCTACATACGAAGCACACCCACGAACAGGGCGGCAGGTAGCCTAGCGGTTAGAGCGTTGGGCCAGTAACCGAAAGGTGAAAAACCTGTTGATGTGTCGAGCAAGGCACTTAACCCTAATTTGCTCCAGGGGCTGACCCTGTAGGTAGGCCGTCATTGTTCTTAACTGAAAAAAACAGCACTGAACTCCTATCAGACACAGTCTTACAAACTGATGCCGGAAAAGCAGCCTGCCATGGTCACGACAGGAAGCAGTCAGTAAGCAGTGTCCTATCCCCACTACTGCATGAGCCCAGAGCCCTGCATGCCATGTGTTACTTTTGTGTCACCAGCCAGCCAGAGATGTGTCAGAAAGGCATTAGTTCTTGTGGGATGGAAGAGACTCATTTATTATAGAGCATCGCTCCCTGTGTGTGTCTGTGTGTCTCTCTCTCTCTCTGTGTGTGTCTGTGTGTCTCGCTCTCTCTCTCTCTCTCTCTCTCTCTCTCTCTCTCTCTCTCTCTCTCTCTCTCTCTCTCTCTCTCTCTCTCTCTCTCTCTCTCTCTCTCTCTCTCTCTCTCTCTCTCTGTGTGTGTGTCTGTGTGTCTCTCTCTCTCTCTGTGTGTGTCTGTGTGTGTCTCTCTCTCTCTGTGTGTGTGTCTGTGTGTCTCTCTCTCTCTCTCTCTCTCTGTGTGTGTGTGTCTGTGTGTGTCTCTCTCTCTCTCTGTGTGTGTGTCTGTGTCTCTCTCTCTCTCTCTCTCTCGCTCTCTGTGTGTGTGTCTGTGTTTCTCTCCAGACAGCTACTAAAACTATTCTGTCAGAAACACAGCATTCCCGTTTCTACGTGGAAGGACTTGTGACAGTAACTTGGCCCACGAATCAAGTTTTTTTTTTAGCCCTCTCAGGCCAACCTGATCCTTTGTTCCAGAAGTGCTGATGGTGGTTCAGGTTTATTTCAGTCACCTCCGGGCCACCATACACCATACATTTACATAGATAAAGGACTGGTGGCTGGCTGACACCAGCTCGAAGACTCTGAATGTTAGACAGTCAGTGGCTGGTGGACTGACTGTCAGTGCAGAGTCGATCAGAGAGTGTTGGAGAAAGTGCTGCCCCAGCAGTCCTGGAGGTGCCCTTGGCTCAGTTTAGTGTTTGTTCCAGTAGAGCGGACACACAGTAGAGGGATAGACCATCCTCCGAATGCAGATTGCCTGAGCCGGCACTGGTATTGGATTATTCAGTCAGAAGCTGTAGGCTAGCCAAAGGGGAATAAGAGAGGAATTTGGAGATGCTGTTGAGTTTATCATTATTGTTATCTCCCAAAAGAGACGTTCTCGCGCCCAACCCTCCCACACAGATACCTCAGCCTCACCGCCAATGTTTAAAACAAAGAGTGTTTGGGGAAAATGCTATGTCATTTTCTGACTGGCGGTGTTACGGAATGTTGAGTGAGGCTGGAATGTATTTATCGGCTATCTGTGGTATATTTCCTTATTTGTTCCCTAATATAGCCGTTTAGGGATTTTTTTATGTTTGGACTGACTGGTCCCACTTGATCATTCCGTGCTAAGCATATTTTATGCATGGTTACATTTTGAGAGCTGCAGAAATGTTGGAGAGGAGTTGTTTTAAATACGCGTGCAGTGCTATATTTTCACTGTTAACCCCCTTTTCGTCATATCCAACTGGTAATTACAGTCGTGTCCCATCGCTGCAACTCCCATAGAGACTCGGGAGAGGCGAAGGTCGAGAGCCATGCGTCCTCCGACACACAACCCCGCCAAGCCGCACTGCTTCTTGACACAATGCACGCTTAACACAGAAGCCAGCCGCACCAATGTGTCGGAGGAAACACCGTACACCTGGCGACCATGTCAGGGTGCACACTCCCGGACCGCCACAGGAGTCGCTACAGCGCGATGGGACAAGGACATCCCGGCCAGCCAAACCCTCCCCTAACACGGACGACGCTGGGCCAATTGTGCGTTGCCTCATGGCTCTCCCGGTCGTGGCCGGCTGCAACACAGCCCGGTATCAAACCAGGATCTATAATAACGCCTTAGACCGCTTCGCCACTCGGGAGGCCACCACTGTGATCTTTAACTTGCTGTTATTGTTGAACTCTGTTCTGAATAAAGTCAGGCATCTTCATCATTTGAAACCAGGGCCACATAACACTATAAAACTGAAAATACTGGAAGATATGGGAACAGTTATTAAGGTTTGTGTGATAGTTAGGTTACTGTAGGGCAGGTAATCAAATGGAGCTTTAAAGGCACCTGTTCCAAATGGTAAACCTATGAACCATTGATTAGATTGGCATTACCCCCAAGCCATAAGATTTCTAAATAGTATTTTTTATTTTATTTATTTAGTTAACCTTTATTTAACTAGGCAAGTCCATTAAGAACATATTCTTATTTACAATGACGGCCTACACCGGCCAAACTCGGACAACGCTGGGCCAATTGTGCACCGCCCTATGTGACTCCCAGTCACGGCCGAAAGTACACAAAAGACAGATATACGGTACATGATACATAGAGCGGCAGTATGAAAAAGTATAGAAATACAAGATATCTGGAGTGCAAAAAAAAGCTATAAAAAGACATTGCATAGTATGGGTGGTTGGCTGAATATGTACACTATACATTGGTGGATGTTGGATGGTTAAATATACTATACAGGTCGATGGCAGAGAAATACTTCAGTAGCTAAAAATGCATATGATATGAGCGAGGGTAATAATAGTTTACTTAATAGACAGACTGGCTAAATGAACAGGTAAGTGAATATTTTGCATGGTTAAATTAGCTGTACAGGTAAATATACAGTTATATTTACAGATAAGTGAGTACTTGCATGGTTACACAAACTTTACAGGTAAATGACAGGAAGAAATACTTAAATAGCTAAATGTGTGTATGATATAATTTGGGGTAATAATAGTAATTCCCTTAAAATACAGTCCTTAGTGCGCAGGGTTTAATTACAGACAACTGCACGTATTGCACATTCGATATACTAAAAGCAATGAGAAAAGGTGCAACTGACAGGATACTAATATGTATTCCTGAGTGAATGCCTACGTAAGTTAGGTCCAAGAATTACTAGCAATATTGCACGTGATATGATAAACAACTGTACAGGAGTATGTATATACAGACCTGCATGAATAAATAGGTCCTGAGTGAATGAGTGATGACGGACCAGAGTTAATTGTTAAACTAGGTCCTAGCACCCCAACAGTTCCAGATCTATGTTGCCGACGGCACGGCACCCCGGTGAGACATTATATAGTCTAATAGCCGCCGGCAGGAAGGACCTCCTGTAGCGCTCTCTGGCACACCGTGGTGGGATCAGTCTGTGACTGAAGGTGCTCCTCTGCGTCATAACCATGGCGTGCAGAGGGTTGGTGACGTTGTCCATGATGGCCAGCAGTTTGGCCAGGATCCGTCTCTCCGCCACCTCCTCTAGAGTGTCAAGGCTCATCCCCAGGACAGAGCTAGCCTTCCTGATAAGCTTATTTAACCGAGAAGCATCACCGGCTTTAATGTTTGCTCCCCAGCACACCACTGCAAAAAAGATGGCACTGGCCACCACAAACTGGTAGAAGGTATGCAGTAGTTTACTGCACATGTTGAAGGACCTGAGCCTCCTCAGAAAGTAGAGTCGGCTCTGGCCCTTTTTGTACAGGGCCCCGGTGTTACCAGCCCATTTCAGCCTGTTGTCCATATAGACTCCCAGGAACTTGTATGACCCAACCATTTCCACATCCATCCCCTGTATAGGGACTGCAGTCAGTTGTGCCTTGGTTCTCCTGAAGTCCACCACCAGCTCCTTTGTTTTGCTGATGTTGAGCTGAAGGTGGTTCTGCTCACACCACAACACAAAGTCACTGATTGTGCTCCTGTACTCCTCCTCCTGCCCACCCCTGATGCACCCTACAATTGCGGAGTCATCCGAGAACGTCTGTAGATGGCATGTTTCAGAGTTATATCTGAAGTCAGAGGTGTAGAGGGTGAACAGGAAGGGGGACAGGACCGTTCCCTGGGGGGCCCCTGTGTTGCTAACTGCCCATTCTGACACACAGCTCTGTAGTCGCACAAATTGTGGCCTACCGGTCAGGTAGTCCGTGACCCAGGAGACTAAGGGTGCTTCCACTTTCATCCTCCTCATCTTCTCACCCAGTAGCAGGGGCTGAATGGTATTGAAGGCACTGGAGAAGTCAAAAAACATAACCCTCACAGTGCAACCTGCGTTGTCCAGTTGAGAGTAGGCCCTCTGCAGAATGTAGATGATTGCATCATCCACCCCGATGTTGCGCTGGTATGCAAACTGCAGGGGGTCCAGTGATGTACACACCGGTGGTCTGAGGTGAGCGAGGACTAACCTTTCCAGGGTCTTCATGATGTGGGATGTTAGCGCTACAGGTCTGAAGTCATTCAGGCAGTGGGTGACCAAATAGCTACCCGGACTATCTGCATCACCACATATGCTGCTGCTACTGTTTATAATCTATCCTGTTGCCTAGTCACTTTACCCCTACCTATAGGTACATATCTACCTCCATTACCTCTTACGCCTGCACATGGACTCAGTACTGCCGCCCCATGTATATAGCCAAGTTATCGTTACTCATTGTGTATTCATTCCTTGTTTTATTATCCTTCTATTATTTTTCTATTTTTCCCTCTACATTTTTGGGAAGGACACGTAAGTTGTTGTTGTTGTTGTTGTTTACGAAGCAAATAAAATGTGATTTGGTTTAATACTAATATTTATTTTACAATTGGAGCGGAGCATTCACAGTTGTGCACAGACTTAGAGTTCAGACTGACAAAAACAAGTAGCATTATTCAGTTACAGATTAGAGTTAATCGCCTGGTGTGAAACCATTAAAACCATATACATCCTGCAGATAAGATTAGTGTGCCGACTAGGCTACCACAAAGCTCTGCTTCCCAGGAACCCTCGCTCAGCCTAAAGCTTTGAACTCCTCACTCTGTCAATGCATTTCTTGATGCCTGAAAATGAGTTTTCTTTACTGTAATGATCTGCATCCGTTAGTTCAAGATAAGGTATGAAATGGATGTTCCTTTCCAGGCTATTTAGTGTCAGTTTCGCCCTTGTTAGAGTGGCCGCTAAGAGCAGGTGGTCGCCCCATGCAGGCGCCTGCCAATATCTAATCGACTGATGGCACCTGATGGCTCCTGCCTTGCAGTGCAGTGCATGGAGATGGGGCCTAGGGTATTGATTTGGCAGAGAGGGGGGGGGTGGGAGAGAACCTGGCCCTTTCATCCATTCCTCTTTCATGTGGAGGGTTTTTGGGAGGGTTACTGGTAGGGTACTGTCTGGTGCTAATCTTATGCCCTGAGTGAGCAGCACCGACGCAGGGGTCCTATCTCTGTGCTTTTGATGCAGGCGTCTCCAAATACAATCGTGCTAATCAGTAAGTCTGAGAGAGGGGTCCCTCTAGCTCCCTAGAGCCCCAACCTGCCCCATCCTCCCAACCAGCCCCACCCCCCACTGGACCCTCCCCCACGGGGAGGTAGGCCGTGTCCTGAAGAGGAGAGGCTACCACCAGGTCAAAGGCTGATGGCTTGCTGTGGAGCCCCGTGGTGGGTCTCATTCTCAAGGCCCCTCGGACCAAACTGTCCCCTACCTCACCTTCCTTTTGCCCCTCCATTGTGCCTGGGATTGAGATATCAGTGTGGTCCCCTTGCCTTGCCCAGTCACACGTGCCATGCTGAGGTCTGGCACATTACTGACCAGCACAGCACTGTACCATCTGCGATCTGGAGCCTTTTGCTTGGGTTCAGTTTTGTTTTCTTACAAATGAATCATTGTGTTTCTGTTGTAGGGAAAAAGTCAATAAACCATTATGCATCTCTCTATTTGATCTGTAATTACGAATAAATGAGGTGGTCCACTAAGACACCTCAAAGCATTAATAATGTCCACCAATGTTCTACATTATTATGAAAAGTGGCCACTTAGATTTAATTATTCATTGCTACCATCAGGTTACTGCTGGGCAGACTACTCTGGTATGTGTCACTGCTGCATCTGGCCCACCTCAACCAATGACACGAGCTGTGGTGAGAGGATGCAGTCTAACCTTGCGTCTGTCTAGTGGACCTAGAAACCAGACAACCTTTTTGTTTTGACAGAAACAACTCAAACATGGCCTCCCCCATGGAGTAGCCTAGCCAGCATCTGACAGATGCTAATGCTAGCAGCACACGTTACACTCCTTCCCTGAAGACTGTATAACGTGCTTCTCTCCTATCACACGCATCGTCGACTCTACTTGTGTGCTCACCCTGCACAGTGCCAGGCTTGATCATGGCCTTGTTGGCATTTGCAGATTGCATTGTGTTAATTGTCTACTCCCACCAGCTGGAAGTTAAATGTTTATGCGCTGAGGAGAGGAGCAGCAGCGATGCTAGCTTAGCTTCCCGTAGCGCTAAAGAATGCCATCCTACATGCGTCCCCTGGCTGGGAGTGAACCCTTTGATGTGATCGCTTCTGAGAAATGTCATAATTTATTGAAGCTTCCATTAAAGTAGCATGGACGTCTGGTTAGAGTCAGGGGAGAGGGTGGCAGAAGCTACAGAAGACTAGCTACTACAGAAGACTAGCTACAGAAGACTAGCTAGGCTATACAGAGTTCTTAAAATAATATAATGTGTAATATACTGCAAATATACATACAGTCATGTGAAAAAGTAAGTACACCCCCTGGAAAGTTCTCTTCTTTTTTTTTTTTACATATTTGGACAGATTGATATGAAAATCACGAAAAAAAAAAAAAAGATTGAAAATGTTATGCAATTAAAATAAACAAAAATGGGGAAAAGGTTAGTACACCCCTACCTTTACCATCATATAAAATGGCTAAAATTTGAATTACGTGTACCAAAACAAGTGCAAATGATTAGAAAACATTCAAAAGATACGAAAATTGCCCTGGTTTGGTCTTAACCATATGGGTGTGTGGTAACACATCATTCAAAGATCAAAAGACCTACCCGAGGCCCTCAGAAGAAAGATTATTGATGCCCATGAGTCTGGGAGGGGTTACAAATCCATTTCCAAGCAATTCAAAGTGCATCATTCCATTTCCAAACAATTCGAAGTACATAATTCCACTATCCAACGAAAATTCCAGACCACTGGCAAACTACCTAGGACAGGTCGTCCCACCAAAGTCAGCCCAAGAGCTGACCGAAAGATGCTCATAGAAGTCTCTAAGAACCCCAGGGTAACATCAAGGGATCTACAGGCCTCTCTTGCCACAATCAATGTCGAAGTGCATGGGTACACTGTCAGAAATAGACTGCACAAACTTGGCCTACATGGGAGGTCAGGAAGGAAGAAGCCTCTGCTCTCAAAAAATAATATCAAGACACAACTGACTTTTGCCAGACAACACCTGGGTAAAGTCAGGTGTGTCTTGATATTCTTTTTTGGTAGGGGTAGGGGAAGGTAGGGGTGTACTAACTTTTTCCCCATAAGGAAAAGGCATTTTTGTTTATTTTAATTGCATAACATTTTCAAAGCTTTTTTTTAGTGTTGAAATGAAGATTACATATATCTGTCCAAATATAATAGGGGGTGTACTTACTATTTCACATGACTGTATATATATATACTGTATATACATATACATACACATATGAAGTATGTGGACACCCCTTCAAATTAGTGGATTTGGCTGTTTCAGCCACACCTGTTGCCACACAGGTGTATAAAATCGAGCATACAGTCATGCAATCTCCACAGACAAATATTGGCAGTAGAATGGCCTTACTGAAGAGCTCAGTTACTTTCAACGTGGCACTGTCATAGGATGCCACCTTTCCAACAAGTCAGTTAGTCAAATTTCTGCCCTGCTAGAGCTTCCCCGGTCAACTGTAAGTGCTGTTATTGTGAAGTGGAAACATCTAGGAGCAACAAAGTCTCAGTAGCGAAGTGGTAGGCCACACAAGCTCACAGAACGGGACCGCAGAGTGCTGAAGCATGTGCGTGTAAAAATCGTCTGCCCTCAGTTGCAACACTCACTAGCGAGTTCGAAACTGCCTCTGGAAGCAACGTCAGCACAAGAATTGTTCATTGGGAGATTCATGAAATGGGTTTCCATGGCCGAGCAGCCGCACACAAGCCTGAGATCACCATGCGCAATGCCAAGCCTCGGCTGGAGTGGTTTTAAGCTTGTAGCCATTGGACTCTGGAGCAGTGGTGTCTCTGGAGTGATGAATCACGCTTCACCATCTGGCAGTCCGACGGACGAATCTGGGTTTGGCGGATGCCAGGAGAACGCACGCTACCTGTCCCAATGCGTAGTGCCAACTGTAAAGCTTGGTGGAGGAGGAATAATGGTCTGTGGCTGTTTTTCATGGTTCAGGCTAGGCCCGTTAGTTTCAGTGGAGGGAAATCTTAACACTACATTATACAATGACATTCTAGACGATTCTGTGCTTCCAACTTTGTGGCAACGGTTTGGGGAAGGCCTTTTCCTGTTTCAGCATGACAATGCCCCTGTGCACAAAGCGAGGTCCTTACAGAAATGGTTTATCGAGATCGGTGTGGAATAACTTGACTGACCTGCCCAGAGCCCTGACCTCAACCCCATCAAACACCTTTGGGATGAATTGGAACACTGACTGCGAGCCAGGCCTAATCGCCCAAAATCAGTGCCCGATCTCAGTAATGCTCTTGTGGCTGAATTAGGACTGGACAATGTATCGAGTTTTGGAGATATATCGATACATTTTCAAAAGCGATAGAGGACAAGACAATATCGTTAACATCGATATATATATATAGATATATATGTTGCATTAAAACTTATTTAAGCTTATTCAGCTCGCTAGTTTTTGCGTCTCTCCGCTCTCACACTCCGCACGTAACCCCGCCCCCACTCACTTGCTCACGTTTTCTTGCGCAGTAATGGAGGACGACACAGCCACAAGGCAAGATAGCAACGAGGAGCTGGTTTGTAAGAAGAGAAAGAATGGCTCAATCATTTGGAGAGGGTTCGGGTTTAAAAGGTTGGATGAGCAACAGAGCAATGTGATGTGTAGAGAGTGCAATAAACATGTCGCAACAAGTGCTGGAAGCACTACAAACCTCTTTCACCATTTACAACAGTGACATAAACTACAGTACGAAGAATGTATTAAACTTTGTGGAGGTCGTGCTGTTGCAAGCCAGACTGGAAAGCCTTCTGCCCCAAAACAAACCTCTTTACAAGCTTCATTTACTCGGGGTGTGCCCTATGAAAAGAAAAGTGCCAAGTGGCGAGATATAACTGAGGTGGTAGCCTACCACATTGCTAAAGATATGGTCCCTGTTGCAACAGTTGAACAAGCTGGTTTTAAAAAGCTGCTGAAAACAATGGATCAAAGATACGATTTGCCCAGCCGTCACTACTTTACAAGAGAAGCACTACCAAAAATGTACAGTGAAGTCAGACAAAAACTATCCGACCGGCTCGCAAAAGTGACACACTACGCACTGACAACAGATATATGGTTGAGCAGAACATGCGAGCCATATATGAGCTTGACTGTACATTTTATTGAAGATTGGGAGATGAAAAGTGCGTGTCTCCAAACAAGCTACTTTCCCCAAGACCACACCGGAGATAATATGGCTGAAGCCCTGCAGGACGCCCTTACAAGCTGGAAACTTGACGAAAGGGGACTGGATGCAATAACAACTGACAACGGGACCAACGTTGTCAAAGCGGTGCAACTGACTTAAGTGGCTGAGGATGAGGATTCATCTTGCAATTGGTGAGTATGCTGAAGGAGTTGACTGCATAACAGTTTTAAAATAATAAAAATATATAAATGTTATATAATAATATAAATATACAATTTGAAGAGAGGGACTGGTTTAAGTGATGTCAGCACATATTAACGTTTAAAAAAAAAAAAAAAATAATTAATTAATAAACTTAAATAAAAACATGATACAAAATTTAGAAAAATCTTTTGAATCACAGGACAAGGCATGGATGATGACCGCATCTCTCGAGCTATTTCCCTGTGCAAGAAAATAGTGAGCAGCTTTTCCTATAGCTGGAAGAAAAGGAGAGAATTGGCTGAAGCTCAGATTCAGCTGGGTCTGCCCTCTCACCAGCTCATCACTGAGTCCGCTACGAGACGGGGAACAAGGCAGCAAATGATTGAGAGGGTTCTGGAGCAGCAGGGCGCCCTTGCCAAAGTTTTGTCCTCTAACAAGAAATCCAGGCATCTAGTCCTTACCTGGCAGGATATAGAGGTCCTAGAGGCGTTCCAGAAGGCTCTCAAACCCCTTCAGGACTTCACAGATGCTCTGTCTGATGAGGACTATGTTACTCTCTCGTATGTCAGACCTGTGCTTCATCTCTTCAATACAAGTCTCCTGGCACATGATGAGGGAGATGGTGAGCTGACTAAATCCATCAAGACCACCATTGTGGATTATCTCAACACAAAGTATGCTGACCCAGCCTCTAGTGACCTATTGGACATGGCCTCACTTGTGGATCCAAGGTTCAAAACCAAGTACGTCTCAAGTGACAAGATCGACATGTTGAAGCACAAAGCTGTCTTGGAGGCGGAGTCTCAGCTGGCTGATCAGAGATGTTTTCAGCCTGACACAGCTGTGCCAGCTGTGCCCACTGTGCCCATTCCTGCAGACCAAGAGGGAGCAGCATTTGTGTCACCAGCAGTTAAGAAGAAGACACTCGCAAGCTTCTTTAAGAAGAGCACAGCCACCACCAGCACCAACCTGACACAGAGGCAGGCTATTGAAAATGAACTTTCAAGATACTTAGAGTCAGTCAGTGTAGAGAGTGATACAGATCCTCTGAAGTGGTGGAAGGAATATGACATTTTCTTTCCAGCACTGGGCCACCTGGCAAAGAAGTATCTTTGTGTCCCATCCACCAGCACACCTTCTGAGAGGGTTTTCAGTTGCAGTGGTAACATTGTAACCTGCCACAGGGCATCTCTCAAGCCTGAGTCTGTTGATAGGCTACTGTTCCTTGACCAAAACCTGTGAGAACTACAGAGCTACACACAAGGAAAGGTTTTGTCGTTTGTTGAAGTGTTCAGATCAGTAGAAAACCAGTTTTATATTTTATGTTTACATATTCATTGTTATTTGCACAGAGATATAGTTTGTTAAACAGGAAACGAAAACCTGTATTTTGCACTCTTTTTTTGTTCTGTCTTCGATATGTTAAATAACAGAAAAGGTATTCTCAGATATGTGCACATTTCAATTTGATATATTTTATAAAGATTTTGTATTTACATTTTATATTTGTAAAGCTGTGTATCTTGTTCAGCAGGAAATAAAAGATAAAAGTATGTTTACTTTTTCAACTGAAGGAGTATTGTCAGAGATGGGACTATTTTAGTTTGATATATTTATGTCATTCTTTATTTACATTTTGATATTTACACAGCTAGTAAGTGTATTCTCAACAGGAAGAGGAACCCTGTATTTGCACATCATTTTGATCAATGTATTTTTAAATAAAGATGTTTGTGACATCTCACATGTAGTTGGCTTACAACTGAGCATTTAACCCACATAAACAATATCGAGATATATATCGTATATCGCCATTCAGCCCAAAAATATCGAGATATGACTTTTGGCCCATATCGTCCAGCCCTAGGCTGAATGTTCCAACATCTGGTGGAAAGCCTTCCTAGAAGAGTGAAGGCTGTTATAGCAGCATCTTCTTCTTCTTCTTCTTCATCACCACTTCCATGCCTTATATCTGCAGCTTTATATCGGTTTGTCTCAGCTGGCAGATAAAGCTGAAATCCAAAAGGTACAGCTCTGAAGCTGCCTGTCGGAAATTGATCAGAGGTTTGGAGGAGCTGAGGTTTGCTGTGTGTATTTTCTGTAATCTGCTGTAATTTCAAGAGTGGATAGCTTCTTTTACCTGTCTGTACCAACAACTGAGGCATCATCAATTGTTTGTTTTATTTTCCTGCAGGATACTGTCTCTATGTAAAGTTTCAGTGAAGCCACAGAGTAACACTGCTCTCCCTGTCATTAATACACATTATGCCAGAAATAGACATATCTGTGATAGCATTACGTTTGAACAATCATGAATATTATTTGCTCAGGTGTAGGATCTTAATCTCATCACCCTCGTGTATTCACGGTTTAAAAAGGCTTCTAAAGTTTATAATTTCCACTTTAAAATGTCAGACTTGATTTGCCCTAACGAAAATTGTATCAACCCCTACAAAAATTTCAATTAATTATAATCCATCCAATAATTCACATTTCCTGTTAATGCAGGATTATTTTCGTGCCGTGAGAAACGGGTAAAATTAAGTTTCTCCATCTGTATGTTGCATGCAATCAGGTAATAATAGCAAGGATAACAGCAGTACTGAAAACCAACATCATCAATGATAGATAACCTGTAATGAATGGAAACACATGGAAATGAAATGCGTAAATGAAGAATGCTAATGTATTTGAATTCTCAAGTGCTAGTACAATATTGCCTTTTTAATTACCAAACTGCCACTTGTTCTTTTCCCAGGTTCGTCCAGGGAGGTGAAGGCTCCTGAGGATGTGGCTGAGCGGATGCTCCAGAAGCTGAGGGGCCGGACTGAGTTCACTGTGCTGGTTACCCTGAAACAGGAGCACCTCAACTCTGGGGTCATCCTCTCCATCCACCATTCTGAACAGAGGTACGGCCAGAGTCCTTACAATACGTACTGAATACAATGCTGGAGTCCTCACAATACACACAGAACACAATGCCAGAGACCTCACAAAACACACTATCAGAGTATGAATGGCTCACCTCTGCAGTGAAGTCCTTCTCAAGATATGGGAGTGTCATTTGTGTGTAGAATGTATAGAGGGTACATACAGTATTTGTGCGTTGTTGTTTAACTGATAGATGCACACACACAAACTACACCATTTGTTTAAATGGATGTAAATTGTAAAGTATTTTGTCTGTAATGTATTTTTCGTAATGTGTCGGACCCCAGTAAGACTAGCTGTCGCCATTGCCGTTGGCTAATGGGGATCCTAATAAAAAAAAATCTAATAGAATCTCTTAGTGCTGCAGGTATCAAATGACAGACCAGACTTAACAATTCTGTACAGACAAAGCAAATGACCCTGTACGGCACGCTATAGAGTTATTCCTTGTCCATCACCAAACCAAACACATACCCATGGGGATTGTGAACAGAAAAATGATGAGCCTCCTTCCCCTTCCCAGTTAGTTAGCATGCAGATCTGTTTTCCATTAGCTAGTTGTGCAGCCAGCAGATCAGACTGGTAATCAGAATGCCACATAATGTGTTGATTGAACTGTGTACATTAAAGTCAGCGCAAAGTAAAGACCTCACTGCAACGTTAATGATTTCCCCCAGCTCTGATAAGCCAGGCTGGGTGTTCAATTCACGCTACAGGCTTGTTTCACTGTTTCATTTGGTTTAGAAATGGTTTTCTGAGTGATCTCGGCAGGCAGCGTTACTGGATCTGTGCAGCTGGTATATTGTGCATGGCTGGGGGAGAATAACTCATTAGATCGGTTTGTAGATAAATCAACTCCACCGTTACAGTTCCTCTTCTAAGTGGCTGTTTTTCTTTTGAATACTGCTTTGAAGCGAGTAGCTCCAAATAAGTCTGTCTTTAAAGCCAGAGCTGATGACTCTTTATTGGCAACTCTGGCAGCTCTTTCCATTAGTGTCACTTCATATGGGGAATCTCTATGGACTGGACAGATGGACGGCAGGGGTTTGCTGGAATACCAGTGTACCACTGTCCCCATGAGTTTACTCCTCTCACTTACATCACATGGTTGTACTAGTGTTGTCTGGTGTTGTCTCTCGCTGAAGCTGTCCTTAACAGCCATAGAGTAGCATAAAGTTTGCACATATTCCTGGGATTGGCTCTTAAAAAGGTTAGCAGATCTACAGAGACGTGTGCCATGATTCTTTGAAACAAGGTGAAGCATTTATATTTCACCATGGAGTGTGTGCGGTCTAAGATCTACTTTTCTGAAAGGATTCCGATTCTGGGAATGAACAGGAACTGTTCAGCTGTCTGTAGAACTATGGGTGTGGCCTCTATTGTACTGAATTTGACCTCCGTTAGTGATGTTGAGGTAGAAAGGGATGTGTGTGTGTGTGCGTTGCGCGTGCCTACATCCGTGCGTTTGCATGTGTGTATGTGAATAGCAATTCCTCTCTGCGTATTCCATACTCTCATTCTTCCAGGTTCTACACAAGACAAACTGTCAAAATCAATTCCTCTATCTGTCTGCTCGTCCCTTCAGGTTCCTGGAGTTGGAGAGCAGTGGTCAGCGCAGTGAGGTGCGTCTCCACTACCGCACCAAGGGTCAGAAGGCCCACACTGAGGTGTTCCCCTACAGCCTGGCAGACGGACAGTGGCACAAGGTCTCTGTGGCGGTCAGCGCCTCCCACATCATACTGCACGTTGACTGCAACAGGTACGCTGAACAGAGCCGTAATAATGTTTAATTTATTCCAGTATTATTTCCATTGTAAGCTACCTAGGGCTGGGCGGTAAACTGTAATAGACCGGTATTCATTCATGGGCCGTTTAGGATTTTTACTTGACCTTCTCTAACAATATTTTTGTGTTTGATTTGTTGCATTAAATTATTCCGTAATGACTCTTTTTATCGGGTGTAAGAAAACTGCTAAGTTGAGAACTGCTAGTTAACTTTCTAGCACAACAAGTCAACAACTTCGGGAGTGCAAGCTTGCAAAATAGATCCACAGAAATCCGACTTCCCCTAGAACTGCAAGCCGAAAATTCAGTCAAAGAGGAGAATCATTCTTCTCATAGAGGAAATGTTTTTTTTTGATGAAATAGAGGCAATACTACGACAAAAGAAACGTGACACGGTGTGTACATGATAACAAATTAGTGCGTGATATTAAGACATTCATGAAAATAGAATTCTGAAATTGAACAAATAACTATGCAAATGGAAACCATTGGTTGAGTTCCAGAGTAAGAGGCTACAAAAAATGATTTTGATTCCTATGCAAATAGGAATACTTCACTGTCAGTTTTGTTCTTTTATTATTTCTGTTTGAACAGTAAAGCAATCAGAATGGAGAAAGGCCATTAAAACCACTTAGAATTCATTTGTTGCCATGCACTACTCATAAAGCATATTTAGAACTTGTATTATTCAGAAACATCAAATACCGTCATACTGTCAAAAATTTGAAAAATACTGTGATATGATATTTTGGCCATATCGCCCAGCCTTAAAGCTACTTATAAGTAGGGAGTAGGATGACAGAAGAGGGTGTTTTTAGTGTTAGGGGCATTATTAGAGTGGTGTAGTTGGCAATCATGTTTTGCTGACCCTCTGTGTTTTGTTGACCTGTTTCTGTCTTTCTGTCTCTGTAGGATCTATGAGAGGGTGGTGGAGATCCCGTTCATGGACATACCTGATGACACAACTATCTGGCTGGGACAGAGGAACATCGCCCATGGCTTCTTCAAGGTAAATATGACATGTTTTGTAAAGCTGAAAACTCTTCATGGTGCTTGATAAATTATTAAAATCATTGGCTCATGGACATTGTTTTCCCACAATCCACCACGGTACGTACTCCCCACCCCCTTCTCATCCTTGGTTGTTTAACAATGGACTTCATTTATCAAGTCTGGGAATTTAATTGGTCACATTTCTCAAATTTGCCAATGTGCCTTCTCGCTCTCCCCTCCCTCTTAGAAAGAATGAATTGACATGTTTGTCCCATATATTGTTTCCCCCTTTGTTTACTGCTGCTGTGCATAGCCGGCGTAATAATCACAGAAACACTGAATTGCTAGAAAAACAATAAAAGCCTTGGCCTGGACCATGCTCATTAAACATACCCCATTGTTAATCAGACTTGAAGATGTATCGCCCCTCACAGCGGTTTAATCCCCTCAGGAACATCCTTCCCACAAGGATAAGTTTGAGTATAATGTCAGTTTATCATCTCTTACCTTTTTTAACCTCACTGGTGGTGCTTTGTGATTGCTGTCGGGCAAACTGATCACCAGAATGTGTGTCTGTGTGTGTGTGTGTGTACGGTACGTGTGTGTGCGTGAGGTCTGTCTGTGTACGTATATTGCGTCTGTGTGTGTCTGTGTGTGTAGATACGACTACCTCTTTGTGTATTGGTATGTGTGTGTGTCGCTCGTGGCTGTTGCCTTTCCTCAGCGTTAATTGGCAGATGAAAGAAGACTTGGAGGTCACCCACTAATCTAGACGTGTGCCCACCACACCTATCCCTCCCTGCTTCTGAAGCCCTGATTAGTGCTGCGAAAGGAAAGACACATCTCTTCCAAAGAAAAACTCCTTAATTAACGATCAGACACTCTTCCTTTGTCTCTGTTTGTATAGGGTTTTAGAGGAACTGTATAACGGCAAACCCTTTTATCACAGAGATGGATGATACCCATTCAGCAGTTCAATATTATAGCATCCTACTTACACAGAGTATACCTGTCACACCCTGATAGGTTTCACCTGTCTTTGTGATTGTCTCCACCCCTCCTCCAGGTGTCGCCCATCTTCCTCATTATCCCCAGTGTATTTATCCCCGTGGTCTATGTTTGACTGTTGCCAGTTCATTTTGTTCATCAAGCCTACCAGCGTTTTCCCCCTTTACTCCTCCATCTCTAAAGTGCCTGTTTTCATGGTTTCCCGGTTTCAACCATTCCTTGTCTGCCCCGACCCTGAGCCTGCCTGCCGTTTTTTTACCTTTGCCCCACTACTCTGGATTACTGAACTCTGCTTGCCCCTGACCTGTCTTTTGCCTGCCCCCTGTTGGTATAATAAACATTTGTTATTCCAAACGCTGTCTGTGGCCGATTATGCAATGGATTTCCGCGCGTTAGCAGCGGAGAGTGCCTGGAACCAGGAAGCACTCTTCAACATGTTTTTGCACAGCGTCTCGGAAGAGGTCAAGGATGAGCTTGACGCTCGGGAGTTGCCCACAGATCTGGATTCCCTCATCGCCTTGACTATCCACATCGATGGCCGATTACGGGAACGACGGGGGTAGAGGAAGTTTCAGTTTGCGCACACGTCCAGGGACGAGTGGAAGACTGCCTTCAACGCGGCCAGCGGCCACTACGAGTATCTGGTCATGCCTTTTCGGCCTCACCAATGCCCCTGCTGTGTTCCAGGCCCTGGTGAATGTCCTCCGAAATGTGTTGAACAGGTTCGTCTTTGTGTACATTGACGACATCCTCGTCTTCTCCCGCTCTCCTCAAGAGCACGCCTCACCGTGTACACCGGTTGGCCGTCGATGAGCCGGGGAAGAGGGGTAGGCCTGGAAACAGGAGACAAAGGGCTGTGAGACATACAATTGAAGTCGGAAGTTTACATACACCTTAGTCAAATTCATTTAAACTCAGTTTTTCACAATTCCTGACATTTAATCCTGTCTTAGGTCAGTTAGGATCACCACTTTATTTTAAGAATGAAATGTCAGAATAATAGTATAGAGAATGATTTATTTCAGCTTTTATATCTTTCATCACGTTCATAGTGGGTCAGAAGTTTACATACACTCAATTAGTATTTGGTAGCATTGCCTTTAAATTGTTTAACTTGGGTCAAATGTTTCGGGTAGCCTTCCACAAGCTTCCCACTATAAGTTTGGTGAAGTCTGGCCCATTCCTCCTGACAAAACTGATGTAAATGAGTCAGGTTTGTAGGCCTCCTTGCTCGCACACACTTTTTCATTTCTGCCCACAAATTTTCTATAGGATTGAGGTCAGGGCTTTGTGATGGCCACTCCAATACCTTGACTTTGTTGTCCTTAAGCCATTTTGCCACAACTTTGGAAGTATGCTTGGGGTCATTGTCCATTTGGAGGAACTATTTGCGACCAAGCTTTAATTTCCTGACGGACGTCTTGAGATGTTGCTTCAATATATCCACAGAATTTTCCTTCCTCATGATGTCATCTATTTTGTGAAGTGCACCACTCCCTCCTGCAGCAAAGCACCCCCACAACATGATTCTGCCAGTGCTTCACGGTTGGGATGTTGTTCTTTGGCTTGCAAGCATCCCCCTTTTTCCTCCAAACATAACAATGGTCATTATGGCCAAACAGTTCTATTTTTATTACATCAGACCAGAGGACATTTCTCCAAAAAGTACGATCTTTGTCCCCATGTGCAGTTGCAAACCGAAGTCTGGCTTTTTTTATGGAGGTTTTGGAGCAGTGGCTTCTTCCTTGCTGATCGATATAGGACTCGTTTTACTGTGGATATAGATACTTTTGTACCTGTTTCCTCCAGCATCTTCACAAGGTAATTTGCTGTTGTTCTGGGATTGATTTACACTTTTCGCACCAAAGTACGTTAATCTCTAGGAGACAGAACGCATCTCCTTCCTGAGCGGTATGACGGCTGCGTGGTCCCATGGTGTTTATACTTGCATACTATTGTTTGTACAGATGAACGTGGTACCTTCACACTTTTTGAAATTGCTCCCAAGGAAAACCGGTCGACCACTGTTAGGATGGCAGTGTTGACCTCTGACAGGGTGAGGCCGGTGAAGAAATCCAGGGAGATATGGGACCAGGGACGATGAGGGACAGGAAGTGCTTGCAACAGGCCAGCTGGAACATGCTGAGGAGTCTTGCTCTGTGCACAGACCGTGTAGTCCACCAAAAGCGTTGGTACACAAATGCCAGGGTCCGCAGGGAATCCAGATGGCAGGCAAGCCTGGAGGAATTTGGCCCACTCCAGGACTGCGGAGTGGACAGCATCAGGCACAAACATCCGGTTGTCTGGGCCCCCTCCAGGGTTCAGCTGAGACCGCTGCGCCTCCCAGGTGGTTCCCCCCATTCCCTATACCTGTGAGTGCCGTCACCAGGCACGAGGTGGGAAAGATGGTCTCGGGCTCCCAGGTGGTTCCCGTGGGGCTATAGTGGCGAGACAGGGCATCCGGCTTAATGTTCTTGGACCCGCCTGGTAGGAGAGGGAAAAATTAACCAGGTAAACAGCAGGGCCCACCTTGCTTGCCTGGAGTTGAGGCGCTTGGCGGTGCAGAGATACTCCAGGTTTTTTGTGATCCGTCCAAACAATGAACGGATGTTCCGCCCCTTCCAGTCAGGGCCTCCATTCCTCCAACACCAACTTCACCGCAAGGAGCTCACAATTCCCCACGTCGTAGTTCCTCACCGTGGCGTTGAGGCGGTGTGAGAATAAGGCACATGGATGCAGCTTAAGGTCCTGGGCAGAACGTTGGGACAGGACAGCCCCCACTTCGATATCCAAAGCATCGGCCGAACTCTGCCTGCCCCGACCCTGAGCCTGCCTGCCGTTTTGTACCTTTGCCTCACTACTCTGGATTACCAAACTCTGCTTGCCCCTGACCTGTCTTTTGCCTGCCCCCTGTTGGTATAATAAACATTTGTTATTCCAAACGCTGTCTGCGCCTTGGTCTCACCTGTACGCTGATAATACCAAACATTAGGAACACCTTCCTAATATTGAGTTGCATCCCCCCCAGTGACATCAATAAGGGATCATAGCTGTCACCTTGTCAATCTATGTAATGGAAAGAGAAGGTGTTCTTAATGTTTTGTACACTACATGCAGTACATAATATACCATGATGTATACAATTGATGACCGATTTCGAGCCCCGTCTGTGTCGTAGCCGGCCGCGACCCGGAGATCCATGAGGCAACGCACAATTGGCCCAGCGTCGTCCGGGTTAGGGGAGGGTTTGGCCGGCCGGGATGTCCTTGTCCCTTGTGCTGTAGCATCTCCTGTGGCAGGCCGGGCGCATGCACGCTGACACGGTCGCCAGGTGTACGGTGTTTCCTCTGACACATTGGTGCAGCTAGCTTCCGGGTTAAGCGTGCATTGTATCAAGAAGCAGTGCGGCTTGGCGGGGTTGTGTTTCGGAGGACGCACGGCTCTCGAACTTCACCTCTCCCGAGTCCGTAGGGGAGTTGCAGCGATGGGACAAGACTGTAACTACCAATTGGATATGATGAAATTGGGGAGAAAAAGGGGTAAAAAAACTAACAGAAAAAACAATTGATGACCAATTAAGTTGCATTTAGATCTTCATCTTTCATTATCACTTCGAATGGTTTACCAATGTAGGCTGCATCTGGAAAGTACCTAGTTTTGATAGTAATAATACACTCAATAACATTTCACACTTAATGCATACATTCATCAGTGATGCATTATCTTACCTAGTCTAATGGTTTTTCTGCCTTCCACTGAGTCAGAGTCTAAATTACCGGGAGATGGAAACATGTTTAACAAAACACGACTCATGCCTGCTTCCATCTCACCTGATGTTGCCATGAGGAATCAGCAAATTGGTTTCTTTCGATTTGAATTTTGGCCAGTAAATTGAAGTAGCAAGACAATTTAAAAAACAATTTCTCATAAGTTATGCGCCTCCAAAAAATCCACTCAAGGAATGGAAGGAGCCAGGTTTCCATGGTTACTGTGTCTGAATGTGCGGTTCGGCCACAGGACGAAAGGCTATCAAATTAAGAGACCTATGAATCAAATTGAAACTGTATCTCATAGTTATGCTTATCAAAGGGAATCAGGAGAAAACAGAAATTGCTATTACATTCATGACTCCCGTATCATTGGTTCACTTTGCATCCAATTTCAGTTCAATTATCTCACCACACATCAGACTGTACCAGTCCAGAGAAGACATTAACTCAGAATAAAGTTGTCAGACTGCCTCCACGATATTAAAACACACATTTCCAGTAACATTCACTAAATATTTCATACATTTGTTTACTGATAACAGTATTTATTGAGGTTGTGCAAGATTTGAAGATGATGAATCTTGTGTGTATGTGTGTGTGTGTGTGTGTGCATGTGTACGTATGTGCCTGCCTGCCACAGTAAATTAACAATACACTAGGCATATAGACCATGTTTCATCTCTGTTATCACTCCTCAACCGTACCTATTGCACATTCATTTCTCTAACTTCTCTTTATGTAACACAATCCACTGCTTGATGATGGCTTTCGTCTCTTCGGGTGCTATCTGTGATCAAGTAGGACACATTTAGTCTGAAAAGGCAGTATGCTCTCTGCTGGCTGTAACTAAATCTGTGTATTTTCTGTGTGTGTCTGCAGGGTGTAATGCAGGATGTTCAGATACTAGTCATGCCTCAGGGATTCATCTCCCAGTGCCCAGATCTCAACCGGAGTGAGTCCACACTTATTTTATGATAATGTTATTTACCTGTAACATTAAGGTATGTATACACATGTTGGATCTGTGGTCGGTTCTTTTCTAGCATGCCCAACCTGCAATGACTTCCACGGACTGGTGCAGAAGATCATGGAACTACAGGATATCTTAGCCAAAACATCCAACAAGGTACTTGGATGTATCCTGGTCATAAACCTTTGTTGCCAAGGCTGATAGCTTAGGCTATTCATACCTGCTTCAACAAGTTTCCTTCACCATCAAAGATGTAACCATACTGGTTATGGTCTACCTCCATACTGGCCATCTATGGTCTACTTATATGAATATACTTTGACAATGTTATACAGTGAAGATCTAATTTAATACATGGTTGACTGTAAGCAGGGCTTGTAGTAGGACTTGTTTCATGTGTATAGAGATGGATGATATGCACTGATCTGAGGCTCACTCCCCCCTCTCCCTCCCCCTCCCTCCCCCCTTTGTATCTGGGCTCGGCGTGGCCAGCTTTCCAGGGCGGAGGAGAAGATGAATGGTCTGGATGGATGCTATTGTGAGAGGACCTGCAGCGTCAAGGGGGTCGTCTACAGAGAGGACGATTCCTGGACAGATGGCTGTAGGAACTGCACATGCACGGTGGGCTGTGTGTGTGTGTGTGTGTGTGTGTGTGTGTGTGTGTGTGTGTGTGTGTGTGTGTTTCAATGGCCCCATTGTAGACCCTGCCTTTGTTTTGGGCTTCAGTTCATCAAGTGTTGGTGGGGAGGTGGGGCAGCTACCCCAGTGGTGATGGCTTATGTTCTCATTACTGCATTGGATTGAGAGGAGTGTTGCCCTAGATTCCCAAATAAAACAGGACAGAAAACAAGAAGGATAGAAAATGTGCACAGTAACTTGGTTATGACAGATTGAGCAGGACTCAGCCAGTCAAGGGTGTACTTTCCTCTTCACCAAGCGACAATGATTAGAACATTGAGTGTAAATAGTTATGAGCGGTCTGGGGTTATTTAGCACATAAACAGACATATTTCACCCCCTGTCACTCTCCCAGCTATAAGACACAAATTCCTCTCTATGCCACTGACCTAGGGGTTTGAAATAATTTCACTTGAGCACTGCTGCGCAAGGGCGAGAGGTTGGGGCTCTATTGCTGCAGCCACAATGTTATTTATCATCCCATATAACAGTGCCTGTCTTGACTGGAGTAGCGTAGAGAAGGTAGCCAGCAAGCTAACTTAGCCAGCTATAGCTAGCTACAGGAGGCTAACTGAGGCCACACACTGCGCTTTCTCCCCAACCCCATTCAGATAAAACAACAGCCTACTTATTGCATTAGTGAACTTGCCATTAGATAGACCATGTGTAGCTCAGATGGTGGAGCATGGCACTTGCAACGCCAGGGTTGTGGGTTCGATTCCCATGGGGGACCAGTACGAAAAAGGTATGAACGTGTATGCACTAACTAACTGTAAGTCGCTCTGGATAAGAGTGTCTGCTAAATGACTGAAATGAAATGTAAATGATAGACATGTTCGTTACCTTATGTGTGGCAATTAGCCGTGACCTTTCAAACTAAAAGGTCACTGCATTAAGATGGTATCAATTATAGTGGATGAGTCAAATCCATGTTTCTTTGAGTAGAGTTCAATTCTCGGGGAGGAATGCGGGTGAGTTACAGAGATAGAAACTAGAGATAGAAGCACCTCATACTTATTCAATACTTAAGACAGAATAATCCCCTGACCTCTCCTATAGAGACTATGGGAAGAAGGCAGGGCCATAATTTCAGCTTAACCTAGGGTATGGCAAAGTGAAAAAATAAAAAATGTACACTCATTTACTGCATTTCTAAACAATTTTAAAAGCTCTTAAATGCAACTATTTGGGGATCAGCAAAAGCAAACTAAAAGGACTCCAGCCATTATCACCGTGTAGCTGTAGCTTCATTCACCTCATCCAACACTTAACATTCGACAAACACATGTCACTAGCTCAGCGCCGGGATTCAAACTTTAGTTTAGTTTCATGCCAAGTCAAACAGCAGTTACCTAGCCAAAGCCATTTACTACAGCCATCTTTACCTCTACAATGTGTTGAGAAAAAGTCCTGCTGGTCCCTGCAGCTGTGTCGATGTGCTCTTACACAGAGAGGAAGGGGCAAAGCAATAGGTTTCACTCTCGCTAAAATCAGTGCATTTCTATGGGTTTATTTTGGACCTAAGCTTGGGAGTCGTTGCCTTCCCACCTTTAGGACGACTCCCATCGTTAGGGCGGAGACATGAGCATCTCGTCATTATATACAGATCTCTGCTCTCCATAAAGTGAGCCAGACATTACAAACAACCTTCCTCTGGCTCCTGGGGCGTCCACATGGTCCTAAAGTCCCAAATGACACCTGTGGAAGAAGGTTGTGTTCAGTACTGTTGCCTGTCAGTTTCAGTGACTTCCTGTCTTTTCTCTCTCCCACAGAATGGCACAGTACAGTGTGAGACCATCTCCTGCCCTCCCCCTCAGTGCCCAGCGGGCACCACGCCTGCCTACGTGAAGGGCGCCTGCTGCATGGAGTGCCAACGTGAGTGAAATGTCTTAGCATACACACATACACATGCACAGATGGACGTACACACAGATGGACGTAAGCACACAGATGGATGGACACAAACACACACAGATGGACACATGCGTATGCACACACATACACACATAAACACTGCACAAAGGCTGCCTGTCAACTGACAACAGCTTTGCATTGCTAAGCTGCTCCCCAACACGCCTCTTGAGATGCTTCATCCTTTTGCATATACATGGACCAATTATTCAACAGCCAGCTTCTCAACACAGGTGTCCACCTTGACACAAATGGGAAACAGACACCAGGGGTTGCAGGATGTGAGATGAACTAATTCCTGTTTACACTAGACAGGATTATGCTACTGTATGAGCTCATCATGGACTTTCAGATAGAAAAAAAACTTGTTTGAAGTTGAGGGAAATAAAACATGAAAAACATGTTTTTCTGGAGAGAAAAAAATGGAATTATGAAATGGATGCTGGATACTGTTGGAGTAGCCTTGTGGCTGGCTGAGCGGACCATGAAACATTAAGATAAATGTCTGTATGTTTTATTTGATCAATAACCGCTTAGCCCGTGGATGTGTTCTTTTCAGATAAATAATTCTGCTTCATCACGTATCTACACAGAGAGAATGTTTTTCTATCAGACTCTGAAGCTAGCGCTGCATTCCTTTTATCCTCCTATATACAGGGCCTTACCACTCATATTTTCTCATTTTTGCCTTTTCAACATAGAAATGGATTTCAAAGAATATTAGCTTTACTCACCTTCACATTTCTTCGCTATTGGCAGAAATGACCTCCATAGTGAGTGATGTGTTTACCTTTTAAAAGGAATAGCATAGTTCCTGAGAATACATTCCTCTTAAACATGCATGTTACACATTCAAAGGTTCTCTCAACGTTGAGTTTGGTCTCAATAAGGCTCTTGTTATTAATAAAAGCTGGTTCCATTGTATGACATGTGGCAGACATTTTTAGAGGCCTGGGTTACACAGTACATCTTCTCAAGTGTAAATTGAATTAACTTTAAGCTCACTGCAAAACACACACATACACACACACACACACACACACACACCTACACACACACACACACACACACACACACCTACACACACACACACACACACAATCAACACACACTCAAACACTCCCAAGCTGATCCACTCACTCAAACTATTCATTCGACATCTTTATCAGAGGGAATCCATTAGCTTAGCTAGTTAATCAGGCTGTGTTGGCATAAACACTCCCTCTCCCTCTGCACTGCGTTGTGACGGGCGGAGAGGGTTGAGAGGCCTGTAAGCATCCTAATCTGACATCAACACACTGGTATAAATCCTCTTTAACTCTGCCACCTCTGTGTCTCTGTGTACAGCACTAAGGTAGACAAAGACAGGGCTCATTAAGCTTGCTTTGGTGTTAGAGACACAAAGGAAGACTCCCTCTCCAAATTAAAACCTTATCTGTTCACCTACTGTACATTACCTCCTCACGGAGCGGGAGGCAGGGAGCTAGGTTATGGTTCTGATGACTTGTCAAGCACAATGTTTAATAGCTTTTTCAAAACTTCATCAATGCCTTTCCTGGTAAGCAATTAATTCAGTTTAACTAGTTATTGTGTAGATAAAATAATTCACAGTTTGATTGATGGGTGAAATGGCTTGGGGCTTAGGGTTTGCCCTATGTAGTGTTTTCCTACAACAAACCAGGTAGACTATCCACCCAAACCTCCACATCAAACTGACACATTTAATATGATTTTCTGACCAAGTAAGATTATCGCCTTTCCCCCAGTCATACTGTATACCATGTGATGTTAAAGTCCAATTCTCACATTCTATTTTCTGATAAGAAAGACGTTCATGTCTGTCCCTATGTGGCTTCAGCACAGCAGGTTGCCACAGACTGCCACAGTATAGTGAATATCGCCTTCTTTTGTGCGTGCGCCGTTTGTGTGTGTTTGTGTGTGTGTATGTGTGTGTGTCTATTTCCAGCGGTATGCCTGTTCAAAAATGAAGAGTTGGTGGAGGGAGATCAGAAAGCGGTGCGCGACAACTCTGGCAGATGCCAGCTGTCCGAGTGCAGGGTGAGTACACTACAGCCCTCATGAACACATACTATTGGGGTTTTTCTATCTACAGCACTACTTTGTTTAAACAAACTCCCACAACTCCCACCAAAAGACACAATAATTCAAGCAACCAAGCACTTACAGTGTTTTCATTTCCATCACAGGGTGTATGACAGCCTCATTAAATAGTGATTCCAGACTAGTGCTGATCTCCTCAGGCCAGAGGCTAAATCAAGCCTGAATGAGAGACTGCAGTTGGCCGTCAGCATCAGCTAAATTTATTTATCTGTTTTTTCCTATGCTCTCTATGGGGAAAGTAAATGGTCTGGACTGGAGTTATTGAGTTTCCAGGAGGGGACCAAACCGTCACAGCATGACAATCACTGTTTTGATCAATCATCATTAAATATATGACCATATAGATTGTGCCGTGTGAGACTGATGACTGTGTGGTGAGATCACACACCTGGCCCATTGGCAGCCCTTGCTTTCTGATAGAAACTGCTTTCTTTATACAAGACACAGGCACTGACATAGCTACAGACACAGACACAGACACATGTAGGCACAGACAGACACAGACACAGTAACAGACATAGGCTGCAGACCAAAGGACTGTGTAATGGGGATAGTGTCAGTCATCCTGGCCCTACAGTCTCAGGCAGGCCGGCCGTCTTGGTAAGCAAGCCTAAATATCTTGTATTGAGTGATAATTGTTTTTCTTAAATGTTTTTCTCACCACGCTAATCTAGCTATTCCTTAATGTCGTTGGCACATCCTTCTGCTTATTTAAACCCCAAAATTGACTTAATACAAGTAATATATCTTATTTCAAGACATTTTTCAAGATATCTTACATAATAAGACGATTAAAGTAAAATATCTTTAGAAATATCTTGAAATAAGATAAATAAGTTTTAAGGCTTAAAGCAAAATAAGCAAAATGATCTGCGATGATGTGAATTTTAGATGTTAGATCATTTAGCTTGGTAAGAAAAAAACAAGAATTTTAAGTGAATTATCACTCAATATAAGATATTTAGGCTTAGGTTTTATTTTTTGCAGTGTGCAGAGTTTTGGGGAGGGGAGGGGGGCGTGTCTATTTGTTTTCTTTTTATAGTGGCTGAGCTCGCCGTGTGTGGAACGTAGCTAGTCACAGATGTGTTCTGAGTTTGTATATTAGCTTGGTTTTCGGTCGTGTGTTAATGATGTTAATGATCATGAAGAGTGGAGAGGAGCATTAAAGATGGCTGTTAAAGAGTTGGTGGGAGAGGGAGCTCCCTAATCACATTTACTCTGGCTAATCACACAAACGGGGACAATTACACTGGGTTTCATAGCCTTCTCTGTTCGATTTGTTATCATAAACCTCAATAGATAAGTGAAACGACATGCAGAGTTTTACTACAGCGTAGCAGCGCTAAACACTAACCTGAAATATGTAGACGTTGCTGCTATTGACCCATCATTATGCAACTTTTGTTGGGAAGTGGAGAGGAAAGCACACAATGGATGCCTAATTGCCTCTGATTAAATTCTAGCCTTATCAAATCTGTGGGAAACCAGCAGCTGAGCTAATCTAACCCTTATGAGGTTGTCTCATTATTGTTTCCTTGTTTCTAGGAGACGACAATGCATCGGGTTGTCATGACTACCCCCTGTCCTGAGCTCAACTGTCCAGAGTCCGAGCAGGTCAACCTCACCGACAGGTGCTGCAAAGTCTGCAGAGGTATGGGAAAAATAACAACACTGGCCTATAAAGGCATTTCACTGTACTTGTGCCAGTGACATTAAAAGGTGAAACTCTATATCAGTGGTTTCCAACCAGAGGTACTAGGGTCCCTGGGGGTACTTGGCCTATCCCCAGAGGGTACTTGAGAAAACTCATGAGACCATAGGCCTACTGGTAAAATGCACATGAGGGGGTTTCTTCAGGGGTACTCCGAGCAGAGCAAAATTCAGTTGGTGGTACAGTAACCGAAAAAAGAGGTTGGGAACCACTGCTCTACATTACAGATGTAAACCTAAAAAGAATCAGCAAATCATTACAGGAACCATTCCAAAAAACCCACCCGAACTCTGTTAAACCCAGTCTGAGAGGAGTGCTTCTGACCTCTGTGCCCTAGGTCATGACTTCTGTGCGGAGGGCCACGACTGTGTGGAGCACTCTGACTGTATCAACTTGGAGGCTGGGGCCCGCTGCAGCTGCAAGGATGGCTTCCGCCCGCTCCGAGACGACAACGCATACTGTGAAGGTACACAAAGGATTCTAATAGAAGAATAATATAATTGATAACAAACACCTTCTATTGAACAGTTTCCCTCCAAGAGTGGCAGAATATCTTTTCATTTCGTGCACTTTGGTTGAACTGCGAGGTATTCGTGACAGCATAATTTTTGGGTTGCAAAAACTGAAAGAAGAAAATCTTCCAACACATTTAGAGATGACAAACTGTTGGACAGACTGTCTGCTGTAATTTGTGTAGAGGTATTAGTCATAGGTGCGGATGTTGCGCTCACGTGCTAGTCGGAACTAGGACACTCTGACATTTCCGACATGCTAAGTGGTTGTAATTATATACAGTACGTGCCGCGTTCAACCAGTTAGCAAGTCGGAAAGTGTTCGATCCAGGGACTTACTTTCACTGACATACTCAATCATTGTCTGCTTTTGGTCAGTCTCTAGTGTATGAAAATACAGAACACCCCCTAGCTGTGTTTGTCTCACTGCCAAGAATGCATGAGTGATATTTCATGAGCAGAGACCCTCATAAGTAGGGCTATTCATCATGTAGGCATGCTTGATTGCACTGATGTTTCAGGCCATGGTGTTAACTCTAGTAAAACACATGGGGCCAATTGCAACCATCGATGGACACTATATTATTCCCAGCTGATCTCTCGTTAATCCGTCAATACGTGCTCAATTCACCCGCGCAGCTGATCTCAATTGCAACCATTATTGGTTACCACATTACCGCTTCCTAAAAGCTGATGTCGGCGTTACCTTAGTCTTGTGTGCTACCAAAGTCTTTCAAAATATTTTCACCCTCTGGTGGGTATTATCGTTGAAACAACTTGGACCTACTTTTTGAACAGACTAAGGGCGATTTGACAATCATTGCGTACAACTGAAATAAAGTATTTCCTCATCTACTGTGGCAATTTACCCAACACGTTGTATGAATGGAAAACTAATGCTGGTGTAGCTCTTATTATTTTATTCGTTTTCAATTTATGTAATCCATTAAATACAACTGTCTAAAAGAAAATGGTCTGGTTCGGTTATTTCTTATCAAGATAAAATATCCCTGGACTATTCGAAATGTGTAACTAATTCAAGTCAATTGAGTTTTATCATCTACATTTTTTTATCAAATGAAAATGCGGGCTAATCATTTTTCAAATGGCATATATTATATTATTTTGCCATTTAAGGTGGAACGTTTGAATGAAATATAGACCTACCACTTCTATATTCTCATGCTTAAATAAGATTTTGTTTACATTCATCAGCCTTACGGTTTCCGGTGCTCCTGATAGGTCGATATTTCACTGGGGAACAGACCCAGCTGTGGTGTCATAATCACTTGACACGGTAACAACGAGAGATCAAATGAGCAAGTCTGCTTTAACATGCTAGTGCATGTAATCTCCCTGTTATTAGCGTTTGAAGAAATCCAGCTGTAATGCGTAGCACATCGCTACATTCTGACTGTTGGTTGCAATGCCACCCAATGTGTTTGATCATCTCATGATTGTTTTCTTATAAAACAGATGCTGATATGCTTTATACTCTATGGCGATTTTGTCCCTCCGCTTTTGAAGATTGGAAATTGTGTTAATACTTCAAGGACATTTAAATCACATGGACTGCCTACTAAAATTCATGCAAATAAACATTATATAACATACACTGTGAATATAGATGTCTTCGCCTGTCCTTCCCTTCCTCTGTGGAAATTCCCACATGCGTCTTTGCTTCTTACTTTACGGAATCTTCCAGGGATGATCAAAGAAGTGATGACTTCTCCATCTGCAGTGCTGTAAAATCTAGTGTTTACCCAACTCATAGTAATACATGTGGGGTTCCGGGAGCTAAATCTATGGATGACGTTGATGACTAGTGCAAATAAGCCATTCAATCTTGTCTCCATATCCCTTTCATCCTTGTTGCTTCACTCCGTGCCTTTATGCATACATACCCTACTTTTACCAAGCTGATGAATTCCCTCCAACTTCTCTCTTCTGTCACCAAGATCAGTGTGATGTCTTTGGTTACATGTTCATTGGCTCTGATAACCAGGGAAGGAAAGGCACGTGTTAAAAAGAGAACAGCCCTTCCTGACCTCCTCTCAGTCTATTTTAACATGTTAAATATGACCAGTTGGTCAGGTAATTACAATGTCTCAGGGAATCTGCATAATTGAAGATGGTATCAGCCCCCTGTCTCAAATTAATGGAGTGTAAGGTCTCTGGGCTGCAGGTTAAGCTCCTGCCGCACGGCACCGCCTTCACCTCAACAACTCCCTCCGCTGAGTACAGGCTGAGCCACTTCTTAAGCCAGCAGAGACTGGTGCTTTAGTTTGGTAAATACTTGTAAGTCTAGGAGGAAGACGTGTCCAAGGTTCTGCACACGTATGGTAAGCATGAAGGTTGAAGTTCTGTGCCTATTTCAATGTAGATTTTGGCTCTATTTCACTTACATGCAGTTGGAACCAGTATCCTCTGAGGCAAGATGCTGGAACACCCAACAGCAGTATTGTGGTATGTTTGTAAATGGATTAGCTCTATAGTTGTTTCAATGACAGCCATTCCATTAAACACAGTGATGGTTAGAACCAGTCAACAGACAGACTCTTCAGACCAGCAGCACCACTCATCTCGAGAGCGACCCAGATCCCTGTATGAAATTGGATGGGGTTATGAAGAGGCTTTCTTCTGAAACCGCGGAGAGACAAACTCGACTCAATTTTCTCCCAAAAGCAATAGATTTTTTGAGGGGCTTCTGGAAATCAGTTCCACTATGAGTATTGTTGTCCTGCAAAAAGAAATGGAACCGCCAAAATAGTTGTTTTCAGGATCACACAAGTGTATGAGAGAATGTTGCTGTTCATATAACTACATGTACACCATTTTGCTATTGAGGGTGATGTGCGTCAGTATACAGATGGAATAGCTGTTTGTCAGTCTGTGTCAGACCACAGAATACATGAGATGGATTCCAATAGACAGGCTTATGTGCTACCAACAATATACATAATGTACACAGTGTTCATAAAGTACACTGTGCACACAAAGTACACCGTAGACACACATAGAATTCCCTTCAGCTATCAGGTTGGCATCAGATCGGTCTAGTATCTCAGGAGAAGACAAGACACTGGCTCTTTAAAACAGTCCTAGGTCACTGATGTGCGGAACATAGCCTATGAGATCACTCCTGTGTAAATGTTTCATAGCAGCAGTGGTAGCAGAGCCTCAGGGGGAGACTCCACTCTCCCAGCCTCTCTCTGCTCGTAGAGTGCTGTTCTCTCAGACAGAAAAGTACAGGGCCCCATTCCCTCAGAAGGCAGTCATGTAGAAGGCGTATTTTCCGACACAGATCCATGTGATGGGTAGTGTATTCAACATCTCTATTAGAGTGAAAGCCAAGCTGCTGTGGCCAAGTGACAGACTGTGATTGGCTCTAGATTGAGTCATCTGTAAAGCGCCCAAGGTTGAAGCTAATATTAGTATTCTAATACCACAGGAGAAAAGGCAAGGAGCAGCTTGCGTTGTTTTCTTGTACTCAAATCATTTTTTTCATATTATTTTCTCAAAATGAGTATAGACCTCCATTATTTAGATGATTTACTCACACAGGCTTAGTTACACAATTTTGTCCAAGATCAAAAGGACATAATTCTAAATGCTTCTCTGTTTTGACTATCACTATTTGCACATTGGTGGCATTAAAATGCAAACCAATCACAAGTGATCTAACTAGTATATGTATTGCATGCATGTCATCGCATTTGCGTAATGGAATAGAGCAGTAAAGAGGCGCTTGCAGAGGTTGCATACAGGCACTTTGTTTTTAGGCTCTGAAAAAATGTGGCCTTTTATAAACGCATTTCATGACTGGAGACTTCAGCAGAATCTTTTTTTAATACATCAGAAATGATCAAAAGGACAGGCTACTTTTACACGGACAAACTGAGAATCTGAGATCAATAAAAACAACCTTATCTTGAATCCATCAATAGCATAGGCCTAGGTGTGTGGAGGCACACATATTGTACAATATGAGGAGGAAGTTATAGTCCTAAAATAGCTTTCCAGTTTCACTGACTCTCCCAGTGATGCACAGCTCACTCACCGGTGATGGTCGTTGCGCTAAAGCCCATCGCTCTCTTGTTTCACTTTGTAAAGGAATGCTGTTCACTCAGTAGGCCTATCTGGAAGTTGATACAATATTATGGTAGCCTACAGACAGATTAGAGTCTTCTCTTTTCAGCAGGAGCCATTTGCTTTCCAACCTGTGTTTTAAAGCGATTGCATTTGAAATATTCCAAAAGGCTTGTTTTGTCGACATGCTGTTCACTGACAGATTTGCTGTGTGCTCCCGACTGTAGGCTATGCTTTGTGATTGGGCTACGCCCAATCCACGGCTAGGCCATTTTTTTTTTGTTAAGCTATTGATACTGTGGTTAAATTATAGGCCTAGTAGTATTAATTTATTTCTGAACAGACAATAGTACTGGCAAATACATTTCAATCTATCCGGGATGCTGCAGCACCTCCAGCATCCTTCCCGTTGCTATGATTCAATAAGAAAATAAATGATGAAGTGCAACGCTGGAGAGATGAGAGTTGCAGCCTCATGTCTATCAGAGCAGAGAGAGGGAGAGAGATCATAGAAAGTGAATCTCTTTCTAGTTCTGAGAGATACATGCGCGCTTCTCTCTCTCACCACAGCAACAGCCACGCGTTGGTCTCTAGGCTACAATGTTGCGGAAACCATAAACCTGGGCTGGCCCAACCCAAATCAATTCTTAGAATATCAGGTATGGTCTGTAAATCTACGTTTTCACATTAGGCAGGAGAATTACAGAATTAACTGATTGCTTTTATTATACTGTTTACATTGCCAACAGTGACAATTATTTTTCATGCCACGAGAGGTACCGGATCCTGGCAAAACAGTCCAAAACTGAGAGGTGCCGGATTAAATTAAGCACTGGTTGTGTCCCATCCAGTGATAACTAGGTAGCCTGTGGCATTTTGCTGCTTGTTTTAATGTCACAAGATGGAGGGGGGCTAATTAGCATTTACCGAAGAGCATCCTACTGGGCACAGGTGCCAATTCAACATCTTTTCCATGTTGGTTCAACGTAATTTCATTGAAATAACATGGAAACAACGTTGATTCAACCAGTGTGTACCCAGTGGGATGGCTCATTCCCCATCACAATCACTGCTGGGATGAGACTAAGGTCTGACACACACACACACACTGCACTGTCCCAACCCGCTGTGTGCCAGGAACACCAAACACTCTCTGTGTGTGAGCGTGCAAACACAACGAGAGCTGACAAACACCCTGCCGTGCTGAAAACCAGGCCAGTGTGGAAATAGCAACAGTACACAACAACAACAGTGCTCCTATCCTTCAAATATCACCAGGCAGAGACACTTTCTGTTTGTCAGCATTACCTACCGCTACTAGCACCTGTTATTCATTGGTTAGACCTTTGCCCCATCCGCTGGGATGCAGAGAGGATGGTGATTCATTGATTCATGCAAAGAGGCAAAATCTTCTCAAGATTAATGAGTGTCGTGAAGGAGAGTAAGCCCACTCACTCCCTCTTGCCAAATGTCGCCATCATTCCCTAACATCCCACTGGTTTTGATTTACATTTGGTTTTGATTTTTTGAGTTGTCAACTAACGTGAATTCAACGTGAAATCAACAAAAACAATTACCATGTATTTAGGTTAAAGAAATATGAAATTGTCTTACGTTGATTACTTTTTGCAAATCCAATCATTTTCCCACGTTGACACACCATCATCACATTGAATTTTTGTTGTTGAAATGACGTGGAAACAACGTTCATTCAACCAGTTTTTGCCTAGGGGGATGTTAGATAGCATAATCAAGGAGTTTATTCTATAAAATACATTAGCATTAATCAAGCTTGTCATGGCACACACACACACACACACACACATGCATTCCTCATTGTCTGGTGAGTTTGTTCATACCAGTCCATTATTCTAAACTGGGATGATTCCTCTTACTTCATTCTTACTGTGATTTATCACTTGTGGTTATTGCCCTGTTAAAGAGACAATGCCTCTGCTCTTTAAACGGAGACGGAACTGTTGTTGCATCCTAATGTGTTTCTTTTCACTCCATCGGGTTAATAATTGTCTCGCTTCCCAAAACAGTTTGAGATGCTTTTCCATGTTTTTTTTGGTCTTTTTCAAGACCACTCATTGAGGATTTAATTAACTGGTGTTTGGAAGAGATTAAAAGATGTTGAGCACCACATTTTCTTGTCTCTTGCCCATTAAAACACAAGCAGCAAAGCATATCATCTCCAAAAGACATGCAGCAAAGCATATCATCTCCCCACCAATGTTTAGGTAATTGTTCTGAAGAGATAGTAATGGCTTCCTTGTCGTTTTACTGAGAGGCCCGTTTGGGTAGAGTGAATACAACATGTAGTTTGGAAATAATCGGAGGCTCTGGGGATTTTAACAATAAAGGAACAAGCAGATGAAAAAACAGTTCACTCCTTTATCAATTACGGCAGCAGACTTTGCTGAATAAAGGAAATGGAGTTACATTGACTCTCCCTCTTACTGTTGAGGCAATAGCATCACAATTATGTGGGTACTACCAAGACATATTGAGCACCTCTTTTGTTATCATAATACATAGAATCGTTAGGAACATAATACATACAGTAAGCACATAGAGAATTGTCTGAAAGACAGAAATGTCTGCCTAAAAGCCCTCCTAACAGAGTAGACTGTCTTTATACTCCGTTCACAGTCGAGGGCTAGCTAACTGTACTGTGGTGACTGTCATTGAGTAGCTTTACTGCTCAGTCTGTTGGGACACACAGCCGTTGTCTTTCAACTTTCCTCTGACTACTAGCCCTGCCGTGGTGGGGGACTCTAGGAACTGTGTGAGAATATCAGCAAATAATCTGGCAGCCCATTTCAGTAGCAGTAGCAGTGATTTTACATCAACTGCTTGGGTAAATGAGCCCAGGCAGCAGAGAGAGGCTGTTGGCAGCATGGGGTGGTCTGGGAGTCTTTGTGAGCCCTCCAACAGGGACGCCACTGTTATCTCCTCACTCCCAGACTTCAACACAGCAGTATGGTTCAAAGATAGGAGGCCGCTCCACATTAGGAACCCACAGGGGCGTTTTAGGGCTCTGGAATGACCAGGATGTGCAACGACTGGAATATGAATTCTATTTGAATTGATATGACTGAGTCTACACATTATGGCTGCCACTCTTGTTTTAATGTAATGACAAAAAAACTACTCCCGTTATTGAGTTGAAACGATAATGATTACAATTACAATTGTGTTTGTATTCTTATCTTTTATTATTTCTTATTGTGGTTGCATTGTCGAGAAGGAACCTGCAAGTAAGCATTTAGTTGAAAAGTGTATACCATATGTATCCTGTACATACAAGGAATACAACTTTAAACTTATAGGCCTATATAAGACTGTCCTCTTAAACAAATGAATCAACCTTCTGCCCATCCATCGTGGCCAGCATGTCAATGACTTGATCCAGAGTGTTCCATTGAGAGATAAAAGCCGTCGGTGACTTGGCCATCCTTTTAGGGTGGCACATCGCATGTCGCTGTAGTGACAGGCCAATCAAGGAAATGGACTGGACTAATGGAGATGGAGATCGTTCATGCTCTCTCGCTGGCCGCTTGGACGTTCCAACATATTGTTTCAGCGAGCGTTATGCGTGTCACGGGGGGAAAGACGGATGGCGTCCTACAGTTAATAGGCTCTAAATCAAAGCCGCCGCTTAGACAGCCAATCGCAAGCCAGAACAAGTGTCACCTAGGGCCCCCGGTCAAGGTTACCGCCCGCTATAGCTGCCCGCTGCGGAAAAATCCCGTACCTCTCTCTTTCTCTCTCTTCTTTCTCTCTATCTCTCTCTCTATCCCCATCTCACTCTCCATCACCCTCTCACAACCAGTAACATGGTTAAATTGGAGTCCAAATAATTTTGTGAAGGCCACATGTTCATTCGTTGGTGGGATTCATCGTGTTTTCTGTTTGAAAGGAAAAAGTGATCAAGAGGTAAAAGGAGAGTGGATTTGAATACAGCACAGCCAGAGATGGTGTACTCTCTAGTGGTTGGAAGAGCTAACCAAGGACATGTAAGCGGGTAAATGAGATGCAAATAGAATACATTTTCATATCAAATGATGATGTTTTCAAATATGGTTGGCGAGGAAGGAAAGTCTGTTTCAGCAGAGAGTGAGTAGCCCAAGGTGCTAATGTGTTTAAATACAGAGTGAATAAACTACTTCAGGTCAAGGACCTATATCTCAATTCCAGTTGGGTTTTTACTGTTTGTCTATTTATATTTGGGGCATTGCAATCTACAGTAGCCCAGCTCCACTGCCTTATTTATACAGTTGAGCTCTGTTTGCATTTCACTGCATTACATCACAATATGAACATTTTGTTTACCCCATCAGTTTCATGGAGACTTGTTGTTTCTTTGTGGACCACGAAGAGTTGATGTTACTAAGGTAGCAGCTAATGGGGTTAGGAATAAACAAGTAAAATTAATTAATCTACTGCCTTGTCGAGTGTCATGATGCATAAAGAAAATACATATAGAGTTTTGGGAGGTTGGACCAAATGAGAATTGACTACCTATTAAAACACTCCAGTACCTACCCTACAGTAAGAATAAAGGATGTTCTTCTTTGAGTACATGGAACATCTGCAGTAGAACCACAGCCTCCCCCAGTGTTTCCCTCCCCTTTATTTCCCCCAGGGTCTCAACCGATGAAGATAAACTACCCCTTGGCTCTCCCTCCATCCCTGTCGCCCTCTATGAGGAGTTAAGGCTGAACTGGGGCCTAGGTCTTTAGTGGAGCCCCAGTTAGAGGAGCCTAGTGTTGACCATGCGTGACCTGCTCTCCCCTGTCTCCCTATCTCCTCTCCTCTCCTCACTGTAGATATCGACGAGTGTGCGGAGGGGAAGCACTACTGCAGGGAGAATACCATGTGTGTTAACACCCCCGGATCCTTCATGTGCATCTGTCACAGGGGATACATTAGGATCGATGACTACTCCTGCACAGGTGAGGTCTTTCTTCTGTTAGACTGTCTTATGGCTGCTACCAGAAACCCATACTGTACTTGTTAAATGTTTATGGCTTCACGCTAAACTGTTGAAAGCTGCAAAGGGGAGCCTTTTCAATAGAAGATATAGGCAAGTGAAATGGATTTAGTAAGGCAACTTAGTTGTGCTCATGAGGCTGTTTGTGTGGGTGTGTGTGTGCGTTTATGCGTGCGGTGTGTGTGTGTGTGACTCATGATTGTCACGTGAAAAACACTTTAAACACTGCATAGCCATGGACACTATCAGTGAAGGAATCTGTCGCCTCAATAGGCTACAGTAATGTTGCATAGATCATTTATTGAATGCTCATGTAGAGAATTTAATGCCAGGGTTTGATTTGCTCCTATTGGATTTGGTCTGATTACCGCAGGCCACATTAAAGTCATATGCTTGCAAATCAAAAAGGAATGTTTGTAATTCTGTCCGCTTTGCTGATTTATAGTGTGGTAGAACTAGATGGCGTTATCCCGGACCGGTGCATCTTAGACGAATACTGGGATGAATTAGTATTGATTTTGGATTGGCTGTGTGCATCTGACCACGATTGCACCGACAAAATCTACAATTATCTTTGTGTTCATTACGCCTATTTTTCTCTCCTGTTATGTCGTATAGAGTTGATAACATTGTCATGGTTCGCGGTTAAATGATTTGATGTACTTTTGTCCTCTGAACGTTTTGCATGGCCTTTTGCTGCGTTAGGCCAGATTTACTACGTTTGCATCGGTAAAGTTTGCGTCTGTTGTTTTAAGAAGAGAATGATACTGCTCAAGGTTACCGGTTAATGGTGAGAACCAGCAAATGGTAAATAAACTACTTGAATAGGCCTAATCCTTTGTGACGGCACGGCAGTGCCCTTGTCATGATTTTTTTATTTATTTTTTTATTTCACCTTTATTTAACCAGGTAGGTCAGTTGAGAACAAGTTCTCATTTGCAACTGCGACCTGGCCAAGACAAAGCAAAGCAGTGCGACAAATAACAACAGAGTTACACATTAAACAAACAGTCAAAAAACACAATAGAAAATCTATAAACAGAGTGCAAAATGTAGTGCAAAAATGCAGTAAGGTTGGGAGGTAGGACAATAAATAGACTATAGAGTAGAAATAAATTACAGAATTATCATCATTAACACAGGAATGAAGGATGTGCAAATTATGATGTGCAAATAGAGATACTGGAGTGCAAGATTAGTGAAAAATAAACAAAAATAAATATGGGGATGAGGTAGTAGTGTGGGCTATTTACAGAAGGGCTATATACAGGTGCAGCGATCGATAAGCAGCTTTGACAGCTGATGCTTAAAGGTATTGAGGGAGATAGGAACCTCTAGCTTCAATGATTTTTGCAATTCGTTCCAGTCATTGGCAGCAGCGAACTGGAAGGAATGGCGGCCAAAGGAGGTGTTGGCTTTGGGGGTGACCAGTGAGATATACCTGCTGGAGCGCATGCTACGGGTGGGTGTTGCTATGGTGACCAGTGAGCTGAGATAGGGCGGGGATTTACCTAATAAAGACTTATAGATGACCTGGAGCCAGTGGGTTTGGCGACGAATGTATAGTGAAGGCCAGCCAACGAGAGCATACAGGTCGCAGTGGTGGGTAGTGTAAGGGGCTTTGGTGACAAAACGGATGGCACTATGATAGACTACATCCAATTTGCTAAGTAGAGTGTTGGAGGCTAGTTTGTAAATGACATCGCCAAAATCAAGGATCGGTAGGATAGTCAGTTTTACAAGGGCATGTTTGGCAGCATGAGTGAAGGAGGCTCTGTTGCGAAATAGGAAGCCAATTCTGGATTTAATTTTGGATTGGAGATGGTTGATGTGAGTCTGGAAGTTGAGTTTATAGTCTAACCAGATGCCTAGGTATTTGTAGGTGTCCACGTATTCTAATTCGGATCCGTCGAGAGTAGTGATGATAGTCCGGTGGGCGGGTGCTGGCATTGTTCGATAGAAAAGCATGCACTTAGTTTTACTAGCGTTTAAGAGCAGTTGTAGGCCACGGAAGGAGTGTTGTATGGCATTGAAGCTTGATTGAAGGTTAGTAAACACAGTATCCAAAGAGGGTCCAGTTGTATACAGAATGGTGTCATCTGCGTAGAGATGGATGAGAGAGTCACCAGCAGCGAGAGCAACATCGTTGATATATATAGAGAAAAGGGTTGGCCCAAGAATTGAACCCTGTGGCACCCCCATAGAGACTGCCAGAGGATCGGACAATAGGCCCTCCGATTTGACACACTGAACTCTGTCTGCAAAGTAGTTAGAGAACCAAGCAAGGCAGTCACTTGAGAAACCAAGGCTGTTGAGTCTGCCAATAAGAATGCGGTGATTGACAGAGTCGAAAGCCTTAGCCAGGTCGATGAAAACGGCTGCACAGTACTGTCTTTTATCGATGGCGGTTATGATATCGTTCAGTACCTTGAGCGTAGCTGAGGTGCACCCATGACCAGCTCGGAAACCAGATTGCATAGCAGAGAAGGTACGGTGGGATTCGAAGTGGTCAGTTATCTGTTTGTTAACTTGGCTTTCGAAAACTTTAGAAAGGCAGGGCAGGATGGATATTGGTCTATAACAGTTTGGGTCTAGAGTGTCTCCTCCTTTGAAGAGGGGGATGACCGCGGCAGCTTTCCAATCTCTAGGGATCTCAGACGATACGAAAGAGAGGTTGAACAGGCTAGTGATAGGTGTTGCAACAATTTTGGCTGATAATTTCAGAAAGAGAGGGTCCAGATTATCTAGCCCAGCAGATTTGTAGGGGTCCAGACTTAGCAGCTCTTTCAGAACATCAGCTGTCAGGATTTGGGTGAAGGAGAAGCGGGGGGGGCTTGGGCAAGTAGCTGCCGGGGGTGTAGAGCTGTTGACCGGGGTAGGGGTAGTCAGATGGAAAGCATGGCCAGCCGTAGCAAAATGCTTATTGAAATTTTCAATAATCGTGGATTTATCGGTGGTAACAGTGTTTCCGAGCCTCAGTGCAGTGGGCAACTGGGAGGAGGTGCTCTTATTCTCCATGGACTTTACAGTGTCCCAGAACTTTTTGGAGTTAGTACTACAGGAAGCAAATTTCTGTTTGAAAAAGCTGGCCTTTGCTTTCCTAACTGACTGGGTGTACTTGTTCCTGACTTCCCTGAATAGCTGCATATCGCGGGGGCTATTCGATGCTAATGCAGTGCGCCACAGGATGTTTTTGTGTTGGTCTAGTGCAGTCAAGTCTGGGGTGAACCAAGGGCTATATCTATTCTTAGTTCTACGTTTTTTAAAAGGGGCATGCTTATTTAGGATGGTGAGGAAAGCACTTTTAAAGAACAACCAGGCGTCCTCTACTGACGGGATGAGGTCAATATCCTTCCAGGATACCTGGGCCAGATCGAATAGAAAGGCCTGCTCGCAAAAGTGTTTTAGGGAGCGTTTGACAGTGATAAGGGGTGGTCGTTTGGCCGCTGACCCATTGCGAACACAGGCGATGAGGCAGTGATCACTGAGATCCTGGTTGAAAACAGAGGAGGTGTATTTGGAGGGCAAGTTAGTCAGGATGATATCAATAATGGTACCCATGTTTACGGATTTTGGGTTGTACCTGGTGGGTTCCTTGATAATTTGTGTGAGATTGAGGGCATCTATCTTAGATTGAAAGACAGCCGGGGTGTTAAGCATATCCCAGTTTAAGTCACCTAACAGTACAAACTCTGAAGATAGATGGGGGGCAATCAATTCACATATGGAGTCCAGGGCACAGCTGGGGGCTGAGGGGGGTCTGTAACAGGCGGCAACAGTGAGAGATTTATTTCTGGATAGGTGGATTTTTAAAAGTAGAAGCTCAAACTGTTTGGGCACAGACCTGGACAGTATGACAGAACTCTGCAGGTTATCTCTGCAGTAGATTGCAACTCCACCTCCTTTGGCAGTTCTATCTTGACGGGAAATGTTGTAGTTGGGGATGGAAATTTCCGAATTTTTGGTGGCCTTCCTAAGCCAGGATTCAGACACAGCTAGGACATCCGGGTTGGCGGAGTGTGCTAATGCAGTGAATAAATCAAACTTAGGGAGGAGGCTTCTAATGTTAACATGCATGAAACCAAGGCTTTTACGGTTACAGAAATCAACAAATGAGAGCGCCTGGGGAATAGGTGTAGTACTGGGGGCTACAGGACCTGGGTTTACCTCTACATCACCAGAGGAACAGAGGAGTAATAGAATTAGTATTCGACTAAGGACTTTAAGAACTGGACGTCTAGTACGTTGGGTACATAGAATAACAGGAGCAGATTTCTGGGCGTGGTGGAATAGATTCAGGGCATAATTTATAGTCAAGGATATAGAAGGGTGTGAGTTCAGTGGAGGTAAACCTAGGCGTTGGGTAATAAAGAGAGAGGTTGCATCTCTGGAGACACCAGTTAAGCCAGATGAAGTCTCCGCATGTGTGGGGGGAGGGACAAAAAAGCTATCAGAGCCCAGTTGAGCAGGACTGGGGGCTTTGCAATGAAGTAAAACAATAATAGCTAACCTAAACAACAACAGACAAGGCATATTGAAATAAGAAAGGGGCAGAACATAAAATAAATAAAATGACAGTTAATTAAGAGGGCTAAGACAACGACGGGTAAAGGCGATGAATGGACAAAGAGGGTCAGTTAGAAAAAAAGTGATGTACTACACACGGGACCTGAGGCCTGGTAGTTAAACATAAATAAATACCATAAAACCAAACAGTCCTGCAGGCATCAGCTGTGGAGCTGAACAAGCGTGGGATCCGATGAAAAAGCAAAGTGGTGAGCCGGGGAATCAATTCAATGGCACGGCGTTCAGAGTGCTAGCTGGCTGGGCTAGCTGGCTGGGCTAGCAGGCCGGAGCTAGCAGATGAATCTTCGGCGGCGTCGCAGAGGAGAACCCTGTTGAGACCACGTCGGACAATTACGTCGGCAGACCAGTCACGGTGGCTCGGTGGGGTTCCGTGTCGACAGTAGAAAGGTCCAGGCAGGTTGACAAGGTACTGGAGCCCGGGAGAGTAGCTAGCACACGTCGGCTGTCCGGGAGATGAGCCTAGCTCACGCTAGCATTGGAAGCATGTACACAATGGAGCTTAGCTATAAACGTCGGTCAGTCGAATGCAGCTAGCTAGCTGTGATGATCCGGTGTGGTGGTCCGGTACTTTCAGTGGAAATCCGGTAAAGTGGAAGGGAACGCAGTCCGGTAAGCGCTGGGTTGGTAGCGCGCTGGGCAGACTGGCCAATATTGTCCGAACTGAAGGCTGGCTGATCAGCCAGAGTGGAGGTGAAGACCACTAGCAGTGGTTAACGATGGAAGGTTAGCAAGCTAGCTAACAGGCTAACTTTTGACTGCGGTTCGGTTAAATAGTGGAAAAACACGGATATTTGACCCGATATTTGACCCGTTTCACGTTGGGTAGGTGGCTTGCAGGAGGGGTAAATCGGGAACAAATAAAAATGTATGAAAAGACAAATTACAAACTATTTACACGAGACGAGACGGGACAAAACAAAATACACGTCTGCACTGTTACGCCATCTTGGTATGAATCCAAATTTAATGAAGATAATTTGATTAAAGCCTTGGATTCTCAATTTACCACAAATTGACAAACCACCACTGTTTTTTTCCCCTTTCTAATCAGCTCTCTTTACAGTAAACAATATTGTTAAGTTAAAAAAAAAATGTTTATTAACTCCATGACTACTATTGTTATTGAACAGCAGGCAAAGGGTGTAGATACCAGGCTGGTCACTAGAAATAGACAGGGATTTCGGACATTTGTAAAGGTCCTGAGAACATTGATGTTTATGTCACTCACAACAAAAAAATAAAACAAAAGCCCAGCATTGGGTGCGAACTTGTTGAAATATCAAAACAAACTCTGAACCACCTACAGTCATGTGAAAAATGACAGATGGATATGTAATCTTCACTTCACTATTGACAGATAAAGGTTACCCAATTTAACAAATCACACACACAAATAAAAACGTTGAAAATGCAATTCAAATGAACAAAAATGCATTTTCCTTATGGGGAAAAAGTTTGTACACCCCTACCTTTACCATCACATAAAATGGCTAAAATTAGAATTAGGTACCAAAACAAGTGCAAATGATTAGAAGACATTAGAGAGATACGAAAACTGGTCTGGTTTGGTCCTCCCAGACACATCATTCAAAGATCAAAAGACCTACCCGAGGCCCTCAGAAGAAGGATTATTGATGCCCATGAGTCTGGGAGGGGTTACAAATCCATTTCCAAGCAATTTGAAGTACATCATGGCCTACAAAATTGGCCTACATGGGAGGTCAGGAAGGAAGAAGCCTCTGCTCTCAAAAAATAATATCAAGACACAACTGACTTTACCCAGTTGTTGTCTGGCAAAAGTCAGTTGTGTCTTGATATTCTTTTTTTTTTGTGCAGTCTATTTCTGACAGTGTACCCATGCAATTTGACATTGATTGTGGCAAGAGAGGCCAGTAGATCCCTTGATGTTACCCTGGGGTTCGTAGAGACTTCTATGAGCATCTTTCGGTCAGCTCTTGGGCTGACTTTGGTGGGACGACCTGTCCTAGGTAGTTTGCCAGTGGTCTGGAATTTTCGTTGGACAGTGGAATGATGTACTTCGAATTGTTTGGAAATGGAATGATGCACTTTGAATTGCTTGGAAATGGATTTGTAACCCCTCCCAGACTCATGGGCATCAATAATCTTTCTTCTGAGGGCCTCGGGTAGGTCTTTCGATTTTGAATGATGTGTTACCACACACCCATATGGTTAAGACCAAACCAGACCAATTTTCGTATATTTTCGTAAGTTTCTCTCTAATGTCTTCTAATCATTTGCACTTGTTTTGGTACCTATTTCTAATATTAGCCATTTTATGTGATGGTAAAGGTAGGGGTGTACTAACTTTTTCCCCATAAGGAAAAGGCATTTTTGTTTATTTGAATTACATTACATTTTAAATGATTGAATAACATGTATGCGTAAATGTATTTTGCAACGCTCGTGCACGCAACACGGGCGGTGTGGTCAGCGTGTTAGACCACTGCGCTACGACAGTTCACAATGCTCTAGCAAGCCATGAGAATACCATGAATACTGAGGATGCGCGTTTCTTTCTTCTTATTTTGTTTTAAGCCTTCCCCAAACCACAGCCCTACTCCTAACCAGTCCTAACCACTCTGAATTAATGCATGAACTGTTAACATTTGAATTGTTTCTGTTTTAACCACGTAACCGTGCTGAATTAACCCTGTAACCACGTGGAATGGAAGCGTCCAAAAAATTGACGTTTGTCTACAATACGTCACATTTCGAAGGGGAAACTACGAGATCTTGTTGATAGATACAGTATGTAGTGTGGCCGTCATGTTCTCTGGGAGTTGCTTGCATTGTGAGAGCTATGAGGCTAAGTAGATCCCCTGTGTGTGTCATCTCTGCACAACACATTTCTTCTCCGTCAGCAATTAAAAAAGCAATTTGCACTAATGCACACTAACACAGCACGGAGTAGAGGACGCAGAGAGAGAAGAGAGGGAAGGAGGTAAAATGCAAAGTTGAGGATGCGCCTGCCTGGGTTGAGACATGCCAGAAAGAGGGCCCGGGTTTATAGTGGACTACTTTTTAACCAGAGTACCTTAGTACCAATGGTGCCAATTTGGGACGGAGACAGAGAGAGGATTCAGGGCCGCTGCGGTGCTGCTCCCCTCCCTCCCTCCCTCCCTCCCTCCCTCCCTCCCGCAGTGCTTCTGGGTTTGAGTAAAGCAGTAAGAGTCTGTAAGTCCCACCAAGACAATGCAACAAACATGGTAGTTTTTACATTTCCTGCCTGCCATCTATCCATACCTCTGGTGAGTTTCTTCCCTTGTCAATGGGAATGGGAATGAGCAGAGGATATGGTAATAGGGGGTTTGAAGCTGTCTGTATTTCAGGAATGTTTCAGAAGGAATAATCAGGAGAGTTGTCACTCATCTCACACGTCTTTTGTTCTCTGATTTATTCAGTGAAGAAGAGACACACCTTGCTTACTCAGTGTTTTTCCTAGTGTTTTCCTTAGACACACCCAGAATGTATATTCCTCTCTCAGTTATATTTCTATGTACCTATGAGCCGGATGCAAATGTTATTGTCTAAGTAATTTGTCTCCTCTTCTGCAACCCATGTGTTTCCCCGATTTACAATGAAGATTAATACCACAGCCCAATGGATATATTTTTGTCACTATATTTTACACATAGATTCTTATTAAAATGCCTTCAAGTTACAACTCAGTTATGCATCTCCCTATAAAAGCCAATTTCATGATTAAACTGAGACGTATTCAGGGGGGGCTGATGTAATGACGTTCTGCCTGCTACAGTAAAGTTATTGTCGTAATCTCTCTGTGAGTTATTGGACTACCAGTGTACAATCACAATCATTACCTCAGCGCATGATTTAGAATCGTTCATATAGAGCCACACTCCACCTCTTATCCAATATAAAGAAATATGAATTATGGTTAAATTGGACTTCATTCAAAATGTGTCCGAGGACCCATATGTGGCTAAATCAAATCAAACCGACATTTGATCATATTACAGCACATACAGAAGGTACTCCATCCTAAAATAGATTCATGTTTAGATCCAGAGTAGGCTATCGCCCCCATTCCTGTTGCCCAGTGATATATTTCTGTTCGTTATTAATGGCAATCAAACATCTGTTTCTGTTTTGAACAGGGTCCAGAGGTAATGGGCTAATTCCCCAAGTGGCTTAGAAAAGAAATATTGCACCAGCTCAACAAAACAATAAAAACGAACCATATCAAATCTCCCATGTCCATTAGAATAACTAATTCAGATGAAATATGAGGATCTTTATTATTCTCCATGGATTTGAGAAATTAATAGATTGCAACATTAGCAGAAATAATGTACAGGTAGCATTGAACCTTTATTTAACTAGGCACAGGTAGCATAATGATAACCTTATTTCTCCATAAGTGCATGTAGCTGTACTAGTCCACACATTGAGAAAGAAAGAGTTTCACATACAGGTATAGTGAGTAAGAAAGATTTCACTTTTAGTTACTCTACAATTTTAACTAATTCTGGAATTACATTTTACTGCAGTGGGCTAAATCATAGTCACACAGTGTTTCTTGGTAGTCTTAAACAAATCTACTTTGAAACAAAAGTATACACCTCACACACATGGTTATGGGCTTAAAAAAAGAGGATACCCGTACCATGTCACATGACTGAAATATAACAAAACCGTTTGACATAGAAACACCAGATTTTCAGGGTACAAAATAAATACATGTTTATGAAATATATCAATAACATTTCACCCATGAGGCCACTAGAGGGAGATTTGATAATTTGACTACAGGAAAGGGCTACAAGGCTAAACCCAGAGAGATGTTCTACAGTAACAGCATAAGGTTCACATGTCCCTGGGTCTTTGGAGCCAGTGGGTTGAAGGAAACGTGAAATTGACATAAAACACCCAGTGAAGGAGGTCACTAGTTCACTTCCCAATTGGTGATAGACTCACTCCGCAGCCACACTGACTTCATGTTCTTCTCATAATGAAATATGTATTACCAAAGCCTCAACACAACCCCTTTCCTCCATGTCCAATAGAACCATGAAAGAATGGAGCATCCAACTTTCCCCTGCTCTCTGACTAGCATTTTACCCTTGATGTTGAAGGTCAAGATAGCCCTCCTCTCTTCCTCCCTCCCCAAAGTGCCTGGAGCGTCCTCCTCGCTCCTAGAGATTAGTGGCTTATCCATGAAAGGTAGCAGATTGGCTGTGTGCTGCTGCCTTTGAATGTTATTAGAGTGCTGCTGTCCTGTGTTGTGTGTGTTGTGTGTGTTGGGGTGTGAGGGGTGTGTGTGTGCCCCCACTCTAATCCTATGATAACCAGACCAGCTCTGGCCTCAAAGGCAGTAGAAAGGGAGGGAGGAAAGGAGAAAGGAAGGGCGGAGGGTGGAGGTGGGGATGGAGGAAGGGCGGAGGTGGGGATCGGTGGGCACTGAAGATTAGAGAGGATGACATCCACTGTGTGAATGCAAAGGGCCTGGCAAGAGGATTATGGGAAAATAGTGTGCCTTGGCCCCCGTCTCTCCTCCCCGTCCTTTCACACTTTGTTCCCAATCTATTCCATCTATCTCAGATAGTGAATCTTATGATGACTTTAATGCTCTCTTAAATATGGAAAACAAACACTATTTCAACACAGCCATTCCATTTAGACCTGTTATTATGATGTGCCTGTCAAGGCCCAGAATATCTCCATTTTGCATAAAGATCAATGAGTCGCTCTCAGAGTTCTCCATGGGTTTCTAAGTATCTCGATGCAGCGACTGTATTAACTGGTACAGTGACTGTTTTACCACAGCCTGATGCAGTTTTAGGGACAGTGTGTCTGTCAGTTTGCTGGACAAAGGCTGAGTAGGCTCTGGGCTGGGCTGAGGCTCCAGTCAGCCAGCAAATCAGCCAGTAAGTCAGCCAGTCAGTAAGCCAGCCAGTAAGCCAACCAGCCAGTCAGTATGCTGTAGCTGTAGTTGTAGCAGCAGGAGAGGGAGGAGGAGAGGACAGCAGCCCGCTACCAAGGGATCCCTGGTGACAGCCTGTAAATAATTGATTGTTTATCTGTCTGCAGCATGAGAAGCACAAGTCAGGAAGAAAAACCTTACACAGACACACACACACACACCTTGTCTACCAATCCCTCCGTCCTGTCGATTCAGAGTGATGCCACGCTGCTCTACTGGGCCCGGCAGGCGTAGACAGATGTGACCTTGGGCAAATCTCTCTCTTTTTACTCCCTCTTCTATTACAGTTTTATATGCTGCTTGTCTCGGGGGGGGGACTCAGTCCAGGGATACATCCCAAATGGCACCCTATTCCCTTTATAGTGCACTCCTTTTGACCAGGGTACAGGTGCAAAAACAGGTGCTATATGGGGAATAGGGTTTGGGGGCCAGCACAGGTTTTAATTCAGGACATCAGCAGGTGTGATAGAGTGTAGCAGCAGGACCAGTCTTCCTCCATGTCCTTCACTCTGTCATGTATACATCATATGCTCAAAGGAGGAGCTCATCACCATGTCACTTTCAATTTGTTTGAGCTTGATACTGTTCGGGAGATGTAATGGATGGGATGATGACAATGAAATGGATGGAGCTCAGGTCTCCCGTGGCACACATTCTGATTCACATCCCATCCATCCTTCTCACATACAAGACGTTCAGTTTGAGGGTCTTGCATTTGTTGGGTTAGCCGTCTGTCGTACATGGAAACATTTAGACGAAAGGTTAGGACACAGCAGTTCACCTGGCGCAAGACTGAATCCAAACATTACATTTTGATTTTATTTGCATTTTAAATGTACTGTAAGCCGCATTTGTTGAAAACGAAATATTGTAAATACTCTGGATACATTCAGTAACACGATAAGACTATTCCTGGAAAATGTGGGGTAGATGCAACATAAGAGATTGTACATTATTTATAATAAGAGATACCTGGAGAAAATTGGACCTCTGAAATAAAAATGGATGGCCGTCCCTTCAGTAAAATATATTTTACTATACCTAAAATAATAATTCAAACAAAGTGTATAGCAGAGAACATGCCTACCGTTTACCCTCACTCCTAGCACAGACCAGAGCCTTAGATATACAGTTTTAGAAACTGTTCTTCGTTTTGTAAGCATTACATGGCAAAGTAGCCAGAAGGTTGTGGATTAGCAGACCACCACAGCCATGGTAAGAGTGAAAAGATCTCCATTATGATAAAATCACTGCATGAATTTATAAACGCATTTCATGAAATTCTAACAACTTTTACATGACTGGAGACAAGTAGAATCTGTTTTAATACCACAAAAGCACATTTTAATTTCTATACAGGCTATTGTTAAAACCTTTTACTGCAGTGGGCTAAATCAGGGTCACACAGAGTGTTTCTTGGTAGTCTTAAACAAATCTACCTTGAAACAAAAGTATACACCTCACACACATGGTTATGGGCTTAAAAGAAAGATGACACCTGTACCATGTCAGATATAGAGTTTAAATGTATTACATTTTGAGTTTGCATCCCAATATTACACTTTATATACATCACAGAAGGCTGAAATATAACAAAACCGTTTGACATAGAAACACCGGATTCTCAGCGTCTCATTTCTTTAAATGTTTATTCATTACATTAAAAATATTAATAACAATCCACCCATGAGGCCACTGGAGGGCTATTTTTTTAGTTTGACTGCAGGAAAGAGTAGTCTTAAGTTTGGAACAGTGCTAAAATTGTCTATCAACTGTAAAAATTGAGCGCAACAGAATCAACCATCAATGAATTTGAGAAAAAGCCATACATTGTTTAACTTAGCAGCCACATATCATCAGGTAGGCCTACACTGTGTACAAAACATTAGGAACACCTTCCTATTATAGAGTTGCACCCACTTTTGCCCTCATATCAGCCTCAATTCGTCAGCGCATGGACTCTACAAGGTGTCAAGCGTTCCACAAGGATGCTGGCCCATGTTGACTCCATTGCTTCCCACAGTTGTGTCAAGTTAGCTGGATGTCCTTTGGGTGGTGGACCATTCTTGATACACACGGGAAACTGTTGAGCATGAAAAGCCCAGCACCGTTGCAGTTCTTGACACACTCAAACCTGTGAGCCTGGCACATATTACCATACCCCATTCAAAGTCACTTAAATATTTTGTCTTGCCCATTCACCCTCTGAATGGCACACATACACAATCCATTTCTCAATTGTCTCAAGGCTTAAACATCCTTTAACCTGTCTCCTTCCCTTCATCTACACTGATTGAAGTGGATTTAACACGTGACAACATCAAGGATCATAGCTTTCACCTGGATTCACCTGGTCAGTCTATTTCATTGAAAGAACACTCAAGTGTTTATGCACTTGTAACTATTTTTCATTTGGGAAACTATAATTTTAAATGTATTTTATTCTATAATATTGTTGTTAAAAAATAGATTTGTGTTGACTGTGATTAGGGCATGGGAATAAAACAGCATCTGCTAGACTAAATTAACAAACTAGGCATGCATAACTCACCGCATGATCCTCAAACCAAAGACTTGGTTTGAGTGAGAGGACTAACTGGTGTCTCCAAGTGGCCACATACCACTCCAAAGTGTGCACAGTTCCAAAGTAATTTCAATACACTTTTATGGCTCAATGAACAGTCGTCAACTATGTTACATTCCCCAGCAAGATAAATAAAAATGTTACTCAAACAGGAGGGGGAATTAAAGACAACAACCAAAACTAAACAGGTGGGGTTTTAGGAAGGGTTCTTAAAGACACTCATGGGGTGTCCACGGAAAGTTGCATAGCAACAACTAGGACCTAAAAGACACCCACCATGAGCGCCCACAAAATGAAAACGAAAGAAAAACCCACACCAAACTTAAAGACAAGAAGCAATCCAAAAAAGTTGGCGAAAAACGAAAACAGGGAAGATCAGATAGAGGATTGTCTTTCTAGAAATCAAATCGGGAGCGCCAAACTAAAGACAACTGGAGCACTCTTAAATATCACATGGGCCAGCACAGGTGAAACACCTTCCGACTAATGAGATGGACAAGCCAGCACAGGGGTAACACATACTAACTAACGAGGTGACACCAATCGGTGCGCCCTATACGCTAACGTGCTATACGTGCTAAAAGTCCAACCTAAAAAAATAATTGGAAAAAACTAAACCTATAAGGTGTTTTTTTAATCTCGCTGTGCCATTGAGGAACTAGAGCAAGCACACTTGTAATTGTTTTGTTTCGAACGCAACCTTACATCCCCGACATCAGACAATTACGCTTTGAACACACCGACTGCGTCATGCGCAAAATAGTGTGCAGCATCATCTAGATATGTGTGCAACAAAAGTTCAACATTCACCTTCTGCTACCATTTCTGTCAACCTGTTTACCCATACAGTTTGACGCATACGTTCGATAAATCCAACATATGCACCACACAGAACGCACTGCAACTGCCTCTGCAACGCAATGCTGCAAGGCAAAGGCAGTGTTCCATTGGAAATGAATGTACTTTTGGTGTACCATGACGCAACCGGTGAAGCGTTACTGTTGCTGTATACGCAATACAAAAACTGTCCATTATAAATCGCAATCTGGGTCAGGTGGGCATCATTTGAAAGCCTGTTCTATTGCCAACATCACTAGCTAAGTTTTAAAATATGATGTTAGAGTGTTAGGCTTTCACAATTTAATTTAGGGAAACAGATCCACATTTTGGTGCGCATATAAAGCAGCCTTAAGTGCATTTGTTGCGCCCCCTGTAAAAGGGGAAATAGAAAGTACCACACGGACAAGATGTTGCTTCAGTCAAGTCCAAATTGTAATGCATTTACCATTAACAGCATAATAACATGTTTACACAATATCACAATTAAACATGTTATTTTCCCTTTGCACAACATAAATGTCCCTCTAAGAAACTACACAATCAGGAAAAATATCAGCTGGTCAGTTATAACTCCATATTACTAAAATACCTGAGTTAACCTTTAGAGTGAGTTACCAAAGAGATATCAAAACATATTTACAGCATCTTAAAATAGTATTGGCAAATAACCTTGAAACAGTACATTTAATAAAACAGATTATTTAAACAGAAATAGATTTAACTTAACCCTGTAAAGTGTTTAGAACAATAAACAACACCATCGAAGATATTCTGTAATGCTAATTACTGCTGTTTATAGTTATTATTAATTCAGAATACTCTTAACATTTTACCCTCAGTAACATTGCACTTAAACATATAAACTATCTTGCCTCTTCACATTAAACACTCCTTTTTCTTAAACTTCAACAATAGCACTTTTACCTTATCCCTATTATATAAAGCTAATACACACAGGGAAAACGGCGGCAACGGTGTTTCATTCCCGCCACTTTTGATCCTCGATCCACGACACAGCTAGCACACAGGCTACACTGAAACAACACTTCATGTTTAGCCTGCTAAATGCGCCTACATAAATTACTACAATCCTTAACATTTACTCCCCGCATTTTCCTTACAGTATTAAACACATATATAAATCATTCAAACATAATACAACCTTTGTTCTTACCTGTAAAAGGGGAAATAGAAAGTACCACACGGACAAGATGTTGCTTCAGTCAAGTCCAAATTGTAATGGACGAACGTAAGCCACACGTTCCGTACTGACTGAACGAGGCATTAGCAATCGTTCCCAGATCCTCCCATCACAAACTGGTAGTTAAACTTACGGCAACAAAGAAAGTGGAACTTATGTAAACAAACAAACACTGCATATTGTACTTCAAGGTGCATTTCCCCAAAATGTTATAGAAGTTAAATAAAACAGTATTTTAAACACAGATAGTATTTTTATCCTATTAACCTCTTTAGCCTCTTTTACTCAAAAAGCAATGGATTACCGATCTACAGACCATAAATGTATTTTTACTTTCTCCTTTTTATGGACGATTTTAAGTATCTTAACTTATATCAACCCATTCAATGTATCAGTATTACATCATTTTCATCATCCTTACACATTCAGCCCTGGCAAATCTTGTAACTGTACATCAAACATAATGAAAATAAACGTTGACACTATATGACAAGTTTTATGATATGGAAATATGAAGTGCCCATTTGGACTCAAATCATATCAAATTTTATTTGTTCCCATGCTCCGAATACACAGGTGTAGACCTTACCGTGAAATGCTTACTTACAAGCCCTTAACCAACATTGCAGTTCAAGAAATAGAGTTAAGAAAATATTTACTAAATAAGCTAAAGTAAAAAATAAAATAAAAAGTAACACAATAAAATAACAACAACGAGGCTATATACAGGGGGTACCGGTACTGAGTCAATGTGCTGGGGTACAGGTTAGTCAAGGGTCCCGTGTAGCTCAGATGGTAGAGCATGGGGCTTGCGACACCAGGGTTGTGGGTTTGATTCCCATGGGGAACCAGTACCAAAAAGTATGAACATGTATGTGCTAACTAACTGTAAGTTGCTCTGGATAACAGCATCTGGTAAATGTAATTTGTACATGTAGGTAGGAGTAAAGGGACTATGCATAGATAATAAACAGCGAGTAGCAGCAATGTGTCAATGTAAATAGTCTGGGTGGTCAATTGTTCAGCAGGCTTGGGGGTAGAAGCTGTTAAGAAGCCTTTTGGACCTAGACTTGGCACCCCGGTACTGCTTGCCGTACGGTAGCAGAGAGAACAGTCTATGACTTGGGTGACTGGAGTCTTTGACAGTTTTTTGGGCCTTCCTCTGACACCACCTGGTATAGAGGTCCTGGATGGCAGGAAGCTTGGCTCCAGTGATGTATTGGGCCGTACGCACTACCTTCTGTAGCGCCTTACGGTCGGATGCCGAGCAGTTGCCATACCAGAAGATGATGCAACTGGTCAGGATGCTCTCAATGGTGCAGTTCTCGATGGTCCAGTGAGAGGGAAAAGGTGTTGTCGTGCCCTCTTCACAATTGTCTTGGTGTGTTTGGGCCATGATAGTTTGTTGGTGATGTGGACACCAAGGAACTTGAAACTCTCGACCCGCTCCACTACAGCCCCGTCGATGTTAATGGGGGCCTGTTCGGCCCGCCTTTTTCTGTAGTCCACGATCAGCTCCTTTGTCTTGGTCACATTGAGGGAGAGGTTTTTGTCCTGGCACCACACTGCCAGGTCTCTGACCTCCTCCCTATAGGCTGTCTCATCGTTGTCGCTGATCAGGCCTACCACTGTTGTGTTGTTAGTAAACTTAATGATGGTGTTGGAGTCGTGCTTGGCCACGCAGTCGTGGGTGAACAGGGAGTACAGGAGGGGACTAAGCACGCACCCCTGAGGGGCTCCAGTGTTGAGGATCAGCGTGGCAGATGTGTTGTTGCCTACCCTTACAACCTGGGAGCGGCCGTCAGGAAGTCCAGGATCCAGTTGCAGAGGGAGGTGTTTAGTCCCTTAGCTTAGTGATGAGCTTTGTGGGGACTATGGTGTTGAACGCTGAGCTGTAGTCAATGAGCAGCATTCTCACATAGGTGTTCCTTTTGTCCAGGTAGGAAAGGTCAGTGTGGAGTGCGATTGAAATTGCGTCATCTGTGGATCTGTTGGGGCGGTATGCGAATTGGAGTGGGTCTAGGGTTTCCGGGATGATGGTGTTGATGTGAGTCATAACTAGCCTTTCAAAGCACTTCATGGCTACTGACGTGAGTGCTACGGGACGGTAGTCATTTAGGCAGGTTACCTTCACTTTCTTGACCACAGGGACTATGAAAGCGAAGGTAAGCTGCCTAAATGGCTACCGCTCACTAGTGTTTGGCTTGTATGACGTCAAAGTGGTATTTATTATAATCCTCAAACGTCTCATCTTTGAAAATATATTGAGTCCTCTTCATTTACTGCATTTCCCCTCACTCAAGACAACCAAACATTTGCAAAAGTTGCCCAATTAGTGGGAGGGACGGGGGCAACTTCTTGTTGCGCGAGGTGCTCAAGTTCAGAATGGCTGTCAGTCAAAACCCGTACAGTGCTGTGAAATGCAGATCCAGAGCTCTGACGTCATGTGTAGCATGTTACTGTACAGCCACTGCGTTCCAATTTAGCCGTTTACAATTTTCAACCCATATATACATGTACGAGTGTAAAGGGCTACAAAATATATGAATACTGTACTTTATTCTCATTGTTTAGTTAGACTCCTGAGAGCTAGTCCGTGTGTGAGCACAGCAGAGAGAGCTGAATGCAATATTTTAGTCCCCTGCCAGGCTTAGGATGGCCCAGAAATCCACTAGGAAGGAGGACAAAGTGTTACCCAGAGATAAGCAATACAATGTTATGTCCCATAGGTTTTCCTCTAGTATTATTGATAGATTTGGTCAACTATTTCTGGTTATATCATTTCAGTGCACACTGCATAACAGACTCAATCAGGCATAGAACTTGCTCTCGCCAAAAGGAGATGGATAGTTGGATAACTAATGCCAGGTTTGGGTCCTTTGGGACTTAACTAAGTTTGTTTTTGTTTATGTAATAATGGTTTACAGGACGTTTACAGTAGTTTTTGGAAGGTCACAACGCCAAAAGGTTTAGTAACCAACTGCCTTAAGTAGTATACAGTAAGCAGCATTTACGAAACCTCTGCAAAGCTCCACACAGAATAGATGTATTCCTGTGTATCCGTGGTATAAAAATCTCACTGTGTGTTCATGGTCAGTTCGAGGGCATGCAGCAGAAATTGCTAGTTCAGCAAGTGAGCGAGGGAGGATAAATAGATGGATTCCGAGATAAGTTTGCGTGGGTGGGAGTCAGAAACAGGTTTGTCTGCCTCTGTCTCCTGCTGTTAAGATGTGATTGGCCTCTGGATAGAGGGGAAATGTGAAGTTTTTGTTTTGGTCTCAAAGGTGCTGTTAAGGTGTGATTGGCCTAGATTCTAGCTCCTAGATTTGGTCTTATGTAGCAACATTTGAAATTGTTTTTTTTTTACATTTGAAATGCTCCAGTAGAGAATCAGAGCTAGAAAATTGTATATCAAACACTGCAGTTGAGGACCAATGGGAAAGTAATTCCGACTTTGAAAGTTGGTAAACTTGTAACCCCACTTTTGAGAAAATGGCCCTTGAGTGTTTTGGTACACTTACTGGAGTGCTCTTCTTTGTCTACACCCATTGGTGCAGTGGTCTAAGGCACTGCATCTCAGTGCTAGAGGCATCCCTACAGACACCCTGGTTTGAATCCAGGCTCTATCATAACTGGCCGTAGTTCAATTGGCCTAGTGTCGTCAGAGTTTGGTCGGTGTAGGCCATCATTGTAAATAAGAATTTGTTCTTAACTGACTTGCCTAGTGAAATAAAATAAAAATCCACACCCATCTATTTGGATTCACATGAGGACATGTGGTAAACATACGCTTTATCAAATAAAAGCTATGTTTATTTGTTACATGCATAGGATACAGAAGGTGTCAACAGTACAGTAAAGTGGCTACTTACATCGTAGCAATATCAAAAACAGAAAGTGTCCAGATATAAATATTTTATTATAATTAGTGTCACAGCTGGGTGTAGTGAAAGACCATGGCACAGCGCTGTAATAGTTAGTCATACTTTTATTTGAACTAAACAAAACAATAAATCGGCGCAAACACAACCGTAATGTGTGCATCAGCACAGAAGCACAAAAACACAATATCCTACAAAACACAGGGGGAAAGACAAGAACTTAAATAGGATCCCCAATTAGACCAAACACAAATTAACCCATAGAGATCAATAGAACTCTACTGTCAGGCCCTGACCGTGACAGAACCTGACAGTACCCCCCCAAAGGCGCGGAGTCCCGGCCGCAAGACACGGAACATACACTGGGAGGGTCAGGGAGGGAAACTGGCGTTGGTGGCGGCTCTGGCCCCGGGCGCAAGACGTAACACCCGGTCCGGCAGCGGCACTGGCGCGGAAGAAGACTCTGGCCATGGAGCTGGACTGGAGGCCGGTCCTGGACTGGGCACCGGTGCAGGGGAAGGCTCTGGCCATGGAGCTGGACTGGATGCCGTGACTGGACGGGGCATCGGCTCGGAGGAAGTCTCTGGCCATGGAGCTGGGCTGGACGTCGGGGCTGGACTGGGCACCGGCGCAGAGGAAGTCTCCGGCCCTGGATCTGGACTGGACGCCGGTCCCGGACTGGGCACCAGTGCAGAGGAAGGCTCTGGCCATGGAGGACGCACAAGACTGGGAACACGCACTGGAGGTCTGGTGCGGGAGGCTGGCACTGGACGTACCGGACTGGGGATGCGCACTCGAGACCTGGTGCGGGAGGCTGGCACTGGACGTAACGGATTGGGAATGCACACTGGAGACCTGGTGCGGGAGTCTGACACTGGACGGACTGGGCTGGGAATGCACACTGCAGGCAACTCAAACTCCACATCTGACGCCTCGTCGCCGTCCTCCTCCATTGGGTGCATAAGCTCCTCCATGACCTCATCGTAATACTGCGACAAGAACTCCTCCTTGTCCTTTGCTCCCCTCAGGAAACCTTACTTTCCCCACCACGAGGTTAATGGCCCTGGACGTACCGGACTGGGGATGCGTACTGGAGATCTGGTGCTGCGTTATATCTGAAAATCTTGTTTGGCCAGCTTTGTGTCAAGTCACTCCGGTTCACACTGGCAATGGCGTGTGCAGAAATTCAGGGCATCAATGTTGTTGAGAAAATTAGCAAAACATTTGTAGTTCTCGATGGCTAACGTTATATAGAAAGGATTGTCAACACATACTGAACAGCTCACGTTATAGACAGAAGGATGCAACATGTAAAGCCCATCCATTATCTCAGCCAATCATGGCTAGCGAGAAGGTTCCTGTCTTTTTCCGTGGCTAAACCAACTAGGCTAGTAATTGTAACATTTTAGTCGTATTTATGGATGGAATACAAGTTTGTTATTAAGGCACATAAAAGTTTTTAAAAAATACATTTTATGTTGAAATGCCACTCCTGTGAAGTAGTGATGTGCGACATGCGCCTAGTTTCCTGAAACAAGTCACAAATAGATGGCCAGGTGAAGTTTTTTTTTAAATCTTAAAGGTGCTGCTAAAGTGTGATTGACCTGTAGGAGGTGAACTTTAGTTTTGGTCCTAAAGGTGCTGCTAAGGTGTGATTGGCCTCTGCAAAATAGATGGCCAGGTGAAGTTTTGTTTTGGTTTTAAAGGTGCTGTTATGGTGTGATTGACTTTTGTAAGGTGATGTTTAGTTTAGCTCAGGTGCTGTTATGGTATGATTGACCTGTGTAAGGTGAAGATTTGTTTTGGTCTTAAAGGTGCTGTTCTCTGTTTGTTTTGCTGTTCCAGAGCATGATGAGTGTGTGAGTGGACTGCACAGCTGCGACCAGAATGCCCTCTGTTTCAACAAGGTGGGAGGGCACAGTTGCTCCTGTAAGCCAGGATACACTGGTAATGGCACCGTCTGCAAAGGTAAGCTCCACTGACCAGAACCATACACAGACAGATACAGTACATATAGTCTCTCGTAGACCATTACTAACCATCCAAAAAGTACGTAATTAATAGCTAAATTACATTAATTATTACTAAGAAAAATGTGTAAGAACTGTAATGATATATTAATTCACATTAGAAAATGAGCCCATCGACTGTATCCAAATACATACTAAAGTCCTAATTAAAATTGTAATCTAGCTAAGTTAATGTTGAATAATGACTGTGTGGTACCTGTGGTCCTCTAGCGATGTGTGACGGCCTGTGCCAGAATGGAGGAACCTGCATCTCCCCAAACAACTGCATCTGCCAGCAAGGCTTCACAGGGAAGAGGTGTGAGACAGGTATGATTTCATCTCTGCAGTCCTCTAATTTAAACACTGCATCAAGTACACAGAATACAAAGTAGGAGGGAAGAGGTGAGCCATGGAGTTCTCTAGATAGATTTGTATTTCAAGAAGGAATGACTCAAGATGAGACGTTGTTTGCTGAAACTCTTAAGATGATACTTTCAGTGTTCAATTGGAAGACATTTGACTGAGACATCAAATGAGACTGTTTTCCATTCTAAGTATAGGCCCTATCTGTACTCACTGACCGTCTTTACACGATCACTGTAAAAATGACATGTAATAGACTCTAAAAATAAAAGGTTCCTGGAGTATCCTTTAGGGGTTCTTCAAATTGAAATTATTTATTTGAAGAACCCTTTAATGTAGTTAATATAAGGCACCTGCTGTCCTTTCAAATAAAAAATAAGATTTCAGTTGTGCAGTTAGGTTCCTGAAAGAATCTCCACCCACTAAGGAGGTTCCTAAATTAACCCCACATCCAATGGGGTTCTTGGAAGAACCTTTTGGGTGTGATTTTCAGTGCCAAGAACCTTAAGGTTATTTGAAGAACTTTGAGGATCTTAGAAGAACCCTTGTTGAACTCCTCATTTTTAGAGTGTATAACTAAAGTGTTACTGAGTTATTTCCACTATTCACCAGCTGTTGTCTTCACAAAAAGAACCAGTCTTCAGTTTCCCCAGAAACATTATCCATAAATACATGGCTCTTACTTTCCCCATTTCCCCTGTTCATCTTCCTTAATCTTCTGTGTGGCTGGGTTCTGTTCTGTGGTGACTAATGAGCTAGTTCTTGTTCCAAATGGCCATTTGAGGATTTGAACTGCAGTCGCAGCACTATGGGAATGACTCTGTCTGCATCACACCTGATATTAAATAGCACACTTACACTGACACACTGTGTATTATAGTTAATAATTTTCATATTTGGCTTGGCCAAGCATTTTATTAGATTTTTTAAAATTAGGATCCCCATTTGCCGACGTCAATGTCAACAGCTAGTCTTACTGGGGTCCGACACATAACGAAAAAGACATTACAGACAAAAGACTTTACAATTCACATACATTTGAAAACATGAACATGTAGTGTCAATCAGTTACACATACATGTCAGTACATACACACATCAGTGGTGTGTGTAAGTTGACTATGCAAACAATTAGGAATTTCCAACACATTAATGTTTCTTATAAAAACAAGAAGTGATGCAGTCACTCTTAGCCAAGAGAGACTGCCATGCATATCATTAATATGATTAATATTACCCCTCTGATTACAATGAAGAGCAAGACGTGCGGCTCTATTCTGGGCCAGCTGCAGCATAGCTCTGTCTTTCTTTGCAGCACTTGACCATATGACTGGACAATAACCAAGATAAGATAAAACTGGAGGCTGCAGGACTTGCTTTGTGGAGTGTGGTGTCAAAAAAGCATATCTTTATTACGGACAGACCTTTCCCCATCTTTACAACCATTGAATCTATATGCTTTGACCATGACAGTTTAAAATCTAAGGTAACACCAAGTAATTTAGTTTCCTCAACTTCAACAGCCACACCATTCATTACCAGATTCAGCTTAGGTCCAGAACTTAAGGAATTATTTGTACCAAATACAATGCCCTTGGCTTTAGAGATGTCCAGGACCATTTTATTATTGTCCACCTATTCCAAAACAGAATGCAACTCTTTGTTAAGGGTTTCAGTGACTTCATTAGCTGTGTTTGCTGATGTGTGTATGGTTGAATCATCAGCATACATGGACACCCATGCTTTGTTTAATGCCAGTGGCAGGTCATTGGTAAAGTTAGAAAATAATAGAGGGCCTAGAGAGCTGCCCTGCGGTGCACCACACTTTACATGTTTGAAATTAAAGACGCTTCCATTCAAGAAAATCCTCTGAGTTCTATTAGATAGATAGCTCTGAATCCACGATATGGCAGAGTTTGAAAAGCGAAAACACATACAGTGGGGAGAACAAGTATTTGATACACTGCCGATTTTGCAGGTTTTCCTACTTACAAAGCATGTAGAGGTCTGTAATTTTTATCATAGGTACACTTCAACTGTGAGAGACGGAATCTAAAACAAAAATCCAGAAAATCACATTGTATGATTTTTAAATAATGAATTTGCATTTTATTGCATGACATAAGTATTTGATCACCTACCAACCAGTAAGAATTACGGCTCTCACAGACCTGTTCGTTTTTCTTTAAGAAGCCCTCCTGTTCTCCACTCATTACCTGTATTAACTGCACCTGTTTGAACTCGTTACCTGTATAAAAGACACCTGTCCACACACTAAATCAAACAGACTCCAACCTCTCCACAATGGCCAAGACCAGAGAGCTGTGTAAGGACATCAGGGATAAAATTGTAGACCTCCACAAGGCTGGGATGGGCTACAGGACAATAGGCAAGCAGCTTGGTGAGAAGGCAACAACTGTTGGTGCAATTATTAGAAAATGGAAGAAGTTCAAGATGACGGTCAATCTCCCTCGGTCTGGGGCACCATGCAAGATCTCACCTCGTGGGGCATCAATGATCATGAGGAAGGTGAGCGATCAGCCCAGAACTACACAGCAGGACCTGGTCAATGACCTGAAGAGAGCTGGGACCACAGTCTCAAAGAAAACCATTAGTAACACACTATGCCGTCATGGATTAAAATCCTGCAGCGCACGCAAGGTCCCCCTGCTCAAGCCAGCGCATGTCCAGGCCCGTCTGAAGTTTGCCAATGACCATCTGGATGATCCAGAGGAGGAATGGGAGAAGGTCATGTGGTCTGATGAGACAAAAATAGAGCTTTTTGGACTAAACTCCACTCGCCGTGTTTGGAGGAAGAAGAAGGATGAGTACAACCCCAAGAACACCATCCCAACTGTGAAGCATGGAGGTGGAAACATAATTCTTTGGTGATGCTTTTCTGCAAAGGGGACAGTACGACTGCACCGTATTGAGGGGAGGATGGATGGGGCCATGTATCGCGAGATCTTGGCCAACAACCTCCTTCCCTCAGTAAGAGCATTGAAGATGGGTCGTGGCTGGGTCTTCCAGCATGACAACGACCCGAAACACACAGCCAGGGCAACTAAGGAGTGGCTCCGTAAGAAGCATCTCAAGGTCCTGGAGTGGCCTAGCCAGTCTCCAGACCTGAACCCAATAGAAAATCTTTGGAGGGAGCTGAAAGTCCGTATTGCCCAGCGACAGCCCCGAAACCTGAAGGATCTGGACTGTCTGTATGGAGGAGTGGGCCAAAATCCCTGCTGCAGTGTGTGCAAACCTGGTCAAGAACTACAGTAAACGTATGATCTCTGTAATTGCAAACAAAGGTTTCTGTACCAAATATTAAGTTCTGCTTTTCTGATGTATCAAATACTTATGTCATGCAATAAAATGCAAATTAATTACTTAAAAATCATACAATGTGATTTTCTGGATTTTTGTTTTAGATTCCGTCACTCACAGTTGAAGAGTACCTATGATAAAAATTACAGACTTCTACATGCTTTGTAAGTGGGAAAACCTGCAAAATCGGCAGTGTATCAAATACTTGTTCTCCCCACTGTACGTTTTCTCAACAACAGGTTATGCTCAATAATATCAAAATCTGTACTGAAATCTAACAGTACAGTCGTGGCCAAACGTTTTGAGAAGTATTGGTCTCCACAAAATTTGCTGCCTCAGTGTTGATGATGGCAATTTGCATATACTCCATAATGTCATGAAGAGTGATCAGATGAATTGCAAAGTCCCTCTTTGCTATGAAAATGAACTTAATCCCCCAAAAACATTTCCACTGCATTTCAGCCCTGCCACAAAAGGAACAGCTGCCATCATGTCAGTGATTGTCTCGTTAACACAGGTGAGAGTGTTGACGAGGACAAGGCTGGAGATTACTCTGTCATGCTGATTGAGTCAGAATAACAGACTGGAAGCTTTAAAAGGAGTGTGGTGCTTGAAATCATTGTTCTTCCTCTGTCAACCATGGTTACCTGCAAGGAAACACGTGCCGTCATCATTGCTTTGCACAAAAAGGGCTTCACAGGCAAGGATATTGCTGCTAGTAAGATTGCACCTAAATCAAACATTTATCGGATCATCAAAAACGTCAAGGAGAGAGGTTCAATTGTTGTGAAGAAGGCGCCAGGGCGCCCAAGAAAGTCCAGCAAGCACCAGGACCGTCTCCTAAAGTTGATTCAGCTGCGGGATCGGGGCACCACAGAGCTTGCTCAGGAATGGCAGCAGGCAGGTGTGAGTGCATCTGCACGCACAGTGAGGCGAAGACTTTTGGAGGATGGCCTGGTGTCAAGAAGGGCAGCAAAGAAGCCACTTCTCTCCAGGAAAAACATCAGGGACAGACTGATATTCTGCAAAAGGTACAGGGATTGGACTGCTGAGGACTGGGGTAGAGTCATTTTCTCTGATGAATCCCCTTTCCGTTTGTTTGGGCCATCCGGAAAACACCTTGTCTTCTCCAGAGCGCTACCATCAGTCCTGTGTCATGCCAACAGTAAAGCATCCTCAGACCATTCATGTGTGGGGTTGCTTCTCAGCCAAGGGAGTGGGCTCACTCACAATTTTGCCTAAGAACACAGCCATGAATAAAGAATGGTACCAACACATCCTCCGAGAGCAACTTCTCCCAACCATCCAAGAACAGTTTGGTGACGACCAATGACTTTTCCAGCATGATGGAGCACCTTTTCAAGGCTAAAGTGATTACTAAGTGGCTCAGGGAACAAAACATCAACGTTTTGGGTCCATGGCCAGGAAACTCCCCAGACCTTAATCCCATTGAGAACTTGTGGTCGATCCTCAAGAGGCGGGTGGACAAACAAAAACCCACAACTTCTGACAAACTCCAAGCATTGATTATGCAAGAATGGCCTGCCATCAGTCAGGATGTGGCCCAGAAGTTAATTGACAGTATGCCAGGGCGGATTGCAGAGGTCTTGAAGAAGAAGGGTCAACACTGTAAATATTGACTCTTTGCATAAACTGAATGTCATTGTCCTCAGCCTTTGACACTTATGGAATACTTGTGATTATACTTCAGTGTACCATAGTAACTACTGACATAAAGATCTAAGAACACTGAAGCAGCAAACTGTATGGAGACTAATACTTGTGTCATTCTCAAAACTCATTCTCAAGACTGTACAGCTCCCACAATCTTCTTATTGTCAATTTCTTTCAGCCATTCATCAGTCATTTGTGTCAGTGCAGTACATGTTGCGTGCCCTTCCCTATAAGCATGCTGAAAGTCTGTATTTAATTTGTTTACAGATAAATAGCATTGTATTTGGTCAAACCATTTTGCTAAGAGCTGGCAGCAAGCTGATAAGTCTGCTGTTAGAACCAGTAGTGGCTTTACCACTCTTGGGTAGCAGAATGATTTTGTCTTCCCTCCAGGCCTGAGGACAAAGACTTTCCTCTAGGCTCAGATGAAAGATATGACAGATAGGAGTGACTATAGAGTCAGCTACCATCCTCAATAACTTTCCATCTAAGTTGTCAATGCCAGGAGGTTTGTCATTATTGATCGATAACAAAAAATAATCTACCTCTCCCACACTAACTTTACAAAATTCAAACTTACAATGCTTGTCTTTCATTCTTCATTTTTTTATACATGAGTACAATGGGTCACTGTTCGTTGTTGGCATTTCCTTCCGAAGTTTGCCCACTTTGCCAATTAAGTAATCATTAAAATAATTAGCAACATCAAATGGTTTTGTTGATGAATAAGCCATCTGATTCGATGAAAGATGGAGTTGAATTTGTCCTTCTGCCCATAATTTAATTTAAAGTACTCAAAAGCTTTTTCCATCATTGTTTATATCATTGATCTTGGCGTCATAATACAGTTCTTCTTTTTGTTGAGTTTAGTCACACAATTTGCAGTATGTCGGCCAGTCAGATGTGCAGCCAGACTTATTAGCCACTCCTTTTGCCTCATGTCTTTCAACCATACAGTTTTTCAACTCCTCGTCAATCCATGGATCCTTAACAGTTAGTTTCTTAACATGTGCATGTTTATCAATAATTGGAAGAAGCAATTTCATGAATTCATCAAGTTTAACGTCTGGATGCTCCTTATTGGCTTTCCTGGATATAGCTACTATATTGTGATCACTGTATCCAATGGGTACGGATACAGCATTAGAACAAAGTTCTACAGTATTAGTAATAATGTGATCAATACATGTGGATTAACTTGTTCCTGTAGTGTTTGTAAACACCCTGGTAGGTTGATTTAATAAACTGAATCAGATTACAGGCACTGGTTACAGTTAGAAGATTCCTCTTGAGCGGACAGCTTGAGGCTGTAATCGCTGCCTAAGGTGCTTCAACAAATAACTGAGTAAAGGGTCTGAATACTTACGTAAATGTGATATTTTATTATTATTTTTTATAAATTAGCAAACATTTCTAAAAACCTGTTTTTGCTTTGTCATTATGGGGTATTGTGTGAAGATTATTGAGGGAAAAAAACAATTTAATACATTTTAGAATAAGGCTGTATCGTAACAAAATGTGGAAAAAGTTAAGGGGTCTGAATACTTTCCGAAGGCACTGTATACAGTAACACCTCCCCATAAGCGTTATGGGGAGGTGTTACTTCTATATATGCTACTGCTGTATCATCAAATGAATTAGCTAAGTGAGTCTCAGAAATCGTTAATATATGAATGTTATCTGATGTTAGCAAGTTATTGATTTCATTAACCTTATTTCTAAGGCTACATACAATATGGGCTATTTTCAGCCCTTTCTTGGGTAGCTTATCATAATATGGAATTTGGTATGTGTGTATTATTATTATATTTATATTTAACCAGGCAAGTCAGTTAAGAACATATTCTTATTTACAATGACGGCCTACACCGGCCAAACTCAGACGACGCTGGGCCAATTGTGCGCCGCCCTATGGGATTCCCAATCACGGCCGGTTGTGATACAGTCTGGATTCAAACCAGGTTGTCTGTAGTGACGCCTCTAGCACTGAGATGTAGTGTCTTAGACCACTGCGCCACTTGCGAGGTTGAAGCTTTGAACCCATAGGCTTGGCTCGCTCATCCCTTCAAGGCTTTTGAGATGGCTAGTGGACAATGAGCCTGTCATAGAGGATGTAAGTAATGTCCCCATGCGCTCTGGCAGCTTTCATGGCCGGTATAAGTTCTTTCCTCTTCTGGTGCACAGTTTCAGGATAGTGCTCGTTGAGGAAGATGTACGTTCCTATCAAGTTCTTGGCTCTTTCCAGAACAGCTGCCTTGTCCTTGAACCTCAGAAACTTGACCACTATCGACCTGGGCATATCACCTGGGCCGGCGGTGGGTCCAGTCCTGTGGACGCGCTCCACCTCAATCTTCCTGTGGTCCATCTTCAGCTTCTCCGAGATCATTTCCCTTACTTTGTCCTCAGACTCCGTTCAGGTCTCATGTGGAGATTCTGCAATTCTGTCCACAACCATGTTGTTCTGCCTTGATTGTCCCTCAAGATAATCTGATTTCTCCGTCATTGTTATCATGGACTCACATACAGAACTGATGTCCTCTCTCAAGGACGTAAAGATGTACCACTATGCATCTAACTCATCCTATATCCATCGCTTGTATTCTGTTTACGTAGATATTTCCATCTGCAGTGGCTTATGTGAGAGCATCATGGGAAAGGTGCTCATGTATCAGCTTAATGCTCCTTATACCTGATCTATACAACAGATGCTTCGCTTTCAGCCTGCCGTACACAGAGAATAGCTGTCAGGACAAGACAACAGTGAAAGCTAATAGAAATCAGAGGCATGACAGTTTGAGCCTGTTTCTCAGGCTCCCAGTCAGTGCAGACAGAACAGAAACAGAGAGCTGCTGAGCTGCAGGTATTGATTGCACATAAAGGACCTTTACGATGCGTACCCTTTTACTGCCTGTCTTAAAGCAAATTACTTTTCTGTCCTGTTCTGTGATGCTGAGGACGGCTGAATGGAAGGCTAGAAAGCTGGTTGGCTGGCTGGTGTTAGGAGCATAATAACCATGATCTCGTATCCACCTCTGTATTGGACCAGCTCTGATGACCATGTATCCTAGTAATGATACGGTCGGCTCTCTCAACCATTTCATTACCTTCACTAGGCGGGGCTTTGCCTTCACTAACTCTTCTCTATAGAATATGGAACATTCTGTCCTGTGGAACAAGGAAGAGTTCCTAGAAGAGGAAATGGAATTGTGAGATGTTCTTTTCTGGTTAATAGAACCGTTTAGAATGCAATGGTTAAAGCGTAATTAGTGACAAACTAACAGTTGTGGTGCAGAATGACTGTCAGTCTAATCACAGAATGAGGGGAAACTGTGACGATGATGTGGAGCTCAGGCCTCTGTTTATTTTGGGCTCCTATCTTCCCAACAGTTAATCATCAACGTTGATTATAATTCAAACAGTAAAGGTTTGAGGACACAAACACACTAAAAAAAGCTTCCCAGAGAGGGTGCCTCAGGTGACACTTCTGCAGCTCTCTTTCTCTTGTCCTATTTCCAGAGCTGTACCTTTCCCCTCTTCCCCGCCTTTCCACTCTGTGTCCAGCCCCGTCAGGCTTGTGACAGCTCTTGTCCATTATGTGCCCTGAGTGCCCTCAACACAGAGCTGGAGCACCTCTGGAGGCCTCTGGCCACTGCTACTGTACTGCATAGACCTCAACAGGCAGTCAGTCCGTGGGTAGACTGGAGGAGTCAGTCCGAGTCGTCATGTGTCTCTTAACACAGTGAGATGTGCTCCCAGAGCAGAGATCACTCTGCTGGATAGGAGCAGTTCATACTGGAGTTCATATTGTTCACACTACTAATGTAAAACTCCCCAGTACTCACTCTGAGAGAGAAATAGAGGGATGGAGAGAGAGCAGAGAGAGATAACAGAGAGAGGGAGAAACAGAGAAAGAGAGAGCGATGGAAAGACTGAACGAGAGAGTGTGGGAGAAATGGGGAGAAACAGAGAGAAAGTGAGAGAGAGAGAGACTAGGGAGAGGTGGGGGGTAGGGTAAGCTCCCTCCATCCTGCCTGGGGAGCGAGACGGGTCAAGGTCAAGGAATGCTTGGAGGATGAACATGGGAAAGCTTTCACTGCGGCTCGCTCCCCCACCGACCCACTGTGCTGCTTTTAGTTTGCACCCCCGGGACACACACTGACTCCTGAACAGTGGAGGGCTGCTTGCCTGCCTGTGACAGCTGAGAGAGGTCCTAAAACACAGAGTGAGTATAGACACACGCATGCACACACATACACACACACAAACATCTTACAGCCAGAGCTGGTGTCCTCAGAGCCCATGATGTCATCTTTGTGTGTATTAGAGGGTCAGCTGTTTGTTCACCCGCACCCGGCCATAATTGCTAATAATCCATCCTCAACTTCCCGACTATATGTGATAAAGTGAAATTCTGAGGCCCTCAGCCGACTGCTTTGCTTTGTCTTGGCCAGGTCGCAGTTGTAAATGAGAACTTGTTCTCAACTGGCCTACCTGGTTAAATAAAGTAATTACATTAAAAAATTCTCTCAAGATGCTGAAAGAAAGAAATAATGGTTTCTCCACTCTTGTTCCCGAGGCAAAATTTACATTTGGTGTATCATTTTACAAAAATAAATGCTTAAGAAATTTCCCCTCGGGGATCAATAAAGTATCTATCTATCTATCTATCTATCTATCTATCTATCTATCTATCTATCTATCTATCTATCTATCTATCTATCTATCTATCTATCTATCTATCTAAGAAATGCTTAATTCTGCAGGAGTTCATATTAAGGCTATGTGAGAGGATATAGATCTACAGTTAGTGTCCAGGTTTCCATTGAGCCCATCTAAACAGTAGGCTACAGTTCCTTTGTACAGCACCTCACAATCACACATAACATTCACTGCTATCATCCTCTCTTACCACTTCACTAAATATTTCCCAAACATTACTTTTCTGGCTCTCCCTGCTCTTTATTTTCAAATCTCCATTTCGCAACTTTTCTCTTATTGAATTAAACTCCGTCCTTACTTTTTCTCCCCATTCCCAAAAGCGGTTGTCGTGTAGGTTATTTGGCAGGCATACAGTTAGACCCTAAAGCTTAGGCTTACGCACTAATGCCACATAGCCTCAAAATAATGAAAGAAAAACATCAATGTAGCCAATAGATATAAATTGCACAAGAATGATACATTTGTGACCGACCGGCTCGATTCGGTCTTATGTAGCACAATTTTAAATGGTGTTTTTTACATTGGATAAAAGTAGAGACTCGGAGCTAGAAAATGGTTTATCATACACTACAGTTGAGGAACAATGGGACAGTAATTCTGCTTTGAAAGTTGCTATACTTGTAACCTCACTTTTGACAACCCCAAACATTTGAACGGTAGTGTATGTATGTATGTGTAAATACAATACCAGTCAAAAGTTTGGACACACCTACTCATTCAAGGGTTTTTCTTTATTTTTACTATTTTCTACATTGTAGAATAATAGTGAAGACATCAAAACTATTAAATAATACAAAAAAAAGAAATCAAAAGCCAAAGGATGGCTACATCTGCTGAAGAGAATAAGTACATTAGAGTTACTGCACCTCAGATTGCAGCCCAAATAAATGTTCCACAGAGTTCAAGTAACAGACACATCTCAACATCAACTGTTCAGAGGAGACTGCGTGAATCAGGCCTTCATGGCTGAATTGCTGCAAAGAAACCACTACTAAAGGACACCAATAATAAGAAGAGACTTGCTTGGGCCAAGAAACACGAGCAATGGACATTAGACCGGTGGAAATCTGTGAAGTCCAAATTTGAGATGTTTGGTTTCAACCGCTGTGTGTTTGTGAGACGCAGAGTAGGTGAACGGATGATCACTGCATGTGTGGCTCCCACCATGAAGCATGGAGGAGGAGGTGTGATGGTATGTGGGTGCTTTGCTGGTGACACTGTCAGTGATTTATTTAGAACTCAAGGCACACTTAAGCAGCATTTACCAGCGATACGCCATCCCATCTTGTCTGAGTTTAGTGGGACTATCATTTGTTTTTCAACAGGACAATGACCCAAAGAACACCTCCAGGCTGTGTAAGGGCTATTTGACCAAGAAGGAGAGTGATGAAGAGCGCTCAGGACCTCAGACTGGGGCAAACGTTCACCTTCCAACAAGACAACAACCCTAAGCACACAGCCAAGACAATGCAGGAGGGGCTTCGGGACAAGTCTCTTATTGTCCTTGAGTGGCTCAGCCAGAGCCCGGACTTGAATGTGATCGATCATCTCTGGAGAAACCTGGAAGATAGCTGTGCAGCAATACTCCCCTACCAACCTGACAGAACTTGAGAGGATCTGCAGAGAAGAATGGGAGAAACTCCCCAAATACAGGTGTGCCAAGCTTGTAGCGTCATACCCAAGTACTGAGTAAAGGGTCTGAATACTTATGTAAATGTAATATATAATTTTCTATTTTATTTATAAATTTGCAACAATTTCTAAAAATCTGTTTTTGCTTTGTCATTATGGAGTATAGTGTGTAGATTGATGAGGGTAAAAAACTATTTAATTAATTTTAGAATAAGACTAACCTAACAAAATGTGGAAAAGTATCAATGTCGACTGAAATTGTATTTTCTGCTATTTAATTAAAGGCATGACCTATTCCTATAAAATAAGTCAATTTTAATTGATGCGCTAACTTCCTGAGCTGTTCCATTGTGGTGAATCTTTATTTTGTTTTCAGTTCATTTTCTTCTCCCTTCATTTCTGTTAAAAGCCATTCCATGCTTGTTAGGCTTTATTTTGTTCTCTTAGATAGCCAACTGTGCCTTTAGTCACTAATGGCAACCCGTTGTTGCCCTTGGCGGCAGTTTTCTGTGGATAAAATAAAACAATAAAAGCAGCCAGAAGAAGAGTGGTCTTGGTATTGGAGCGACATCTTTTACTTGTCTCACTCCCTCTGTAGTTGGGCTACTCTCAAGAATGTGCTTCAAGGACCATGATTTAGAAATAGGGGCTTATTTTAGATGTTAATTATGTGGAGAATAACTTGGTAGAAAGCTTTGAAAAGATTTTAACTATTCAAGGCTAGTTTCTCTAACTATTACAGTACTTTTATACTCAGGCTAAATTATAATTTGATATATAAAGTGACATCTTGTCAGGCTCTGGCCATAGAGAAGCCTATTTGCTTCTCTATGTAGTTATGGTCAGAGTCTGACAGTGTCTTTCTTTTCCGTTTCTGTGTGGGTTTTGTGTTGGATCCCTAATTAGAGGCAGCTGCACCGCATTGTCTCTAATTAGGGATGCTATATATGTTAAGTCTGTCCTTCACTCTGGTGTGGGTCGTTGTCGTTATATGTCGCAGTCACGGTGAAAGTAAGTGTGCTCTGTTTACGTATGGTCATTCGTGTTTTGTTTCGAGAACGTGACGTTTTGTATATCGTTGGTTTGTTTTATAGTTCGTCATTCATTTTGTGCATATACATAGTATATAATTAAAATGTCGAACTACTATCCCTGCGCTGCGCTTTGGTCATTCCCACACCCACATCGTGACACATCTCAAGAAGTGATCTCCCGTTTCAGTTTTACTGTAATCTTTCCTGGACAGACTACGTGAATGTATTTGGTGGCGTAGATCTGTCATGATAAAACAGGACGTGTGAGATCAGCAGCATTAGTTCCGGTGCTTAGGTTTTTTGTCACTTATTTGGACAAATCACAATTTCGCAGGTGTTAGCATCTTTCGAATTTCAGAAGTGGAGGGGACATTTGGCTCATAGAATTTCCCGTAACTTGCAAAGAGAGAGGATGGAGCTCTTCGTTCCGGTTCCAGTCCACTTTCTATCTATTTTCTTAACATATCTTGGGTTAACCAAGATTCATTTTACTGTAGTGTTTTCCACAGTGATCATGTTTGATCCACAGTATCTAAATTTACTATTGACCATAAGAGGACATAATGTACTGTATCTGGTTATAAGAGCTTGGAATTCTCTTTATACATTTAAATTAAGAAAGGTTGCAAGTTTTTCGTCTCAATGACGTTTCTCATATTAGGGTTGTGTAGCCTTGCTCTTGTAAAGTAAATCCCTCATAGCTCACCGACAGCTCCACTGTTTTATATGACAGACACGATTTGCTGCCTGGCTATAGAAAGAGAGGAGAGGATACAGCATAGCTCTGTCACAGACCAGACCAGACAACAGCCCTCTTTGAACACGATGAGAAAAGAGCCAGACCCCAGGGCTCAGTCCGACACATCGACCAGGAGGAAGAGTGAGTGGGTGGACGTATGCGGACAATTAGGCAAACAATTTGTTATTGCAGACCTCATTATCATGGAGGATGGACAGACTGACTGACTGACAGTCAGACAGACACAGTGACAGACAGGCAGACAGACAGACAGACAGACAGACAGACAGACAGACAGACAGACAGACAGACAGACAGACAGACAGACAGACAGACAGACAGACAGACAGACAGACAGACAGACAGACAGACAGACAGACAGACAGCTGAAGGAGTCTACCCAGAAAACTGGGAAAATTCTCAGAACATTGGCTAAGATTCCCATCCCAAGTTCTAGTATTCAGAGAATGTTTTTGATAAATCTACTTATTTATTTTGCATGATGTTGAAAGAATGTCCCTATAACACATTTAATCTGTTCTTTACATTTTCACAGAATGTTTCATGAGTAGGTTGTGGGAACAGTCTGGTGGGAACATTGTGGGGACATCACAAAAGATATGTTCCCAAACGCAAAAGCTGTCCTCTTGTGCTGACATTCAGATAATGTTTGTATTAGAGTGCACAAAACATTACTTTTGATGTTGCTATATATACAGTGGGGAGAACAAGTATTTGATACACTGCCGATTTTGCAGGTTTTCCTACTTGCAAAGCATGTAGAAGTCTGTAATTTTTATCATAGGTACACTTCAACTGTGAGAGACGGAATCTAGAACAAAAATCCAGAAAATCACATTGTATGATTTTTAAATAATTAATTAGCATTTTATTGCATGACATAAGTATTTGATCACCTACCAACCAGTAAGAATTCCAGCTCTCACAGACCTGTTAGTTTTTATTTAAGAAGTCCTCCTGTTCTCCACTCATTACCTGTATTAACTGCACCTGTTTGAACTCGTTACCTGTATAAAAGACACCTGTCCACACACTCAATCAAACAGACTCCAACCTCTCCACAATGGCCAAGACCAGAGAGCTGTGTAAGGACATCAGGGATAAAATTGTAGACCTGCACAAGGCTGGGATGGGCTACAGGACAATAGGCAAGCAGCTAGGTGAGAAGGCAACAACTGTTGGCGCAATTATTAGAAAATGGAAGAAGTTCAAGATGACGGTCAATCTCCCTCGGTCTGGGGCACCATGCAAGATCTCACCTTGTGGGGCATCAATGATCATGAAGAAGGTGAGGGATCAGCCCAGAACTACACGGCAGGACCTGGTCAATGACCTGAAGAGAGCTGGGACCACAGTCTCAAAGAAAACCATTAGTAACACACTACGTCGTCATGGATTAAACTCCTGCAGCGCACGCAAGGTCCCCCTGCTCAAGCCAGCGCATGTCCAGGCCCGTCTGAAGTTTGCCAATGACCATCTGGATGATCCAGAGGAGGAATGGGAGAAGGTCATGTGGTCTCATGAGACAAAAATAAAGCTTTTTGGTCTAAACTCCACTCGCCGTGTTTGGAGGAAGAAGAAGGATGAGTACAACCCCAAGAACACCATCCCAACTGTGAAGCATGGAGGTGGAAACATCATTCTTTGGGGATGCTTTTCTGCAAAGGGGACAGGACGACTGCACCGTATTGAGGGGAGGATGGATGGGGCCATGTATCGCGAAATCTTGGCCAACAACCTCCTTCCCTCAGTAAGAGCATTGAAGATGGGTCGTGGCTGGGTCTTCCAGCATGACAACGACCCGAAACACACAGCCAGGGCAACTAAGGAGTGGGTCCGTAAGAAGCATATCAAGGTCCTGGAGTGGCCTAGCCAGTCTCCAGACCTGAACCCAATAGAAAATCTTTGGAGGGAGCTGAAAGTCCATATGGCCCAGCGACAGCCCCGAAACCTGAAGGATCTGTATGGAGGAGTGGGCCAAAATCCCTGCTGCAGTGTGTGCAAACCTGGTCAAGAACTACAGGAAACGTATGATCTCTGTAATTGCAAACAAAGGTTTCTGTACCAAATATTAAGTTCTGCTTTTCTGATGTATCAAATACTTATGTCATGCAATAAAATGCAAATTCATTACTTAAAAATCATACAATGTGATTTTCTGCATTTTTGTTTTAGATTCCGTCACTCACAGTTGAAGAGTACCAATGATAAAAATTACAGACTTCTACATGCTTTGTAAATGGGAAAACCTGCAAAATCGGCAGTGTATCAAATACTTGTTCTCCCCACTGTATATAGGTTCCTATATAGGAGATAGGTTCCTAAAATATTATCAGTTGTGATGACATTCGTACAATGTTTAAGTTGCACAGGACACTCAAATCAAATCAAAGGTTATTTGTCACATACAACAGGTGTAGACCTTACCATTACGATGAGCCTGTCCTCCACAATTGATAGAGACAAACCTCATGTCTCTATCATAAGCCGTTCAAACCCAGTTAGCACATAACATTCTGAGAACCATATGTTTTTTAGAGCTTGGTGAGAGTGTGGTTGTCCTTTGGTTATTTTACATACAACCTTCCCACAATGGGAAGGGTGCAGGATACCCAGCTAGCACATAACATTCTGAGAACATGTTTCATTAAGACTTTTAATAACACCGCTAGCTTAACTGTTTTGAACTCCAAGTACAGATAGGACACATGGACATTCATTTGCTTAGGCATTAATCATGCAAACACATTTATTTTTTAATTGTGGCATGGCGTCAGTGAGATTCAAACCTATGATCTTCTGCTCTCTATCCTTGGAATTAGTCCAGTGTGCCACCAGGATGGAGCTAGCATGCCATGTTTTTTTTTTTTTACTCATACAAAGCTGTTCATTTTAGTCTATTCAAACATACCCTATTTTCAAAGGAAACAAGCACTCATTAAGATCAGGTGTGGCCAATTAGTGGGTGCGGCCAACACACCTGAACACACTTAACAAGATAGAGGCTAGAGAGAGTTTTGTTGAACGGAATGCATATGTTTATAAATAACATTCTTAGTTGTTTTTTTTTAACATTACTAATGTTTTCTTGTGGTTTCTAGGGGAACGTTTTCTTAATGTTCTGAGAACATGAGTTTACATTGAACAATGTGGAAACCTGCCGAAAACGTTACGCTGAAGTACTGAAGTTCTCACAGAAGAATGTTATTTCTTAACATTCTCCGAATGTTCTGATAACATGGCTTTAAATAGAACTCTTAAATTCCGTTCTTAGAACATGAAGAAAACGTTCTCAGAATCTTATTTTAAAACATATACATTACGTTCTCAGCGTCAACAAAACTCTATCTTGTAAAGTGTGTTCAGGTGTGCTCTTAATGAGTGCTTCTTTCCTTTGAAATGGGGTCTGTTTGATTAGACAAAAATGAACAGCTTTGTTAATCCAACTAAGCTAGCTGTGTTATTAAAAGTCTTATTGAAACATTGAGTGGAATCTTTAAGGAAGTTGTTCAAAAACCTCCAAATAGCCTTAAAATGTTCTTAGTGTTAAGAAAACCATAACAAGACTTTCACAGCATTTAGACAATGTTCTCAGAATGTTGTTTAATTACCTTCAAATAACCTATAATTTTAATTCTCAGACCATAAATAAAACCTCCCAGAAAAACTTTAAAGGAACCAGGGTAAAATGTTCTGAGAACCCCCCTGCAACCTAAAAACAAACGTTCCCAGAGCAGTCTTGGTGTGTTTGGACCATGATAGTTTGTTGGTGATGTGGACACCAAGGAACTTGAAACTCTCGACCCGCTCCACTACAGCCCTGTCGATGTGAATGGGGGCGTATTCGGCCCTCCTTTTCCTATAGTCCACAATCATCTCCTTTGTCTTGCACACGATGAGGGAGAGGTTATTGTCCTGGCACCACATTGCCAGGTCTCTGACCTCCTCTCTATAGGCTGTCTCATCGTTGTCGGTGATCAGGCCTACCACTGTTGTGTCGTCAGCAAACTTAATGATGGTGTTGGAGTCGTGTTTGGCCACAGGATCCAGTTGCAGAGGGAGGTGTTTAGTCTCAGGGTACTTAGCTTAGCGATGAGCTTTGTGGGCACTATGGTGTTGAATGCCGAGCTGTAGTCAATGAACAGCATTCTCACATAGGTGTTCCTTTTGTCCAGGTGGGAAAGGGCAGTGTGGAGTGCGATTGAGATTGTGTCATCTTTGGATCTGTTGGGGCGGTATGCAAATTGGCTACGGAAAGCGTGATCACACAGTCGTCCGGAACAGCTGGTGCTCTCCTGCATGCTTCAGTGTTGCTTGCCTCGAAGCGAGCACACAAAGCATAGCTCGTCTAGTAGGCTCGAGTCACTGGGTAGCTCGCGGCTGGGTTTCCCTTTGAGGTCTGTAATAGTTTGCAAGCCCTGCCACATCCAACGAGCGTCAGAGCTGGTGTAGTAGGATTCAATCTATGTTTTGTACCCCAGGAAGAGTAGCTGCTGCCTTGGCAGCAACTAATGGGGATTCCTAATAAATACAAATACAAAAACAATATTATTCCTGGATTGACGCTTGTGTCCGGATAAGTGTCCCGCTCCTTGAAAGCGGCAGCTCTAGCCTTTAGTTTGGTGCGGATGTTGACTGTAATCCATGGCTTCTGGTTGGGATATGTACGTACGGTCACTGTGGGGACTACGTCGTCGATGCACTTATTGATGAAGCCTTTGACTGAGGTGGTATACTCTTCAATTGGATGAATCCCGGAACATATTCCAGTCTGTGCTAGCAAAACAGTCCTGTAGCATAGCATCCGCGTCATCTGACCACTTCCATATTGAGCGAGTCACTGGTATTTCCTGCTTTAGTTTTTGCTTGTAAGCTGGAATCAGGAGGATATAATTATGATCAGATTTGCCAAATGGAGGGCGAGGGAAATCTTTGAATGCGTCTCTGAGTGTGGCTTAAAGGCACATGTGACATGCTGGTAGGAATTAGGAAAACGGATTTAAGTTTGCCTTAATGTTGTAAGAATGAAAGGTCCGTTTTATGACATTCATAGCATATTTGTTTTAGGTTGCTTTTCACACAATATACAGTCCTCAAAACATTTAGAAAATGTTATATTTAAGTTTTACCTAATGTTACCACAACAATCTCAGCATGCAAATTTAAGCAGATATTAATAAATTCCATTATGTTTTTCTACAGACCGATTGGCAATTCACATTTGAGGACTGTATTGTAGATATAAAGACTAATGATATTTTAAGTTTATTCATAGGACATTTGAACAGCATTTAATCATACAAACACAGCCATATTTCTTTACACTTCATATGTTGACAGTCTGCATATTATTTAATTCACAGGACATTTGAACAACATTTAATCATACAAACACAACCATATGTTTTTACACTTCAGATGTTAACAATCTGCACATGTGGGGTTTGAAATGTTAGGTTTCCAAGTCAGGTCTTTGATCCTCTGCGCTACCCAGGAAGATCTCTTTCATTGTCTTTTTTCAGTATAGCTACACATTTGCATGTGCATTACATTACACATTTTCATGCTGAGAAGGTTTGGTAATATTAGGTAAAACTTCAATAATACATTTTCTAAAGGTTCTTGAAATGTTCCGTTGACGTCAAAGATAAGGTAAAATGTATAATGTGTGAACATCAGTGGAATATTATGTTAAATCTAAAATAAATATGCTATGAACATCATAAAAACAACATTAAGGGAATGTCCTGTGCAACCTAACTTTAACATTGTATGGATGTCATTACAACTGAGCATATGCTGTGTTTTGGGAACCTATCTCTTGTAATGTACCCACACTGTTCATACAACCTAATTCAATGTTCTGGGAACCTTTAAAGAAAGGCTGTTCTGTCAACATTCTTGTAACATCAAATTAATGTTTTGTGTACCCTGATACAAACATTATCTGAATGTCAGCACAAGGTTTTGTGTTTTGGGAATACTTCTCTTGTCATATCCCAATGTTCCCACAACTTTTTTTTTTTTTTTTTGGGTGAACTATCCCTTTAACAGCCCCCATGAAGCTCTCTCCCCCTCCCTCCCCATGAGTATCCATGCGACACAGAGGTGCCACTCTAGTTGATCTCAAACAGGTTGTTTAAGCACAATGGTTATGTATTCATTATTTATTTAGAGCCTTATGAAGCAGCACTCACTCCATCATGGTTAATTAGCACGTCTTTAATTAGGTTGCCTACTAATGGCCTGATGAGCTGTCGTTTAGCTAAGCACAACCTGCTGCTGCTGCTGCTGCTGCTGGCTAAATGACACATCTCACAGGGGGAGAGCCGGGGAGAACACACATTCTGTGAACACTGTACTGTGGAAGCATAGCTGCACTGTACTGTACTGTAAGCCTGTAGATATCTGGTTCTGTTCTGTTTTCTGAGCTAACACTAGCATGTACTAATTCACACTGTGAAACTGCACCTCTGTACTGTACTGAAATATGAGGTCTCTGGTTCCATTCTCTCTCTTTTACTCAGTTGTGTCAATTTGGCTGGATGTCCTTTGGTGGACCATTCTTGATACACACAGGAAACTGTTGAGCGTGAAAAACCCAGCAGTTCTTGACACACTCAAACCGGTGCGCCTGGCACCTACTACCATACCCCGTTCAAAGGCACTTAAATATTTTGTCTTGCCCATTCACTCTCTGAATGGCACACATACACAATCCATGTCTCAATTGTCTCAAGGCTTAAAAATCCTTCTTTAACCTGTCTCCTCCCCTTCTTGCTCGCCCTCCCCATTTCCTGTAGTCCACAATTAGCTCCTTGTTGCTCCGGCACCACCCTGCCAGGTCACTGACCTCCTCACTGTAGGCTGACTCATCGTCGCCAGTGTTTAGGCCTACCACCGTTGTGTCGTCAGCAAACCTGATAATGGTGTTGGAGTCGTGGTTGAACAGGGAGTACAGGAGGGGACTAAGCACACACCTGTGTTAAGGGTCAGCTTGGCGGAGGGGATGTTGCCTACTCTCACCACCTGGTGGTCCAGGATCCAGTTGCAGAGGGAGGTGTTCAGACCCAGAGTCCTAAGCTTGGTGACGAGCTTGGAGGGGATAATGGTGTTGAACGCTGAGCTGTAGTCAATGAACAGCATTCTCACATAAGTATTCCTCTTATCTAAGTGAGTGAGGGCAGTGTGGAGAGCTATTGAGATTGTGTCATCTATGGATCTGTTGGGGCGGTATGCAAATTGGAGTGGGTCTAGGGTGGCTGGGATGGTGGAGTTAATGTGTGCCATAACCAGCCTCTCAAAGTACTTCATGATTACAGAAGTGAGTTCTACAGGGCGGTAACAATTGTGGCATGAGGCCTTAGAGTTCTTAGGAACAGGGATGATTGTGGTCATTTTAAAACGTGGGGATTACAGACTGGGATAAGGAATATGCCTGCCAGCTGTTCAGTGCATGCTCTGAGAACGTGCCCTGGAACACTGTCGGGGCCCGCGGTCTTGCAGGTTTTGACCTGATTAAAGACCCTTCTCACATCGGCCTCGGAAAGCGAGATCACCCAGTCCTCTGGGTCGGTGACGGCCCTTACACCCAGCTCGATGTTGTTGTTGTCAAAGCGGAATAAAATGCATTAACGTAGAAGGGTAGGCTTTTAACCATCAGATATTCCAAGATAGGTGAACAGTGGGTTGACACTTCCAACATGCTGTAATTAGTACACCAGTTGGAGTTGATGAAGACGCAAACCCCTCCCACCTCGATTTCCCCGACTCCACTGACCTGTCCACCCGGTGAATAGAGAATTCATCGAGTTGGATAGCTGTGGGGGGTATCTTGTCTGAGAGCTATGTTTCTGAAAGCTAAGAATATTGCAGTTTTGAGAGTCCCGTTGGTAGCCAATCTGCAATCGGAGGTCATTTAAAAAGCCAGTAGAATGGATGGAAGAGGTGGCCTGGTTTTCCCTTCGCCTTAATCTCACCAGGATCTCCCTTCTCTTGCATCTGTAACGCCGGCATTTCCTCTTGTGTAGCCCGAAAATTGGGTTGATATTACAGAGAGAGAGCAGATGAGTTGTAGTAAAAACCTGAAATGGAGTAAGTAACTGCCGATCTGATGTTCAAGAGTTCTTGTCGGTTTAAGAATATAAACATTTAAGAAAATAAACATCAAAATAATCCCAAATAAGCAAAGTTGGGTCGGAGCTTGCAAAACGGCGGCCATGCAGTACGGTGCCATCTTGTTCCAGCGAATTAAATAGGCGGGGCTTTCCAGCCTCCAGTCACTCGTTACTACAACTCATAAACTAAGACTCACTCGCTGGCTAAAGAGACTGAGATTTAGAAATTAGAAGCTAATAAACATTGATAAAACACACTGTCAGTCCCCAAATTAATCTTTAACAGATGATTATTTAGCAATTATTATGCATTAATTCAGTGTTTCATTGTAATACACGAGGACTAGTATTTAATAAAAAGCATTGTATTTCATATTTAATAATAGATAGTCTATTGGTTTATGTGTTGTAAAAGCCAATCTAAAAATGTTTTGGGCTATTGTAAGTTAGTGCCTGTCATATGAGTTCCCCCGAGTGTTAATTAGCCTACTATTTCATACGATATACAGCCAAAATATTAACTGGCAGCAGTAGGCTAAATCTGTACCAGTGTGTGTCTGTCTTTTTCTGTTTTCTCCTCACTGCGAATGCACTGTCTTCTGCAGCAGCAGCTGATCTGTCGGTGCTATAAGCCTAGCATCATTTCTCAGCACAGACACAGTCATAGCACTCAGACCAGCAGAACCATAATAAAACATTCAAAAAGTGAAGTTAATTTCACACATTTAGCAGCAGTTGCCTCAAGAGCCTGTTTTTCTTTTTTAAGTCTAGTGTTCAGTCAGATACTGAACGGGGAAATCTATCTATAGACTTCACGTCGCCATGCTTTTCCTGGTACCAAGTGACTCAGTTTTTTCTCTACCATGTTGTGATGTTGCCAGAGGAGGCTGGTGGGAGGAGCAATAGGAGGAAGAGCTCATTGTAATGTCTGGAATGGAATCAATGGAGCGGCAGCAAACATATGGAAACCATTCCAGCCATTACAATGAGCCCGTCCTCCTATAGCCCCTCCCACCATCCTCCACTAGATGTTACTGACTAACTGTACAATGGTTGCTTTGTGCTTGCAGAATACTTTAACACGTCAATCTATTCTCCCGACACACCCCCAGGATCAGTAATCTTTCATGTCAACACCAAATTTTAAATCCACTTAATGCCAAAACATGTATACAGGAGATGACAGCAGAGTCATACTTGAAATAGGATTAGGAAATGACGTGTTATAAATAATATGTACTCCAAGAGCAGCAGATCGGGATTATCCTTAATTTCTGAAATATTGTTGTAGCTGGTGCTCTGGGTGATAGAATCCTATAGAGGACTGTCCAGGCCCTGTACTGCTGTCAGTCAAGACGAGAGGGGAGATAGCCTCTACCTCTGTATCTGCCTCTGTACAGAGAGAGAGGGACGGGTGAGAAAAGAGAAAAGGAGAGAGAAAGAAACCAGAAAATAGAGGGAGAGAGAGATGGAGAGGGAGGGTGAGATGGAGGACATGCCAGTGTAACAAGCAGAAGAGGAAAAGGGAATGGAAGACGTCAACCCACTATTTGAGTGTCCTTGGAGAGCTGTTTTAATAGAGCCTTTATTTCCAGCCTGTCGCTCACCATAACGAGAGAAATAACCATGTCTGTCCAATCAGCCCTCTCCACCTTCCTTCTGCTCTCTTTCTTTATTCCCCCCCCCCACCCCGCCCTCTCTCTCTCTCTCTCTCTCGCTTCCTTATCCCTCTCCATCTCTCTCTCGCTCTCCCTCTTTCTCTCCCTGTCTCTCTCTCCTCTCTCTTTCTTTATCCCTATCTCTCACCCCGTTTCTCTGTCTCCACCACTGTCTCTCTCTCAGTAGCCAAGGAGACCTGTGTTCACCACGCCTGGCCTTGACCTGCTTGGAGAGAGAGACAGAACTTTCCACTTTCTGTTATGTGTTGCTGTTTTTCACTGAAAAGAAAATAATGGCCAAGCTGTAATAGAATATGACTTTTAGACTGGAATCAGGCACTACCACTGCTTATTGATATTCACAGTCATTCTACCTCACGCTTTCATATACACTGAGTATACAAAAAATTAAGAAAACCTGCTCTTTCCATGACATACACTACATACGGAAAGTATTCAGACCCCTTCACTTATTTTTTACGTTACAGCCTTATTCTAAAATTGATTAAATAAATGTTTTTCCTCATAAATCTACACACAACACCCTATAATGACAAAGTGAAAACAGGTTTTAAGAAATCTTTGCTAATAAAAAAATTATTTAAAGAAATACCTTATTTACATAAGTATCCAGACATAAGAATACAGACCCTGCTATTGAGCTCAGGTGAATCCTGTTTCCATTGATCATCCTTCAGATGTTTCTACAACTTGATTGGAGTCTACCTGTGGTAAATTCAATTGATTGGACATGATTTAGAAAGGCACACACCTGTCTAAATAAGGTCCCACAGTTGACAGTGCATGTCAGAGCAAAAACCAAGCCATGAGGTCGAAGAAATTATCCGTAGAGCTCCGAGACAGGATTGTGTCGAGGCAACTCAATAATAAGAATGTGTTCCTAATGTTTGGTATACTCAGTGTACATTCAATGTACTTCCTCTCACCATAAAATGTGTCATTTTCACACAAAGCCACCATGTTGTTTTTGGTCTTGATGGTAAATTGAAAATGTAAAGACGTAGTAGTGAATACGTGTCTTGCATTTGTGATGATATCTCAATTCAGATGTGACAGGAAGCAGTTAAAGAATAAGCGTTTGCCTTTTTAGAAGGTTTATGTAAAGACACTGTCAATTTGACAAAGGCCTAATTGTGATCAACAGCCGGGTGTCACATAAAGGAAGGAGAGGTTGAAATGTTTCATTGAAAACGTTACCTCCTGGGCATTGAAAACGTTACCTCCTGGGCATTTAAGTTTATAAACGGAAGAGTTGGAATGAATATACGCTGAAAATAGTTCCATTTGTGTATATTTAGAACTGCATTGCCTGTAGGTTATAAGTAGTAACTAACCATTCTGTCTTTCTGTGAAGAATTTCATGCAATCAGATTGGAGAACTATGATTTAAAGGCCCAGTGCAGTCAACATTACGTTTTTCCTGTGTTTTGTATCATATTGTACAACAGCTGCTAAAACTAATACATAAAAGTGTAATTTTTTTAAATCAGTGTTCATTCCTGATAGTTGCAGGTTAAAAATACAATATACACAGGACCTTCTAAAGCACAGGTTTGTATGGACGGGAGTTTCGGCTTTCCATGGTGACATCACCATGTGGTAAATTGGTTAATAGGCCAATAACAAAGAGAGTTCCAAACCTCTCTGCCAATAACAGCTAGTTTTCAGTTTTCCCCTCCCCACTCAGACCACTCCCTGACAGTCCTAGCAAAATTCTTGCTTGAGAAATAGTTTTTTGTTAAATATCTATTTTTGTCAATTTTAATGGAAAACATTTACAGTAAAGTACTTAATTGTTAACCAGAAATGATTTGATATTGATATAAAACGGCTGCATTGGGCCTTTAAATAGATTCAGCTTCTTGGCTCGAGACCACATTCACTGGCAACAAAGAGCATGAGAGATTTCACTATGACTGAGAGAAGAGAGAATATGCTTAATTTCAGGCAGAGTTATTCCTTTTGGTGTAACCAAATGATATGCTTTAATCCAGTACACAGTTGACTGAAATACTTATTTCCTGAAGGGAGACAATCACCATCCCCTAACTTCTTGGATGGATCTTCAAGCCTTAAACATGACTTCTCTATCTCTCTACCTGCTGTAGGACTGTATAGATGTAAACATTTTTGAGTCGCAGCATGAATACATATAGTTCCCTTAAAGCCATGTTGAAATATGTAATGTATAGGAGCACAGAAAACCTGCTGTGTTTGACTTAGACAAACGTTCACATCTCTTAAATAGATAAGGGCCTAATCTCCACGACATTTGATCAATGGTTAATCTGCTGGAGAAATTCTATTAAAGGGTTGAAGGCTCATTAGCCAATAGATCTTAATCCTATTACTGGTGTGGCAAAAGGAGTAGGCACGAGGAGAGTTGAGAGGGGAGGAAAGGAGAGAAGAGAGGAGAGGAGGAGCCGAGAGGAGAAGAGGACAAGAAGAAGGAGAGAATGAGGGGAAGAGGAGGAGAGGAGGCCTGAGCTGTGCTCTCCAGGGGATCCTGCTGTGTTCTGTTTTGTCTGAGGGAATCGAATGGGAAGGTCACTGGCAGTGCAGGGCCATTTTCATAATGAGGAACTATGATAATGCATCACACATGCACACAATCATAAAGAAGCCATCAGTGCCTACACAGACACATTTAATCACTCCAAAACCAGGGCCCTCATATTTAGCCCCCACTCCGTAATCACTAGCGTCTCTCATCTAATTAAATATTTGTTTAAATATTAGGGCATTTTCTCGTACAGTACAGTTGATTCAGATGATGTTGGAATTTATTTTCACCTCGTTCCTTTGTAAGAAATGGGTGCTCCCGTCATTGTTTGTCAAAATAAATTGGTTTAGAGAGAGAGAGAGAGAGAGAGAGAGAGAGAGAGAGAGAGAGAGAGAGAGAGAGAGAGAGAGAGAGAGAGAGAGAGAGAGAGAGAGAGAGAGAGAGAGAGAGAGAGAGAGAGAGAGAGAGAGAGAGAGAGAGAGAGAGAGAGAGAGAGAGAGAGAGAGAGAGAGAGAGAGAGAGAGAGAGAGAGAGAGAGAGAGAGAGAGAGAGAGGACTTGTGGGCATGTGACGAATGCTGTATTGTGGAGAGCTTAATAAGAATCAAGGTTGAGGCATGATTCCTGTGCTCTTTACTGTCAATGAGACCTACAACAAGTATGTATTCACAAGCTTCCAAGGTCTTCCAAGGGTTTTTAACACCCTTCTTCAGGGGAAATGTATTTTGTATTATAATGAAACAAAATCAAATAAATATGTAAGATTCATTACAATGGCCACGTTCACAAACTGATTTTGTCTATTGATAAATGTACCCATCTCTCGCTGTGTTTTCATGCCAGATCGATACAGCGTGCATATCCTATCAAATCCTGGACACACTTTTGTATCAATTATGGATAAGTCACTGTTTAAAAAGCATATCAGGCAAGAATGAAGCTAAGTTCAATACGCAGTTCCTGCTGACATCATTCGGAACAAAAACGTACAGGTCTCTCTCTCTCTCTCTCTCTCACTCTCTCTGTCTCTCTCTCTCTCTCTCTCTCTCTCTCTCACTCTCTCTCTCCTAATAGACATTGATGAGTGTTCTGATGGGTTTGTGGAGTGTAATGACAAAGCCATCTGTGTCAACCTGCCTGGCTGGTACCACTGCGAGTGTCGTGATGGCTACCACGACAATGGCTTGTTCTCTGCCAATGGGGAGTCGTGCATAGGTGAGTTGACCCGCACCTTTTCTCTCAATACTAAAAGAAGCTCTGTGGTTGTAGGCAAACGTCATTCACCTAGTCACATGATAACGCATATTGAAATCACATGCATAGAGTATATTAAGGGAAAGGGAAAGGAGGATACTAGTCAGTTGTATCACTGAATGCATTCAACTGAGATGTGTCTTCCTCATTTAACCCAACCCCTCTGAATCAGCACACTAGTTTGAGTTTTTCCATTATTCTAGTGTATTCTAACGTTGCAGGGATAGACATTTCCTTGGCCTTCTTTTGACAATTTATTTGCTGTCTTGTGTGGATAATAGTATGATTGGACATACCATTACTGGTGCATTTTCCTCCAAATCCCTGTCTGCTTTTTACTGCTCATTGAATCTTTCTGAAACATTCTCTAAAGCAATCTATCAAGAGCTTGTCACGTGTCAAAATGGAATAAAACCCTTAATCTAGCAGTGCGCCTCAGCAGTAACAGTGTTTCTGTCCGTCTACTGACTATATAGCCTCATTTTACCTGTCAAGTCTACCTGATCGACACAGCCCACTGGGCACAGACGTCAATTCAACATCTATTCCACGTTGATTCAATGTCGTGGAAACAATGTTGATTCAACCAGTGTGTGGCCAGTGGAAGAGCACATTAAAGGGAAAGTTTACCTAAAATCCAACATTTTGTGAGTCCATACATTGTTAGGTGGAGCGATTTTTATTTTGAGGGAGAAGTGAAGACAGTAGCCCAGCGTTACAAATTAGTTATAAGAAGTAATACAACAACCTACAAACATACTGGCGAGTGGTGAAGAAAACTACTGGTGCCTCCAGTGCTTATAATCTCTAATACATTTTTTATGGCTATGGAGCTAAAAGTAATTATATTGTTCATGGCCACTAAACAAAAGGCAATAATGTATTTATTATTGTGGCTAGCTTCACACTGGTGGCTGTAGGAGTGTTTCCTGTTTTTTTATCGCCACTAGCGATCTTCTGCATCTCTGTATCTTTCAATGGAAAGCAGTGAAATGTTGTGCCTTCTTTCCTAGATTTCTTATATAAAGCCAGGGACTGATCACTAGCTTGCTTGTTCTGCCATCTCTTCGGATTTCCGCTTTTCAGAACTAACTTTAGGCTACCTGTGATACGTCTTTCAACTTTTGCGCCTACTCCTTCTACCGCCCATAAAACGCCCACATGTGACATCAAGCTCGGCATATACGTCACAGAGTTGCCCCACGAGAGCTCACACGTGCAGTTGTTACCACCATCTGATGTTGTTGCAGTCCGCCACATGAAATAATGATATAAAATAATCGCAATCATTTTAGGTGGAAAAGTACACATTTCCTGACTCAAAACCAATAGTACTTTTGATAAAAGTAGGTCATTTGGCCATACACTTTCAATAAAACAAAGAATTGATCCACAATTTGCGGATTTCTCAATAGCTCTTTGACTGACAACGGAGCAGGGCTAGCACTGCACAAAGACACGTCCGGAGTCGCCTGACCCGTTTTTTGCAGCTTTCCAGTTCTAGACTATAGGAAGAGTGAGGGGGAGAAGGCAAACTCCACCTAACTAGTTTCAATTTATGGAATCATTTGGGATTTTAGGTAAACTTCCCCTTTAAAGAGACTCTCAGAGAGCTCAACATACTGTAAAGAACAATAATTTGACCAAAGAAACATCTTGTTTGGATTCAGTCGTATTTTTTAAAGCAGTAAGATGTGTGAATTTATGCATAAACTACAGTATTTGTGTTGAACATATGCGTGAAATCATCTCTCTTGCTCCCAACAGATATCAACGAATGCAAGATGGGAAGGAACACCTGTGCCAATGATACGGTGTGCTTCAACTTGGAAGGGGGCTATGACTGCAGGTGCCCCCATGGGAGGAACTGCACCGGAGACTGCATCCATGACAACAAAGTCAAACACAACAGGCAGATCTGGGTGCTGGACAACGATAGGTGCTCCGTCTGCTCCTGTCAGGTGAGACAGAGAGGATGATGGGTATAAAACAAACAATGGTCAGATCAGTGGCATTCTATTGATTGATGTAAAGCAATATGATGATTGGTTATCAATTCAGTTCAAATCAAATCAAATGTTATTGGTCACATACACGTGGTTAGCAGATGTTATTACGGGTGTAGCGAAATGCTTGTGCTTCTAGCTCCGACAGTGCAGCAATATCTAACAAGTAATATCTAACAGTTTCACAACATATACACAAATACATGTAAATCTAAGTAAGGAATGGTTTGAGAATATATACATATATGTATATATTGGACTGAGATATATGTGTGATATATGTTTAATTCAGAGGTCTGAAAATGTAAATGCATCTACCAGTTGTTTGGAAAACTTGGTTTTAAATAAACAAACAAAAACGTTTAGTCATTTAGCGTTTCAGTTTTGGTATTGTCTTGTGTCTGGCAGGTGATTATAGAGGATTAGTATGGGTATTGAACGATCAAGCATCACATTATTAATTTGATTACAGAGGAGGAGGGCAGAAATGAAGCTTTAATGAAACAAGTCATTTTAATTGATTGGAGAAATTGAGAACCTGCCTGTCAGAATTAGCAGTATTGAACGGCTGAGCGAACAGAGAGAGGAGTAAACATGTTGTTGTTTTGGAATGGTCACAGTCAGCTAGTAGAGAGCAGTACTACTACAATAACCAAGGTCAACTAGCAAAGATTGAATGTGGGTTATAGAGCTCAAGACAGTTACTTACATACAGAACAGTATTTTGAGACTGTACTTGAGTCGAGTGTCGATTGATAGACCGTGCATCCGCCCACCCCTCTGTGCAGACTGGCCAGGTGATGTGCAGGAGAATGGTGTGTGACTGTGAGAACCCCACAGCTGACCTGTTCTGCTGTCCAGAGTGTGACCCTCGCCTCAGCAGCCAGTGTCTGCACCAGAACGGCCTGCTGACCTACGGGAGTGGAGACTCCTGGGTGGAGAACTGCCAGCAGTGCCAATGTCTGGTAAGTACCAACAATACACAGCCTTTAGAGAGATAGAACACACTGTACTGGACTCTGCTTTAGTGATTAATGTATGGAGATACTGGACACCAGAGTGGTGGCCAAGGGAATAGTGAAGGTGTGTGTGTGTGCGTGCTTGTACAGGTCTCTGTGTCCCCACAGTGGGTGGCCTCGGAGAAGTGTTGTGGATAAGCTTGTTAGCTTGCCCTGGCAATATATGAAACAGAATTATGACGTGTCAAGAGCGTTCTCTATTGAATCTCCCGTGAAGAAATATGCACTGTTTGCATCGACTCTCTCCACTGTGCCGACCTTTTCCAAGGTTCCCGTATCCCTGCTGTTCAAACAACAGGAAGGCTTTTTTTTACGAGGATTTCACACTAAATCTGACACAACATCACAACCTACCGCCTCCGATACGCCTTTCAGACGCACTTTACAACCAGCTATATTTTTATTAAATGCAAATGTCACGGTTGGCATTCTCCCTGGCCATTCTGCTCCCGGAGAGAAGCAACACTTAGCTGCGTTTGTGTCACTATGCCTTTGCGTCGACCCACAAATCATCGTTCTGTCAGCCCTCTCTCTCTCTCCCGCCCGCCCGTCCCCTCGCAGTAGTGGCATTACTGTTGGTTATTTTTTCCCTCAGATCAAACAGAATGTCGTAGTACAGACAGCCATCCCACATCACTCTCCTTCTGTGATTAGCATATGAATACAGGGACACCCATGGTGCATTTCCTTACAGGATTTACCCCAGTGTTTTACCCAAAAGGTTAACATCTACACGGGCCGTGCACTCGTCACTCACTGGGCCATAGCTCCGGCGGAGCTACTGGTACTTTTCAGCTGGCATTTACATCGCAATGTCTAACTGTAAACTTTAACACCTTGTCACAAATCAACTGTTTTGATAATGCAGAGATTGTTGATTCTGCTCATCACAAGTCCTCACTGTCAGCCCTAGCTATGGAAACACAATTTCCCTAGTATAACATAAGGGTGTGTACACTGATGTTACAGTCGAAAAGCAGATCCATAGCTAGAGTACAGCATAATGTTGTTTCCTTCTCCCATTGTGATGCTGTCCTTAAGGGCCTTGGGTGGTTTACTTACAGCAGGCCATTATAGGGATGAAAAAGGGTTGGGAAGGCAGGTAGATGCAGGCTGCTCTCTCTCTCCCCGAGGCAGGCACTCACGTATGCACACACACACACACACATACGCATGCACTCACGCACACATCACGTTGCACACACACACACACACACACACACACACACACACACACACACACACACACACACACACACACACACACACACACACAGCCACCAGCCACCAGCCAAAATGGTATAAACTGCAGCACTTGAAAGAGAGGAGTGGAGGAGAATGGTGCGCAGAGATAAGCGTGGGATCCAGTAGCATGACATGGACGTGAAATGAACTTTGAATGCCTCCACAGAACCATACGGGCTCCACAGTTCAGCAGGGAAACAGACAAGTTTAGAATCTTAGACAAAGATACAAACCACCTTTTACATTACATTTATTTGTGCACTCATTTGAATGACAGAATATGTTCTTTGACTTATATACACTATATATACAAAAGTATGTGGACACCGGTAGTGGATTCGACTATTTCATCTACACCCGTTGCTGACAGGTGTATAAAATTGAGCACACAGCCATGCAATCTCCATAGACAAACACAGGCAGTAGAATGGCCTTACTGAAGAGCTCAGTGACTTTCAACGTGGCACCGTCATAGGATGCCACCTTTCCAACATGTCAGTTAGTCAAATTTCTGCCCTGCTAGAGCTTCCCCGGTCAACTGTAAATGAATCACGCTTCACCATTTGGCAGTCCGACGGACAAATCTGGGTTTGGCGGATGCCAGGAGAACGCTACTTGCCCCAAAGCATAGTGCCATCTGTAAAGTTTGGTTGAGTAGGAATAATGGTCTGGGGCTGTTTTTCATGGTTCTGGCTAGGGTCCTTAGATCCAGTGAAGGGAAATCTTAACACTACATTATACAATGACATTCTAGACAATTCTGTGCTTCCAGCTTTGTGGCAACAGTTTGGGGAAGGCCCTTTCCTGTTTCAGCATGACAATACCCACGTGCACAAAGCGAGGTTCATACAGAAATGGTTTGCTGAGATCGGCGTGGAAGAACTTGACTGGCCTGGACAGAGCTCTGACCTCAAACCCATCGAACACCTTTGGGATGAATTGGAACGCCAACTGCAAGCGAGGCCTAATTGCCCAACATCAGTACCTGACCTCACTAATTCTCTTGTGGCTGAATCGAAGCAAGTCCCCGCGAAGCAATGTTTCAACATCTGGTGGAAAGCCTTCCCAGTGGAGGCTGTTATAGCAGCAAAGGGGGGACAAACTATATTTTAATGTCGATGATTTTGGAATTATATGTTCGACGAGCAGGTGTCCTCCAACTTTTGGTCATGTAGTGTATCTCTGACTTGCTACAATACGTATAGAATGCTATGGTTATAGGATACTATTTTAGCCATAGATCTGGAGGAATGAAACATGGTTGTTGTTGGCCACGATGTTACCAAGGCAAATCTCTGGCAAGGCTCACTAAACCAAATTTCACCACTAAATGTGATCATCACAGATGTTATTTTGACAGACTCTGTGAAGTGTACTGAGATTCATAACACTGTTCTTGAACTAGAAAAGGAAAGATTGAAGAAATTAGTTTCTGATCTAGAGAAAGTAAAAAAGATAAATAGATTTCAGTGCCCACCAGGGCCCATGTAGAGATGATGAAATGACATCCCATACTGTGTAATGGAAACCTGAGTCTAAAGCAACACCCACTGCCTCTGGCAAAGGGAAAAGAGTTCTGCTCCAGGGGAACCACACTTCAAATGTTTACTCACTAAATGAAGGCAGGGAGCACACATTAGCACAGCATGGGCCTGTATTTTATAGCCCCACTAATTTACTACAATATCACTAAAATGCAGAGCTAGCTGATTTTCAGGGATATTAAATATCCCGATGGGAGACTTACAGTAAGCTAAACTCATAAGCAGTTTAGAGTTTCTGTTTGTGTGTGTGCGTGTGCGTGCTCATGTGTTTTTCTTGTGTATGCTTATTTTCCATTTTCCAAGAAGGTGTAAACCACTCACTTCAGGAATGAAAATGTTACCAGAATTGGGTAATGCGGAATCATACAACTTTCTAGACTGGATCTAGAAAGTTGTATTCACTGGCTTATTGAAACGGCTGCTGGAGAAATCCAATAAGGCAGGGTTCCCCAACTGGCGGCCCATGAGTAATTGTATCCCCCCCCACCCCCAAGTTTTATGAGTAAAACAAATAGTGATATTTTTTATTATTATTGTTGGACATAAAAAACTGTAAAAGCACCAGCAAATCAGCTCCAAGTGATTTTAACTGTTCCAAAGTGTTCTCACGCACAATATAGCAATACACTACATGACCAAAAGTATGTGGACACCTGCTTGTCAAATATCTCATTCAGAAATCATGTGCATTAATATGGAGCTTGTCCCTTCTTTGCTGCTTTAACAGGAAGGCTTTCCACTAGATGTTGGAACATTGCTGCGGGGACTTTTCCATTCAGCCACAAGAGCATTAGTGAGGTCGGGCACTGATGTTGGGCGATTAGGCCTGGCTCGCAGTCGCCGTTCCAATTCATCCCCAAGGTGTTCGATGGGGTTGAGGTCAGGGCTCTGTGCAGGCCAGTCAAGTTCTTCCACACTGATCTCGACAAACCATTTCTGTATGGACCACTGTTGCCACAAAATTGGAAGCACAGAATAATCTAGAATGTAATTGTATGCTGTAACATTAAGATTTCCCTTCACTGGAACTAAGAGGCCTAGCCTGAACCATGAAACAGCCCCAGACCATTATTCCTCCTCCACCAAACTCTACAGTTGGCACTATGCATTGGGGAAGGTAGCGTTCTCCTGGCATCCGCCAAACCCAGATTCATCCGTCGGACTGCCAGATGGTGAAGCGTGATTCATCACTCCAGAGAACGTGTTTCCGAGTCCAATGGCGGCGAGCTTTACACTAACTTCCGACCCCCTGACCGTCCGCTCGGCGGAATCTAGTTGATGTTCCCTGCAATAAGGCTTTCTCTGCTGAAACTGTGCAGTGATTAATATTTTTATTTATTTTATTTTATTTAACCTTTATTTAACTTGGCAAGTCAGTTAAGAAAAAAATCGTATTTACAATGACTGCCTAAACCGGACAAACTCGGACGATGCTGGGCCAATTGTGCGCTGCCCTATGGGACTCCCAATCACGGCCGGTTTTGATACATCCTGGAATCAAACCAGGGTGTCTGTAGTGATGCCTCTAGCACTGAGATGCAGTGCCTTAGACCGCTGCGCCACTTGAGAGCCCCTGAATATGAGAGGGAGAATGAGCGTGTGACCACAACAACTCCGTTGGGAGAATAGAAAGTTGGACAAAATGATCATACTGCTACTCCTATGCAATGACAACTCCTTAGTCCTATAGATAGCAATGTTGTCCCTCTCATTTCTTGATGCCTCAAGGTAGTAAATAAGTATACTGAAATATTTGACAAGGGACAGGAACTATTAAATTGTAGAGATAATTAACTGTATAAATGATTGTCTATCCCTGTCCCAGTGATATGACTCCAGTCTTATCTGTCTGTCTCTCCCTCCCACAGCAGGGTCAGGTGGACTGCTGGCCCCTGTCGTGCCCGCCAGTGGACTGTGAGTTCACGGTGGTGCCCGAAGGCGAGTGCTGTGCCCGCTGCATCATCGACCCCTGTCAGGCCGACACCATCCGCAACGACATCACCAAGACGTGCACGGATGAGCACGGCATCCAGCGCTTCAGCGGCTCCTCCTGGATCAAACACGGCACTGAGTGCACCCTCTGCCAGTGCAAGGTAACAGCCATATCCTCCATGTTGGTACCAAACTCTCCATGACCATTGAAATTCTAAATGTCAGACCAAGTTTGCCTTTCAGTGAGAAAAGTAGAAATTCTAATTCTGAAGTAGAGAAAATTCAAAGAGAAGAACTGCATTGTGGTTCAACTCTAACAGTGACTTACTCTAAAGTCTCTCTCTCCTCCCCATCTTTCAGAATGGACATATCTGTTGCTCAGTGGACCCCATGTGCCTTTAATTCCTGAAGCTCTGAAGGCACCACCTGTACATTGTTATCCATGTAAAAAACAACCTGCATTTTCGACCCTCCTGCCCAACTTCTTTATACCAAATACAAACATGTATCATAGAACACAGATGATGAACTACAGTAGGCCTTCCCACAAGCCCCCTCTCTGTGTTCAGCCTCACCAATCAGGGTGACCCGTGTGCATTGAGGAACACCCCCGAAATCATCTGCACCATGACGCTGTAAAATGATGCTGGCATGACTGTGCTCATTGTAGAAACATTTAGCGGATTTCTAAACTCTTTTAATCTCTAAATGATATCCTAGTGATCGTTTTTGTCTTCATTTTAATTTGCTACATTATGAAAGTTGCCTATATTTTGTGGTCCTCTGTAGCATTGCTTTCCATTTTGTGTTTATTTCAAGGCTTGTTATTGTGTAATGGTGAAATAAAGTATTGCCATTTACATTAATTGAGTTTGTTTGAGCTTGTCTTTTTTCATGACATTTTGGTGTTACTCATCGAGAACTTTGATATCCATTCGATTCCAGGCATTACCCAGGCATTACCCTCACTACACATTCTGTGGTCATAATGACGTCAAAAACTCCTCCTCCCAGGTCTCCTTGACCTGAATCTTCAATCAACACAGATGATGACAAACCGCTTTAGCTTTGCCTTCCCACAACTCCCCACTTCCTGTGACGAGACAGTGAGGTGAGAGTGAGGTCCTGTCACAACATATGTATGCTTGTCAGCGTGTTAAAGCAGAGGAGAAGAGATGTCATCCTGCATGTGACACCAGCAATCACAGCGTGTAAGGGATGCACATCGTCACAGCTGACCTTTCACATCTATAATTCATTAATTGTGCTGGTGGGTTTCCTGGTGGGTTTCCTCTGTCTGCTGGTGGGTTTCCTGGTGGGTTTCCTCTGTCTGCTGGTGGGTTTCCTGGTGGGTTTCCTCTGTCTGCTGGTGGGTTTCCTGGTGGGTTTCTTCTGTCTGCTCGTGGGTTTCCTGGTGGGTTTCCTCTGTCTGCTGGTGGGTTTCCTGGTGGGTTTCCTAATTATTATTATTATTATTATTCCTAATTATTATTATTATTATTACATTTCTATAGCACTTTTCATAAGAATCTCAAAGCACTTCAAAAGCAAAAACCAAACAAGCAATACATCATCGTGAGTGTTCTAGCTATAGTTAGTTCAACCAATAGAGGCCCAGTCTTTGAGTGCATCCTCCAAAGATGGAGAGGGACAGTTGGCTTGATTAGAGGAAGGAGGTCAGGGAGATGGTTGATGAAGAGTCTAGTGACGATCATGTAGAGGGCCACTCTGGGAACCAGCCTGAGTCGTGTAGCTACTGGACTTCCCCTTCACAACGTGTAGCACCCACTTGGGGAATGCCTCAGCAGCTCTGGGCCAGAAAGCTCACCACACACAGTTCAGAATGGTAGCCAGTCGTCCTCACTATGAGCACTGCCTCAGCACTGCATTCTTTTACTGCATCTCCCATTCTTCTCAAGCTTCAGGGGACTCTTCAATTGATGTTTTTAGAAGATAACGAACTAGCAGCCAGGTGAAACTGAAAAAACAGTGTCCAGATGCATCATTCAAACAAAAACAATTAGCCAGCTAGCTAGCCAAGCCAAAAAGAGTTGACCTGCCAGTCCATCTGCAAATCTGTGGGTCAAAAACACCAGAAATATGCAATAAAACTCAATAAAAACATAGTGCAGTAGCCAAGCCCGGGATCAAGGACCATCGACATTGGTCTGATTTTGACTGGTGTTTGAAGTTTAGGACTTTGAGGGTTCGTTACTCTGCTAATACACACACAGTACTTGATTGAGTAATGGATTTGATTGAGAGCTCTTTGTTCAATACACATCTCATTTGTATTGTTCTGGGTGTTTCCTGCAACTCCAGAGGTAATGGTAACACTTGCGTGATTCAGAGTACAGCACTTAAAACCCTTTATATAATTAGCATATCAATTTACAGGCTGGCTGGGAGGAATGAGTTGTGCCTAAAGAACACTTTATCTTCCCCCGGAGGGAGTAGTCTCTGTCTAACCAGATAATTCCCTGAGTTTCTCAAGCCACAGCTGCTATCATTAACAAACACATCTCTCTCTGTCTCTGTCTCTGTCTCTGTCTCTCTCTCTCTCTCTTTCTCGACCTGTCAAAAGATTAATACAGACTTCTGTGAACTTGTGCCTAACTGCAATTAGTATGTGTGTGCGAGCACACATACATGTGCGTCTACGTGTGCGGTGCATGGGTTGTCCGGAGTGGCTGGTAGCACATTGGCAAGGGCACCATCTGGCAGGCTTTGGTCCAGTGACTCCTAGCCGGTGGTGGCTCCTTGCCAGGGCCACAGGGGTAGTGGCACAGCAGGGCAGAGGGGTTGTCCAGCTGGCTCCTAAATGTCCAATTTTCCAAGGCGGGGTTAAACCCACCGCAACAGATGTCTCCACCCACAGGGTGGCCACATTACTGCCTGTCCTGTGTTCATTATAAATGGACACTCATGTCATTGGGTTTGGCAAAGGCAGGAGGACTAAGGCCGTGGAGCAGTGCAATAGTTTTAATTGGAGATCTGTAAACTCTGTAGCCTTCAAAAACCATTAGTTTACAACATACGTGTTAGTTGACTTTGACAACTCTCAGGTCATCAGAAAGGTGATGTATTGCAGGTCAGTCATCAGACATTATTGAACCCTATCATAGGTCTAGGGCGTACAGTCTAGAATGCTACAGTAGCTTGACTCCTCTCTGTAGGGGACCTGGTTAATATTCTCTGTAGGGGACCTGGTTCAAAGGAGCAGCAGAGGCTCAACCTCAACCCTTTAATTATTCATTGGCAAATTTGTTCCTATGTAAATCCAACACAGTGCTGACTCTGCTATGTGTAGCAAATCCACCAATTAGCACTAATATGTCCGGCTCCAGCCTCCATTTAACTAGATGTGATATACAGTATGTACTGTAAGGATGGGACTATTTGGCAGATTGTTGGTTGGTTGAATACACTAAAGCTGATATCACTCATTTTGGATTCTCCCAGCAAGTGTTGTGTATTGCATCACTAAGTAGTTACAGTAGGTGCCAATATTGCTCAAAGCTATACTAGCTGGGAAACTACCTCTGCTACGTAGTAAGTATAAGGTATTCATTCCACAGTATGCCACCACCATTGCTTAATTCAAATCCCTCAGGCCTAGCTGATAAAAATGAACTCTCGCCGCCTCTCCGTTTCAAAGAAAAGGAAGCAGAAGAAAATAAATCGGTGTAATACTTTTTTTGTCTGCAAATCTCTCTTCCGAACGAGTGACTGGATGTAGGCTACTCAGGGACTAGTCTGAGCCTCCCGTCCCACTGTTAAGCATCTGAGGTACAGTAGGAATTAGGCAGGGATAACATCACCCACAGCGGTTGACATAGCTGACAGACTGAAACCGTCTTTAGTCCAGTCAATCTCAGGGGAAACTGTCCCCTGTCCCCACTGATAGATTCACAGGAGACTCACTGTTCACACACCTAAAGTTGAACAAAAAATGTGTTTGCAGCAAGTTCGTGCAAAGTCGCGTGACTATTCATCACTTACAGAAGGGCCTACTTTACCCATTGCAGTAACCATCTCATTTTGAAGTACACAACTTAGGCAAAGACGTCACACTTTTCTTACCCTAAAAATTATTGAAACTTGCTTTGATGTGTTCCCTCACATACTCTAAAAAAATCAAATTTCTCACCGCAGTGACAGACTGGGAAAGGATTCAGCATAAGACCTAGCACTCTAGCAGCAAGAAATATGTTTCCCTCATCCAACGACCTACACTGTAGAGCCTTGTTGATGGTTTGACTGCCTAGTCTGCCTTTTTACACCTCAATCCCCCCAATGTTTGACATTGTTTGTATCTTTGGAAACTATACAAGAATACATGTATTCTGGATCAACAAACAACTGAACTTGGGACCGATCCTTTGAGAGAAGAAGGCACATCTAAGCCTAATGTCATGCACAGGGCTGTGTTAATGTACTGTGCTGTATGTCTGTGTAGATAATATCATTACAGTATCTCTCATCATACCTTGTGTAGATATAGTACTACTACTATTATATTAACTCTCTCATATCTTACATATTACATGTTATTGGGTCAGCAGCTGCATGACCTGAGGAGTTGCTTGGCAACAGTGTCACAATATCTTATATTTACAGTACTATATGTAACATATACACAACCTCATTCTACACTATACAATGCCTTTGGAAAGTATTCAGACCCCTTGACTTTTTCTACATTTTGTTACGTTATAGCCTTATTCTAAAATATATTACATTGTTTTTTTCCCTCATCAATCTACACACAATACCCCATAATGACAAAGCAAAAATTGGTTTATAGAAATGTTTGCTAATGTATTACAAATAAATAAATCACTTTTAAGTATTCAGACCCTTTCATCAGTACTTTGTTGAAGCACATTTGGCAGCGATTACAGCATCGAGTCTTCTTGGGTATGACACTACAAGCTTGGCACACCAATATTTGGAGAGTTTCTCCCATTTTTGTCTGCAGATTCTCTCAAGCTCCGTCAGGTTGGATAGGGAGCGTTGCTGCACAGCTATTTTCAGGTCTTTCCAGAGATGTTCGATCGGGTTCAAGTCCGGGCTCTGGCTGGGTCACTCAAGGACATTTAGAGTTTTGTCCTGAAGCCACTCCTGCAATGTCTTGGCTGTGTGCTTAGGGTCGTTGTCTTGTTGGAAGTTGAACCTTCACCACAGTCTGAGGTCCTGAGGGCTCTGGAGCAGGTTAAGGACCTCTCTGTACTTTCCTCTGTTCGTCTTTGCCTCAATCCTGGCTAGTCTCCCAGTCCCTGCCGCTACAAAACGGTGATGGTGCCTGGTTTCCTCCAGACGTGACGCTTGGCATTCAGGCCAAAGAGTTCAATCTTGGTTTCATCAGACCAGAGAATCTGGTTTCTCATGGTCTGAGAGTATTTAGGTGACTTTTGGCAAACTCCAAGCAGGCCTTCATGTGCATTTTCGTGAGGAGTGGCTTCTGTCTGGCCACTGTACCATAAAGGCCTGATTGGTAGAGTGCTGCAGAGATGGTTGTCCTTCTGGAAGGTTCTCCCATCTCCACAGAGGAACTCTAGAGCTCTGTCAAAGTGACCATCAGGTTTTTCGTCACCTCTCTGACCAAGGCCCTTCTCCCCCGATTGCTCAGTTTGGCTTGGGGGTTCCAAACTTCTTCCATTTAAGAATGATGGAGGCCACTGTGTCCTTAGGGACCTTCAAAGCTGCAGACATTTTATGGTACCGTTCCCCAGATCTGTGCCTCGTCACAATCCTGTCTCGGATCTCTACAGACAATTCCTTCGACCTTATGGCTTGGGTTTTGCTGTGACATGCACTGTCAACTGTGGGACCTTATATAGACAGGTGTGTGCCTTTCCAAATATTGTCCAATCAATTTAATTTACCACAGGTGGACTCCAATCAAGTTGTAGGAACATGTCAAGGATGATCAATGGAAACAGGATGCACCTGAGCTCAATTTCAGGTCTCATAGCAAAGGGTCTGAATGCCTATGTAAATAAGGTATTTCTGTTTTTCCTCTGGAAGCAATGTCAGCACAAGAACTGTTCGTCAGGATCTTAATGAAATGGGTTTCCATGGCTGAGCAGCCACACACAAGCCTAAGATCACCATACGCAATGCCAAGCATCGGCTGAAGTGGTGTAAAGATTGCTGCCATTGGATTCTGGAGTTGTGGAAATGCGTTCTCTGGTAATGGTCTGGGGCTGTTTTTCTGGAATGGTGTATTGCTCATTGGCCTCACCATCTGGCAGTCCGACGGACGAATCTGGGTTTGGCGGATGCCAGGATAACGCTACATGCCCCAATGCGTAGTGCCAACTGTAAAGTTTGGTGGAGGAGAAATAATGGTCTCAGGCTTTTTTTCATGGTTCGGGCTAGTCTCCTTAGTTCCAGTGAAGGGAAATCTTAACTCTACAGCATACAATGACAATCTAGACGATTCTGTGCTTCCAACTTTGTGGTAACAGTTTGGGGAAGGCCCTTTTACTGTTTCATCATGACAATGCCCCTGTGCACAAAGCGAGGTCCGTACAGAAATGGTTTGTCAACATCGGTGTGGAAGAACTTGACTGGTCCGCACAGAACCCTGACCTCAACCCCATCGAACACCTTTGGGATAAATTGGAAAGCCGACTGCGAGCCAGGCCTAATCGCCCAACATCAGTGCCCTACCTCACTAATGCTCTTGTGGCTGAATGTTCCAACATCTAGTGGAAAGATGATGCCTTATAGCAGCTAAGGGGGGACCCTTAACATTATATGTTAATGCCTATGATTTTGGAATGAGATGTTCGACTACCAGGTGTCCACATACTTTTGGTCATGTAGTGTATCTCACACTGATATTCTTCATCAATCCTACAAAGTATTATTAATGGCAAGTCACACTACTATGTAGCAAAATGTATTCATTTTATTGATAGCATTATTCAACAGATATTTATTGTAGCCAACATGTTAAAAAGAGATATCCTTTGTTTATTAAAAAACACACAACCACACACACACAAGGAGGCTATCTGTCAGTTATGCAATACAATACCATGTATAACAGCAGGGGGAACATTCAGTTTCAACCAAAGCACAATACTTTACAAATATATAACTAGATTACTTCAAGTGAGATAAACACACTCATTTAGCCATTGCCCCATACGTTTAGCAATTTGTTGCATGTTGCACAGCCATATCTCCAAAATGAAATAAGTTGAGCTGTAATGAGGTCTTTGACCTGTAAATTGTAGAGAGGGATCACTGAACCAAGGGTCATACACCACTTATGTTGACAACATTGACCTCTTCACAGAATTGGCCATTCTCACTCTCTCTGACACCCGCACACACACGCACACACACAAGGCATTGTTAGAAAACACTTCAATAACAGAACATTGGTATACAGTAGTCACACACTTAACGTATGTGATATCACAACTTTCACAACTCATAAAAAAATCCCACTTTTGCTTGTCAGCTGTAAGTAAATAGGTCACATTCTCTATGTGTTCTCTCAAACCATTCCATGACCCCAATACTGGCTTTGAACCAGGGTCGTAATTGTGGTACATACAGTATACTGCTGGGTTATATGATATGGGTGCAGCAATTAGGTGCAGCAGTTAGATTTGGTGAACTTCTCTCCCCTTGTATAATAAAAGCACATTTACCAGCCCAAGGGCAAATTACCTTTCATAAATTTTGATTAGTTTGAGTATAATGACCAGATAGATAAGCGATCATGAGGTGACTTTTATTTGTAATTTGAAAATAGATTATGCCTTTTAGCTATCTTATATCCAGAAAATAAATAGGTCATCATAATATTATCATCATCATAATGGTGTTTAACAATCCGGTCATTTCTATGACAACAAGAGAAGAAACACATGAAGACATGGGATAGGTGAGAAATATCAAGATAACAAATGAATTGATAAATCAGTCATGAAGTCTGAAACGGTAAACATAGTCAAGTGAAACACTGGAATCAACAAGACAGACACACATACTATCAAACATCTTCTGTTTTGCTGTAGTTATAGACTGTAAGCTATAATACTGTATGTTGGGCGTCGGTCCTTTAGTGGATGTGGATTATCAAGGCACCTCTTCAGCTGTAAAACTGTAGTGTTAAAATAAACTAGCCATGACAATTGGGTGTCCTGCATCGCGAGACCTTGGAACTATAAGGTTTAATCTGACATTTTGGTAAAAAAAATCTGTTATTCACATAGAGTTGCTCTTCACATGTAAGATATGTCAGATTTGTGAAAAAGTCAATTCACAATGGAAAGAATGAAAATCTGTGCAAACACCTTTGGACTTGGTGCTATAAGGTTCTATCTGCAATCCATTCACACAATACTGGGCTGCCAATTAAAAAACTATTGTTTGTAAGGTGATGTACTTTTTGAGTCATTAAAGAGGAAGACATCACAAAACAGTTCTGAGAGCTGGGACTTGAAAAATACTAATTATCTCAAAACCATACATTTTGCAGATTGAACCTTATAGCCCAAAGTCCTCGATTATTAATATCATAGGTTCTGGTCCTTATGGTAAAAATAAATAAACCCAGGTGCCTTAGAGCAGGTTTAAGGCCCAATGGAGAGGTGTTTTTATCTTGTTCTATATCAATGTGAAAACTTCCATGGAAGGAGTATTTCCCCCAAATTACTAACGTGCCACATTTGATTGATAACTAGACTGGGTGTCAGAGACCAGAAAAATATGTAACTTCACTCATTCAGAGCTATAGTGTATTTGTCATTTTAGTTGAACAGTTAACAGTTTTTTCAGTTTAGCAAATGTGTGATGAACATTAATTAATATATTTGATGATGTCATTAGAAATATGGAAAGGTATTCTCTTTTTTTAATCATTACATGACTGTACTTCCAAATTAAAATAATTGTAACATTCGGTGCTAGATAGAACCTTATGGCTGAACCCAGATTGACTTCTCAGAACCATAAGGTTCTATCTGCATTTGCACCCCCCTAAAAAAACAGATTTACAAATGTCATAGTACATTGATACTCTGCAATTTAGGTACCTTTAAGGTGAGGACCTTAATGGGTTATGAAAGAAGAATTCCCTACAAATGAGATCAGATCTGTTATGAGATCAGGGAAGTGAAAACCTGCTCAATATCTCAGAACTATGCTTTGTGCAGATAGAGCCTTATAGTCCCAAGGTCACGATCGACTGTAGAAGTAGTTTTCACACATAGGCACCAAAATATGTCACGATAAGAAAAAAGACCTTGGTATTTCAAAAACGTAAAATCTAGCGATAGCACCATGTTGACAATACGACATTGCAGTGAGGGAGGTTAAAATAACCTGTTTGTCAATGTGTTGGTGTCAGCTTAGAGATCATAAAAACACAATCTTACAAAAAGACTGGTAGCAAAACCAATTGTCCAGAAGAACCCAAGAGGCCAATGTAGCTACATCCTCTGCTCCAGGAACACTCAATCGGTGTTGTGTTCAATATCCACCCAGACTGAAAAGATCTGGACTGAAATTGTCTTTCAGTTTGGTCTTAAGTCTCTATTCTCTGTCTCCTGTCCTCCCTCCAGGCTGTTTATCTGTCAGCAGCAGACAGTAGCAGTATAGCAGTATTTCCCCTAAGGGCAGTAAGGTCAGGGTGGTGACAGTTTACTGACTTCAAAGGAAACCGCCGGCTCTCCCGGCTCCGCGCTGTCGATGACTATGCTGGGGTGCGTCTCCTGGGTCTCCGTGGAAACAGGCGAGATGGAGTTGGTTGAGGTGGCGGTGTGCGGAGCCAAGTGATGCCCGTCCACTGACAGCAGCATGGGGGTTGCGGAACGTCTGAGCGTCTCGCTCATAGATATATGCACTTCCTCTGGCGTGACGCCCATGTCCTTACTATACTCCGACGGAGACTTCCTCTTAATCCTCTCGTACATCTTGTCCACCTGGCTTTCCGGGAAGGTCTCACTGTCCTGGAAACGTCCCAGCAGCCAGATGAAGAAGCCAAAGAGGACGAAGGCAGCCAGGCTGGGGATGAAGGCCAGGCACTTGATGTCCAGGCTAGCGCCCACGTAGCGGCTGTGCAGGAACATGTCCCGATGGACATACGAGCGGTTGGTCAGCGGGTCCAAGTTGCTGGAGCGCCACTTGTAGGTGAGCGTGCTGCGGTTGAAGTCGCCCAGCGTGTGGGGCTCCTCCACGGTGAAGATCTTCTCCCCTGGACCAACGTACTGGCCGTACTCGTAGGGCTTGTAGAAGATCTGGTTCTTCCACATATTCAGGTCCAGGATCAACACCAGGAAGATGATGCCGTAGTTGAACCACTTACCTGCAAGGACAAAGAGACAGTATGGCAGTTATAGTAATTTATTTATGTCAAAATCCAGATTAACTGTATATTGTTCAAACTGACCTTTCATTCACTGAGCTTTACTGTTGGGACAAATTATAAAGCTTTTATGAATCTAATTCATTCAAAGTAATCAATTCACAAAACACAGACAGACAGACAGACAGACAGACAGACAGAATGTTTGTTAAGGCATATGAGAATACATTTACAGGTACCAGGTCCAGGACTGACTCTTAATGAAATGAGGTCATTACATTAATGGTATCAATCTCTCCACGTTTAATGATCTAAAGGCAGATGATTCCCTGTGTACATGTGACACCATTCCCTCCCTTTCCCAAGACGCACCACTGTTAATAAGCTTTTAGTCAAAGCAATCACATACTGTAAACCATTAACATAATGCTAAATAGATGTGCGATGCATTAGGGTTAACAACCTAGCGTAAATCAGGGAGTGTTTGAACAGTTTCATATTTAGTACGGGAACATTAGTTTCTCTCCACCGTGATGGGTGTCACTGGGAGCGTGCTGTGGAACGTAACGAAACATGGGTGATGGTTTAAATGGAAGAGTGTACTCTCTGAGAATATGTTTGACTGTGTGATCATGTAGCCAATGTGAGTAAGACCTTTAAACAGGTTAACACTCACAAGGACGCAGGGCAAGGCGGATTACCAGGACACTTACTCAAAGCATGTGCTGACCGGCTGGCAAGTGTCTTCACTGACATGTTTAACCTCTCCCTGACCCAGTCTGTAATACCTACATGTTTCAAGCAGACTACCACAGTCCCTGTGCCCAAGAACATCAAGGTAACCTGTCTAAATGACTATCGCCCTGTAGCACTCACATCTGTAGCCATGAAATGCTTTGAAAGGCTGGTCTTGGCTCACATAAACACCATCATCCCAGACACCCTGGACCCACTCCAATTCGCATACCGCCCCAACAGATCCACAGATGATGAAATCTCTATTGCACTCCACACTGCCCTTTCCCATCTGGACAAAAGGAACAGCTATGTTAGAATGCTGTTCATTGACTCCAGCTCAGCATTCAACACAATTTTTTTGAGTGCTCCTGTACAGTCGTGGCCAAAAGTTGAGAATGACACAAGTTTTGGTCTCCACAATGTTTGCTGCCTCAGTGATGATGATGGCAATTTGCATATACTCCAGAATGTCATGAAGAGTGATCAGATGAATTGCAATTAATTGCAAAGTCCCTCTTTGCCATGAAAATGAATTTAATCCCCCAAAAACATTTTAGCCCTGCCACAAAAGGACCAGCTGCCATCATGTCAGTGATTGTCTCGTTAACACAGGTGAGAGTGTTGACGAGGACAAGGCTGGAGATTACTCTGTCATGCTGATTGAGTCAGAATAACAGACTGGAAGCTTTAAAAGGAGGGTGGTGCTTGAAATCATTGTTCTTCCTCTGTCAACCATGGTTACCTGCAAGGAAACACGTGCCGTCATCATTGCTTTGCACAAAAAGGACTTGACAGGCAAAGATATTGCTGCTGGTAAGATTGCACCTAAATCAACCATTTATCGGATCATCAAGAACTTCAAGGAGAGAGGTTCAATTGTTGTGAAGAAGGCGTCAGGGTGCCCAAAAAAGTCCAGCAAGCGCCAGGACCGTCTCCTAAAGTTGATTCAGCTGCGGGATCAGGGCACCACCAGTGCAGAGCTTGCTCAGGAATGGCAGCAGGCAGGCAGGTGAGTGCATCTGCACGCACAGTCGGGGCGAAGACTTTTGGAGGCGAAGACTTTTGGAGGATGGTCTGGTGTCAAGAAGGGCAGCAAAGAAGCCACTTCTCTCCAGGAAAAACATCAGGGCCAGACTGATATTCTGCAAAAGGTACAGGGATTGGACTGCTGAGGACTGGGTAGAGTCATTTTCTCTGATGAATCCCCTTTCCGATTGTTTGGGTCATCCAGAAAACACCTTGTCCGGAGAAGACAAGGTGAGCATTACCATCAGTCCTGTGTCATGCCAACAGTAAAGCATCCTGAGACCATTCATGTGTGGGGTTGCTTCTCAGCCAAGGGAGTGGGCTCACTCACAATGTTGCCTAAGAACACAGCCATGAATAAAGAATGGTACCAACACATCCTCCGAGAGCAACTTCTCCCAACCATCCAAGAACAGTTTGGTGATGACCAATGCCTTTTCCAGCATGATGGAAACCTTGCCATAAGGCAAAAGTGATAACTAAGTGGCTCTGGGAACAAAACATTGACATTTTGGGTCCATGGCCAGGAAACTCCCCAGACCTTAATCCCATTGAGAACATGTGGTCGATCCTCAAGAGGCGGGTAGACAAACAAAAACCCACAACTTCTGACAAACTCCAAGCATTGATTATGCAAGAATGGCCTGCAATCAGTCAGGATGTGGCCCAGAAGTTAATTGACAGCATGTCAGGGCGGATTGCAGAGGTCTTGAAAAAGAAGGGTCAACACTTCAAATATTGACTCTTTGCTTAAACTGAATGTCATTGTCAATGAAAGCCTTTAACACTTATGGAATACTTCAGTGTACCATAGTAACTACTGACATAAAGATCTAAGAACTCTGAAGCAGCCAACTTTGTGGAGACCAATACTTGTGTCATTCTCAAAACTTTTGGCCACGACTGTTCTCCCTGTTCACCCATGACTCTGTGGCCGAGCATGACTCCAACACCGTCATTAAGTTTGCCGACGACACGACAGTGGTAGGCCTGATCACCAACGAAGACGAGACAGCCTATAGGGAGGAGGTCAGAGACCTGGCAGTGTGGTTCCAGGACAACAACCTCTCCCTCAACGTCAGCAAGACAAAGGAGCTGATCGTGGACGACAGGATTGGCATGGGCCCTCAGATCCTCAAAAAGTTCTACAGCTGCACCATTGAGAGCATCTTGACTGGCTGCATCACCGCTTGGTATGGCACCTGCTCAACAGCCGACTGCAAGGTGCTACAGAGGGTAGTGCGGCACAGTACATGACTGGGGCTGAGCTCCCTGCCATCCAGGACCTCTATACCAGGCGGTGTCAGAGGAAGGCCCTAAAAATGGTCAAAGCCTCCAGCCACCCAAGTCATAGACTGTTCTCTCTGCTACCGCATGGCAATGCTCCAAGACTGGAACCAACAGTAGGACCCTGAACATCTTCTAGCCCAAAGCCTTAAGACTCACCAAATAGACTATCTACATTGCCCCTTTTGCACTTTTTTGACTCATCACATATGCTGCTGCTACTGTTTACTATCGGTCACTTTATTCCTAGTTATATAGTGGCAAGAAAAAGTATGTGAACCCTTTGGAAATAATATTTGAACTGATCTTCATCTAAGTCACAACAATAGACAAACACATTCTGCTTAACTAATAGCACACAAACAATTATACGTTTTCATGTCTTAATTGAACACACCGTGTAAACAATTACAGTGGAGGGTGGAAAAAGTATGTGAACCCTTGGATTTAATTACTGGTTGACCCTCCTTTGGCAGTAATAACATCAACCAAACGTTTTCTGTAGTTGCGGATCAGACCTGCACAACGGTGAGAAGGAATTTTGGACCATTCCTCTTTACAAAACTGTTTCAGTTCAGCAATATTCTTAGGATGTCTGGTGTGAACCGCTCTTTTGAGGTCATGCCACAGCATCTAAAATCGGGTTGAGGTCAGGACTCTGACTGGGCCACTCCAGGAGGCATATTTTCTTCTGTTGAAGCCATTCTGTTGTTGATTTACTTCTGTGTTTTGGGTCGTTGTCCTGTTGCATCACCCAAATTATGTTGAGCTTCAATTGGCAGACAGATAGCCTTACATTCTCCTGCATAATTTCTTGATAAACTTGGGAATTCATCTTTCCGTCAATGATAGCAAGCTGTCCAGGCCCTTTGGCAGAAAGCAGCCCCAAACCATGATGCTCCATCCACCATACTTTACAGATGTGCTGTGCCTTTTTTTCTCCACAAAGAGGGCCAGATGTACGTACTGCGTTTGTGAACGCAGCGTTAATAGCGCCATGGCCAAGACGCAGAAAGCGCTTGATGTGAAACCGCAGTGTGCGTGTTATGTACCAAACCTGCAGTTCATCAGGTAATCAGCGCCTGTCCCCACCCACTATACCGTAAATTGCGCGTATTTAAACGCGCAATTGAATGGGCCCCCTCCTCTCTTTCCATCATGGATCAGCCACCAAGTCAGGAAAAACAGCGAAAACAAAAAATTTGCGATAACGAGGTTGATCTGCTTGTTCATGAGGTAACAGCAAATTTAAACATCATACAAGCCCGGAATTCCACACCCACACAAAAGAATGCCATCCCAACCTGCGCAACCCAGACCTGTGCCATCCCGACCTGCACAACCCAGACCTGTGCCATCCAGACCTGCGCAACCCAGACCTGTGCCATCCCGACCTGCGCAACCCAGACCTGTGCCATCCCGACCTGCGCAACCCAGACCTGTGCCATCTCCAACTATACTGAGGCGAGGTCTCAGAAAGAGAAAAATTAAGTCTGAACAAACACAGTCACACTGACAAAAGTCCAACATTGCTGTTGTTAGTTTAATGTGTATTTCCTCTTTGTAATAGCGAAAATTATTATATTGCGTAGCTGCTTAATCTGTAAAGCTTAATGCTTTCGTTTTCACTCAACTGAAAAAGTGTAATTCTTGTGGCAAAAATATTTTCAGCTCGTCTCCTTAGCCTATGTCTTGTCTTGCTCAGATTACTGCTGCCATTTCACCAGGAGGCATATGCCAGGAAACCCGCTTCCTAAATTAAACCTGCTTTTAAGAGGCAGAGAATGTTCAGCGCAAAATAGAGGCGCGCTTTCACCGGCTTTTTCTGTACAGAACGCGGAATACATAATTAGGCGCAGTTTAAGCTTCCCCTCCCATCTCTTTATGTGACACTCCCACTTTCCCCTTGACCATCCCATGAATGCATATGCATGACACGAAAAGGGCATTTTGCCATTTTCAGTCCCCATGACAGGCAGTCTGCGCTTTCATCTCGGTGCGTCCTGTTCGTACATACCTCGCCATGGTTTTATGCGCACTTTGCGAAACAAATACGCCTGAAGTGGGCGCAAAAACGTTAGTACATCTGGCCCATAGTGTTGTGTGTTCCTTCCAAACAACTCAACTTTAGTTTCATCTGTCCACAAAAACTTCAGACATGCAGCAATGTTTTTTTGGACAGCAGTGGCTTCTTCTGTGGTGTCCTCCCATGAACACCATTCTTGTTTAGTGTTTAATGTATCGTAAACTCGTCAACAGAGATGTTAGCATGTTCAGGAGATTTCTGTAAGTCTTTAGATGACACTTTAGGATTCTTCTTAACCCATTGAGCATTCTGCGCTGTGCTCTTGCAGTAATCTTTGCAGGACGGCCACTCCTAGGGAGAGTAGCAACAGTGCTGAACTTTCTCAATTTCTAGACAATTTGTCTTACTGTGGACTAATGAACATCAAGGCTTTTAGAGATGCTTTTGTAACCCTTTCCAGCTTTATGCAAGTCAACAGTTCTTAATCTTAAGTCTTCTGAGATCTCTTTTGTTCAAGGAATGGTTCACATCAGGCAATGCTTCTTGTGAATAGCAAACACATTTTGTGAGTGTTTTTTATAGGTCAGGGCAGCTCTAACCAACATCTCCAATCTTGTCTCATTGATTGGACTCCAGGTTAGCTGACTCCTGACTCCAATTAGCTTTTGGAGAAGTCTTTAGCCTAGGGGTTCGAATAATTTTTCCAACCTACACTGTGAATGTTTAAATTATGTATTCAATATAGACAACAAAATACAATAATTTGTGTATTATTTATTATTATTAATAATAAATTATTATTAATTATTATTATTTGTCTATTGTTGTGACCTAGATGAAGATCAGATAACATTTTATGACCAATTTATGCAGAAATCCAGGTAATTCCAAAGGGTTCACATACTTTTTCTTGCCACTGTACATATCTACCTCAATTACCTCATACCACTGCATATCAACTCTGGTAGCCCTTGTATATAGCTAGTTATTGTTACTATATATCTATTATAACTTTAATTATATATTTTATTTTTCTATTATTTCTCTATTTTCTTTCTCTCTGCATTGTTGGGAAGAGCCCATTTTACTGTTAGTCCACACCTGTTGTTTATGAAGCATACAAAAAATATCTGATTTGACTGATGCACATTACACCGTTCTGATGCGTCTACATCAGCAGGGGTATTTAGGTGCAGGGGGGAAGAGGATGTGAGAAACAAGAACTGCTGGTAGGATGAAGAAGACCTGTTACAACAGGTGTATCTGATCTATATTCATCTTAGGCCAATGTCACAGCTGGTTAGATGGAGTGTGAAAATATTTAAATAATGCAGTGATACAGTGCATTCGGAAAGTATTCAGACCCTTTGACTTGTCAAGTTACAGCCATATTCTAAAATTGATTAAATCGTTTTTTCCCCTCATCAATCTACACATAATGCCCCATAATGACAAAGCAAAAACTGTTTTTTTAGAGAATTCTTGCAAATTTCTTAAATATAAAAAATATCACATTTACAGTGGGGAGAACAAGTATTTGATACACTGCCGATTTTGCAGGTTTTCCTACTTACAAAGCATGTAGAGGTCTGTAATTTTTATCATAGGTACACTTCAACTGTGAGAGACGGAATCTAAAACAAAAATCCAGAAAATCACATTGTATGATTTTTAAGTAATTAATTTGCATTTTATTGCATGACATAAGTATTTGATCACCTACCAACCAGTCAGAATTCCGGCTCTCACAGACCTGTTAGTTTTTCTTTAAGAAGCCATCCTGTTCTCCACTCATTACCTGTATTAACTGCACCTGTTTGAACTCGTTACCTGTATAAAAGACACCTGTCCACACACTCAATCAAACAGACTCCAACCTCTCCACAATGGCCAAGACCAGAGAGCTGTGTAAGGACATCAGGGATAAAATTGTAGACGTGCACAAGGCTGGGATGGGCTACAGGACAATAGGCAAGCAGCTTGGTGAGAAGGCAACAACTGTTGGCGCAATTATTCGAAAATGGAAGAAGTTCAAGATGACGGTCAATCTCCCTCGGTCTGGGGCACCATGCAAGATCTCACCTCGTGGGGCATCAATGATCATGAGGAAGGTGAGGGATCAGCCCAGAACTACACGGCAGGACCTGGTCAATGACCTGAAGAGAGCTGGGACCACAGTCTCAAAGAAAACCATTAGTAACACACTACGCCGTCATGGATTAAAATCCTGCAGCGCACGCAAGGTCCCCCTGCTCAAGCCAGCGCATGTCCAGGCCCGTCTGAAGTTTGCCAATGACCATCTGGAGGATCCAGAGGAGGAATGGGAGAAGGTCATGTGGTCTGATGAGACAAAAATAGAGCTTTTTGGTCTAAACTCCACTCGCCGTGTTTGGAGGAAGAAGAAGGATGAGTACAACCCCAAGAACACCATCCCAACCGTGAAGCATGGAGGTGGAAACATCATTCTTTGGGGATGCTTTTCTGCAAAGGGGACAGGACGACTGCACCGTATTGAGGGGAGGATGGATGGGGCCATGTATCGCGAGATCATGGCCAACAACCTCCTTCCCTCAGTAAGAGCATTGAAGATGGGTCGTGGCTGGGTCTTCCAGCATGACAACGACCCGAAACACACAGCTAGGGCAACTAAGGAGTGGCTCCGTAAGAAGCATCTCTAGGTCCTGGAGTGGCCTAGCCAGTCTCCAGACCTGAACCCAATAGAACATCTTTGGATGGAGCTGAAAGTTCTGTACCAAATATTAAGTTCTGCTTTTCTGATGTATCAAATACTTATGTCATGCAATAAAATGCAAATTAATTACTTAAAAATCATACAATGTGATTTTCTGGATTTTTGTTTTAGATTCCGTCACTCACAGTTGAAGAGTACCTATGATAAAAGTTACAGACTTCTACATGCTTTGTAAGTGGGAAAACCTGCAAAATCGGCAGTGTATCAAATACTTGTTCTCCCCACTGTATATAAGTATTCAGACCCTTTACTCAGTACTTTGTTGAAGCACCTTTGACAGCGATTACAGCCTTGAGTCTTCTTGGGTATGACGCTACAAGCTTGGCACACCTATATTTGGGGAGTTTCTCCTATTCTTCTCTGCAGATCCTCTCAAGCTCTGTCAGGTTGGATGGGGAACATCGCTGCACAGCTATTTTCAGGTCTTTCCAGAGATGTTAGATCGGATTCAAGTCCGGGCTGGCTCTGGCTGAGCCACTCAAGGACATTAAGAGACTTGTCCCGAAGCCACTCCTGCGTTGTCTTGGCTGTGTGCTTAGTGTCGTTGTCCTGTTGGAAGGTGAACCTTCGCCCCAGTCTGAGGTCCTGAGCGCTCTGGAGCAGGTTTTCATCAAGGATCTGTCTGTACTTTGCTCCGTACATCTTTCCCTCGAAAGATAAAATCTCGATCCTGGTACTAATCTCCAAGTCCCTGCCGCTTAAAAACAGTCCAGCAGCATGATGCTGCCACCACCATGCTTCACTGTAGGGATGGTGCCAGGTTTCCTCCAGACGTGACGCTTGGCATTCAGGCCAAAGAGTTCAATCTTGGTTTTATCAGACCAGATCTTGTTTCTCATTGTCTGAGAGTCCTTTAGGTGCCTTTTGGAAAAAGTTGTAAACTCCAAGCGGGCTGTAATGTGCCTTTTACTGAGTGGCTTCTGGTCTGTCCATTACCATAAAGGCCTGATTGGTGGAGTGCTGCAGAGATGGTTGTCCTTCTGTCAGAATTACCATTGGGTTCTTGGGCCTTGGTCAGGGAGTTGACCTTCTCCCCCGATTGCTCAATTTGGCCGGACAGCCAGCTCTAGGAATAGTCTTGGTGGTTCCAAACTTCTTCCATTTAAGAATGATGGAGGCCACTGTGTTCTTGGGGACCTTCAATGCTGCAGAAATATTTTGGTACCCTTCCCCAGATCTGTGAATCGACATAATCCTGTCTCGGAGCTCTACGGACAATTCCTTCAACCTTATGGCTTGGTTTTTGCACTGACATGCACTGTCAACTGTGGGACGTTATATAGACAGGTGTGTGCCTTTCCAAATATTGTCCAATCAATTTAATTTACCACAGGTGGACTCCAATCAAGTTGTAGAAACATCTCAAGGATGATCAATGGAAACAGAATGCACCTGAGCTCAATTTTGAGTCTCATAGCAAAGGGTCTGAATACTTAATGTAAATAAGATATTTCTGTTTTTATTTTTAATACATTTGCAAAAATTTCTAAAAACCTGTTTTCATTTTGTCATTATTGGGTATAGTGTGTAGATTGATGAGAATTTTATTTAATCAATTTTAGCATAAGGCTGTAACATAATAAGTCAAGAGATATGAATACTTTCCGAATGCACTGTGTAGTATGTTTTTTATGTAATACATGTTGCTTGGTAATGTCCGTACCTGTGATATGGATGTGGTACTCCTCTTTGAAGATGCTCTTGCAGACAGGAAGTTTGAACTTGAGTTGTGTAGTGGACATTCCAGGCAGGTTCATATCAAGGTCGCCCATGAACTGAGGGAACTCCCAGTCCTGAAAACACATACATCATCCCATCAGACTATATTTTATTTATGGTTTACTTGAATAGGGACAGGTACTAACACATGAACACATTGTATACACAATCATCCAATGCTTTGCACCATAGTGTTAAGTTAGATAGGTCCCCTGTAGCTCAGGTAGGGCATGGTGTTTGCAATGCCAGGGTTGTGGGTTCGATTCCCATGGGTGACCAGTATAAAACTAAGTCTGGATAAGAGCATCTGCTAAATGACTGAAATGTAGTGTGTATAGCTCCCTGTCACTTTCAACAACCATCCCAGGAGTCTATCTGATCAGAATTCTTTCATAGTGACAGCTTTCACTGAAGTAAACAACACACATCATGTAAGACCAAGCATAAAATCAACGACAACAATAAGTAATGTTCCAAAGTGAACAACAAGGATATATTTTCATGATGCCATCTAGGGATTCAGGGGAGTTGTCTATTGATGGCTAAGGTACCACAGAGGTCAAAAGCCTAACTGTGAGCTGCAGTGCACAGTGTGTGTTTACAGGGGCCTGTGCTGGGCCTTTGTGCATTGGGGTTTCCTTGTGTCAAAACACATCACCAATCACTCAATACAGACATCTATAAGGTCCCTGCTTGGGAAAAGTCAATACAGACTTGACAATGTAAGACCTTGAAATAACCTGAAGATAACGTCTGGGAAGAATATGAGTGTTGAACAGACAGAGGTATGCTGTACATCTTAGATAACCCAAAGACACACACAGATATTTTTATGAATAGCGGACTTTTCTCCGATTATGACAGTACACTACACTGAAAAACTAAATGGAGTTGTTTAAACTAAATATTCTTAATTAACTGGTTCCATAGCCTTTTTTTTGTTTACTCAACATATCACACAACTTTTCAACATATTTGACACACATGATTACATTGTGCATGTTAATTTATACAGAAATTAATATATTCAACATGTCCTTACCTTGCCACCATATCTTTGTCAATAACTGATCTCACCTGTATTGCTACACTTTAAACTTTGAATAAAATCTCAGCTATGTTAAAAGCTGTAAGTCTCACTTTTTTCTTTATCATAGTGATTAAGGAGTAACAGAGTAATATGCCCCATCAACATTAAACAAAACCTACAATTGCTTAAATAAGTAAATTGAATCAATGAATAGAGAATAGTCAGATTAACTGATAATTGTACAGACATGGTGGTGTAGCAGGAAGATCGGAATGCCATGAATCCAGAGATAGTGAGTTCAAATCCCAGGTGAGGACATGTTTGAATAATAATTACTGTATAAATTAACATGCAGAATGTATGTCAACATGTGTCAAACATTGTATGTTAAAAGCAGTTTGTCTGTGTGTAATCAGTTCCACAGCCTTTTTAGTTAAGATGCACAAATAATAATTTCTAGTTGAATGAACATATGAGACAACATAATTTTAAGCTGACTTAATTTTTGCCAAAGTTTTCTCAAGTTTTGGCAAAACATTTGTTGTTTGTTCAGGAAACACAAGGACTGAAAAGTTTAGTAATCAAAAAAAGGCTGTAGAACCAGTTACTTAATAATATTTTGTTGAAACAACTAGATTTGTGGGTGTTCTTTTTTTACAGTGATATTTATTTAACTAAACAGCAGCCATTTTCAATACATTTTCATATGTGAGGATATGAAGTTAGATATTGCCCCCTAGATATTAATTAGGCCTTCCACTTACTCAACTATACTTTGTTTCCTGATACAGTTCCACTAATAAGCATGACATTTAAGCAATGTGCCCCCTCCCATGAAATAATAAGTCTCTAGGACATAAAAAACAGAAGAATATACTAGACTATCAAATACCCCAACAAAATAAAAGCCTCACAAATCTCCATCAGCTGGGAGGTAAATCCAGCCCAGTCCGTTAATTGTGTCTGTTAGTTACTTTGGGAATAAAACCTCAGTATTTTCTCATGGAGGTGAGAGATTAACTACCAGCCACAACACGCCCATATGAAAGTGAATGAAGCCATTTGGAATGCCGTGGGTCGGAGTGGCGGAAGGAGGAGTAGAGGTTTTTTTTTTTACTATGCCACAGTAGAGTGCAATGACAGCAGGCCTCAGGTCCATGTGAGCACTAACGGCAGGGACTTATTGAAATCATAAATAACCCTGGTAAACGTGCTTGCTGTACACAGCGCAGAAAATGAGAGGGGGCTAGCTATCATGAACAAAGGAATCTGAATGAATGTGAAATACAGCCCAGCGGGGGGAAACAGGAGTGATGTTATTGGTGAGTAGTTGGGTACTGGCTGGGGCTAGGGAGTCAAATGAGGATGTCACAATATGGAGACTGCTGTAGTCATATGGGATGATGTCTGAGGCAGGAGATGGGAGCTCCAACTGACAGCAGGCGGACTAAACTGGTCACTATGCATTAGCTTGTTTCTGAGAAGAGAGGGGGCCCCAGTGAAAAGCAGTGAGGCCTATGCAAAACCAAAAAATTATACAACGAATAAAACTTGAAACAAAAACGGGTATGTTAATCAGAAATTAGTTCAATTCATAGTCAACTGTTCAAATTCAACAGTTGACTATGTAGTACATTATTGAATTATATCAAGTGCATGGCAGGTGAGCAATAACAGGAAATAGCCATTAACAGTAATGGGATTTAGTAAGTTATTGTATGCTACAGATAAATCATTGTTTACTAATCATCATAGCCCTGTAAACACAATAATTGTGCCGTAACCACAGGTGTCGACTCTGTAGAGTAAGGGAGACGGAGTTATTCATTACACAATAATGCTGTACACTTATCCATGAGAAGCTACTAACTATTTATTACATGAAACATTTGGAAACAGACAATTAAGGGATACTAAATATTAGACTGCATAATCCTTTAAGCAATAAGAAAGCGGATGAAATATGTCCATTAAACATAAGCAGAAGCCTGATTGAATTAGGCTTGCATTCCAAACCACCCAGTCTGTATTTAGCTTGAGGCTACTGTGTTGAAAGCCTTCTCTCCTTGAAACACTGCTATGCATTTTCTACCCAGACAAATACATTTGCATATTCATGAGTATGCCACTGACAAAAACTTTATTGCTGTACAGGCTCCTGTGGGATGGTGGGATGGAGGACATTGAGTGGAAAAAAGGAAAGAAAACATAAAATGTTATGAGTCATCATTAGAAAAGGCCTGGGTTCACAGAAGAGGAGAGCAGGGGTAAGTCCTTGGCTGAAGCCTGGCCGAATGGAGGGAGGGAGGGATGACTGAATAGGGTGGATGAGGGCTAGAGATATAAATCAGAAGCAGCAGTGGGTGTGTAGTCATGTAGGCTCTGACTGATCAAACGTCTCCCTCTCTCCCTCTCTCAACCCAGTGCCGCAGTGCCCCTGTGACTGAGGGAGGGGTGAGGAGCGGGAGATACAGAGGAAAAAACTGAGGGGGAGAGTAATGGAGCCCAGCTAGTTTTTAATTGGCCATGGGGGAGCCACTACCTGCATGACAATGAGCAGGTCAAAGACCAGGATGAAGGAAGCCAGGAAGGCCCTGGAGACCTCGTCGCTAGGCAGAAAGCCGCGGTTCAGGTTGTCCCAGCTGATCCAGTCAGTACTGATGACCAGCAACACCACCGACGTCAGAGTGATCAGGACCGTCCTGGAGGAGTGAGGGAGTAGAATTGCATTAGTTTCCTGTTAGTTACCTGGGTCACTCCACAGATTTACTAATTACCACTTAATTAGTCCATTTGTTACGACAGAGAACGATAATGTGTCTTCTGCTCATTTCTCTAAAGTACACCACAGCAATAGAATACTAAGAGGACCTCAACATAGGTGTATGTAAATATCGATGTTGTTTAATAATTCTCTTGGGTATCATTTGATGTTTATCTGTGGGTTATTGACTTTGGATTTAGCAAACTCTATATTTTGCTCTTCTTTGTACTTGTTTCAATGTCATTCAGTCATTCAGTAATTATTACGTTGGTGTTGTGTGGGTTTTTCCATCCCCATGGTAACTGGCTGCATTTCCGATAGCTCGCGCCAAGCCATCATATCATGTTTCAAATGTTATGAGACACAGTTTGGTTTTTACAATTCTAAAGTGGATTATTTTCAGCACTGTGATTTAGCAAGATTAATTGCTGCATAATGTCAAGATACATTCCTCAACATATTCATCAATCATACTTTCTCCTCAGTATTTGAGATGATGGCTCGTCAGAGTACAAATTGATTGCGACAGTCAGACTGGGGGCATCCATCAATAAGACAAAGGCTTCCAAAGTAGCCACGGAGACTATAGGTATCTCCTTTGAATCTTAATAGAGGAACAATCAATTGAAGAATGTGTATTTGAACTTCAATGTATTTTCATTCCAAAACTCTATATATCAATTTGCAGAAATGCTTTTATTATTTAAAGAAATTCTGAAATATATTGGTGTGTTTTTCACTATCTAATCATAGCATGGGGTTGTTCAATGACAGACATGTATTTGTTTAAAATCTATCACTTGATGGTTGGATTTCAGAGAGATATATAATCATGCTTTTTTGCAAAACGCTATATATGCACCTCCGTCTCAGAGAAATAAGTAGTACTGCACGCACATGTAAAAAATAACAACATTTTTTATGAAGAAATGTACAAATTATTAAATTGTGACATCAATAAATATATATTTTTATAATTAAATTAAATTAAATTTAATCTGTATGTAAAACATTTCCATTTAACATTTTAGTTATTTAGCAGAGGCTCTTATCCAGAGCGACTTACAGTAAGTTCATTCATCTTAAGACAGCTAGGAGAGACAACCACATATCACAGTCAAATATACAGGATACTAACATTCCATTCCAGCTAAACAATGGATGTACAGTCGTGGCCAAAAGTTTTGAGAATGACACAAGTATTGGTCTCCACAACCTTTGCTGCCTCAGTGATGATGATGGCAATTTGCATATACTCCAGAATGTCATGAAGAGTGATCAGATGAATTGCAAAGTCCCTCTTTGCCATGAAAATGAACTTAATCCCCAAAAAACATTTCCACTGCATTTCAGCCCTGCCACAAAAGGACCAGCTGCCATCATAATCAGTGATTGTCTCGTTAACACAGGTGAGAGTGTTGACGAGGACAAGGCTGGAGATCACTCTGTCATGCTGATTGAGTCAGAATAACAGACTGGAAGCTTTAAAAGGAGTGTGGTGCTTGAAATCAATCATTTTTCTTCCTCTGTCAACCATGGTTATCTGAAAGGAAACACGTGCCGTCATCTTTGCTTTGCACAAAAAGGGCTTCACAGGCAAGGATATTGCTGCTGGTAAGATGGCACCTTAATCAACCATTTATCGGATAATCAAGAACTTCAAGGAGAGAGGTTCAATTGTTGTGAAGAAGGCGTCAGGGCGCCCAAGAAAGTCCAGCAAGCACCAGGACCGTCTCCTAATGTTGATTCAGATGCGGGATCGGGGCACCACCAGTGCAGAGCTTGCTCAGGAATGGCAGCAGGCAGGTGTGAGTGCATCTGCACGCACAGTGAGGCAAAGACTTTTGGAGGATGGCCTGGTGTCAAGAAGGGCAGCAAAGAAGCCACTTCTCTCCAGGAAAAACATCAGGGACAGACTGATATTCTGCAAAAGGTACAGGGATTGGACTGTTGAGGACTGGGGTAGAGTCATTTTCTCTGATGAATCCCCTTTCCGATTGTTTGGGCCATCCAGAAAACACCTTGTCTGGAGAAGACAAGGTGAGCGCTACCTTCAGTCCTGTGTCATTGCTTCTAACCCAAAGGAGTGGGCTCACTCACAATTTTGCCTAAGAACACAGCCATGAATAAAGAATGGTACCAACACATCCTCAGAGAGCAACTTCTCCCAACCATCCAAGAACAGTTTGGTGACGACCAATGCCTTTTCCAGCATGATGGAGCACCTTGCCATAAGGCAAAAGTGATAACTAAGTGGCTCGGGGAACAAAACATCGACATTTTGGGTCCATGGCCAGGAAACTCCCCAGAACTAAGTGGCTGTACTGTATAGCGTTTTGCAAAAAAAAATTAAAAATTCTAAAATCTATGTATTAAAAATCTGAGAACAGTAATATTTTACACACAAGAAGGTACCCATAAGAAATCATTTCAGATTAAGAAACATAAATGTGAAAAATTGGTGGATATAGCGTTTTGGAAATAAACACTTCATATCGAACCACTCAGACAATACCACACTGCTTCAACAGTGTGGTTGAAGCAGTGTGGTTTCTACATAACATAAGCTCAAATATCCCTGTCCTTGAAATGACCCTAGTGTCCTATGTCCTGTTCAATAACCACTAGAGCATTAGGGGCATGAAAAAGGGCATCAACCTGTAATGTTTGACTGACAGTAGCGAACCACATTCATGCTGACCTGTTGGAGTGACTGTGTGATATATCTAGGCCATTGATCGCTCCCTTGTGATGAGCATTATTGGACACAATGTAACAGCTTGATCGGGTCATTGCCCTTGCTCTGGCTCAGTGAGGTAAAGACAGTGTGTGTGTGTGTGTGAGTGTGTAAAGGCAGGGGTATAGCTGGCCCTGTGACCTTGCTGTGTCCATTGATTTCCTCTGCCTGTTCTTCTAATTAAAGGTGCTAACACTGAGCAGAGGAAGATTAACAGACCTATTGACTCTGTGTGTAACTGTATAACCCCTAGTGGTTAAGAGCGTCGTGTCAGTAATCAAATTTACACTGGTTTGAATCCCCGAGCCGGCAAAGTGGAAAAATGTGCTGTTATGCCCTTGAGAAAGGAAGTTAACCCTCAACAACAACTGCTCCCTGGGCGCCGATTACGTGGACGTCGATTAAGGCAGCCCCCTGAACCTCTCTGATTCAGAGGAAGACACATTTTGGTTGAATGCATTCAGTTGTACAACTGACTAGGTATCCTCTTTCCCTTCACACCTCCCATCCACACAGGGCTTTGTCTGAATATTTTTTATTTAATCTTTATTTTACTAGGCAAGTCAGTTAAGAACAAATTCTTATTTACAATGACTGCCTAGGAACAGTGGGTTAACTGCCTTGTTCAGGGGCAGAACGACAGATTTTTGTTTACCTTGCCAGCTCGGGGATTCGATCCAGCAACCTTTCGGTTATGGGCCCAACGCTATAACCACTCGGAAACCTCCAGTCCCTACATGAATACCCATACATGAATAAATTAATGAATGCTAATGAATACTAGCACCCACACACTCATGAAACCTAGCACCCACACACACTCATGAACACTAGCACCCACCCACACACCCATGAACCCTAGCACCCACACACTCATGAACACTAGCATACACACACTCATGAACCCTTGAACCCACACATATACTCATGAACCCTAGCACCCACACACATACTCATTAACCCTAGCACACACACACACTCATGAACCCTAGCAATAACACACTCATGAAACCTAGCAACCACACACACACACACACACACACACACACACTCATGAACCCTAGCACCCACACACACACTCATGAACCCTAGCACCCACACACACACACTCATGTACCATAGCACCAACACACACACTCATGAACCCTAGCACCCACACAAAAACTCATGAACCTTAGCACCCACACACACAATCATGAACCCTAGCATCCACACACTCATGAACCCTTGCACCCACACACACACTCATGAAACCTAGCACCCATCCACTCATGAACCCTAGCACCCACCAACACACTCATGAACCCTAGCACCCACCCACATACTCATGAACCCTAGCACCCACACACATACTCATGAACCCTAGCACCCACACCCTCATGAACCCTAGCACCCAGACACACACTCATGAACCTTAGCACCCACACACACACACACACACACACACTCATGAACCCTAACACCAACCCACACATTCATAATCCCAAGCACCCACACACTCATGAACCCTAGCACCCACACCCTCATGAACACTAGCACCCACACATTCATGAATCCTAGCACCCACACACACACTCATGAATCCTAGCACCCACACACACACACTCATGAACCCTAGCACACACACACACACTCATGAACCCGAGCACCCACACCCTCATGAACCCTAGTACCCACACCCTCATGAACCCTAGCACCCACACACATAAAATGAACCCTATCACCCACCCACTCATTAACCTGAGCACCCACACCCTCATGAACCCTAGCACCCACACCCCCATGAACCCTAGTATCCACACGCTCATGAACCCTAGCACCCACACACACACTCATGAACCATAGCACCAACACACACACTCATGAACCCTAGCATCCAAACACATACTCATGAATCCTAGCACCCACACACATACTCTTGAACCCTAGCACCCACACACACCCTCATGAACCCTAGTACCCACACCCTCATGAACCCTAACACCAACCCACACATTCATAATCCCAATTACCCACACACATACTCATGATCCCTAGCACCCACCCACTCATGAACCCTAGCACCCACCCACACACTCATGAAACCTAGCACCCACCCACACACTCATTATCCCATTAACCCAACCACACACTCATGAATTCTAGCACACATATACTCATGAACCCTAGCACCCACACACATACTCATGAAACCTAGCACCCACAAACTCATGAACACTAGCACCCAACAACAAACTCATGAACCCTAGCACCCACCCACAGACCCATGAACCCAAGCACCCACACACTCATGAAACCTAGCACCCACACACTCATGAACCCTAGCACTCAAACACGCATGAACACTAGCAACCACACCCTCATGAACACTACGACCCACACACTCATGAACCAAAGCACCCACACACACTCATGAATCCTAGCACCCACACACTCATGAATCCTAGCACACACACCCACACACACACTCATGAATCCTAGCACCCACACACATACTCATGAACCCTATCATCCACCCACTCATTAACCTGAGCACCCACACATTCATGAACCCTAGCACCCACACACTCATGAATCCTAGCACCCACACACACATACTCATGAACCCTATCACCCACACCCTCATGAACTCTAGCACCCACAAACTCATGAATCCTAGCACCCACACACATACTCATGAACCCTAGCACTCAAACACGCATGAACACTAGCAACCACACCCTCATGAACACTACGACCCACACACTCATGAACCAAAGCACCCACACACACTCATGAATCCTAGCACCCACACACTCATGAACCCTATCACCCACACCCTCATGAACTCTAGCACCCACAAACTCATGAATCCTAGCACCCACACACATACTCATGAACCCTAGCACCCACACACATACTCATGAACCCTAGCACCCACACACATACTCTTGAACCCTAGCACCCACACACATACTCTTGAACCCTAGCACCCACACACATACTCATGAACCCTAGCACCCACACACATACTCTTGAACCCTAGCACCCACACACAAACTCTTGAACCCTAGCACCAACACATACTCATGAACCCTAGCACCCACACACACCCACATGAACCCTAGTACCCATACCGTCATGAACCCTAGTACCCACACACATACTCATGAACCCTAGCACCCACACACATACTCGTGAACCCTATCACCCAAACACCCACTCATGAACCCTAGCACCCACACACTCATGAACCCTAGCACCCACACACACACACAAGAACCATAGCACCCACACAAATACTCATGAACCCTAGCACCCACCCACTCATGAACCATAGCACCCACCCACACACTCATCAACCCATGCACCCATACACTCACTCATGAACCCTAGTACCCACACCCTCATTAACCCTAGCACCCACACACATACCCATGAACCCTAGCACCCACACACATACTTATGAACCCTAGCACCCACCCACTCATGAACCCTAGCACCTAAACACACACACTCATGAACCATAGCATCCACACACACTCATGAACCCTAGCACCCACCCACACACTCATTATCCCACGCACCCACCCACACACTCATTAACCCTAGCACCCACCCCCACATTCATCAACCCTAGCACCCACATACATATTCATGAACCCTAGCACCCATCCACTCATGAACCCTAGCACCCACCAACACACTCATGAACCCTAGCACCCACTCACATACTAATGAACCCTAGCACCCACACATATACTCATGAACCCTAGCACCCACACACACACACTCATGAACCCTAACACCAACCCACACATTCATAATCCCAATTACCCACACACATACACATGATCCTAGCACCCACACTCTCATGAACCCTAGCACCCACCCACTCATGAACCCTAGCACCCACCCACACACTCATGAAACCTAGCACCCACCCACACACTCATTATCCCATTAACCCAACCACACACTCATGAACCCTAGCAACCACACACATACTCATGAACCCTAGGACCCACAAACTCATGAACACTAGCACCCAACAACACACTCATGAACCCTAGCACCCACCCACTCATGAACCCTAGCACCCATCCAAACACTCATGAAACCTAGCACCCACCCACACACTCATTATCCCATGCACCCAACCACACACTCATAAACCCTAGCACACACACACCCATGAGCCCTAGCACCCACACACATACTCATGAACCCTAGCACCCACACAAACAATCATGAGCCTTAGCACCCACACAAAAACTCATGAACCCTAGCACCCACACACACACACTCATAAACACTAGAACGCACACACTCATGAACCCTAGCACTCACACACTCATGAACCCTAGCACCCACACACACATGAACCATAGCACCCACACACACATGAACCCTAGCACCCACACCCTCATGAATCCTAGCACCCACACACTCATGAACCCTAGCACCCACACCCTCATGAACCCTAGCACGCACTCATGAACCACACCCTCATGAAACCTAGCACCCACACCATCATGAAATCTAGCACCGACACACTCATGAACCCTAGCACTCAAACACGAATGAAGCCAAGCACCCACACACTCATGAACCCTAAGACCCTCACACTCATGAACCCTAGCAACCACACACTCTTGAACACTAGCACCTACACAATCATGAACCCTAACACCCACACACACACTCATGAACCCTATCACCCACATACACACTCATGAACCCTATAACCAACACACACACACACACACACTCATGAACCCAAGCACCCACACATGAACCCAAACACCCACACACACTCATGAACCCTAGCACAAACACACTCATGAACCCTAGCACACACACACAATTATGAACCCTAGCACCCACATACACATTCATGAACCATAGAACCCACACAAACACTCATGAACCTTAGCACCCACGCACTCATGAACCCTAGCTCATACACACACACACACTCATGCACCCTAACCCGCACACACTCATGAATCCTAGCACTCACACCCTCATGAACCCTAGCACCCACACCCTCATGAATCCTAGCACCCACACACTCATGAACCCTAGCACTCAAACACGCATGAATCCTAGCACCCACCTGAAAACTAGCACCCACACAATCATGAACCAAAGCACCCACACTCATGAATCCTAGCACCCACACACTCATGAATCCTAGCACCCACACACACACTCATGAACCCTAGCACCCACACACTCATGAACCAGAGCAACCACACCCTCAAGAACCCTAGTACCCACACCCTCATGAACCCTAGCACCCACACACATACTCATGAACCCTATCACCCACCCACTCATTAACCTGAGCACCCACACACACTCATGAACCAAAGCACCCACACACACTCATGAACCCTAGCACCCACACACTCATGAATCCTAGCACCCACACACATACTCATGAACACTATCACCCACACCCTCATGAACCCTAGCACCCACACACTCATTAACCCTAGTATCCACACCCTCATGAACCCTAGCACCCACACATACACACACTCATGAACCCTAGCAACCACCCACACACTCATCAACCCATGCACCCACACAATCACTCATGAACCCTAGTACCCACACCCTCATTAACCCTAGCACCCACAAACACACATGAACCCTAGCACCCACACACATACTTATGAACCCTAGCACCCACCCACTCATGAACCATAGCACCCAACCACACACTCATGAACCCTAGCACCCACCCACACACTCATGAAACCTAGCACCCACCCACACATACTCATTAACCCTAGCACCCACCCACTCATGAACCCTAGCACCCACCCACTCATGAACCCTAGCACCCACACACACAAACATGAACCTTAGCACCCACACACATACTCATGAACACTATCACCCACCCACTCATGAACCATAGCACCCACCCACACACTCATGAACCCTAGCACCCACCCACACACTCATGAACCCTAGCACCCAACCACAAACTCATGAACCCTGGCACCCACATACTCATGAACCCTAGCACCCACACACTCAAGAACCCTAGCACCCCCACACACACACACTTACGAACCCTAGCACCCACACACTCATGAACCCTAGCACCCACACACACACACACACACACACTCATGAACCTAGCACCCACACACACACACGAACACCATCACCCACCCACTCATGAACCATAGCACCCACCCACACACTCATGAACCCTAGCACCCACCCACACACTCATGAACCCTAGCACCCAACCACACACTCATGAACCCTAGCACCCAACCACACACTCATGAACCCTAGCACCCACACACTCATGAACCCTAGCACCCACACACACACACACACTTACGAACCCTAGCACCCACACACTCATGAACCCTAGCACCCACACACACACACACACACACACACACACACACACACACACACACACACACACACACACACTCATGAACCCTAGCACCCACACACACACTCATGAACCCTAGCACCCACACACACACACATGAACCCTAGCACCCACACACATGAACCCTAGCACCCACACACATACTCATGAACACTAGCTCATACACACACACACTCATGAACCCTAACCCGCACACACTCATGAACCCTAACCCGCACACACTCATGAACCCTAGCACTCACACCCTCATGAACCCTAGCACCCACACCCTGATGAATCCTAGCACCCACACACTCATGAACCCTAGCACTCAAACACGCATGAATCCTAGCACCCACCTGAACACTAGCACCCACACATCATGAACCAAAGAACCCACACACACTCATGAATCCTAGCACCCACACACACTCATGAATCCTAGCACCCACACACACACTCATGAACCCTAGCACCCACACATACACTCATGAACCCGAGCACCCACACCCTCAAGAACCCTAGTACCCACACCCTCATGAACCCTAGCACCCACACACTCATTAACCCTAGTATCCACACCCTCATGAACCCTAGCACCCACACACATACTCATGAACCCTAGCACCCACACACATACTCATGAACCCTAGCACCCACACACATACTCTTGAACCCTAGTACCCACACACATACTCTTGAACCCTAGCACCCACACACAAACTCTTGAACCCTAGCACCCACACACATACTCATGAACCCTAGTACCCACACACATACTCTTGAACCCTAGCACCCACACACAAACTCTTGAACCCTAGCACCCACACACATACTCATGAACCCTAGCACCCACACATACACTCATGAACCCGAGCACCCACACCCTCAAGGACCATAGTACCCACACCCTCATGAACCCTAGCACCCACACACATACTCATGAACCCTATAACCCACCCACTCATTAACCTGAGCACCCACACACACTCATGAACCAAAGCACCCACACACACTCATGAACCCTAGCACCCACACACTCATGAATCCTAGCACCCACACACATACTCATGAACACTATCACCCACACCCTCATGAACCCTAGCACCCACACACTCATTAACCCTAGTATCCACACCCTCATGAACCCTAGCACCCACACACATACTCATGAACCCTAGCACCCACACACATACTCATGAACCCTAGCACCCACACACATACTCTTGAACCCTAGTACCCACACACATACTCTTGAACCCTAGCACCCACACACACACACTCATGAACCCTAGCACCCACACACACCCACATGAACCCTAGAACCCACACCCTCATGAACCCTAGCATACACACACATACTCATGAACCCTAGCACCCACACACATACTCATGAACCCTATCACCCAAACTCACACTCATGAAACCTAGCACCCACACATACACACACTCATGAACCCTAGCAACCACCCACACACTCATCAACCCATGCACCCACACACTCACTCATTAACCCTAGCACCCACACACATACTCATGAACCCTAGCACCCACAAACACACATGAACCCTAGCACCCACCCACTCATGAACCATAGCACCCACCCACACACTCATGAACCATAGCACCCACCCACACACTCATGAACCTAGCACCCACCCACACACTCATGAACCCTAGCACCCACACACACACTCATGAACCCTAGCACCCACACACACACACACACACATGAACCCTAGCACCCACACACATACTCATGAACCCTAGCACCCACCCACTCATGATCCCTAGCACCCAAACACACACTCATGAACCATAGCACCCACACACTCATGAACCATAGCACCCACACACACTCATGAACCCTAGCACCCACCCACACACTCATGAAACCTAGCACCCACCCACACATACTCATTAACCCTAGCACCCACCCACTCATGAACCCTAGCACCCACACACACAAACATGAACCCTAGCACCCACACACATACTCATGAACACTATCACCCACCCACTCATGAACCATAGCACCCACCCACACACTCATGAACCCTAGCACCCACCCACACACTCATGAACCCTAGCACCCAACCACACACTCATGAACCCTAGCACCCACATACTCATGAACCCTAGCACCCACACACTCATGAACCCTAGCACCCACACACACACACACTTACGAACCCTAGCACCCACACACTCATGAACCCTAGCACCCACACACACACACACACACACACACACACACACACACACACACACTCATGAACCCTAGCACCCACACACACACACGAACACCATCACCCACCCACTCATGAACCATAGCACCCACCCACACACTCATGAACCCTAGCACCCACCCATACACTCATTAACCCTAGCACCCAACCACACACTCATGAACCCTAGCACCCACATACTCATGAACCCTAGCACCCACACACTCATGAACCCTAGCACCCACACACACACACACACTTACGAACCCTAGCACCCACACACTCATGAACCCTAGCACCCACACACACACAAACACTCATGAACCCTAGCACCCACACACACACTCATGAAACCTAGCACCACACACACACACACACATGAACCCTAGCACCCACACACATGAACCCTAGCACCCACACACATACTCATGAACCATAGCACCCACCCAAACACTCATGAACCCTAGCACCCACCCACACACTCATGAACGCTAGCACCCAAACACACTCATGAACCATAGCACCCACACACACTCATGAACCCTAGCACCCACCCACACACTCATGAACCCTAGCACCCACCCACACACTCATGAAACCTAGCAACTACACACCCACTCATGAGCCATAGCACCCACCCAAACACTCATGAACCCTAGCACCCACCCACACACTCATGACCGCTAGCACCCAAACACACACTCATGAACCATAGCACCCACACACACTCATGAACCCTAGCACCCACCCACACACTCATGAACCCTAGCACCCAACCACACACTCATGAACCCTAGCACCCACATACTCATGAACCCTAGCACCCACACACTCATGAACCCTAGCACCCACACACACACACACTTACGAACCCTAGCACCCACACACTCATGAACCCTAGCACCCACACACACACACACACACACACACACACACACACACACACACACTCATGAACCCTAGCACCCACACACACACACGAACACCATCACCCACCCACTCATGAACCATAGCACCCACCCACACACTCATGAACCCTAGCACCCACCCATACACTCATTAACCCTAGCACCCAACCACACACTCATGAACCCTAGCACCCACATACTCATGAACCCTAGCACCCACACACTCATGAACCCTAGCACCCACACACACACACACACTTACGAACCCTAGCACCCACACACTCATGAACCCTAGCACCCACACACACACAAACACTCATGAACCCTAGCACCCACACACACACTCATGAAACCTAGCACCACACACACACACACACATGAACCCTAGCACCCACACACATGAACCCTAGCACCCACACACATACTCATGAACCATAGCACCCACCCAAACACTCATGAACCCTAGCACCCACCCACACACTCATGAACGCTAGCACCCAAACACACTCATGAACCATAGCACCCACACACACTCATGAACCCTAGCACCCACCCACACACTCATGAACCCTAGCACCCACCCACACACTCATGAAACCTAGCAACTACACACCCACTCATGAGCCATAGCACCCACCCAAACACTCATGAACCCTAGCACCCACCCACACACTCATGACCGCTAGCACCCAAACACACACTCATGAACCATAGCACCCACACACACTCATGAACCCTAGCACCCACCCACACACTCATGAAACCTAGCACCCACCCACACACTCATCAACCCTAGCACCCACATACATACTCATGAACCCTAGCACCCACCCACTCATGAACCCTAGCACCCACCCACACACTCATGAACCCATGCACCCACACACATACTCATGAACCCTATCACCCACACGCTCATGATCCCTAGCACCCACACCCTCATGAACCCTAGTACCCACACCCTAATAAACCCTAGCACCCACACACATACTCATGAACCCTAGCACCCACCCACACACACACTCATGAACTCTAGCACCCACACACACACACATGAACCCTAGCACCCACACACATACTCATGAACCCTAGCACCCACGCACTCATGAACCATAGCACCCACCCACACACTCATGAACCCTAGCACCCACCCACATACTCATGAACCCTAGCACCCACGCACTCATGAACCATAGCACCCACCCACACATCTCATGAACCCTAACACCCAAACACACACTCATGAACCCTAGCACCCACCCACACACTCATGAACCCTAGCACCCACCCACACACTCATCAACCCTAGCACCCACATACATACTCATGAACCCTAGCACCCATCCACTCATGAACCCTAGCACCCACCCACACACTCATGAACCCTAGCACCCACACACACACACACACACACACACACACACACATGAACCCTAGCACCCAAACACACACACTCATGAACCCTAGCACCCACACACACACACATGAACCCTAGCACCCACACACATACTCATGAACCCTAGCACCCACCCACTCATGAACCATAGCACCAACCCACACACTCATGAACCCTAGTACCCACCCACACACTCATGAACGCTAGCACCCAAACACACTCATGAACCCTAGCACAAACACACTCATGAACCCTATCACCCACACACACACTCATGAACCCTAGCACCCACACATACACACACACACATGAACCCTAGCACCCACACACACACTCATGAACCCTAGCACCCACACACTCATGAACCATAGCACCCACCCACACACTCATGAACTCTAGCACCCACCCACACTCATGAACCCTAGCACCCAAACACAGTCATGAACCCTAGCACCCACCCACACACTCAAGAAACCTAGCACCCACCCACACACTCATTAACCCTAGCACCCACCCACACACTCATGAACCCTAGCACCGACCCACACACTCATGAAACCTAGCACCCAACCACACACTCATGAACCCTAGCACCCACATACTCATGAACCCTAGCACCCACATACTCATGAACCCTAGCACCCACACACTCATGAACCCTAGCACCCACTCACACACTCACGAACCCTAGCACCCACACACACACTCATGAACGCTAGCACCCAAACAAACACCCATAAACCATAGCACCCACACACACTCATGAACCCTAGCACCCACCCACACACTCATGAACCCTAGCACCCACCCACACACTCATGAAACCTAGCAACTACACACCCACTCATGAGCCATAGCACCCACCCAAACACTCATGAACCCTAGCACCCACCCACACACTCATGAACGCTAGCACCCAAACACACTCATGAACCCTAGCACAAACACACTCATGAACCCTATCACCCACACACACACTCATGAACCCTAGCACCCACACATACACACACACACATGAACCCTAGCACCCACACACACTCATGAACCCTAGCACCCACACACTCATGAACCATAGCACCCACCCACACACTCATGAACTCTAGCACCCACCCACACTCATGAACCCTAGCACCCAAACACAGTCATGAACCCTAGCACCCACCCACACACTCAAGAAACCTAGCACCCACCCACACACTCATTAACCCTAGCACCCACCCACACACTCATGAACCCTAGCACCGACCCACACACTCATGAAACCTAGCACCCAACCACACACTCATGAACCCTAGCACCCACATACTCATGAACCCTAGCACCCACATACTCATGAACCCTAGCACCCACACACTCATGAACCCTAGCACCCACTCACACACTCACGAACCCTAGCACCCACACACACACTCATGAACGCTAGCACCCAAACAAACACCCATAAACCATAGCACCCACACACACTCATGAACCCTAGCACCCACCCACACACTCAGGAACCCTAGCACCCACCCACACACTCATGAAACCTAGCAACTACACACCCACTCATGAGCCATAGCACCCACCCAAACACTCATGAACCCTAGCACCCACCCACACACTCATGACCGCTAGCACCCAAACACACACTCATGAACCATAGCACCCACACACACTCATGAACCCTAGCACCCACCCACACACTCATGAACGCTAGCACCCAAACAAACACCCATAAACCATAGCACCCACACACACTCATGAACCCTAGCACCCACCCACACACTCATGAACCCTAGCACCCACCCACACACTCATGAAACCTAGCAACTACACACCCACTCATGAGCCATAGCACCCACCCAAACACTCATGAACCATAGCACCCACACACACTCATGAACCCTAGCACCCACCCACACACTCATGAACCCATGCACCCACACACTCACTCATGAACCCTAGCACCCACAAACATACTCATGAACCCTATCACCCACACCCTCATGATCCCTAGCACCCACACCCTCATGAACCCTAGTACCCACACCCTAATAAACCCTAGCACCCACACACATACTCATGAACCCTAGCACCCACCCACACACACACTCATGAACCCTAGCACCCACACACATACTCATGAACCCTAGCACCCACGCACTCATGAACCATAGCACCCACCCACACACTCATGAACCCTAGCACCCACCCACATACTCATGAACCCTAGCACCCACGCACTCATGAACCATAGCACCCACCCACACACTCATGAACCCTAGCACCCACCCACACACTCATGAACCCTAACACCCAAACACACACTCATGAACCCTAGCACCCACCCACACACTCATGAACCCTAGCACCCACCCACACACTCATGAAACCTAGCACCCACCCACACACTCATCAACCCTAGCACCCACATACATACTCATCACCCCTAGCACCCACATACATACTCATGAACCCTAGCACCCATCCACTCATGAACCCTAGCACCCACCCACACACTCATGAACCCTAGCACCCACACATACACACACACACACACACACACACACACACGAACCCTAGCACCCAAACACACACACTCATGAACCCTAGCACCCACACACATGAACCCTAGCACCCACACACATACTCATGAACCCTAGCACCCACCCACTCATGAACGCTAGCACCCAAACACACTCATGAACCCTAGTACCCACCCACTCATGAACCCTATCACCCACACACACACTCATGAACCCTAGCACCCACACATACACACACACATGAACCCTAGCACCCACACACACTCATGAACCCTAGCACCCACACACTCATGAACCATAGCACCCACCCACACACTCATGAACTCTAGCACCCACCCACACTCATGAACCCTAGCACCCAAACACACAGTCATGAACCCTAGCACCCACCCACACACTCATGAAACCTAGCACCCACCCACACACTCATGAACCCTAGCACCGACCCACACTCATGAAACCTAGCACCCAACCACACACTCATGAACCCTAGCACCCACACACTCATGAACCCTAGCACCCACACACTCATGAACCCTAGCACCCACACACTCATGAAACCTAGCACCCAACCACACACTCATGAACCCTAGCACCCACACACTCATGAACCCTAGCACCCACACACTCATGAACCCTAGCACCCACACACTCATGAACCCTAGCACCCACTCACACACTCACGAACCCTAGCACCCACACACACATACTCATGAACCCTAGCATACACACAGGTGATAAACACACACACACACGCACTGATCTTGCTCAGAGGCAGCATATTGTATGCATTAGACTGGAGACAGAACCTACCAGAAGAGGATTATCCTGTGGTTGCCTTGTTTCCAGAACCTTCTGGCAGCTTTGCCCCAGTCTGGGTAGTGCTGGTCCTGGAGCATCATGTCAGTGACCTGGGAAAGACCCAGGTTATGTTACCACATAATATATGTGAGGGAGAAATATACTAACATGCTGTGGGTTGACAGTACATCAACAATAAAAGTAATCTAAGTACTTTTCTTTGATCAACATCAATTTCCATTTAGAGGATTGTATGCACAACCACGCAAATCCAGACTTTAGGAATAGGTACTTCATTAAGGCGAGGGTATATTTTGAATAGGCCACATCTCCGTCTATCGGATATAGTGGAGAAGGATTTGGTTGAGAAAAAAAATCATTTTAATCTTTATGGCATGAGCAGTGCTGCAAAAACAGCCGTTTCCTGCTCACTCATCTAGCGATGACACATTCTGAAATATCTGTTCTGTCGAGGAGAAGGAGACACACAGAGGTCATCTTTAAAGTGCCTTGTTGAATTAATCGAATGTAAAAACCCAGAGAGTAATGTCTGGATTCAGCAGTTTGCCTTGCCCGTCCTTGCTCTAACTCTCTCTTCCTCCTCTATATCCACTCTCTCTTCCCTCTCCTCTCTCTCCCTCTATCCCTCCCCTCTCTCTCCCTCTATCCCTCCCTCTCTCTCTCTCCTCCCTCTCTCTGCAGTGTGTACAGTAGAATACTAATGGAAACTCTGAAGAAGCTTGTCAAGTTTTCTCCCTGTGGGTGTTGTGTCAAACTCCTTTCTCTTCCACCACAGGCAGTCCAATCCCAGATCCCAGCGGAGCTCCATCCTCTCTTTATGTTGACAAATGAACAGGGATGGGCTGGTGTAGTGGCACCCCTCACGGTCTCTGCTCTACTCTACGCTACTCCACTCCTCGCTGTGCCGCTATGTTTCGCTGTGTTTCCTGTGACCTCGTCTCTGTTCCTGGTGCGAAGACTATAAAGACTCATTCCACTGTCTCTGTTCCTGGTGCTAAGACTATAAAGACACATTCCACTGTCTCTGTTCCTGGTGCTAAGACTATAAAGACACATTCCACTGTCTCTGTTCCTGGTGCTAAGACTATAAAGACACATTCCACTGTATCTGTGTTTATATTGTAGTTACTGCTAGTCAGTGTTAGGCTTCTACAGGCTACAAATGGTTGTTCTCTCACCATCCACGCAGTCACAAAGTCCCCCATCCACGTCCCCACTGCTGCAATCTTCATGAAGCTCTCATTCCTGATACCCATGTACTCTGTCACCATGTGAGGCCTAGAAAGAGAGGGGGGGGAGATAAAGAGAGAGAGAGAGACAGGGGCAGAAAGGGAAAGGAGAGAGGTAGAGGAGGGAGGGAGGGAGGAAATGGAGGAGAGTCAAGAGAAAATAGGAGAAACAGAAAATGGGCACTGTGGTTGCTAAGTGTCATGATGCTAACTGTCAGATCCCATCCATATCAAGCTGGCCCTGTGAAAACAGTGTGTGGCAGGAGTCTCTACCGTCGAGGGGCCCTCAGGGTTGTAAACAATTTACACTGAACTGCTGTGAAATGTATTCAACAATACCATTAAATTTGGCACCCTAACCTACCTCCTTAATTTTTATGAAATATCTTTCCATTTTGCAAATTCATACCAGTGTCTAGGTGAAATTAAATCAGCATTATCCAAAAGCATGAGACGACACTGTTACTTGGCGACCGGCACCATTCCTGATACACAGGGCACGGAGGAAGCCATTTAAGGTATACGGCTAGTCTTTGGTGCAGGGAAAAAGACGGCGTGCAGTCCTAGTTTCCCATCCTCTATCTCCTCTTGTAGGTAGAGACGGGATGGGAGGCTTTTGTTCAGGGACTTCAGTCATTTTCCACTGGGAGAAACTGGGTCACAAGCCTTGTCTATGCAACTATCTACCCACCGCTCCTGAAAGAGGAGAAGAAAAGAGGGATGAGGGAGGGAGGGTGTTTGATCTCCTGGCAGCGTCTTAGAAGCTGTGGAGCAGATGAGCCTCCTCCCTCCCTCCCTCCCCGCCTCTTCTCCCTCTCCTCCCCCACCCCCGACAGGTCACTGCCTCATGAATAGAATAGATGGGCATGAATATGGCTCTGTAGGTTTTTCAATGGGTCGTTTCTGAAGTCAATAGCTCCACTCACCCTTGTTTGGCTCTGTGGCTGTTTTCCAACCTGCCACACAATACCCATGAAATATTTCTTAGGCTTTGTGGACAGAGGCATCTGGAAAATGACAACCACGCCCGTTTTATGCATTTATTAAATATGTTGTTAGTGTTTACAGTGACTGTGAATGAAAATACAACGAACCACACTTTCAAACCAGTATAGGATTATCCCATTATATCCTATTAGGCTGAGCTTAGTCAGGTTTAAATGAAAGCTAATAGGCATTCATTTCCCATGAATGATAATTGCTCCACCCTTTTATCGCCCATTCACTCATAAATCCCCTTATTAACAAAGCATAATAAAGACTTGAAGATGGACCTGGGGCCGAACTGCCATTATTAGCTATGACAAACCAATAAACCCTAGTGGCACTTGTTTTCTTCTGTTCTTTGAAGTCATGAAAATTAGTTTGTTTTGAAAAATAATGGTAGGCAGATGTATTAATTATGATAGGGTGTGCTATAATTCGGACGGACAGACAGACAGACAGACAGACAGACAGACAGACAGACAGACAGACAGACAGACAGACCTATATCTAAAAATACATTGCATAGTATGGGTGGTTGGCTACATATGTACACTATACATTGGTGGATTAGTGCGCAGGGTTTAATTACAGATAAATGCACGTATTGCACATTTGATATACTAAAAGCAATGAAAAAAGATACAACTGATAGGATACTAATATGCATTCCTGACTGAATGACTACGTAAATTCAGTCCAATAATTACTTACAATATTGCATGTGATATGATATAACAACTGTACATGAATATGTATATACAGACCTGAATGAATAAATAAGTACTGAATGAATGAGTGACTACAGACCAGTTACTCACGGATGGATGCATAATTGTTAAACTAGGTCCTAACACCCCAACAGTTCCAGGTCTATGTTGCCGACGTCACGGCACCCCGGTGAGGCATTACATTTCTTCCTAGCCATAACTTTGTCATACTTTTCATACTGCGCATGCTCTGTGTAGTCTGAAGCTAAAAGTGATGACAGAGTAAAAATGCTACTGTCCTGTCTCCTATAATCTATTACAAACCACTGACCCTAAATAGCACCTGTTTTCTTGTTCCTGTATCGATAGTCTCTCTCTGTAGTCATGAACATAGACAGTTTGTTAAAAAATAAATCCTATGGCATCAATAATCTATTCACTAGGCCTCTGTGACAGGGCTTCATTAATGGTGACTTATCACCTTGCTTCGCCCGCAAATAAAAAGAACCTTGATTAGAATGGGGATTTATACCTGGATTAAGTTAGTTAGATGCTCAGCAGCTTGGCCCCGATCCAGTTGCCTAGGAGATCCCACAGGGAGTCGTTTACCTGCCGCAAAATTATAATCGATAGGCCTGGAAACACTGTATAGCCCCAGCTTAGCCTTAAAGGTCCAACGCTGACATTTTTATCTCAATATCAAGCAAGAATTGTAGGACTGTCTGGGAGTGGTCCGAGTAGTGAAGGGAAAACTGAAAATTTGCTGTTAGGCTATTGGCAGAGAGGTTTGGAACTCTTTCTTATTGTCAAGCCTAAATAAGTTCAGCAGAAAAATGTGCTTAACAAGTCACATAATAAGTTGCACTCTGTGTGCAATAATAGTGTTTAACATGATTTTGGAATGACTACCTCATCTCTGTACTCCACACAAACAATTATCTGTAAGGTCCCTCAGTCGAAGCAGTGAATTTGAAACACAGATTCAATCACAAAGACCAGGGAGGTTTTCCAATGCCTCGCAAAGAAAGGCACCTATTGGTAGATGGGTAAAAAAAAAAAGCAGGCACTGAGTATCCCTTTGAGCATAGCGAAGTTATTAATTACACTTTGGATGGTTTATCAATACACCCAGTCACTAGAAAGATACCGGCGTCCTTGCTAACTCAGTTGCAGGAGAGGAAGGAAACAGCTCAGGGATTATACCATGAGGCCAATGGTGATTTTAAAATAGTTACAGAGTTTAATAGCTGTGATAGAGGAAAACTGAGGATGGATCAACAACATTGTAGTTACCCCACAATACTAACCTAATTGACAGTGAAAAGAAGGTAGCCTGTACAGAATAAAAAATAAAAAAAACATGAATTCCGTATGCAACAAGGCTCTAAAGTAATACTGTAAAAAATGTTGCAAAGCAATTAACTTTCAGTCCTGAATACAAAGTGTTATGTTTGGGACAAATCCAATACAACACATTACTGAGTACCACTCTCCATATTTTCAAGCACAGTGGTGGCTGCATCGTGTTATTGGTATGCTTGTAACCGTTAAGGACTGGTGAGTTTTTCAGGATTTAAAAAAATGGAATGGAGCTATGCACAGGCAATATCCTAGAGGACAACCTGATTCAGTCTGCTTGGGAGATTAATTCACCATTCAGCAGGACAATAACCTAAAACACAAGGCAAAATATATACTGGAGTTGCTTAACATGAAGACAGTGAAAGTTCCTGAGTGGCCAAGTTACAGTTTTAAATCTACAGTCGTGGCCAAAAGTTTTGAGAATGACACAAGTATTGGCCTCCACAAAGTTTGCTGCCTCAGTGTTGATGATAGTAATTTGCATATACTCCAGAATGTCATGAAGAGTGATCAGATGAATTGCAATTAATTGCAAAGTCCCTCTTTGCCATGAAAATGAACTTAATCCCCCAAAAACATTTCCACTGCATTTCAGCCCTGCCGCAAAAGGACCAGCTGCCATCATGTCAGTGATTGTCTCGTTAACACAGGTGAGAGTGTTGACGAGGACAAGGCTGGAGATCACTCTGTCATGCTGATTGAGTCAGAATAACAGACTGGAAGCTTTAAAAGGAGGGTGGTGCTTGAAATCATTGTTCTTCCTCTGTCAACCATGGTTACCTGCAAGGAAACACGTGCCATCATCATTGCTTTGCACAAAAAGGGCTTCACAGGCAAGGATATTGCTGCTAGTAAGATTGCACCTAAATCAACCATTTATCGGATCATCAAGAACTTCAAGGAGAGAGGTTCAATTGTTGTGAAGAAGGCGTCAGGGCGCCCAAGAAAGTCCAACAAGCGCCAGGACCGTCTCCTAAAGTTGATTCAGCTGCGGGATGGGGGCACCACCAGTGCAGAGCTTGATCAGGAATGGCAGCAGGCAGGTGTGAGTGCATCTGCACGCACAGTGAGGCGAAGATTTTTGGAGGATGGCCTAGTGTCAAGAAGGGCAGCAAAGAAGCCACTTCTCTCCAGGAAAAACATCAGGGACAGACTGATATTCTGCAAAAGGTACAGGGATTGGACTGCTGAGGACTGGGGTAGAGTCATTTTCTCTGATGAATCCCCTTTCCGATTGTTTGGGCCATCCGGAAAACACCTTGTCCGGAGAAGACAAAGTGAGCGCTACCATCAGTCCTGTGTCATGCCAACAGTAAAGCACCCTCAGACCATTCATGTGTGGGGTTGCTTCTCAGCCAAGGGAGTGGGCTGATTCACAATTTTGCCTAAGAACACAGCCATGAATAAAGAATGGTACCAACACATCCTCCGAGAGCAACTTCTCCCAACCATCCAAGAACAGTTTGGTGACGACCAATGCCTTTTCCAGCATGATGGAGCACCTTGCCATAAGGCAAAAGTGATAACTAAGTGGCTCGGGGAACAAAACATCAACATTTTGGGTCCATGGCCAGGAAACTCCCCAGACCTTAATCCCATTGAGAACTTGTGGTCGATCCTCAAGAGGCGGGTGGACAAACAATCTGACAAACTCCAAGCATTGATTATGCAAGAATGGCCTGCCATCAGTCAGGATGTGGCCCAGAAGTTACTGCAAATATTGACTCTTTGCATAAACTGAATGTCATGAAAGCCTTTGGCACTTATGGAATACTTGTAATTATACTTCAGTGTACCATAGTAACTACTGACATAAAGATCTAAGAACACTGAAGCAGCAAACTTTGAGAGACCAATACTTGTGTCATTCTCAAAACTTTTGGCCACGACTGTACTTGAAAATCTATGGCAAGACCTGAAAATGGTTGTCTAGCAATGATCAACAACTAATTTGACAGAGCTTGAAGAATTTTGAAAAGAATAACGGGCAAATGTTGCACAATCCAGGTGTGGAAAGCTCTTAGAGACTTACCCAGAAAGACTCATCTGCTGTAATTGCTGCCAAAGGTGCTTCTACAAAGTGTTGACTCAGGGGTGTGAATACTTATGTAAACTAGATTTTCATAAAACATGCGTTCACTTTGTCATTATGGGGTATTGTGTGTAGATTAGTGATTATATTGAATAAATGTTGAATTCAGGCTGTAACACAACAACATGTGGAATAAGTCCAGGGGTATGAATACTTTCTGAAGGCACAGTAAAACACAGGAAAATCTAGTTTGACTGCGCTGGGACTTACTACTCGATAGTTGGTCTGATCGTATCAGAGAAAACACTCCACCTCTCTCCACCTCCTCCTCTGTTATCTAATTGGTCAAATCTTGCACCTCTTCTGCCAGGCAGCTATGTTTTCCTTTTTTCTTTGGTAAGTAGAAGAGCACAAAGGAAGAGTTTTGTGAATCTTCTCTCAGCATGATTAAAGGCAGCACTTTCTGACTTATTCATGCTCGCTGAAAATTTTATGGCCTGCCAGTCGGATTATCTAATGAGAGGGTTGACCGCAGCGGAGGAACATCAGTACAGTAGCTACCATATCCCCCTTCCCTGACACGTGTAAATATTGTACTGTACATTTGTTGAGTGCCTGTAATTATTATATTCTAGTCCATTAAGCAAATGTTGTCACATTCGAGAGGGAACCTGCAAGTAAGTATTTCATTGTACCTTAAACTGAATTGACTTGACTAATCAGATCCAAAATGGCTCCCTCCTGGTAGGGCATCAGTACTGTAGCTTCCATGAATAATCAGATCCAAAATGGCTCTTTGTGGAATATCAGCATAGTAGTACCATGAATAATCTCATTCAAAATGGGTCTTCGTGAAACATCAGCACAGTAGGACCATGAATAATCTAATCCAAAATGGCTTCTGTGGCTCAAAGCAGTGCACCAGTTACTTCTCAATCTGCCCTCTCTACCGAAGAAAATTGGGTTTCTAAGACATCACTCTGATAGCTTGTACTCCACTGAGTTTCCAAGCTTGTTTCTTAGGCTTGTGTTCTAATTCTCATGGCGCTAGGAATCTAGGTGTGTAACCTCTGAAATCAATCACCCTCTTTTTTTTGTCAGAGCGACATCAGCCCACATATTGTATTACTTCAGATAGAGTTCTTAATTCTCTTATCACTCCACTGTCTCATACAGTGGGAGTGTGGGAGTGAATAACCAGCAAGCACTTTGCAGGCCACCACCAGTATCTGTCCACTGTATCAGTTTTCCATTACACTAGTCCTAAATGAAGTCTGTTAGTCCCAGAAGCAATACATCCGCTTGACTTGGCCTTTACATGGTTACAAGTGATAAAACACACATACATGCACACAAACAAACACGCAAGTACACACGCACACACATACACACAAAATCAACTGTGAAAGATTATGAAAAATGATTGCTTGTAGATCCATTAAAATGTTTCAAATGTTGATTAAAAGTTTCAAGTTGTTTTATGTCCCTCAGTGAAAGTTTTATGAATCATATTTTATGGAAAATTGTCAAAGAATTGATGGCACAGTCATTACAAAACTGTAGCCGTTAAGACAAGATTTTGACATGCTCTCAATGACATAAATGCCTGGTGTGAAACGTAATGAAAAAGGTGGAGATTGACACGCACACACAGGCACAAACTGACACTGTGTTAGGCTTTTTCCTATTTGCAATTCCCAATGGGCTCCCTGACACAGTTGTCAAGGTTACTGCGTTGTGCTGTTGACAGAAACTGTCTGTATGTCTCTGCATGACGATGACCTCTTAGAAGCCAACTCCCACTGAGGCCCCTCCCCCTGTCCCAGATTACAGCAGAAGGTGAGATCTGTATGTCTCTCTGTCTGTGGTAGAATCTGTAACCTCTTTCAAATAAAATAAAATGTTATTTGTCACATGCGCCGAATACAACAGGTGTAGACCTTACCGTGAAATGCTTACTTACAAGCCCTTAACCAACATTGCAGTTTTAAGAAAAATACACGTAAAATAAACTAAAGAAAAAAATAAATCAATGAGCAACAATAAAATAACAATAAGGAGGCTATGTACAGGGGTGTCCGTACAGAGTCACTGTGCGGGTTACAGGTTAGTCCAGGTAATTGAGGTAATATGTAAATGTAGGTAGGGTAAAGTGACTACGCATAGATAATAAACAGTGAGGAGCAACAGCGTAGAAAAAGAGGGGGAGTCAATGCAAATATACCCTCAGCTAAAATAATAACACTAGACAATACTATACCCGTGCTACAACAAACACCGCTATTTTAGAGACGTGTGTGTGTGCGTGTGATAAAGAGAGAAAGACAGAGTAACAGTGAGAGTTTGTGTGTTTTATATACCACAAGCTACATAAGCAGCAGGTCACGGTGCACGCTTAGCATCTAGGTCTCTCCACCCCCTGGTTATGGTTATATGTCATCGCCGCAAGTCCTCCGGCACGGAATCTCTCCCATCTCTCTCAGTGCGATCAACAGTAGGGAACATAAATAGCATAACATGCCATTTACTCTGCCTTTTAAATAAGTCTGTGGCATTACGCCCGCTCGGACAGATAGGGACTTGCACGGTAGGAACACAGAGGGATGGTGGTAAACAGAGACAATGCTCTTATGTGTTGCTATAACCCTGCTCAGCCTCTCGTCCCTCCATCCCGCTCTCTCTCCCTCTACCGGGTGAGGAGAAAGAGAGCCATGCAGCCAGCCGCCTCGCTCTCTCCTTCCGTCCCATGCAGTGGTGTCGCCTGGTTCCAGCAGAGTCCCCGCTCATCCACATTAGGCATGATTAATGTGCGCGGCGCCACACATTGGGCTGTCTTAATTCAATAACACTGCCTAATTAGGGTCTGCTTTCTGCCGGTAATGGTGGCGTAAAATGTCAGAATGTGATTGGGCTGCGTGACAGAGCGCCGGCGAAAGGCGTCAAACTCCCTGGGCGGTCACACTCTTCTGCTTTCATGCAAGCAGCTCCCTAATCTGAAAGTTACATTAAAAGGTAACACTTCAATGTAAGGGGTCGTTATTACATATGTAATTATACTGTAACAAGTATTGTATTTAATTGTAACCATAGTTACACTGTAATAGTTACACTGTAATAACAACATGTAACTGGTGGCAATTGCAGTCTGTAATTACAGGGGTGTAACAACGACTGCTTGTTACCATGCTTGTTACAAAAGTTTCAGTCTCCAATAGCATCCCAATGCACCATATTTCAGCCTGCACAAACTATGTGATAGGTTTTAGCCAATTGAAAACCAACCACCTCATTGACATAACTCTGCTCACACATCCCATGTGATGGATGAGCCTATCTAGACACAAGTGGGAAAATGTTTGCTGTAAGTCAAATAATGTAATTCTGGTTAGTCTACAGCCCTTTAGCGACTCAAAACGTTTTTATAGTATGGATTTATGAAACGAGGCGAAGGCAGCTATGCTTACTGCAGTCCCCTAAAAAAACATGATTTAACCGGTCTCCTCCCCTTCATCTACACTGATTGAAATGGATTTAACAAGGGACATCAAAAGGGATCATATCTTTCACCAGGTCAGTCTGTAATTGAAAGAGCATAATATTTTGTACACTCAGTGTATGTGTGTTCTAATAGCTGCTGTCTTGAGACCTTTACTTTATTTTGGTGGCCGTCTGAGAGCATGTCACCCTACTACAACATGGGAATTCTCTCTCTCTCTCTCTCTCTCTCTGACTACAATTTGATTGTTGTGGTGCTATTGTATGTCATATCATTTGAAAAATATGTATCATGTTTTCATATATGGTTTTACACCAGCAAATTATACAAATTAATGCACGCAGAGGTCATGATCCAGCAAGAAATGGAACATTCTGCTCAGGCTGGAAAGGGTTAAATATCAAGGTATCTGTTTCAAAAATATCTATATCTACTCTCATACCGTTTGTTGATCACACATTCTCTACCGAAGTTCTCATATGGACAGCAAGTATGAGACAGAACAGAGAAGCGGTGGAAACGTTACAGCTGTATTTTGACATGCATAGGCGAGAAACGTGCTTTGATAATGCAACATATAATGCAACCTAGTTAGGAATTTTCATGCGAGACAGGAGTCAGCATTGTGGGTTTCAATGGGATTGGGACTTAGGAAAATAGCTTAGGCTCTAGAACAGGACAAGATAGAATTGTCCCTCACGCATCTCTGAACTGTAAACAGATTTTCATGTCTGTGAATTGCGCATAGGCCTATCAAATTTGTAACTGTCTGAAGAGTCACAATGACAGCTCAAAGAGGCACAAGTTATTTTATAGGCTATATGCCTACTGTAGGGGTGTCCTGTAGGGCTTATTAACTGCTTTCGGGTTGTGTGTGCAGTCAGGCAGTGTCAATTATGCGTGCCCTTGAATTTATGGCGACTAAGTAAATACGCAAGGCTAAAGGCTTCCATTCAACAACCTCTATGGATAACGTGCTATTTTATTTTTAGCTAATCTGATGGTGCGCATGTTGTGTAGGGTCTGCATTAGAGCTGACATTGGGTGAAGATGTTGTAATATCCAGGCTCTTGTCATTACATATTTTGGGGAAATGTGAGGAGTGTTCCCGGGACAGTTCCAGGATCCTGGTTACACATGTTAATACCTAGTCTGGACAGCTCTAAATACTGATGGATACATCTAACATGGAGGTAAAGACATCATTTATCATATCATTTATGACTTTATTTTGAATAAGTAAGTAGTAGGTGACTATATAAATTCCTGCCGTTGATTCAAGCTCAGTGCAGTCAGAAAGGTCAAAGAAATGAAAGTATCTCAATGAGCTTGGGGTCAGGGACAGCACACAGTGGCAGGTCAGAGATATCAGGAGACAGACACACCTCCCCCTCAGAGACACACACACACACACACACACTTCTTCAGATGGGTGTGAGATGGGAACAATATGTGGTACGTGGGGGCAGACCAGCAGAGCAACCTCTCCCGCAGTGCTCCATCGCGGTTGGCTGTAGAAAACAAGGCATCATGGTGTGTTTTCTCAAAGACATCATTATTCTGAGGTAGACCAATGCCAGCAGATAGCCTTTACAGAGTCTTGGCAATAACTGTGCCTTGTCCTCACTGAACAAAAAAGGGAAAATACCATTAATTCCCACCCAGAGGCTTCCCATCCTAAACGTCACAGAGGGATGTTAATGTACTTCTATTTTATGCTTTACCTCAGTAAAATTACAACGATCTCATATTGAGTGAAGGAACGGGAGAGATGGATGAAGAAAAGCTTTGGACATGGATCAAAAGACTTGAGTTTTACTGCACCATCCTTCCTCCTCCCGCTCTCCTTCCCTCCCCTCTCGGATAACTGCTGCATCGGCTCCATTCACAGCCTGGAGCCCATCTCATCCGAGGTGCATCCTGGGCCTTCCTGGCAGAGTGTGAAAACACTGCTCTTACAGGTCCGTCTTAAACAGAGATGTAAACACTAATGGTCTCTGGCAGAGCCCTGGCCTTCAGAGGACACAGAGGAGGAGCGGGGAACAGAACAGGAGAAAAAGAAGAGGATAAAAAGAAGAGGAGTAGAGCAGAGAAAGGGCAAGCTGCTGGCTCTACTGCCTCTTGGCGGGCTGCTGGCTTTACTGCCTCTTGGCGGGCTGCTGGCTCTACTGCCTCTTGGCGGGCTGCTGGCTCTACTGCCTCTTGGCGGGCTGCTGGCTCTACTGCCTCTTGGCGGGCTGCTGGCTCTACTGCCTCTCGGCGGGCTGCTGGCTCTACTGCCTCTCGGCGGGCTGCTGGCTCTACTGCCTCTTGGCGGGCTGCTGGCTCTACTGCCTCTTGGCGGGCTGCTGGCTCTACTGCCTCTTGGCGGGCTGCTGGCTCCTACTGCCTCTTGGCGGGCTGCTGGCTCCTACTGCCTCTTGGCGGGCTGCTGGCTCCTACTGTCTCTTGGCGGGCTGCTGGCTCCTACTGTCTCTTGGCGGGCTGCTGGCTCCTACTGTCTCTTGGCGGGCTGCTGGCTCCTACTGTCTCTTTGCGGGCTGCTGGCTCCTACTGTCTCTTTGCGGGCCACTGGCTGGATGCATTCACTTGCTTTACAACAGCACCATCTATCTTTCTAATAAGACGCTTACAACTTGAAATGGCTAGGTAATGTCATTGGAACTCTCATATGAGGCCCTTTGTTATGTCTGAGGGACTATTCCTTGTTATGTCTAGTTAACATGACCAATTGAAAGTGCCTAGCCCATTATGTCTACACTGTATCCCTGTTCTTTTAGTGCTTAGGCTATATCACTCACAGTGAGGAATAAGTGAGTATTCCCATGTTGTAGTAGGGTGACATACTCTCAGACTCCAACAAAAAGATGGCCACCAAAATAGAGTAAAGGTCTCAAGACAGCAGCTATTAGAACACACATACACTGAGTGTACAAAACATTAAGAACACCTGCTCTTTCCATTACATAGACTGGCCTGGTGAATCCAGGTGAAAGCTATGATTACTTATTGATGTCACACAGTTTCCTGTGTGTATCAATAACGATCCACCACCCAAAGGACATACAGCCAACTTGACACAACTGTGGGAAGCATTGGAGTCAACATGGTACAGCATCCCTGTGGAACCCTTGACACCTTGTACAGTTAAGAAGTTAAGAACAAATTCTTATTTACAATGACGGCATACCCCTGCCAAACTTGGACAACGCCATATGAGACTCTGGATTCGAAGAGGTTGTCTGTAGTGACACCTCAGGCAATGAGATGCAGTGTCTTATACCACTGCACCACTTACTTGGGAGCCTCTAGAATGGAGAAAGCCCATTAAAAGTATTAATTTGTTGCCATTCAAGGGTCATGCACTACTCATAAAACATATTTAAAACTTTTATTATTCAGAAACATAAAACAAACCAATACCGCCATACTATCAAAATCGGAATATCGCCCAGCCCTACCATAGACATGCACAGACACAGACACAGACACGGACACGGACACGGACACCCCCACACACACACACACACTTCTGTCACTGCTCAAGGCAGTACAGGCACTATATTGGACATTTAAAAGCATGAAATAGGAGAGTGGTAGAGAGAAATCAACTTTGTGACAGACACACTCAGAGAGAGAGCGTAAATGTAACTGAGTGGACAACATTTATCGTGTCATCAGACTTGCTGTTCTGCTCAGCCAAGCGTCTCTGCGTTTCCCTTCCTTAGCCAACCAGAAAGAGCAGACATGATGGATGTCACTGTCACAGCTCTGGCCGGTGTGACTGATAGCCTGATTATAAAAGCATATCCCCCCCTGCCCTGTATAGAACAACAACACCTGGTAATATTAACCGGCTTGTCCAACCTTATGAATGGTGGAGCGTATTTGTTGCTATTAAAATATGTAATATGACTGATCTTATTATGGCACAGGCTACTTCAAATGACAGCTTGTGTTTGCAATAGCTTGTGTCATGTGAATGTTATACAACCAAAACAAACACATGGTAAATCATAAGCCCTCGACCTCGCAGCTGGCTGGATAAAAGGATACATTTTATATCTCCGACTGACACATCAAAATGCTCAAATGGATTCCTGTCACTGGCTTGATGTGTGTGACTGACACAGCTCTGCAGCTGGTTAACTACTAAGTGTAGGTAAACCAGTAGAGTAGAAGGTAAAGGGGAAGCCATCTTGACTCTTGACATGGCTTATGTAATCAATAAACCAAGATGGCCGACCTGATCATCATTGAAGTGTTATGGTGGTGCTGAAGGTGATCTTTCAGGTGCCCTCTCCCACTCCATCTCCTCCAACCCCAACTTAAAGTCTCAACGTGATTGATCGGACTGAGACTGAGCCTCCGCTCAGGTGAGACGTTTGGATCTATCACACGGTTAACTCGAAGAGAGAGAGAGAGAGAGAGAGAGAGAGAGATAAAGAGAGGTTCTAACAAATGAAAGCAGTGAGAGAATGAGAGAGAAGGATGAGACATTGAGCGGTGGCTTACCCCATGCTTCCTGCCATCAGGAGGATCAGGTTGTAGATGTGTGAGAAGATGAAGAGGAAAAGGATGGTGCTGAAGAACATGGTCATCCAGGAGCCGTGATCCTCACGGAACATTTTCAGACGCAGATAACGACCTATAGGAGGGCATGAGGAGGAGACACCTGTTCAGTGGCAGGCTCCATTCACAGGGCATTCTATTCCCTCAGTCAGTCAGTGGTTGTGTCCCAAATGGCACCATATTACCTATATAGTGCACTACTTTTGACCAGGGTACTATATAGGGAATTGGAAATAGGGTACCATTTTAGATGCAACCCATGTCTGTCTGCTGTACCAGGGCATATGATGAAAGTATGGGCTATGTTCATACACATCAATAACCATTCCATCTGTCAGAAACTCACCCTCTAAAGTGTTGTAATGATGATTAAAGATTAAAAGACATTATTTGTTTGTGATAAACTTTATTTAGTTTTGTCATTTTTCTTTTTTTTCCTGAGTTACAGATTCCAAAACAAATCTAATAAATCCATATAAAGATAGCAGCCCCCCCTGACCCCCGACCACCCCTTCCTCATGGGCCTGAAAGCAAAGAATTTAACAAAGTCTAAATACATATATTTAAATGGTTTGTATGTGTAGGGCTTTAGCTGGATATTGTTATTTACAGAGTCAAGTATATTTCTCCAGGCCTCATTTGTTCCTTGTCGAGCACCCTTCATTCTCGCTGTCGTTAATAGCTTCTAATAGTAACTGTATCCACTGGTTAAATGGTAGAGTGAGATGGTTGCCATCTTAGAGTCAACATATTTTTCGCAGCAGTGCTGCCTGCCAGCAGTAATCTCTGAGATTCAAGGGGCTATCATCATTAAGTAACATAATAGATGGAAAGCATTCAATATTTAAATTCATGTACTTCCAAATTAATTCCCCAGAAGTATTTAACTGCAGGGCACTCCCACATCATATGAAGGAATTTGCCTACCTGATTTAGGGGACACAGTTGGGGCCAATTTCACTGTGTTAAATACAGTCTGTGAACTATTGATAGTTCGGATTACGGGATGCCAAGGTCATATTTTTCAATTACATCTGTGGGCCATACTTTTTTAATGGCTAGATCTGAATATGAGCTTTAAAGTTGTTTATATATTATAGAGATCAGTGCTTTCGGGAGCCCAGATAATTTATCTATAAATCATATCATTGGATGTTTCGGTAGTTGGGTTTCCCATAGCTGACCTAAATTGTAAATATAACTCATTTTTTGCCTGGTAATGTGTTTGTATCTTTCAAATCTTAGAATGTTCTAAAACCGTTACTTTCCATGATATCTTTAAGGGTACGGATTCCACATTTGGACCATTGGGGGGATGCAGAAGGCCGCCCTCCAGATCGCAAGGCATTATTGTGAAATATTGGAGTATGGGCATGCCATTTTGATTCCCAGTTTTTCCATTTTGCGCCAAATAGAAATTGTGTGGGCAATAATAAGATCAAAGAGTAGTTTACATTGTTTATGGGATATATCAGTGAAGAACAGTCTTCCGGGGCAATAGGAGACACCATATTACATACTATACTCAGCCAGGGGGAGAAGAGTCAAGTCTAAACCAATTTAAGATGGGGTGAAACGCTAAAGCCTGGAAATACAATTTAAAGTTTAGTACAGATCGTCCTCTTACGTCTTTCCCTCTTTGTACATTTATATATTTTATCTGGGATCTTTTACCTTTATCTGGGATCGTTTACATTTATCTGGGATCATTTACCTTGCCATATACATTTTCAAAACGCACTATGAATTTTATCCCAATAGCCAGAAGGGGGAGCCATGGGAAGCATTGAACTACAGAAATTCAGCTGTAGCAATATATCATTTTGACAATAGATATTCTTCAGGTTAAAGTAACGGGGATATTTTTCCATCTACTGAGTTCAGATTGAATTGATTTGAGCTGCCAATGGTTTGAGCTGCCAAGTTTCTGCCAATGGTTTTATCTAAAGAAGGAAATGCATCTACTCCCAAATATTTAAAATGGGAAACGATTGGGAAGTAGAGATGGAGTCAGTCCTCCATTGGGGTTTTGAGAGGCAGTAGGGCTAATTTGGTTAGATTAATTTTAAAATTCGAGATTAAGCTGAATTTATCTATGATCTTCAATGCATTTGGGAGCAATTGAGATACATTGTCTAGTAAAATATTGTCTGCATATAATACAAATATATTATCAGTAGATTTGAGAGAAATTGTTATTTCCTTTGACTAACACATTTCCTGGACCATAGGCTCCATGGATAATAATAATAGCAGAGCAATTTGTTTTGGTGATGAAGTAAGCCTTGCCAAATGAACTGTGTGTTCTAAAATGGTATCTGTTTAGTACATAAAGTCAGAGAATATCACTGGTCTGTGCTCTTTGGTATATCACAGACAACATAATTTTTATTCCAAACTCTTTTCAGCAATCTGACTGAGATCCTGTTGTGTTCCAAGACTCTGATGCTGCCTGGCTTGTGTTCCATGAGGACAGTTCAGCATGATTAGATTTGATTATGCAGACATTTATGACCTGTGGTGTTTTTCCATTCTTCTGACTGGGAATCAAATTAGAAGGAAAGATCTCTCTGCTAGAGCATGAGATTGATTCAGATAGTCCACCTTCTGCACAGAATACATAATCACAGCAGGCCTCTGGTGCCAGAGATCCTCTGTACAGTTCATGAAATTCCATTACACCATAGTTATTTTGGATTTGAATGAATCGATCGGTTTAGCTTAATGCATTGATGGATTGCATTGCCCATAAAATGATAAACTAAGTGCATAGTTTGTATCATTTTGACAGCCATCTACAGCAGATGAAATGTTGTTTGTGGCAATAATATGAATCAATGTAAATCAAGCGACATAACCCATATGACAACAAAACACTAATCATAAACATTTTGCAAGTAGTGGCTTAAACCATCACTGCAAAACAGAAAATGTTAATTCATTAACTGTAGCCAGTGTATAACAGCATTTACTCTACCCCTTTGCTACAGAGTGGCAGGTAGCCTAGCGGTTAGAACATTGTGCCAGTAACAGAAAGGTTGCTGGTTCGAATACCTGAGCCGACAAAGTGAAAAAAACCTGCCGACGTGTACTTGAGCGAGACACTTAACCCTAATTTGACCCAGGGGCTCCTTACTACTATGGCTGACCCTGTAGGTAGGCCATCATTTTTAAAAGAATTTGTTCTTAACTGACTTGCGTAGTTAAATAAAGGTTACATTTAAAAAAAATAATAATAATAATAATTTACTCAACGCTCATCAAATCAAATGTTATTGGTCACATCATCATACAGTACAATGCCAGTCTGTCCCATGTCATTGGCCTTGACCCCAAGTACTCTCTCCCCACAGGGAGGCCATACTGTTGCTAACACACACAGCAGGTTCTCTCCTTCTGGTTCCCCCTCAGAAACCTCAGCCAATACCAGCATGCTCTCAGGCACAACTCTTTGTTTTGGTCTCCCCCAGTCAGGTCAGGCTCTTTTAGAGTTACAGCCCCTGGGAGGTGTTGTGTAGTGTGTTGATGTGTCCACACACAGACGCTAGAGACAGGACACCACTGCTCCATTTATTTCCCCATTACCACAAGGCCATGCTCCCTCTCTCGCTGACCGCCTTACATGCTGTTCAATCTCAGCTCACTCACCTCATTCTCCCCATAAAACCAACGTCGCTGAGACTGCCTCTGAGAGGTGGAGTCCCCGAATGCTATTTTTTGACCAAAATGAATATGACACTTCTGTCTCTTACGGCGTTGACCTGGGTTTTCATACTGCAATACTTTCTTATACAGCCTTTGATACAGCAGACAAATGGAGGTCTCCACTACTCAAAGCACCATGTACTGTACAAAATCGAACAAATAAGGGGTGGAATACCATTTACATAAAGAACAATGAGATTAAATTGGCTACGTTCCCTGTAACCAAATTGTATTTAACCCCATTCAAACAGTTGCGAAGTTGTAGATGCATCGATGTGCAGGTGCCTAGCTAGTGTGGTTTGTAGTATTTCGAGGTTCATCACAGCTCCATAATTGAATTGGTTTACACGGATGAACTTAACTGCCTGCAGTGCCACTGAGCCCCAGCTCTGCCACGTGTATATCGGCAGATCTGACTCTTAAAGTCGCCAGCGCAGCCAGCGAGCACGGTGGCGAGCACCCTTCTCGAAGCCAATCAGTGTAGTATTTAACTAGGGGTGATTCAAGATTATTCAGTGGACAGCCTTGAGTCACCACACCTCCCCTCCGTAGAGGCCCGATAATGAGTGATTCATGAGCCACTTCTACACCGTTCAGCTATGCTGGACACACAAACATGCACGCACGCACGCACACACACACACACACACACACACACATTTCTCCAGACGTTGGTCTCTCATCAAAATTCAAATATGTGTGGTTGTCTCCATCTAGTGGTGATAGAGGGATAGTACCACAGAAATGACTGACGCTGAATTGGAGATTTAAAAAAGGTATCCTTCAATTATACAGGATTCATATTGACCATCATCTAAATGTGATGTGGAAATTGTTCAATGTGATATGTACATGGCCACGGTGGTTTCCACTGTTCAAATCTAGCAAACTAGTGGAATAATAAATTATCATCAACATTAAACAAAGGTCAATGTACCAAAACAGGATTTGAAAAGATGTGAGAAACAAAAAAAACACTCCAATCCTGTCGGTTAACAAGCAGGCCAGCAGGAACATTGGTGCCAGACAGCTAAAATACAAACACACCTTGATAAAGTGGAGCAGGCAATCAATCAATCAAACACACACAGAGGGTGTCACAGCCCCAGCCCCAGACTGATGAAAAGCACACAGCTGGTGGAGGTGTTCTGACTGACTGACTGACTGAGGGACGGAGACCGGAGGTCTACGGCCGGTGACGTAGACCTCCGGAACTGGTGCACGGAATGAGCAACAGTACCGGGAGGATCCGTGACAATTTTCTGGTGTTTTGGAGTGGAAAACTGAGCAGGTCAAACACAACATGTGAACTCTTTTACCCATAGATAGACAGGCTAGAAATGTTTTCACAATTGCAATTTTCTGTGAAGCTTGCATTCAATTGCCCCTCCATGTTGCACACAACAAGTTTTCATGGCTGATTCAAGATTAAATCGTCAACCCTGTTATGGTCAACCGTTACTTAATTTGGCACTTAATAGGCAATTACTATAGTATTTTTTATATTTAACCTCACGAAATGGGAAAACATGTTTGGGGAACATGTGCTCTTTATGAAAGAATGTTAAAATTAGGTGAAATCAAACGTTATTTTGGACCGTTAAGTTAAACTTCTCAAAAGGCACCGAATTGGTGAAACGACCCTTCAATATCCAGTCTCTGACTGAAGGCAAACAATGCATTTCCATATTGGAGTAGAATCCAGGGTTAATTATTCCCAGCACATACAGTACAACAGCCAGCCTGTCACTTCCTAGTGACTGGGCACAGGACTGAGAGGGTTTAGAGACAGGCAGGCAGGCGACAATACATTAATCTACCTCCTCGCTGAACCGTGGCTAGAATAACCTTGGATCAATTGAAATGCAAGTAATTATACAGTGGGGAGAACAAGTATTTGATACACTGCCGATTTTGCAGGTTTTCCCACTTACAAAGCATGTAGAAGTCTGTAATTTTTATCATAGGTACTCAACTGTGAGTGACGGAATCTAAAACAAAAATCCAGAAAATCACATTGTATGATTTTTAAGTAATTAACTTAATATTTGGTACAGAAACCTTTGTTTGCAATTACAGAGATCATACATTTCCTGTAGTTCTTGACCAGGTTTGCACACACTGCAGCAGGGATTTTGGCCCACTCCTCCATACAGACCTTCTCCAGATCCTTCAGGTTTCGGGGCTGTCGCTGGGCAATACGGACTTTCAGCTCCCTCCAAAGATTTTCTATTGGGTTCAGGTCTGGAGACTGGCTAGGCCACTCCAGGACCTTGAGATGCTTCTTACGGAGCCACTCCTTAGTTGCCCTGGCTGTGTGTTTCGGGTCGTTGTCATGCTGGAAGACCCAGCCACGACCCATCTTCAATGCTCATACTGAGGGAAGGAGGTTGTTGGCCAAGATCTCGCAATACATGGCCCCATCCATCCTCCCCTCAATACGGTGCTGTAGTCCTGTCCCCTTTGCAGAAAAGCATCCCCAAAGAATTATGTTTCCACCTCCATGCTTCACGGTTGGGATGGTGTTCTTGGGGTTGTACTCATCCTTCTTCTTCCTCCAAACACGGCGAGTGAAGTTTAGACCAAAAAGCTCTATTTTTGTCTCATCAGACCACATGACCTTCTCCCATTCCTCCTCTGGATCATCCAGATGGTCATTGGCAAACTTCAGACGGGCCTGGACATGCGCTGGCTTGAGCAGGGGGACCTTGGATTTTAATCCATGACGGCGTAGTGTGTTACTAATGGTTTTCTTTGAGACTGTGGTCCCAGCTCTCTTCAGGTCATTGACCAGGTCCTGCCGTGTAGTTCTGGGCTGATCCCTCACCTTCCTCATGATCATTGATGCCCCACGGGGTGAGATCTTGCATGGTGCCCCAGACCGAGGGAGATTGACCGTCATCTTGAACTTCTTCCATTTTCTAATAATTGCGCCAACAGTTGTTGCCTTCTCACAAAGCTGCTTGCCTATTGTCCTGTAGCCCATCCCAGCCTTGTGCAGGTCTACAATTTTATCCCTGATGTCCTTACACAGCTCTCTGGTCTTGGCCATTGTGGAGAGGTTAGAGTCTGTTTGATTGAGTGTGTGGACAGGTGTCTTTTATACAGGTAACGAGTTCAAACAGGTGCAGTTAATACAGGTAATGAGTGGAGAACAGGAGGGCTTCTTAAAGAAAAACTAACAGGTCTGTGAGAGCCGGAATTCTTACTGGTTGGTAGGTGATCAAATACTTATGTCATGCAATAAAATGCAAATTAATTATAAAAAAATCATACAATTATAAAAAAATCAAAAAATCAGATTCCGTCTCTCACAGTTGAAGTGTACCTATGATAAAAATTACAGACTTCTACATGCTTTGTAAGTAGGAAAACCTGCAAAATCGGCAGTGTATCAAATACTTGTTCTCCCCACTGTATATGGCATGAAAGACCACCGTTGATGCTACTAAAAATATTTGATGTTTTTATACTGTATTAAGTGATCTTGTAAAATACTCCATTCTACAACAACATAGGTCATGTTTTGGGGAAAATACAAGCTGTTTGAAATCAACATGTTTATTTTCTTTTTTTATCGCCGTCTATTGTCTTTCCCCACACAATGCCCCTGAAACAGTCGGAGGTGTTCTGGTACTACTACGTCATCCTGGTCCGCTTCACCTTTGCCCTGCCCTAACGTGGCAGCGCTGCTAAACTATACGTGCTTCAGCAGTCTGTCCACCACCAACGTGTTCCTACTCAACCTGGCCCTGTGAGCCAGAACCCTCACCCTGCCCTTCACCATCTACTTCAGCCTCCAGAGGTCCTTCCTCAGGGACATGGTGAAATCCCTAAGGGGGTTCTTTCCTCTCCGGCAACTGAGTTAGGAAGGACAGCTGTATCTTTATAGTTATTGGGTGTATTCACCATGCTTAAAGAGATATTTAATGCATGTTATTTTTATTTTTACCCATCAACCAATAGGTGCCCTTCTTTGCGAGGTATTGGAAAACCTCTCAGAACTTTGTGGTTGAAGCTGTGTTTGAAATTCACTGCTCGACTGAGGGACCTTACCCATAATTGTATATGTAGGATACAAAAAAAGGTAGTCATTAAAAAAATCATGATAAACACTATTATTGCACACAGAGTGAGTCCATGCAACTTATTATGTGACTTGTTACTCCTGAATTTATTTAGGCTTGCCATAACAAAGGGGTTGAATACTTATTGACTCAAGACATTTTGGCTCTCTATTTAATACATTTTAAATTCAGACTGTAACACAACAAAACATGGTGTGAATACATTCTGAAGGCACTGTATGCTACTACAACCACAGACTGTTCTTGTCACAGTGTTCCAAAGGAATAAAAACACCAACTGATCAAATATTTAGCTGCAATGACAGGGCACAGAGCTGGACATGGAATTAATCCAGGCACAATGAGATCAGATATTAAGTCCTGATATCTTTATTAATCTATACATAGCAGACATACAGCCTTCAGATAGCCAACCTACCACAGCTTCTCCTTTCCATCCAACACATTATAAATAACCCAATTCATTTACATGCTGTTGGGTCTATAACTGGGTGTCCTGTTTTGTGGTATTGCACCATCAATTGGTTGATAGTCCACTCAAACACAACCATTACTGCCCTCCTTAGGGACCCTACAAAAAACAACATCCCTTTAAAACAATCCCACATGGGCTGGATAGGAGAGAGAGCCCTGCTTTGTTCTGCCTGGATATCACAGAGTTTACACTCCAGCCCCGTCAACCATCACACAGCCAGCTGTTACACTCGCCACGACAGAGCTGCAGCCCACCGTAACTACAAGTCTACAAATCAGAGACAGGTTCTCTCTCTCGCTCTCTCTCTCTCTCTCTCTCTCTCGAAAAGGGGGTTACTACTGTTTGAGTGTAAACCAGTCTTGTGGATGAACATCTTCATTGTTTACAATTGATCCTGGACACATAATAGATCATTAAAGATTCTGCTGAAGAGAATGGACCTCTCTAGCTAAAATGTTGTTGTCTGAGCAAAATGTATCAAACAGCTAAAACCAATTAACTCTAAAACAACAACATGCCTATGTAGAAAGCGCTACTGTCTCAGATAGTGGCAAATCCCCCTCTGCATCAATGCTCTGCTACACACATCCATATTACATTACAACCCATCAGTCTCAACACAGCTGCAGTCTGGTGGTCCTTGCCTTAAATGCACTGCTGTAAACCACATTAAAGCCATGAGGGCATTGTTCAGTCCTGGCACTGGTACAATCCTCTATTATTTACTGTGAAAGGCCAGCATCTGTGGGGCGACTAATAGAGGAACTGTTGCTGCATATTAAACAGAGGATACAACGAGGAGGCATAGGGTTATACACATTGTATTTCACAGAGGCGCACACACACACACACACCCTTAAACCCACACGCTCAAGCAAACTCTGACCCTTAGCCATCAGTAGCGCCACACACAGGACCATCTTACACATAATGCACCACTGTAACAACATGCGACAGAACCCAGGTGGCATCCCTGAGGCTACAGCTGCAGCCTAGGATCAGGATCAGGCAGGAGGAGCAACGTGATCAGACAGGAGGAGCAACGTGATCAGACAAGGGGAGCAACGTGATCAGACAGGAGGAGCAACGTGATCAGACAGGAGGAGCAACGTGATCAGACAGTGTGATCTACATCTGCATTGCTTGCTGTTTGGGGTTTTAGGCTGGGTTTTTGTATAGCACATTGTGACATTGGCTGATGTAAAAAGGGCTTTATAAATAAGATTGATTGATTGATTGATCAGACAGGAGGAGAAGTGTGATCAGGCAGGAGGAGCAGTGTGATCAGGCAGGAGGAGCAGTGTGATCAGGCAGGAGGAGCAGTGTGATCAGGCAGGAGGAGCAGTGTGATCAGGCAGGAGGAGCAGTGTGATCAGGCAGGAGGAGCAGTGTTTCAAAGGGGAGGGCGCTTTGCTTTAACAACAGAACAACCATAGGCACCGCTCACAGCAGATCCTAAATCATCAAAGTCTAACAAAAAATAACTGTGTCTCCCATCTCAGTCTTTTCTCAAGCGGTTTATACTGTTCTGAGCGGCTGTGAGAGCTGGAAAATCCACCACGATGACTCATATCAAAGAAGCCCTGTTCTCATAGTATCGAATCAAAGGTGAATGACCTGGGTTTGATACAGTAAAATGAACTTCCATGGTCAATGGGATAGGCTTACCCCTGTTAGGATGTATAGACTAATCCTAAACTAGGACCATTACTCTGCTCAGTTTACAAAGCTAAACAATCACTGAGGAAGGAAACCAGGAAACAAAGATGCATACATTATGTTAATCTGAAACTGGTGCAGCACAACGTAGAATGATAAGTGGCTTCTATTGCATTATCTTGATGAAAAGGTGCCTTGTTTTACGATGAAGGCTAGAAGCGTGAAATACTGAGTGCTGTGCTGGATCAGGGAAGACAGAGAACAGGTATGCTGTATGCACTGTATGCCTACTGGTTAACAACACAGAAGATGCAGTATACCAAATCTAATACAATACTGAGCATACAACCTCACATGGGCAGACAATTCCCCATGCCCTTGTTTTAACCATGTCCTTGTTTTAATAACAAAGGCACAGAGGCAGCCAAGCTCTCGCTGAATGACCAGAAGACATGCCACTCAATGGGAGAGCACATAGCCTTGAGTGGCTGGGTGAAATAGCATAGGTTGTCCATGTGCCTGGGAGGTAGTCTTAACCCGCATAGTCTGTCACTAACCATCCATCACCTTTTGCTGTGTGCAGTGTGGCTAGCTGTGCTATGGGAGAATAAAAACACAACCCACTCTGCTGTCACCACCTCCTCTCGTTCTCCTAGATAGCAGCCAACGTTATTGCTAACGCAACAAAAGCAGTGAATATTTGGAATGGGAACAAAGTATTGTGTCACAAATGGATTCATGTATGAGTGGGTTCTCTGGGTAAGTCGCGTATAGTCCTCTGTGAAGAAGCCATATCGCCGGAGGGAGGAGGTGGTGTAATTCACCGTAAAATGAGTGGTTGTGATATTCCGATTTTTCTAGGCCATCATAACGATAAATGATGCAGTGGGATGTGTCCGCAAGCAAAACAATGTCTGGTTTCCCGTTAGTTACAAATTGATACATAGCTAGTTGAACATAACTCCATCTACTATGCAAGGGAAAGTCAAAATACCAGTGATCAGATAAAGAGCTAGGCAATTACTGTACAACGACTCTCATTACTATTATAATACAGGTGTCATATTTACTCTTCATAAATAAGATACAATTGTAGGTGTGCATGTCTACACGTCATGTTGTAGTGTAGGTAGGTAGGTAGGTATGAGAGGACAGGGGCTGCTCTAGTGTGCTGCAGGATGGGATAGGACGGGCATAGTGATCATGTGCCTGTGTTAATGATACCTAAAGGATGATATCGCTTCACACACAGTCACTGTGGGCGTCAGTGGCTCATCTCTGTGCTCCTCTCATCTCTGTTTTTTAGGATTACATAATAGCATTGCAAAATTGTTGTGCTGATCTCCCCTTCGTCCTCCGCCATTGCTCCATTTTATATCTCTCTCTGATTCTCTCTATCGCACACTCACTCAATCACTCTAACCCACACATACACATAAACACACACACCATCTGTTCCCTCTGCACTCTGTGCTGCTCTACTCTGTGGCCTGTGAAGTGCATTAGTCCTACCTGGCTCCAGCTCCAAAGAGAGAGCCCAGCTTGCACATTTGGTTCTTTGGAAGTTGTGGGAACATATGTTTTTGGTTTCACATTGGTTGTGGGAATGAAGCCATACGTTTCCTGACCGGTAAAACTGAACGTTTTTTTAAACATTCTGATAATGGGAGTGAACATTTCACCTGTTCTGGGAACGTTTGTTTTTAGGTTGCAGGGGGGGTTCTCAGAACATTTTACCCTGGTTCCTTGAAAGTTTTTCTGGGAGGTTTTATTAATGGTCTGAGAATTAAAATTATAGGTTATTTGAAGGTAATTAAACAACATTCTGAGAACATTCTCTAAATGCAGTGAAAGTCTTGTTATGGTTATTATTGAAAGTTTTCTTAACACTAAGAACATTTTAAGGCTATTTGGAGGTTTTTGAATAACTTACTTAAAAATGTCACTCAATGTTTCAATAAGACTTTTAATAAAACTGCTAGTTTAGTTGGATTAACAAAGCTGTTCATTTTTGTCTAATCAAACAGACCCCATTTCAAAGGAAACAAGCACTCATTAAGAGCACACCTGAACACACTTTACAAGATAGAGTTTTGTTGACGCTGAGAACGTAATGTATATGTTTTAAAATAAGATTCTGAGAACGTTTTCTTCATGTTCTAAAAACAGAATTTAAGAGCTAATTGATATTATTGTGTAGAATTCAAATCTTTTGAACATTCCCAGAATATTGCCAATAACTACATAAAAGAGAACCATACCCAACTAACACATAACGTTCTGAGAACCCAATGTTTCTTAGAGCTTGGTGAGAGCGTGGTTGTCCTATGGTTATTTTGTATACAACCTTCCCATACGTTTCCTACAGGTTTCCTCATGGTTGTATTTAAAGCCATGTTATCAGAATATTCAGAGAATGTTAAGAAATAACGTTCTTCTGTGAGAATTTCAGTACTTCAGCGTAACGTTTTCGGCAGGTTTCCACATGGTTCAATATAAACTCATGTTCTCAGAACATTAAGAAAACATTCCCCTAGAAACCACAAGAAAACATTAGTAATGTTTAAAAAAAAAAATCTAAGAATGTTATTTATAAACATATGCATTCCATTCAACAAAACTCTCTCTAACCTCTAACTTGTTAAGTGTGTTCAGGTGTGTTGGCCGCACCCACTAATTGGCCACACCTGATCTTAATGAGTGCTTGTTTCCTTTGAAAATAGGGTATGTTTGAATAGACTAAAATGAACAGCTTTGTATGAGTAAAAAAAAAAAAAAAAAACATGGCATGCTAGCTCCATCCTGGTGTCACACTGGACTAATCCCATGGATCGAGAGCAGAAGATCATAGGTTTGAATCTCACCGACGCCATGCCACAATTAAAAAAATAAATGTGTTTGCATGATTAATGCCTAAGCAAATGAATGTCCATGTGTCCTATCTGTACTTGGAGTTCAAAACAGTTAAGCTAGCAGTGTTATTAAAAGTCTTATTGAAACATGTTCTCAGAATGTTATGTGCTAGTTGGGTATCCTGCACCCTTCCCATTGTGGGAAGGTTGTATGTAAAATAACCATAGGACAAACACACTCTCACCAAGCTCTAAAAAACATATGGTTCTCAGAACGTTATGTGCTAGCTGGGTGTGAACGGGTTATGATAGAGACATGAGGTTTGGACCACAGGAGGTTGATGGCCCCTTAATTGTGGAGGACGGGCTCATCGTAATGGCTGAAACGGAATCGAACCCACTCCATTCCAGCTATTATTATGAGCCGTCCTCCCCTCAGCAAACTCCTGTGGTTTGTACCATTGGTTTTCTTAGAGGATTATGTACACAATTAACATATTATTTTACCCATTGGTCAAAAGATGCGTTTTTGATTGGACACCCTACATATGGTTCTCAGAACGTTATGTGCTAGCTGGGAAAGGAGCAGGCGGTCTACTTTGCTTTCTGTTCTCTCTGTATGCCCTGAAGCCCTGGGCTTTAAGTGTAGAGCGCTGACCTGAATACACTGCCCTTAGAGGAAAGCCACGTTGAGTACCGATTGAAGATCATGTGACATAAGATTCCTAGAAATTATGAAAGATCAACGGAACTGAAGTGCTGTAAATGCATTAAAGATGCCTGCTTTTGTGTAGGAGTAAAAAAGCTAAGTGGATTCAAACTCTTACATTTAGTTAATATGAAAATGAACTGTGGAGTCATGCAGGTATAAAAAAAAATAAGTAATTCATAGGATAATTCAATAGATCAAGGCTTGGAAGATGCGGAAGAACAGAGCAGCTATCAGACATATACCCATTCATTAGCATAGAGGAAACATAATGGGAATTTTCCCTTTCCTGACCTAAGTGAAGACTACACCATTCTATATTTATAGAGAGCAGCACATGGAATAGTCATGGTCCCCTCAGATTCTATTTATGCTCTGTGGAGACAGTTAGAGACCGTAGAGACTCTGGACAGATCATCCACGCTGTGACCCCACTAATTATAGGCATTAATATCTTATCTGAGGAAGATGGCCCGGACAATATCCCGGGTTAAGTGAGTGAGAAATGGAAGGAGTGAAATATAGGAAGTAATCTGAGCCCCTTCACAGGGTAAATAGAGAAAGTGCCAAGGAAGGGTCACAGTCAGTGGCAGGTCTTTGATAGGCAGAGGAGGGAGGTGGGTGGGAAGGGAGGACAGAGGCGTGTGGCAGGGAGGAGTGAGGCGGAGGAAGGGGTGGCTGTAGCCTGAAAAGGGAGGAGGCTGTACTGTGTGGTATAGTTGGCAGAGCATGGCACTTACAACACCAGGGTTGTGGGTTCGGTTCCCACGGGGAACCAGTACAAAAATGTATGCACTAACTGTAAGTTGCTCAATGCTAAATGACTAAAATGTCAAAAAAATAATGTAAGAGGAAGGGTTGGAGGTGTAGGTGGCATGGGAGTGAGGAGATAGGGGGTGGGATTGAGGAGATAGGGGGTGGGAGTGAGGAGATAGGGGGTGAGGAGATAGGGGGTGGGAGTGAGGAGATAGGGAGTGAGGAGATAGGGGGTGGAAGTGAGGAGATTGGGAGTGAGGAGATAGGGGGTGGAAGTGAGGAGATTGGGAGTGAGGAGATAGGGGGTGGGAGTGAGGAGATAGGGGGTGGGAGTGAGGAGATAGGGGTGGGAGTGAGGAGATAGGGGTGGGAGTGAGGAGATAGGGGTGGGAGTGAGGAGATAGGGGGTGGGAGTGAGGAGATAGGGAGTGAGGAGATAGGGGGTGGAAGTGAGGAGATTGGGAGTGAGGAGATAGGGAGTGAGGAGATAGGGGGTGGGAGTGAGGAGATAGGGAGTGAGGAAATAGGGGGTGGGAGTGAGGAGATTGGGAGTGAGGAGATAGGGGGTGGGAGTGAGGAGATAGGGGTGGGAGTGAGGAGATAGGGGGTGGGAGTGAGGAGATAGGGGGTGGGAGTGAGGAGATACGGGGTGGAAGTGAGGAGATGTGGGGTGGAAGTGAGGAGATGTGGGGTGGAAGTGAGGAGATGGGGTGGTGTGGGAGTGAGGAGATATGGGAGTGAAGAGATACAGGGTGGAAGTGAGGAGATAGGGGGTGGCATGGGAGTGAGAATGTCAGAGGTAGCAGGAAGGTGAAAAGGGAGAGGGGGGTGGCAGAAGGATGGAGGTGTTGAGGGTGATAAAGCTGATCAAATACATCAGAAGCAGTAGGAGTTAGAGAAGTGGTGGTGTAATGTGTGTGTGTGTGTCCGTGTTTAGGATAGCAGGTGGTAGTTTTTTTGCCACCCTAACTAACATCACAAAAACATCTAATGAAAATGGATGGACTTTTCAGTTGTGTTTGTAGTAGGGCGTACCCCATTTAGTCGACTGGTCGATTGTTTGATTGATAGGCTGACCGAGATTTCTTTAGTTGAGCAGTAGCAAATATATTTTAAAAATGTATGACACGAGACATCCGTCTGATTCACGCCTGTCTGAGTGGAATAATCAATTGCAGAGGCCGCAGGGATGGCAAACCACTTTCACCAGTAGTACATTTACCATTAATTCCCATAATTTCTAATCTACAATGTTTGTTTGGTTACGATCATGTCTGTTAATGCATTCAATATACAGTATTGTTATTACATTCTTACTGTTGTCATTGCAGGAGTGGACATGTTGTTTGTAGAGCGCACAAACTTGGCTACACTTGTGAGAAAAAAAGTTTTGATTTATTTCATTCCATTTACGAGTTGTCAATTTATTAATTTTCTTTTGTTTGGAGTGCTCCTGTCAATGTTTAGTAAGGACACGTATAGCAGTAGGACTAGGCCACCAATTGTAGGCCTATACATGTGCCCATTTGGGGATCTGATACTATTTCTGATTGTCTTAACTCACCATCACTGTGGAGCTTCTCAAAGTAATGTTTTCTTCAAACAGAAAGTAAACTAAGTCTGTTTTTACATCCATTGAGAATGACAATAGTTCCTCAAAGTAGCCTATTTGAAAAATATTTCCAGCTCTCTCTCTTTATATAACCACTCAGCATGAAAGCGTAAAAATGTCACGCTCTGATCCGGTGGAAACGTCCTAAAGAAAGGCCTACCTGATTACTTCTTATCCCTTGCGCAAATAGCCTACGGAAACTTAGAGGGCCCAGAATATTTTTTACAATGTTGCAAATTTGCTAGCACGAGCTTCAGGCCTGACCAAGTTAATAGTACGATAACTTGGCACTCCAAATAGAAAAGGTTGCCGACAGCTGGTGTAGCCTATTACTGGCTTAATGGCAGAATCTGTGAAGGCCAGCAGTAGTGGGCAGCTGGAGGAGGAGGGTTGGGTCGGGAACAGGTTTTGTTTCTTCTGGTTAGGCTATATAAGTCTCTGGCTACCTCTTTAGTAATTTGTATGTCTTCATTTGTAATAGCAGTGCTTAAAGCATCAGACAAGCTCAGTAGCCTACATATAGTTGATTTCTATTGGTCGAAAGAACAGACTACTCTCGGTCGACCAATATTTTTTTTTAGTTGGGGACAGACCTAGTTTGTAAGGCTGCATTCCTCATTAGGGCCTGCATGACTTACCAAAGAGCCTGCGGTGGAATATGAACTTCCCAGCAAACATTCCAGTGACAATGGCCATCAGCCACGACATGACTTTGAGGACGCTCCATCCTCCGCCAGGGTACTTGTTCACTATGAAGGAGAAGCAGTTTCCCACCACAATCATGTGAGCCTCCGTCTGGCTGTGGGAGACAGGGTCCTCGGCGAAGATGAGGAAGTTGCAGAAGGTGACGAGGTAGGCCACGAACAGACGAGACCATGGGTGCTGGAAATAGTAGCGGAAACAGGGATCTATATCCATCTTGAAGGACCCCAAGCAACAGTCCACCTGAAGAGGTAGAGAAGATCATTGCCTGAGTGAAATCCGCAGTGGATTACAGTGGAAACATTACAGAGTTCTTGAGATTATAGGGGAAATAACAGAAAAATCCATCCAGATTGGAATTATTCTAAATTCAGACTACTCAGAATATTCCGTACTGTGATCATCACACTAAGTGCAGGACAGACAAGTGGTCCATCATCCAGACTGAGATTATCTGAGAAACGTCAGGGAGAGGTCCTAACTCCCATCTATCAGTCTGGTCAACAGTGCAGCCTCAGAGCTTCATCATGGTCGTCTAATCCTCAAAATGGTGGCCATTTGCATTTATTTTAGATTCTAATCCATTAATTTGCCAGGGATGACCTTTGATTTCAAAGGTTCTCCAGAGACCATTCCCTCAATCAATAAGATCATGTAAGAATACAGTGTCACACAAGGCAGTCTCTTGGAGCCGTCTCACATTAAGTGCCTAGCTGTGCATCCCTCAAATTTAGCACCATCATGCTGATATTTTGGTTCCACTGCCGGACAGTGCTTGGGTCAGTTCCCAGCAGGACAGTACACCCTCTGTTGACTATTATTCATTCCAGGACTCCACCTCATCACTTACTCACCCACTAACTCACCCCTTGACTGCCTTGCCTTTTCCTGGTACTCCCAAATCTGTCCCCTCCTGCCCTCCGACCCAGTTTTCTCAAATATCCACACTGGGAATTTGTATTAAGAGCAGTGTCAAACTGGGCTATTACATATATCCCTGTGATATTACATTTCACCAGCATCATGTTTGTCTTGGTATAATGTGCTACTTTAGGTGTTGTTGGTGTTATTGCTCAGCTCAGAGTGGATGGTATTTTATCAGGAAAGGCAGAGTGAAGCATCTCTCTATCAATAATTAAGACTGAGATATAATGCATAATCTGTGTGATGATGATGATGTTGATGTTGATGTTGATGATGATGTAGCTTGCTCACTGAATAAATAAAATAAATCCACTCCCCTACCACGCAGCATGTTTTTCTTCTGGACCACCTTAAGAAATATATTTGCTTCTGTATTGACCAATAAGAAGGAGGTACATAAAAAAAACTACAGGAAATTCTGAACACGAGTTCCATCATTTTCAAGTCTCCCCTTCTCCCTCTCGGTCTTAGCAATTTCTGGTTCTCATGTGAGCTCAATCATTAAATCGATGAACACATGGATCTCCACATCGTCACAACGGCGATGCTGTGCTGTGTCTGATAATGTCACGGTAGATCTAGCCCATCTCAGATAACACTAGATCCCTATGCTTTAGCAAACCCGAATGGAATTATCTGATTACACAACTGAAACCTACCCCTTGCACAATAATGGTGTGTGCAAGCCATCAACATATAGATTTCATGAGAAAGCATACCCTGTACTTTGACATGCATAGTCTACATACCGACACACGCACACGTACGCCACGCACTTACCTGTTCCACGCTGCTTTGCGTTTCCCTCTCAATCGGTATTGTCAGGACGAGAAGCCCCGCACGGCTCTCTCTCCTACCTCATGAAGTCCCGCGAGCCGACAGCGGCGCTCTAATCATCGCAACTACGAGAGGGGGTAAACACCGTTGGCTCGGCTGTGGCGTGATAATCCAGGCGACCTGTTGTTTCTAAAACAGAGGCACCCCCAAATCCTCTGCCATTGTGCTGGCTGTCCATGCAGCGGCGGGGCAGGGCAGCGAGGCGCTGCTTTGTCAGCACCGCCGAGGCGGCTCGCTGGTCTCGCGGTGGATATATGCTTCTATCACAACGACGGACGCATACCATCAGTGCATTGCAATGTAACAAACACATTGATCTTCCACTGGTGGCAGGGTGATTTTCCTAATGCATGAATATAAATATTTATTTATATCCAGAGGGGAGGGGATGAAATCAGCAGACAGGAAGCATTTGAAAAAAAGCCTCACGGTACTGTACGATTCCAGATGTTGTGTTAAGCAGGCTTTCACAGCTATGTCCTCACATCGCCGAAAGAGGAAAAATATTCAGTGTATTAGGCTTACTAGGACGCAACTTGAATAATCAAAACATCAATTGCATAACAAAAAGCAAATATTTGCAATAGCCTATTGGAGTAATACACTATTATATTGCATAATGCTTTTCAATTCCAAAGGCCTACATTCGTTCTGGAAACTTTAGGCTAAACAATTTAAACCATCTACATATTACAGTCCCCTGTCAAGATTTAGCTAATCATTTTTTTATAAGGAGATAACTGAGCCGACAAAAAAAGATTGAAATCACAGATGAAGGCCTGTGGCAGAGTTCTTAGTCATTGCAATATGTGATACATCTTCATATAGCCTAATTCTACATCTAATTATATTTAGCTTATAGTTAAAGTTATTGTCCACTGCCAACAAATAGCCTACTCACACTCATTATAGGCCTATTGTGTATTGTGTAGATATCTATAGCTACTAGATTTTAAAATGGAAATCTGAAAATATCTGAAAATTGTGGTGATATGTTGAAGCATTGTATCGCAAACAATAGGCTACATTGCAAAAGTTACAAATGTAACAGTGCAGATGTAACATTGCAGATCAGATGTTACATTTCAGTCTGGAATGGATACAATGTAACAAATGTGGCATGCCCCTCAAGCTAGACTGTAGCGTGTAGCCTATAAAATAGCTAGCTCCTCCGTTCCAGAGTGTATAGAAAACAAACGTCTTGAATCCTGAGGTCAAAGCATGGTATATATCTATTTGTTTTATTTCTTATCGTGAACACATGTTGAATGACGTGACCGTGCTGATGATGACGACACATGAAGTTACTTTAGTCCGCTTCCTACTTCCGTACCCTGGCTTGGTTCTCTGCTTCATCAACCTTTGCTACGATAAAAAAGACAAAATGTCCCACCAAACGGGCATACAGGGTAGCTATTTCATTTACATTCTGTTGTTGCTTTCTTGGCATGTTTGAACTGTATATATCTAATTTGAAAATATGTTTGTAATCGATGTTAGTCGAATGTTTTAGAAAGCTAATTTGAAGTGCGGATTCCTGTAGTAGGCAGCGGCTGTAACGTTAACGTTAGCGAACTATCTGTGAGGATTGATTTGTTTATCTGCTAAGAAGTAGCAACAGTACCTATGTGCCCCAAAAAATAAATGGCCAGCCAGATCTGCTCCTGCCTCTGCTCAAGCGAAAAATAACGTTTTCCACGCTGGACATTTTGGCTCGGCCAACGCCTTCATTGAAACAGTTGGAATTCAAATGTGAAATGGTCCTGACAGCCGCAACCTGAACCTATCAGACGCACCTTCACATAGAACATGAGCTCACTCACATCCTACACCAAATTATCTGAGGGCTTTCAACCCAATGAAAGATACACTACATGACCAAAAGTATGTGGACACCTGCTCATCGAACATCTCATTCCAAAATCATGGGCATTAATATGGAGTTGGTCCCTTCTTTGCTGCTATAACAGCCTCCACTCTTCTGCGAAGTCTTTACACTAGATGTTGGAACATTGCTGCAGGGACTTGCTTCCATTCAGCCACAAGGGCATTAATGATGTCGGGCACTGATGTTGGGCGATTAGGTCTGGCTCGCAATGTGCATTCCAATTCATCCCAAAGGTGTTCGATGGGGTTGAGGTCAGGGCTCTGGCAGGCCAGTCAAGTTCTTCCACACCAATCTCAATAAACCATTTCTGTATGGACCTCTCTTTGTGCACTGGGGCATTGTCATGCTGAACCTGGAAAGGGCCTTCCCCAATCTGTTGCCACAAAGTTGGAAGCACAGAATCGTTTAGAATGTCATTGCTGTAGAGTTAAGATTTCCCTTCGCTAAGGGGCCTAGCCTGAACTATGAAATACAGCCCCAGACCATTATTCCTCCTCCACCAAACTTTACAGTTGGCACTATGCATTGGGGCAGGTAGCGTCCTCCTGGCATCCGCCAAACCCAGATTTGTCCATCGGACTGCCAGATAGTGAAGAGTGATTAGTCACTCAAGAGAACGTGTTTCCACTGCTCCAGAGCCCAATGGAGGCAAGCTTTACACCACTCCAGCCGAAGCTTGGCATTGTGCATGGTGATCTTAGTCCTGTGTGCGCCTGCTTGGCCATAGAATCCTATTTCATGAAGCTCCCGACGAACCGTTCTTGTGCTGACGTTGATTCCAGAGGCAGTTTGGAACTCGGTAGTGTGTGTTGCAACCGAGGACAGAACTGACTTGTTGGAAAGGTGGCATCCTATGACAGTGCCACGTTGATATTCACTGAGCTCTTCAGTAAGGCCTTCTACTGCCAATGTTTGTCTATGGAGATTGCATGGCGGTGTCCCTGTTTTTATACACTCGTCAGAAATGGGTGTGGCTGAAATAGCCAAATCCACTAATTTTAAGGGGTGTCCACATACTTTTGTATATATAGTGTAGCAATATTTGTTAATTTTCAATTGCACAGTTATTGAATTATTTATCCAAGAGATAGGCTACTTAAACAGGTAACGTTAGATGGTGTTGTGTGTGACGTGAATGTAGTTTTCACAACATAGTGAGGACCCTATTCACAAAGCAGGTGTATATGGTGACCTAGACAACATGGATGTAAATATGAATCTGTTATCGGCTTAACCCTTTGGGAAAGGAGATTGCTTAAGGTCGTATGCATTCATCCTACGTTGTTTTCAGTATGGGCTTATGTGAGGGATAGGCCAGTACCAGGATGGTGTCCTAGAAGGATTGACCACTTTGTATAATTTACTGAATCTCTATATAGATCTTTAAAACAGCGGTAACCAAAGTTGTTTGTGTAAGGATGACAAAATTCGCATGGTTTACATTTTAGGGTTTAGCCTTACTTACTCTGGAGTCTTTTTTGACTAATAGATGCTTCTTCCCATAATACAATAAACAAACCCACTTACCCTTGTTTTTTCCAGCTGGTAACGACGTGAAGGATGTCTTTGCCATTGCAAGGAGTGGAGACCAATATCGACTCCTAAAGATTGTGATTGAGGATGGTAAGAAGTGTTTATTTTTCTACCGATTTAATCATAAATAAACAGATCTAAAGTTCCTTTTTAGAAGAAAAACACTTACCATGATTTAGGAACTCCTAAGAGACTTAATACACAAATATTACGTTTTCACTATGAATACCAACTACTGAATTTGGGTTACAGAGCAGCTCGCTTTGGGCGTGACCAGGCAAGCATCAAAGACTTGGGACCAGGAGTACGACTCGTTAGTCCTGCCTCTACTAGAGGACCACCTGCCATCTTATATCCTGTACCGACTGGACTCCTCCAACAATCAGGGCTATGAGTGGATCTTCCTGGCCTGGTCACCTGACCATTCTCCTGTAAGGAACTCATCTGACTCAGAGATGTCAACTTCCCTGTTCACATAATTTGCATAGGGAACTTATGTGGCACAGTCGTGTCAATGACACAGGTCCCCCTTTGCATACTCAGTCACAATGCAGACTCTCAAGATAATTATTTTGAATAGAATAGCCTACTTAGCAAATAAAATTATTATTGTTATTTGTCACATGCTTCGTAAACAACAGGTCTAGACTAACAGCGAAATACTTATTTACGGGCCCTTCCCAACAATGCAGAAAGAAAGAAAATGGAGAAATAATAGAAAAGTAATAACATGTAATAATTAATGATAACTTGGCTATGTGACCCGCTCCACTACAGCCCCTTCGATGTTAATGGGGGCATGCTCGGCCCTCCATTTCCTGTAGTCCACGATCAGCTCCTTTGTCTTGCTGACGTTGAGGGAGAGATTGTTGTCCTGTCACCGCAATGCAAGGTCTCTGACCACCTCCCTATAGGCTGTCTCATCGGTGATCAGGCCTACCACCATTGCGTTGTCAGTAAACTTAATGATGGCATTGGAGTCGTGTGTGGCCACACAGTCTTGGATGAACAGGGAGTACAGCAGGAGACTAAGCACGCTCCACTGAAGGGGTCAACATGTTGAGGGTCAGCGTGGCAGATGTATTGTTGCCTACCCCCACCACCAGGGGGCTGCCCATCAGGAAGTCCAGGATCCAGTTGTAGAGGGAGGTGTTCAGTCACAGAGTTCTTAGCTTAGGGATGAGCTTGGCGGACACTATAGTGTTGAACGCTGAGCTGTAGTCAATGAACAGCATTCTAACATGGGTGTTCCTCTTGTCCAGGTGGGGGAGGGCACTGTGGAGTGCAATAGATATTGCATAATCTGTGGATCTGTTGGGGAGGTATGTGAATTGGAGTTGTTCCAGGGTGTCTGGGATGATGGTGTTTATGTGAGCCATGACCAGCCTTTCAAAGCATTTCATGGCAACAGATGTGAGTGCTATGGGCCAATAGTCATTTAGACAGGTTACCTTGGCGTTCATGGGCACAGGTACTATGGTGTTCTTCTTGAAACATGTAGGTCTTACAAGCCTCGACGCAAAGCAGGCTTCCCTAAAACGGGAAGGCTGGGGAAGTTCCATGGCAGAAATCAGCTAATGAGGAGTCGGAACCCGCATCATGTCAAACCAATCAAATGCCTTGATTGGATGGAGCTCCAGAGGTGCTCACCAGACTAGTGCCGTAGGAGCGACAGTGTGTAAGGACAAAAAATGTCGACAACAGTGTTCTGCTGCTTTTCAGGCTGCCTTTGAGTTTTGACATTGAGGGTTACTATGGATTTGATAGCATTTAGCAATTTCTCCCACTCAATTCTGCCACAAACGGCCCAGATACAGGCAGAGAAGCACAGAGAGTGGGTGTGCGGTGGGAGATTTTTGGCTGTAAATGCTAGCACAAGGGACAAGAAGTAGCAAGCCACAATGAGGTTCGTTTTGAGAAAAGTCGGCTAACCTACCTAGGTATAACTAACTAACTAGCTAGCTACTAGCTAGTTACATGTCTCTCACGATTATAAAAACAGCATATTATTGTCCTAAAGGGTTAGCTGTGTTAGCCCAACCTCTAGCTTATCCAGTGGTGATTTTAGCATGTAAATCTTGGTGGGTTAAAATAAAAAGCACATGATGTGGGATGCATGCCAGCAAAGCCGCAACACTAAACAATACATGAATTGCACTATAACGGTGACAAAGGGTGCCCACAAACTGTTGGGCATACATAAAGCTGTCCCAACACCTTACCACTGCTATACCTGGCTATCAGCGGAGACTTGTCTGGCAGTGAAACACTTAATTCAGCCTCATTTACTGCCTTTTAAACAAATGTGCTTAAACAAACGTGGTTTCTACTGACAATTGAGATGTACAAACTATGGCATAAGGGGACGACAAGCGGATAAGAGGCAATCCGTAATTTCGATTAAGACATTAATGAGTGAGCCAGGACAGACGTAGTCAATATCACTATTTGTTCAGCACTTTTGAAATGTACATCGACTGAATTCAGAACATGGGCAGCTCTTACAGGGGTCTCCCTGTACAAGTCAGAACCATAGGATAAATAAAGGGGGCATATAAGCAGACAATGAAAGCTCTTACATTATTCAATGATTACATTTCTCTAAAACAGGTTATAGGCTACATGTGCACCACCGAGGTGGTGCAGCTGTCCTTCGTGGGCAAATTGTTATCAAAGAAAGAGGAAGAGCCTGATTTTTACAATTCGGATGTCCAAACTTGCTTTTGTTTATTCGCAGTTGCAATGCCACCGTCACTGATTCCTTCCAAACCACTCATTGTTGAATTTGCGATTTCCAGTTGGGGGAATTTTGGCCCATTCCTCCTGACAGAACTGGTGTAACTGAGTCCGGTTTGTAGGCCTCCTTGCTCGCACATGCTTTTTCAGTTCTGCCTACAAATTTTCTATAGGATTTAGGTTAGGGCTTGTGATGGCCACTCCAATACCTTGACTTTGTTGTCCTTAAGCCATTTTGCCACAACTTTGGAAGTATTTGCAACCAAGCTTTAACTTCCTGACTGATATCTTGAGATGTTGCTTCAATATATCCACATAATTTTCCTTCCTCATGATGCCATCTTTTGTGAAGTACACCAGTCCCTTCCTGAGCGGTATGATGGCTGCGTGGTCCCATGGTGTTTATACTTGCATTCTATTGTTTGTACAGATGAACATGGTACCTGCAGGCATTTGGAAATTGCTCCCAAGGATTACTTGTGGAGGTCTGCAATTGTTTTTCTGAAGTCGGCTGATTTTCTTTTGATTTTCCCATGATGTCGAGCAAAGAGGCACTGAGTTTGAAGGTAGGCCTTGAAATACATCCACAGGTACACATCCAGTTGACTCAATCAGAAGCTTCTAATTTTCTGGAATTTTCCAAGCTGTTTAAAGACACAGTCAACTTAGTGCATGTAAACTTCTGACCCACTGGAATTGTGATATAGTGAATTATAAGTGAAATAATCTGTCTGTAAACAATTGTTCGAAGAATTACTTGTCATGCACAAAGTATAGTTTGATAATATGAAATCTGTGGAGTGGTTGAAAAATGAGTTTTAATGACTTCAACTGTATATATTTTTTACATTGTTTGCAAATTATTATTTATTTGCCATTTATTATTTATTTATTTATTTATTTTTTGCTAAAAATGTGTGGCTCAAAACATGTGGGCCTCTGCCCCACCTGCCCTGAATGACGTGTCGCCACTGAGCTTATCCAGGGTCAGTGATTCTTAGAGAAACCATGTACTGTCTATCTATGGGAACAACTGCAGTCCTTTTGCAAGCAACATTGCTAAAATGAATGAAAGAGAATTTTACCTCATAAATATTACCTGTATTGCTCATCTCCGTATTTTCATACTGTACCTAAATTACAAGGGCTTGATTTGCGCTAAACAATTTCATGTCAGCACTTAAAAGGCTTGTACAAAATCATGTGTATGGTTTGCCCTTTTATACATTGTCTACTGTCATTTTAAATTGAACATAATGCTCAACAATGTGTGAGTTTAGCTAGTCTCTGCTTCAGATGACAGATTCCCACAAGGCCAGTAATGCCGTAATAGTGTAGGCCTATGGCTGCATTGGTGGGGCGACGACTGTTGATGCATTTATTAATGAAGCCGGTGGCCGATGTGGTAAACTCAATGCCGTCGGATGAATCCGGAACATATTCTAGTATGTGCTGCAAAACAGTCCTGTAGTTTAGCATCCGCTTCATCAGAACACTTCCTTATTGGGTGCGTCACTGGTATTTCCTGTTTTTTCTTGTAAGCAGGAGTCAGAAAAGGGTTATGGTCAGATTTGCCAAATGGACGGCGAGGGAGAGCTTTGTATGTGTTTCTGTGTGTGGATTAAAGGTGATCTAGAGTTCTTTTAGCCTCTAGTTGCACAGGTGACATGCCGGTAGAAATGAGGTAAAGCAGATTTCAGTTTCCTGCATTAAAATCACCAGCCGCTAGTAGCGCCAACTCTAGACGAGCATTTCCTTGTTTGCAGACAGCTCTTTGAGGGCGGTCTTAGTTCCAGCATCAGTTTGTGGTGGTAAATAGATGGCTATGAAAAATGTAGATGATAAACTCTCTCGGTAAATAGTGTGGTCTGCAGCTTATCATGAGGTATTCTAAATCTGGTGAGCAGAACCTCGAGACTTCCTTAATATTAGAGATCGCACGCCAGCTGTTGTTAACAAAGAGACACACACGTCCCCCTTGAGCTTACCTGACGCTGCCATTCTGTCCTGCTGATGCATAGAAAAACCAGCTAGATATACAGTATATTAGCCATGTCATTGTTCAGCCGCGACTCAGAGAAACATAGGATATTACCATTTTTCAGGGCCAGCTCGAACGGAGCTCGTCCAATTTGTTCTCCAGTGATTGTACATTCTCCAATAGAACGGAGGGAAGTTATTTTTGGTCATAGTAAATGGTGGTTAAAATCACAGCAAAAAAACACAAAATTGGTCAGGAACTTGTAAAACGGAAGATATCCATTCAAGGGCCATTTCAGCCATTAGTGCTGTACTGTTTGTTAGCCTATGTGTAGTTTGTGCTGTAGTGCAAATGTGACTTATCTTTTGGCCTGCTCTTAATACAGATAACATCACAACCGTTGCAAATTGATGTCATGACAGAGAATGAAATAAATTGAGATCTACCTGGTTGAAGGAAGCGGTTCAATTAAGAATGTTGCAGGGACAGGGTGATACATGTGACTGGATTAAGAATGTTGCAGGGACAGGGTGATACATGTGACTGGATTAAGAATGTTGCAGGGACAGGGTGATACATGTGACTGGATTAAGAATGTTGCAGGGACAGGGTGATGCATGTGACTGGATTAAGAATGTTGCAGAGACAGGGTGATACATGTGACTGGATTAAGAATGTTGCAGGGACAGGGTGATACATGTGACTGGATTAAGAATGTTGCAGGGACAGGGTGATACGTGACTGGATTAAGAATGTTGCAGGGACAGGGTGATACATGTGACTGGATTAAGAATGTTGCAGGGACAGGGTGATACATGTGACTGGATTAAGAATGTTGTAGGGACAGGGTGATACATGTGACTGGATTAAGAATGTTGCAGGGACCGGGTGATACATGTGACTGGATTAAGAATGTTGCAGGGACCGGGTGATACATGTGACTGGATTAAGAATGTTGGAGGGACCGGGTGATACATGTGACTGCCTTTCTTTTAGCTGTACCAAGATCAAGAACATGTGGTAGAGAGTATAGACTGGCATAGCATCCTATTCTAACAAACAGGGCAGGGCTCTACATTCCTACCCACTATCCGGAGGCGGCATGCCACAGGTCCAGGCTTGTCTGGAAATCTGCAGAGGTTTCAAAACATTTGCACATGTTCTAAGACTGGAACATCCAAATGTGCTGCATTTACCTGGTGCTTATCCGGGCACAGTTTGCTATCCTCTGGAAAAAGAATGGACGCCTGTGTTGAGTTAGCAAGAAAATAATAAATAATTGTGTAAAACAACAAGAGTAAAATCACTGAGCTTATAGAAAGGGGATGGAATAGATGCATGTGAAGAGATTGCTTTTCCACCCCTTGATGTATGCACTAATACATTCTCTTTCAAACAGGTACGACATAAGATGTTATACGCTGCTACCAGGGCCACAGTGAAGAAAGAATTTGGTGGGGGACTTATCAAAGATGAGCTCTTCGGCACCACAAAGGTTGGTTAGATTATCTGTGTTAGATTGGGTTGTGAAACCCTCTTAATCTGAGGATCTGATTTGCCATCTGCTTTGCCAGTCAATTATTATTGTAATGGAAATGTGTTATTTCTCTACTCAAGTAGAGGCTTAAACGTTCCAGTATTAGATTGCTTTAAAAAGCTCATCAGTAATTTGGCATTCACATGATCACATACTGTATATAAGAAGGATCAAGTATTGTCAAATATTATACGTGAATAGTAGTTAAAACTGCTAACTGGTATGTGGTCCTCTCTCCCCTCCTGATTGTCCCTGCTCCCCCAGGAGGATATGTCTCTGAGGGGCTACAGGAAGTACCTGGTGGCAGAGGCAGCACCACTACCACTCACTGCTGCAGAGGAGGAACTGAGGCGGATCAAACTCAGTGAGGTACGCACACAAACACAGAGCGAGAGAGTTCCTGTGGTGTTTAAAAGTAATTCTGTGTAAGTCCATTTTGTTGGTTTAAAGTGTTAAATGGGTGTGGATTCAAACCTTTCTTTCAACTAAGATGTGTAGGCAAACCTGTCTTAATATTGAAGGAAGTAAAAGCTCTTCTGACCACTCGGGACACTTCATAGAGCCTCTGCACAATGAACTCATAGCATCTGCTTTTAATTGTGTTCAATCCAAAAGACACTGTTGAATATTAATGACGGCTGGTGATGCCCCCCCCCCCCCCCCCCCCCATAGACCACAATGTCAGCAATACAGCTGTGCATAATGCCGACCTGGCACGAAGAGTCACTGCAAAGGTGCTGATGCATTGGAACTACAGGATGTTGGCAGATATATGACTATTAGTCCTGTATGGGTCGAGACTCATAGGTTTATAAATGGGTTGTTTTTGACAAATGTCATGATGCATTGTAAGCATAGATGTCTCTCACTGAAGCACAGGTATTGCACTAAAATGTTGTTTGTCAGCCTATATAAGGGGCCACCCTTGAATGTTCATGAAGAATGATCATTCAATACTTTGCATTGATTCTGCATGGGAGAGCACTTGGTCAAGGTCACACCACTGTGCCTTTGCTTGGCTCCACTGCTAAGATTGGGGCTCCACTGCTATGTGATAGCCCAATGTTTTACTTGCCACTAATAATGATGATGCTAGTTAAGTTAGCTTTTCGTCTGGTGTTTCGATATAAAATGTGATTAAGCAAAAATAAGGAACACAAAGTGCTTCTATCTTTTAAAAGCTCAGCCTCAACTCAAACCACTGTGAGAGTTCTTTAAAGAGGAAACAACATTATTGCTGTGCAGAGGTCACATAAACAAGACCTGTCTCCAACTCCATAAAAGGAAGTAGTCTGTGAAGCAGCCAGTCACAATACAGCCAGTAAAATACTAGAAAGGAGAAAACAGGAAGTAAGCATAGCATTTCTCCCAGTTGTTGAAGGAAGATAATGCCATCATTAATCTGTGTGGGAGCAAAGTGGCTTTGAAATATGTATTTATCATTCATGTGCCTGGAGAGCGAGAGAGGCTGCCTTAACTAAGTAGATGGATAAAACCCACAATCCTTTTGGTACATGAGGTGGGTGCACTGCATCAGCTGCTCAATCATGTGTACATAACTGACAGCCTTTCATTCAGTGGGAAACAGAGCACTAAAAATAGATTCAATCCATCAGTATAATCCCCCTCCATTTCCAGTCTGTAAGGTGATTTAGAAGAGGTGCCTCTTCACTCCAGTCTCTCCAGTCCAGATATAGAAATATCAGCCACATGAGTGATTATCCCCAATGTGGAAAATCTGAGAGGGGATGAATGTTCTAGATTATTTTTCCATGTATTTGCTTTATATTAATTTAAGGTAGCCTGGTCTTCCTTAGGAAAGATTTTATGATCTCAAAGGGGTTCCTGTTTAAATGAAAATGCTACTATTGAATGAACCACTAGCACTACCACTAGTGAGCTGCTTGTTGACTTTGATAAAGGTAAAGTTGTTTTAGTTTGTTTTTTTTTCAATCGCATTGGTGCTATTTTCACAAGTGTGGTGAATTTTCATAACTCTTAGTACAGTGTTTGAAGACATTTTACCACACAACAATTAATCCAAAATATAAGTTTACTGTGAAATACAATGAGAACATTGATTTAAGCACCACAACACAATGATATCTTCTCAATTTAGTTAAACCAGTTAATCCAATAGCAAAAGATGCAAGATAAATGTTTTAAAATTGCCCTTTGAATGTAGTATGCTACAGTACTGTAAAGTACAGTACATTACACTGTTTTCACATTAGGCAATACACTTGCACTACCCATACATTTTTAGATAATTTTATTAAATTTCTCTCCCATGTGTGCTCGAAGGTGTGATCATTGAAGACATCTTTCACAATCATTGACGCAAAAAATTAATGTATTGTTCAGATATAATTACAACATGGGTGTACTGTAATAAACAACAAAAAATAAAATGAAAGAAACATGTTTAGCAGGCACTAGTTTCAGGGATGGTAAACTAGTCATCTTTTGGTGAAATTCGCCGTTTTTTTATCCAAAATAGGCGACCTACGTGATTTGTGTAGATCCGATGAGGAAAGGTTGGGGGAGGAGGGGCTTTGGATCACTACTGTCTGTAAGCGAACGAGTGATACGCGTTTGGAGCAATACTGCTGGCTGTAACCAAGGCTCAGCCAATCCTCAAGTTATAACGCATTAGTTGCTTACTGACGCTGGCAATCTTTGTGAAATGTTAACTAGGTAACGAACTAACTACTATCTGTGAACTAATGTTTTCCCTCTACAGTGTGTGGTTAATGTTTTGAATGAGATAATTAGGTGAAAATGAGGCATTGCTTGTTAAACAAGTGGATTCAGGGATTCTCACTTTTTCAATACAGTGGCTAAAAAGGGGTATGCCAGGTGTTTAGGGTTGCACATTTTGGGGAATATTCAGAGGTGGAAACTTTCTGTGGGAATTAATGGAAATATATGCAAATTAATATTAATACCATTTAAATGTAGATGTTTTTTGGATATATTTACCATATCAATGGAGACAGAAACATAAACCTTTTACCTTTTATCATAAGTAGACATAATTGCAAATGATTAAATCCTTCCAATAGAAATAAAAAAAACGATTTAGTTACGAATTGAACTTTAATTAAATGAGTTGACACTTCACATGGGATGATTTCACTGAACAACAAAAGAAAGGGAATATTGAATGATCCCCAAGGATCCATCGCATCTCCCAAAAACGTTTTCAACATACATCTGTAAAATTATAGTCTAGAAACTAAAGCTTTGGTTGTCTTCCTCTCAGGCTTCCATGTCTTCTCCCTGGACCTCCTCATTGTCCACCTCTTGAACATCAGACTCTGAGGCCTCATCTTCCCTGTCACTTTCCAACCTTCTTGAGGATGGCTTGTTGTCAGGGTCAAAAAGACTCAAATTTGCCCGGATGGCCACCAATTTTTCAACCCTTGTATTGGTCAGCCTGCTGCGTGCTTCGGTGTGTGTGTTCCCAAACAAGGACCAGTTTCGTTCTGAGGTGGCTGATGTTGGTGGGATTTGGAGGATGATGGAGGCAACAGGGGAAAGAGCCTCAAGTCACTTCCACCAGGTGGCTGATGAGATATGTTGGCACGACTGCCGTATTGAATTTCCATCCCAAAGCCCTTGCTTGGAACTGTACTTCGCCAGACTGCCAAGAACCTTGCCTTCATCCATGCCAAGGTGGCGAGACACGGTAGTGATGACACCATAGGCCTTATTGATCTCTGCACCAGACAGGATGCTCTTTCCAGCATACTTGGGGTCCAACATGTACGCTGCGGCGTGTATGGGCTTCAGGCAGAAGTCTTCACGCTTTTTGATGTATTTCAGAACTGCAGTTTCCTCTGCTTGGAGCAACAGTGAAGTGGGCAGGGCAGTACAGATTTCTTCTCTTACATCTACAAGCAGAGTCTGAACATCAGACAGGATGGCATTGTCTCCCTCAATCCGTGCAATTGCTACTGTTATAGGTTTCATGAGTTTCGGGCTGCTTACCACTCTCTCCCAAAATACATAATCCAGGAGGATCCTCTTGACGGGGCTGTCCATATCGGCAGATGTGATATGGCCATTTCTTGGAGAGACTCCTACCCCTCCAGGAGAATGTCAAACATGATGACAACACCACCCCAACGGGTGTTGCTGGGCAGCTTCAATGTGGTGCTCTTATTCTTCTCACTTTGCTTGGTGAGGTAGATTGCTGCTATAACTTGATGACCCTTAACATACCTAACCATTTCCTTGAGGAGCAGATTCAATGCATGAGCAGCACAGCGAATTGGTGTGATATGAGGGTAGGACTCCTCCACTTTAGACCAAGCAGCCTTCATGTTCGCAGCGTTTGCTGTCACCAGTGTAAATACCTTCTGTGGTCCAAGGTCATTGATGACTGTCTTCATCTCATCGGCAATGTAGAGACTGGTGTGTCTTTTGTCCCTTGTCTGTGCTCTTGTAGAATACTGGTTGAGGGGTGGAGATGATGATGTTAATTATTCCTTGCCCACGAACATTCGACCACCCATCAGAGATGATTGCAATACAGTCTGCTTTCTCTATGATTTGCTTGACCTTCACTTGAACTCTGTTGAACTCTGCATCCAGCAAATGAGTAGATAAGTCATGTATGGTTGGAGGGGTGTATACTGGGCGAAGAACATTCAGAAATCTCTTTCAATACACATTGCCTGTGAGCATCAGAGGTGAACCAGTTGCATACACCGCTCGACCAAGACATTCATCATCATTTCTCTGACTACGTTCCTCCATTGAGTCCAAACTTCTGATTCCAGGAGGACCATGAGCTGTTGCTATCGACAAGGTGTCTGATTCATCATTTTCACCTCGAATAGAAATAGAGGGACTTTTGTCAGAGGTTGCTTGTTGTGAGCGCTGAGGGAACTTTTTATACACTTAGCCAGATGATTTTGCATATTGTTGGCACAGTATTTGCAAATGTACACAGCTTTTCCGTCTACATTATCTGCAGTGAAATGTCTCCACACATCAGATGGTGCCCGTGGCATTTTCCTTTAAAGATGAGAAAAAAATGAGTAAATAAAAAACAAATAATTCCATGTACAGATAAATAGTTAAGCAGTTAGATTAAACAACTCCTTTGTAAGATAAATGTTTTAAAATGAAACATGTATGGAACCAGGTGAATTAACACTCCGCAGTTAGCAGGCTCAAGCAAGCTAAAACCCACATGGTAGCAAAAACTAGCTAGCAGAAATTGTTAACAAGTTAGAAATGATTTAAACACACTTTGCTGTAGGCTACTATTTACTAGGTAACAGAAAATCATGTCATATAATATATATTCACCGCACCCAGTATTGTAATCAAAACTTACCAGAAAGCATCTAATCCTTGGCTCAGACAGTGTAATAGTGTGGGCTCAATAGCATCTCATTAGTGTGCAAGATCTTGAGAATCAGCTGTACATGTGATGGAAGAGTGCACTGCAGAGGGTTGCAATTCCATTGAATTGGGGATAGTTTAACCAAAATATGACACAAGACCTAGAATTGCCTTATGTGTATCCCACAAAAAAGGTTCACTGTTATAAGCTAACATTTTTGATGAATTTAAGCAAAATTTCCCGGTCTTAACTTCCCATGGAATATTTCCAGAAAGATTCTGGAAATTTACTGGAAAGTGTCCGACCCTTTGCAATCCTACCAACATTAATGATAACAAGCCAACAAAGGGTAACATGCTCTGCTGGCACATTGTAGAACAGATGTCCACAGGCAGAAAGTGTGCTATGTAATAATGTGCAGTGTAGCCCGAAGATATTGCTTTCGTTGTGTTGAACTTGACAGTAACACGTGTGAGTGAGGGGGGGATTATTAATTTAATTAATTTTTACTCAGTGAACAGTATTTTTGCACACATGTAGCCTTGTGCACTTGATTGATGTCTACTATAGTGAACAATATATTAGAGCAAAAATAGAATGCCTGTTTGTTTCATTCTATTTCTACTTTTTTCCCCTCAAGTGCATTATTTAGATGTGTGTTCACACACATTCTATTATAATGGTTGTCATGCAATATTAGTGTATTGTATTTTCTGAAGACTTGAGTGTCATTTGCAGTAAAGTCAACAAATAACATTGGATTGCTTTCTTTAAATTTTTTAGCTCTGAGTTAGATTCACGTTAACCACTTTATTTTCCACACAGAGACTGATCATGTAGATCATATTCTTCGTTGTTTAATTAGTGTCACCTCTTTGGGCCTTCACCAGTTTGCATCCCTGTAGTTTACATCAAGACTATGTTGAGCATTTGGCCACAGGTTCTCATTAACATCGCAGTAAATGTCCTGATTGTTCATACACCTGGGGAACTTGGTCCGGATGGATGCCATCGCATGCCTCATCCATGGCCTGAAGGAGTGGCACGTTCATGTGATTGGCAATCATAAGATTAAGTAGTGGTAAAATGTATTTAAACAAATGAAGAAAATCATATCAAAAGTAAAGTGAGCATTGCATTGTGAAAGGCAATTACTTTATATGAACATGCATTGCAATGTGAAACATTGATTTAAGTTGTGTGAAAAAGTGACTGATTTTGTGTGTTGTACTTAGTCAATTGAAAATGTACTTAGTTTTGAAACTACTTTTTTTATTCTGTTTTGAGTTTTGTATTAAGTTGTGAAATACTCTTGAAAATTGCATCAAAGCAATTGAACAAAACTGTAAATAGTTTAATCTGTGCTGTGTGTTCAGGTGCAGACTGACATCAGTGTGGACACCAAGCAACAGACACTGCAGGGAGTGGCCTTCCCCATACATGGAGACGCTGTCGAGGCGCTCCAAAGATTCAAGGACAAACAAGTCAACTACGTACAACTTGTAAGTACTTCTCCCCCTTTGTCGCTTTTCCAGGTGAGTCCGTTGAGAACAAGTTCTGTTCCTCCTTTATACTCAGGCTTCTCTTCAGAATGACAAAGACATTTTGGAGTCAGGAGTTTTGTTGAGAACAGTACGATGTGGTTCTCTTTTTGACCAAAGCGTCATTGTGTCAGCTCGCCTCATTTGAAATTCAAGGGCTGGTGTCACAAGATCAGATTTGGGGACAAAGGCATAATTGTGACACTGAGCTGGCACTGCCTGGTTCTCGCTCCTCTTTCTCTAAAGTCATAATGGGCAGGTTATCAAAAGAGCTATTCAATAAATCACACAGAACTGAAATGACACTTTTTTTATTAGAGGGTAATTTTCCAACTGTCATATCTGGTTAATTCATAATGGTTTCATTTCAATAGGAAATAGACTTTGCCAAAGAGCTCATTAGGTTGTCTAACACTGAACCAACCGAGGTGAAAGACCTGCCCAAGAGGATCCCCACTGAGTCTGCACGCTATCACTTCTTCCGCTTCAAACATTCCCACGAGGGAGACTACCTGGAGTCCACTGGTAAAAATCGTTACATAATTTTTCCCCACACAGAAACAGAATTGTAAGCAACTTAAGACCCCAAGCGGTCATTATAGAAATCTCTTTCATATTTCACTGAATGTAAATATTTTTTAATATTTCACAAAGTTGTATGTTGTACATTTGTTATTTTCTCTATTGCAGTGTTCATTTATTCCATGCCGGGGTACAAGTGCAGCATCAAAGAGAGGATGCTCTATTCTAGCTGCAAGAATCCCCTGGTGGACATGGTTGAAAACAACATGCAAATTGACATTTTGAAGAAGGTAAGGACCACAAGGCCAAGCTATTTTATTAGGATTTGAACACAACATTAATGATAACATTAAAAGTGTTCCATGCGTTTCTTTGGAGAGGTTATTTCATAGGGTTCAGGAAAGTATCAGTAGGTTTGGTTCAGGTTTGGGGTTTCTTTAAATTAATGAAGTAAATTGACACTTCTATTCCAATTTTCCTCAGTGTTTCAATTAGGAAAATGTGGAATTGTAATTTCAGTCTACTTCTTGAATTGACTTCAACCCTGGTTTTAACTGTCCAACTCCTCACTGTTTATGTGTGTGACTGTCCACAGCTGGAGATAGACAATGGGGATGAGCTGACTGCTGACTTCCTGTATGAGGAGGTCCATCCCAAGCAGCATGCACACAAGCAGGCCTTTGCCAAGCCCAAGGGCCCTGCTGGGAAGAGGGGCGGGCACCGCATCATCAGACCGCCTGGAGATGGAGAAGAGGACGACTAAACGAACCCCCCCCCACCACACACACACACACACGCTCCATAGTGGAACATTCCAAGTGATCATGGAGGGAAAGCTTATTTGACGCAACCTTAAAGCCCATCCAGAGACTGAACTATGCACGCCAAAGGACATCTTAGCTGAGACACACTTGAGAATATCCATTTGTAGCCTGTCAAATGGGAGGTTCTATGAGTATATAACTGCATTCATTCACAAAGTATTTTACTGAGCTATTCAGAGGTTAGAACAAGAAGAAAGGTTTTTACACTGTTGTTGCCGAGACAAAAATATGTTGGTGCGACTGATGTGAATTTGTTGCCAATGTGACGAACCCTCCATGAGTTGTTCACATGCCCGCATTCCTCTTAGGCCAATTTGTGTTTTGTTTCCTGTCTCCAAAGTTGAGACAAACGTCTCCATCGCTATGTGTGCACAGCTTTTGAAGAGGTCCAAACCCCCCAAAATATGTAATATTTGCTCGCATCATTCTTCATTTTAATAGTGTGTTTTTTTTAAATATTTTTGATAGAACTGTGGTTTACATAAAACACATTTGCTGAGAAATGTATTTTTCTATGCAAGTGCTGTACATGTACATATGTGATTAAAGGTCTTGTCAGTACTGATCGTCTATCTATGGTGTAAACGAGGGTCATGTGACGGAGAGAAAGAACAGGGGCTTCCAGTATTTCACATCATTGATACATCTCAGATTACTCCTTCAGAGGAAGCTAAGTTTCATATGGTGTGCATGCAGGGTGGGGGTCCCAGAGGCTGGGATGGGATATCAAATGGAATTTGTCTACTGATTATTGTAAGGCAAACCACTAGTTTAACCTTCTCATGAGAAGTGTCATGTTTTGTCTTAAATTGTTAATTTAGCTTAAAACAGTTACTTTTTAAAAAGGAAAATAAATATATATAAATCACATGTACTGAATGGCCTATTTTTTTGTATATTTTTATTTTTTACATCTGTGCCTTCACAGCCACTTGTATAATGACATGCTTACAGTACATATCAATCAATTCAACAAAGATATATATATATAAAAATATATATATATATAAATATATATGTTTATTATTTTGGCCAAAAATTCAAAATAAGACTGGTGGCCCTTTATTTTTTTTTTGTAAACTTGTTTAAAGGAAAATGAGGGAGGGAAAGTTGTTCTTCATGTCTATGCTTCACTCCCGGATCCCAGCTGTTCCTGTGAAATGCTTTTGATATCTTCAAGCTCTGTCAGGACCTATTAAAATATTGACATTTCAATGTGAAGTTAGTAGTAAGCATTGGCTCCCAGCTAGTAAGCAATTGTGTTAATCTGTAACAGCTAAGCACCACAACATACCCAATGCTATACCAGTGGAAACTACCGTAAACTAAAGTTCTAACTGGCATCACACACCTCTTCCATCAGTGGTCGTTTGTTCTTCTTTTCATTGAGACAGTCGCTGGCTAAGTTGTAGGTCCTCTCCACCAATGGCAGGTCCCAGTCTGTCATCCTCTTGTCCACAAAGTCCTCCAGGGCCATCTCCGCCTCATCAATCTCACCTTTCATCTCCATCTATGACAGCCATAACAATAAACAGCAGAAACACACACACATCCATCAGCCACTACCTGCACTGGTAACTACACTGACAGACGAGAAATAAAGATTGGAAAGTTAGTAAGTATTTGCTGCACAAATAACTGGCTTTTTGATTGATACTGTTTGGTTAATAATTGTATTTCAGTCACCCAAGTGGCACAGTGGTCTAAGACGCTCAGTGCTAGAGGCGTCACTACAGACAACTTGGTTCAAATCCAGAATGTATCACACCCGGCCGTGATTGGGAGTCCCATAGGGCTGTTTGGCCGGTGTAGGCCTTCATTGTAAATAAGAATTTGTTCTTAACTGACTTGCCTAGTTAAATAAAGGTTAAATAAAACATGCATTCATGTGTACTGTTACTGTATTAGGGGATGGTGAAGTCTGAAGACTGTAGAGAAAGCTTCCATTGTGCTGCTTTGCTCACCAGGAACTTAGGGTCACGGTTTTCATCAACTGGCGGGAGTCCAGACAATATTTCTAGCAACACCTGTAGATGACAGAAACCTTAGATTAACCACCTGGCTCCAGCTCCAGCTAACAACAGGCCTCTATAACTCTCCATTAATAATATAGCGTGCTATATCTAAGATACTGTTCCCAGGGCTGTCAGGCTGAACACAGACAGTAGCTGTTGGTTTATGACCAGTTCAACACACAGATGACCTGACCTCATATTCGACTGCTGACATTAGAATACATCATTTATGTCATACAGTGCTGTTCCCACACATTGCATTATTAGCCTAAATCAACATTTACCAACATTTTTATCTAATGTATCATTGAGGAGGAGTAACCTTTAATGGAATTTAAATGTGAAATTGATTGGCTGGTAGACTGACAAAGGTGCATGATTCTGACTTAAGGGTCCAACAATGATGTATGTGTCGGTAGTTTTGGAGTCTGGAACTGAGGTAAACTGACAATTCCGTTTTATGAGTTTGACTTACGTTGCAGTTTCTCAGTAAATTCTATATTCTTGTCACTGTATCTTCTGGGCTATATTTAGGTCTTTAAAGTGATAATGCGAAAGGCAATGCTCTAACACTTTACCTGTTTGGCATATTGTGAGTGGTGTAGCCATAATATGAGGTGCTGCCTCAATTGACCCTTTGCTAAGCCCCTCTAGGTTACTGTTGTAATTTTCCGACCAGCCCAATTCCCCTTTCAACCACTGGCGAAATCCCTTAACAATGATCTCAAACTGTGTTTCTAATACACAATGAAATTAACATACCACCCCTTGCTAATCAGGAAACTCTTGGGAATGTTATGGTAGACTGTCACTATAATTGCTTCATGGGAACCTGGTGGAATTATGTTCATAGTGTGTAACTAGCCACTGAATTGCTCTGAATTCACTGTCAGCATGCAGTCAAAGCTATAACCACTTTTTGGAGCTAACTAGTGCTCTCAAATGGTATACTGATGTCGACAACGGAAGGGAGTTGTATTCATAATATTGCTAACTTAACTAGCTAACATACATTTTGAGAAAACAGGTTATATTAAGAGGCTAGCTAAGATGATCATCAAATCAATGTGGTGTGGACTTCATACTGTTTTGTATAATGTCTGCACATTTTGTTAGTTCCATAAATGTGTGTAGCTGTAAAGAACAACTCACCACTCCAAAACTGTAGATGTCAGATTTGGGAGTGATCTCGCCCCTGAATGCCTCGTTTGCCATGTATGCTTTTGTACCCACAATCCTCTCTGTCATCACTGTCGCTAACGATTGCGTGGTCGAGGCTCGGGTCAGCCCAAAGTCGGAGATCTTCGGCACAAGCAATTCATCCAGCAAAATATTGCCACTGCCAGATATAAATAATTTAGCACGAATTAATAATATTGAGACTGATATGACAAGGTTGTCTGTCTATGATTAAAATGTCTAAAATGTGATTAAGTACCATAGCAAATGCATTGTAAAACATTTCCACAGTTACCTCTTGACATCTCTGTGGACATGGTGGTTGCTGTGCAGATAATCTAAGCCTCTGGCTGTTCCCACAGCGATCAAACATCTCCTGTGCCAGGAGAGAGGAGGGCTTCCATCCTACAATGACATAAACATATTCACAAAGAGAAAGTACCTCTCTTGCAAAATATATTTTATCTCAATGATTCTGTATTAATGAATAAGAAATTAAAGGGATAAGCCAGGCAGATATGGTACAGTCTGTATGCTTACCAAGCATGCCAGACGATCTAGCAACGAACCATTGGACATGTAAGCATACACCAAACAGGGGTGATGGCCATCACGTGAAAAGCCAACCATGTCTACCAGGTTTTCATGTTTCAACCTGTGAAAACAAGAGGGCTCTTATCAAACAAACAGTAGCCTGTTCTTTAAAATTTAAAGATAGTTGAAGGTAAATTAAATCTATTCAATCAAAATCCAATCTCTGGAGAGTTCCTAAGTAAAGTCCCTCTCTAAGACAGGTCACACAAGCTATTGGTTCCGTTAATGAAGTAGAGCTGTAATGAAGTAGGTCAGCTAGCTTACAAGGACACCTCACAAAACAACAATGGACGAGTAGAAAATAAACACTTACACCAGAAGAGTTTGGACCTCTTGAATGAACTGAACACTTAGCTCTTCAAGTGAGATGTCTTCCATCTTAAAATAAGGTAACAGAAGTTGTAGTAATTGTTGAGAATGTGCTGGATAATTAAATATGGACAACAACTCAACTCATACATTCAACAAACAATATGGTGTTATTGAGAATAATAGCACCTACTGAGTGTAGTTTCTTCACTGCCACAGGTTTGCCATTGATGAGGCCTTTGTAGACTGTTCCAAAGCCGCCCTCACCAAGTCTGCTCCCACCGTCACTCACTGGCCTCTCGTCAAAATTACCAGTTATCTTCTTGAGCTCATGGAAAGAAAGCCTTAGAAAACCTAAGGATCAATGGACAAACCTGTTTATGAGGAGAATTCTTAGCACAGTACTATAGTTTATTGAACACTGCACATATGCTGCCATCTACTGGATGTTATGTGCATTGTGACACACGTCTGAATAGGTTCAATCGATTTGTCTAATAGGCCTACTTTGCACAGTTAATCTCACTAAACACAATCTATAACCACATCCTGTCAGAAAATGTATCTCATTAAACCACAAGTAAAATAACCTATAAAGCTAATCTATATATAAACTATATAACCACATGTATTACTATGTTCTGGACACTCATTATAACACATTTATTTGCAGGACATACAACATTAGTCCACCTGCAGTGTCATTGGGTTCATGGTCTTCCTGTGCCTCTGAGGTGCTGTCTGGTGGTGGCTGTTCCTTTGTCTGTGCCACTGTCCTCCCCAGGGGTCTTGTTGCAGCGTCATTGTTGCCTACCATCTCTTTGTCTCTGGGAGAATCAGGTGGCTGGGGGACTGCTGGACGGGGGTTGTTTATTGCATCTGGGTAAAACATAGAATTTAGATAAAAAATTATGACGGAACACTGTGGAAATAAATACACACATGAAGATCAGAAGAGAGATTAATATTCAGTAAATATACTAGAAAATCCTTGATCTAATGCATATTGACTACTGTAGTAGCCTACCTGGTAGCAGAATACTGGCTGCAGCCATTAACCTGTGGCTCATCAGAATATCCACTAACTCTCCCACAGTGCTGTTAGATGTCCCCCAGTCATTCAATAGCTCCATGGTAGGACTTCTTCCCTGTAAAACTACTGCTTCAAACCGCCTGTCATATGAAGGTTTGTTCAAGAATAGAGCAGTACATAAGAGAAACAACCCAAAACATGTTACAAAATATCCTGCAGGCTTGATAGAATGTAACATTTGTTATTATGGCAATGGTGTCACTCCCATTCGAGTAGTAGGTGATTGGCACATTACCTTAGATGTTGCTGAGAGTACCTCGGCTCCCCTGTGGGTTTATGTATTGAAACAATAACGTCTTTCCAGTTGTCTTGAGGGTCCAAGAAGTCAGACAGTTTTCGTCGAACCCCATAGTTGAGGTTTCGAATAAATGTAGCCGATGTTATTGTGTTGCTCATCCTGAAAAAGAATGATCACACAAGTTGTTTTTTCCATCATGAGGGAACACTTCAAAGGCAAGCGTTACAATGTAATGTTACAATTGTCATTGATGGCGCTTACCTCGAAATAGAAAAAGTTCATATATATATTTCCTTACTCATTGAAGTACTCAAAAAATAAATAAATGTATTTCCGAGATTGAGTAACTTCCCTTAGTGTAAAAAAATGTACCACGTGACATGGTTTCACTTTTGTCATCAGTGCAGCATGTATTGTAGATTAACAACAGTGTTCTCTTGTGGCCAATCTTGGGAGCACAATTATATCTGCCAGGGAGTTTAAAAGCTCTGCTATTCTTCTCCACCAAATAGTACACAGTCGTGGTCAAACGTTTTGAGAATGACACAAGTAACTTTTGACCAAGAATGTAGTCTTCCCTATGCCTATATCTGTGATTAAGTCTAGAGGTCTTGCGGCATATACATCAACAATTATGATGAAATAACCAGGACAGGATGCTGCGCACGCTTTGGCAGCCAGAGATTGAATTGCTCTTTGGAAGTCACGAAAGAATAATTCATAATTCTCTCTCTCTCTCTCTCTCTCTCTCTCTCTCTCTCTCTCTCTCTCTCTCTCTCTCTCTCTCTCTCTCTCAATTCAATCTACGGTGGTCTTTCTCAAGTTTGGGTCAGTCACAGTGGTCAGGTATTCAGCCACTGTGTACTCTCTGTTTAGGGCCAAATGGCATTCTAGTTTGCTTTGTTTTTTTGTTAATTCTTTACAATATGTCAAGTAATTCTCTTTTTGTTTTCTCATGATTTGGTTGGGTCTAAATGTGTCCATTTTATGTTTTTTGTTGTACACGGAGGATATCTTTGCAGAATTCTGCATGCAGTCTCAATTTGGTGTTTGTCCCATTTTGTGAATTCTTGGTTGGTGAGCGGACCCCAGACCTCACAACCATAAAGGGCAATGGGTTCTATAACTGAAGTATTTGGTATGTCGAATTTTATGTTCCTTTTGATGGCATAGAAGTCCCTTCACAGCTCTGTGGCGCTGATGTTTAGGCCGAGGTATGTATACTTTTTTATGTGCTCTAGAGCAACGGTGTCTAAATGGAATTTGTATTTGTGGTCCTGGCAACTGGACCTTTTTTGGAACACCATTATTTTTGTCTTACTGAGATTTACTGTCAGGGCCCAGGTCTGACAGAATCTGTGCAGAAGATCTAGTGCCCTCGCCAATTCGTTGATAAACAGTATACAGTTGAAGTCGGAAGTTTACATATACTTAGGTTGAAGTCATTAAAACTAATTTTTCAACCAATCCACAGATTTCATGTTAACAAACTATAATTTTGGCAAGTTGGTTAGGACATCTACTTTGTGCACGACACAAGTAATACAAGTAATTCTTCCAACAATTGTTTACAGATTATTTCACTTTTAATTCACTATATCACAATTCCAGTGGGTCAGAAGTTTACATACACTAAGTTGACTGTGCCTTTCAACAGCTTCTAATAGGCTAATTGACATAATTTGAGTCAATTGGAGGTGTACCTGTGGATGTATTTCAAGGCCTACCTTCAAACTCAGTGCCTCTTTGCTCGACATCATGGGAAAATCAAAAGAAATCAACCAAGAAAAAAATCGACCTCAGAAAAAAACATTGTAGACCTCCACAAGTCTGGTTCATCCTTGGGAGCAATTTCCAAACACCTGAAGGTACCATGTTCATCTGTACAAACAATAGTACTCAAGTATAAACACCATGGGACCACGCAGACGTCATACCTCTCAGGAAGGAGACGCGTACTTTGGTGCGAAAAGTGCAAAACAATCCCAGAACAACAGCAAAGGACCTTGTGAAGATGCTGGAGGAAACCGGTACAAAAGTATCTATATCCACAGAAAAAATAGTCTTATATTGACATAATCTGAAAGGCCGCTCAGCAAGGAAGAAGCCACTGCTCCAAAACCGCCATAAAAAAGCCAGACTACGGTTTGCAACTGCACATGGGGAAAAATATCGTACTTTTTGGAGAAATGTCCAAAACAAAAATAGAACTGTTTGGCCATAATGACCATCGTTATGTTTGGAGGAAAAAGGGGGAGGCTTGCAAGCCGAAGAACACCATCCCAACCGTGAAGCACGGGGGTGGCAGCATCATGTTGTGGGGGTGCTTTTCTGCAGGAGGGAGTGGTGCACTTCACAAAATAGATGGCATCATGAGGAAGGAAAATTATGTGGATATATTGAAGCAACATCTCAAGACATCAGTCAGGAAGTTAAAGCTTGGTTGCAAAAGGGTCTTCCAAATGGACAATGACCCCAAGAACGTTGTGGCAAAATAGCTTAAGGACATCAAAGTCAAGGTATTGGAGTGGCCATCACAAAGCCCTGACCTCAACCCTATAGACATTTTGTGGGCAGAACTAAAAAAGCGTGTGCGGACAAAGAGACCTACAAACCTGACTCAGTTACACCAGTTCTGTCAGGTGGAATGGGCCAAACTTCACCCAACTTCTTGTGGAAGGCTACCCGTAAGGATTGACCGAAGTTAAACAATTTAAAGGCAATGCTACCAAATACTAATTGAGTGTATGTAAACTTCTGACCCACTGAGAATGTGATGAAATAAATAAAAGCTGAAATAAATCATTCTCTCTACTATTATTCTGACATTCCACATTCTTAAAATAAAGTGGTGATCCTAAATGACCTAAGACAGGGAATTTTTACTAGAATTAAATGTCAGGAATTGTGAAAAACTGAGTTTAAATGTATTTGGCTAAGGTGTATGTAAACTTCCGACTTCAACTGTATGTTGAAGAGCGTGGGGCTTAAACTGCATCCTTGTCTCACCCCACGGTCGTGTGGAAAGAAATGTTTGTGTTTTTAACTGCACACTTGTTGTTTGTGTACATGGATTGAATAATGCTGTATCTTTTTCCCACAACACCACTTTCCATCAATTTGTATACAGACCCTCATGCCATATTGAGTCAAATGCATTTTTGAAATCAACAAAGCATGAGAAGACTTTGCCTTTGTTTTGGTTTGTTTGTTTGTCAAATAGGGTGTGCAGGGTGAATACATGGTCAGTCGAATGGTATTTTGGTAAAAAGCCAATTTGACATTTGCTCAGTACATTGTTTTCACCGAGGAAATTAACTCGTCTTCTGTTAATGATAATGCAGAGGATTTCCCCAAGGTTGCTGTTGACATATATCCCACGGTAGTTATTGGGGTCAAATTTGTCTCCACTTTTGTGCATTGGGGTGATCAGTCCTTGGTTCCAAATATTGGGGAAGATGCCAGAGCTAAGGATGATGTTAAAGAGTTTAAGTATAGCCAATTGGATTTTGTGGTCTGTATATTTTATCATTTCATTGAGGATACCATCAACACCACAGGCCTTTTTGGGTTGGAAGGTTTGTATTTTGTCCTGTAGTTCATTCAATGTAATTGGAGAATCCAGTGAGTTTCGATAGTCTTTAATAGTTGATTCTAGGATTTGCGTTTGATCGTGTATATTTATTTGCTCTTTGTTCTTTGTTATAGGGCCAAAAAGATTGGAGAAGTGGTTTACCCATACATCTCCATTTTGGATAAATAGCTCTTCGTGTTGTTGATTGTTTAGTGTTTTCCAATTTTCCCAGAAGTGGTTAGAGTCTATGGATTCTTCAATTACATTGAGCTGGTTTCTGACGTGCTGTTCCTTCTTTTTCTGTAGTGTATTTCTGTTTTAGTGATTGTTTTAGTGATTCACCATAGTGAAGGCCTGGCTCAGGTTTTCTGGGTCTCTATGTTTTGGGTTGGATAAGTTTCTCAATTTCTTTCTTAGGTTTTACCATTCCTCATCAAACCATTTGTCATAGTTGTTAATTTTCTTAGGTTTTCTGTTTGACATTTGTAGATTTGATAGGGAAGCTGAGAGGTCAAATATACTGTTTAGGTTTTCTACTGCCAAGATTACACCTTCACTATTACAGTGGAACGTTTTGTCCAGGAAGTTGTCTAGAAGGGATTGAATTTGTTGTTGCCTAATAGTTTTTTGGTAGGTTTCAACACTACTTTCTTTAGTATTTCTTAAAATTATTAAGTTCCTTTGGCTTTGATGCCTCATGATTGAGCATAGCTCTGTTCAAGTAGAGTGTGATTTTGTTGTGATCTGATAGGGGTGTCAGTGGACTGACTGTGAACGCTCTAAGAGAGGTTGAGGTCAGTGATAAAGTAGTCTACAGTACTACTGCCAAGACATGAGCTTTAGGTGTACCTACCGTAGGAGTCCCCTTGAAGCCTACCATTGACTATGTACATACCCAGCATCCGACAGCTGCAGGAGTTGTGAACCGTTTATGTTGGTTATGTTGTCGTAGTTGTGTCTAGGGGGGCATATGGGGGAGGGAATGCTAGGTAGGTAGGTATTTGTCCCCATGTGTGCTGAGGGTGTCAGGTTCTTGTCCAGTTCTGGCATTTAGGTCGCCACAGACTAGTACATGTCCCTGGGTCTGGAACTGGTTGATCTCCCCCTCAAGGATGGAGAAGCTGTCATCGGTAAAGTATGGGGATTCTATTGGGGGGATATAGGTAGCACACATGAGGACATTTTTCTCTTTTGAGATAATTTCCTTATTAATTTCTAGCTAGATGTAAAATGTTCCTGTTTTGACCCATTTAATTTAATAGAGTGGGTTAGGTCTGCTCTATACCAAATTAGCATACCCCCTGAGTCTCTTCCCTGTTTCACACCTGGTAGTTTGGTGGATGGGAATACCAGCTCTCTGTAACCTAGAGGGCAACCAGTGGGTCCGTCATCTTTATACCATGTTTCTTGTAGGAAGACAATGTCTGTATTTCCAATTTATTTGATGAAGTCTGGGTTCCTGCTCTTTAGGCCACAGGCAGATGACCTCAGACCTCTCTCTCTCTCTCTCTCTCTCTCTCGCTCTGTCTCTCTCTCTCTCGCGTGCTCTCCTACTCTCTCTCTCTCTCTGTCTCTCTCTCTCTCTCTCTGTCTCCTTCTCTCTCGCGCTCTCCTACTCACTCTCTCTCTCTCTCTCTCTCTCTCTCTCTCTCTCTCTCTCTCTCTCTCTCTCTCTCAGTACCTGATCTGTTTATGGCCTGCTAGTTGCTATTTGCTCTGGGTGTGTTGGATGAGGATCTATGATCAGTTCCACATGCTGATGCTGCTGGTGGCCTGGCTGGGTGGCTGGCTGGCTGGATGGATGGGATTGTGGGTGGGTCGGTTTGGGTGTGTGGTTGTATGGCAGGGTGTACAGTATGGCTGACTGGGTGGTTGAGAGTGAAGGAAAGGCCCAGTGTCCACTCTACATATGGAAGAGATGAAATGTTGTGACTCAGACACTCAGTGTCTGTAAGACCCTGGTTATGAACCCTATGAAGACAGATATATGTACTTTACCCATTCTGCCAGGACAGAGGAATACCAGCAAGCTCGGCTCTGTTAACTAAGCCTGTATAAGGGACCAAGTGACACTCAGTTATAAACACTGTATTTGTCTCTGTTCCCATAGGGGCCATAAGTATCTCTACGACACCTCAGAGAGACTACTAATGCACTTGTTATGTCTACCGACTATAACACACATGATGACTGAATTAACAATGGAGACCGATGTGGAGACTGATGTGTTTTTCAAAATAAAATAAAAAACATAATTCTAATCATTAACAGCGGCAACCAGAAATGTGCGTCTCTTTCATAGAGACGTTGACAAAATACATCACGTTTATGAGCTCATTGCTCTGTGTTTGTTTACCCCAGTAAAAATACCTTTTCAACTATCCTGAAAAAAAACAACACTTGTCGCTGTGTAGGTATTCCACTGTGTGTGTGTGTGTGTGTGTGTTTGCTTTTAGGTAGGTAAAGATATTGCATTGTGCCTGAGAGACCTTCAAAGGAGTTCCATGTTTGACAGGGGCGTGCAACTGACAAGCAGCCCTCAGATTAGAGCACTGTGTCAGACGGCCCTCACACCTGCACACAGGGCTCCTTTGAAGTCCCTAATTGTCTCCTGCGTTCCTCCCCAAACCTCACTGGGACGATCTCACCACCGCACACACGGTTCACACGCAGAGTCACAGACGCAGGGAGCAAGGCCAGCTCTGGTTTCTCCTTTGTGTTGATTCTTGGAGCAAAATGATAGAGGGAGAGGGAGACAGGGAAGGAAAGAGAGAGGGAGAAAGAGGGAAACAAGAGAGAGAGCGGGAGAAACAGAGAGGGAGACGGGGGACTCAGTATGGCCCCAGAGCTGGGTTCTAATGTACAGTGACCAAAAGCCTGAAGAGGGAGACAGGGGGAACTCTAGGGAGAGAGGAGAGAGACAGGGGGAACCCCCTGCTGATTAGGAACAAGGGCAGACGAGAGAAGTGCCAGAGCAGGTTAAATCACCAGGGAGAACCTCAGTGGGTGTAGGAAGTGGTCATAATAAGTCATGTGATGGAAGGACCTCCGTGAGTGAAAAACAAGTGGGTCGTTGCGGTGCTGGGGCAGTGCAGGACCACATTGCCAGGGTTGCTAAGTTACGGTTACAGAGCACATGTTGTCACGTACACAGACTTTGTGATATCAGTCCTTTTCTGGTACCTCACTCCTTTTAAACAGAGCATGCATAGAACTTGATACATAGAACAGCTTTAAGTTACTGTATAGCCTGCTTACTTATATAGGGAAATCAGCAGTCTTGTCAGGCAATGTAACAGTTCAATAGGCTGGATCAGAAGTCCTTTATCTTAGAATGTAAATGAGCCAACTCATTGGGATGACTCACTTGTGCAGACAGAGAAGCAACAGGGGATGGGGCACAGTGTTAGAACCATAGAGAATCCTCAGTGGGTTTGTATGAAGACTGTCTGGCTATATGAACGGCTTGAACACCACTGACAGACATTAAACGTCCTCAGAAAAGGGGGCTTCTCAGGCGCATTCTCTATCCTTTTCTCTGTCTCTCTCTCTCTCCCTCCTTTATTTTGCTCTCTCGCTCTGTCTCTCACCTACAAGCACTTACATACTGTAACACACAGGATTTGTCATATGTGATCTGAAGACTATTCAGTTGTCTCGTTTTGATAATGGCTTTACTACTCTCTTGGAAGCCTGTTAGGAAAACTTTACATTGCTTTGTCTTAAGTACTGATATTTGTTTGATATGTTTGTGCATTTCAAATGTGTTTCATTAGTGTGCTCTCAAAGTTTATTGTCGATTTTTATAATTCTATTACACTGTACACATCCTTGAGTAACACAGGCCCTGTTCATATTAGCAGAGCTTTACAGTGTATTACTTGTTGTAGTAGTAATGGTAAACACAGAGGGCAGTAGTGGCCTGCATAAATGCTACCGTAATGTAACACTGACTGACCAAAAAGCATTTAGATCATCACCAAAGACAAATACAGAGAACAGAGAATAATATCATAATACAAAGCAGCCAAACCGTTCTGACAACTCTTATAGTTGCTCAGACTTTGTGTATTGCTAGGCCTGTTGGGTATGTGGTCTGACATGACCCCAGAGGGCCATCTAGTCTGTTTTTGTGCAACTCAACACAACCTGGGAAGGTATCGGGGATAGGTTAACTCACTAGCCCAGGCCCATTCCTCTGGCCTGGATTGTGACATGTCCAGGGAAACATCTGGTACAGCTGTTTCGGGGGATGTGCCTCCTCCCCTCTTCCCCTACACCACACAAACACACACACACACACACACACACACACACACACACACATACACACACACACACACACACACACACATACCGTACCAGTCAAAAGTTTGGACACACCTACTCATTCAAGGGCTTTCTTTATTTTCACTATTTTCTACATTGTAGAATAATGGTGAAGACATCAAAACTATAAAATAACACATATGGAATCATGTATTAACCAAAACTGTTAAACATATCAAAATATGTTATTTCATAGTTTTGTTGTCTTCACTATTATTCTACAATTTATAAAATAGCAAAAATAAAGAAAAACTCCTTGAATGAGTGTCCAAACATTTGACTGGTACTGTACGTACATTAACATTACATGGGGAATATTTAAACGAACTGAATTAGAACAATATTCAACAGAAAAGTTGACCTAATTCTCTAAATATATGGCTCTGAGCCGGCCGGTTCTTGTATGGCAGCTCGCTGGTGTCTTGCAGTCGAGCGGTCACCGAGGGAGGTTGGCCTCTCATATTTCCCCCAAAACCTCTGGCTCAGATCCCAAATTAGCTGTCCATTGAAGCGAGTCACCATGAAAAAAAGAACACACTCCCTCCCTGGCTGACACCCTCATTACTCTGAGGACACAACCTAGCCATAGAGAAGGCCAGGCAAATCGGTAAAACAACCTTGAAACTGACACGAGGCCTTTTAGTATTTAATGTCAACCAGTCAAAAGGCCTAGAGCGACCACATAAACAGCTACAGATAAGAACAATAGCTTCAGGATCAGCTCCATAGAAGTGCATTGTGGTTTTCAGAGGTTGAGTTCATAACTGCCATTGTAAGGGACAGATTTGTTCGGGTTCGTTTTGTGGGGCTCCTGGTTAGTTAGGAGGACCTGACAGGAAATAGACTCTGCCAGGGTAATCCATAGGAATCTAGGGGGTGACGCTATGCAATAGTGACCCAAATCATTCAAAGGCTCTTTTGATCTTCTTAGGCAAATCCTTGCCCCTTTTGAAACTGCAGTAAAAGTGCAGTAACTGCAATTGACTGTGGTATTTTGGACACAGTCATTACAGAATAACTGCAGTATACTGCACCGTAACTGCGGTTACACTGCTAAATTACTGCAGTAAAAAAACGTGTTATTTTGGACGCAGCATACAAACAGTAATACTGCACTCTAACTTTTTTTTAAGGATGATGGTACTTAAACCCTGGCAGTGGAGATTTTCTCCCCAGAGGGCAGAGGTGAGAGGAGCCTACGTGGCCCTTTGACATCTCAGCAGAGACCCTGTAATTCAGGGGCTCATCAACACTAATCATGATCACAGTCACAATGGGAACCGGAACACATGTACCCAAACACAACATTCCCATTGATTCACAAACAAACATGCACATGCACGTAGGCTTGCACAAATGGATGTATGCATGCACACACACACACACACGCACGCACACACACACACACACACACACGCACGCACGCACGCACGCACGCACGCACGCACGCACACACACACACACACACACACACACACACACGCACACACTCCAAAACCCAATTTGTAAGTTGCTGACTGTTTGGTTAAGCAGGGAAGAGACACAGAGAAAACATTTACCCCACTCTGGTTGGGTGCCCATGCCCTGTTAGAGGTCAGGGGTCATGTCTGTGACGTCTGAGTTGGTTTCTCCGTCTCCCTGAGCCAGGAGAGTTGAAATAAAGTTCAGTATATAATGTGGTGTAGAAATGCAATTACTTGCCGTCTAAACGGCTAGCTAAAGCATAACATTGCTTTTCATAATTTCCTCTTTTGTTGACATTACCCATGCAGCAATTGTTCCTGCGCTTCTACATCCTTTTCATTGTCACCTCAATTGTAGCATTTTGGAAGGAGATGGATACTTCTCTTTCCGTGAGTAAATATCCCTGGGAGAATTGGACTGCTTACCCTCCATTAGCCTATAGGGCTCTGACTGAGACTTCAATGCAGCAGAATCCCCTCTGTCTTAGGAATATGATGGGAGAGGCACATACTATAAAACAAAGCACCGTATTGTGGATCTTCCTAACTTTCCCTTTAAAACTTGTCAGAACTTGTAAATGGATTTAGCTTAGATAATGGTCTCTTTCCACACCTTTAAAATACAAGTAGAATGAATTGGTTGAACATTATTCATGCATCCATGCCAGAGTTTTGCCCATGGATATATATCCTTTGTCTGTTTCTTAACAATAATTCAATTCATCAATAACTGAGTTTCCGGAACAAAACTTGTTTCACATAAAACATCATAGAGTTTATGTAGGTAGGAGAGAAATGATTTAGGAAGACATATTTTATTTCTCTGTCAAATGGTCTTGTCTCGGGTTTTGTTCAGGTTTAAAAGATACTTGACACAGCTGTAGAGAAGTGCACTGAGCTAATGTCAAACTCATGGAGAGCAATATAAATCCCATGATTGACATTTTCTCAAGACTTTCTTTTGGCGAATCAAAAAGGTGTCATAGGACTACAGCCATGCAGGCCTGAAACTCTAGGTCAACATGTCGCATGACTTTCTATGTACCATCAAGGAAATTATGTTGCTTAGCCGTGTCCGAGTGTTTATGACGCTATGCAGTGGGTATCATAAGTATTCACCTCCCTTGGATTTCACATTTGTTCCTTTACAAAATGGGATTTAAATAGATTTCATCATGATTTTATGTCATTGATCTATATAAAATACTCAATGTCAAAGTGCTTTTTTTTTGCATTATACAAATGAATAAAATTAAGTACCTAAAATATAGTCGTTGCATAAGTATTCACCCCCTTTGTTTAGGCCTAAATTAGTTCAGGAGTAAAATTTGGCTTAACAAATCATATACACTACCGGTCAAAAGTATTAGAACACCTACTCATTCAAGGGTTTTTCTTTACTTTACAATTTTCTACATTGTAGAATAATAGTGAAGACATCAAAACTATGAAATAACACATATGGAATCATGTAGTAGCCAACAAATTGTTAAACAAATCAAAATATATTTGATATTTGATTCTTCAAGTTGCCACCCTTTGCCTTGATGACAGCTTTGCACACTCTTGGCATTCTCTCAACCTTCATGAGGTAGTCACCTGGAATGCATTTCAATTAACAGGTGTGCCTTCTTAAAAGTCATTTTGTGGAATTTCTGTCCTTCTTAATGCATTTGAGCCATTCAGTTGTGTTGTGACAAGGTAGTGGGGGTATACAGAAGATATTGCTTCAACCACTACTAAAGGACATCAATAAGAAGAAGAAGAGACTTGCTTGGGCCAAGAAACACGAGCAATGGACATTAGACCGTTGGAAATTTGTCCTTTGGTCTGGAGTCCAAACTGGATATTTTTGGTTCCAACCACCGAGTCTTTCAGAGAGTGTGGGTGAACGGATGATCTCCGCATGTGTATTTCCTACTGTAAAGCATGGTGAAGGAGGTGTTATGGTATGGGGGTGCTTTGCTGGTGCTTTGCTCAACCAAATTAAGATGGTTTGGGATGCGTCGGATCATAGAGTGGAAAAAGCAGCCAACAAGTGCTCAGCATATGTGGGAACTCCTTCAAGACTGCTAGAAAAGCATTTCAGTTGAAGCTGGTTGAGAGAATGCAAGAGTGTGCAAAGCTGTCATCAATTCAAAGGTTGGCTATTTGAAGAATCTCAAATATAAAACCTATTTAGATTTTTTTGTTTTATGTTGGTTACTACATTATTCCATATATAATATTTCATAGTTTTGATGTCTTCACTATTATTCTACAATGTAGAAAATAGTAAAAATAAAGAAAAACCCTTGAATGAGTAGGTGTTCTAAAACCTTTGACCGGTAGTGTATGTAGTACTCACTTCTGTCATCATGAAGTGCTTTGAGAGGCTAGTTAAGGATGACATCACCTCCACCTTACCTGACACCATAGACCCACTACAATTTGCATACCACCTCAACATATCCACGGATGACGCAATTGCCATACACTGCACACTGCCCTTTCCCACCTGGACAACAGGAATATCTATGTAATAATGTATTTCACTGACTGCAGCTTAGCCTTCAACCCCATAGTACACTCCAAGCTCAACGCTTAGGGACTGGTCGAAATTTTGGCAATTGTTGGATTTTTTGATTTCAGTAAAGGGGGAGGGTTTTGTATTTTTTTACTTAGTCCAGGGGAGGGTCATGTCATTTTTAATTGATTAAATGTCAGCATTTTGGAATGTATGTATTGAATTCTACTATGTGTAGCTACGGTGTACAACCCTGCTCTCTCTCACTCTCTCTCTCTCTCTCTCAATTCAATTTTATTGGCATGGGAAACATATGTTAACATTGTCAAAGCAAGTGAAGTAGGTAATAAACCAAACATCAATAACAAATAAACAATAACAATTAACAGTTTACATTCCACTCAGAAGTTCCAAAAGAATAAAGACATTTCAAATGTCATATTATGTCTATATACAGTGTTGTAACAATGTGCAAATAGTTAAAGTACAAAAGGGAAAATAAATAAACATAAATATGGGTTGTATTTACAATGGTGTTTGTTCTTCACTGGTTGCCCTTTTCTTGTGGCAACAGGTCACACATCTTGCTGCTGTGATTTCACACTGTGGTATTTCACCTAGTAGTTATGGGAGTTTATCAAAATTGGGTATGTTTTCAAATTCTTTGTGGATCTCTGTAATCTGAGGGAAATATGCGTTTCTAATATGGTCATATATTTGGCAGGAGGTTAGGAGGTGTAGCTCAGTTTCCATCTCATTCTGTGGGAAGTGTGCACATAGCCTGTCTTCTCTTGAGAGCCAGGTCTGCCTACAGCGGCCTTTCTCAATAGCAAGGCTATGCTCACTGAGTCTGTACATAGTCAGTGCTTTCCTTCATTTTGGTTCAGACACAGGGGTCAGGTATTCTGTCACTGTGTAATCTCTGTTTATGGCCAAATAACATTCTAGTTTACTCTGTTTTTTACCCATACATCTCCGTTTTGGATAGATAGCTCTTCGTGTTGTTGTTTGTTTAGTGTTTTCCAATTTTCCCAGAAGTGGTTAGAGTCTATGGATTCTTCAATTACATTGAGCTGGTTTCTGACGTGCTGTTCCTTCTTTTTCCGTAGTGTATTTCTGTATTGTTTTAGTGATTCACCATAATGAAGGCACAGGCTCAGGTTTTCTGGGTCTCTATGTTTTGGGTTGGATAAGTTTCTCAATTTCTTTCTTAGGTTTTACCATTCCTCATCAAACCATTTGTCATAGTTGTTAATTTTCTTAGGTTTTCTGTTTGACATTTGTAGATTTGATAGGGAAGCTTAGAGGTCAAATATACTGTTTAGGTTTTCTACTGCCAAGATTACACCTTCACTATTACAGTGGAACGTTTTGTCCAGGAGGTTGTCTAGAAGGGATTGAATTTGTTGTTGCCTAATTGTTTTTTGGTAGGTTTCAACACTACTTTCCTTCCATCTATAGCATCTCTTAATATTATTCAGTTTCTTTGGCTTTGATGCCTCATGATTGAGCATAGCTCTGTTCAAGTAGAGTGTGATTTTGTTGTGATCTGATAGGGGTGTCAGTGAACTGACTGTGAACGCTCTAAGAGAGGTTGAGGTCAGTGATAAAGTAGTCTACAGTACTACTGACAAGACATGAGCTTTAGGTGTACCTACCGTAGGAGTCCCCTTGAAGCCTACCATTGACTATGTACATACCCAGCATCCGACAGCTGCAGGAGTTGTGAACCGTTTTTGTTGGTTATGTTGTCGTAGTTGTGTCTAGGGGGGCATATGGGGGAGGGAATGCTATCACCTCCAGGTAGGTGTTTGTCCCCCTGTGTGCTGAGGGTGTCAGGTTCTTGTCCAGTTCTGGCATTTAGGTCGCCACAGGCTAGTACATGTCCCTGGGCCTGGAAATGATTGATTTCCCACTCCAGGATGGAGAAGCTGTCTTCTATAGGTAGCATACAGGAGGACATTTTTCTCTTTTGAGATAATTTCCTTTTTAATTTCTAGCCAAATGTAAAATGTTCCTGTTTTGATAAATTTAATAGAGTGAGTTAGGTCTGCTCTATACCAAATTAGCATACCCCCTGAGTCTCTTCCCTGTTTCACACCTGGTAGTTTGGTGGATGGGAATATCAGCTCTCTGTAACCTAGAGGGCAACCAGTGTCGTGTGGTTTGGCCGCAGACCAGTAAGTGTGAGCAGAGCCTGCTGAGGGCGATGTCTTTTAGGGTCCGGGCGAAGGTGGGCACTGCTGCCTTGTATAGGTGGACCTGGTCGTAAAGGCTGTTAAAGTCCAGGGTGGAGTGGTGGGCCAGGTAAACATTTGGTTTTGAGGCACATTCATTGGAAATGCTTGCGTTTACCCTCTGTATGGTAGCAGGGTGGAGATAACCACTTGTGCGTTGAGGAAAGTAGAAGAAGCTTTTTCAAACACTCCCTTGAGTGCTGTGACCACCCTTTCCTGCTGTGCTCTCAGGTAATTTGTGCCTGTGTGTATTATTATATGACTGGGTGACCCTAGTTGGTCCTCAGAAGGGCGCGCTGGGTGTTTGGACACCAGAGTTTAGAAACTGTGTTTGGGAGAAAGTTTATTTTCTTGTATATATTTCCTGTTTGAGTCCATAAGGAGTACATTCTGTTGCTTGTGTATGGGGGGGGGGGGGGGGGTATTTGGTGTTGTCAGGAGGGCTATTAGGGTGGCTGACAGGGGGGGTGCTCAGAGGGGGTGGGGTCCCCTGGGCTTGGAGTTCTTCATTTGCCTGCTGTGATGTCGAGAATTTGGTCAGGGTCTGTGGTGGACTGTTTTGCTGTGCTGTCAAGACTTTGGTCGGGGGCTGAGGTGGGCTGTTCTGCTGGCTCCTCTGTGAGGGTGGCCAGCTCTCAAATGGGTTGTTCTCTGTCACACACCACCCCCCTCATCTTCTCCTCCAGCACTCTGATCCTCTCCTCTAGTGCTCTGTTCTTCTCCTGCTCCTGCTCTTTCTCCTGTTGGTGTTGTCTCACTACAGTCCAGAGTGCAGAAATGTCTGGTTGAGGGGGTGAGCAATTTTTTGTGCTGACTGGAGTGTGTGACGTCCAGCTGGGTGAATTTATCCATAATTTCAATGAGGGTAGTACTCTGTGCTGGGAGGTTGACTTTCTCGTCTGTAGGGTTGTGTAATGAAGAGGTCTGGTCTGACACGCTCGGGGTGGGGGTGTCTTTCTCAAGAGAGAGCTTATCCTCCTCATTATCTCTTTGATAATGTGAAAGTCCAGTTGAAACTTTTTGGGGTTGCCCTGTACCATTACTGTTCCAGATTTGTATACGTTCACATTAGCTGACTCAGAGACCCTGTTGTCTTGTATCCTGAGTTAACAGAGGGGTAGTGTGTTAATATAGCACTGTGCCATGCGGTGGACGGTCTGTGTGGAAGATTAAGTTGCTTATGTTCCCATTTTTATAATAGTGTCTCTGGATTTTTGTACCATGTATCATTTTTTACATCCTGTATTGTGATTACCTCTGAACAGCGGGAGGGGGCTTCAAAGGCATCTGCATTTGGGTGGGGTAGGCTTTGAGACTCTCCTGCCATTGTTGGGCTCAATGGCTTTGACACCTCTCACTTCACACCTCAGTGCTAATCTGCCCTACCAAGAAAAAAGGCAGTAACTGCTCATAGCATGGAACTGAAAAAAATGTATTTACCTTGGTTTCACAGTAACCTTATGCAGTTACTGCTAATATAACCCCCATTTGCTCCAAAACACAATACAATAGAGGCATGTCCACATGATTAAGCAGGTATTTAATGTAGCAAATACGACATTAACTCATTTTCAACCAAATGAGCAGTTACTGCCTTTTTGCTTGCTAGGGCAGGAATTGAAGTAAAAAAAGAAAAAGTAACAATAAAATAACAATAACAAGGCTAATATACAGTGGTAATAAGCGGTACCGGAGCGCCAAGTCTTGGCCCAAAAGGCTCCTTAACAGCTTCTACCCCCAAACCATAAGACTGCTGAACAATTAATCAAATGGTTACTCTGAATATTTACATTGACCCACCCCCTCCCTCCCGTTGTTTGTTTTTACACTGCTGCTACTCGCTGTTTATTATCTATGCATGGTCACTTTACCCCTACCTACAGTGGGGAGAACAAGTATTTGATACACTGCCAATTTTGCAGGTTTTCCTACTTACAAAGCATGTAGAGGTCTGTAATTTTTATCATAGGTACACTTCAACTGTGAGAGATGGAATCTAAAACAAAAATCCAGAAAATCACATTGTATGATTTTTAAATAATTAATTTGCATTTTATTGCATGACACAAGTATTTGATCACCTACCAACCAGTAAGAATTCCGGCTCTCACAGACCTGTTAGTTTTTCTTTAAGAAGCCCTCCTGTTCTCCACTCATTACCTGCATTAACTGGTATTAACTTCTCCAGATCCTTCAGGTTTCAGGGCTGTCGCTGGGCAATACGGACATTCAGCTCCCTCCAAAGATTTTCTATTGGGTTCAGGTCTGGAGACTGGCTAGGCCACTCCAGGACCTTGAGATGCTTCTTACGGAGCCACTCCTTAGTTGCCCTGGCTGTGTGTTTCGGGTCGTTGTCATGCTGGAAGACCCAGCCACGACCCATCTTCAATGCTCTTACTGAGGGAAGGAGGTTGTTGGCCAAGATCTTGCGATACATGGCCCCATCCATCCTCCCCTCAATACGGTGCAGTCGTCCTGTCCCCTTTGCAGAAAAGCATCCCCAAAGAATGATGTTTCCACCTCCATGCTTCACGGTTGGGATGGTGTTCTTGGGGTTGTACTCATCCTTCTTCTTCCTCCAAACACGGCGAGTGGAGTTTAGACCAAAAAGCTCTATTTTTGTCTCATCAGACCATATGACCTTCTCCCATTCCTCCTCTGGATCATCCAGATGGTCATTGGAAAACTTCAGACGGGCCTGGACATGCGCTGGCTTGAGCAGGGGGACCTTGCATGTGCTGCAGGATTTTAATCCATGACGGCGTAGTGTGTTACTAATGGTTTCCTTTGAGACTGTGGTCCCAGCTCTCTTCAGGTCATTGACCAGGTCCTGCCGTGTAGTTCTGGGCTGATCACTCACCTTCCTCATGATCATTGATGCCCCACGAGATGAGATCTTGCATGGTGCCCCAGACCGAGGGAGATTGACCGTCATCTTGAACTTCTTCCATTTTCTAATAATTGCGCCAACAGTTGTTGCCTTCTCACCAAGCTGCTTGCCTATTGTCCTGTAGCCCATCCCAGCCTTGTGCAGGTCTACAATTTTATCCCTGATGTCCTTACACAGCTCTCTGGTCTTGGCCATTGTGGAGAGGTTGGAGTCTGTTTGATTGAGTGTGTGGACAGGTGTCTTTTATACAGGTAACGAGTTCAAACAGGTGCAGTTAATACAGGTAATGAGTGGAGAACAGGAGGGCTTCTTAAAGAAAAACTAACAGGTCTGTGAGAGCTGGAATTCTTACTGGTTGGTAGGTGATCAAATACTTATGTCATGCAATAAAATGCAAATTAATTATTTAAAAATCATACAATGTGATTTTCTGGATTTTTGTTCAGAAAAATCACTGTTGAAGTGTACCTATGATAAAAATTACAGACCTCTACATGCTTTGTAAGTAGGAAAACCTGCAAAATCGGCAGTGTATCAAATACTTGTTCTCCCCACTGTAGGTAGGGGTAAAGTGACCATGCATAGATAATAAACAGCGAGTAGCAGCAGTGTAAAAACAAACAACGGGAGGGAGGGGGTGGGTCAATGTAAATAGTCCGAGTAAGCATTTGATTAATTGTTCAGCAGTCTTATGGTTTGGGGGTAAAAGCTGTTAAGGAGCCTTTTGGGCCAAGACTTGGCGCTCCGGTACCGCTTGCCATGCGGTAGCAGAGAGAACAGTCTATGACTTGGGTGACTGGAGTCTTTGACCATTTTTAGGGCCTTCCTCTGACACCGCCTGGTATAGAGGTCCTGGATGGCAGGAAGCTTGGCCCCAGTACTGGGCCATACACACTACCCTCTGTAGCGCCTTACGGTCAGATGCCGAGCAGTTGACATACCAGGCGGTGATACAACCGGTCAGGATGCTCTCGATGGTGCAGCTGTAGAACCTTTTGAGGATCTAGGGACCCATTCCAAATATTTTAATTTAACTAGGCAAGTCAGTTAAGAACAAATTCTTATTTACAATGACGGCCTACCTTCAGGGTCAGACCCTGGAGCAAATTAGGGTTAAGTGCCTTGCTCAAGGACACATCGACAGGTTTTTCACCTTGTGAAAAAAAATCCAAATCTTTTCAGTCTCCAGAGGGGGTAAAGGTGTTATCGTGTCCTCTTCACGACTGTCTTGGTGTGTTTGGACCATGATAGTTTGTTGGTTATGTGGACACCAAGGAATTTTTAACTCTCGACCCGCTCTACTACAGCCCCGTCGATGTTAATGGGGGCCTGTTCGGCCTGCCTTTTCCTGTAGTCCACGATCAGCTCTTTTGTCTTGCTCACATTGAGGGAGAGGTTGTTGTTGTTGTTGTTGTCTCTGACCTCCTACCAATAAGCTGTCTCATCGTTGTCGGTGATCAGACCTATCACTGTTGTGTCGTTGGCAAACGTAATGATGGTGTTTGAGTCGTGTTTGGCCACGCAGTCGTGGGTGAACAGGGAGTACAGTGTTGAGGATCAGCGTGGCAGATGTGTTGTTGCCTACCTTTACCACCAATGGTGGCCCGTCAGGAAGTCCAGGATCCAGTTGCAGAGGGAGGTGTTTAGTCCCAGGGTCCTTAGCTTAGTGATGAGCATTGTGGGCACTACGCTGAGCTGTAGCCAATGAACAGCGTTCTCACATAGGTCTTCCTTTTGTCCAGGTGGGAAGGGTCAATGTGGAGTGCGATTGAGATTGAAGAGTAGCTGCTGCAATCGCCACAGCTAATGAGGATCCTAATAAAATAACTGTTTCCCCCCTTCAAATTATCCTACAAATCAAATCAAATCCCCGCAGTTTACAGCCCCAAACATAGCCAATAATAGTGTACTCAGTTGAGAACTGTCACATCTACTCCCGCTCCCCCTCTTCGGCCTTCGACGTCGCCGGTTTACTAAACCACCGGTCCTGGCAACTATCATTAGTAGTTTACTAAACCACCGCACCTGACATTAATCTTTACGCGCAACCTGGACTCCATTACCTCACTCATTACCTCCCCTATACCTGGCACTCCCCAGGCAGTATTGATTATGTGTTTCATGGTTCATTCCCCAGGCAGTATTGATTATGTGTTTCATGTCAAAACGCTACTTCTGTTTTGTATCGTTTCCAGTTTATTATTTTATTAAAGTCACCACCTGCACCTGCTTCTCGACTCCCTTCGTCTTCGTTAAAGAATACTGCCTCAACAAATGGCTCAGAGGGGGGTGTGCGCCTACTCCAGCTACGGCAGGAGGACCAGACTGCTGCCGAGTACACCCTCACCTTCCGGACAGTAGTGGACAGTAGCAGCATCGAGCATAAGGAATGAGCCGGCGCTCCGTAGGCCATTCAGAAGACGACTATGCGTGGAGGTCCAGACGGAACTGGCATGTCGAGATGATAACCTCTTCTTGGACGCACTCATTGCTATGGCCATCCGTTTGGATAACCTACTTCGGGAGCATTGGCTCTCTCATTGCTTCTCTCCCACCCTCAGTGAACACTCTGTATCAGAGCCTAAACCCATGGAGCTAGGGGTCACACACCTCCCTGTGGCGGAGCTGTGATATTGCGAGGGGTGAAAGTGAGAGAGGAGGCGAAGAAACAGCAATGATTCGAAAATAAATGAAAGATTTAATGAGAAGGACAGCAATACACAAACTAGAAAGAGACAATAACCCGCGAGGGGTGAAACAAACACACAAGGCTATAAGGTGACCCTGACAAAATACAAAACAGGTGTGGATCAGGGTGTTACTGCCATCGTTCCACGACCGCCGGTTAGAACGTCGGCAAGGAGGAGGTCCCACAGCTCTGCGCGGGGCATTCGTTACAGTACCCCCCTCCCTAGGCACGGCTCCTGACGTCGCCTCTCGCCAGTTCCCCGGACGACCCCGAGGGCGAGGAGCTGGTCGATCCGGACGGCGTGCGTGAAACTCCGTTGTTAGGGAGGGGTCGCAGATATCCACCGCCCGAATCCAGCTGCGCTCCTCAGGGCCGTATCCACCAGGAACTGGATCCGACCCCGCCATAGCGGGGAGTCCAGCACCTTCTCCACCCGATACGCCAGACCCCCAGCTACCTCCGTTGGGGGTGGAGGCGCCACTTCAGGGCCAGACCCCCCTAGAGGACCAATAACCACTGGCCTGAGGAGAGAGACATGGAAAGAGGGAGAAAGATTAGTATAAGGTGGTGTTAATCTCAACCTGTAGGTGACCTCATTCACTCTCCCGTGAACGGCCCCACATACCGGGGCTCAAGCTTATGACAGGGCAAGCGGAGCTGGAGGTTCCTCATGGACAGCCTGACTTTGTCCCCTGGATGGAATACTGGAGCCTCGCTCCGCCGCCTGTCCGCCTGTGTCTTCTGCCACTGTACTGCCTCCCGTAGACGGACGTGAATGGCAGACCAGACCCCCTCAGCCCTCCTAAACCACTCCTCCACCGCTTGTACTTCACTTGAACCCCTCCTCCAGGGGCACAGCGGAGGTTGGAAACCCAGTTCTGAGCATACTCCGCCCAGGGGAGGAAACGGGTCCACTCACCTGGCTGTTCCATACAATAGGAACGGAGGAACCTCCCAAGCTCTTGGTTTGTGCGTTCCGCCTGCCCATTAGCCTGAGGGTGGTACCCGGATGTGAGGCTGACCGCGAACCCCAGCTTGGACATAAACGCCTTCCAGACACGTGATGTGAACTGGGGACCCCGGTCAAACACGATGTCCTCCGGAAGTCCATACAACCGGAAGACCTGCTGAAACAGCACCTCAGCGAACTGGAGTGCAGAGGGGAGGCCGGGTAGTGGTAGGAACCGCACCATCTTCGAGAACCTGTCCACTACGACGGCAATGGTCGTCTTACCCTCTGCTTGTGGTAGATCCGTTACGAAATCTACCGCGATGTGAGACCAAGGCCGCTGAGGTACTGGGAGAGGATGGAGCATGCCCGTAGGAGCCGTTCTCGGCGCCTTGGACTGTGCGCACACAACACAGGACAGTACATAGTGCCGCACAGTCCTCCCCATCCCTGGCCACCAATACTTCTCCCGGAGTGCCTCCAGGATCCGGCTGATACCTGGGTGTCCAGTAGCGGGTGTATTGTGCACCCAGGTCACCAACCTTCCCCGCACTCTCCGGGGCACGTAGGTTTTCCCCGGGGGGCATGTAGCTGGAGTAGGGTCCCGCCTTTCCGCCCGATGGAGAGTGCGTCGGCCCTGCCATTCTTCGTTCCCGGGTGATAGGTCAGGGTGAACCGGAAGCGCTCAAAAAACAAAGTTAAGGCTCCAGGTTCCGATGATCCGTCAGGACAGTGAACAGCTCATGAGCGTCAGAGGTCGGGGAAATGCCTCCACTCCTCCAATGCCAACTTTACCGCCAGTAGCTCTCGGTCACCCACGTCGTAGTTTCTCTCCGCAGCACTCAGCTTCTTGGAGTAATACGCACAGGGGTACAGCAGCGGCGGATTCCCCTGTAGCTGGGAGAGGACCGCCCCCACCCCGACCTCTGACGCGTCGACCTCAACCGTGAAGGGCTTGAGCGGGTCTGGGTGACATAGGAGGGGTGCCGTGGTGAATCGGCCCTTCAGGTCGAGGAACGCCTTCTCGGCACCAGAGGTCCAGTTGAGGCGTTGAGGGTGTGCTTTCAACAACGACGTGAGTGGAGCCGTAATGGAGCTGAATCCTTTGATGAATCGGCGGTAAAAGTTGGCAAATCAGAGAAAAGCTCTGGAGCGCTTTGATGGTCTTCGGGACTGGCCATGACCTCACCGCCTCCACCTTCAATTCCTCCATCTTCTCCCCCTCCGGAGCAATGCGGTACCCAAGGAAGGAAACGGCCGTTTGATGGAAGGCGCATTTTTCCTCCTATACATACAGACTATTCTGTAGCAAGCGTTGGAGGACAGCACGAACGTGAGCCACATGTTCTGGGAATGCCGGGGAGTAGACCAGAATGTCATCAATATAGACCACCACATACCTCCCTGACATATCCCGAAATACCTAATTCAGAAAAGACTGGAATACCGCTGGGGCATTAGCGAGTCTGTATATCATCACTAGGTATTCATAGTGACCCGTGCTAAATGCGGTCTTCCACTCATCTTCTTCCCGGATACGCACAAGGTTGTATGCGCTCCGGAGGTCCAGTTTAGTGAAGAATCGCGCCCCCCTCAGCTGCTCTATGGCCGCAGGAACGAGGGGCATTGGATACCGGAACTTCGTGGTTACCTCATTTAGTCCTCGGTAATCAATGCACGGCCTTAAACCCCCGTCCCTCTTCTTCACGAAGAAGAAACTGGCTGAAGCAGGGGAGTTGGAATGGCGGATGTGCCCCTGCTCCAGCGTCTCTCGGATGTATGTCTCCATAGTCTCCGTTTTGGCCATAGAGAGCGGATAGATTCTTCTTGGCGTCTGGTACCAATTGTGTGAAAATGTGTTTTTGGAACACGTCCAATTTCATGTGTTATTGCTGTTCAGATAAAGTATGAGCCCACCTGGGTTTTGAACTCACAACCTCTAAATTTTGAGGTGCACTGACCTTTCTGTTGTGTCACACATTTTGTAGCATTTCCATACACATTCAATATTTATAATACATCTCTGTACTTAGAAAAAGAGTGCCATCTGCACTGTTATTTTAGTTATCAGTTATTCTGACTATTCTCTCATCATTGATTACATTTACTTACTTCAGAAATTTTAGGGTTTACTGTATAGCAGTCTAATGTTGGTGGGGAATATTATTCGGCTTTAATATTACATCTGAATCACTAATATAAATATAATATTTTTTCTTGAGTGTATTTTTAACAAAGCTACGACGTACATTGAAGTCCAAATTGTAGGAATACAGGTGAAATCAGTTACATAGAGGACGTTTGGAATGCAGTGAACTCTCATGTGAACATTTGAATCCACATGGTTTCACATGATTTCACATGTGCAAAACATGTGGAAATGTCAGGTGAAATCATGTGATTTTCCACATGTGAAATCATGTGGTTTTTCTGTAAGGGTCTGGTCAAATCCAACAAAACATCAGCAAAGACTGTGGAGTTTTTCAGGATAAAAAGTATGGGATGGATCTAAGCACAGACAAAATCCTAGAGGAAAACCTGCTTCAGTGTGCTTTACACCAGACACTGGGAGAGGAATTCACCTTTCAGCAGGACAATAACCTACAACACAAGGCCAAATCTACATTGGAGTTGCTTACCAAGAAGACAGTGAATGTTCCTGAGTGGCTTTGGCTTAAAAAGTGGCTGAGTGGCTTTGGCTTAAAAAAAAAGCCACAGTTTTGGCTTAAAAATCTATGGCAATGCTTGAAAATTGCTGTCTAGGCATGATCCCCAACACCTTAACAGAACTTGAAGATTTTTTAAAAGAATAATGAGCAAATATTGCACAATCCAGGTGTGCAAAGCTCTTAGAGACTTACCCAATAAGACTCACGGCTGTAATCGCTGCCAAAGGTGTTTCTAACATGTATTGACTGCGGCTGAATCTAGTTGCCTACTCCTGTTCTAAGGCACACCCTGGGTGTTGGATTGGAACATGTTTCATTGCTTTGTACCTTTGTTTTTGGACTGTTATCCTGCGGCTTTGTACAGCTCTTCTGCCCATTTATCCATTCTGCAAAGTTGTAGTATAATGTTCTTCTTATACTTAAGAGAAATAACCAAAACCCAAGAGTTTACAAGCAAGATGTTTAAAATAGCACAGTGTGCTGCTAATTTATCAGTGTGGATCCTTTTAACTTCAATCACCATCTTTGGCATGGAAGGATGATTGCTACACGCTATAATTGAAGAGTAGATCAAAAGCACAGCCAGCAGTGGTCCCAGAAGTGTCAGCCAGCCCTGTATACATGCAGCACTGCAATGAGACTGCTGGGAAACGTGCCTGTGTTCAGGAGATTATAGGCCTCAGATTATCATTACTACCGTAGCTGAATGGGGAGCAAATCCTACTCTAACCTGGCCTATCTGTAGATGTGTCAGGAGAAACCTCTGGGAGGACTAAAGGTAGGTTAAAGTGGGGAATGTCTTCAGAAAATCCTATTCGACACACACTTGTTTCATACTAGGTAGAGACTACTCTCTCCAAAGTCAAGACAGAACTAAATATATTGATAAAACAGAGAGCAGAATTTGCCATCCCATCAAGTTAGAGTCAACCATTACTTCCATGGTAATCCACCCAGTCATCTACTGGCTAACAAGCTTCGCAGTAATGATCAATTAGCGGATATTGCAACTATTGAATCTGAATCAGGTGAATTACTATCAGAACCCAAATTAATCAGCCAAAGATTCTCCCGTTTCTATAAAGAATTGTACACCTCTGATTCTAAATCCACACCAGGACAGATTGAGTCCTTTTTAAAAGATATAAGAATTCCTCTTTTCTCAAACGAGAAAGCTGGCTTGCTGGGAGCCCAAATCTCTCTCCATTAGCTCAAAAGGGCATTGAATAGCATGAATAAAGGCAAATCACCTGTTTGGGATGGTATTCCTCCTGAGGTCTATTTAAAAATTTGGAACCAATTAAGTCCACAGTTACTTTAAATTATTAACACTGGGGATGTTTTTCAGCGGCAGGGACTGGGAGATTATCAGGATCGAGGGACAGATGAACGGAGCAAAGTACAGAGAGATCCTTGATGAAAACCTGCTCCAGAGTGCTCAGGACCTAAGACAGGGTTCACCTTCCAACAGGACACCAAATCTAAGCACACAGCCAAGACAACGCAGGAGTGGCTTCGGGACAAGTCTCTGAATGCCCTTGAGTGGCCCAACCAGAGCCCGGACTTGAACCCGATCGAACATCTCTGGAGAGACCTGAAAATAGCTGTGCAGCGATGCTCCCCTACCAACCTGACAGAGCTTGAGAGGATTTGCAGAGAAGAATGGGAGAAACTCCCAAAATATAGGTGTGGCAAGATTGTAGCGTCATACCCAAGAAGACCCAAGGCTGTCATCGCTGCCAAAGTTGCTTCAATGAAGTGTCTGAATACTTATGTAAATGTAATATTTCAGTTTTTCTATTTTAATATATTCGCAAAAATGTCTACAAACCTGTTCTTGCTTTTTCCTTATGGGGTATTGTGTGTAGTTTGATGAGGAAGAAAAACAATTTAATACATTTCAGAATAAGGCTGTAACGTAACAAAATGTGGAAAATGTCAAGGGGTCTGAATACTTTAAACTATTTTCTAAAATTCTTCTCGAAACATAAGTACCCAAATTGATACATCCGGACCAAAGTGGGTTTGTTAAAAAACGATTATCCTCAGATAAACTGCCTCCTTGGCGTAGAAACATTTTTTGATAGGCTAGAATGGTCTTACCGTATCATTGGTCAGTTTGGTCAGCTCCAGTTTCATTAACATGATTAATGGAGGTGGGTGGTTGGATGTTGGATGGGTAGGGTTGGGGGAATAGAGTGGGAGGTTGGAGATGGAGGCTCAATTCTTTGATTTAATTTTTTTCCCTTTACATACTACATTTATTGTTACTTTTTGGCTCTGTAGTCATGGTGATCCATGCTTTGTATTGGTGTACTTTTTGTGAGTAGCAGCCCACGGGTGGATGTGAGCTAACAATGAAATTATATGAATTTACAAGCATTTGCTACACCCGCAATAACATCTGCCAAATATGTGTATGTGACCAATACAATTGTATTTAATTTGTGTATTGTGCATGTAGCCCCCCTCCAACAAGAAAATTACAATATGAATAAAGATTTGCTCACAAAAAAAAGAAAATCCAATCATGTACATCTGTGTGTCTCAGTTCCTGTCATGACAGTTCATGTCATCAACTGGAGATTAATCTCCATTATATTTTATGCTCATCACGTGAAACTACCATGGTCTGGGTTTTATTGTTTCCCAGAAGTTTAGAGGTTGTTTACACACGTGGTCACAAAAATGTCAATGGTGCCATTCACAACCACTTCAAAGTGCAGGTAAATATAAGTTATGGTCGGTGGGCCACTTTCCTCAGAGCAGTAGACTGAAGATGGATCACCTTGAGTGGCCTGTCCTGCTCTAGTCTGACTGTAGACCCTCCAGTTAGTCGTTCAGCCCTTTAGACCCTCTGATCTGTCTGAGGTTGTGGACACACCCTGTCTCTTATTGTTCCTGGCTGGGAGAATGTACAGATCCTATCAGTATCAGAGATGTCTTGTCGCCACACTGCTCGACAGGACAGGGCTTTATTTATTGTCTGCTCCTCTCTGCACTGGATGCCTCTCCTTTCCTGGTCGTTAGAGACAGGGGAGGGCTCCAGATCTGAGCCCCAGATAATGGAGAATGTTAGAACATTACAACCAGGCCTCTGGACCACCAGCAGAAGTCAGGAGGAAACATCTGATACGTACCATGCTTCCATATGTTGCTGCAGGTGTATTCCTCATCCTCAGACACTCAACGTCTCCTAAACTTAGTTCTTACTCGGCCAGACATGAGGTACGAACAAGTACGTAGTTCTGGCAAAGCAGACAATTATCTGTTATAAATACAAAATATCCCTTCTATAAAGACATGCTTCACACTCGCCCTCAGGGATCAGGAAGACAAAAGGAGGTGCTGTGGACTGGAGAGATGTATCAGTTGTGCTTTTACTAACGTGGATACTTGCTAGGGCATCACAGGGTCATACTGTATATCTAGTTTAAAGTTGTATTAGTCGTATGTACGGGAAACGCATGGTATACATTTTCCAACTAAATGCTTACTTGCAGGTTCCTTCTCAACAATGCAACCACAATACGAGAAAAGATAAGAATATGAAAATAAAGTAAATGGCTCCGTATAATAGAATATATATTTTTAGCATAAGTATAATACAGGAATGCACAATTTATAGTCCAATATTTACACGTGTATTGGGGATGAGTAGCAGTGCTGAGCAGTATAATAAGAATTTGGTAGCAGCAGTTGGGATGTGTGTGTAGCATGAATATATGTATGTGTGCGTGTGTGTGTGTGTGTATGTGTGTGTGTGTGTGTGTGTGTGTGTGTGTGTGTGTGTGTGTGTGTGTGTGTGTGTGTGTGTGTGTGTGTGTGTGTGTGTGTGTAAGTGTGTGTGTGTGTGTGTGTGTGTGTGTGAGTGAGTGCATGCTAAGGTACAGAGAGTCAGAGTAGGTGGTCAGTCCAGCTCAAGTGTTCAGCAGTCTGATGGCTTGTAGATAGAAACAGTCTCTGAGTCTGTTGGTATCAGACCTCATGCTCCTATACCGCCTGCAAGACAGTAAGTGACATAACAGCTTGTGCCTGGGGTGAGTGGGCTCCTTGAATTACTTACAATATTGCACGTGATATGATATAACAACTGTACATGAATATGTATATACAGACCTGAATGAATAAATAAGTCCTGAGTGAATGAGTGATTACAGACCAGAGTTACTCACGGATGGATGCATAATTGTTAAACTAGGTCCTAACACTCCAACAGTTCCAGGTCTATGTTGCCGACGGCACGGCACCCCGGTGAGGCATTAAATAGTCTAATAGCCGCCGACAGCATGGACCTCCTGTAGCGTTCTCTGGCACACCGTGGTGGGTCATAACCATGGCATGCAGAGGGTGGGTTACGTTGTCCATGATGGACAGCAGTTTGGCCAGGATCCGTCTCTCCGCCACCTCCTCTAGAGTGTCAAGGCTAATCCCCAGAACAGAGCTAGCCTTCCTGATCAGCTTATTTACCCGAGAAGCATCACCAGCCTTTATGTTGGAGCCCCAGCACACCACTGCAAAAAAGATGGCACTGGCCACCACAGACGGGTAGAAAGTATGCAGTAGTTTACTGCACACGTTGAAGGACCTGAGCCTCCTCAGAAAGTAGTCGGCTCTGGCCATTTTTGTACAGAGCCCCAGTGTTACCAGCCCATTCCAGCCTTTTGTCCATATGGACTCCCAGGAACTTGTATGACCCAACCATTTCCACATCCATCCCCTGTATATGGACTGCAGTCAGTTGGGCCTTGGTTCTCCTGAAGTCCACCACCATCTCCTTTGTTTTGTTGATGTTGAGCTGAAGGTGGTTCTGCTCACACCACAACACAAAGTCATTGATTGTGCACCTGTACTCCTCCTCCTGCCCACCCCTGATGCACCCTACAATTGCGGAGTCATCCGAGAACCTCTGTAGGTGGCATGTTTCAGAGTTATATCTGAAGTCCGAGGTGTAGAGGGTGAACAGGAAGGGGGACAGGACCATTCTCTGGCAGTTGAAAAGTAGCTTATTAGCTAAAATGTAAAAGTTTTCCGTGATGAAATTTAAACTCGCAACCTTTGTGTTGCTAGACGTTCACGTTATACACGCACCTTCTGTCTTCTGTAACCATACCAAACGTAACGTATCATACTAATTTGAGTGTTCCGGATTTACATATACTATGTCTAGTCTTTGAGACCAGGCTGGGCAATGATATCAGTCAGAGGGCATATAGCATTCACTTTGTTCTGTCTCTCTCTGCTAGACAGGCAGAAGTTAGACAGATTTGCTCACAGACAGCAGAGCAGCAGAGCAGAGAGCAGGTATAGAACGCCATAACAAGGCAGTCCTGACAGTACAGACAGCACCCAGTTTCAGCGAGAGAGAGCAGAGAGAGCATCAAATACAGACCTCTCAGTGATGGTTGTCCACTTATTCTTGAGGAAAAACAGTCATTTGTTGAAGACATTTGGACTCTATCTAAATTTACAGGCCAGGAACATTAATAATTGTTGTGTTTGAGCAACAAACTGCTTCCTGTATGTGTTTGTTTACTGACTGGCTCAGATTTTTGTTTGGGTCACCCCGACCTCTGCCAAAGCACTCGGTCACATATGCCTTGTCTGTCTGTCTGTCTGTCTGTCTGTCTGTCTGTCTGTCTGTCTGTCTGTCTGTCTGTCTGTCTGTCTGTCTGTCTGTCTGTCTGTCTGTCTGTCTGTCTGTCTGTCTGTCTGTCTGCCTGCCTGCCTGCCTGCCTGCCTGCCTGCCTGCCTGCCTGCCTGCCTGCCTGCCTGCCTGCCTGCCTGCCTGCCTGCCTGCCTGCCTGCCTGCCTGCCTGCCTGTCTGTTTGAGGGAGCATTCCAGCACTGGAGCTGAATCGTAATGCAATGCAGACCTCAGTGAACTCTGAGAAAAAGCAAATGGGCCAGGCCAGATATCCTACAGAGACATCAAAGCCCTTTACATGATTGATTATGATTATCATATGACTATCAAGTTTCTTGCCACTTTGGTTATTCTTGTTTTTTCAAGTTGTTTGATTAACATCATTTAGACCTCAGTGAACTCTGAGAAGAAACAAACAGCAATGTCTGGTGTCAATGTCTGGTGTCAATGTCTGGTTTCAATGTCTGATGTCAATGTCTGGTGTCAATGTCTGGTGTCAATGTCTGATGTCAATGTCTGGTGTCAATGTCTGATGTCAATGTCTGGTGTCAATGTCTGATGTCAATGTCTGATGTCAATGTCTGGTGTCAATGTCTGATGTCAATGTCTGGTGTCAATGTCTGATGTCAATGGCTGGTGTCAATGTCTGGTGTCAATGTCTGGTGTCAATGTCTGATGTCAATGTCTGGTGTCAATGTCTGGTGTCAATGTCTGATGTCAATGTCTGGTGTCAATGTCTGATGTCAATGTCTGATGTCAATGTCTGATGTCAATGTCTCGTGTCAATGTCTGATGTCAATAACTGATGTCAATGTCTGGTGTCAATGTCTGATGTCAATGTCTGGTGTCAATGTCTGATGTCAATGTCTGGTATCAATGTCTGGTGTCAATGTCTGGTGTCAATGTCTGATGTCAATGTCTGGTGTCAATGTCTGATGTCAATGTCTGGTATCAATGTCTGGTGTCAATGTCTGGTGTCAATGTCTGGTGTCAATGTCTGGTGTCAATGTCTGATGTCAATGTCTGGTGTCAATGTCTGATGTCAATGTCTGGTGTCAATGTCTGGTGTCAATGTCTGGTGTCAATGTCTGATATCAATGTCTGGTGTCAATGTCTGGTGTCAATGTCTGGTGTCAATGTCTGATGTCAATGTCTGGTGTCAATGTCTGATGTCAATGTCTGATGTCAATGTCTGGTGTCAATGTCTGATGTCAATGTCTGATGTCAATGTCTGGTGTCAATGTCTGGTGTCAATGTCTGATGTCAATGTCTGATGTCAAGATTGCAAAAATCTAAATCCTTTACCTGGTTAATTATGTTATGTTATAATTATGATACCTGGTTAATTATGTTATGTTATAATTATGATACCTGGTTAATTATGTTATGTTATAATTATGATACCTGGTTAATTATGTTATGTTATAATTATGATACCTGGTTAATTATGTTATGTTATAATTATGATACCTGGTTAATTATGTTATGTTATAATTATTACTATCATGATGTTGTTTGTTCTTTATACATAGTAGATCAGATCCAGATAAATGGCTGTGATTCATATTAGGTGTATTTCAATGGCAAGCACTGCTCTGTAGCTGTGTCTCTGTGTGTGTGTGTGTGTGTGTGTGTGTGTGTGTGTGTGTGTGTGTGTGTGTGTGTGTGTGTGTGTGTGTGTGTGTGTGTGTGTGTGTGTGTGTGTGTGTGTGTGTGTGTGTGTGTGTGTGTATGTGTGTGTGTGTGTGTCTGTGTGTGTGTGTGTGTGTGTGTGTGTGTGTGTGTGTGTGTGTGTCTCCACCTACTTATGAAAGTTATGGGAAAATAGACAAATGGCTCACAGTTCGATAATTATATGTTGCTGTTTAACATTTTCGATCTAAGATTCTTAATTAGAGAACACATTATGGGTGGAGGAGATGGAATAAGATGAGTCAGAGTTGGTTGGGTATCAAAAAGACAGTACTGCAGGGAAGGGAAGGGCACAGCCACAGACTGGCTAAAGAAGTACATCGTCTTGTTCACTCACAAACATCTCAGAGGTACTGGTCCAAACTAGACCTGCTGTTGTAAAGTTAATCTTTTCTATTATATATATATTTTTTACTCATGTAGAACATATCTGAGAGCTTGACTTGTTTCACATTGCTGACCTTTCAGACAGACTACAAGGATGCACTTGCAAGTTTCCATTGTTTGTAGTGTGATGGCATATTGTACGACCGGCTACGACGTATGATACTGTACGTCCTATAATTTGTATGATATTGCACCACCACTATTCCATTCATAATGTAACCTAACACAACGTAATATATAATACTAAATGGAGTGTCACAGATTTACGTGGAGAATAATACGAATTTCCCTGAGACCACGCTGGTACATGATATAATCTTAACATGTAACATCCCTGGCTAGAGGCTAGAGGAGGGGAACAAAATGCAATCCCCTGTTTTGTTTGTTTTAGCTCACATCGGATGGAATTCCCCTCTTATCTATATACAATAATTACTTAAACCTGGATGTCAAAACTGTTTCCATTATTCTCACTTCCCCTTTCTTTGATGCTGTCTACTCCAGTGCAGGAACACACTCCCAAGGCCTCTGTTAGCTCAACTCACTTGATTCATAACCATAGTTGTTAGGTCCATAACCATAGCCGTTAGGTCCATCCCAAGGGGTGGATCAATATGTCTCTGATCTCGGGATAGATTGTTTACTTGGCAATATTTTCTATACTGTATGTAAATTTAATGCATAATCAAGTGTTTCTGAGACAGATTATTTGCCACGTTAGTTAAACATGCCAAGAAATCACTTGTGAATTACTGAGTGATATGTAGAGCGATCACACTCTCTGAGGTTCTTAAAAACGCAGTGTCTGTGATAGGAAACAAACAAAATATAAGTAAATAAATCTAGCCCCATGCCATAATTTAGGAGGATTTATGTTGTATTTTTGTGATGAGAACATTGTTTTTGTAATAAATACAAAACATTGTATAGTCTTTATTTATGTAACTGTCATTTTAAGTGGTGGGAAATCCCCTCAGGCTTTAGAGAGCTAATTCAACATTTAAGTCTTTAACTGTCTTGTGGCTCTTGTAAATACAGCCAGTGATGTACATGGCTGAACTAATAGCACTTACAAATGTGGCACTTACCAATTCTAAGAGAAGCTACTTGTTTGTACAAGGCCCCAATGATTCCCACCAGTAATGGAGTGTCACCAAATTCAAATAGCCTATTAGTTACTTTTTTAAGAATAATCCTTCTCCTTTCACCAGTGTCGAGGTGTATTGTTGAGGTCTTCGATGTGTGGCTTCAGCCACCATTGATTGGGGGTCAAACAATGGGTTAGTTCCATTCACACAGATCTGGTGTGGTGCATTACCATTTTACCTCACTTTTGTGGAGGGGCATTCTTTTGTCCCCTCGGCACTCTTGCTGATGGAGAGGTCAGTGTTTGGGGGTAATTAAGAGTGGGTTTAGGCAGGGGTAAAACCACCAACTAAGACTCAAAGCAAAAGGTTAAAGGGCATTGGTGGGTCCACTCCAAGAGGCTCTGCAGACTCCAACACTGAGAGGTTCCATTTTCTTCTGATGTAAGGAGATGCAGCGTATGAAATGATAGTTGTAAGGGGAGAGGATGGTTGTAGTTGCTTTGTGTTGAGGGCAGGACCTCAAAATCATGGCCACCACCTTTTTGTATGAAGAGCGCACCAGGATGGACCTTGAAAAAGCATAAATAAAGATGTACATACACTACATGACCAAAAGTATTTGGACACCTGCTCGTCGAACATCTCATTCCAAAATCATGGGCATTAAAATGGAGTTGGTCTCCCCTTTGCTGCTATAACAGCCTCCACTCTTCGGAGGAGGCTTTCCACTAGATGTTGGAACATTGCTGCAGGGAGTTGCTTCCATTTAGCCACAAGAGCATTAGTGAGGTCAGGCACTGATGTTGGGCGATATGGCCTGGCTCACAGGCGACGTTCCAATTAATCCCAAATGTGTTCGATGGGGTTGAGGTCAGAGCTCTGTGCAGGCCAGTAAAGTTCTTCCACACCGACAAACCATTTCTGTATGGACCTCGCTTTGTGCATGGGGGTATTGTCATGCTGAAACAGGAACTGTTGCCGCAAAGGTGGAAGCACAGAATCATCTAGAATGTAATTTGAAATAGCCAAATCCACTAATTTGAAAGGGTGTCCACAATCTTTAAATATATTTACTTACATGCTCATGTCTGGGTATTCTCCTAGCTATAGAAAAGCTCCCTAGCAAAAGCTTCCCTCCAAACGTAACAAAATAAAATAACCTTGGCATTTGTCAGCTAGGTTTGAGAAATAGATATTTGCTATCGTCCTGTATTCTCCCCCTGTACGTTTTTACAGTAGAGTAACACTACGCTCCAATGTGTTTTTGTCACCGCTTTAAAGATTAACTAGATTGAGAGAGAGGATGCTGGCTGAGTGTGCTGAAGCCCAGTCCTCCTCTAGGGGTTGCCTTGCATGTCTCCTTTCCCCCAACCCCCTCTCTCTGCTGTAAATATATTCACTAAAGTCATAGTTCGCTTAATTGGAACAATTTAGCATGTTTTCCCAAGGTCTTAAGTAGTTTACGTTTTAAACACACAGCAGTTTATGTTTAGGGAGGGACAGGGTCTGTGTGCCATCTGAGAGAGAAATAGAGAAAGTGTGAATGAGAGAGAGAGAGAGAGAGAGAGAGAGAGAGAGAGAGAGAGAAGAAATAGAGAGAGAGATACACTCTTAGAAAAAAGGGTTCCAAAAGGGTTCTTTAGCTGTCCCCATAGGATAACACTTTTTGGTTCCTGGTAGAACACTTTTGAGTTCCATGTAGATCCCTCTGTGGAATGGATTCTATGTGGAACCCAAAAGGGTTCTACCTGGAACATAAAGGTTTCTTCAAAGGGTTCTTCTATGGGGACAGCCGAAGTTCTACATAGTTTTCTGAGTGTAGAAGAGAGAGAGAGATAGGAGAGAGCGAGAGAGAGAGAGAGAGAGAGAGAGAGAGAGAGATCTGCACCACATTTCCTAAGGTTCCTGTGGAGGAGCTGCTAGCGGTGGCGTGCCCAGGCCAGGACTGTCTAAACACAGGTCTGTAAGTATGTCCTAAACACAGGTCTAAACACAGGTCTGTCAGTATGTCCTCCAGGGGCCCAGCCCAGAGTGAGTGGATAATAGAGGAGCTCTACTCAACCCAAACCCTATATGGCCCCTGGCAGCGAGGTAGCTGACTGGGAGATTGTGATGATAATGAGTAAGAGCACAGAAAGCACCAGTTGGAGCTCATGTTAACTCACAATCGACATCGAATCACCTTTTATTCCTGTTCACTGATTCATCTTTGATCATGTAATTGAATGTACAACCAATAATCTCACATGGGTAAAGACAGTTGCCAGTTATTCACTGGTTACTTCAAAGCATTTTTTATAAAACCCTCTTAGGTCTCACTCCCCCCTATCTGAGATATCTACTGCAGCCCTCATCCTCCACATACAACACCCGTTCTGCCAGTCACATTCTGTTAAAGGTCCCCAAAGCACACACATCCCTGGGTCGCTCGTCTTTTCAGTTCGCTGCAGCTAGCGACGTGAACGAGCTGCAACAAACACTCAAACTGGACAGTTTTATCTCAATCTCTTTATTCAAAGACTCAATCATGGACAGTCTTACTGACAATTGTGGCTGCTTTCCGTGATGTATTGTTGTCTCTACCGTCTTGCTCTTTGTGCTGTTGTCTGTGCCCAATAATGTTTGCACCCTGTTTTAAGCTGCTACCATGTTGTGTTACTGCCACGTTGTGCTGCTACCATGTTGTTGTCATGTTGTGTTGCTACCATGCTGCGTTGTCATGTGTTGCTGCCATGCTATGTTGTCGTCTTAGGTATCTCTTTATGTAGTGTTGTCTCTCTTGTCGTGATATGTGTTCTGTCCTATATTTTTATTTTATTTATTTATATTTTTAATCCCAGCTCCCATCCATGCAGGAGGTATTTTGCCTTTTGGTAGGCCATCAATGTAAATAAGAATTTGTTCTTAACTGACTTGCCTAGTTAAATAAAGGTTGAATAAATAAATAAATACAATTAAAAGCATTTGAAGTAGAGCCTGTAAGTAATAGAGTGTAGTGTACTGAGTTGTTCAAGGGAGTAATCTACTGTTCTTTCATTTACTGGAACACCGAACTCCATGTAATTAGAATGAATAGCGTTAACTCATACATACTAAGATAGATGGATTGCTGAGAGACTTGATCAAGACATAAAGATACTACATGCATCACGGAATGTGGACTGCTACAGTGCCTGTAACCTCTATTTAATTGATCAGGGAGTTAAACAGGACAGTATGAGCAATGTTGAATAACAGTCAAAAGATTATAGTGGTAACTAACATACTGTTTCCCCACATACATCACGTGACAACCCAGCCATCTTTGAGGAGTGGAATCTCTGTTCCCCTGAGCCTTGGTCGAGGAATCCTCCTGACCTCCTGTTCGTCCCTCGTCTCGGCAGCACCATTCCCTTTCCTTGCCCTTGCCTTTCTAGAGAGAGAGAGAGAGAGAAAGAGAGAGAGAGAGAGAGAGAGAGAGAGAGAGAGAGAGAGAGAGAGAGAGAGAGAGAGAGAGAGAGAGAGAGAGAGAGAGAGAGAGAGAGAGAGAGAGAGAGAGGTGGAATGTGTGAACGTGTGACGCTGCCCTCCGTGCCTCTTTCCTTTGGTTCCCCAGGAGCCCCTGCGCAGGGGCCGCCCCCTCTGACATCACCAGGGCCCCGCAGCCCTGGGAAGTTGAGCATTTGAACTTCCCCAGGTCATTAGGAAAAGGGTTTGAAAAGACTGTCACCAGGAAGGAGATAAGCTGTGAGGGGCGCAGTAATAAGGCCCTGAATAATAGGCCTTCTGTGGAGAGCCACCGCGGACACAGACACATGGATTAAAGTGAGCCTGACTAGGAGAAAGTCAATGGACCCTCCACATAAATATGAACCAACCGGGTTGAATGGTGGACTTATCAGCATTCTGGGGGTAGTTTCCCCTGGACTGAGCCAGGCCCATCAAAAGAGGCTCAAGGAGAGAGAGGGCAGCTGGCTGTTTTAGGAGGTCTCTCTCTCCTGGTGTGGGACAGGCCTTTTTAAAGTTTGTATTGCTGGTGCAAAGGTGTATAGGGTCCCTGTCTAAGCATGGCTTAGAGACGCCACACAGGACAAAATTCACATGCACTCATTCGGGGGCACTCGACACTCTCTCTCCTCCTCCACTGACTTAGCATATCTTTGCTCAGTGTTGTACCTTGGAAGGAACCACTTACTTGCCTGGTTCAGTCAGTTTGCCCCATCAGCAAAGTAAATCTGACAGATCTTTTATCATAAAAAGTGGGCTTAAAAATGAAGTTTAGTCATCAATTTAACATCGGAAGAAAAAATAAACAGGACAAATCTGAGGGGGCATTGTGTGCCCCGTATGGGAATGACACTTAACACTGAACGAAGCCCTGCTGATATCTAGTCGCCGTACAGTACCTTGCAGCACTATTTCAACTTAAAATATCACTTTTTATAGACATGTCGGCTTTCCCACCAGACTGAGCCTGAATAAGTGCAATCTACTTGTGTGTCTGTGTGTAAGCTTGCATGCATGCGTCCTTGCCTGCCTGCCTGCCTGCCTGCCTGCCTGCCTGCCTGCCTGCCTGCCTGCCTGCCTGCCTGCCTGCCTGCCTGCCTGCCTGCCTGCCTGCCTGCCTGCCTGCCTGCCTGCCTGCCTGCCTGCCTGCCTGCCTGCCTGCCTGCCTGCCTGCCTGCCTGCCTGCCTGCCTGCCTCCCTCCCTCCCTCCCTCCCTCCCTACCTCCCTCCCTCCGTCCCTCCGTCCCTCTGTCTGTGTGTGTGTTCAGGGCAGGCCAATGGTACATGTTCATACTGTAGACAAGGCTTTGTTCGTTCCGCCTTCCGGTTATTCCAGATAAGATCTGGGCCACCCTCTTCACCCTTGGTCTGTCCACAGAAGGACAGTCTTTCTCAGAACAATGACACAGCGTATATCCATCACTTAAACTACAAGTCCCGCTAGCATGCGTCCATACTAGTATGGACGCATGCAATGAAATTCTGTAAGACTTAATTACAGGCTGTTGAAGTTGTTCCAAGCTATGCATACTGACCGTTTCCAAGTTTCTTCCTCCATCCTGAACTGGATTGTCATTGTTGCATCTGGATTCAGTCTCAATCCATACTCTACTAATGCCATGTCATATTAAACTGAAGATTACTTATATAGTAACTGTAATAACTGAAGGGCTGTTTCTGGAGAAATGTTACTCGTAGTTAGCTTCTATGACTGATTGATGGTCTACTCTGCTTCATCTGCTCCACCTTGAGCTTAAGTTGGACTGAAACATGAACCCACCATACAGGACTCTCTGTAACTCCCTGGCTTGATGTGAGGGAACTGCAGGAAACATCACAAAGGCCTTTAATCTGAGGGAGGAAATTCAATTGTTTTGAGGGAACACCCCATAAAATGTGATGAAATAATTGAGTCTATTTGCGAGTACTTTTGAGATAGGGGCGGGGTTAGGGTGGAGGGTGCTGTCACAGATGGATGGCCATGTAATTATGTCATCCTCGTCGATGCACACTATCTGAATCAATTTCCGATCTAGCTGCAGCACGGCTTCCCGTAATGCGAGCCACATTGGCAGCCATTGGGAGCAGTAATGTGAAGCAGACACTTGAAGCTCCATTCAGGTGGGCCCTGTTCCCATCTGGAAGGGCCACGAGGGCCCAGGCTGGGCTCTCCACTCACACACACAACAATCAATCATACAGTACACTCATGTCGCAAATATGAATGCACTAAATCCATCCACTCAGCCCTATCATGTATTCACCCACACTCAAAATGAACACTTTTAGAAATGCATTTGTCCCATTGTCATTACACAGTTAATATTAACAGCTACTCAGTAACATACAGGTAGGCACTCAGTATCACCCACAATCCTCATATGCTTACCCTGCACTCAAACTGGCTGCCACCTCCACACAAATGTTCTCCCCATCCACCTCCCACAATTATTATCACTCTAGCCTCAACCACACAAATTAGGCTGGTCCTCCTTATTAAAGTCACCCTTGCCACACAGAGAACCAGAGAACCTCAGAAGCGCAGTCTCCCCAACATACCCCACTGTCACCTCACAAACCCACATACAGATGTAGGATCTTAATTTGATCACTTTTTTGTTGCTGAGAATGTTATTGCACAGCTGTCACGAGTTGGTATTTGGAGAGACCAAGGCGCAGCGCAGGTATAGTTTGACATTTAATTATATAATAACAATTCCAAAAATGACGAACTAGCAAACAAAAACACTATATAACAAACGTACCACACTTACTTTCACCGTGACTGGAGAATAATGACCCACACCCAGGTGTGGAACTTACAAACATATGTAGGATCCCTAATTAGAGACAATGCACTGCAGCTGCCTCTAATTAGGGATCCAACACAAACCACCATCAGAAACAGAAATAATAGACCTGTCAGACTCTGACCATGGCTACATAGAGAAGCAATAGGCTTCTCTATGGCCAGAGCCTGACAACAGCAGGAAATGCTAATTTCCACTTTAAAAGACTTGATTTGCCCTAATGAAAAATGTATCAACCCCTTCAAAAAATGTCCCTTAATTATAATCAATATAATAATTAAAATGTCCTGTTGCTCAAATTACAATCCTACATCAGTACTGCAGCCTGCTGCCACATTGTCCCCACATCCCTGTCAATGTCACCGTCACCATCATGCGGTTCCACCCAGGCCAAGGCCATCTCAGGCCCTCATCTCCTCCTCCTCTCCTCTCACTGAGGCTGGCTCCCGGAGTTCCTCCATTGATTGTACTGTTACACGGCTGTGGAGCGGAGTGGCGAACCAAAGGCCTGCTCTCTCTCTGCAGGAGTCCCCCCCTGACTCCAGCCTGCTCTGGCCTGAGAACAGGCAGCCCACAGCGGACAGCCAGCCCAGCTTTCCTCAATCCCCAGCCAGACCCCCACAGCACAACACAAAGCCCTCCGCCCTACCGACCAGAGCATAGCTGAGAGACAGACAGGTCTGTGAATAGGCGTGAAGACTGAATAGGCATCTCGTCAGAAAGGACTAATGGGTGGTCTCTGGATGTCAGGAATGGACTGCTGCATGGCAGTGGCACAGCCAAATGAACTCCCTCTTTTTCGTGCAATGTCACCAAAGACAATCATCTGTTGAAATTCTGAAAAAACGTTTACTTTGCTTTCGCCCTTTGTAGTATGGTTTGTAAAGCCAACCCTCTCTCTCTCTTTCTCTCTCTCTCTCTCTCTGAGCAGAAACGTTTTCCTAGAGAGTCTCTCTCTATGTTTGTTTGACCTGTCAAGAAAAATGGGTCTTGATAATACAAATATCCACAAAGCCTCGACAAGAGGGAAGGAATGCCCGCTCCAAGACCTCTCCATCACGGTTGACAATTCCACGGTGTCCCCCACCTAGTGCAAAAACCTTGCCGTGAACCTGGACAACACCCTGTCAGTCTCTGCAATCATCAACGCAGTGACTCACTCATGCAGGTTCATGCTCTGCAACATCCTTAGAGTATGACCCTTCCTCCCACAGGAAGCGACGCAGGTCCGAATCCAGGCTCTTATCGTCTCCTGTCTAGACTACTGCAACTCTCTGTTGGCTGTGCTCCCTGCTTGTGCCATCAATTTATCCAAAATGCCACAGCCAGCCTGGTGTTCAACCTTCCCAAGTTCTCCCATGTCACCCTGCTCCTCCGCACACTCCACTGGCTTCCAGTCGAAGCTTGCATCCACAACAATACCATGGTGCTTGCCTACGGAGCTTGCCTACGGAGCAGTAAGAGGAACTGGGGGGGGGGCAGCTCCCGCTCAGCCCAGTCAAAGCTCTTCTCTGTCCTGGCAGCCCCTGAAGCTAGGACAGGAGAGTCCCTACCCATCTTCCGAAAACGTCTGAAACACTACCTCTTCAAAGAGTATATTAAATGACTGTGATATGTGGTATATGTGATATCTCACCTAGCTATCTTAAGATGAATACACTCACTTTATGTCGTTCTTGATAAGTGTCTGCTAAATGACTAAAATGTAAAATAACAACTTGAGAAGTATATCGCACTTACGCCTACAGTTCTTGCCAGTCATGGAATCTTTGTTAAAGTAAGGTTATCTGCATCTATCATAACCTCCATCATGATGGTCTCCTGAAGCTTGGTGTTCCTGGGTGTGGTGTTCACGCCAGGGCCTGGTTCAGGTGGAGCCTGTCTCCCTGCCTGCTCCCTGGTTTTGTGTTGTGGAAACAATGGGTCGGGGATGCAGTGGGCCCCTGGGCCCCATGGCCCCTGTGAGGTGTCACAGAGCAGAGATCCCTGTCTGTCATCGTCCCACTGCAGAGCACACAAAGACCCTGACACCGGCTGCAGGTAAGCAGGCTTTAATCACCCTCAGCCTCAGATCTTCTTCAGCTCCTCTGCCATTTAGAGGTGTTTACACAAGTCCACTCCACAATACCTGAATTCCCCCAACTAAAAAGGGTGTGAAAAGGGAGGGGAGTGACATTGGGATTAAATGTGGTAAAGCTTATTTTACTTACAGTAAATTTGAACATGTTAATGCACGGCACAAAAACAAAGTTCAAAATCCTCCTCATCATCATATGCATGCCAGTATCAGTCCCTGAAGTAGACTAATGATTAGAAGATGCTATGAAACCAAAAAAAAAACGGCATAGCCAGGCATCAATTCACAGAATGCACACTGTACTCCAGCGCTGAGGTGGAGAGCACTGTAGTGAATAGAGAAATGAAGCCACGGTTGTACTGGGTGCACAGGCCAGGGGGAGCTGTGATGCTGCAGCATGCAGCCACCCTCCAGATGGAGGGGGGCAGGGATCTAAATTACGATCACCTGGACCGGGGCTAATCCCCCCAACACCATCCCCTATGACACCTCATGCCATCGGATTTACACAGTTTGGGATTTGAAACAGACCCGGGGATTGTTTTGGTTTGAGGGGAAAGGGTGCACAGAGCACATGAACCTGGATTAGGCCATAGTTCATGTATACAGTCAGTTACCCAATGAGCTCCTAGGGAGGATCTACTGGCTGATATTAATGTATTAATCAAGATATAACGTGTCCACCCACTCTGCCCAGAGAATTTCCTTATGTTCTAAAATACATTTTACCAAGACAAATATGATTATTAATGTTCTGAATCGTTCAGTGGGGTCTTTCTCTAACATAACATTCACAGTATATGAATTCACAGTATCGGATTTCGTAACCTAATACATCCGATAATAAGCCCAGAGCTCTGTTGACAGAGTGGTGCAGCTTTCTCGCCGCAACTTTTGTGGATTTTACATGTTGTGGTGGTCGTCTTGAGAGTTGTTTCCACGGATCACAAAAAGCTAAATTAGCATGACACAAGCTGAATTAAAAGTAAAAGGCTTTGAAAAAAAATGTGGAACATGGACAGCATGGCACACATACACAATCCATGTCTCCATTGTTTCAAGGCTTAAAAATCCTTCTTTAACCCATCTCCTCCCCTTCAACTACACTGATTGAAGTATATTTAAGTATATTTAAGTGACATCAATAAGGGATCACAGATTTCACCTAGATTCAGTCTATTTCATGGATGTTTTGTACACTCATAATGTTTTGTACACTTAGTGTATATGAACATTTGAATTGGATTTATATTTTACATTCCACATGGGAATAATGCTCATTATTATGACCAGGAGTTTTACCTGGGAAAACCTCCTGGCCCTAAGCATTATACAACGTTTGTTTCTTCTCTCCATGTTCTATGCACAGGTCAGCTGTTTCGAATGCTTGAGTTTAATTGCATTTAATGCAGATAAGATTTGCTAATACAGTACATTAATGACAACAATAATACAGTTTTTCCTTTTACTTTGTTTCACCAAACTAAAATGACATACATCTGCGACACACACACACACACACACACACACACACACACACACACACACACACACACACACACACACACACACACACACACACACACACACAAACACACACACAAACACAGATAATGTGATCAAATAGTCCATGGAGACTGGTTGTCTACCCATATCTGTAGATATGGTAAAACTGGGCAGCGTATTAACATGAACAGGTGTGGCACCAATTTCCTCTGGCCACAGGCAGTCCAAAAGAGAAAACAAAAAAACATAAAAGTAAGCCCCAGCGTCCTGCAAATGATCTTGATTCAAAGAGTGTAGAGAATTGATTTGCTTTGCTGTGGTTCTGGGACTGTAGAATTAAAAACCTGGGATGCTGTCCAATAATGTAACAGGTAATATCATCTGTCAAAATGCCATCCAGGAAAAAGATATCACACTGGGTCTTGGGATTGAACAAAGTGACTACAACGATACAGATGAAATCTCCAACAGTATTATCTCCTTTATCGCATTTCTGACAACTAATTTTAGCACTATAGTATCTGGTGAGTTGGGAGCAAGGCGTTATCTCCCAGGAGGTTCTTATAACTGCCACATCCACTTAGACTTACTGCCACCAGGTCTTCATCAAGAGACACCTTGGGAAACTAAAGACCAGGCCAGGTTTCAAGTTCCAAGTGGGCGGGGTTTGACGTTCCAGGTGGGCGGGGTTCGGACTTTAAGGAAATTTGTATTGCTCTCAATTTAACATAAAAGCTCAATCAAGTATTTTAAATGATTTCAAACAGTATTTGAACCCAGGTCTGGTAGACTGAACACCTGTCTGAGTGTGACAGGGGCTGCATGAGGTAGATGAGGGCTAGAGGCAGGCCAGTGTGAGTGGAGGAATGCCCAACACCTCTCAGGGGGTTTACAGCTGTAATCCTGCCATCAGGGGAAGGGATGAGCTTCAGAGCTGACGGATCCTTTGTGAAGGGATGGATAGGCTTTGGGACTAGCAGGGTTCACTGTGAGTGTAAAGGGATGAGCTCTGGGTTATATGGACTGAGCCTGGTAATAACTAGAAAAGTTCTGTCTGGCGGATGTATTACCAACCACTTGCTGGTGGTCTTGACGGAGGTAGAAGGTAATTGAAAGTGGACAGAACGGCCATATACTTGAAAACATATGTGAAGGCTCTTAATTCAAAGCAGTTCGATTGATCCATTAACTTTATATTTCCTGGCTTTGAAATGATTCAGATTCTCATTTAAAATGATGCATCATCACACTAACGATATGCCCACACACACCTGTTTATGATTATTTTTCTAATTAGTCCACCTTGTTGGTTTCTAACTTGCCCCACGGCTACATGGTCCAGACATAATGTGCAATGAGTCAGTCTTCTCCAAGCCTACTGTAAAGAACCAGCTGATGACTGCTCCACTTCTTATTGCATCTGGACAATGCTAAGTGAACATAACAGACAGAGAGGCAACCCTTTACTATAGGGTGGCAGGTAGCCTAGCAGTTAGAGCGTTTGGCCAGTAACTGGAAGGTTGCTAGTTTAAATCACTGAGCCGACAAGGTGAAAAATCTTGTGCCCTATAAGCATGGCACTTAACCCTAATTGCTTCAGGGTTCGCCGTTGATAATGGCAGACCCTGGCCGTGACCCCACTCTCCGAGCGTGTCTTAGGGGGAGTTAGGATATGCAAAAAAATGTTTTTTCCAATCCATGCATGTGCATCATACACACTTTTACATGTGTGGAAGGGGCAAACATAAACACCAACCTTATTGTTAATCCCATCAGCATGAGTTAGAGGCAGAACAATAGAGACGGTCGATGGTTCTGAGGACGTACGTATTTCATGTCAGTTATAATCTAAAGTGTCAGTGTTTTATTTGAAAGGGTTACTGGACTGGCTTGCATTCTCACCTGTGTGGCTGTGTCTATTTTGCTTTGCCAAGAATTTCCTTGCTTTCGATATCGGATGTTAAAAGACCTCTTGTTTTCTGGAATAATCTCGACCAACGCACTTGTAAACAATCTAAAACGTAGACATAATAACTGCATTGCATCTTCATGTTATGGTCAGTGAATTTCTCCTTGGAGAATAAACGTACATCTCCCTTTAATAGAAGGATTATGAAAACCTGATTTGGACCCCCTACACCGGTATGGAGTCAAAATGCACTTGCCGTCATGTTTCTGTCTATGACTGTTATGACATGATGAGAGTCTCTGAGCCAGCCAGCCTCTCCCCAGTGTGGCTATATGCAGCAGGAGCTCAGAGTTCTCATTAGGCCCAAGGGGCATTCATTCATTCTCCCAGTATAAACTGGCAGTCCATAGGGCCCCTTAACGGACCGCCGTGGACCCTAATTCCAAGCTCTCATTGGATACTCAGATCTATTCCAATATGCTCCCATATTATTTTGGTTTCAGTTCACAAATAGTGCAGCAGTTGTCTCGCCGGTGGGCTTCAGGGTTTTAACCTCCCTTCCTCTGCTTTCCCATCTCTTACCAGTGGAAAACAAGGCCAGTCAGCAAGACAACAAACTCCAGCCACTTTCCATGTCCATGCTATAGGGTCTTTCAGAGATTAGATTTACATTTTCACATGGGTGTATGCAAACATTCCACGTATTTGAGCATACTGGGATAGTCTTTACATTTGGTTCTGCTCTTACCTTCATCTATGTGGAGGCTGGTGGGAGGAGCTATAGGAGCACAGGCTCATTGTAATGGCTGGAAGGGAATCAATGGAATGGTACAAAACACATTAAACTCATGGAAACAACCTCATTGACTCTGTTCTATTGATTCCATTACATTGAGCCAGTCCTCCTATAGCTTATCCCACCAGCTTCCTCTGCAGGACACCAATACCCATGGGATGGGGGTAACTCATAGGGTAGGAGAAGAGGAGATTTAAGGATATGAATGTGAGAGAGGTGGACATTGTCTGTAGCTACGAAGAAGTATACACAGCAAGCTCATTTCCCCTGAGCTTTGCTCTCTGGGATATCTAAACATTACCTGTTGATCCTAACTTACTGAGAAAGAGACGGTGAGGGAGGGGGAGAGAGGGAGGGAGGGAGTGAGGGAGAGAGAGAGAGTACGGAGGGGGTGGAGAGAGTGGAGGAATGGGAGAAAGAGACTGCGGTGGGGGGGAACAGCGAGAGGATGTGAGACAGAAAGTGAGACATTTTGATGTGGTAGAGATGAGAGAAGCATGACCACTGTTAGTACTGGACCTGTTTATAATACCCTCATCACCAGAAGTAGAACCATTAAGGAGTAGCATTCATCACATCCCGCTTTACTACCTCACAGAGAGAACTGAGAAACAGAACCGAGACCAGGGCTGTCTTTACCCATGAGGTCATCTTCTAGGGACTGTTTTCAGGATATTGTATACAGGAAACGGTTGGAAGAAAACGGACGACCCCCTATTGGGCTGTCATCAAATCTCATGAGTCAGTGCAGCTAAAAGTTCACAGCTGTTAATAACTCAAGTGCTGGGCAGCTGTCTCTGGCATGGACCATGGCACTTATCACCAGCGGATTAGTGCACTATGTGACACTAGAAAATGCAAAGCTCTCCAAATGAATTTGTCTGTGTTTTATAATTAGTCATACTTTGATCCAAAAATTATGCGTTTTAGTGATAGTAGAAAATACATACTTCAATGATAGTTAGATATACAGTATCAAATATATTTCCCACATCCATCCAATGAGAGTGCATTCAGGCCAAACAAACTTCTCTTGGCAAGCATGTGTTGTGAGTAGAGAGCATGCCAGTGTCCGTTCCTCATGTGACTGTTTATGTCCCTATGCCTTACAGGGGAAATAGAAACGTGATTGCCAGCAAATCAGACAGCTGCTGCGGTGAATATGTTTCTCAATGAAACCCGATAACTCTGAGACACTCACATGGATCATGTAGCAGGCATCATGCTGGGTGTAGAGACAGGGTATGTCCAGGGCTAATATACTGCCGGCAGCCATGGCTCCTGTTTTGGGTCTTCTGCTAGCTTCGCATAAGGTTTATATTCCCACCTCAAACTTCATTACAACGCCATACAATTTCTGATAAAGGAGGACTTTCATTCATTGTTCGCAATTCATTTACATTAAATATGATAGAATTTCAAGTGGTTTGCATGTGCTGTGTGGTCCGTTCTTTCTTGCACTTGAATGTATCGCAAACAGCAGTATGCTCATCAGTGTAACTATGTAATATATCTCACATGACTGTTTCTTTCACCCAGTAGTGCATCCATCTTTAACTGGAATGTTCCCATTCCCAGTGCTCTCTCCCCCTGTTCCCCATTAGCTCAGAAAATTCATACAGTGCATTGCAGTGGTGGCGGCGGTGGTGGTTGTGGCGGCGGTGGCGGTGGCGGCGGTGGTGGTGGTGGCGGCGGTGGTTGTGGCGGCGGTGGCGGCGGCGGTGGCGGTGGCGGTGGTGGTAGCCTATGGAAAACAGAGCTAAGTAGGTGTTTGCACCGAGAGGGGATCAGTGTAGAAATCCCAGCCTGGAAACAAGAGTTTGTATCAGGGCATATTTAGAGAGGACAAGCTTAATTTAATTGAGCTTTCCTTTGCAGGCTTGCTCAACAAGTTATTGCCTGTGATGCAATAGGTCCAGCACCACAATGCTGATCAAGGACCTTTCTTCTCCTTTCTCCCACAGCCATTCAACACTCACTCAAGAGTAAACACTAGTCTTGACTCCTGTCAAGCTGTGTGGGGATTTCAAAATACAAGACATACATTTCTGAAAAGCGCCATTCAATTATGTGAGAACACTACTACACTAATACACACTACACACTACAATCATCAAAACATACTATGAAACCTGAACTCTATTCTATAAAAGCCCTATATTGTCTATCTGTGATGGCGTTTTTGTTTAATGGAAATCTAACCAAACCAAAGGGGTTTGTTTGTTTTTTAGTTTTCCTTTCTGGCGTTCTCCCATAATATGATGAGTCATTGGGGAAGACAATACAATGCATGAAAAGAGTTGGGTTTAGTACTGGGAGAGAAAGAGCTGTTTTGACAGTTTTTAAAGCTGTCTCCAGGGCTAAGACTAACAATGCTCCACTCAAAGGGCAGGAAAGAAGCTGACAGACCACTGTGTTTAAAAGGCCTTGGAATTCGCAGCTTATGAAGATGGGCTCGGCTCGGCGCAGCAGTGCAGCGTTGGGGGCAGAAAAGCTCCTCTTCTTCAGGGGGCCTTAATCTGGAGTGCAAGCCAACACAGGTCTCAGGTGGCTGGCTGTGCAGCTCCTTGATCATCCACCATGAGAACCACCTGAAATGAGAAGCAGTGGGGGAGGAGAGGGGAGGGTTGGTGGGGGAGGTTAGAATTGGAGGGCGGGGGGTGAGGAAAGAGGAGAGGAAGAGGGAGGGAAGACACGGTCTGGTCACCATGTTATGGTAACTCCCTGTGTGACACAGTAACCCTCCTTCCACACCCCACTGCCTTCTCATTCTCCTCAGGATGCTTTAAACTGATGCTATGTGCAACTATGTGCATTCATGGAAAACAAGAGGCATTTGAATTGGGAATATCTTGTTGGGTTAATTTAAGAATTGATGTTAGTATTGTATGCCTACTACAAGTAGTAATACTGTAGTAGCAGTATTATAATGTCATACTCAGCACTATTGGGTTACACGCCTCGGACTGAGACATGGTCAGCAGACAATAGGCCTGAATTAACAGGGTTGGATGATGAGACGGAGAAAAGTTAATAGTATTCAGTATTAGGCGTTTTCCATTATCTTATTTATCTTTTGTTCATATTTTTTCCATATTTTTGTTGTCAAAACCAACTATACATTACAACAGCATTGTAGTAATAAATCTTTTCACATTCCATGTTGGGTATCAAAAATAAAGGTCTCAAGTTCAAAAGGTTATCTCCATACATCCACACATTCAAACACATTCACCTATTACCTCTCACTAATGCTATTTCGCATGTAAAACCACCTAGAGCTAGCTAGCTAGCACTTAGCCAAGCTAAATTCTGATAACATAAAGCTAACACACTGTTCAATGCTATTTTCTTACAAATATAAACACTTTCAACACATTTTATCGTCACATTGAATATTTCCATATATTACTTGAAGTAAACAGCCTTTACTCTTAGAAAATAAAACAAATAGGAGCTAAAAACATTGTTGAGAAAAAGTAAAGAATGTTTGGACGCCATCTTATTCCCTTTTTTTACATATAAATTGTAATCATTACCTAGCAACCACTTTTTCACTTGGTTAAAACTCCCTTCAATTGCCTTCAAACGCCACCAAACCCATGGACAATGTAGTTAACCATGTTATCTCAATATTTTGTGAGTCATATTGCACTTACCTGAATTAAAAGGGTGGAATGATGAAATGGAGGCAAGTTAGTAGTGTTCAGTATTAGGCATTCTCCAAGATTGAAGAAACAACATCTAAGACCTGACGATCCAACTAACACTCCCCACTGACATCACAGCTCCCCCTAGCAGCAGTAATCATATACAGGTATACTACTTTCAAAGCAAATACCTGGGAGGCTTAAAAATTATACAAGTCATGGCTACATAAAATAACAAACAAAATAAAACATAAAAAATATGACTATACATATTTGTGTGCATCACAATTACGTTAAGAAGTTAGTGTAATCTATTAGTTCTTAGAAGTGTCATATTCCTATCTATCTATCTATCTATATTCTAAGAACATATACTCAGTGGTGTCTGAGCCTTGTAAGGAAACCTCTTAATCCTGTGACACCTTAAATTCGAAATTGTCTTGTATTCTAAAAGGTGTAAATGGGTAAATAGGCCAAGCTTTGCCACTGTATTACACAGGGCTGAACTACACTCCAAGGTATTTTACTTTCTAAAACTATAATTAGTATTTTCTAAATACAAAATACTTTTCTATTCCATTTCTTTATAGCGGTTCACAATTTTGTGGCCTCCTTTCACTCTACATTGGTATCAAAGTCTGATGGCACTATAGTGTGATAAAAGTGACTGCTAAATTAACTAAATATAAATGTATATGTAAAAATGTACAATTGCAAAGCATCCATATTCTAATGAGCTTCGCCCCAAAACAAGGCCAATGACAATACTCAGTGTGCGTTTCAGTTGTTCATTTTCACATACATTTACATTTTGGTCATTTAGCAGACACTCTTATCCAGAGTGACAGTACATTCAACTAAGGGATGGATCAAAATGTACAGAATAGTTATCTAGAGGAAAATGCATTTTCCATTTCAGTCAAGGTGAGGGTTTAGTATTTGTTCAGTCTAGTCCAGGGGAGGGTCATGTATTTTGTAATCAATGAAATTTCAATATTTCTCCTGCAATGTTTTTACTATAAAGGGGATCTTTCCACCCTACCCTCCCACCACGGTGGTCTGCGAACTCACAACCTTCTGGCCCGAAGCCCTGTGCGCTATCAGCATTCCTGTTTTGCCATGTAAGGCTTACAGGACAAATAACAGTTTCTAAAACTGCACATCTAAGACTCTAGTCTGTCCAAGAAGTGAGGGTAAACGGGTGTACCGACCAAATTCACAAAGAAATGTGAGTTATAGATCTGCCATTCTCATTGAAAGCAAGTCTAAGAAGTGGTAGATCTGTTCTATGTGCATGGTTTTGTCACGTTCGGGTGTGTAGAGAGACCAAGGCGCAGCGTAGCGATAGTTCGACATCGTTTATTAAATAAATAAACTAGACTGGATGCGAACTATACAAAATAACAAATATGTAATTCAATACGAAACACACGTAGCACGAACACGGGACAACATACAACAACAATGACAATGAACCACGCCAAGGGAGTGGAACATAGACAATTAAGTAAGATCCCTAATTAGAGGTAATGCCTAGCAGCTGCCTCTAATTAGGGATCCCACACACACCACACAGACGTAGAAATAATAGATCTGCCAGACTCTGACCATAGAAATATAGAGAAGCAAAGCTGTGGATAGCTTCCTCCCTATTTCTACTGGGCCCAGATTGGGCCCCGGTGTGGCTGGCGACTCAGGCCATTTAAAGGGGCAACCCACTGGTCCTGGAAATGACCATGGTGGGGCAAAAGGCTCAGGCCATGGAGTGGGGCAAATAACCGGGCCAGGACTGGGCACCGGTGTGGCAGGCAACTCCGGCCATGTAAAGGGGCAACCCACCGGTCCTGGAAATAATAATGGTGGGGCAAAAGGCTCAGGCCATGGAGCGGGGCAAATAACCGGGCCAGGACTGAGCACTGGTGTGGCTGATGACACGCACCTCAGGGCGAGTGCGGGGAGTCGGCACGGGACGTACCGGACTGGAGAGGCGCACTGGAGGCCTGGTGCGTGGAGCCGGCACTGGAGGAACCTGGCTGGGCACACGCACTGGAGGTCGAGTGCGGGGAGTCGGCACGGGACGTACCGGACTGGAGACGCGCACTTGAAGCCTGGTGCGTGGAGTCGGCACTGGTGGCACCGAACTAATAACACGCACCTCAGGGCTAGTGCGGGGAGCAGGCATAGGACGTACCTGACTGGAGACGCGCACTTGAAGCCTGGTGCGTGGAGTCGGCACTGGTGGCACCGAACTAATAACACGCACCTCAGGGCGAGTGCGGGGAGCAGGCACAGGACGTACCTGACTGGAGACGCGCACTGGAAGCCTGGTGCGTGGAGTCGGCACTGATGGCACCGGACTGATGACACGCACCTCAGAGCTAGTGCGGGAGCAGGCACAGGACGTACCTGACTGGAGACGCGCACTGGAAGCCTGGTGCGTGGAGTCGGCACTGATGGCACCGGACTGATGACACGCACCTCAGGGCTAGTGCGGGGAGCAGGCACAGGACGTACCTGACTGGAGACGCGCACTGGAAGCCTGGTGCGTGGAGTCGGCACTGATGGCACCAGACTGATGACACGCACCTCAGGGCGAGTGCGGGGAGCAGGCACAGGACGTATCGGACTGGAGAGGCGCACTGGAGTGTAGCAGACAGCCGAACCCAGACTGGGCACCGGTGGAGCGGACTGCTCTGGCACTGGAGTGTAGCAGACGACCGGACCCAGACTGGGCACCGGTGGAGCGAACTGCTCTGGCACTGGAGTGTAGCAGACGGCCGGACCCGGACTGGGCACCGTTGGAGCGAACTGTTCTGGCACTGGAGTAGAGCAGACGGCCGGACCCCGACTGGGCACCGGTAAAGCGGACTGCTCTTTCACGGGAGTGGAGTAGGCGACTGGACACGGATTATTCCATTCCGACATTTCCCGTTCCACCTCTTCCGCTATCTCCCACATCTCCTCCAAAACGTCTCCAAAATGTCTCTCCAAATACTCCTCCTCTTCTACACTTTGCGCCCCCCATTTATAATTTGGGCACAGTGTATCCCACATGGAGAGTGGTACTGGCGCGTCCTCCTCGTTGCCAGACCATCCCCATAGCCCCCCCCCGAAATTTTCCTGGGGTTGACTACGGGCTCCTTTACCTCGATAACGCCACTGTCTTCCTTTCTTCTCCTTTGCTCCAGATTTACGCTGCTTGGTCAGGTGGTGGTTCATTCTGTCACGTTCGGGTGTGTAGAGAGACCAAGGCGCAGCGTAGCGATAGTTCGACATCGTTTATTAAATAAATAAACTAGACTGGATGCGAACTATACAAAATAACAAATATGTAATTCAATACGAAACACACGTAGCACGAACACGGGACAACATACAACAACAATGACAATGAACCACGCCAAGGGAGTGGAACATAGACAATTAAGTAAGATCCCTAATTAGAGGTAATGCCTAGCAGCTGCCTCTAATTAGGGATCCCACACACACCACACAGACGTAGAAATAATAGATCTGCCAGACTCTGACCATAGAAATATAGAGAAGCAAAGCTTCTCTATGGCCAGAGCCTGACAGGTTTCTATGCCGTTCTTAAGTTTAGTCTTTTACTAAACCACGCTTTCAGGGATGGGCATAAATTACAATTACAAAATGCAACTACAAAATACCCTAAAGAACAATCTATCAAAATACAATACAAGATACTTTTGAAAAGTATAGTGTTTAAATAAATACATGTATTTTGCATTTTTAAATACATAAATACATTTGCAGGTAGCTGGCCGAACAGTAACAACATTCTCAGTAAAGGTTACGGAAACGTCTTACTTGCTATGACTGTGATACGTTGTTGTTTGTCTATCTTAGTTGAATGCACCGTCTCTCTGGATAAGAGGTGTCAAACTCATTCCTTGGAGGGACTAGTATCTGCAGGTTTTTGTTTTTTCCTTTCAATGAAGCCCAAGACATCCAGGTGTGGGGAGTTCCTTACTAATTAGTGACCTCAATTCAACAATCAAGGACAAGGGAGGAGCGAAAACCTGCAGACACTTGGCCCTTCGTGTAATGAGTCTGGCACCTGTGTCATAAATGACCAAAATGTAAATGTATATATGAAAATGAACAACTGCAAAGCACACTGGGTATTATCATAGGCCTTGTTTCGGCGTGGAGCTCATTAGAGTTATACTCAGCATGCTTCGCTATTATACATTTCTAAATATACATTTACAATAGTTTATTTAGCGGACGCTTTTGTCACACCATAGTGCAATTAGACTTTTGAGATCAATGTTGGCCTAAAGGGGGGCCACAAAACTGTGAACCGCTGTAAAGAAATTGTATAGAAAAGTATACGTTGGAGTGTAGTTCAGCCCAGTGTAATACAAAATACTTAGAAGTAATTCAAATGTGCATTCCAAATACATGTAACAGAAATACTGCCCATTGGGACGCCCGAGTGGCGCAGCGGTCTAAGACACTGCATAGCAAATCTGCACTGATGTATATCTGGAGGTATACATCACTTATGACTGGGAGTTCAAACTCACTGAACCATACTTAAGAGGGGAGATGGGGGTTGTTTGAACACTCAAGGCCAAGCTTTGCTCAAACTGGAGGTGAGCAGGGCAGGGAGGAGAGAGTGGTGATGGGAGGTTTGATAGGGGGGCGTCCCATTGGATGATCACCTGACATGCCAGTAAAAATGCCGAGCAGTACTGTAGGAATTACTGACCAGGACCAGCGCTTCATGGTTTTGGATTGGCGCCTTATTCCATGGCATCTGGCAAAGGTTGACACTGGTATATTGCACATGTAAGTGTTAAAACCATATTTCTTATTGAATAGCACCAGTTTTTGTATGGATAGCATTCATGAGGACCATATTGTTGAACTAGAAGGGCAAGTAGGCTTCATTTCTTGAATTATGAGATGAATCATGAGCTACTTGATCCTGTCACATTCTCATTGAGCTATGACTACAACACAAGACCACTTTTTGACAAATGTATGGCAACAATATCGCTTAGCTAACATGTCATCAATCAGGGTCAAAACTTATACTATTGAGTTGAGTAAATTATTGAACCTGGTAAAAAGATCAAACACAATGGAAAAACTTGAACTCACGTCCAGATCGAGCCAAGATGTGTTATGCTACACGAAATATCCTCTCCTCAAAACCAAATAAGGCCCTCCAACATATCCCCCAGAAATAATTTGAATACAAAAACGTGAAACATTGTTCAAATATATATTCCAAGGATATTCTATAAAAAAAAACATTTGTTCTCCATATGTAAAGTCTCTTTCTTTAGAACAGTATACAGCTTCATCTGATCTATCTGCAGTAGTCAGCAGCAATCATGTATTCCTCTGGTCAGACTTCCATGTCTCCTTGAGCAAGACACTTAACCCTAATTTGCTCCAGGGGCGCTGTACTACTATGGCTGACCCTGTAGGTAGGCCGTCATTGTAAATAAGAATTAGTTAAATAAAGGTTAAATAAAATCAAAAATAAATAAAAATGACGGTTCACTGATGTGTTGCGTCAAACCACAACGGACTGCATGCATCCTAAGGGAACAATCCATGAGTCACATCCTCATGGTTTTAATTCTCTCTACTCACTCACTGCTCCTGCCTTGCATCCAGTAACCCCTTTCACAGCACATGATCCCCAGACTGGAGAGGCAGGAACTCAACTAGGGCCATTGGACACACAGTGAGTGAATTTCAGTGCTGTTTGTGCCTTTACATCACAGGAGGTTGGTGGCACCTTAATTGGAGAGGGTGGGCTCCTGGTAATGGCAGGAGAGGACTAAGTGGAATGTTATCAAATACATCAAACACTTGGTTTCCATGGTTTCCATGTGTCTGATGCCGTTCCATTCGCTCATTATCATGAGCCATCTTCCCCTCAGCAGCCTGCACTGCTTTACATTAAACTATGTGAGCAACATTGTGAGCGACAGCAAGATCAGGTGTTTAGCCTCCAAATCCCGTAATTCCAATAGTCCTTCAAATGGTCTGACGATGAGGTATCTGATGCATGTCCATCATGAGAGGAGACAGAGAGACGTTTTCCTTATTCAGTCTTGCTCTGAGGCCAGTTCTGCCCCGAGGGCAGAAATTAATGTGATTTGTTTTGTTTAGGCAAGCAATCCCAATTGGTTAAGGTTTGGGTTTGGTTTTAGGATCATTTAGGTAGAAACAAGGGGCTCAGATGCAGTAAGGGGAGGGGTTATGAAAATGTTACAGAATGCCTGACTCTCAGCCCATCTGGTGAGGGATTAACTAAGTCACATAATAATAAGCCTGCTGGACTTTACATGAATGAACCATTGCATGTTTGGAGGCTTAATTAGAAGGTGGGTCGTTATACGGACAACCCCATGCAGGCACTTGGCTCATTTAAGGAGTAGTCACTGGGTGCTGTAGGTGATGGGAGGGATGTTTGTTAGGGGGTGGGGTAGGTTGGGAGTGAGGGCGTAGGTAATAAAGTGATGGCCCAAGGGGGGCTTGGCACCTGTTCAGCAAGGCAGTGGAGGGTATATCCCTATACCTTAAATACATGTGGTTCGTGTTTTCTTCTTTGTTTATTTTTTGTGGTTTAATCTTCGTTTCAGGGAGTTTTACTTTTGTGTGCTCATGTACCCTTATTGTAAAGTACTGGAATAAATCAGACTGTCCATAGAGTTCATTGTAAAATAGTGTCTCTGTAGGGGAAAGCTGAAGATGTAGGTTCATCACCTTTATAGAGCTTTACTACAGAGAAGTGGATATCGAATGGGACTGCAGTTGGACTGTAACTGGTTGCTGTTTGTCAAATTCAATTCTTCTTCCACATTCACAGTATGGTCTTGATAATGAAAGAGCTCTGAGAGTGGTTTAGGAATCAATGGCTTCACGGGAGGCTTGGAAATGAATGAATAGCACATCAGGGAAGCATCAGACTGAGGAGCTACAGTAGAAAGATGTACTTAATCTGAACAATCACCACATCTCAGGAGGACTTCTCAGGTTCATACACATCTTAGGTGCTTGAACAGACACTGTGGTGCTTGGACAGACACTGTGGTGCTTGGACAGACACTGTGATGCTTGGACAGACACTGTGGTGCTTGGACAGACACTGTGGTGCTAGGACAGACACTGTGGTGCTTAGACAGACACTGTGATGCTTGGACAGACACTGTGATGCTTGGATAGACACTGTGATGCTTGGACAGACACTGTGGTGCTTGGACAGACACTGTGGTGCTTGGACAGACACTGTGGTGCTTGGACAGACACTGTGGTGCTTGGACAGACACTGTGATGCTTGGACAGACACTGTGGTGCTTGGACAGATACTGTGATGCTTGGACAGACACTGTGGTGCTTGGACACAAACTGTGATGCTTGGACAGACACTGTGGTGCTTGGACAGACACTGTGGTGCTTGGACAGACACTGTGGTGCTTGGACAGACACTGTGGTGCTTGGACAGACACTGTGATGCTTGGACAGAAACTGTGCCGTCCAAGTGCTCAGTTGAATTGGCTTAACTTCATCAGAATAGATGAATGCTCTCTTGTTGTCACCATGATAGGCCTATAAGAGTGAAGTCAGTGAATTTCATAATTGTATTAACTAATATTGTGGTTCCTGTTGTAGGCCTCACCAAGTGACTTTAAGGCCAACTTTTGAGTGGCAGTAGATAGCATGAAACAAGAATTGTGACTGCATAGATAATCTTTGAATGAATAGACAATAGCCTTAATGTCAATGTCTTCTTGAATGTTTTTCTTCCTGTTTAAAAGTCAGAGCAAAAGACCTCAACACATCCAAAAGCTCTTCCGGTGAGCCCACCGAATCTAATCACCCACAATGAGGTGACATTTCTGGCCAAAGCAGATGACAATGAGGTGACATTTCTGGCCAAAGCAGATGAAAAAACAAGGTCTCTTTCATATGTCCATCAAGTGTGGTCTAGACATTATGTGCCACAATGACTAATGAAGAACTGGACTGTCCACAGTTTACTCTAAACACATGTAATAGGGTAATTGTATTAGTGCTCCTGATCCATGGGTTTAATGAGGAAACGTTATTCATTCTGCTAACTTTTATGTGGGCTATAATACATAATAATCATACAATAATAATGAGTATACTTTTCCATCAAATTCTGTAAAGAGGTGTGCAGTGAGCACTGTAATAGCCCAGCAAAACACTTGGTAACACTTTACTTATACTGTATAACTAAAGCCTGCAGGTATAATGCCTTATAACTTGTTGATGGAGACAGTTTTCTTTAACAGTTCTTCTTCATACAGAGCGCAGACGGCCCAAATTGTGTGTTGGTCGAGGGGGACTCACCATTGGTTCTCCGGCCTAGGGGCGTTCCTTGTGTTCCTATGTTGGCGAGCGTTTATGGTGCAAGGGGTGTTCTATGGATGGCTAAGGAAAAGCTTATTTGGCACTGATCCCTCCTTTCCATATAGACGTAGCTCACATTAGGCAGCAAATACTCTGTTATGTATCGTAAATAGTGCGTGTTTACAGAGCTTAGTGGATGCATGTTTAGCCATGCGATGAGGCCAGTGCACTTTGCAAGACTTGTGCTGCAGAGAGCCTCCGCATATTCCAAGACCTGTTGCTGACAAGCCGGGAGAAGTAGAGGTGAGAGCCGCTTGAGAAGGGTAGCCTACTGCTTTGGAGACGAGAGCCCGTGGTTTCTTCAGTAGGGAAATCATGCAGTTTGCAATCTGGCTGGTTGGACTTATGTGTCATCTGTCAGCACTTGTCCGCAACTCCTTGGAATACCGATTGCATCCGAAACAAGGTAGGCTACTTATCTCGTAGATTTATGGATGGTAGGATCCACCCGGATAAAATATCTGAAAGTATATGTCTAAACTGTTTAGTAGCATAATGGTGCTGAAGAAAGATGCTAGTAGAATACATTGTAGGCTAAGTGATACAAAATAGTTGCATGTAAAAAACTGTTACATTGACTCATCTCTATTGGCTACGTCTTTTACCGTTATAATGTCTTTGAATGAATCTCACTAATGCACGTTTCCTTGCATTTTAGAAAGTTTCATCAAACAGTTGTCATCCTATGAAATTATCACCCCGCTGCGGATAAATGATTTCGGAGAATCATTTACCCATAAGTTTCACTACAAAAGGAAACGGAGAAGTGTGAATTCTGATTCCTCGGATGGTTTACGTGCTCACTACAGAATTGAGGCATTCGGACAACGCTTTCATCTCAATCTAACCGCCGACTCCGTTTTTATTGCCCCGACGTACACTGTGACACATTTGGGAGCGGAACATGGCAACGCAATGGAGTCCCAACCAGAAGACAGCGATATGCGGCACTGCTTTTTCCGCGGACACGTCAACGCCAATATTGAATTCACCGCAGTCTTCAGTCTGTGCACTGGTCTAGTGAGTATGACGGTTCCCTTCTAAACTTAAATACTTGTATTCCCATTTCAATGGATTCCATGAATATCCCCATAACTCACAGCACTAGTAAAACAACACATATCACTGCACCTGACCAGTGTATATGTGACAATGATACATATAACATATGTGTGTGAAGTGCATATATGTAACATGAGCATGTGTGACTTGACGTGTCATTGACCACAGTGTGAGCAGGGACAGGGGCAGGGCAGCATCCCACCTCTTGCCTGTTCAGCAGTAATACCACTGGGGTGATGTTGCTATAATTCCACTGAATATAATTCCAAAGTGGGTATCATGACATAATGTGTTTTTTTTAGATTATGAAAGTCCTTTGGCACACATTTTGTTCATTTTTATTGTGCCAATTGTGGAATGAACCATAGCCCAGGTCTCTGCTTTAATAATGTAGGTGTTTTTTATAATGACACAGTGTATTATGTCATCTGGGATGTTTAGCCTACCTTCTATACTCTCTGTCATTCTGCCCACTTTTATTGTGTATCTGTCTTACACGTTGACTCTTATCTTATGGGGCTATAATGGAGTTATTGGATGTTAATTGGCTTTAAACCAATTCGTTAGAGAATAATACCATTTGAATCTTCCTCATCACTCCCGTCTCGCGTCAATGAAGTTGCAGTGGTGTGAGATAATCAGATAGTGTTGAAGGGATGACTTCATGGGTCAGATAAGGTTACTGGTACAGGGGCTTGACCTCAGTCGCGCCAGTCTGATTCAGTGGGAACTGAATGTCTGCCTAGCTGGCCACCGAAAGTGACAGAAGGCCATAGTCTTGGAGGCGCTCGTTGCATATGTCTCTACATCCCTATCAGCAACATCACACTTATTTTAGACTCTGGCCTGGGGTGACTGGCACTGGCCACGTATAAGATGTACTGCATGGCTGTATAATTAGCACAACACATAATGAACTGACTGTGTTTCCAGTGAAACACACCCTTCTCGTCCCTCATTTATCTATGCACTTTAATGTTAAGCCGATGACTTCAGATATACCAGACATACAGTACCTCATCTACTGGTAGAGGAAGAAATAGGATATCATATTACAAGCTTCTATTGTCATTCTTTCCAACTTGATGTCACTTCAAGCTCTTTTCCATACTATGATATATGACTTCAAGCTCCTTTCCAAACATGTTTGCTTCCTTACAGTGTATTAGTATTCTCTGTGATGTTATCTTCAGTCGTTGAGAGTGACGAGACAATAGACGCAGAGAGAGCATCAGTACACCCATGGCTTTAGGCTATTGGGTCATAAATGTGTCGGCTTAGTCTCTGAGCGCTGAGGCTGCTGGGGCTTCGTTGGATGAGCACATTTTGGTGTGATGAGGGCTTTAAAGGATGATTAAGCCTCTAAAACAAAGGGGTCATTTTGAGAAGGGGAAGTTTCTCTTGTCTCTGGTGCCCAAAGGCTTCCCTCCAGGGGGCTAAGGGCCTTGTGTCTTTTCAAAGTGTGCTGTGACTTGTGGGAAACAGAAGAAAGTGGCTGGCCTGTGGATAACTACTAATGAAGGTGCTGAGAGGAATCTAGAGTATGACTCACACCGTGGGAAATGTGTGTCCTCCTAGGGTTTCTCTGTTTAAAGGAACATAATGGGTGTACATTCAGAATACCCCCTATGTATCCCATATGTCCCTTTCTCTGTTTCTACAGTCAGCTGCCAAGTGATAGATGTCTACACACAAAAACAAAATGCTGTGTTAAAAACATTTTCACCTAGCCAGTTGGGTCACAAACAACCAATTGTTTTCTTTAAGTTGGGTTGTTGATGTGGGTTATTGAGCTATGATCCACCGGGTCAGCACAGAAGACTGGAGGTGTGGCTTAGTAGGGGCATGGCTTCAGATAGTTATTTTTGGCAACCCGTAAGAAATCTGTTCTGTTATATTGTCAACACATGTAAGGTTGAGCACTGACACTTTAGTATGAGTACCTTAAAGGAAAATTACACCCCAAAACGATCTTATGGTATTTGTTTCATTAGTCCATTGTTGACATAGTTGCAAAATGTATGTAACTTGTATGTATTGTATGTAACTTTCAAAATATAGAAATAATCCCTGTATCATGAATTTTTTATCATATGATGAAAAACGCAGCATCATATAGTTTAAAATGCATTATACAAGGATGATTCCTGTATTTTGACAAGCCAAACATTTTGGGACTATATCAACAATGGACTAATGAAACAAATAGCAAAAGATAATTTTGGTGACTTTTTCTTTATGCATATCCCAATGTTGGGATAGTTTTCACTTTGGTATAATATTAAATAATAATGTTATACATTTTATATTAAAAGACAGTATGTGCAAAAATATTGAAGTAAAATTGAAATTTGCAATGTACGAACTTAATATGATGAACATGAATTACATTTACTCTCACGGGTGACCAAAAATCTGAATGACACAGCCCCAATAGGCCACCCCTTTGGATTACCCAAACATTGGTGAATTTAACCATCAGTTGGGTTTTATTAACTTTCATGCTGGGTATTTTTTTATGTAATCCATAGGTTATTTTCAGGAGGTGTGGCCTATTGGGGTCTTGACTTTCAGATAGGTATTTTTGGCCACCCGTGAGAGTCAATGTCATTCCTGTTAACAATTTTACATTTGTAAATGGCAAATTAAAATGTCCCTTCAATATTGTTGCACATTACATAATTGAATATACAATTAATATAGTTATTATTTAAATAACATAACAAAGTAGTAACTATCCCAACATAGACACTTGAGGAAAACCTCATTAAGCTACAAAAGTATCAGTGCTCAACCTTAACATGTGTTGACAATACAACAGAGCAGATTGACAGGAATCATGGGTGGCCAAAAATAACTACCCAAAAGCCACAGCCCTACTAAGCCACGCCTCCAGTCTTCTGCTCTGACCCGATGGATCATAACTCAAAAACCCAACCAAGTGACCCAACTGTCTGGGTCAAAAATAACCTGATGTGTGTTCTGTCCACTACACTTTTAGAAAAATAGGTGCTATCTAGAAACTTAATAGGTTCTTTGGCTGTCCCCATAGGATAACCCTTTGAAAACCTCTTTTGGGTTTCAGGTAGAATCAAAATGGGTTCTTCAAAGGGTTCTCCTATGGGGACATCCAAAGAACCTTTTAAGGTTCTAGATAGCCGAAGAACCCCTTTGGAATCCTTTTTTCTAAGAGTGTATTTACCCAGTGCTGGGTTGTAAAGTGTATGTAAAGCTCAGACGCTAGACACTTTAACGGTCTGTTTATCTTAAGAGATGGGTTGTCTTTACTGTACGCCACATTAGATGGCTCAGTCATAGTGGTCTTTGCTAGCTGTGTGTCAACAGACAGAGATTCCTCACCATGGCCTTGACCTGTAGCTCTCTGTGGAGTCCCCTCCACCAAAGGCCCATTACAGCACCCGTTCTTGAACAGCAACATTGTGTGTCTTTCCAAGCTAGGTTGTCAGATTTCCAAGTGAATAGAAACTAACACTAGACCCCTGACACCATGCTTCCTAGTTTGTGCAAACAAAGAATTGACACTTGGTGTGTGTTTAGCCGTGTGGGAACGCTTGGTGGGATTATGGGAAGAAGTCCATTCCTGACACCGACGATGTACTACTACTACTACCTCATTTTCATATTTGTTCTCATAGAACTTGATAGATGTCATACAGTGTACAATGTTAGGTAGGTAGTTGTCAGTCTGTGCATCACCATAGTCTCGTCCCCAGGCTCTTTTGTGCACAGAGCATATAGGAAGTGCCTGGTGCCCAGTCTATAGTTCATCAACTCAGTAATCACTCAGTCCTTGACATTACTGTACAGTACCTGAGTGAGTGCCATAGGCTGACAGTGTCTGCCTGCACGGTGACATAACGCTGCATGGTATAGACTGCTACGACATGTTTGCTGATGGCCTTGTATACAAACGCTCACACCATGCCTTGTAATGATACAGTGTAATTGGACTCTGTTAATACTCTGCTCTATGCCAGCGCAGCACATTCACATGAATTCATCCTCACTATACTCTACTATACTGACAGGTCATCGGAGGAGCAGAGTTGGGGCGCTCAAGGTGGTTTTCACACAGTTTTACACGACTTAGACTTAGAGAGAGCTTCTAACTACTATAGCCATAGTTTGTTTCCTCTGCTTTGGGTCATGTTATTACAAGTACAACCCAGTCATTATATTGTACTTGGGCTCAGGTTGAGCTCTCATCATATAGTTAGATCTGCAGCACTCAGGCTTTCCCAGATGCAAGGGTGTGTGTGTTCAAGTGTTTATCCCATCCACCATGAATGAAAAATAAGAAATCTACACAATTCCTTTATTTTCCATGGCCTTTCAGGATATTTTCAGTTTTCAAACACCGATCACTTGTGGGGATGCTCATGGAAATTGCCCCCCAAAAATAACATTGCACCACACAATATCCTGTTAAAGTATGCGTTTAAAATTACCATACAAAAGCTTTGTCTTCGCAGCTGAGTGAGCCAGCGAGCGACTGGCTGTTGAACTAAGCAGCTTTGTGAGGGCCTCATCCTCAACATCAATATTTGCATTGCTCTGACAGGAACCCAATCCTGTCCCATTAGTTGTCATTCATTCAAGACAGGATTTGAGTGGTGCACTCTCAAATACCGTCAAAACAACAGCTTTAAAGACACAGGTTGTAAGTTTTAGGTGCTAATGTTGAGTGATGTGAAAGTATGCTATGAGATGTGATGGATATACTGTATGTGTCAATCAAGCCCATCTTTTATCATCAAATGTCCTGAGGATGATGCTGTCATCTCATCCATTATTACGCAATGTCCTCAACTCAAAGTAAAAAATATTTCTTCAGGCATTCCAGAATGCAAATGATAGAATTTACATTCAAACGGATGGCTTGATTTGCCCATCCATATAACGCGGCAACATGATGGCCCATGAAAATACTGCCGCGGCAAGATCATGTTACTGCCACGATCAAATTAAGATCCAACACCTGTACTAAGAGGGATTACTAGTGTGATTGTATCAACAGTGATTGACAGATACTTTTCTAAGTAGTTTTTTTTCTCCATGTTTTCCTATTTTTTTCATGTTGTTTCCATTTCCACCGGCTTTTGGAAGATATTCATTTTGTGTTATCCTTGTGTTGTTTGGACTAGTCATGGAACTAATTAAGCATAGCACACTGTGTACTCTTACTGGTACTCAACATTAACTCAGGTAAACAGAACACGTGCTGTAACAGCTACATCACTCTAAAACATGAATGAACAAACGTTTTAATTTGAATGAGAAGTTCAGTTATTACTTAGATTTCAGTTATTACAATGTCTCTAGGTTTAGGACAAAACAAGACATGCATTTGCAGGTAGTGGCCACTTAAAGTATATGGAGACCCAAACTGTGACCTATACTGCACAGACCTCTAAGCAACTCTCTCTCTCTCTCTCTCTCTCTCTCTCTCTCTCTCTCTCTCTCTCTCTCTCTCTCTCTCTCTCTCTCTCTCTCTCTCTCTCTCTCTCTCTCTCTCTCTCTCTCTCTCTCTCTCTCTCTCTCTCTCTCTCTCTCTCTCTCTCTCTCTCTCTCTGTCCTCTCTCTCTCTCCTCCAGATGGGGACTTTTACCACCCAGCATGGTGAATACTTCTTAGAGCCCCTGATGAAGGCGGAGGAGGGGGAGGAATATGACGAGGAGCTCAACAAACCTCACCTCGTCTACAGACAGGACAGGAAGAGGAGAGAGAGCCCTGCCAGTGAACCAACACAACCCTGTTCAGCCTCAGGTAACAGACCTACCACAGCCTACCCCTGTACTTACCACAGTCTGATTGTTACTGTGATTGTTACTGGGGTTCCCCTCACACTTAGTCCCAGTATGACCTGTTCTGTTCTTCAACTCTGTGCCACAGCCATAATAACTGTCCTAAATGCAAATTGTACTCAGTCACGATCCTTGGCTGTTGTCTTAGCGAGAAGATTTGAGCCTTGTTATTGAAATCCTTTATTTAATAAAGCTAAAATTCGTTCCAGCCCAGCCAGCCATCCCTTGTTGGTGTTCACACCCAAAACCGCAGAGGAACAGAGGAATAAGTAATTGCTTTTTACTTTTTGTAGCGGAGAGAAATAAAGAAACTGGAGAGCACTGCACTTGTAGGCTTCTATTTGAATGTTCTCCGTTTCATTTGAATTTTTATAGCTACAGCCTTTAGGTGGTGGAGAGGCCCACAAAAAGCAAAGTGACCCAGCAGAGTTCACCCTGACGCAGGCCCTTAAGGAGAGCTCGTGGGGAGCTTTGTGGGCAGCCTTTGTTGGCTGATGCAATAAATCTTTTATGTGCTGGACACTTGATTTGCTTGTTGTCTGAACACGGGTATTGTCCGCTGGTTGTGTCCATTGTCTGTGAAGTAGTTGGAGTGACCTGAGGGGCCAGGCCAATACCTCCTTAATATGCTTGCTTTTCACTCCATCAGTCTGTGTGTGGCAAACACAGAAGGCCAACAATCTGGAGGGTCTCAGCCAGGCACTAGAGACTTTTGAAAAATGTAGGCACTGTCAGATAGTCGGCGGGAGGCGGGAGACTCTTGATAGGCCATGTTTTAACATGAAGGAGGTGTAGCAGCTATCTTGGGCACACAAGTTGTGGGTGTGTTCATATAAATATCCACCAGTCTCCCTTAAATATAGTCCTAACCTCACACATTAGATACAACAGCAGTAGGCTTTTCCATTCAAAATGCCCAAGCAAACACAGGCCTCCTCCTCACCTTTTAATAAGTCACTGGGGTCTTGTTATAACATAGATAGATAGCAGGAGAAAGAGAAGACACCTGCTGCAGGCCTCATCAAAGGGCAGCAGAGCAGACACACAATGAGGCAGGATTAAAGGAGAGAGACGACACACGGCCGGGTTAGGTGTCCTGGGTTGTGGTTCCATCTGAGAGGCTCCGGTCCAGATGCACTGATAAATGCCTTTCTTTGAAGGACACTGTAGGCCTGCCTGCCTGGCTGGCTGGCTGCTAGTAGGCCTCCTTTCTTTTTATCGGAATGTGTTCAGTGCAGTGCACATACTGACTGCTACTATCAGGTCAGGGGTAGATGCTGTGTTGGTTGGTTGCTCTCAACGCACAACAAATGCATAATTGGTTTTGATGGTGTGGAAGAGCAATCTATCCGCTGCCTGTAAATCAGAGCTGACATTCTTATACAGTTAATGGACAACTGGTCAGATAGATTAGGTGCAACCCCCCGCCCCTCTCTCTCAATTCAATTCAATTCAATTCAAAGGGGCTTTATTGGCATGGGAAATATGTTTTTACGTTGCCAAAGCAAGTTAAATAAACAATAAACAAAGTGAGATGACACAAAACAACATCAACAACTACAATAAATATTTAACTCAAGAAGGTTTAAAAAATATAAAGAAACGTCAAGTGTTATATTATCAGCTATCTATGTACAGTGTTTTAGCAATGTGCCAATAATTAGAGTACAAATAGTAGGGGAAGATTGGTGGTATTTACAATGTTGTTTGTTCACCACTGCCTCTCTCTCGCTGTAATATACACTGACCCTGTCACTCATATGACCTACACTGCACAGACCTCTAAGCAACTCTCTCTCTCTCTCTCTCTCTCTCTCTCTCTCTCTCTCTCTCTCTCTCTCTCTCTCTCTCTCTCTCTCTCTCTCTCTCTCTCTCTCTCTCTCTCTCTCTCTCTCTCTCCCCCTCTCTCTCCCCTCTCTCTCTCTCTCTCCCCCCCCCCCCCCCCCCCTCTCTCTCTCTCTCTCTCTCTATCTCCTTCCCTCCCCCTCCATCCCCCCCTCCATCCCATCACATGCTGCCTAAACATGCAGTCCTTTACTGCAGCCTAATTGCTGAGAGCAAATTGCATTGAGCAACACTGTCAGGACCACCAGGCAGAGTACAGCTGTAGGTGGGAAACTCTCTGGGTATACAATAGGAAGTAGCTATAGTTCCTCTTGAATGCACAAGCAACTAGATTAAGATATTGTGCTCCAAAAGCAAGATTAAACTTGCATTGCTGTGCAAACCACCTAACATAACCAGTTGCTCTCTAAATGTCAGTTAGTATTCTATACAGTAACAGGGGCAGACTGGCAAATGCCATATAGATAGATAGATAGATAGATAGATAGATAGATAGATAGATAGATAGATAGATAGATAGATAGATAGATAGATAGATAGATAGATAGATAGATAGATAGATAGATAGATAGATAGATAGATAGATAGATAGATAGATAGATAGATAGATAGATAGATAGATAGATAGATAGATAGATAGATAGATAGATAGATAGATAGATAGATAGATAGATAGATAGATAGATAGATAGATAGATAGATAGATAGCAGCGGCACAACACCCCGGTGAGGCATTATATAGTCTAATAGCCGCCGGCAGGAAGGACCTCCTGTAGCGCTCTCTGGCACACCGTGGTGGGATCAGTCTGTGACTGAAGGTGCTCCTCTCTATCATAACCATGGCATGCAGAGGGTGGGTGACGTTGTCCATGATGGCCAGCAGTTTGGCCAGGATCCGTCTCTCCGCCACCTCCTCTAGAGTGTCAAGGCTCATCCCCAGGACAGAGCTAGCCTTCCTGATCAGCTTATTTACCAGAGAAGCATCACCGGCTTTTATGTTGGCTCCCCAGCACACCACTGCAAAAACGATGGCACTGGCCACCAAAGACTGGTAGAAGGTATGCAGTAGTTTACTGCACACGTTGAAGGACCTGAGCCTCCTCAGAAAGTAGAGTCGGCTCTGGCCCTTTTTGTACAGGGCCCCGGTGTTACCAGCCCATTCCAGCCTATTGTCCATATGGACTCCCAGGAAATTGTGGGTGGGCCTGTCTAACTATTTTTTGTTTTTGCGCAAAATTTGTAATGGGGGCCTCGAGAAAGAAAATGGGCCAGTGTGTTAGAAATTCCAGGAGTGATTTTTGGTCCCAGTCTGCCCTTGTACAGTAGTGAAAGAAAAGAGAACCTGTTGCTGGTATAGGGCAGATTAATCTCTTCCTATCCCTCTATTCCACTTCCTGAGGAGGAATAAAAGCACTCTTTGTGAGGGTCAATGATCTCATGGTCCTCTCTCTCCACTCTTTATGTCTCTGTGAAAAGGGAGTCTTTTCTTAAATCAAAGTCACTAGCCTGAGTTTCATTGCTGAGGGTGGCTGAAGGGTTTTGGGGCTTTGGGGGGTTGGAGGGTGGGAAGGAGGCTCAAAACCTGCCAACTATCCTCGTTGGTCAGAACAGAACACACTTGGAAATGCCAGACACTTTACAATTAACCATCCTGCCAACCCTTCTTTACTATGTACATGTAAAAATGTATTTGTTTTCCAGCTCCCCTCTTTGCGGCTATGCTCTTCAGCGAGAGACATATTTTTGAAAGAGACAAAGATAAGGTTTACATTCAGATAGGCCTATGTTGGCTCTTGTTGCTGCATTTGAGCCATACATGCTAGTTCAGGAATGCTATAGAAGAAGACACTGGTATACTGTATGTCTTTACTCTCAGTTGTATAAGAATTTCCATAGTTGGTGTAGTCCTGTTGGTTTCCATAGTTGGTGTAGTCCTGTTGGTTTCCATAGTTGGTGTAGTCCTGTTGGTTTCCGTAGTTGGTGTAGTCCTGTTGGTTTCCATAGTTGGTGTAGTCCTGTTGGTTTCCGTAGTTGGTGTAGTCCTGTTGGTTTCCATAGTTGGTGTAGTCCTGTTGGTTTCCATAGTTGGTGTAGTCCTGTTGGTTTCCGTAGTTGGTGTAGTGCTGTTGGTTTCCATAGTTGGTGTAGTCCTGTTGGTTTCCATAGTTGGTGTAGTCCTGTTGGTTTCCGTAGTTGGTGTAGTGCTGTTGGTTTCCGTGGTTGGTTTAGTCCTGTTGGTTTCCATAGTTGGTGTAGTCCTGTTGGTTTCGTAGTTGGTGTAGTCCTGTTGGTTTCCGTAGTTGGTGTAGTCCTGTTGGTTTCCATAGTTGGTATAGTCCTGTTGGTTTCCATAGTTGGTGTAGTCCTGTTGGTTTCCATAGTTGGTGTAATCCTGTTGGTTTCCATAGTTGGTGTAGTCCTGTTGGTTTCCATAGTTGGTGTAGTCCTGTTGGTTTCCATAGTTGGTGTAGTCCTGTTGGTTTCCATAGTTGGTGTAGTCCTGTTGGTTTCCGTAGTTGGTGTAGTCCTGTTTGTTTCCGTAGTTGGTGTAGTCCTGTTGGTTTCCGTAGTTGGTGTAGTCCTGTTGGTTTCCGTAGTTGGTGTAGTCCTGTTGGTTTCCATAGTTGGTGTAGTCCTGTTGGTTTCCATAGTTGGTGTAGTCCTGTTGGTTTCCATAGTTGGTGTAGTCCTGTTGGTTTCCATAGTTGGTGTAGTCCTGTTGGTTTCCATAGTTGGTGTAGTCCTGTTGGTTTCCATAGTTGGTGTAGTTCTACTGTAGTCCTTGGTAAAATGTGTTAATAGAAGCGGAACAGTATGTTTTCACTGAGATAAAGTGAACTAAGATCAAGTTGAAGAGCTTCTTGTGTCCACCATTGTGCAGTCAGTCGTCTTTCAACAGAAATCTCAGATTTTTTTCCTCTCATATGCCATCACCAACAGGGGAGTGTTGACAATGCTACTGTGATAATAAGGGCTTTTAAAGTGTAACCTCTTAGGGAAGATAGAGTTTCTGTTATTTCATCACCAGTCAATGCACAGTAATAAAGCTGTCATTGGCTGTGTGTTCATGCATTGTTGTTAGAGCACTACAGCATCCTTCCATGACTCATGCTTTCCATTTGATTCACAGCGAAATGTTTCTCAAACTCAATAAATCATTTAGCCATACTATTTTATCAAATTCAAGTTGAGATACACTACCTTCCTTGACACCAACATGACCCAGATCTACCTCCCTACTACTGTTCACTAGCAAACTAAGCCATCTTGGGTGGTTTTACCACTGTTTTTGATAACTGTGAAGTTGGGAGCTGTTCAGTGGGTGATTCAGTTTTAAGAGGCGAATGTTCCTCATTGTGCCAGGATGGGTTCAAAAGCTTCTCCAAATGAGCTCGTCAGACTGAAATCCCAATACTGAGACTGTGTCGGTCCCCTAATGCAACATTCTGGGGGTTATCTGTATGTCTGTGGGCTAAGGCTTGCATGTGAACTCTGCAGGGCTGACATGTATGAGTGCTTCGAAGGTAATGAGAGGTTGTAGTTATGTGTTTCTCTCTCATGATGTACTTACTATACCGCACGCACTGACAGGTCCCTTGTACTAGGACTTGGATGCTGTGAATGGAACAATTAGTGTGATTATATAGAAGTTGTTTCTGTTGGAGTATACAGAGTTGGTTGGCTGTGGGCCTGTGGCTATCCCTGGCACAAAGCATCACATGCTCTCTCATGCGCTACCCCGTACGTCCAGTTATTGAACTAGCCGACTTGAATCACTCCCTGTTCTTTAGCGCTTTCATGTATGTGAATGGAAGCGCTTGTTGTGTGTTGTGTGTGACCTTGTGCTTGTCACCCTTTGTTTGGAGTCACTCATTGGAGGGGATTTGACCTTGGGTTCTTCCCTAGAGGTTTTCGGCCGTCCGTTTCATCTGTTTACGCTCTCAGTTTAAGCAGTTTTTGTCTCATGCCGTGTTGGGAATGTGGTCAGCAGAGGTAGGCATGGTGTGATGGATGGTTATCGGTCAGACAACATCTTTCACCTGTAGGGTATATATATATATATATAATATATATTATATACCCCCCCCCCAAAATGTTGTTGTTGTTGTTGGGCATAAAATACTGTAAAATAACCAGGAAATTAGCCCAAAGTGATTTTAATAGGAAATCCGTTCCCAATTATTCCCAATTAAATAGAGAGACACGTGATCATATCCCATGTTATCGAGGTTTGAAATTAGGTTTGAAATTCTATTTTTGTCAATTACTATTCCTCTTTGGGATTCTTGCGGTTAATTTGCAGTGTACAAATTATTTAGAACTATGTTCCGCCCTCCTGACCATCCACTCAAGGAAAAATCGTCCCACTGCTGAATGTAATTCAAGGCTGAATATAATTGGGGAGCCCTGGCTTATCCCTGCCGCTCTGCGCCTCCCTCCCAGCCAACCCACCATGGAGCCACTATTGTTACTCATCCTGAAATGGGTATCTGTTAGTGCTTTGTTCAGTGAGTGTGTGTACAAATGTTTGCTTTGTTCGTGTGTGTTTGTGTGTGTGTGTGCGAGCGAAGTGTGTTTCAATCTGTATTAGCCGACCAGTCCACATCAGAGTTGCCATACTCAACTCCAACTGTACATCTACACAGGAGAAGGATTGTGTAGTAGCTGGGAAAGACAAATATGGGACATATGATACCTTTGGTGAACATTGTGCCTCTGTCTATTATCGATTGAGATATGAAGTGCTGTGATGCTTCTCCGACTTAGCCAATAGTAATTGTTAACCAGTAGGTTATAGTTAGTATCAACAAACATCACTGGACTCCAGTTCTGCACTTCAGCAATAAAATAGCCCTCATTGCTCAGTCTGGTGTTCAAATTCCAACAGAACTTCTGCCGAGGTCTGTCTGTCTGTTTTGGTATTCTGTCTGAACAGATGGACAGGAGGGGATCCATCAGACCTGCAGTTTTCTGTTATAGTGTCATTATAGTGGCAGTAGTCAGAGGTGAGAGGTGCTAACAGGTGAGGGACACGGTCCCCACAACATGGCCCTGGACAGGCTGGGACACCACTGACCCTAATGGGAGGACGGTGTAGCGGGAGGACGGTGTAGGCCAGAGACGCACAGTGTCAACGGCTGGAGCTCCTCTGTCCATCTGAATTCCTATAGGCACCAAAACAAGTGCTTGAAATTATTATGTTACTTTTATGTATGGAAAGTCTATGGAGGTTACTTGATCTTGGGGAATTGATACCAATGGAATATGGATGGAGAGTGGAATCCAAGATGTTGCTGCAGTCATTGCAGGGGTTCAGACACATCACGGGGAAAATGTAATTCCCATCATCTAAAGAGCACTCATGTCCTCATTAAAAGCTGAAGGGAAAGTAGATGCCAGATGCTTTGGGGTAATTGATTCAGTGCCGTGGTTTTACGAGTGTGGTTTTCTGCATCCCCTCTCATCTTTACTGTACACTCTCCCCAGAGAACAGAGCTAACATAAATTAACCGACCATCGTCTCTACTCTGTCTCATCAACATGAGAGAAGCAAGGAATGTCTGGCAATTTTCACTGCTCTTATCGTGTGAGGTAGAGATGGTTCCATTAAAGGACAACCTAGCTGTTGCGTCATTATTGTTGAACTCCAGAGCAGAGGATTGGGATTCCCTGTTGAGAAAGTCTGGTACCTAAACTCTAACCCTTAACCCCCTGGCCACCCTAGGGCTTTTACCGTGGATCTGGACAGTAACACTGACACCACTGTGGGCAGACAGTGTGTGTGAAACCTACTATCTTTCTTTCTGAGGGTCAACGGTCATGCAGCCAGGATTAAAAGCTTTCGTTCTTCAGCAACAATTAGTTCACTCCTTTCTCTGTCTAGCCAGCAGCCACAGAATTGCTCTTAACTGTAGGTCTGTGGGGATCTACAGGATGTTGCACTGTCCATTAAACGACCTGACCCCTGATTGGCCCAGGCCTGACCTACAGTATGCTTGGTGTAAGGTACGCTAAAGCTACACTATGCTACACTGTCACCGTAATTGGCAGTGACTGAGCTCTTTCTCTCCCAGTGGGTTATTGTAAACAAATGTTAATAAGCTCAACAATGAAATCAGTGTTTCCTATTGTTGGCCTTTTGGCATTGATACAGTACTTCTGAACGAGAGTGAAAATACGTTGTAGTGCATTGGAGTAAAAATATGAATTTACTTTAATCCAGCTGAAGTGGAGGATAACGTCATGTTTGTTGACATAAAAAAAAAAAAAAAAAACATACATGTACTGTATGTGTACGTAAGTGTCAACAAAAACACTGTATTTATAGATGGCATGTGTTGCAGAAATATGTGCCATTATACACTCTTTGAATTAGTGGTCTCGAGGAACCCTGGAGATCCTCAAGCAATCCATGGAGTTCCTAATTTTCTCTGATGAATCCCCTTTCCGATTGTTTGGGCCATCCGGAAAACACCTTGTCCGGAGAAGACAAGGTGAGCGCTACCATCAGTCCTGTGTCATGCCAACAGTAAAGCATCCTCAGACCATTCATGTGTGGGGTTGCTTCTCAGCCAAGGGAGTGGCCTCACTCACAATTTTGCCTAAGAACACAGCCATGAATAAAGAATGGTACCAACACATCCTCCGAGAGCAACTTCTCCCAACCATCCAAGAACAGTTTGGTGACGACCAATGCCTTTTCCAGCATGATGGAGCACCTTGCCATTAGGCAAAAGTGATAACTAAGTGGCTCGGGGAACAAAACATCAACATTTTGGGTCCATGGCCAGGAAACTCCCCAGACCTTAATCCCATTGAGAACTTGTGGTCGATCCTCAAGAGGCGGATGGACAAACAAAAACCCACAACTTCTGACAAACTCCAAGCATTGATTATGCAAGAATGGCCTGCCATCAGTCAGAATGTGGCCCAGAAGTTAATTGACAGCATGCCAGGGCGGATTGCAGAGGTCTTCAAAAAGAAGGGTCAACTCTGCAAATATTGACTCTTTGCATAAACTGAATGTCATTGTCAATGAAAGCCTTTGACACATATGGAATACTTGTAATTATACTTCAGTGTACCAGAGTAACTACTGACATAAAGATCTAAGAACACTGAAGCAGCAAACTTTGTGTAGAACAAAACTTGTGTCATTCTCAAAACGTTTGACCACAACTGTAGATAGATAGATAGATAGATAGATAGATAGATAGATAGATAGATAGATAGATAGATAGATAGATAGATAGATAGATAGATAGATAGATAGATAGATAGATAGATAGATAGATAGATAGATAGATAGATAGATAGATAGATAGATAGATAGATAGATAGATAGATAGATAGATAGATAGATAGATAGATAGATAGATAGATAGATAGATAGATAGATAGATAGATAGATAGATAGATAGATAGATTTTCTTCGTCAAGCTACGAAAAAAAACAAGGCAGGTGCAAAAAGCCAGAACGAAAATACACAAAGACAGATACACGATACATGATATATAGTGCGGCAGTATGAAAAAGTATAAAAATACAAGAAATCTGGAGTGCAAAAAGCTATAAAAATACATTGCATAGTATGGGTGAATGGCTGAATATGTACACTACATTGTTACAGAGTGTTAGGTGAAAAAAAATGCTGAACATATTGCAAGTTGATATAGATAAATAAGGAATATTTGCATGGTTAACTATACTATACAGGTCGATGGCAGAGAAATACTTAAATAGCTAAATGTGCGTAGGATATAAGTGAGGATAATAATAGTTTACTTAATATACAGTCTGGTTAAATGAACAGGTAAGTTAATATTTTGCATGGTTACATTAACTGTACAGGTAATTGTACAGTTAAATGTACAGGTAAGTTAATATTTGCATGGTTACATTAACTGTACAGGTAAATGACAGGAAGAGATTCTTAAATAGCTAAATGTACGTATGATATAATAATAATTCCCTTAAAATAGAGTCCTTAGTGCAGGGTTTAATTACAGATAAATTCAGGTATTGCACATTCAATATACTAAAAGCTATGAAAAAAGATACAACTGACAGGATACTAATATGCATTCCTGAGTGAATGACTACGTAAGTTCAGTCCAAAAATGACTTACAATATTGCACGTGATATGATATAACAACTGTACATGAATATGTATATACAGTCCTGAATTAATAAGTCCTGAGTGAATGAGTGATTACAGACAAGATTTACTCACGGATGGATGGATGCTTAATTATTAAACTAGGTCCTAACACCACAACAGTTCCAGGTCTATGTTGCCGACGGCACGGCATTAAATAATCTAATAGCCGCCGGCAGCAAGGACCTCCTGTAGCGCTCTCTGGCACACCGTGGTGGGATCCTCTGCATCATAACCATGGCATGCAGAGGGTGGGTGACGTTGTCCATGATGGCCAGCAGTTTGGCCAGGATCCGTCTCTCTGCCACCTCCTCTAGAGTGTCAAGGCTAATCCTCAGAGCAGAGCTAGCCTTCCTGATCAGGTTATTTACCCGAAAAGGGTTCCTCAAAAATCATTTTCAGAGGGACATTTTTAGAACTCCGAAAGGTTCTTCCAGGCACCATTACTTCTAAGAGTGTAGGGCTGGACTGCAATGTCATTATGTGTTGGTCTGCATTGCTAGTATGAGTTACTGCTGTAGTTATCTGGATTAGGGGATTAAAGGATGTGTAATTATGTTTTTTAAGAAGTTTTTAATAAATGTTTGATTAGTATCTGTACATGTTTTATCGCCCAAACTTCCCTTCTGACAATGTAAGCAGCAGCTCACCGGCCAGTGAGAGTGGAGAGTTGACTGTAAGGCGATTTCGGAAAGGTTGAGTGTAGCTAATCTAATGTGATTTAAAGGCTATTATTACATTGGCCACATTTCCTCCTCCTACTCCTCAACTTACTGTGCTCCACTTCCACCCCATTCACTTCTCACGTCACACCACATAGAAACATCACAACGTCTAGTCCACCAGCCTTTCTCCGGCTTCTCAATGGGGGATTGTCCTAGTGACGTTCTGGAGCTCTCTTTTGCTCTAGTTCCTGGAAAAAGAAGCCTTCGCCACGGCTCAGCTGCTTCAGCTGCTGTGTGGATGGGCAATAGGCACTGGCTGATGGGCTTGGCGCTGACACAGGCGCCTGCCGCTGGCACGGGGCAGGGCATCACAGCGGCAGGAGCTTTGTGCCAGGGTGTCACGCTCCATCTCGTGTGCCCGCTGCGCCAGGGGCATCGCTCGAATGATCTTGGAGTTTTCCTTTCCTTTCTGGCTCCCTCTTTTGAACCCTCTCTATCGTCCTTACAGTCTCTTTCTGTCTCGATGGTTTGATAGAGTAGCTGCTGGGTGCTCAGACCACAAGGTGACACTCACTGTGAAAGGGTTACCCAGAGGTAGGACATTTCGGTTATTTTTAGTTTTTTAAACAAATAACTGACAAACGTTGGTTCAATTATTAGAATTCTGTTCGTTTTTTCTGTGAGCTCAATGCGCAGTTTCTCTAGAGCTAAATCAGATCAAACCCGAACTGTGCAATGTAGCAGGGGGTTGTAGTTTCCAACAGACCAATATTCTACGTAGTTTAGCGCAGAAAACGTGGTAATTAACTACAATGACCATAACCCATTGCGTGCCTACTGGTCCGGTCTGTGTGGGGCAGACACAGAGAGGGAGAGAGGACAGAAGAACGTGCGCTCAAGAGGGATAGAGAGTTATAGTTATAGAGAAAATAATTGAACCAAGGATGCCTTGCAGATGCTTTACGATAGTACTGTATTTTGATGCAGTCTCAGTACTGATCTCTCTCTCTCTCTCTCTCTCTCTCTCTCTCTCTCTCTCTCTCTCTCTCTCTCTCTCTCTCTCTCTCTCTCTCTCTCTCTCTCTCTCTCTCTCTCTCTCTCTCTCTCTCTCTCTCTCTCTCTCTCTCTCTCTCTCTCTCTCTCTCTCTCTCTCTCTCTCACACTGACAAAGCTCTGCTGTGCTACACATGCAGTTCATCTGAGGTCCGCCTAACAGAAGAAAGGGTTGGAAGTGATGCCAATGGACTACATGTAGCCAGAGAATATGGCTGGTTTCCATTCCTTTTTTACCTTTTAAGGTTGTTAAGTGCTTTCTTCTTTGGCCTGAATATATCTGTCTGAAAGTCTGAATCTGGTGCATTTCAGCTCGACTATTCATTTGAACCTGTCCTCCCTTAATGGCCCTTTAATTTGTTGTGATATACGGGCTGGTTTAAATTCATGTTCTCATGTGGAGGGCCCCTGTTGAATGCAGAGACAGCCTCAAACCTCTGTTACTGACCCTGTATCGTTCAACACAACCTTTCTTCAGAACCTTGAATTTATGGAGGAAAAAATGTATACGTAGTGGTTACTGTATGTCATTGGAATGTGGCTAAGCTGAGGCCTTTCTCTTTAGCTTTAGACGTTTAATACTGCGGCAAGTTTTTTTGTATTCTATACATAATTTATTGCGTTCCACTATTTACACTCAGGTCCAAGTCTGTTCCTTTTATTAAATGACCTTCAACCAGATTGTTCTACTCTGTTACTCTGTTCTATTTCCCGACAGTGGAAGGATCGGAGAGGTCAGTTGTCAATCTTCAGAGCAACGGGAGTATGGGAGAACAGTTGGATTCCCTGAGAGATAGAATGGACATCCACCACACAGGCTACGAGATAGACCACATGACAGAACACAAAATAGACAACCACACCACCAACTCTTCAAACCCCCATCACAGAGCCCCGTCCAGGCAGAAGAGGTTCCTCTCGTACCCCCGCTACGTGGAACTGATGCTGACTGCTGACGTCAAGATGGCCCGCCACCACGGACGCAACCTTGAGCACTACATCCTAACAATCATGTCAGTAGTAAGTAAAAAAAAAAATATTATTATGAAAAAATTCATTGTTGAATCTAGATTTGTTCTATGCTGTAACTTAGTGTGATTTCAGGAAGTGGGACTTTTCCATGGTACAAAGTAATTTACTTGGTTAATGATATTGGTGTTTGGTTGGTAGCTTGGTTGACATTTTACGGTATCCTACTTTCATTATCTAAGGATAACAGTTTTCCCCTACAATCATTACCCCTCTTCATTAATCAATGTCAAGATCACTGTTGTGTCTCCCAATTTGTTGAGTATATATTATATTACACTGTAATGGTCTGTTTGGGTTTTGGCCATTAGTTTTCACCCATGTGGATTGAGGTTTAACCCATTAACTATGTTTTACACAAAGGAGATGCATACAGTATTGTTCAATGTGGCACTCATTCAGTAGAGAGACAAAACACCCTGGAAGCCTTGAATTCTGCCAAATGATGCAACTTGGATTTTTGTTTACCTGTTTACATTGACGGTATGTTGGATCCCTAAGAATGCAAGACAGAAATGCTGATAGCCAGTTTTCTCTTCCTTATTGGTTTTTAATTGTTTAACGTTACCACATGCTGGGGTTACCTCAGGGTTAACAACCGAAACACAACACTGTAAAATATGTATTTGGAAACACATGGGTCTCTGCTTTAGCCCTTAAAGACATGAATATGAAGGACCTTATGACTGTGCACACAACCATTTTCACACATGCAGATGCTGTCACGAACGGGTGCAGAGACAGACCAAGACGCAGCGCAGGGATAGTAGTTCGACATTTTTTATTTTACTATGTAATATGTTTTTTACTATGTATAAAGAAACACAAATGACGAACTACTGAACAAACAAACACTAATACAATAACGTAACGACAATGCACACTTACGTTCACCGTGACTTGCGAAATGTACGACAACGACCCACACCAGAGTGAAGGACCGACTAACATATATAAGATCCCTAATTAGAGACAATGCGGTGCAGCTGCCTCTAATTAGGGATCCACCCAAAACCCACACAGAAACAGAAAAGAAAGACACTGTCAGACTCTGACCATAGCTACATAGAGAAGCAAATAGGCTTCTCTATGGCCAGAGCCTGACAGATGCCTCATCTTAATTTGATCATCTTGTTGTTGCAGGAATGTTCCTGCATATCAGGAAATGCAAACTTATAGTGTATTCAACGTTTAAAAATGGCTTCTAAAGTTTGTAATTTCTACTTGAAAATGGTAGACTTGATTTGCCCTAACAGAAAATGTATCAACCCCTATAAAAAATGTCCATGAAAAATAATACACATAATAATTCACATTTCTTGTTGCTGCAGGATTGTTTTCCTGCTGTAGCAAACTGGCTCAAATTAAGATACTACATCTGGACACACACACACACACACACACACACACACACACACACACACACACATACGTGCATACACACACGTGCACACAGCTGTCGAAGAAAAACCTGTCAAGGCCACTCAATCAAAAAGACCTGCCACGCTTGGGCCAAACCAACAGAAACCAGACCCAGCGTTTTAAACAAGAACAGGGAAATCAGCCAAGACGGATCCGTCATCGTCATGGTGACAGCACGTTGTGCCTGTTAGTGGAGAAGGGGGCTAATGGGTGGGCTGCTAGCCCTCTGATATGACGTCATAGTGTTTACACTGACCACAGAGACACATTCCTCCAGTGTATCACAGCCTTGATTGTCGGTCCATTTATGTACCCATGTGAAGTCGTAGTTTAGACTACAGTACACAGTTTGGGTCTCCCTATCTGTCCCCCTGTCTGTCCCCCTATCTATCTTTCTATCAACCTGCCTGCCTGCCTGTCTGTCTCTCTGTCTCACTCTCTCTCTCTCTCCTCTCTCTCTCTCTCTCTCTCTCTCTCTCTTGCGCTCTTTCTCCCCATACCAGAGGAGTTATCTGCTTCACTCAGCCCCCCAGGCTCTGACAAGCTAAATGTTTATAGAGGGCTAATGAGTTCCTGTCAGAGCTCTGTTAGGATAGCCCCAGGAGGATAGTGACCCACACTGACAGAACTGAAGCAAAAGAAAGGCACACAAAAACTGTTTTGTCCAAGGACCCCCCAGAGGGTCCTCAGAGGAATTGTAATTGTGCTTAATACATTGTTTATTAAACTTACCCCAAAGGAATAAAATAACAATATGCATTCCTTCTTTTCTTCAACTGTTCCTGTTATTTTGGTCAAGCCTTCAGAACATGATCTCTAGACCTACTCTCATTCAAAGAATTGTGTTTACATCAGCCCATGTACCTATTGTCTGTGTTTGTACCGATAGTAGAGGTTTGCATTTCTTGCCTGTGTGTTCATCTTGTCACAGGTTGCTGCGGTCTACGGGGACCCAAGTGTAGGAAACCTCATCAACGTCATGATTGTCAAGCTGATCGTCATCCACAATGAACAGGTAAGAACAGGCGCTGGGGGCTGCAGTGAGTTAGTACTCTGAGACTGCTGACGTCAGCCTCTCTCTGTAGCCCTTCAGAAGGACACTGCACTCCTTGTCGGAGGAAAGCCTCCAGAGAAATCTCCTCAGAGAAAATGATACTACTGTCCTGTGCTACTACCACAGCTGTGATTCGACTAGGACTGACTGAGGGGCATACAGCACATGGCCTTGTAATGGCAGATAACTAACTCAGATGAAAATACTTTAATGAGACTTTCACATACATGGTTACATTTTGTAGCTTTTTTTTAGCTAGGAACACCTGTTCAAATCCTCACCACTGTCTCTATGTCATCTCTCACAGGATGGGCCCTCAATAAATTTCAATGCTGCCACTACCCTCCACAACTTCTGTGTCTGGCAACAGACCCAAAATGTCCAGGACGACAGTCACCCTTCTCACCACGACACTGCACTCCTCATCACAAGGTAATTATTGACATTTCACCTTTGAACTTTGCTGGCTCACTACCCTAACACACATACAACTGCATAGAGATGATGAATAATGGTGTACTTTGCTTGTGCTTGTGTCTTCTCACAGGGAAGACATCTGCCGAGCTAAAGACAAGTGTGACACACTGGGTAAACAAACTGCTTCACTTTCAGATTTAAATGTGTGTCACCTTCAGTGACTCTGGGTTAACTTTCCACTCCTGTTTCAATGTTCCACAGTCGGCTAATATACAGTAATGAGTTTATATCAGGAGCTTACAGCTAATATAGTGGACTGATTAGAAATGTGTAGTGAGGGGGAGGGTGGGTGACGTGGAGGATGGAGGGCAGTACTGATCTCTCTTACGGAACAGAGGTTTGATGGCTTAATTGCCTTTAGCGGTGGAAGGTTTTTTTTTCTCTGTCCGTTCAAGCAGCTGTGTATTGGTGACCTTCCAGGGCTGGCGGAGCTTGGGACCATGTGTGACCCATACCGGAGCTGCTCCATCAGCGAGGAGAACGGACTCAGCGCCTCATTCACCATCGCTCACGAGCTCGGCCATGTGTAAGTTAGTGATGTGCAGTTCGCAAACGATTTGTTATTTTTGACTCGAGAGTCATGAATCATTTTACCAACTGACTCGTTCATTTTAGTTGTTCGTTTGACCTGCTGGCCTACAGCAGGATTATTACGCACTCCTCCAGATCAGCGGCTCCAGAGACGCGCTCTGAACTGTCTATCACGTGTGCACAGAAAAATAGATCATGCTGCATGCGGCATAGAGAAGACAAAAGATATGTAGAACTGATCATTGATCTCATAGTGCAAGAATGAATGTATTTAATTGATTATTGAACATTATCGATTGACACGGCTTTATAGAACCAAGACACAGCCTGCCTCTCTTCAACAAACTAATCGTTTGGGGGGCTGCTGCAGTTCGCGAACGATATGTGCTTATCTCCCTTGCAACCGTCAAGAGTTGTTCACAATCTAGTTGCGGCCGCAACTAGACATCGTTTTAAAGGTTTCAAGAAATAGTCTTACTTGTATCCCTAGCCATCACAAATGTACATTGTTTGAAGCACACTTTTGTAAGTCTAATGCACAAATGACAACTCTAAAAAGAGCCCTATGATAAATGAGAGTCTTTTGAGCTTTTACTTCATTGTTTGCTAGTAAGGTGGGTCCTGAACACTCTGGGCATTACTGAATCAAATGAACAAAATTAGTTGAAAGATTTGTTTTTTTTAACTGAAGGACTTGAAAAGATCTGTCAGTAAAAAGAGCCGAACTTCCCATTACTAGTGTAAGTACTTTCTACCCCCCCCACCACCCTGGCCCCCTCCTGGGCCTAACTCTCGGAGCGCCTGGGGCCTGCCCCGGCCCTGCACAACAAAAGCCCTCTTATCCTGGGTGCACACGCAGGTGCAAAACATAATAAAGGAAAAAAGGGGTTTAATAACATGCCACTCTTAATACCCTAGTGTAGTGCCCTGAGTTAAAGGGATACTTCGGGATTTTGGCAATGAGGCCCTTTATCTACTTCCCCAGAGTCAGATGAAGTCGTGGATAGCATTTTTATGTCTCTGTATCCAGTATGAAGGAAGTTAAAGGTAGTTTTGCGAGCCAATGCTAACTAGCATTAGCGCAATGACTGGAACTAGCAGGTACCCATCTATGGTACCCACCCATATACTTCCAGTCATTGCGCTAATGCTAGTTAGCAATTGCGCTAATGCTAGTTAGCAACTTCCTTCATATTACACACAGAGACATAAAAATGGTATTTGGAAGTTCATCTGACTCTGGGGAAGTAGATAAAGGACTCATTGCCAAAATCCCGAAGTATCCCTTTAACCCTGTAGGTGTTACAGCCAGGCAGCCAGGGGGATAAGGAGGAGCTGAGACTCAGCTGAAAGCCACTGCTGCCTGGGCTTTAGATGTGGTGGACCGGGGGCCTCTGCATGGGGCAGCCATTGCTTTCAACTAGGCGTTGAGATGGAAGGTGGTCATTGTAGGGACAAGTACATGTATATACATATTAAATGCATTTAATTTAGTGGGGACTGAGAACAATTCATTATCAAAGGCTGAATAATGTTGGTTTTCAAGAGCTGACTTGTCCCCCAGCCTGTCCTAAACATTACTCCTAAAGAAAGATATCACTACCTGAACCGTGTAAAATAGCGCTCATCACAATGTGTCATACTATACTGCATAATTACTGTGTAATAACACTGTTATGATAACATTGCTCCCCGCTTAGGCCTGTTTCCACAACACACAGATGTCACCACATGTGTGAATGGAAAGAGAAGCCATATGAATAACTGCTTTGTGGCCCTGATGACGAAGTCACAACATATGACCCAATCTCTCATAAGCCTGCATGCATTCTAAATATTAGGCCCAAATCACCATGACAAAACTGGGTATAGGTTATGAGGGATTTCATCTCTCTTTATCTGTCTTTATCTCCCTACCTCCCTCCCTCCCTCTCTCTCTCCCGCTCTCCTGCCTCCCCTGATCTTTAAAATGACAGCTTTACATTCCGGCCACTCTAGCCAGTTGTTGCTTGTTACACTCTAACAACTGCTGGGTTGTTGGGTTGACCCAACTGCTGGGTTGAAGGTGTTGGGTTTTTTTCTTTAAAAACTGCTGCGTTATTGGTGCTGGGTTATTGAGATATGAACCAGCGGGTCAGATCAGAAGACTGGTGACGTAGTTAAGAAGGGGCGTGACTATTAGATAGTCATACACTTCTGCAAATGTCATTGAAACTACAAACATTTTAATGTTCAACCTTAACAAGTGATAACTATGCAAAAGACCAGATGAACAGGAATGACATTGACTCTCATGGGTGGCTAAAAATTACTTCACTAAAAGTCTATGCAAATTCCATTGTTGGCATATAACTTATTGTAATATGTAATAAATCATCTTAATAATCTCACAGGTGGCCAATAAGATCTGTCTTAAAGCCACGACCCTAATAAACCACGCCTCCTGAAAATAATCTAAGGATTACGTTAAAAAATACCCAGCTGCTAAATCAACCCACTGAACTCAGCATGAAAATGAATAATACCCAACTGACGGTTAAATTAACCCATGTTTGGGTAATCCCATCGACCCAACATGTTCGGTTATTCACGCAACCCAATTGGCTGGGTCAAAAGACCCAGTGCTGCTCCTCACACTTTTCTCCAGAGGCAGGCCTAGCAAGGGGAAACCAGCCCTTCTGTGTGGATCTGTTTATGCTAAAGTTCAAACAGCTGGACAGGCAGTTGGCTTTGCCTCTTGGTGCGTTTAATCCCCGGGCTATATTCACAAGACCCTCTCCTGAGTGTGTAACGCTCTGAGAAAGGGTGTCAGCCAGGTAGTGGAACAAACCAACGCTCTCACAATGTTGCAGATTAACGAAACGGAACCCTTAACTCAGACTAATGGATAGGAGGCCTTTCTCATATACTGTACAGTAACTCAGTAAATGTGTTGGTACAAATAGCCACTTTGGGCTCTGCTAGTGTGGTGGAGTCACTTGATATCAATACAAGAGTATTACTTATATGGCTTAATAATGTTGAAAATGCCTAATCATTAAGTCCTTACCGTCTTAGACTTAGATCACAGCTGACGTCTGAGAAATATATCCAAATATATCCAAAAGACCACACCACAAAACTTTATTTATTGGCAGCTCAGTTTCCTTGCCCCAATGGACAAGCAGAGCGACTGATTCGATGCAGCCCATACATTTTTTGTCTCCTGTGTGCGCGTGTGTGTGTGTGTGTGCGCGTGTGTGCGCTTGTGTGCGCGTGTGAGTGTGTGCGTGTGTGCGTGCAAGTGTGTGTGCGTGTGTGTGGGTGCGTGTGCGAGTGTGTGTGTGCGAGTGTGCGTGTGTGTCTGTGTGTGTGTGTGTGTGTGTGTGTGTGTGTGTGTGTGTGTGTGTGTGTGTGTGTGTGTGTGTGTGTGTGTGTTTGTGTGTGTGTGTGTGTGTGTGTGTGTGCGTGTGTGTCTGTGTGTGTGTGTGTGTGTGTGTGTGTGTGTGTGTGTGTGTGTGTGTGTGTGAGTGTGTGCGTGCGTGTGCGTGTGTGAGTGTGTGCGTGTGTGTGTGTGTGTGAGTGTGTGTGTGCGTGTGTGTGAGTGTGTGCGTGTGCGTGCGTGCGTGCGAGTGTGCGTGTGCGTGCGAGTGTGTGTGTTTGTGTGTGTGTGTGAGTGTGTGCGTGCGTGTGCGTGCGCGAGTGTGCGAGTGTGTGCGTGTGTGTGTGTGTGTGTGTGTGTGTGTGCGTGAGTGTGCGTGTGCGTGCGCGTGTGTGCGTGTGCGCGTGTGTGCGTGTGTGCGTGTGTGTGTGTGTGTGTGTGTGTGTGTGTGTGTGTGTGTGTGTGTGTGTGTGTAGTGGCTCCCCAAGCTCTGTCTCTGTAGTGACAAGGCTGTGATTTTGCAGTGATGTTGTGATGATGTTGCTGATCTCTCGCCCTGTCAGAGTGCTGACAAAGCCTGTTGCTGCAGTCCCCACGGACTTATTAAGTCTTGTTTTTGTTCTCCTCCAGATGGAGAGAAAGTCATCATGTCCTCTTTCTTCACTGTGAAAGTTACTCCGTTACTCTCGCTGTTATTTATAGGGTGTTAAGTCTAGAAAAAAGTTGATTTGTCTTCTAGAGTCATTTATAGAAGTTTTGTTTTGTAGAAGTTGGAGGGATGGATATGATGATGTCATCTGTTTGGGATGAAGCTTGTTTTATTGCAGCTCAATAATAGGAGCCTGACTGTAGAGTAGAGTGTTGCAGTACGCTGTTATAGCTGGAGCAAATCTCCCTCCAGAGATCCCATTTTCCTGATTGAACTCAGACCGCATATGTCTCTCTCAGACATACAGAGAGCTACAGTAGCTCCCACTCTACTGTAATTTACAACTTCATCAACGTAATAGAAAAAAAAAAGAGAATTCTGAGTATTCTAGCCAATGCCCTCATGCATGCGCTTCTCAGTAACAGCCGGTGGAACTCCCGGTGTGTGTGAGGACCTCATTACAGGCCAGGGGCAAGCTGCGGCTCAGAGCACTCAATTAGGCCCTGAGCGGCCAGGCCCCCACAAACCCCTGCCACCCCCGCCGGCCCCTGTAGGGTGGGCCCCATGCCATGGTTAGAACCTGGGCCAGGCCTGCCTTCTTTGTGTGGCAGTCAGACCAAAGCCCCAGCCGATGAGCCCAGCCATACAGTAGGCTCACATCCTGCAGTAAACACCACGCAGCTGTGTGTGTGTGTGTGGTGTGTGATGTGTGGTGTGTGTGTGTGTGTGTGTTTGTGTGTGTGTGTGTGTGCAGATTAAGGCTGACCTCATCCTTCCACTAACACAGCAAACAAAGCCAGTTGAGTAGGTCAGGACAACCGCTCAGATCAACACAACACAGCCCAGCAGCACTATTCTGGACATCAAAAAAGGTTAGCCACTTTATTAGACTCTTCACTATTCAGCTGGCTAGAATTAATTCAATCTGAGATGCAATGCTCCATAGGCCTTCATCTCTACACCTTAGTTCCCGAAGTTAGTTCAATGAAGACCATTGCTTGGTTGGTGGTGAGTGTGTTTCCATATCAAATTCGCTATCATAGTCAGTGATCGTGATTGAGGCTCATGTTATGTGACTGTTCAGAACCTGATGTCCATGGATGGCCTCCCATCTCCCTCAGCCTTAAGCCCCTTGAGAAGCTGACCCCTGACCTTGGGGAGGTGAGCAGGAGATGCGGTGGTGTGTACTGTATGTGGGCGGGACCAGGCAGTGCAGTGGGGGAATTATGCTGGTCAGATAGACGGATCAGTAAAGCATTAAAACATGTTCTTCTGGCAGGTGGAGTTTATTGAAAGCTATTGACGCATTTGAAAACAGGTGGGAGAACCCATATGATGTGGTCGTGAAGTGTGTGTGTGTGCGCGCACGTATGCATGTGCACTCTCTCTCTGTGTGGTGAGTGTGTGTGGTATGGGGTTTGAGGTGATCTATTGTTCAAAATTGCAGATTATAAACCTTTGACCCTCATTCCCCTGGTTAGGGCTGATCCATTTAGCAGCCATCCCCACTTTTCCCTAATCTCTTTCTGCGTGTATTCTCTCTCTCCATACCTCCCCCTCGGCAGGTTCAATATGCCCCACGATGACAACCCCAAATGCAGGGAGGCAGGCATGAAGCACCAGTACCACGTCATGGCGCCCACCCTCAACTACGACACCAGCCCCTGGTCCTGGTCTAAGTGTAGTCGCAAGTACATCACCGAGTTCCTGGAGTAAGTACCTCCCACTCCGTCCCCTTTTTCTACAATTTAGAAACACGATGTTCAGAATGCCAACATTGTCATAATGTACACATTTTCACAGATATACAGTTTATCATGGGCCCTATTCGGACTTGAGAGGAATTGACTTAAAAATGTTGACTTAAATCCATGTTTTATTTACTTAAGTCTGTGTTGTCTACTCAAGTCTCTGCTATGTATTTTAGAGATACATGAGTCACTGTAATGAAACATTCTAATATCTTCCTTTTGTATTCTTGTGACATAATCTGGGAAGCAACCTCTGCTACCTTCTCAGAGAGGGTGAATGTAGAGCAGGGTAAACTGTGTTATTGCTTGGTGAATATAGAGCAGGGTAAACTGTGTTATTGCTTGGTGAATATAGAGCAGGGTAAACTGTGTTATTGCTTGGTGAATAAAGAGCAGGGTAAACTGTGTTATTGCTTGGTGAATATAGAGCAGGGTAAACTGTGTTATTGCTTGGTGTGAGACCGTATTTCCTGTTTGAAGCGATTGATCCTCCCCTGCTCCTCCTCCGTCTCTGCACTCAGGCAGAACCAGCCCTTGAGATGCTGGACAAACAGTCATTTAGTCGCTGTCGTGCTTTCCACGCGAAAACAGTAACGCGGGGCAACGGCTCATTCAGCGGGCTCCAAAGCCAAGCAGTGGCCACTAACCTCTTCTGAAGGGCTTCCCTTTAAGATGGGAAATGTCAATTATAATTAGATTTTCCCTGGACGTGACCCTTTGATCTCTCCTCCCGCTTTGTTGATTGTGAGCCGCCACAAAAGGCTGCCTTGTTGATGAGTTGCATCTTGGGAAGCGAGCGGTCACTCCCAACGCCTCGTATCGATGCTGTAAGGTTACTCGCCCACCCCGCCACTGTGCTGCATAGTTTCCTACCAGCGGATGAATCCATCCGTCCAGCTTTGAGTGTTTGAATTGAAAAATGTTATAAGCAAGAAAAACATTATCATTTTTTACTGCAGAATATTTTTGTCTATATGTCAGCTGTTTTAGGCAGGCTGAGTGTTCAAGCACTCGATGTGTGAGTGAGAGATCCATGGCAATGACTGTGAGCAAAACTTTCCATGCTGCATGAAGAGACAAGCTGATTTGTGGCCACAGTTCTGTGTGGCTGTGGAGAGGAGCGTTGGATTCAGTGTGGAGGAGCCTCAGCACTGGGAAAGGCCCCTGAGTGCGAGGCCCACTGCTTTTGAAGTCCGCATGGCTTCCACAATGAGGAGCATTGATTTAAACGGTACCTCCACTCTCCACTAAGCTGGCCTGGTCAAGTGCATCACTGTTTTGACTACCTATTCTTCTCTGAGAGCTCTCAAATGCACAACACTATCCTGCCAATTTAAAGATGGAGGTACACTACCTCTCAACCCCTCTTCAGGAGCCAACCCCCCCCGTTCTTATTTCTGTGTATGTGTAATAACGTGAACTCCCGTTGTGTGCACACCTGAGAGCTGAGTGGAAAGTGTCTTTGGTGTTCTTGTTGTTATTTTGTATAGACCGAGATATAAAGACACCATTCATTCCGCTCCTGGCAGCCCGCCATCCGGTATAAGCCACTAAACCTATATAAAGATTAAATTCAAATCTCTCTGTGTTGCCACCCACTAATTGATGTGCACACCTGTGTTGAGACCACATAATCATTAATACAGGCCAAGGCTATCATTTTCCATTCCAATGCAAGGCGCACACGTTGGGAATTATCCTAACCACACACAAACATCAGATGTCTTGCTAGTCACTACCCAAAACAGTTAAATGTTTTTTTCTTCTTATACAAAAATCCTCAATTAATTCAAGATGCGTCTTCTGCGGAAACAACCTTTTGATTACTATTTATTTTGCAGTTATTTCTGTGTTACGCTGTACAGTCAGGTCCAAAAATATTGGCACCCTTGATAAAGATGAGAAAAAGTATAAACAATACAAATACTGATCAATGCTGTATGCAAAAGAAACGATTATGAATAAAATTGCTCATAGAAAGAGATTTTGTTTAACAGGTTATAAACCAAATTCTCAAAAAGATTATTGGCACCCCCATTTTCAATTCTCCGGCACCCTACGATAACGGCACTGAGCCTTTTTCTAAAATATTTAATGAGATTGGAGAACACATAAGGGGGGATCTTAGACCATTCGTCCATACATAATCTTTCCAGATCCTTGATATAATTCGGTCTATGCTTATGGACTGCCGTCTTCAATTTGAACTACAAGTTTTCCAATGGGGTTCAAGCCCTGACACTGAGATGGCCATTGCAAATTGTTGATTTTGTGGTCAATCATCTGTCCATAGCACTGGTTCCAATCTAAGTGCCAAAGCTGTTTAGCAAACTTCAGGCGTTTACATCTGTTGTTGGCTCTCAATCACAGGAGGTTGTTGTCACCTTAATTGGGGAGAACAGGCTTGTGGTAATGACTAGAGCGGAATCAGTGGAATGGTATCAAATACATCAAACAGTTGGTTTCCAGGTGTTTGATGCCATTCTATTTGCTCCGTTACGGCCATTATTATGGCATCCAGCACCTCTGCATGTGTGTTATAAACTACATAATCACACACACACATAACACACACACACGCATATTGACAACGTAATCACACATACACACATGCATACGGACACAACACAAACACACTTTTCCACTCGTCAAATACTGCTGTTCTCTGTTCTTTATTTTACTCTTATTATTATCTATCCTGATGTCTAGTCACTTTACCCTGCCTTCATGTACATATCTACCTCAAATACCTTATTATTATCTATCCTGATGTCTAGTCACTTTACCCTGCCTTCATGTACATATCTACCTCAAATACCTTATTATTATCTATCCTGATGTCTAGTCACTTTACCCTGCCTTCATGTACATATCTACCTCAAATACCTTATTATTATCTATCCTGATGTCTAGTCACTTTACCCTGCCTTCATGTACATATCTACCTCAAATACCTTATTATTATCTATCCTGATGACTAGTCACTTTACCCTGCCTTCATGTACATATCTACCTCAAATACCTTATTATTATCTATCCTGATGACTAGTCACTTTACCCTGCCTTCATGTACATATCTACCTCAAATACCTTATTATTATCTATCCTGATGCCTAGTCACTTTACCCCGCCTTCATGTACATATCTACCTTAAATACCTTATTATTATCTATCCTGATGTCTAGTCACTTTACCCTGCCTTCATGTACATATCTACCTTAAATACCTCGTACCCCTGCACATTGATCTGGTTCTGGTACTCCCTGTATATAGCTGCACATTGATCTGGTTCTGGTACTCCCTGTATATAGCTGCACATTGATATGGTACTGGTACTTCCTGTATATAGCTGCACATTGATATGGTAATGGTACTTCCTGTATATAGCTGCACATTGATATGGTACCGGTACTTCCTTTATATAGCTGCACATTGATATGGTACTGGTACTTCCTGTATATAGCTGCACATTGATATGGTACTGGTACTTCCTGTATATAGCTGCACATTGATATGGTACTGGTACTTCCTGTATATAGCTGCACATTGATATGGTACTGGTACTTCTTGCATAGAGCTGCACATTGATATGGTACTGGTACTTCCTGTATATAGCTGCACATTGATATGGTACTGGTACTTCCTGTATATAGCTGCACATTGACATGGTACTGGTACTTCCTGTATATAGCTGCACATTGACATGGTACTGGTACTTCCTGTATATAGCTGCACATTGACATGGTACTGGTACTTCCTGTATATAGCTGCACATTGACATGGTACTGGTACTTCCTGTATATAGCTGCACATTGATATGGTACTGGTACTTCCTGTATATAGCTGCACATTGATATGGTACTGGTACTTCCTGTGTTGCTCCATTCTTGTGTATTTTATTCCTCTTGTGTTACTATTTTTGTTTACTTTTTTTTACTTTTTTTATTTTTAACTCATTGGGCAAGTATTTCACCCGTTGTATTTGATGATGTATTTGATGAAGTTATACCAGGCATGTTGGCTACTGTTTTTTAGTGGTTTTAAACTTCTTAATTGTTGCCCTAATAGTGGTAAGTGGTATATTAGTTTTTTGGGGTATTATTTTGTTTCCATTGTCTGATTCATTAAGGTCAACAACCATTTGTCTCTTTTCGATTGTGAGTTATTTTCCTTTTCCCATAGTGATGGAGGACAAACTGATTTTACCTGCGTTACCACATTTTTATACCCCAGTGAAACAGGAGCCAAGATTCCTTGAGCCTATATTAACTTAAAAAGGTTGAATATTAATGCATATTTTATTTAGTTCGATTTTATTTAAAAGAATCTTTAGGGGTGGCAATAATTTTGAGAAAAATATTACTTGTTAAAAAAAATATCTCCCTCTGAGCAATTGTATTAGTATAAAATAATATATTTTCCCATTTATTTTTAGCATACAATATTGCTCAGTATTTGTATTATTTATTTTATACAGTCTTTTCTGCTCATCTTTAACAAGGGTTCCATTTTGGACCTGACTGTATATCTCCCTATGAAAAGGGGAACCATTCCAGTACTGTTTGCATTGAGTTTAATCCAACTGTGCAACAGGGATGTGCTATGTCATTCATACCCTGCGGTGATCCTTAATCTGACATATCAGCAGCCTCATAGCGGCTACCAGCTCACAGGAAACAGTGTGCTTTTATGGAACTCATTACAGAGCAGCTTCTTATGACAACTATCTGTCATTTCCTAAATAAACTAATCTCTTCAGTATGGGCCATCATCTCTTCAGTATGGGCCATCATCTCTCCAGTATGGGCCATCATCTCTCCAGTATGGGCCATCATCTCTCCAGTATGGGCCATCATCTCTCCAGTATGGGCCATCATCTCTTCAGTATGGGCCATCATCTCTCCAGTATGGGCCATCATCTCTCCAGTATGGGCCATCATCTCTCCAGTGTGGGCCATCATCTCTCCAGTATGGGCCATAATCTCTCCAGTATGGGCCATCGTCTCTCTCTCTCTCTCTCTCTGCTTCTCATGACCCTGACGGACTGACCCCGTCATAGCTTTCATCATTTGTCTCTTCCCTTTCTCATTGTTAAGCAATCTCATTCCACCAAGCACTGGTAGTCTGTTTTGGTTATAAAACAAATGGTTTCTTATAGTGTATGTGGAAATGAAAGAAAACCGCAACGGTATCATAAGATAAGCCCAGGTAATTATGGTCCTCCTCATATCAGCTGGTGGTGTACTGAAGTGTACACACACACACACACACACACACACACACACACACACACACACACACACACACACACACACACACACACACACACACACACACACACACACACACACACACACACACAATGTAGTCTGTGTGTAACAGGTGCCTGAGCTCCACACAGGGTACAAATTGTAAGAGAAGTGTCGACATGTCATATAATTACACACATTATAGGCTACACTGTTTCATCCCCAGTTTCTTTTTTGTTTTGTGTGGCAAAAATAAATACAGAGGAAACATCTTTTGAGGAATGGTTTACATTTGGTGGATGGTGTTTGACTACATTTTGTGACCATGCTTTTAACATTGTCTAACGCTTAGTGCTTCATTCAGTGCTTTGGGTAAATAGCCCTACATGCAGTACATTTTATCCAGCTTTGCTTTAGTTGTCCTTTTATGTGCTGTATGGGTAGGGTGTGGCTGACACACAATATATCATTATAATAGTTATGTTGAACTAGCCTGATTTATGCTAACGTTACATAACTCAATGAAGGTACTCCAAATCCTCCGTTTTTTTTTGTGCACAAAGAAATGCCTGTTAAATAAACATGTGGTTGGGATAGCTTTGTGTCTGTATGTAAATGCAGCTTTGTTCCCTCTGTATGATGGTGCCTGGCTCCGGTTTCATGGTGACGGCATTAGCTAATATATCAGGTCACTAAGGGGAAGGGGTGTCAGTCTCACTGTTAGGTAACATCACACACCACCCACATGGAACAATGTGCTCTGAATATCACTCCTGGAGATGTTTGTGTTGCAATTATAAATGTCAAAGAAATCATACAACTATTGTATGAATCTTGACAGGAAGCTCTTGGTGGGATGATGCAGGAAGCAGAGCAGGAACACTCGGATCACCTTAATACACCTTTTACGCATGTATATTTACTGTTTGTGTTTGTGTGTGTTTGCGTATGTGCGTGCGTGTGTGTTACCTTCCACCTTTCAGCACAGGGTATGGAGAGTGCCTATTGGACGAGCCAGTGAGCAGAACGTACGAGCTGCCCAACCACCTCCCTGGTCAGATTTACAACGCCAACCGGCAATGTGAGCTCATGTTTGGCCCCGGCTCCATGGTCTGCCCTTACATGGTGAGCCAGGTTCTATTCCTTTCCTCTCAACCAAGTGTCTCTCAAATGGCACCCTATTGGGATATGGCCTTAGTCCCTCTATTATCTACAAAAAAGTCTGCCCTCAACCCAATCCCCATGGAGAAGGATGTCATAAGGTTCTAATGTGTCTTGTCTGTGATAAGGTGTTGAGATGATAAAGTCATAACGTTACATAGACAACACTGTAGGGCCCAGTCAGTGTTTTTCATGAGCTGTCTGTATGAGGGACAGCTTTGGTGGTTTTATGAGACAATTAGCTTTGTTCAGGTTTAACAGACTGCTGGGAGGCAAGTTGATTTCCTTCAGAGCAACACACGTTCTCACGTTGAACATCCTTTAAGACTGACTGAGGATGGAAGGAAGAAATGGTTCTCTTGCCAGTCACTTACCCTGTGGGCTCGGCCCGCTCTCGTCTGGTTGGAGACTTCTGGAGTCATGTGTAGCTAATCTATAGTGATAGTAACAGCTGCCAAGGTGGCTGTAAAAGTTACAGTGTGGTTTGGTTCCTAGTGGCTGAACTGGCCATAAAGTCTGTTACACATGGGATTTTGTAACAGTGTTTAATTCTTCCTTCCTCTCTCTGTCTCTCCCGTACTCTCTCCAACCTGTCTCCCTCCCCCTTTCTCCTGCATGTATTTTTGTCCCCCTCTCTCTCTCTCTCCCTCTCCACACAGAAACAGTGCAAGAGGCTTTGGTGTACGAGTGCTGAGGGGGGCCATAAAGGGTGTCGGACGCAGCACATGCCCTTGGCTGATGGGACAGACTGTGGACATGGAATGGTAGGACAGAATGTTGTATTTATTGCATTGGATGCTGTAATGAAGTTTAAATGGAGAGTAGGAATGCACTGGTGGGGGAGTTAGACTTGTTAGAGGAAGCAGGTTGGCGGTTTTTGTCATGAGAGTAGACACTAGATAGCACAGCCACAAGTCATAAAATCACATTTTTTTTACCTAACCTTAACCCTAACCATAAACACAATGCTAACCCTAATGCCTAATCCTAACCTTAAATGAAGAAGAAAAAATTGTTTTTATGAATTTTTACAAAATAGACCATTTTGACAGCTTGCCTTTCCAAGGGGAAATCGCTCAGTTCTATCTCCAGGACAAGACTCATGACAATAAACGTCAACCTGCTGGAGAAATGGGGGGATGAGGGGATGATATGGGGCTGGGGGAAAGAGGGGATGATATGGGGCTGGGGGAAAGAGGGGATGATATGGGGCTGGGGAAGAGAGAAGTGGTGTTTGGGGAACGAGGGACAAGAGGGGACATGGGGAGAGAGGGAGATAGAGGAAGAGAAAGGGAGGGGGAGCAGTAGAGGTGGAGGCTTGGGCACTTTGAAAGGAGATGCCGCCCGCCGTTCACAGTTGAGTCACCTAGTTGTGAACCCCTGACCCTAAAACCTCTTTAAAAGGCGGGTAAGTGGGTCAGTGGTCAGGCCATAACAGAGCCCAATGCTGAGACCATGCAGCTCTGCACTCTCTCCACTGCTCAGCTCTGTTCTGCTCAGCTCAGCTCACACAATAGACCTCACATCGATGATTCCATAAAGGAGGAGAGGGAGGAGCAGAGAAATGAGGGAGAGGTGGGCTAGGGGTGTTTGTATGTGGTGGTGGTGGAGTGAGAGGGAGAGGACCCACTCTTCTAGTTAATCCCCCCCCGCCCCCACTCCCCCACACACTGCAAAAAGTGAAATCTAAGCAAGCATAAATATCTTATATTGAGTATTAATTCACTTAAAGGGATACTTCGGGATTTTGGCAATGAGGCCCTTTATCTACTTTACCATTTGTATGTTTCTGTGTCCAGTATGAAGGAAGTTAGAGGTAGTTTTGTGAGCCAATGCTAATTAGCACTAGCGCAATAAGTCTATGCTAGCAGATACCCATAGATTTCCAGTCATCGCACTAACGCTAGTTAGACATTGTGCTAGCGCTAGTTAGCAACTTCCTTTAAACTGCACGCAGAGACATTAAATTAGAATCCACGAGTTCATCTGAGTCTGGGGAAGTTGAATAAGGGCCTTGTTGCCAAAATGTTTTTTCTTGTTTTTGTTTACCACGCTAAATTATCTAATGTCATTGGCAGATCATTTAGCTAATTTTAACCTAAAAAAGGCTTAATACAAGCAATTTATTTAATTTTAAGATATTTTTACCTTTTTCAATATCTTGAAAAATATCTTGAAATAAGATAACTTGTATTAAACCTTTTTTTGGTTAAAATAAGCAAAATAACACAAGGCTTAATCAAGTAATGTATCTTACTTCAAGACATTTCTCAATATATTTTACTTTTAGGTAAAATCTCTTCATTTGTCAAGATTGTTTACCTTAAGTTAAAGTATCTTGAAAAATATCTTGAAATAAGATAAATTACTTGTATTGAGCCTTTTTTTGGTTAAAATAAGCAAAATTATCTGCCAATGGCGTAAGATACTTTAACTTGGTGAGAAAAAAATAATAATTAGCACTCAATTTAAGTTATATTGAGTTATATTGAGTGTGTTCCCATGTACGCTAAATATGTTCCACAATGTCTCTGTATTTTTCCCCCTGTACCATCCTGTTAAGGCTTGGATTACTACACTTAAATAAAGATACATTAACTTGGGATGGCTAACATCTTAATCCAACCAAAACAGCTGCAGTATAATCTAACTGTCGTGGGATAGCAACTCTAAATACCTATGTGTGTCATTAATTGTGTTGGATTGCGGGAAACGCTTTTGAGAAGACTCTGAATTAGTTTGATCATGTCTGATGGTTTGCCATGACGACCTGTATATATCCTTCATCTTCTGTTTAATAACTTTTATATCTATGTTTAGAACATAACATACTACAGAGTGCCATCAATCCTGTTTGATCCATCTGATTTAAATTGAAGAACGATCTGGCCTTAATGGCCATGTACTCTTATAATCACAGCCAGAAGATAACTGGCCACCCCTCAGAGCCTGGTTCCTCTCTAGGTTTCTTCCTAGGTTCCTGCCTTTCTAGGGAGTTTTTCTTAGCCACTGTGCTTCTGCAAATGCATTGCTTACTCTTTGGGGATTACGACTGGGTATCTGTATAGCACTTTGTGAAAACTGCTGATGTAAAATGGGCTTTATAAAGTCTGATTGATTGATTGATTGATTGATTGATTGATTGAGAAATTCTATCCATAATAGAATCCTGCTGCATAACATGTCTGTCCCTGGGACATAGTCAAGTACAGTATTTTCGCTTCATGGACTTTAAATGCTTAAAAGAAGAACACAAAGGTTTTTTTTTTGTGCCCTTTTTAGTCTCTCTGGTGCCAACACCTTTTTTTTATGTTGCTGAGGGCTTGGTGTCATCTCTAGACTGGGGGTGCTTTGAAGTGGGGGAAGTTGAAAGAGAATGGGCACCCCATTCCAGCACTCACCTGCCTCTACTGGGGCCTTTTATGTAGAGAGTGTCACTCTGCACTGTGTGTGTGCATTCGTATGTGCATGTGTGTGGTGTGTATGTTTCTGTATCAGATTCAGATGGTTTTGAGTCTCTCTCTCTCTCTCTCTCTCTCTCTCTCTCTCTCTCTCTCTCTCTTTCTCTCTCTCTCTCTCTCTCTCTCTCTCTCTCTCTCTCTCTCTCTTTGTACTCTCTCTCTCTAACACCTCTATGACCTCTCTGTCTCTCTCTCTCAGGCTCATGGGGTTTGGGTTTAGGGGTCTGTGGGTTAGGGACCGGGCTGGGTCCTGAGCCTGGTCTGGGGCCCCTGGCTCGGAGGTGTGAGAGGGCCCCTGTGGGAGGGCGGTGTTAAGTCTGGGGATTAGTGAGGGCCTGTTTGGGGAAATGCAGCAGGTATTGTCATTAACCAGAGCTGCTCCTTTTACTGGACTTTCTGAACCTAACATTAGGCCATACCTGATGTGTAATTTTAAACCATTAAAAGTAAACATAATCTCTAATAATGATTTACCTCAATGTGTTCCAAAAAGCCCTGAAGAATTTCTGAATGCCTTTCAACCCTTTTTTCTCCCCGTTTGATCTTCTCCAAGGTAAAATGTATTAAATTAAACAAATCATAATAATGTGGAGTTTGAGTGCCTATTAGTTAATGAGGGCAGCTTGCAAGTCTTCTCCTAAATAGGATGTGAAAACAATTTGTGTTTGTGTACATCAGTAAGGAACTGGGGTATTATGCTGAGCTCATGTTGTGCTCTGTAGTATTCTCTCTCTCTCTCTCTCTCTCTCTCTCTCTCTCTCTCTCTCTCTCTCTCTCTCTCTCTCTCTCTCTCTCTCTCTCTCTCTCTCTCTCTCTCTCTCTCTCTCTCTCTCTCTCACTCTCTCTCTCTTTCTCTTTCCGAACACTCTGTCTTTCTCTCCCCCTCCCTTCCTCCCTCCCTCTCTTACTATGCTCTCTGTGCGCGGCGGACCCTCTCCTCTTGTGGGGCGCTGGAGTGAGTAATGTGGTCATGTGACCCTTGGCGGTGCTTCTGTCATCTGGCCCAGTGGGCCGTATGTTAACAAGGGCATCCCATCACTTGTTGTCTATAAATACCGCCACCACCCTCCTCCTCTCCTCCTCCTCCTCCTTGCTTCTTTTCAAAAGGGCCCTGTGTAGCTCTGGGGCCAACCAGCACGTTCAATCAGGGCATGTCAGCCCAAAGGCAGGCCCTCACTTTGAAGAGAACAGACTTCCCTCCCTCACTGCTTCTCTTCTCACCACGCAGGGCAGGCAGCCTCACAGTAGCTTGGTGGGTGGCGAGAAGAATGCAGCCCTGACTTGAATGAAGCAAATGTGCTGTTGTTGTTGCCCACCAGTAATTAAGCATCTTACTGAGTGTTTAGGCCTGAGTGTGTGGCTGAAAGAAAGCTCTGTTGAAGGTTTTTTTGTGTGTTTTGTTCTGCTTGGTGCGACCGTCAATTCATTCGAATTCTGCATTTTTAGTTGAACTATAATGCTTCCAGACTTCTTTCCAAAAAGTTGTTTTGAATGACAGTGTCAGAAAAGAGCCAGAGAGGAAGTCCTGGTTTTATTATTCCAATCAGAACATTCCTCATAACTGCAAGCTGCTCTCCTCTCGTTTCAGCCAATTAGAGAGCGTTAGTGAGGTCTTGAGAAGCAGAGCCAGGCTCAGGCAGAATAGAATGTGTTGGCTGAGGCGGCAAGTGTTGGCTCGGGCCCTTGGCAGCAATACACACTAGTGTCGTATGATGCTGCCTGTGAGCTCAGACGCTGGAATCTCTGACTCGTATCAATGTCACTCTCTGCTAATCTCTGGGATGTTTCCACTTCCCATCATCGCAGACCTGTTGCTTTGGCTGAACAAGTGGATTGTTGTTTTGCTAGCTCTCTCCATCATGTCATTTCTCTGTATAATATTATACAGTAGTGATGGGAGATTTCGGCAACAGAGGATGGATTTCATTTTGATTGGATAACAGGAGGTTGCTACATGACTGAGACAAATTAGGACGATGATATATTAAAGCCCTTCTTCACAATGGACTAACTGTCTGATTTGAATCCACATATTAAAACAATTGAATACCTGAACATCACTATCTAAAATTAACACTATGAAGCAAATAACTATGGAATAATGATGAGGTAGCCTAATTTGACTCCAGGTTGAAGATACCCAGGTTAGGACAACCTAATATTTCCATGAGGAAGCTTTTGAAAATAAACAGATTCATGGGCCCAGTGCCGTTGTTAACTAGCATCCCATTGCTAAGAATTCTTCCGCATTCATGCAAAGAGCTATGGGATATTAGAATCTTCTTGTCTTAACCTTTGTTATCTTCAACCTAGGTTTGAGTCTGTCTCTGTGAAATGAGAGAGGAACAAACACCAAAGGTAAAAGTATCTGTACATGTGAATGGAACAGCTGATGGGCAAAACCACTCATTCACACTAATGATAACCTTCCACTGCTGCTAAGAGAGGATGGAGTGAGTGGTTGAGGGGGTGGCTCTCAGCTTGTGGTTGCATCATCCCTCTAAGCCCCTCTCTCACATCTTAGAGCACAAGGAAGAGAGGAGATACCGTTTCACATGATGGTTCACATTTCTCCACAACGTATTTTGTTTTTTGTTAAACCATATTCGTACGACGCACTTAAGACGACTATAGGAAACACCATCCACCTCAACCAATTTAATTGATTGGACATTATTTATTATTGGAAAGGCACACACCTGTCTATATAAGGTCCCACAGTTGACAGTGCATGTCCAAGCAAAAACCAAGCAATGAGGTCGAAGGAACTGTCTGCAGAGCTCCGAGACAGGATTGTGTTGAGGCACACATCTGTGGAAGGGTACCAAAAAATGCATGCAGCATTGAAAGTCCCCAAGAATACAGTGGCCTCCATCATTCTTAAATGGAAGAAGTTTTGAACCACCAAGACTCTTCCTAGAGCTGGCCGCCCGGCCAAACTGAGCAATCGGGGGAGAAGGGCCTTGGTCAGGGAGGTGACCAAGAACCCGATGGTCACTTGGACAGAGCTCCAGAGTTCCTCTGTGGAGATGGGAGAAACTTCCAGAAGGACAACCATCTCTGTAGCATGATGGTGACAGCATCATGCTGTGGGGATGTTTTCTCGCAGAAGGGACTGGGAAATCGAGGCAAAGATGAACAGAGCAAAGTACAGAGAGATCCTTGATGAAAACCTGCTCCAGAGAGGGGCGAAGGTTGACCTTCCAAAAGAACAACGACCCTAAGCACACAGCCAAGACAACGTCTCTGAATGTCCTTGTGTAAGGTTAATGTTCAGAGAGGTCTCTAGAAACCTTTCTGATTTTCAGGTTTGGTGTTCAGAGACCTCTCTAGAAATCTCTATGGTTCAGTTTGGGAATTGGTCCCCAATTAGAGGCAGCTGCGCTGCATTGCCTCTAATTGGGGAGCCTATTTATGTTCAACATTCCCACCTGTGTTTGTGGGTTTTTGTGTGTGTTCATTTTGGTTTTGTGTGCACGCCAATTCATGGTCGCTGTCTCTCCTTTGTTCGGTTTTGGGAATATTATACGGAATAAATGGAATGTCTTTGCACTACAGCTCTGCGCCTCGGGTCCTGCATCCTCACGACCGTGACACCTTGAGTGGCCCAGTAAGAACCTGATTGGTTGCTGGGGGTGTTTCCTGTTGTTTTATTGTTTTTTACTTTCCTAAAACAATAATTGTCCACCTCGCATTTCAGCTGTCAGAGATTTGAGCGGTAAATGCATCAGGGCATGGCCTGCAGGCTAAGGTGTCCACTGTATGATATTAATATAGAAAAAATGTATATAAAGGAAGCTTAGAGAAAGATAGAGATATGCCGGCGACATGCTACGACACCAACATGCATTTATTTATCCTTGTCAGATAGGCTACTTTGTCTGCTATATAGAAAAAGGCTAATATTATACTTTTTTAAGGCCAATTCGTTCTTTTTCGATCTGAATATGTTTTATAAAGATAACATTAGTAGGCCTAAAACATTTTTTGTCCTCACCTCTAGTTCAACTGTCAGTCAGTTGGAGTGATGATGTGCACTGCCTTCATATCATAGGCCTGCAGTATAATAGGCTAATAGCCACCCCACCAAACCTTCACAAAAGATTCTAAACTTTATTAGGGTAATATCAAAAGTAAGTCAAGTCATTCTTTATAAGGAAAAATATGAGCAGGATATTATAAACACAACATTACAGTTGGAACTTAATTTGGCCAAAGAAAATGGCTCAGCACAATAAAACAAAACAATTGCAAACTGGTTTAAACCTTCACAACAAATGACAGCAATAGCTAATAATACTTATTTTACAAAAGGCCTACTTATAACACATCTTAAACTAAATACAGAGCATACAATTAAAAACAACTTAATTAAGCCAATGAAAATGTCTCAACAGAATGAAACAAAACACGTTTTGCATATTTAAAGAACTGGTCTAGATTATTAAATAGGCCTAGAATAATAACAATGATATACAATAAGTATAATGATAAAACATATTATTATATATAAAAATATATAAATACAAAATTCAAAAATTACATTCTACCTGAATAGCGAGATGCTCAGTAGCCTGCATTCGGGCCATTTGTGTGGTATTAAAAAGTATAATGTCAATTACATAGAATTGCATGAAATGCGATTATTAAAGGCAAAAGAAATGTCCCCTTGTGTGGGAATCCTAAAATCACTACGCTAATGCAATTAAAGATGCATGCAATGCCATATTATAAAGGGGGTTTATTCTAACGCCCCCAGCACCCCCAACTGGTGGTGGTCTCTATCGTGTTATATGTAAAAGTGACCGCTGATATTCAGCACACTACCCAGTCTGTTTTGGGTCTGAGGAGTAGAGTGATGGGTTAGCTAGCTAGATGGATGTGGTGCTGGGCTGTTCAGAACGTCAGGGACAGAAGCACACAAATCAAGTCCTGCTGTGGCCGGCCAGTCTGTCTGTCTGAACTCCAACCCGGAGCTGTGAGAAACAGAACATGAAAGGTGATGCCTTTTGGAAATGGCTGTGTTCAAATTAAAGACTGGGAGGTTTTTAAATCAATCCCTCTGCCCTCTCATTCCTGTGATGATGTATGGCTTGGGGAAAAATGATGTACTCTCGAGCAACTTCCTCGCAATTACAGGGCACAACCTCTAACCAGCCAGCTGAACTTAGAGCAGATGCTGAGACTTGGTTTGCTGTTAGCTAACGATTCTCCCTCCTCAACAACATGAAGCCTCCCAAAACATTGTTAAGCAACAACGTGTGCGTGTGCGCTTTCAAAATTCCTAATTCGAAACACATGCTAGCAACAGCTGGGCAAGTTTCTCTCACAAGGCCTTCAAAAGTCTCACTGCATTCCCAATTGAGGACACATTTTGACAATCTATCTAGGAAACTGTGGTCCAGAGTCCTAAAGAGTTGTGCCAGCTTTACCGAGGCCCTTTCACGTCAGCGTTTTCCTAGGCTGTATTTGTGCATCCCTGAGAGGGGCTAATTACAATAAATGGGGCCCCAGATGCTTCAGAGCATATACACAAATACTCTCACACACACCTCTCTCAAACAACACACACACTCATCTCTCACACATCTCTCTCACACACACACACTCCTCTCACACACCTCTCTCACACACACTCCTCTCACACGCACCTCTCTCTCACACACACACACACATACTCCTCTCACACACACCTCTCTCTCACACACACCTCTCTCTCACACACACACACACACACACACACACACACACACACACACACACACACACACACACACACACACCCACACACACTCCTCTCACACACACCTCTCTCACACACACACTCCACTCACACGCACACACCTCTCTCACATGCACACATACTCACACACACACCTTTTCAATCTAAACAAAACAGTTGTAAACATGAAGTGCCAGCGGGGAGTGGAATGCCTTAAAGGCTTAAAGGGGCTTTGGTCCTATCTGACAGCCCCTTGTGTTGGACAGTTGCTCAAGTCTTACTGCCCAGCAGCACCGCGGTGGTCCTCCCCGTTCCATACAACCCTCACAGAGGAGGGGGTTGGGATAGGGGGGTGGGAGGGTTACACTTTTTAGGTCTTGGGGGGGCACTTACTGTAGGTAAGGTTAGTGTCAGTAAGTCACCACCATGCTATGCCTGGCTCTCTGGTGTTATATTGGGAGGATTCTTCATTGGTTCAATCAACTCTATTGGGAGTGCTTCAGATGTTCCTCATACCATTTCCTATGATGTTTTACACCCAAAGAAAGGCCAGCCTCTCCTTAGTACTGTGTGGAACCCATTTCTGTCTCTACTCATGTGTGTGAGTGGTTTGTTTTAGCACATTCCACTTGGCGTCTTTAAAACAAATCTAATATAGCTGTGGAATTAATTTGGCTAATGTCATTCCAAAATGGGCCAGGACTTGGAATGTTGAGTGTGAGCTGAGGAGGGGGGAATAAGAAAAGCCAGATCATTACTCAAAGCTTGTCTGAATTATGTAAATGTTTGTGGTTTTGTTAGTTCCTGATCCCTGGCTGTTTAACACCTGCCTGTCATCATGTATATCCCTTATACTCCATCATTTCTCTTTGGAGTGTATTACACCATAGTCCTGGTCGTATTACACCATAGTCCTGGTCGTATTACATCATAGTCCTGGTCTTATTACACCATAGTCCTGGTCGTATTACATCATAGTCCTGGTCTTATTACACCATAGTCCTGGTCGTATTACATCATAGTCCTGGTCGTATTACACCGTAGTCCTGGTCGTATTACACCACAGTCCTGGTCGTATTACACCATAGTCCTGGTCGTATTACACCATAGTCCTGGTCGTATTACATCATAGTCCTGGTTGTTTTACATCATAGTCCTGGTCGTATTACATCATAGTCCTGGTCGTATTACACCATAGTCCTGGTCGTAGTACACCATAGTTCTGGTCGTATTACCACATAGTCCTGGTCGTATTACACCATAGTCCTGGTCGTATTACACCATAGTCCTGGTCATTTTACATCATAGTCCTGGTCGTATTACATCAAAGTCCTTGTCGTATTACACCATAGTCCTGGTCGTATTACATCATAGTCCTGGTCGTATTACACCATAGTCCTGGTCGTATTACATTATAGTCCTGGTTGTTTTACATCATAGTCCTGGTCGTATTACATCATAGTCCTGGTCGTATTACACCATAGTCCTGGTCATAGTACACCATAGTCCTGGTCGTATTACATCATAGTCCTGGTCGTATTACACCATAGTCCTGGTCGTATTACACCATAGTCCTGGTCGTATTACATCATAGTCCTGGCCCTATTACACCACAGTCCTGGTCGTATTACATCATAGTCCTGGTCGTATTACACCATAGTCCTGGTCGTATTACATCATAGTCCTGGTCGTTTTACATCATAGTCCTGGTCGTATTACATCATAGCCCTGGTCGTATTACATCATCGTCCTGGTCGTAGTACACCATAGTAATGGTCGTATTACATCATAGTCCTGGTCGTATTACACCATAGTCCTGGTCGTATTACACCATAGTCCTGGTCGTATTACACCATAGTCCTGGTCGTATTACACCATAGTCCTGGTCATAGTACACCATAGTCCTGGTCGTATTACACCATAGTCCTGGTCGTATTACACCATAGTCCTGGTCGTATTACACCATAGTCCTGGTCGTATTACACCATAGTCCTGGTCGTATTACATCATAGTCCTGGTCGTATTACATCATAATCCTGGTCGTATTACATCATAGTCCTGGTCATATTACACCACAGTCCTGGTCGTATTACACCATAGTCCTGGCCGTATTACACCATAGTCCTGGTCGTATTACACCATAGTCCTGGTCGTATTACATCATAATCCTGGTCGTATTACACCATAGTCCTGGTCGTATTACACCATAGTCCTGGTCGTATTACACCATAGTCCTGGTCGTATTACACCATAGTCCTGGTCGTGGTTTAAACAATACGTTTAGTGTAATTTTCTCAGTAGTAAAGGTATACAGTTGAGTGAGCATAAGGCAAATTGGATGAACATGCAGATGGGACTGCATCTGTACATGTTACATGCCATAGAAGACAGTTAATGTACATTAAAAGCAGCACACCAGCCTCCTTCATGAGTGTGCCCAATGGGCTGTGGTCTGGTCACATGGTTTCTGTCTGAATGGGGAGAAAGGAAAACCACTCCTGATGTCAAGCCAGTAATGAGCTCTGTTACCCTGTTATCACAACTCTAGAGTTTCTCCTATCGCCACCGTGCCACCACTCCCCGCGTCTGTGTGCCCGGACAACGGGCTGCCTGCCTGCCGCTCTGCACCCAGACAGACGCCGTCTTGTCCCGCATTCTTTCTCTGAAAAGGACCCTCCTGCTATCTTCTCTATGGACAGAGAGATTTGGTTACACATACAGAACTAAATAGGCTGCCATGTTTGCTTTATGAAAGCACTGTTAGGTCTACTTCTTCTTCTTCTTGACAGGGGTTGGTTGGTAGGTTGTCCGATAACCAGCTTAAATGCAGGATTTCATACCACACCATCTTCATGCACACTGTGCTCATGTAAAAAAGGTTATGAAACAAAGTGAATTGTTGGTATGTATGGCCATACTGTGTTAAACCCGTCTCTTCCTCTCCTATGTTTTTAATTAAATAGTCCTTCCTCGCTCCATACGTCCATACCCTTACGGAAAGACCACATTATTTCATGTGAAATTCCGACATTTTGCATGTGACATTTTATTTCATATGTGAAAATTGAAACCATGCGTTTTTGAAACAATTTACGTGTTGGTTGTTTCGTTTAAAAATCCAAAACTGCGGCCTCCCGAGTGGCGCAGTGGTCTAAGGCACTGCATCGCAGTGCTTGCTGCGTTATTACAGATCCTGGTTCGATACCGGGCTGTGTCGCAGCCGGCCGCGAACGGGAGACCATGAGGCGACGCACAATTGGACCAGCATCGTCCGGGTAAGGGGAAGGTTTGGCTGGCTGGGATGTCCTTGTCCCATTGCACTCTAGTGACTCCTGTGTACAGTTATCATAGTGATTCTGGAGTAACATTGAAAAATAATAATATGCCCCACCAACATTAGACAACTATACAGAAAACCCTCAAGTTGCCTAAATACGTTAATTAAATGAATGATGAGAGAATAGTCAGATTAAATAAAATAGCAGTTCCGTTGGCACTCTTTTGCTAAAGTGTAGAGATGTAATTAAAGGTAATTAATGTGTTACAGACTTTGTGGTGCAGCAAGAAGTTGTGAGTTTAAATCCCATATTGTAAAGTCAGTGCTAAGTGATCATGTAATCATATTATCATTGATGAAAGATTTGTACACTATTTTAGCTGAGCAGCGTACCACTTACTTTCATACCATTTCATTCCCTTGCAAAACACACATGTGAAATCCTACTATCACATGTGAAATAGCTGTTTTCACATGTTGAGCTGAAATGTTCACATTGAAACAAGAGACACATGTGAGGTCAGTTGTTAAGTTTAGAGTTCACATGTTAACACCATCTTCTCACAAATCGAATTTGCACATTCACATGTAAAAATCTAACTCTCACATGTGGAATTGCATTTTCACATGTGAAAAATGTGATGTGAAAATCTAATTTGCACTTTCACGTGAAAAACTTGAGATCATGTTTTCACATGTGTAGTTTCATGTTATCACGTTGCTTTTACATGTTGTCACATGTTATCACATGTTATCACATTAACTTGACATAAGATCACATGTAAAATGCATGTGGTTTTACTGTAAGGGTAGGGTCACTTTCAATTTCCAGCTCTGCTGATGAAATCCTTCCATAGTAATGGCAGGCTCAGGTTGTGTCCCAAATGGCATCCTATTCCCTTCATAGTACACTACTTTTGACCAGAGACTTATGGAACTATATACGGAATTTGGGATTCCACCTTACACAGTTTGGAGGAATAGCTGGCTGTCCACACGAGAGGGGGGCATGTGACACCAGCAGAGCAGGAATTCAACAGGAGAGGACCTGACTTAGCTCATTGAGAAGAAACAGCCAGACGCATTTGAAGATTTTATTGGCTGCCCCCTTGGTCAATCTATGATGTAATAAAGGCTGACAACATGGAAGTGTTGCAGTGTGCAGCTCTGCAGAGTGCTGTTGGCTCTGGTTCCACTCACTGGCACTGCCCTCATCCCCTCCTCTCCCCTCATCCCTCCCCACGCAGCAGGCTATGCGCTGAGCCGGAGCCGACAGGCCCTATCCCCTCAGCTGCATGGTGAACTTGGAAACATTCCTCTGGGGTAAATGATAGCAGGATTAGCATGCCCCTCAGTTTATTTTAGGGTATAGTTTTACATCTAAACAGAGGATTAGGGAAGGGAAGGAGGACAACACTCCCAGCTGTGATCACTGCCTGCGCTAAATCTGGTTCTGCACCAACCAGAGCTAAGTTGACATTCTTGCACTGTGGTGTGTTGGTTGGGATTGTGATGAGTGATGATTTCACACTCTCTGAGATGATCCCTTGTGTGTGTTTGTGGTCTCAAGTTTCAAATTCAAGCTTCGAGTTTATTTTCCATATGTCCATCACGAATACATTGGAATCCATTGGAAATCTTACCTACCACTACATGACCAAAAGTATGTGGACACCTGCTCGTCAAACATCTCATTCCAAAATCATTGCCATTAAAATGGAGTTGGTCCCCCCTTTGCTGCTATAACAGCCTCTGCTCTTCTGGGAAGGCTTTCCACTAGATGTTGGAACATTGCTGCGGGGACTTGCTTCCATTCAGCCACAAGAGCATTAGTGAGTTCGGGCACTGATGTTGAGCAATTAGGCATGGCTTGCAATCTGTGTTCTGGAAACTGGAAAGGGTCTTCCCCAAACTGTTGGCACAAAGTTGGAAGCAAAGAATCTTCTAGAATGTCAGTGTATGCTGTAGTGTTAAGATTTCCCTTCACTGGAACTAAGCCGTGAAAGCCATGAAAAACAGCCCCAGACCATTATTCCTCCTCCAACAAACTTTACAATTGGGGCAGGTAGCGTTCTCCCGACGGACAGTTCTTGTGCTGACGTTGCTTCCAGAGGCAGTTTGGAACTCGGTAGTGAGTGTTGCAACCGAGGACAGGTGATTCAGCACTCAGCGGTCCCGTTCTGTGACCTTGTGTGGCCTACCACTTTGCGGTTAAGCCGTTGTTGCTCCTAGACATTTCCACTTCACAATAACAGCACTTACAGTTGACAGGGGCAGCTCTAGCAGGGCAGGAACTGACTTGTTGGAAAGGTGGCATCCTATGACGGTGCCACGTTGAAAGTCACTGAGCTCCTCGGTAAGGCCATTCTACTGCCAATGTGTGTCTATGGAGATTGCATGGCTGTGTGCTCGATTTTATACACCTGTCTGCAACGGGTGTGGCTAAAATACCCGAATCGACAAATTTGAAGGGGTGTCCACATACTTTTGTATATATAGTGTACTCTGTCTTTGTGCAGCACTGCAGACATGGGAAGTGTGTGAACAAGGAGCTGGACCTGCGGCCGGTCCATGGTGAGTGGGGCCCATGGGGGCCCTACAGTGTCTGCTCCAGGACCTGTGGAGGAGGCACCAGGAGCACCTCCAGAGACTGCAACAACCCTGAGTAAGACTCTTATTCCTACTAGTGCAAAATGCCATGAGACTGCAACAAACCTGAATAAGAGCTTTAGGAGTCTTAGAGTAACCAGTTCAAACACAACAGGAGACTGCTTCAAGCCTGAGTAAGATTGGGTCTTAGTCTAACTAAGCCAAACTAAGTCAAAACACACCAGAAGTAGCCAAAACAATACTACACCTGAGTAAAAGTCACAAATGAAGCCTGAGTGTGTACTTGGCAAAACACATGTCAATCAAAGAGTCAAAGCCTCTGTGAATGTCAGTCATGTTTTAATCAAGTTCTTTTGCCGTAATGTTTCTTCAGGCCCAGGAACAGAGGAAAGTTCTGTGTGGGTCGAAGGATGAAGTTCCGGTCGTGCAACACTGAGCCGTGTCCCAGAGGACAAAGAGACTTCCGCGAGGAGCAGTGTTCTCAGTTCGACGGCAAGCACTTCAACATCAACGGTCTACCTCCCACCGTCCGCTGGATGCCCAAGTACAGTGGTAGTGAGTACCCTCTATTTTAAAGCGTCTTTGGGTCCTTGAAAATCACTACCGTATATAAAATTAAATGTATTATTCGTGCTAGTGCCCACTGCGCTAGCAGCTCAACCATGAGAACACCAGCATCTGTTATAGTTTGTAATGGAGGCACTACATGATAACAGCTGATAACGTTATGTGGTAACATTACACTATACTACACCTTTAGACACTTCTTGATGACCCCTCACTGATCTCAAAGAACCAGACTTAACTGGATTTAAGCCAACAGTCAGAAAGTCCACAATGCCTAAATTGAGGGCTAAATAGGGTTATTATTCAATATTTGTCTCCTTGCCCCACTCCACATCTTGTCCTGGTAATTAGACTAACTCTACTGTTTGTAGAGGCAGATTCTGTCAGTGTGTTCTTCCCTCAACGCTTTGCATAGTCAGGATAGCAACAGACGGATGAATGTACAGAGTAATCTACGCTATAGAAACGTTCAATACTACCATATGATGCTCCTGGATAGCTTCCCTCTTCTATACCTCATGCGTTGTTATAATTATTGCGATGGCTTGCTCTGCTGGACTAGTTGCCATCTGGCAAAGGAGACAGGGCTTTGGCGCAGTGTTGGTGATTTCAAAGAAGTAACCGCAAGCTGTCACAATGTTATAAAAGCGAACTGACCGAGCACAGAGGCCAACATGCTGTCAAGCAGACTGGGATATTTCCAAATAACTGATAGAAATGTTGGCATTTCAGAAAGCTAACTGCTGACCGTAGCAAAAATGTAAATAGCAATACAATTGTGTATTGTGTTGGGGGGGAGGCTTGCTAACAGTAGACTTATACTGTAAGATACTGTTGTTTTTAGTTGTTTTTATGTGTTTCACTATAATATGTCACATAAAATAGACTACTCCATAGTTTTCTTCTGTCTACTCTCTTTTCTTCCTCTGTAGTTCTAATGAAGGATCGGTGCAAGCTCTTCTGTCGGGTTACCGGGACAATGGCCTACTATCAGCTGAAGGACCGCGTCATCGACGGCACACCATGTGGCCCAGACACCTACGACATCTGCGTTCAAGGCCTCTGTCGGGTAGCTGTACTCCCTAACATCAACACTCTGTATCAAACACAGCTACCTTACACACTGATATGTTCTCTCAGATGTGACTGTCTATATCAGCATATCACTTACAATGTTGTGAAATGTTGCTGATGCTGACCTTCTGCATCAGAGTATGCGCACACACACACACACACGCACGCACGCACACACACACACACACACACACACACACACGCGCACACACACACACACACACACACACACACACACACACACACACTACTGTTCAACTTTTGGGGTCCTTGTTTTGAAAGAAAAGCACATTTGTTGTCCATTAAAATAACATCAAATTGATCAGAAATACAGTGTAGACATTGTTAATGTTGTAAATGACTATTGTAGCTGGAAACGGGTGATTTGTAATGGAATATCTACATAGGCGTACAGAGGCCCATTATCAGTGGCACGTTGTGTTAGCTAATCCAGGTTTGTCATTTTAAAAGGCTAATTGAACATTAGAAACCCTTTTGCAATTATGAAAACTGTTGTGCTGATTAAAGAAGCAATAAAACTGGCCTTCTTTAGACTAGTTGATTGTCTGGAGCATCAACATTTGTGGGTTTGATTACAGGCTCAAAATGGCCAGAAACAAAGAAGAAAGCTGTAGTTTTGTGGATGTTGGATTGAGTATAGCAACATATATTTTTAGTGCAGGTTTGTGACCACTGATAATAGAGATAGCCCTTGGTGTGACCCCCTGTCTGTTTGGTGTCTGTCTGTGTGACCCCATATCTGATTGTTGTGTGTCTGTTTGACCCCATGTCTGATTGATTTGTCTCTGTGTGTTTCCACAGCAAGCAGGCTGTGACCATGTGTTGAACTCCAAGGCGAAGAATGACAAGTGTGGAGTGTGTGGAGGGGACAACTCCTCCTGCAAAACCCTCGCTGGGACCTTCAACGACGCCGAGTATGGTAAGCCTTTCTTCTGTTTCTCAGTATTCCGAAATACTTAAGCAGGTATTGCACGCTGTTCACAACAACAATTATCTATGAACAGGTTAAATACAATACTCTTGCCATAAACTATTTGACACTTAGATACTGCAGAAATGACCAAAGACCTACGACATGACTTTTGGATGCTAGTGAAGGCAATGATTATTTTCCTTTTGCTTTGGGACAATGCTTTGCATAACGGATATCCTGGAAAAGTCTCCAAACCTGTGGAAAGCCCAGGTAAACTCGGGAAGTTGACAAACTGACCCCCTCAAACTCATGATTGGTATGATATCTCATCCCGGGCCAATGCTAATTAAATGCAATCCCTTCAAGTTTGAGCTGCAAAATAACAAAATAACATGAGCAGAAATGACCGTGGGTTTGGCTCCGGTCATGTTCACTCAATATTTGTGTTGTTCTTCGTATTTCTTTGTCTCTATCTGTCCGTTCCTCCTGCTTGTGCCTGTACCGAGGAGTCCTGGGCCAAGCATGTGACCTAGCCTCTCCCTCTCTCTCTCTCTCTCTCCCTGCTCCTTCTCCCTCTCTCCAGCCAGGCGCAGCTATCCCAGGGTGCACAGGGGTCTCTCTTGGAGGACTGTTTACATTCCGCGGTCGCTATGCGGTTGCGTTCAATTGTATGTGTGGTCAATGGTTGTTTCGGGGGCTTCGAGGGCCTGTGGAGGCGCTGTGGCTTTCTCTAAGGGGGACCTGGTATGCTGTTTACACAGTTCACCTACTCCTTGTACTTATGTACTTATGCTGTCCTCACTGGTTAGAGAGGGAATTTAACATGCTACTTAAAACCTAACAACACAGAAGAGGTATTTATGCGGCTGTTTGTTTTTAGCACTGAAGTGAATCAGTTTGAATTGACTTGTCGTGAACATCCTTCAACAATTGTTGTTTACCAACTACTTGATGTTGTTTCGCATTTAGAGCAAAGATTACTTATTTTGTTTTGGTTCATGCTGTAAGACTTTTTTCTCGTGGTACCAGAGTTACTGTAGCATATAAGGGTTATGGACCTATTACTTTGACTACATAGACAATGCACTTCCATCAACAATAGTGACCACAGAACGTAGCCTATGTGTAATGTTGCCATGGGGATCGTTTGACCGCGGAGCTTGGACTAATTCATTATTCCAATGCTCCTAGGTTGAAGTGTGTGTTGGAGTGTGTGGTTTGCCGGTCGGCTGGTCAGTGTGACCTTTACTCGTGCTGCCCCTGAGTGGCCCAGGCCGTTTTCTCTCTTCTCCATTCAGATCCTTCTCTTACCAACTCTCACTCCTCTTTCCCTCCCCCTTTTTTCTCCCCCTCTCTCCCCTCTCTTTAATCTGGTTCTCTCTTTCAACCCCTTTCCTCTCTGACTGCTCTCCTCTCCCCTCACTCCAATATGTCTTCAAGCTCTATCCTCCTAGCTCTCCCCCTCTTTTCACCTCTCCCATCTCCTGTTCTGTTTCTACTCTCTTCCTCCGTCTTCCTGTTCACCTCTTCCCTCTCTTCTACTCAGTCTCTCTTCCTCCCTCTTGCCACAACTCTTTTCTCTCCCCTCTCTCCTCTCCTCTTCCCTCTACCCATGTCGGCCTGTCATGGAACACAGAACCAGGGAAATTACAGGGCAATCGCCGGGACGGGCCGGGGAGTAATGACATATTATTTCACGGGTGGGCCTCTGTGAGTGAAATTAACCTTCTTCAGGTTATTTGAGAGCACCTCTTATTTTTACAAGTGTGACATTTTAATCACAGAGGTTAGAGCTCGCCTTCCCTTCCCATGCCAGATCACAGATCCTGAATCCTAAAGCATAGTGAAGCCATTAAGTCAAGGTGTGACTGTTCTGTTCAGTACTGGGTGCACTGGGACTGTTGTGGTTGCCCTTAGCTTTCTCACCATAAACTACATCTCTCTCTCTCTCTCTCTCTCTCTCTCTCTCTCTCTCTCTCTCTCTCTCTCTCTCTCTCTCTCTGTCTCTCTCTCTCTCTCTCTCTCTCTCTCTCTATCTCTCTCTCTCTCTCTCTCTCTCTCTCTCACTCTCTCTTGTACTCTCTCTCTTTCTGTCTCTCTGTCTCTCTCTCTCTCAATCCAGGTTACAACACAGTGGTTCGGATCCCTGCAGGAGCCACCAACATCGATATCAAACAGGTCAGCTACTCTGGGAAGCCGGAGGATGACAACTACCTCGGTGAGTGTGTGTGTGTGTGTGTGTACGTGTGTGTGTGTTCACTGTTCTGGATGTCACCTCAGTCCCTGTGCTCATGTGTGATGGTGTCACTAGTTAGCCACTGTACCTCCCATCAGGCCAACTCACTCACAGACAGTTTATGACAAATTATTTCTAACTATAAAGGCTTGTAGCGATTTTTATTGGTGCCCCTTTAATTGTGGGCACCATACGATAAGTCAATGAGATTCTCCCCCTCCTTTATCAAAGGGCAGCCATTGGTCAGAACATGGTTACCCACCAGCGATCTCAGCTGTAGGGACAAGGTGAGGAACAGGGTGAGGAAGTATGGACTAATGCCAAACCGCTGGTCATTTATAACAGTCAGAATGTGTATGGAGGAAGCATGGCGGGCGTGGGCCCATATAGTCAGGCCATAAGGGATAGCTGGGAAAGCAAACAGAGTGGCAGATTGAGAGGATGATGAATGAGTGTAGAATAGGTGTTAATTAGAGGCATGTGTAACCAGGCCTGATGAAAGTAGATAGTGGCTGGGTGAGATGGACCATGGCAATGGCTGTGTGTGTGTGTGTGGGGGGGGGGGGGGGGGCTGTGTGTTTGATATTCTTAATTTAATAAATCAACAAACTTTTGAGTGTAGTTTTTATGACGTGTGCCACATAAAAAGACATAGGTCACATTCCCCTGCTCAGACGTTGCATGCATCAACCAATGGTTGCATGCCACGTCATTGACTGTGCCTTTGGGAACCAGATTGCCATAACATATGTGGTTAGCTGATAAGTAAAATACCTATCCAGGGGTTGTAAGATCTGGCATGCTTCAGCAACGCCTGGGCAGAGGAAGCGGCAATAGCCTCATTCATTGTCGGAAGACAGATCTTTGTTAGTTACACCTGTGTGTAAGCGTAACTGGGGAGGAAGCATAGTTTGTCAACTGGAAGCACTTATAAAGTATGGATCTGTTCAAATCTTTTTTATTTGAACAATTATTTCTCACTGATTTGAAAAACCGATCGCAAGCAATGATTATTGGCGTTTCTAACACAGCGTCGGAATTGTAGTTCACATGGCCAGCCGTGAGCAAAGCTAATCGCTGAAAAGGTTTTTTTGAGCCACTGGAGACCTAATCACACACATTGTTTCAACATGGACTCTTTCACATTGTAATTACTGCATATTTCTCAGAACCATAATTATTGTGTGTGTGTGTGTGTGTGTGTGTTGAAGGGGATAACTCGTTGGTGTTTGGTTGTTAGTGTGTATACGAGGGTTGGTTCAGCATGTGTGCGTTTGTCTTTTGAGTTTGTGCTTTCATGCACTTGTTTGGATTTGGAGGCTACGTTGTTAGCATTGTAATGTCAGTCCGTAAGGAGAGTCACGCAGTCTAGCTCCAAATTACAGCAATTGGGAGCACCAATTTTTTTTACTTACCCCCATGCAACAATGGCATTGCAGAACATTATCGGTTTGAAGTCAATGAATGTTTATACTACTTTCCCCCTCTAAATATTTTCCAAACCTGAAACCCACAAGACTCAAAGAGTAAATTGCAAAGAAAGCAAATGTGTTGAGGCTATATTTTCTATTTATATATATTATTATTTTTGTTTCCTTTCAGCTTTATCTGACAGCCATTCTAACTTTCTTCTGAATGGAAACTTTGTGGTGGCCATGTTCAAAAGGGAAATCCCCTTCAAGGGAACTGTGATTGAGTACAGCGGCTCTGACACCAAAGAGGAGCGTATCAACTGCACTGAACGCATTGAGGAGGAACTCATCTTACAGGCAAGGCTGACGTCTCTCTCTCTCTCTCTTCTCTTTATTTCTCTCTTTCTCTCATTCTACTCTTTCTCTCTCTCTCTCTCTCTCTCTCTGTTCTTTGTTTCTGTCTTTCTCTCGTTCTGTTCTTCCTCTCTCCCCCCCTCATCCTCATCCTCTCCTTCTATATTGTTAAAGCTCTTTCCACTATCATTGTTGCCCTAGGTCCTGTGTGTGGGGAACCTGTACAACCCAGACGTGCGCTACTCGTTCAACATCCCCATCGAGGAGCACAGGGAACAGTTTGTGTGGGACCCCTCAGGCTCCTGGCTGGAGTGCAGCCGCATGTGTCAGGGTAAGGTCATAGTCGTCCACCCAATTACCCATGTGTCCTTGCAGCCCCTCTGCTCTGACCTGGTTGATCACATCATTAGAATATACAGTGGGGAGAACAAGTATTTGATACACTGCTGATTTTGCAGGTTTTCCCACTTACAAAGCATGTAGAAGTCTGTAATTTTAATCATAGGTACTCTTCAACTGTGAGTGGCGGAATCTAAAACAAAAATCCAGAAAATCACATTGTATGATTTTTAAGTAAATAATTAGCATTTTATTGCATGACATAAGTATTTGATACATCAGAAAAGCAGAACTTAATATTTGGTACAGAAACCTTTGTTTGCAATTACAGAGATCATACGTTTCCTTTAGTTCTTGACCAGGTTTGCACACACTGCAGCAGGGATTTTGGCCCACTCCTCCATACAGCCTTTCTCCAGATTCTTCAGGTTTCGGGGCTGTCGCTTGGCAATACGGACTTTCAGCTTCCTCCAAAGATTTTCTATTGGGTTCAGGTCTGGAGACTGGCTAGGCCACTCCAGGACCTTGAGATGCTTCTTACGGAGCCACTCCTTGGTTGCCCTGGCTGTGTGTTTTGGGTCGTTGTCATGCTGGAAGACCCAGCCACGACCCATCTTCAATGATCTTACTAAGGGAAGGAGGTTGTTGGCCAAGATCTCGCGATACATGGCCCCATCCATCCTCCCCTCAATACGGTGCAGTGTCCTGTCCCCTTTGCAGAAAAGCATCCCCAAAGAATGATGTTTCCACCTCCATACTTCACGGTTGGGATGGTGTTCTTGGGGTTGTACTCATCCTTCTTCTTCCTCCAAACACGGCGAGTGGAGTTTAGACCAAAAAGCTCTATTTTTGTCTCATCAGACCACATGACCTTCTCCCATTCCTCCTCTGGATCATCCAGATGGTCATTGGCAAACTTCAGACGGGCCTGGACATGCGATGGCTTGAGCAGGGGGACCTTGCGTGCGCTGCAGGATTTTAATCCATGACGGCGTAGTGTGTTACTAATGGTTTTCTTTGAGACTGTGGTCCCAGCTCTCTTCTGGTCATTGACCAGGTCCTGCCGTGTAGTTCTGGCCTGATCCCTCACCTTCCTCATGATCATTGATGCCCCACGAGGTGAGATCTTGCATGGTGCCCCAGACCGAGGGAGATTGACCGTCATCTTGAACTTCTTCCATTTTCTAATAATTGCGCCAACAGTTGTTGCCTTCTCACCAAGCTGCTTGCCTATTGTCCTGTAGCCCATCCCAGCCTTGTGCAGTTCTACAATTTTATCCCTGATGTCCTTACACAGCTCTCTGGTCTTGGCCATTGTGGAGAGGTTGGAGTCTGTTTGATTGAGTGTGTGGACAGGTGTCTTTTATACAGGTAACGAGTTCAAACAGGTGCAGTTAATACAGGTAATGAGTAGAGAACAGGAGGGCTTCTTAAAGGAAAACTAACAGGTCTGTGAGAGCCGGAATTCTTACTGGTTGGTAGGTGATCAAATACTTATGTCATGCAATAAAATGCAAATTAATTATTTAAAAATCATACAATGTGATTTTCTGGATTTTTGATTCCGTCTCTCACAGTTGAAGAGTACCTATGATAAAAATTACAGACCTCTACATGCTTTGTAAGTAGGAAAACCTGCAAAATCGGCAGTGTATCAAATACTTGTTCTCCCCACTGTATATTGTTATGTTGTATTTTGTTTAATTATTTTCTCGCTGCTCCTCTTATAGACGTTATACTGCTCTCCCCCACCCAACAGACACTTACCTTGCCCCTACTCCCCAATGGACATTTATCATTGCTACAGTGGTAAATGTGTAGACACTGAGTGTACAAAACATTAAGAGCGCCTTCCTAATATGTGACCGACTGGCTCGATTCGGTCTTATGTAGCAACATTTGAAATTGTGTTTTTTACATTGGATAAAAGTAAAGACTCAGAGGATAGAAAATGGTATATCATACTCTACAGTTGAGGAAAAAGAGAAAAGTAATTCTGCTTTGAAAGTTGATCAACTTTGGAGAAAATGGCCCTTGAATGTTTTGGTAAATCTACTGGAGAGATATTTATCTACACCCATTCAGCATCGTTCGCACCCTCTTAAGCCTTAGCCCCACCCATCTCTTTAAGGATTCACATGTGAGGCCATGTACTAAACAACCAAAGGTTCCAAGACTAAAGGCTGGTTTATACAGTACTACGGGTGGGTTCGTACATTTAATCTGGAGTGCCAGTGCGCTCTGGGCGTTCGTAAACTCAGATCGTTGTCATATTGTCCATTCATAAATTCAGAGCGTTTCGCTCTTGGAGCATTCAGAGCGCACACTGGATGCTTTCTTACACTGGGTAACACATTTTGCTCTAAAATGCCTTGGTAATCCTCTGATTTCATGATTCCTTTAATACGTTCAAGGCCTCCAGTACCAGAGGCAGCAAAGCAGCCCCACAACATTGCTTGGCCAAGATCAGTCGCGCCTTTTTATGTCTTTCTTTCAGCAGTGGGGTCCTCCTTGGCCTTCGCCCATAAAGCCCTTCTTGGTTTAGTGTGCGGCGTATGGTACGGGTTGAAACCATCACTCCAGATTGCTCCAGGTCAGCCTTAAGCTCTTTGGATGTTTTACGTGGTGTTTTTTCCACAGTTCGCACCAACCTTCGAAGACTTCTCTCAACGATTTTCCTCTTTCCACCACGTCCCGGGAGGTTCTTCACAGTTCCATGAGTAGCAAACTTCTTAATAACATTGCGAACTGTTGAAACAGGGATGCCAAGGTCTTTGGAGATGGCTTTGTACCGTTTAGAATACTTGTGTTTGGTGATAATAGCATTTCTGATGCTCTCAGACAGCTCTCTTGTCTTCACCATTGTGAAAAGGGAACAGAGATGGCCTTTTTAAGCATGAAAGCCATCATTCTTTGGTTAATTCAAGTCATATGAGCACTGACAATGTATCACAGGTGAGTCTAATTTCTAATTTACCACAGGTGAGTCTAATCTAGTTATTTTTTTCAAACTGATTTGTATTCCTCAAAAGGCTGCCAATAATCATGTCATGGCAATGTTTCAGTTTTTATACTTTTTCCTCCTATTTATTTTTTAATTGTTAATGTTTTATCCAGTGCTGCTCTGTATCAAACACGTGAGCGTATAAAGACCAAAGCTGTTTCACTACACACTTTTTTTCAGGAGATATTGTACATGATGTACTTAAAGGTCTGGGGTGCCAATAATGTTGACCATAACAGTACACCTAGTTACCTGCACTGTTGGAGCTCGGCGCATAAGAGTTTCACCGTACGCTGTGATTACATCTGCGACCCTGTGCATGTGACTAATAAACTCAACCAATCTAATCTCGGCGGCCTGCGGGCCAAGAACATGATTTTTGTTCTTGGACATAAAAGACTGTAAAATAACCAGGAAATGAGCTCAAAGGGATTTTAATTCAGGAAATCTGTTCCAAAGTATTCCCACGCATAAATAGTGAGGCACATGTGATCGTATCCCATGTTATCAAGGTTTGAAATTATTCTGTTTTTGTCAAATACTATGTGTTCGGCATTCTTGAGGTCAATTTGCAGTGTACAAATTATTTATAACTATGTTCCGGCCCCCTGACCATCCACTCAAAGAAATATCTGGCCACGGCTGAATGTAATTGGGGACTCCTGCAGTACACCTTCCACACCCTGAGCCTAGAAGCAGGGCTGATACTTTCTTTGTCTCAGAGCATACAGCATCATTAGCAGGATCCAGTTGAAACTGTTTGATCCCAGCCACCCTAAGACCATTTGGACTGGGAACCAATAGCAGGGAGTTGATAAAAAATGTTTTTAAGTTCGATCCTTTAGCCCAATGGTCACCAACCTTTTCTGAGTCAAGATCACTTTCTGAGTCAAAATGCAAACCGAGATCTACCCCTCTGATTTTTTTTTAACATTACTTAAAAAACGTAAGCCAATGCAAAAAAACAATACTGTAGCAATGAGGTTTGTGAAGTAAACTATAGACCCAATACATTATCACCTCATATTGAGTTGCCCTGCCAATGCATTGTTGTTTGGGCCATTAAAAAAAATATACATTTCAGAATTTGAATTAGGCTTTACTGGTAATAGATCCGTTGTTGTATTTTTTGCAAGGCACAGCTAAGTGAGCGTACATTTCAATAATTTGCTTCTTTCTTTTTTTTTTTTACTGGGCTGATGGTGCCTGCATTTGATGGTCAGTCTCACATCCCTCCGCTCTCCCTTTCCTCCACTGTCACTGACCAAAAAGGGACACTGTCTTCCAGCTGATGGCAAAACTCGAGTCGCACCGCATTATTTCTGCCTCATGCATAAATTCATGTTGTCACTCCTATGAACAGAAAAAGTGAAATATTCCTTGATATTAAAAAAGTGTTGAATACAAAGTTTTGGCAGTGCTGAGTAAGAATTTAAACATGAACTCACTCATACAAACAGCATCTCTTTGCTGTATTCGTTGACAGTCTCTCTCTAGTCAGGGTTTTAAACGTTTGAAATCTCACAGTATCAACTTTGCTGTAGCTTTCTTTTATGCCTGCTATGTTACTGCAGACACTTTCATCTGAGCCATCTGATTGGCCAGCGGTGGCCTATAGTGCACCTGGAAGGGCCCGCCGTGAAGGCAGAGTTTGTACCTTCAGACACTTGAAATGGTTCAAAATGGCAACAGTTCGCCTATCAGGCATGCAGGGCAGCTGAATCGGGTGTACCGACCGCCAACAGCCCGAGACTAATAAAATAAATAGGAACACAAGGCTTTATCATTGGGTTTTTTACAGACATTTTTGGCGATCAACTAGGAATGCCTTGGTGACCACTGCTTTAGCCAGATGGGGTCTAATTCAAACCTTGCCTGTGTGTGTGTGTGTGTGTGTGTGTGTGTGTGTATGTAGGTGAGCGACGGCGCAAGGCAGCGTGTGTGAGGAAGAGTGACCACCTGGGCGTTTCCGACCAGCGTTGTGAGCATCTACCCCGTCCCAACGCTGGCACTGAGCCATGTAACACTGACTGTGAACTCAGGTAGATACACACACACACACACACACACACACACACACACACACACACTCTCACTGTATATCTGTTAAACATAAACTAACCCATATAGCCTGTTTGTAGGTGGTACGTAGCAGGGAAGAGTGAGTGTTCTGCTAAGTGTGGTCCTGGCTACCGGACCCTGGACATGCAGTGTATGAGGTACAGCTTGCTGAAGAGGCAGAGTGAGAATGTGGAGGGGAGGGCCTGTTCTGACCTAGCCAAACCCCCGGCCAGAGAGGCCTGCCACGGCGACTGTCTGCTCAAGAGCTGGCAGTACAGCGCCTGGTCACAGGTCAGTGGAAACAACAGTCAAAAGACACACATCGTCTAAGTGAAAGATGATTATAATACTTGTTTTCTTTATGTGATGCTATTGCACATTGTCTTCTCATGCATGACTTTTGCTTCCATGTTACTCTAAGTGAACATGATATAGACTCAAGGTTAAAGTGGGTATTTTATACGTTCGGTGCAGTGCTTTTGTTAGGCTCTAGTTCTGATTCTAATGTGTTGTGACGTGTGCAGTGTTCTAAGACATGTGGCCGTGGGGCTCGTACCAGGGACTCTTACTGTATGAACAACCTGGGGAGGAGACTAGTGGACAGGGAGTGCAGTGACTACCAGAGACTGGTCACCGAGAGCTGCAATGACCAGGCCTGCCCTGGCTGGTCAGCCAGCGAGTGGAGTGAGGTACAGGACACAAACACACACACACACACACACACACACACACACACACACACACACACACACACACACACACACACACACACACACACACACACAAACGCTTCTGTAAACACACATTATATAAACATTCCTACAGACAAAATAACACACATAAATACTGTACATACACCCTTTATAAACTGTATGCGTATCAATGTAAACACCCACATGTACACACACACTTTGAGGATAGCATTTTACACACACACAATCACCCTCCCTCTCCCCCACAAACCCTCCCCCTTCATACACACAAACACTTCTGTATACTTTACTCAACCTGATCTCATAGTTTCACTTTAGAATTTGCCGTAATTTGATTAACGTGTTTTTTTTTTACCCATAAATTCTGTGTGGTTACAGGGTTAAAACAGAAAGAACTCAAAAGGTTAAGCTTCGTGAGTTTGAGCTCAGTGCTGTGCATTCATGTTTTTGTTTTTGGTGAGCGCAGACGAAGGAGTATATCGACGTCCTCAGGACCTTTTAAAACGTCCAAAATGGACGGCTCTTTGTTGTGACCAACTTGACTTTATTAATCTTCCTCCTACACCCCGTCTTAACCTCTGTGTCCGCTCCCAGTGCTTGGTGACGTGTGGGAAGGGGATGAGGCACAGGCAGGTGTCCTGTAGCATGGGGGTTGGAGAGGAGAAGCTGAGCGAACACTTCTGTGACCCAAACGCTAAGCCTTCAGCTGTGGGGAGCTGTGAGCTGCCGGAGTGTGCCTCCTGGCAGGTCGGAGTCTGGGGACCGGTGAGTCCAGATGGGTGTGTGTGTGTGTGTGTGTGTGTGTGTGTGTGTGTGTGTGTGTGTGTGTGTGTGTGTGTGTGTGTGTGTGTGTGTGTGTGTGTGTGTGTGTTTGAATCTTATTGTGTACATAGGAGTATATGTGAAATTATGAATGTTGGAGTATTTAACATTCTAGTGTGTGTTGTTTATGTGTCTGGCTGCACATACATTACAGTCGTGGGCAAAAGCTTTGCGAATGACACAAGTATTGGTCTCCACAAAGTTTACTGCTTCAGTGTTCTTAGATCTTTATGTCAGTAGTTACTATGGTACACTGAAGTATAATTACAAGTATTCCATAAGTATCAAAGGCTTTCATTGACAATGACATTCAGTTCATGCAAAGAGTCAATATTTGCAGTGTTGACCCTTCTTTTTCAAGACCTCTGCAATCCGTCCTGGCATGCTGTTCGTTAACTTCTGGGCCACATCCTGACTGATGGCAGGCCATTCTTGAATAATCAATGCTTGGAGTTTGTCAGAAGTTGTTGTGGGTTTTTGTTTGTTCACCCGCCTCTTGAAGATCGACCAAGTTCTCAATGGGATTAAGGTCTGGGGAGTTTCCTGGCCATGGACCCAAAATGTCGATGTTTTGTTCCCCGAGCCACTTAGTTATCACTTTTACCTTATGACAAGGTGCTCCATCATGCTGGAAAAGGCATTGGTCGTCACCAAACTGTTCTTGGATGGTTGGGAGAAGTTGCTCTCGGAGGATGTGTTGGTACCATTCTTTATTCATGGCTGTTTTCTTAGGCAGAATTGTGAGTGAGCCCACTCCCTTGGCTGACAAGCAACCCCACACATGAATGGTCTGAGGATGCTTTACTGTTGGCATGACACAGGACTGATGGTAGCGCTCACCTTGTCTTCTCCGGACAAGGTGTTTTCCGGATGGCGCAAACAATCGGAAAGGGGATTCATCAGAGAAAATGACTCAACCCCAGTCCTCAGCAGTCCAATCCCTGTACCTTTTGCAGAATATCAGTCTGTCCCTGATGTTTTTCCTGGAGAGAAGTGGCTTCTTTGCTGCCCTTCTTGACACCAGGCCATCCTCCAAAAGTCGGTTTTAAAGCTTCCAGTATGTTATTCTGACTCAATTAGCATGACAGAGTGATCTCCAGCCTTGTCTTCGTCAACATGGCAGCTGGTCCTTTTGTGGCAGGTCTGAAATGCAGTGGAAATGTTTTTTGAGATTAAGTTCATTTTCATGGCAAAGAGGGACTGTGCAATTAATTGCAATTAATCTGATCACTCTTCATGACATTCTGGAGTATATGCAAATTGCCAGCATCAACACTGAGGCAGCAAACTTTGTGGAGACCAATACTTGTGTCATTCTCAAAACCTTTGGCCACGACTGTATATCCCCTTCTTTCCCAGTGTGTGTCGGTGGTGTTTGTCTGTGTGATTTACTCCGACAGGATATGAGGGCAGAGTGAAAGCTCTAGGAAGGAAATGGCAGATCAAGTCAGAGCGCACTGCTCCATAAATCACCAGGCTATTAGGTTTCCCCACTGCCTTAGAAGGAGCCACACACACACACACACTCACGCACACCTTGTGAGTCTGCTAGTCCAATACTCTGAGTCTATACGCTGGAGGTTTTCACGAGTCAAAGAAGTTGGACCCGGACCCGAACGGACCCAAGGGCAATCAGACCCGACCCAAATGGACCCAATCATAACAAAAAAAAAATGGGGACCTGAACCCGAATGGACCTGAGGATAACTCTACCTAGACCTGACCTGGGTCCGGCCAAGTTGCTCTTCTGATTAACAAATAGGTCTTTATATGTTGGCTAAGTCTTCTATAAGTTAATACATTTTTTATTTTTTTTAATCCAGCAACCTTTCGGTTACGGGCCCAATGCTCTAACCACTCGGCTACCTGCCACCTTATTAGTGTAAAATAAATATGCTATAGTCTGTGCAGAGCTGTGGTCGGGTCCATTCAGATCCACTTAGCATAGTGGACCCGAGACCTGATGACAGTCAAACAGGACCATTACATGAATAAATGAATTCATGAATGAGCAAATGAATGAATGTCTTTAACCGTTCATTGACTCAACTGAACAAGTTGGCGGGCAGAGCTGGTATATACAGTATCTGTCTATTAATGCCTACGTAATCATAAGCTACTACCCAAATAAACCTAGCCTGCAGCACTTCCTCCCTACACACACACACACACACACACACACACACACACACACACACACACACACACACACACACACACACACACACACACACACAACCCCCTTATCTGGGCGTCTGGGGAGGTATTTGGCTTAAACTACACTGAGTTAGACTGGGCTTAGCTGGGCTAGACCCTTTGTGAGTTAAAGTAATCACTGATCTGCCAGCCAAGGTTTTACTGTCAATCCTTTTGGAGCCTCATATCGTCGTCTGACCCAGTGTGTCTCTCTCCTGTGTGTTGCAGTGTGCGGTGACGTGTGGCCATGGTTACCAGATGCGGGCTGTGAGATGTGTGTCAGGGGCGTATGGGGACACAGTGGATGACAGGGAGTGTAATGCTGCGTCCAGACCCAGGGACAGCCAGGACTGTGAGGTGGCACTGTGTCCCTGGGCCTCTCCTCAACACAGCACCGTCCGCCCTGACACGTCTGGTCAGCTCTTCACACAGTGGAGATACGGCTCCTGGACCACGGTGAGCATAGCAACGGCTCACACACACTCACCCTTATAACGGCTAATACACACTCACCCTTATATAGACTAATACACACTCACCCTTATATAGACTAATACACACTCACCCTTATATAGACTAATACACAATCACCCTTATATAGACTAATACACACTCACCCTTATAACGGCTAATACACACTCACCCTTATAATGGCTAATACACACTCACCCTTATATAGACTAATACACACTCACCCTTATATAGACTAATACACACTCACCCTTATAACGGCTAATACACACTCACCCTTATAACGGCTAATACACACTCACCCTTATAATGGCTAATACACACTCACCCTTATATAGACTAATACACACTCACCCTTATATGGACTAATACACACTCACCCTTATATAGACTAATACACACTCACCCTTATATAGACTAATACACACTCACCCTTATATAGGCTAATACACACTCACCCTTATATAGACTAATACACACTCACCCTTATATAGGCTAATACACACTCACCCTTATATAGACTAATACACACTCACCCTTATATGGACTAATACACACTCACCCTTATATAGACTAATACACAATCACCCTTATATAGACTAATACACACTCACCCTTATAACGGCTAATACACACTCACCCTTATAATGGCTAATACACACTCACCCTTATAATGGCTAATACACACTCACCCTTATATAGACTAATACACACTCACCCTTATATGGACTAATACACACTCACCCTTATATGGACTAATACACACTCACCCTTATATAGACTAATACACACTCACCCTTATATAGGCTAATACACACTCACATACAGTAGCTCACTCTGCCTCACCATCACTACCCCTCACGACTCGTACACTGGTTTATAGAATGCAGCACTCCCCTTCTTCACACTCCCTCACCCTGGTCTCAGCAGTCTCAGTCAGCCTTGTTAAGGTCTAGGCTGAGAGGCTTCTGTCTGTCTGTAATGCTTTGCATTGTTTTCCAGTGAAAATGAAAAACAGATCTCTGTCTAAACACCAGGCTTGGGTTTCAAACATGAATCTCAGACTAAGTATTGTCTGACAGAGAGGCTGTGAGATCGCATGTCTAAGAGGAGGCAACGCAAGTGTGGTCCCTCAGAAAAAAACACACATACATTCCCCTCTGAAGCGATACTGTCATCCTCTCTTGTCATGGAAACACTGAACCATGCGTGAGAGCACCAGCTGTTCCGGACGACTGTGTGATCTCGCTCTCCATAGCTGATGTGAGTAAGACCATTAACATTCACAAGGCCGCAGGGTCAGGATGCGTACTCGGAGCTTGCACTGACCAGCTGGCAAGTTCTACATGTTTCAATCAGACCACCATAGTCCCTGTCCCTAAGAACTCCAAGGTAACCTACCTAAATGACTACGTGAGAATGCTGTTCATGGACTACAGCTCAGCGTTCAACACCATAGTGCCCTCCAAGCTCATGATTAAGCTAAGGACCCTGAACCCTGAACCCTGATCACCTCCCTCTGCCACTGGATCCTGGACTTCCTGACGGGATGCCCTCAGGGTGTGAGGGTATGCAACAACACATCCGCCACACTGACCCTCAAAACGGGGTCCATCAGGGGTGCGTGCTTAGTCCCCTCCTGTACTCGCTGTTCACCCACGACTGCGTGGCCACCCATAACTCCAACACTATTATCAAGTTTGCTGACGACACGACAGTGGTAGGCCTAAATCATCGACAACGATGAGACAGCCTATAGAGAGGAGGTCAGAGACCTGGCAGTGTGATGCCCAGACAACAACCTATCCCTCAACATCAGAAAGACAAATGAGCTGATCGTTGACTACAGGAAACAAAGGGTAGAGCACGCCCCAATCCAAATCGACAGGGCTGTAGTGGAGCAGGTGTCCACATTACTAAGGACCTATCATGGTTAATACACACCAACACAGCCGTGAAGAGGGCACGACAAGTCCTCTTCCCCCTCAGGAGGCTGAAAATATTTGGCATGGGTCCTCAGATCCTCAAAAAAGTTCACCAATGGGAGCATCTTGACTGGCTGAATCACCGCTTGGTATGGCAACTGCTTGGCATACGACCACAAAGCGCAACAGAGTGTAGTGCGTTTTGCTCAGTACATCACTGGGGCCGAGCCCCCTGCCATCCAGGACCTCCATACCATCATTGGGGCCAAGCTCCCTGACATCCAGGACCTCTATACCAGGCGGTGTCAGAGGAAGGCCCTAAAAATGTACTCCAGCCACCCAAGTCATAGACTGTTTCTCTCTGCTACCGCATGGTAAGTGGTACCGATGCACCAAGTCTGGAACCAACAGGACCCTGAACAGCTTCTACCCCCCAAGCCATAAGACTGCCAAATAATTAGTCCATGTAGCATTGTCCCTTTTTGTGACTCATCACATACGCTGCTGCTACTGTTTACTATGTGTCACTTTATTCCTAGTTATATGTACATACAGTATTCAGACCCCTTGACTTTTTCCACCTTTTGTTACGTCACAGTTTTATTATAAAATGTATTAAATAAATAATCATCAGCAATCTACACACAATACTCATAATGACAAAGTGAAAACAGGTTTTTGCAAATGTATTAAAAATAAAAACAGTATTCAGACCGAAATTGAGCTCAGGTGCATCCTGTTTCCATTGATCATCCTTGAGATGTTTTTACAACTTGAGTCCACCTGTGGTAAATTCAACTCATTGGACATGATTTGGAAAGGCACTCAACTCTATATAAAGTCCCACAGTTGACAGTGCATGTCAGAGCGAAAACCAAGCCATGAGGTCTAAGTAATTGTCCCTAGAGCTCCGAGACAGTATTGTGTCGAGGCACAGATCTGGGGAAGGGTACCAAAACATTTCTGCAGCATTGAAGGTCCCCAAGAACACAGTGGCCTCCATCATTCTTAAATGGAAGAAGTTTGAAACCACCAAGACTCTTCCTAGAGCCGGCCGCCCGGCCAAACTGAGCAATCGGGGATGAAGGACCTTGGTCAGAGTGGTGACCAAGAACCCGATGGTCACTCTGACAGAGCTCTAGAGTTCCTCTTTGGAGATGGGAGAACCTTCCAGAAGGACAACCATCTCTGGAGCACTCCACCAATCAGGCCTTTATGGTAGAGTGGCCAGACAGAAGCCACTCCTCAGTAAAAGGCACGACAGCCCACTTGGAGTTTGCCAAAAGGTACTTAAAGACTCTCACACCATGAGAAACAAGATTCTCTGGTCTGATGAAACCAAGATTGAACACTTTGGCCTGAATGCCAAGTGTTAATACATTTTATAATAAGGCTGTAACGTAACAAAATGTGGAAAAAGTCAAGGGGTCTGAATACTTTCCGAAGGCACTGTAAATACCTCAATTACTGTGTACTCCTGCACATAGACTCTGTACTGGTACTCCTTATATATAGCCAAGTTATCGTTGCTCATTGTGTATCCATTATCACTTTTGTTATTACGTGTTTTTCCTTTCTCTCTGCATTGTTGGGAAGGGCCCGTAAGTAAGCATTTCACTGTTGATTTGTGCTATTAGATATTTACAGTAGAAGGGAGAAAGTTTGACACAATGCCTTTACTATAAGTCTGGTCTTACATTTTTGTGTGTTCCTCTGTGTGCCTGTCTCAGTGCTCTGTCTCCTGTGGGAAAGGGAAGCGTGCCCGCTACGTCAGCTGTCGGGATGCCCAGGGTGGAGTGGCAGACGAGTCCTACTGTGCCCAGCTGCCCCGGCCCCCAGAATCCTCAGCCTGCTTCAGCCCGTGTGGCCAGTGGCGCTCCTGGGAGTGGTCTTCTGTATGTTATAGTTATAATTTTTTCAACTCTATTAGTACAAATATATGTGAACAGCTATTTTGTAGTAAAGTTGAATTTACTACTGAAATAATGCATCACTTATGAAAAGCTTTTTTGTCTGATGGTTTGATCTTCTCTTTGTGCAGTGTTCAGTGACGTGTGGTGTGGGTCGGGCCACCAGGCAGGTGGTGTGCAGTAACTACCACCATCAGGTGGACGAGTCCTTCTGCAATCAGGACGAGAGGCCCATCAAAGAGCAGGAGTGTACCGCCGCCCCCTGCCCCTCCGTGTTCCGCCAGAGGCCCAACGACCAGCCCTACAGCCCCCATGACCCCGCCAGCCACCCGGGACACAGCAGCTGGAACGTCCCCTCTGCAGATAACCAGTGGAGGACGGGACCCTGGGGAGGAGTATGTACAGAATCATAGGACCATGTCACTTGACCAGGACCAGGGGAGAGAATCTTTCCTGGTCGGGTCACAAGGTCAAGAAAAACCCCTGGCACTTCGATACCATCTCCATTCACTGCTCTGTCTCACTTAATTGTCTAACCGCGTGCTGCTGTATCTCACATAGAGATCTCTTACTGAGACAGCAAGGGTGTGATGTGTCTCTGTAATTGGTTGCAGAAAGTACCTGCTGCCTAGTTCAAGGCTGTTCTATGTGTCACGTTATCCATCCAAGACTGATGTTTTCCATCTATGTGTGGACCGAGTGTACTGTAACTCCACAGCTGGCTTTAGTTTAGATTTCAGCTGGTCAAAGTTGTGTGTATGTGTGTTTGTCTGTTTTCTTCTGTAACACACACTCTGTGCCCATCCTTAGTGCTCCAGTACGTGTGCGGGAGGCTTCCAGAGGAGGGTGGTGGTGTGTCAGGATGCGGAGGGCCGCAGCACCAGCCACTGTGACGAGAGGGTCAAACCTGCCGAGTCCAAGAACTGCGACTCAGGACCCTGCCCTCTGTGGAACTACAGCATCTGGGGAGAGGTGAGCACACAAGCAGTACAAGGACTATGTACATCCGTATCCCTTTCCTGCAGTCAAATGACCTAGTGGCCCCATGGGTGGAATGTTATTAATATTTTTCATAATTTCATACTTAATTTTTATTTATTTTTTACACTGACAATACGGTGTTTCTATGTCAAACGGTTTTGTTTTATTTCAGCCTTCTGTGATGTATATAAAGTGTAATATTGGGATGCAAACTCAAAATGTAATACATTTCAACTCTATATCTGACATGGTACAGGTGTCTTCTTCTTTTTAAGCCCATAACCATGTGTGTGAGGTGTATACTTCTGTTTCAAAGTAGATTTGTTTAAGACTACCAAGAAACACCCTGTGTGTCTCTGATTTAGCCCACTGCAGATCTGCTTCTGTTAAACTGCGCTACCACAATACTGTACACTACTAAACTACAGATACCAATTTCAGACTCCTGGGCATGCATCTCAATAGTCTAAAGTGGCTTCCTGTCCTCTACACCTCTTCATAATCTAATCCTTCCCTGAAAGAAGAACTATTGACATACTGTGCTTAGTAGCCTGCCTTTAACTCTATAGTCTTGCTGAATACTAAGTGACCCCTTCTTCCCTTGTCCCTTCTCAGTGCACCCAGACGTGTGGCGGAGGCAGGAGGACGCGCCAGGTAGTATGCCAACGGCCCAACGGTCAAAGACTCAACGACCACAACTGTGACATCCTGGACAAGCCTCCCGACATGGAGCAGTGCAACCTGCACCTGTGCCCGGGCAGCGCATCTTGGCACCGCCGACCATGGAAGCCGGTACGATAGTATTTCCTCTTCCCTAACTCCTCCTTGACTTCCTCCTTCACTGTGGCGCGTCACCGTGAGTAGACATGGGGGTGTGCTTAAATTACAGGGAGTTAGGCCATCCGCTAGCAGCTAGTGACTAGCAGCTAGAGGCTAGCGGCTAGCTTACTGTGTTTTAGGAGTTGTGTAGGAGAGTCAATGGAGTGCTAGCATCAGCGCTAGGCTACGCTAGACCTAGCCCACCCACACTGGGCCCTGCAGTGGCATGGTGCTGATTAGAAAAAACAGAGAGGGAGAACACACACAGAATGCTGCTCCAAATTGGGACACATGGTTCCCATTTGGAACTTAGGCTCCAAATTAAAACTATGTTTTCCAACAATGCCATATATTTGTATAGGCGAATGAATAACTCAAAATATATTTATTTCATATGTGAAGCGTGAAGTACGTTTTTTTTGTGATTGCTGTCTCACCCTGTAACCGAAGTACACAAGTGTATATTTGTGTATAAGAGTTTTTAATATTATTACTTTATCAAACAGCAACAAATGACTGTTACTGTATTTTGTGTATGTGTCTTTGTACAGTATGATTACATCTTTTGTGGTTGTGTTTCATAACTGAATATGTTTAATATTTCTACTGGTGCTTTTCGGTCTGATCTTTTAAGTCGTATGAACAATGACAGTTTGTACAGAGGAACATATTTTTGTTTTGTTCGTATTTTATAGTTATGAAAATAGTTTTTTTTTTTTTTTACTCAGAAATTAAGGGTGAAATGCAGTTTCAAAATAGTGTCATCTCTCTTAGAATGTTATACTTAAGATGTTTTCGCAGTTCTACCATCCCTGTGTTAGCCCTCATGTAGTAAGGTGTGCACCCAAAGTTTTAACTCATTAACTGCCAATGAATTATAAACAACAAAATTAAAAACATGAACTATAGGACAATATAGATACTCTAGATATAAAAACTTTATTTTAGGGTTACATTTTAATTGGCAGATATTTGAAATGCTTAAACAAATACTATTACTGAAATAGGAAAAAAGCTTTAATGCCAATGGAAGGCAAATATCAGGTGCGTATAGTCTGTATGTTAACTAGTACAGTAGCTACAACGGCCAGGCACTCGCTTTCTCCACTTCTGGTATCACAAAACTGAACATAGTACAGGGATCACTGGTTCAGCAAAACACTCAACCTCACCTCAGAATATACTCTCACCGTCACCAGTACACGTGTTGTACATGTCCTGTCTTCTCGTAAGTGTGTTAATTGATCACAGTGGCACAAACGATTTGAACGTTTGCCTTGAATGATAAGCACTTTGTCTCTACTGTAAAACTACACTCAAGTAATGGAGAAATTTACATAAAAATGCTGTTTACAGTTGGGTTTCTATAGAAACACCAGTCAGACATTTTGATGTCAGAAAATGTGTCGTTTTGTCTTTACCTGTGATTAGTTGGCTGTAGGGGCTCTTAACAGATTAACATAGCAGTAGGTTAGCCGATATGTTCAGTACGAGAGTCACTATAAAGTTGTATTGTTGAACTTATTCACAGGTCATATAGCTGATGCATTTATCTATTTTATATTACTGCAGTATCAAAATAAATGCAGTCTTATGGTGAACAAACATCGGACAATGCAATCCAGTTTTTAAAACTCTACAATTTTATTGTAGATGAACTTCCTGTAGATATGGCTTTTACTGTAGATGTGACTTTCATCTTAAATTCAGATAGCTCAAACTAACTGAATTGTCATCTGCAAATCTCGTACCAACTGAAGCACACAAATACCTCTCTCATGATACTGTAGTCATTTGTTGCCATTTCACTTTTTCTGGGGCCAGTTTTTATATTTCTGAAGGATTTTTCAAATGAAACGTATTTATTTGTTTACAATAGTTTATTCATTGTTGCAGCTTCAATGTTTTATTTGTTTCAGTTTAGATATATGTAACACTTGGGTTGAACTATCTGTCATAACCTTCGTAGTGCTGTCATGAACCTGACCTGGCATTCGATAATTGCTCCATTCATTTCAAAACAATTCATGGCCAACTACCACATCTTGCTTGATGGCTAGCCAGCCAGTCAATATATATTATATTTGATGTCCTATGACCACAGGAGGTTGCTGAGGGGAACGGCTCATAGCAACGATTCCACCTATTCCACTCCAGTCATTACCACTAGCCCATTCTCCCCAATTAAGGTGCCACCAACCTCCTGTGCCTATGACAGTATAAAAAAACACTAGTAAGTGAAACATGGTTTCACAAGGTGTCATGTGTGTGACAGCAAGGTGAAGTCTTTCTGACACATTGTTCATTTGAAGTGTTACCAAAATGGCTCTGTGTTTGTGTTGACCGTAAGCTCTCCTGTGAGGTCCACTCTTCCTCCTTTCTCTGTGTCTGTCTGTCCCAAGACATTCACTCCATCCAAGACTCCTACTCATCCCTGCCAGCCCAGTCGCCCCTCGCGGCTCCAACTTTTTTACCCAAGGTGCTCAGTGGTTTTTTTGTGTTCAAATGTTGTTAATCTTTTTCTATTTATTACATAAACATGTTGAAATAGCTTTTCCCACTGTAAAGAATATTAAAGACACGTAAAGGTTGTGACATATGTCTTGTTTTTCCATGTGTTGTCTTGCTGTAATACTTGGCAAGTGTTGTATTCTTTGGCAACGGTATTTGCTCCATAACTTCAAAGTCTTATTGTTGAGCATTTTATTAGCTTTTTTATGCTCACCATAATACAGCAAAGAGCATCATGTGTGCTCTGTATGCTTATCTGATATATCTGATATAACCAAATACGTTTTTAAAGAAAAGGCCAATGCTGAATCCCCGCCCAAAAGTTGTACACAGGCCAATCAAACGTCAGACACAAACTTCAAGATACATTTTTGGGTTTTAATTATATCCCTATAGCATTTCATACACAATATATAATGCAATATTTGTTGATTAAAAAGAAATAAATCAATGTCAATCATGTCCTTTCTTAAACAGAAACAATCCATTGCAGTTCCTCCTCACGTCTCTATACATCTCATCGAGAGCCAGCAATCTGAGCTTTTCTCAATAACATAAGTGTGCATTCTAACGTAGCATAAATTAAAACCACACAAAATAATATTGGTCCATTACTTGCATATGTGGTAATCCATACATGCAAATGACCGACGCGCAATGTTGTCAATCTCTTTACATTAACATATTACCATAAACACTTCAATATAGGCTATCACTTACATAGATTCAGTTCTCAGATGTTATTGTTCCATATTCATAACAACGGTCGCTGTCTGTTATAAGTATATTGTAGCATTGGGCTCAATATCATATAGCCAGTCATAAACTATACTGCTTAGCCTAACTGCTCATGAATATATGCTATACAGTATCCCTGTCTGTATGTATGCCTCTTTGAGGTCATAGAACTGTATTGTTCACCGTAAGTTTATAGCCACGGCTCGGTTGATTGTAGTTCAGTTTGTGGTCCTTGGTATTTGACCAACAATTGACCTCATTCTCTTGAGCAATCTATTTAATGATCAGAAACACTTGCCGTCTTTTTGGGGGTAAAACGGACTGCAGGCTTTATTCATATCGTTATTAGATATTTTTTGTTTCATTTTATTTAGCAAACACTCAAGAGAAAACATACTCACTCCAAATCAAACTTTGGCACAGGATGTCACATCTGTTTACAATTGTAGTAATTGGGCTCTCTCCTGTAATGCCTTTGGCTGGAGACCAACAGAGTATTCAGTTTTACTACAACAATAATTGGTATTAATCAATGATGGGAAGCTTGTTATATTTGATGAGGTCCCAAATTGAAACCTGAAAAAAAGTGTTTATAGAATATTTTTGATGGATTAATTTGTACATTTCCTCTGTTTGATTTGACCAATTTATGTTATCAATTAATAATAATTAATAATAATTAATTTGACCAATTTATTCCAAATATAGAGGGTATTTTAGCAGGACTAATAAAAGAAGCAGAGCCAAAACCTCAGTTATATAGCAAATCACGCATAACATTTACATACGATGAATTTAAACAAGATGGAAGTTTAGATTCCTTTTTTGTGAAATGTTGTGTTGAAAGAAAGTCCTGTATCAAGTGGTGTCCTGTTGAGACGCCACGTTTATTAGAGGCTTATGGTCTGTCTGGTGAGAGAGAGGAAATAGCATAGCTTTGGAGCTTTCGGATTGCCTGAATATTTATTGTTCAGGCATATTGAATATTTACCTCACCTTGAGTGGTGGCCTCTTCACTTGTCAGTGATCTCAAATAATGTTGTACTTTATTAAGCTATAGTAAACTGCTTGTATTTTTGCAGTGATTAGCATTTTCAATCATTAACATAGTATTCGGTAACAAACAGTCATGAATGAGTTAGATGCCACACTGCAGATGGAATACCTGGAATCTTTGTGGGTATTTATATACAGTATGTTGGCATGCTTCACAAAGGGATTTGTTTTCTCAAGTGGCAGTTGTATAGGTTAAACCTTGTCATGGACTTACCTTGTGAGATGATTATGGTGTCTTGTGGCATTCTTCAGTCAGGGTTTATCCAATTTAACAATCAAGTAATGTAAGCATTAACTGATACCGAAGAGAATGACTCACCAAAGACAGAAAATCATAAAAATTTATTGCACAGATTTTGGTGGTCAAACACAGCTTGGGAGCAGTACCACACAAAATAGTTTAGCAACAATGTAAACATCTTAAGTAATGATGATTGCTTTAAAAACAGCAGCGTGAAGAAAAAAACCAACAATAATGTAGTGTGTGATAAATTGGCAAACACAACACCATTTTAGTAATTTATGCCTATTTGTTGCTAGTGAAAACACACCATTTCCTGCCGTGAGTGAGGGTTCCCAAGGAGAGCAATCTCTGTGTAAGAGATCGCATTGGTTCAAATGAAATCCACATGCACAACATAGACATACTTGACTTTGGCCTGAGGCCACTTACAGGCAAATTCACCCTGGGGTCAGATGGTTGTGACATCATTGAGCTTGTGTTTCCTGATCCAGCCCATATGCCAGTCTAGCACTGAGCAACTGCAACTAGCTAGGACCTGGAGACTTGGAGGTTCCCTTAGTCCCAGTTCTTCAAGCATGGTTCTTGTCATAGCTTAGGTTGGAAACCAGAGCAGGAGGCTAATGTTACATTTGGGCTATTTATTGATTGTTTTTTTTATGTTAAACCAAACCAAATGATACAATTCATTAGTTGTATTGGTCAATAGTTGATTGCTGTATCTTGTAGGATTTGTCTTGCCAGGAGGCTTAAGCCTTTGGAGGCACTAGATGCTGCTTTTAGATGTTATCTGAGGCAAAATCTTTGGACACGAGTAGAGCTTTGACAGCAGCAATGAAGTCTGTATCAGAAGGCCAAACGGTTGGAAAACATGGAGAATAGCCATAACATATATTGAAAGAAGAGAAATAGAGAAGTTGTTTTTTACTTTTTACGTTTCTCCATTATTCACTTTCCTGTCTGTTTCAAATCAAAGTAATGCGTTTCTGGCATGGGATTTCACTCCAAAACAACTGTTATAATAGCATGATGCTCTCCGCCAACATTGATGTGTCCAAGCTTTTCTTTCTTGCAATTTAGAGAGCAATTAAATTATGCTGCCAGGCCTCAACAGAAACAAATGACAAACAAAAGACATGGCTCGCATGCAAAGATAGATTAGTTTTTATCCCAGATCGGCTAACAAATGACTCATCTCTTGACGTGTTTGACTGAAAGAGAAATAGACAAGATGTGTATACGGTACATATGGAGAATAAATATTAAACGTCAGCAGTGGAGAAAGTATTTTATGTAAACCAGTGACCTTACTTTCTTTATGGACATCTGCCATCAAGCACGGTTGACCTCAGAGTTTGATACGTAGTCGGCTCTACTGTATGTGGCCTAGACCTCTGAATTCACTCATATAGACGTGACCACTAATGCAGTCTCAGTGAGGGAGGGTGATGAAATAAAATGGGCCAAACCTCTGAGAGCAGGAGAAGTCTAGCAACCACAACGAAGCTCTGGATACAGAGCAGAGAAAGGGGAGAAGAAGGAGAAGGAATGAGAGAAAGATCAAGAAAGGGGAGGAGACAAGTTTAGGCAGATATTTGTTTTGCTGGCACTTCAGCTGGGGATGGATGCAGGGGGGTGAAATGAGAGATGAAGGGTCAAAATCTGGAAGGGTTTAACCCAGGCTTTCCCTGGCTCTTCCAATGATCGGGAACAGGTCCCCTCTGAAGAGCGGCTGCTTTTTCTCAACTGGCATCGCAACACATCTGAGAGAAAGGTCTCTAAAGCTTATGGGGTGAATCCTCTCTGAAATGGGACTTAAATGCATGTTCCTCTCACCTCGTCTCTACCAGAGACGTGATGGGGATTATTCATGTTGGGGCCTGTTGGTGGCTATCAGGTTGATGTACTGTACCTTGAGAGTTGGACTGTATTAAACTCACCATCTTTGTGAAAGAGAGTGTTTTTCTTTCACTTGGTTCAGTGGAAAAGAGTTTGATGGATGAAGTGTCCTAGAAGAGCGTGGTAACCTACTCAAAGTAACAGATCTCCCTTGAAAGTAGGGCTTATCACGTTTCACCTCACATCTTACTATAGACACTACACTGCTGCTTTCTGTCAGTTAGCAGTACAATATACATCAATGTATTACTCTTTATATGAAGACTTTTAGGCTCTACCTTCACTGGTTTGTGTTCTGTACTGCAAGTTACACATTAGTACAGTACTCATCATGTTACATATTCAGCTCCAACGTCTCCCTCCCATCCTTGTAAATTGTAAGCACATTTCAAAGGCTCTAGGTTCTTAAAAATACAGAACTCTATCTGGTGTGTTCCATACCGAGGAATAATAGTTTTCTTTTGACTTTGTAGTCACTGCTATTACGTAAAAATATATATATATATTACTGTTGAGAATACATAGTTATACTCAAGGTACTTTTTTGAGTCCGCTGAGCCCCGCTGCAGATTGAACATTGTTGCTAGTGGGGGTGGGAGATAGCATATCGGGCTTGGTAAACACGCCAGCGACACACAACAACATCACCCCCATCACGCCCCCGTAAAAGCTAGCGGTGTAAACAGAGCGTTCAGCTTGGAGGAATGTGTTAATGAGACACACACAGACCAGGTGTTGACGTTCAACCACCTCTAAAGTACAAAGAACTCTAACAACAATGGGATCGTCCCATAATGAACATGCAACACTTTAACTTTCTTTTTTTTCTGTTTGAGACAGGAAAATGTCGCCCTTTATTAAAATGTATGGTAACTGGAGTGTAGCCTTTTGGTTGAAACGCAAGTAAACGTTGATGGTTTCTCGTGGCGCAATTCCATTATCAGGACCAGGACGAACCAGGCCAAAAAATTATGTGAGGGTAGCTTGGCTATGAAAGCGCTCCTTGTCTTTGGCTTCCGAGCTGGTCTCTACAATAAATTACGCTAGAGTTTGGGGTTTTGACGGACTCAAAGTAAAGTAAGAAGAATCCCTTGGAAATGGACCCTTGGAAATCCTGGGCTAAAAGGTCAATTTAGAACCTCACGCCTGTTTAGTCTTTTTAGATTTTCAGAAATCAGGTTCACTACCATGGCCTGGCGTAACTTTACGAGACAGCTGTGGTGTGCTCAACTGAGCGCCAATGGAGTTTTTCTGGAATGGAACATGGACATGGAAATTGTTTTCAGTTGAATGTTTGGACAGGCTGAAAAAATTGTCGTTTTTTGTCATTCCAAAAGTTGCTCAGTTTATCTGTTCTGAGTGGTGTTGACTTAAAAAGAGAAGTGTGTTGGGGAAACTAAATATGCCTTCTTTTTCGGTTGTTTATTTGAGTTTCTGGCCGTGACAAAGGCACAGCTTGGCGCCGAAGGGAGACTACTCATTTGAGTATAATTTACTATTTTCATTTTCCATCACAAGCAGCCTGAAGCTCCTGTAGTGGATATTTTCTCAACTTTGTTAACACAGACCAATATAATCATTGTTTAGACGTTGCAATATCCTTTTCAATCATCATTACCCTGACAGTGAACTCCATGGTGATGCCAACATGACTGTAGGTCACTATATACCAGATTGTATTGTTACTTTACCTTACACAATGTTTTTTTCAATGTTTGGTTTGTTAAATGTAATATAAATGTAATACCTGAGTGATGAAACTTGAAAAATGATGTCAATCGTCCGTTCTTACCGCCAGTAAGAGACTGCTAACTTTTTAGCCAGGCAGTGCGGGTGCCAAAAGCGCCTTAGTCGGCACAGTGCCCCTTGTGGCAAACGTAAGAACTGCCATTGAATCCATTCAAAATACATGGTCATAAAGGATAACAATTGTTCTGATAAAGTAAAAGTTACCTTTTCACAAAATAGGACATTTTGAAATTATAGCAAATTACTGAAGGAAATGCAGAAATGTATGGAAATGCTTAGTTATTTTTTGTTGAAGGTTGATTGTATAAAACAATCAGAAGAGGGAAAGACCCATTAAAACCACTTAGAATGTGGGTCATGCACAACTCATTGAGCATATTTAGAACTTTTATTATTCAAAAACATAAAATACTGTCCAATACGTCATACCATAAAAAATAAGAGAAATATTGTGATATGATATTTTGGCCGTATCGCCCAGCCCTAGTGCCAATTTAAGTGTGAAATAAAGTACACTTGTTAACCGTAACAGGGTTGAAGGTTTAATCTTGAATCAGACATACATCTGGAAGCTTGTTGTGTGCAACAGGGAGCTTCACCCAAAAATGTAAATTGTTATTTATGAGTAACAGGGTTGATGTGTTATGCTCGATGGGCTCAGTTTTCCACCACGAAACACCAGAAAATTGCCAAAAAGAGTAGAACCAGATCATCCTGTTTTTACACTATGATTTGACAATTAGATGGTCAATATTTGTTTTAAAAAAAAAAAAAAGGAATAGTTTCGCCATATTAAAATTAGAGTACAGTTAACAGGGTTGACCTTAAAATGAATCAGCAGTCACATGAAATCAATTATAATGTTCATAAATGGCATTTATTGTTTTTAAATCTTCCTGAAAGTCAGAGAGTGCGTAGAGGGACGGCAAGCCTTTATTAATATACAAAATGTTATTTATTGAATTCTCCATGTGGTTTATATTAAAGGGTACTTAATTTTAATATAACATGCTTTTATATTGGTGTACAATTCCTACTTAAACTATCAAAGGGAAGCAAAAGGGATTTATTTAGTGGAACGACCATTATATAAACGTCCCTATTTTTATCTTTGGTACCTAAATATACTTATGTCAATGTTTTGTACCAATTGTTTTGTGAATAAATCCTATTTGTGAGTTATAACCTACTTACTCGTGTAGTAATTGTCTAATGATTTCTGGATGCAAGATTTGGACAGCATTGACCAGGGTTGGACTGGACTGTATTTGTGTTTAGTATGAGGTGTTGGTTAGTGTTTCTTCCTATTCATGGAGATGATCAGGCCTGTGTGTGGCTATTTTGGCCTTAAGGATGAAAGATCTATGACTCGAACATTCCTTCGCACCACAACGCTCTTTCCTTACCAGCTGTTCCCACGTCGACAACTTGTTGTTTTGACTTCTGTCTTTGAAACTTCCCTGCAAACAGGACCTTGAACAGGAAAAGCAGCCTGCGATAGCTCTCTGGCATATGCCTTACCCTACCTCTCCCTCTGAGCTCTGCAAACATCTTATTTTCCCCGCGGTGACACTGACGAAGCGGTAATGAGATCATAGTATTACTATCTCTCATTGTATCTTGTTCACTGATATTTCTTGGCCCTGGGGAAATGTGTACATATTGCGTTGTTAGGAGAATCATGAACATAGGTTATCTTATGGCTGAAATGACCATTTTTTTAAAGAAGTTGTTGCCTATTGCTGTACATAGTATTTGGGTATCTGTTTGCTAGTACAGATTGTAATAGTCTGGACAATCTTCACACAATCGTGAGTTTGTTCTTGTTCCAGATCAGCTCTGATCCCCTTTGAAGAGACAATGTAACTATGGTTATCATATGCTTGGTATTACCATTCCACCTGCACTGCGAGCACTCCGCAATGTGATAGGAACTCAGCCTTGGCATTCACATGTTCTGAGATATGGTATTTTTTAGAACTAGTGAATATAGGATAAATATTAGGGGAAAAATGTCTGCTCCCATACTACAGATGGTATTAACCCATGTTACGTCCACATCTACTAAACACTACACTAGTTGTCTTCAAAATCCACCTGTGAAGTTGAAGACATAAGCCTTCAGTAGCACTAATCTGATCCAGTGTCAGTTTCAATATTACAGATTTTCTTTATTACATTATTATTTCAAAGAATGGACATAGAAAGCATGAAATCTAAGTTTGTCAAATGAGTCCACGCCCCCAACCCGTTTATTTTGAGCGTCCAGCTATATTTCTTAACCCCAAATTCATGGAAAACATAGGTACTCTACTTAAGACCATTTGGGAAATTGGATGGTGCTTTTTTTTAAGGTTTGAAAACATCTGACAAACTTTTGAAGTGAACTACTAATTGAAAGTTAGTTGTTCTATAAGGATTGCTCTGTACTTTCTGTTAAAGTTGCATATGCTGTGTTGAACAGGCTGAACAACAGATAATGGTCTCGTAGGTTACCCAATAGCGTGGTCTCTCTATGCCTAAACGCTTCCATGTGTCCAGTGGCTTACCTGTCCTCTGGGATGGAATGGGCGGGGTCATCCTGCAACTGCAGCCTGCCAATCCTAGACAAAGAAATGCTCTTATCAACACCATAGAAAAATGAAATAGGTAACCTGTCCATATACTTGATGCAGCTTACATTTTCAGTATAGTCTACCATAGTCGATTAAATGTGTGATGATTGTTTTATTGAGGAAAGGCAGCTCTATGTCTATTTACCATCAAGCGTTACAAGCTGTTTTCTAGTATAGTCTTTATGCCACACAGAATAAATATGAAATAGCTGGATTTGGTTAGGTTTTGCAGTCGATTAAGTCAACTGTTCCAGAAGCCTTAAACACTAGAAAAGCAGGAATACAGTGGAAAGAAGCAGAACAAGCACAAGCTGCTTAGCTGTTAGCGCAAAGCAGTAAACGGCCAAACAGTGTTTATGTTTTTCTGTTTTAATACATCTCCTGTTCTGGTTGGAAAATGTTGTTAAACATAACCACAGCTATGTTACTGTGGTAGCTGTTAGGCAACAATCTCATTCTGTCTACTATAGTAATCCATATTATTTCCAGATGAATGTCGCTGGCTTATACTAGAATTAACCCGCCTGATCATGTGAAATTAATTGCTGTTACAACTTGGGAGGGCAAATCTGTCTTGAGAGAAAGTCGTTTTTCATGTGATCTGTTGTGGCTTTTTTCTTTTCTTTTTCAAGAAAGTTTTCATGAGGATAAAATATACATAAACCTTTAGCAGACACTTTTATCCAAAGTAAGTTACAGTACGGTAAATGCTCACATTTCAGTGGCTAAGTATTCGTGTCCCAGATTCATTTTGTGTGAATGTGACCTTCAGTCTTTCCCCTCCTCTGATTTCTATTTCGTTTTCAAATTCCCACTCTGTAGTCGATACTGTAGTAACATTGCTCTTTGTTAAAACTTTATAAAGTGATATCTGTAAAACCCATTTTTGATCACATACAATACTAAAGAGGCACCTCCAGTAAAACAATGGCACAAGACTCCCCCTATGTCGTTGGGAAAATCAGACCACTGCATTTAGTCATCCATGCTCAGTCACTATTCATGCCTTTAAAACCTTCATCGGTCATATTCACGGATAAGCCAACTGAGCAGTTGAAGTGGAGAGTTGACTTACCTGAGCCAGTGTTGAGTAGAGTGAGGCAGCAGCCTATCCTGGCAGTAGAGTGCAGAGTGGAGGACTCCGTCGGTCCCCGGGTCCTTGCCCTCCTCCTGCTCTGCGGTCCTCTGGTCACACGCACTGTGCCACTTTTCTGTGCTCCTTGTGCGTTACCCGCCCTGATTAACTAATGGCTGACATATGAGGCTGCCTGGCTGGGGAGAGGGAGGAGCACACCGCCATATAGCGTCTTCTCCCCACCGTTAAACAGGCAGCAGATACAGTTCAGCCGAGGAGCACTGCCCGTATGTTCAGTTCAGCCGAGGAGCACTGCCCGTATGGCTGTGGTTTCCCTTCTTCCTCTTGCTCTTTTTTCATTTTTCTTCTTTTACAGCAGTAAGGAGGGGCTAACACCCCCCTCCCCCCACCCATACATGTTTGCCTGTCTCTGTTCCTGCCTGAAGTGGAGGGAGTAGTGTTATCATTTTTGAGTGAGCGTGCAGAGGGTATGAGAATCTGCCACGTTTAGGAGTAGTCAGTCAACGCAGGCAGCTTTGATGTCTCCTTGTCACCTGAGCCGAGCCCTGTGTTTAAAATACTTTGGTAATTACACTGTGTACGATATATGTGTGTGCGGTGTCAAGCACTGCCCCGCACCACATTAAAGAAGAGAAGATAGCAGGAGATGCCTCTGTTTGAAGGGTTCAAATGTTTACTAGAGTGCACTCACCAAGTGTTGCACAAACATGTGTCTCTCTGAGTGCTAGAATGCTTCTCCTCCATTAGTGGAAAAAGCAGTCTTCTTCAGATCCTATGCCCACAACTCCTGTTGTCCAAACCAAAAAAAAAGGACCAGCTTCTTATAGAATTCACTACAGTGTGTCTACTTGTCTCAAATAAATCTTCCTCATATAGTTCCATCACAACACATTCAGTCCAATAGAGTGTACCATGACCACCACAAGTTTACCATGAGGCCTGATGCAGGAAAAATGCATGGCGTTTGGTTTGGTGTTATGCAACATTCTGAGATCATAATTAAGAGACAATGCCATATTATGTGTATTATCTGGGCTGGAAAATATGCTAAGACAAAACAGAGTTCTCCTCGTCTTGTTGTACTTTATTCCAATACCCCATTTTGTAGTGGCTTTGTGTAAGCGGACTCACTCCCTCTCTCACTGAGAGCAGAGCAGAAATAGTTGGCTCTCTAGTTGCTGTCTGGCATAAGAACGCAATAATCTAGGATACTTTCATCTACCAACTGACCGGCATCTCAGGCATGGGGCTTTCTGAAGGCTCTATTCTCATCAGGATCTCTGCTTTTTATTCGTTTTGTTTTTTTTTCTCCTCTGTAGCTTTCCTGAAGCATTGTACAGCTTCTTATTGAAACCAGATGATTGTCTAGCCATATGCATGCATCCTGGTCTTTTAGCTCTGTGAGTCTTCTCTCTCCTAAACGTGTGAGTCTCTCTCTTGCTCTAGTTTGTGCCACACACAGGGGCTTAAGACTAAGTTCAGTGCTTTACAGGTTAAAAAGGGGACTGCATTCAAACCTGGGTGTTCATTGGATGCTTTACAGAGATCCATTTCATGATTAGTTTAGCCAAAAGTGGTTTATAGCTTGTTTACTTGGCATTGAGATGCAGTAACAAATCAAGAGTGTTTATCTCCGTCTCATACACTGAAGACTCTATATTGAGCAAAGCAGTGTGTTGGATACTTTTTTACATTTTATAACATGGCTTTGAGCAGTGGGTATCAGCATTATTTCAACAAATGTTGTTGGAAAAGCTTTCAGTAGAATCTTTACACTCACTGCCGCCATTGTATTTTGTCTCCCTGTCTTTCTCTCTAGTGTTCTGTGAGCTGTGGCCGTGGGACGAAGCAACGGGAGATAGCCTGTGTTTACCAAAACCAAACCCAAAGAGAGGAAAATCACTGCAGTCAACTGTCACGTCCCCGGACACAAAAGGCCTGCCGAGCCCGGAGATGCCCCAGCTGGAAAGCCAGCAGGTGGAGCGAGGTATGTGTCCACGCCACCCCGTTCCCCCAACACTCTCAAAATACCCCAGGCCCCCCACACCCCTCCGCCCCTCACTAACGCTAATAGTCACCTCTAGCAGCTGGGACACCAACTCAAACACAGATGTAGATCATATAGAGTACTGTACACACTAAGAACCTGTCCTTCCGATGTGAGTTAAACACCACTGTCTGGATTTACACAACTGTTTATGCAATTCACTAGACTTGTATACTTGAGAGGGGAAATGTTATGGGAATACCAAAAAGCTTGTGCTGTGCTTTCTCTTTCTCTTCTGGTTTTGACTAGTTATCAGGCTACTTCCTTTATCTTTTCAAGACAGCGTTGGCTAATTGACCAATGCCTTTCTGGTGCATTTTACTGTGCCAATGCAGCATGCTAGACCACATTTTCAACATGCAATACACACTTTTCAAACATCACAAATGCAAGAAGGTACCTACTTTCTACCGACAGACAGATGGACGTCACACAGCACATGGCTCCAGACTTGGACAGCCAGGTTGGCGGTCCGACACAGATAAAAGCAAGGTGTTAAGAGAGACATCATTCACAAAGCACAGCAGGTTACTGAAGCACTGGACTGGCTGCAATCAGACACTTCAGGGCAAAGGGCAGGCGCGGTAGAGACACTGGGAGTGGGAGGTTCGGGGGGGGACCTGTGAGGTCACAGTCCTAGTGGAGCCGACCACACACTCTTGGTGTCTGCCGACCGAGCAAGCGGCGACTGTGTCAGGGGTGTGACACACTTATGGAACCAGAGTCACACAGGGTCAGAAGGCACAGCCAGGGGGGGCCAGTGCATGAGCCCAAATGCATCATAAGGCCACCAGAGAGTAAAGGAGATGGAGGTAGAGGGAGCTTTGTCAGGTGAATGGAGGTGGGGGGAGCTTTGTCAGGTGGATGGAGGTGGGGGGAGCTTTGTCAGGTGGATGGAGGTGGAGGGACCTTTGTCAGGTGGATGGAGGTGAGGGAGTTTGTCAGGTGGATGGAGGTGGAGGGAGCTTTGTCAGGTGGATGGAGGTGAGGGAGCTTTGTCAGGTGGATGGAGGTGAGGGAGCTTTGTCAGCTGGATGGAGGTGAGGGAGTTTGTCAGGTGGATGGAGGTGGAGGGAGCTTTGTCAGGTGGATGGAGGTGAGGGAGCTTTGTCAGGTGGATGGAGGTGAGGGAGCTTTGTCAGCTGGATGGAGGTGAGGGAGTTTGTCAGGTGGATGGAGGTGAGGGAGCTTTGTCAGGTGGATGGAGGTGAGGGAGCTTTGTCAGGTGGATGGAGGTGAGGGAGCATAGGGAGTATCTGTGTCTGTCCATAAAACACACACTAGAGAATATATACACAGGTTAAATTGGGACCCGCCAGGTGTGAGACCCGACACCTATGGTCCAAATGAGAGCCAGGCAGAGCTGAGACCTGGTGCCTTTTGTTAAAACTATTTGTTGTCCAGATGTAATTTTCAACAACACGAGGAAGCAACAACTAAATCAGACAACCCCATAGTAGAATATTTTACCTATCCAATTGTTCAGCCTGTAATAATAAAAATAATATGAATCTTGAGGCGCATTTAAATTGCGAGTGCCGAACAGGGAGAGAAATATGCATGCCCTGCCATTGTATATTCTTAATGCAGTCGCGGGAAAACACACATTTGAAAGCAGTTTTGATGGCCACTGTTAAAATAGGAGGATTACTGAACTTTCTAGTGATACTAGGCTACACTTAATTCTGAAATCCAATAAATGAGTAAAATGCATAATTTTAGAACCTGAGTTTTCAGCTGCGGCATGGTTTATGGCCAGTGGTGCTGAATGCATATGGAAGACCAGGGCTAAATGTAACAGGATCAGGTGTAACAGGTAGGCCTACATTATAATCACAGTACATGATCCTTGGTTGGCTGAGTGCAAGTGGAACTTTTTTGTAGGGAGGAGTTCATTCAAGTAATCAATATGTTACTAACTAGCAACAAGATGTTTAGACTTTAGAGTTCTTAGCTAATGATTAGCCCGATGGGGTAAATGCAGGCAACCCTCAGGCTATTTATTTGTAGCCACTATGCTGCATCAGGTGATAATGCTTACTGCTAAATAGCACACCTGCCTGATAATATGGACCAATATGTTATATTGGGCTCATTTCTGGAGGAGGAAATTATATTTTATTTTCATACATGTTGGAGTAAAATGACCTTATGACCTTCCCACAGTCATTATCCCCCCCAAAAAATGGTAGGTCCTTCCGCAACCTGTAGTATGCTATGATATGTGCTTTTGTCAGTATATATTCACGCTAGTATAATATATCACCCCCCTATCAAGCCCCCTGGTGATATATTTTCTAGTTATTTTTGTGTTGGACACAGGATGGGGAGCAAAGAGAGCTCAGCAGGCCTGTATGAAGTGAACTCACACTGCTCTCCACCCATAAACTGAGGTTGTGAAATCCCCATTGCCTTGCAATGGGAGCCCATCTCTGTCTTCCCCACATGAGACCACTGCCACTCCCCAGCCTTTAAGGGCCTCACTCTCCCTCTCACTCTCCCTCAATGGTGTCTGGAAGCAATCATCTCCCTCCACATACCACCAGAAACCGTGAAATCCACAACTAGAGCATAAAGACATGTTTTATATCTAAACGTTCATGCCTGTGACAACTTTGGAAACCTCAGCACCCACTGTTTGGGCTTTTCAGCAGCCAGCCACTTAATCCCCTCACAGTCACCTCTGAATGGGGGTCTGTGAAGGTGTACAAGGGGGTGTGAGAGGGGTAAATGAGGAAGGGGTGAGGACTGCCTGTGGAGCTCTTGGTGTGGGGCGGCCCGTGGAATGGCGGCGATCCCACTGATTGGTCTGTGACAGCTGCATGTCCCGCCTCTCTATGATCAACCACACTGTGTGTTTTGGGGTCTGCTGTCCTATCCAATCAAAACCCATAGAATTAGAATAACTAGTTCATATTCTATTATATTCGTATTCTAATTCTATTCTAAATTCTATTTTTATGTCAAACAGACATACTGCAGATGGGTAGAGAGCAGCAGTCTCTGGAGAAGCTAAACTCCAACATTGAATAGTGTGCTCAACTATGATAGGTTTGATCTTCAGCAATGAAAATCAAAAGTCTTTTGGAAAGAGATTAGAATCAAATTTCTTAACCCATAGCTGTTGTTCAAATCGTAATAGAAGGCTCTATTAGACCCTACTTTGGGATATTTAAAAGGTAAGCCTTTAAATGAGGCCTCGCTCTTTTGCTTAGACCTTCATCTGAGTTCAAATTCCCCTTAATGCTTTTTTTCACTTAACCGTACACCCTAGAGATGACAACGTAAGCCTACACACAGTTTTAATACAACATGATATAGCCTACTGTATAAATGAACTGATCTTACAGAACATGTGGCTGTATAGTATTTACACAGCTTTCTTCTAGAACCCTGGGGGTTGGTTTCCAGACCCAGATTAAGCTAGTCCTGGACTAAAAAGCACTGAGTGGAGAGTCTCGATTAAACATGCTTCTTAGTCCAGGATAAGGCTTAATCTTTGTCTAGGAAACCTCTTTGTAATGTTCTGGAGAGGTTCTTCGGCATGCAGGTACGATTCTCAATGGCTTCAAAGAGATGGGCCATGTGATAGACCTGTGAGTGAACTGACAATACGGCTCAGACAGACACGACAAATGCAGGCTCAGAGGGAAACATATTTCTCTGTTTGTATTGGTCAATACACAGCATCATATGATGCAAAATGCATCATGGGGATGATTTCTGTATTTTGGAAGTTACACATCTTGAAAACTTGATTGCTAACAAGCAAAACATTTTGGGACTATGACATCAATGGACTAATGAAACAAATACCAAAAGATAGTTTTTGTGCGGCGTTTTCCTTTGAAACCTGTGAATCAGACCCAGCAGACTAAACAAAACATGTATGTTACAAAACAGTAATGCTTAGTCCCGGTCAGAGAGGGTGTTTTGGTTTAATTTCAGATCTGGTTACTACAGTAAGAGTGGAATGATAAAAAGGGTTCCCTGAGCTGGAAATGTAATCAGATGATTAACTCTCACTGTAAATTTGAAATCGTCAAAACATTGCAGGCATTTGGGAATAAAAAGTGGCTGCAGAAGGTGTTTGTGAAATGCCTTTGTGTACAGACTTATATTGTGTGTGCTTCTCTCTGTCATTGTGTGTTGTGTGTCAGTCAATATAACGTGTGTGTCTGTGTGTGTTTGTAGTGCTCTGTCCCCTGTGGAGTAGGGGTCCAGAACAGAGAAGTGTACTGCAGACTGAAGGGTACAGGGTGGGTTAGAGAGGAGCTGTGTGGTGCCCACAACCGTCCTGCCACTGCCCAGCCATGTCAGGCTACTGAGTGTCTCCATTACACCTGGGCAGCCGGAGAGTGGCAAGATGTAAGTACTGACCTCTATCTATCTCTCTCTCTCTCTTTGTCTATCTCTCCCTCTCTTTCTATTTCACTTACCTTGTCTCCTTCTTCTCCTTCTCCTCCTCCTCCTTCTTCTTCTCCTTCTTCTCCTTCTTCTTCTCCTTCTTCTCCTTCTCCTTCTCCTTCTCCTTCTCCTTCTACTCCTCCTCCTCCTCCTCCTTCTTCTTCTTCTTCTTCTTCTTCTTCTTCTTCTTCTTCTTCTTCTTCTTCTTCTTCTTCTTCTTCTTCTTCTTCTTCTTCTTCTTCTTCTTCTTCTTCTTCTTCTTCTTCTTCTTCTTCTTCTTCTTCTTCTTCCCCCTCACACTCTCTCCTCCCATTTGTTTCTCTCCCTCTTTGACACACAAGCTCTTCCCAACACACTTCATCACAGACACAAACAGGGGCTTGTCACCTCCTCTCCATATAACTGTTGTATTGTAGGTTTGGGGTTTCTCCCATCAAACTTCAAATTCATCTCTATGTGTCCCATTTACAATTTTTTTAATGTCCGAGACAGAACTTCAGAGAGCCAATGTGCTTTTAAATACTATTTCATCATTTGATTGTATTCATATAGATTTGTGAATAGAGGCAGATTTCAGTTGCTTGCGTGTCTGTTTAATGAACACACAGCGGTTATGGCATTTGTGTGCGAGACAAAGACATAAAATCATAATACTGGAGATTGATATTGGCAGTGCTCTCACACAGCTCTTTCCACTAGAGCAAGTGGACCAGAGCAGCTGTGTTTGTGATTTCACCAAGGTAGCCCTGCATCAGACACGAGGATTTGAATGATAACCATCACTCTATGATAAATCACATCCAAACCTCAAAGCACTGATCCAGATCAGATCTGCGTCTTTTGTCTTGTCAAGGGGCACTGCACTGTGTGACGTGAGCACTGAGCAGTCCCCTTGAACTCAGTGTTTTCTACCCTTGGCCCCTCTCTTTCTTTCATATCCCCCCTACACCGTCGCCAAACTTCAGGACACAAAAGATGAGCGCCATGTAAGGACTTTGTGCTGCTTCCTCCTGGTGCAGGAATGTTTGCACTCACTCAAATCCTGTCTGTCTATGTCGCTACTCATTCCTCTGATCGTTTACAGCCTACTGTCCCAAAAACCATTTATGGCTTAGAATACGAGATATTCTTACAAACAAAACTGATATCCTGTTTGATTTCATAGGACATATGCTTTTAGCCATTCACCATGTAGTGTGCCTACTCTCACATCGGAGTACCTATCTTCTCTTTTGACTACTTCTCTAAACCATCATCTGAATTCACTCAAAACCAACTTGAGTATCCACCCATGACTTGAGTATCCACCCATGACTTGAGTATCCACCCATGACTTGAGTATCCACCCAATCTTTAGGGTTGTTCTTGAAAGCAATGTGAGATGTCATATCATGCTTACTGTTCCTCTCCTGGATAAAGTGTAGAATACCTTTTTTTAGACAGAACAGTTTTCTTCTGGAGTTTGAACATCTGGAGAGCTAAAGAAACAACCAAACCTGGTAGAACTTCTCCGGGGTATCTCTGCTAGTGGTCCAACACTGCCCCCTATGCCAATCTGAAGACATTACCCTTTGTTCCACACTTATACTGTATTAATCTTGTCCGCCAGCCGGCTGTCTCTCTGTCGAACCTATATGCGGTAGCAACTGAGACTGGTGAAGGTTACACTTGTATTACGTATAATGCCTTTTGATGTTGACATGTTGTTATCGTCCTGTGTCTGTTCTCTGCAGTGTAACGCCACCTGTGGAGAGGGTATGAGGAACAGGAAGGTTCTGTGTGTGGGGGCCGGGCTGATCCCTGTCCAGGACGCCCTCTGTGAGCCCTTGTCTCACCCTGCCCTGCGCCAGCCCTGCAGCAGAGCACCCTGCCACTACATGTGGATGACAGGGGAGTGGTCACAGGTAGGAACTTTGGTTCAGGAAACCTCTACCCGGTCATAATCCTGTTTTTCTTTTTAATTTCTATAATTGTAAAGCTACTTTGGGTCCTTGAAAATGTATAATGTAGTATTATTATTATTATTATTATTATTAGATAGGCTTACCTTTGCGTCATTCAATGTAACAATTTACCAACAGTATTTGACTAGCCTAGGTCGTCAAACACAAATGGATATATTGTGTTATTCCACATATGGCTCTATATCCACTAAGGTGTGATTTCCATCGTGTGCGATTTCCAGTGCTCTGCCAGCTGTGGTGTGGGCTACCAGCAGCGTATAGTGTCCTGCTCCGTGATGCCATCCTCCCAGACCCTGCACACCTATGATGCCCAGTCCTCTACACAGCCCCGCCCCCACTGTCCAGAGCCCCACCCACCTGGCACCAGACAGTGCCTCCTTTGGGACTGCCCACAAGCTGCCTACTGGAAAGTTGGCCCATGGAGCAAGGTGTGTTTCAGTGTGTTTGAGCGAGAAAAAGAGGGAAATGGAGAGAACTGGGAGAGAGAAAGAAAGAGGGAGAGAGGGGGTGGTAAACAGTATCAGGTCATGGTATTGAAACAACAGTTACTTGATACAGTTTGGTTTTGTACAGTGTGTAATATGTCAGTAGTTTAAATGTAATTCACTGTGTTGATGTCCTTTATGTGCTCCTTAGTGCTCCCAGATGTGTGGAGCAGGGGTGATGGAGCGCAGGCTGGAGTGTCTGACCTCTAAAGGACAACCGTCCAAACACTGCCGTCCAGCCGAGAGGCCCGAGTCACGGGCCGCCTGCCAAGAGAGGGAGTGTGAGTCTCTACATTATCACTACTACTTCTAGTGTACAAAGCCTCTCTCCACTACTTCTACACCAATGGAGGCTGGTGGGAGGAGATATAGGAGGGTGGCTATAGGAGGACATTGTAATGGCTGGATTGGAATTAGTGGAATAGTATCAAACCCTTCAAACATATGGAAAAAAACATGTTTGACTCCGTTCCATTTATAGATAGATAGATAGGTACTTTATTGATCCCCGGGGGGGAAATTTCTTTCTTATACCATTCCAGCCTCTCTACTACTTATCTCCACTACTTCTATACAGCCTCTCTACTACTTATCTCTACTACTTCTATACAGCCTCTCTACTACTTATCTCCACTACTTCTATACAGCCTCTCTACTACTTATCTCCACTACTTCTATACAGCATCTCTACTACTTATCTCTACTACTTCTATACAGCCTCTCTACTACTTATCTCCACTACTTCTATACAGCCTCTCTACTACTTATCTCTACTACTTCTATACAGCCTCTCTACTACTTATCTCCACTACTTCTATACAGCCTCTATACTACTTATCTCCACTACTTCTATACAGCCTCTTTACTACTTATCTCCACTACTTCTATACAGCCTCTCTACTACTTATCTCCACTACTTCAGCATAGCCTCTCTACTACTTATCTCCACTACTTCTATACAGCCTCTCTACTACTTATCTCCACTACTTCTATACAGCCTCTCTACTACTTATCGCCACTACTTCTATACAGCCTCTCTACTACTTATCTCCACTACTTCTATACAGCCTCTTTACTACTTATCTCTACTACTTCTACACAGCCTCTCTACTACTTATCTCCACTACTTCTATACAGCCTCTGTACTACTTATCTCCACTACTTCTATACAGACTCTCTACTACTTATCGCCACTACTTCTATACAGCCTCTTTACTACTTATCGCCACTACTTCTATACAGCCTCTCTACTACTTATCTCCACTACTTCTATACAGCTTCTTTACTACTTATCTCCACTACTTCTATACAGCCTCTTTACTACTTATCTCCACTACTTCAACATAGCCTCTCTACTACTTATCTCCACTACTTCTATACAGTCTCTCTACTACTTATCTCTACTACTTCAATACAAACTCTCTACTACTTATCTCCACTACTTCTATACAGCCTCACTACTACTTATCTCCACTGCTTCTACACAGCCTCTCTACTACTTATCTCCACTACTTCTACACAGCCTCTCTACTACTTATCTCCACTACTTCTATACAGCCTCTCTACTACTTATCGCCACTACTTCTATACAGCCTCTCTACTACTTATCTCCACTACTTCTATACAGCCTCTTTACTACTTATCATTACTACTTCAATACAGCCTCTTTACTACTTATCCCTACTACTTCTATACAGCCTCTTTACTACTTATCTCCACTACTTCTATACAGCCTCTCCACTACTTATCTCCACTACTTCTATACAGCCTCTCTACTACTTATCTCCACTACTTCTATACAGCCTCTCTACTACTTATCTCCACTACTTCTATACAGCCTCTCTACTACTTATCACTACTACTTCTACACAGCCTCTCTACTACTTATCTCTACTACTTCTACACAGCCTCTCTACTACTTATCTCCACTACTTCTATACAGCCTCTCTACTACTTATCTCCACTACTTCTATACAGCCTCTCTACTACTTATCGCCACTACTTCTATACAGCCTCTCTACTACTTATCTCCACTACTTCTATACAGCCTCTTTACTACTTATCACTACTACTTCTACACAGCCTCTCTACTACTTATCTCCACTACTTCTATACAGTCTCTCTACTACTTATCTCTACTACTTCAATACAAACTCTCTACTACTTATCTCCACTACTTCTATACAGCCTCACTACTACTTATCTCCACTGCTTCTACACAGCCTCTCCACTACTTATCTCCACTACTTCTACACAGCCTCTCTACTACTTATCTCCACTACTTCTACACAGCCTCTCTACTACTTATCTCCACTACTTCTATACAGCCTCTCTACTACTTATCGCCACTACTTCTATACAGCCTCTCTACTACTTATCTCCACTACTTCTATACAGCCTCTTTACTACTTATCATTACTACTTCAATACAGCCTCTTTACTACTTATCCCTACTACTTCTATACAGCCTCTTTACTACTTATCTCCACTACTTCTATACAGCCTCTCCACTACTTATCTCCACTACTTCTATACAGCCTCTCTACTACTTATCTCCACTACTTCTATACAGCCTCTTTACTACTTATCTCCACTACTTCAACATAGCCTCTCTACTACTTATCTCCACTACTTCTATACAGTCTCTCTACTACTTATCTCTACTACTTCAATACAAACTCTCTACTACTTATCTCCACTACTTCTATACAGCCTCACTACTACTTATCTCCACTGCTTCTACACAGCCTCTCTACTACTTATCTCCACTACTTCTACACAGCCTCTCTACTACTTATCTCCACTACTTCTATACAGCCTCTCTACTACTTATCGCCACTACTTCTATACAGCCTCTCTACTACTTATCTCCACTACTTCTATACAGCCTCTTTACTACTTATCATTACTACTTCAATACAGCCTCTTTACTACTTATCCCTACTACTTCTATACAGCCTCTTTACTACTTATCTCCACTACTTCTATACAGCCTCTCCACTACTTATCTCCACTACTTCTATACAGCCTCTCTACTACTTATCTCCACTACTTCTATACAGCCTCTCTACTACTTATCTCCACTACTTCTATACAGCCTCTCTACTACTTATCACTACTACTTCTACACAGCCTCTCTACTACTTATCTCTACTACTTCTACACAGCCTCTCTACTACTTATCTCCACTACTTCTATACAGCCTCTCTACTACTTATCTCCACTACTTCTATACAGCCTCTCTACTACTTATCGCCACTACTTCTATACAGCCTCTCTACTACTTATCTCCACTACTTCTATACAGCCTCTTTACTACTTATCACTACTACTTCTACACAGCCTCTCTACTACTTATCTCCACTACTTCTATACAGTCTCTCTACTACTTATCTCTACTACTTCAATACAAACTCTCTACTACTTATCTCCACTACTTCTATACAGCCTCACTACTACTTATCTCCACTGCTTCTACACAGCCTCTCCACTACTTATCTCCACTACTTCTACACAGCCTCTCTACTACTTATCTCCACTACTTCTACACAGCCTCTCTACTACTTATCTCCACTACTTCTATACAGCCTCTCTACTACTTATCGCCACTACTTCTATACAGCCTCTCTACTACTTATCTCCACTACTTCTATACAGCCTCTTTACTACTTATCATTACTACTTCAATACAGCCTCTTTACTACTTATCCCTACTACTTCTATACAGCCTCTTTACTACTTATCTCCACTACTTCTATACAGCCTCTCCACTACTTATCTCCACTACTTCTATACAGCCTCTCTACTACTTATCTCCACTACTTCTATACAGCCTCTCTACTACTTATCACTACTACTTCTACACAGCCTCTCTACTACTTATCTCTACTACTTCTACACAGCCTCTCTACTACTTATCTCCACTACTTCTATACAGCCTCTCTACTACTTATCTCCACTACTTCTATACAGCCTCTCTACTACTTATCGCCACTACTTCTATACAGCCTCTCTACTACTTATCTCCACTACTTCTATACAGCCACTTTACTACTTATCACTACTACTTCTACACAGCCTCTTTACTACTTATCACTACTACTTCTACACAGCCTCTCTACTACTTATCTCTACTACTTCTACACAGCCTCTCTACTACTTATCTCCACTACTTCTATACAGCCTCTCTACTACTTATCTCCACTACTTCTATACAGCCTCTCTACTACTTATCACTACTACTTCTACACAGCCTCTCTACTACTTATCTCCACTACTTCTATACAGCCTCTCTACTACTTATCTCCACTACTTCTATACAGCCTCTCTACTACTTATCACTACTACTTCTACACAGCCTCTCTACTACTTATCTCTACTACTTCTACACAGCCTCTCTACTACTTATCTCCACTACTTCTACACAGCCTCTCTACTACTTATCTCCACTACTTCTATACAGTCTCTCTACTACTTATCTCTACTACTTCAATACAAACTCTCTACTACTTATCTCCACTACTTCTATACAGCCTCACTACTACTTATCTCCACTGCTTCTACACAGCCTCTCCACTACTTATCTCCACTACTTCTACACAGCCTCTCTACTACTTATCTCCACTACTTCTACACAGCCTCTCTACTACTTATCTCCACTACTTCTATACAGCATCTCTACTACTTACCGCCACTACTTCTATACAGCCTCTCTACTACTTATCTCCACTACTTCTATACAGCCTCTTTACTACTTATCATTACTACTTCAATACAGCCTCTTTACTACTTATCCCTACTACTTCTATACAGCCTCTTTACTACTTATCTCCACTACTTCTATACAGCCTCTCCACTACTTATCTCCACTACTTCTATACAGCCTCTCTACTACTTATCTCCACTACTTCTATACAGCCTCTCTACTACTTATCACTACTACTTCTACACAGCCTCTCTACTACTTATCTCTACTACTTCTACACAGCCTCTCTACTACTTATCTCCACTACTTCTATACAGCCTCTCTACTACTTATCTCCACTACTTCTATACAGCCTCTCTACTACTTATCGCCACTACTTCTATACAGCCTCTCTACTACTTATCTCCACTACTTCTATACAGCCTCTTTACTACTTATCACTACTACTTCTACACAGCCTCTTTACTACTTATCACTACTACTTCTACACAGCCTCTCTACTACTTATCTCTACTACTTCTACACAGCCTCTCTACTACTTATCTCCACTACTTCTATACAGCCTCTCTACTACTTATCTCCACTACTTCTATACAGCCTCTCTACTACTTATCACTACTACTTCTACACAGCCTCTCTACTACTTATCTCTACTACTTCTACACAGCCTCTCTACTACTTATCTCCACTACTTCTATACAGCCTCTCTACTACTTATCTCCACTACTTCTATACAGCCTCTCTACTACTTATCGCCACTACTTCTATACAGCCTCTCTACTACTTATCTCCACTACTTCTATACAGCCTCTCTACTACTTATCGCCACTACTTCTATACAGCCTCTTTACTACTTATCTCTACTACTTCTACACAGCCTCTCTACTACTTATCGCCACTACTTCTATACAGCCTCTCTACTACTTATCTCCACTACTTCTATACAGCTTCTTTACTACTTATCTCCACTACTTCTATACAGCCTCTTTACTACTTATCTCCACTACTTCAACATAGCCTCTCTACTACTTATCTCCACTACTTCTATACAGTCTCGCTACTACTTATCTCTACTACTTCAATACAAACTCTCTACTACTTATCTCCACTACTTCTATACAGCCTCACTACTACTTATCTCCACTGCTTCTACACAGCCTCTCCACTACTTATCTCCACTACTTCTACACAGCCTCTCTACTACTTATCTCCACTACTTCTATACAGCCTCTCTACTACTTATCGCCACTACTTCTATACAGCCTCTCTACTACTTATCTCCACTACTTCTATACAGCCTCTTTACTACTTATCATTACTACTTCTATACAGCCTCTTTACTACTTATCCCTACTACTTCTATACAGCCTCTTTACTACTTATCTCCACTACTTCTATACAGCCTCTCCACTACTTATCTCCACTACTTCTATACAGCCTCTCTACTACTTATCTCCACTACTTCTATACAGCCTCTCTACTACTTATCTCCACTACTTCTATACAGCCTCTCTACTACTTATCACTACTACTTCTACACAGCCTCTCTACTACTTATCTCTACTACTTCTACACAGCCTCACTACTACTTATCTCCACTACTTCTATACAGCCTCTCTACTACTTATCTCCACTACTTCTATACAGCCTCTCTACTACTTATCTCCACTACTTCTATACAGCCTCTTTACTACTTATCACTACTACTTCTACACAGCCTCTTTACTACTTATCACTACTACTTCTACACAGCCTCTCTACTACTTATCTCTACTACTTCTACACAGCCTCTCTACTACTTATCTCCACTACTTCTATACAGCCTCTCTACTACTTATCTCCACTACTTCTATACAGCCTCTCTACTACTTATCACTACTACTTCTACACAGCCTCTCTACTACTTATCTCTACTACTTCTACACAGCCTCTCTACTACTTATCTCCACTACTTCTATACAGCCTCTCTACTACTTATCTCCACTACTTCTATACAGCCTCTCTACTACTTATCGCCACTACTTCTATACAGCCTCTCTACTACTTATCTCCACTACTTCTATACAGCCTCTCTACTACTTATCGCCACTACTTCTATACAGCCTCTCTACTACTTATCACCACTACTTCTATACAGCCTCTTTACTACTTATCACTACTACTTCTATACAGCCTCTTTACTACTTATCACTACTACTTCTATACAGCCTCTTTACTACTTATCTCTACTACTTCTATACAGCCTCTTTACTACTTATCTCCACTACTTCTATACAGCCTCTCTACTACTTATCTCCACTACTTCTATACAGCCTCACTACTACTTATCGCCACTACTTCTATACAGCCTCTCTAATACTTATCTCCACTACTTCTATACAGCCTCTTTACTACTTATCTCTACTACTTCTACACAGCCTCTTTACTACTTATCTCTACTACTTCTACACAGCCTCTCTACTACTTATCTCCACTACTTCTATACAGCCTCTCTACTACTTATCTCCACTACTTCTATACAGCCTCTCTACTACTTATCACCACTACTTCTATACAGCCTCTCTACTACTTATCGCCACTACTTCTATACAGCCTCTCCACTACTTATCTCCACTACTTCTATACAGCCTCTCTACTACTTATCGCCACTACTTCTATACAGCCTCTCTACTACTTATCGCCACTACTTCTACTTCTATACAGCCTCTTTACTACTTATCACTACTACTTCTATACAGCCTCTTTACTACTTATCACTACTACTTCTATACAGCCTCTTTACTACTTATCTCTACTACTTCTATACAGCCTCTCTACTACTTATCTCCACTACTTCTATACAGCCTCTCTACTACTTATCTCTACTACTTCTATACAGCCTCTCTACTACTTATCTCCACTACTTCTATACAGCCTCTATACTACTTATCTCCACTACTTCTATACAGCCTCTTTACTACTTATCTCCACTACTTCTATACAGCCTCTTTACTACTTATCTCCACTACTTCAACATAGCCTCTCTACTACTTATCTCCACTACTTCTATACAGCCTCTCTACTACTTATCTCCACTACTTCTATACAGCCTCTCTACTACTTATCGCCACTACTTCTATACAGCCTCTCTACTACTTATCTCCACTACTTCTATACAGCCTCTTTACTACTTATCTCTACTACTTCTACACAGCCTCTCTACTACTTATCTCCACTACTTCTATACAGCCTCTGTACTACTTATCTCCACTACTTCTATACAGCCTCTCTACTACTTATCGCCACTACTTCTATACAGCCTCACTACTACTTATCGCCACTACTTCTATACAGCCTCTCTACTACTTATCTCCACTACTTCTATACAGCTTCTTTACTACTTATCTCCACTACTTCTATACAGCCTCTTTACTACTTATCTCCACTACTTCAACATAGCCTCTCTACTACTTATCGCCACTACTTCTATACAGTCTCTCTACTACTTATCTCTACTACTTCTATACAAACTCTCTACTACTTATCTCCACTACTTCTATACAGCCTCACTACTACTTATCTCCACTGCTTCTACACAGCCTCTCCACTACTTATCTCCACTACTTCTACACAGCCTCTCTACTACTTATCTCCACTACTTCTATACAGCCTCTCTACTACTTATCGCCACTACTTCTATACAGCCTCTCTACTACTTATCTCCACTACTTCTATACAGCCTCTTTACTACTTATCACTACTACTTCTATACAGCCTCTTTACTACTTATCAATACTACTTCTATACAGCCTCTTTACTACTTATCTCCACTACTTCTATACAGCCTCTCCACTACTTATCTCCACTACTTCTATACAGCCTCTCTACTACTTATCTCCACTACTTCTATACAGCCTCTCTACTACTTATCTCCACTACTTCTATACAGCCTCTCTACTACTTATCACTACTACTTCTACACAGCCTCTCTACTACTTATCTCTACTACTTCTACACAGCCTCTCTACTACTTATCTCCACTACTTCTATACAGCCTCTCTACTACTTATCTCCACTACTTCTATACAGCCTCTTTACTACTTATCCCTACTACTTCTACACAGCCTCTTTACTACTTATCACTACTACTTCTACACAGCCTCTCTACTACTTATCTCTACTACTTCTACACAGCCTCTCTACTACTTATCTCCACTACTTCTATACAGCCTCTCTACTACTTATCTCCACTACTTCTATACAGCCTCTCTACTACTTATCTCCACTACTTCTATACAGCCTCTCTACTACTTATCGCCACTACTTCTATACAGCCTCTCTACTACTTATCTCCACTACTTCTATACAGCCTCTCTACTACTTATCGCCACTATTTCTATACAGCCTCTCTACTACTTATCACCACTACTTCTATACAGCCTCTTTACTACTTATCACTACTACTTCTATACAGCCTCTTTACTACTTATCTCCACTACTTCAGCATAGCCTCTCTACTACTTATCTCCACTACTTCTATACAGCCTCTCTACTACTTATCTCCACTACTTCTATACAGCCTCTCTACTACTTATCGCCACTACTTCTATACAGCCTCTCTACTACTTATCTCCACTACTTCTATACAGCCTCTCTACTACTTATCGCCACTACTTCTATACAGCCTCTCTACTACTTATCGCCACTACTTCTACTTCTATACAGCCTCTTTACTACTTATCACTACTACTTCTATACAGCCTCTTTACTACTTATCACTACTACTTCTATACAGCCTCTTTACTACTTATCTCTACTACTTCTATACAGCCTCTCTACTACTTATCTCCACTACTTCTATACAGCCTCTCTACTACTTATCTCTACTACTTCTATACAGCCTCTCTACTACTTATCTCCACTACTTCTATACAGCCTCTCTACTACTTATCGCCACTACTTCTATACAGCCTCTCTACTACTTATCGCCACTACTTCTACTTCTATACAGCCTCTTTACTACTTATCGCCACTACTTCTACTTCTATACAGCCTCTTTACTACTTATCACTACTACTTCTATACAGCCTCTTTACTACTTATCTCTACTACTTCTATACAGCCTCTATACTACTTATCTCCACTACTTCTATACAGCCTCTTTACTACTTATCTCCACTACTTCTATACAGCCTCTTTACTACTTATCTCCACTACTTCAACATAGCCTCTCTACTACTTATCTCCACTACTTCTATACAGCCTCTCTACTACTTATCTCCACTACTTCTATACAGCCTCTCTACTACTTATCGCCACTACTTCTATACAGCCTCTCTACTACTTATCTCCACTACTTCTATACAGCCTCTTTACTACTTATCTCTACTACTTCTACACAGCCTCTCTACTACTTATCTCCACTACTTCTATACAGCCTCTGTACTACTTATCTCCACTACTTCTATACAGCCTCTCTACTACTTATCGCCACTACTTCTATACAGCCTCACTACTACTTATCGCCACTACTTCTATACAGCCTCTCTACTACTTATCTCCACTACTTCTATACAGCTTCTTTACTACTTATCTCCACTACTTCTATACAGCCTCTTTACTACTTATCTCCACTACTTCAACATAGCCTCTCTACTACTTATCGCCACTACTTCTATACAGTCTCTCTACTACTTATCTCTACTACTTCTATACAAACTCTCTACTACTTATCTCCACTACTTCTATACAGCCTCTCTACTACTTATCTCCACTACTTCTATACAGCCTCTCTACTACTTATCACTACTACTTCTACACAGCCTCTCTACTACTTATCTCTACTACTTCTACACAGCCTCTCTACTACTTATCTCCACTACTTCTATACAGCCTCTCTACTACTTATCTCCACTACTTCTATACAGCCTCTCTACTACTTATCGCCACTACTTCTATACAGCCTCTCTACTACTTATCTCCACTACTTCTATACAGCCTCTTTACTACTTATCCCTACTACTTCTACACAGCCTCTTTACTACTTATCACTACTACTTCTACACAGCCTCTCTACTACTTATCTCTACTACTTCTACACAGCCTCTCTACTACTTATCTCCACTACTTCTATACAGCCTCTCTACTACTTATCTCCACTACTTCTATACAGCCTCTCTACTACTTATCTCCACTACTTCTATACAGCCTCTCTACTACTTATCGCCACTACTTCTATACAGCCTCTCTACTACTTATCTCCACTACTTCTATACAGCCTCTCTACTACTTATCGCCACTATTTCTATACAGCCTCTCTACTACTTATCACCACTACTTCTATACAGCCTCTTTACTACTTATCACTACTACTTCTATACAGCCTCTTTACTACTTATCACTACTACTTCTATACAGCCTCTTTACTACTTATCTCTACTTCTTCTATACAGCCTCTTTACTACTTATCTCCACTACTTCTATACAGCCTCTCTACTACTTATCTCCACTACTTCTATACAGCCTCACTACTACTTATCGCCACTACTTCTATACAGCCTCTCCACTACTTATCTCCACTACTTCTATACAGCCTCTTTACTACTTATCTCTACTACTTCTACACAGCCTCTCTACTACTTATCTCTACTACTTCTACACAGCCTCTCTACTACTTATCTCCACTACTTCTATACAGCCTCTCTACTACTTATCTCCACTACTTCTATACAGCCTCTCTACTACTTATCGCCACTACTTCTATACAGCCTCTCTACTACTTATCGCCACTACTTCTATACAGCCTCTCCACTACTTATCTCCACTACTTCTATACAGCCTCTCTACTACTTATCTCCACTACTTCTATACAGCCTCTCTACTACTTATCTCCACTACTTCTATACAGCCTCTCTACTACTTATCGCCACTACTTCTATACAGCCTCTCTACTACTTATCGCCACTACTTCTACTTCTATACAGCCTCTTTACTACTTATCACTACTACTTCTATACAGCCTCTTTACTACTTATCACTACTACTTCTATACAGCCTCTTTACTACTTATCTCTACTACTTCTATACAGCCTCTTTACTACTTATCTCCACTACTTCTATACAGCCTCTCTACTACTTATCTCCACTACTTCTATACAGCCTCTCTACTACTTATCGCCACTACTTCTATACAGCCTCTCTACTACTTATCTCCACTACTTCTATACAGCCTCTTTACTACTTATCTCTACTACTTCTACACAGCCTCTCTACTACTTATCTCCACTACTTCTATACAGCCTCTGTACTACTTATCTCCACTACTTCTATACAGCCTCTCTACTACTTATCGCCACTACTTCTATACAGCCTCTCTACTACTTATCGCCACTACTTCTATACAGCCTCTCTACTACTTATCGCCACTACTTCTATACAGCCTCTCTACTACTTATCGCCACTACTTCTATACAGCCTCTCTACTACTTATCGCCACTACTTCTATACAGCCTCTCTACTACTTATCGCCACTACTTCTATACAGCCTCTCTACTACTTATCTCCACTACTTCTATACAGCCTCTCTACTACTTATCTCCACTACTTCTATACAGCTTCTTTACTACTTATCTCCACTACTTCTATACAGCCTCTTTACTACTTATCTCCACAACTTCAACATAGCCTCTCTACTACTTATCTCCACTACTTCTATACAGCCTCTCTACTACTTATCTCCACTACTTCTATACAGTCTCTCTACTACTTATCTCTACTACTTCTATACAGCCTCTCCACTACTTATCTCCACTACTTCTACACAGCCTATCTACTACTTATCTCCACTACTTCTATACAGCCTCTTTACTACTTATCTCTACTACTTCTATACAGCCTCTATACTACTTATCTCCACTACTTCTATACAGCCTCTTTACTACTTATCTCCACTACTTCTATACAGCCTCTTTACTACTTATCTCCACTACTTCAACATAGCCTCTCTACTACTTATCTCCACTACTTCTATACAGCCTCTCTACTACTTATCTCCACTACTTCTATACAGCCTCTCTACTACTTATCGCCACTACTTCTATACAGCCTCTCTACTACTTATCTCCACTACTTCTATACAGCCTCTTTACTACTTATCTCTACTACTTCTACACAGCCTCTCTACTACTTATCTCCACTACTTCTATACAGCCTCTGTACTACTTATCTCCACTACTTCTATACAGCCTCTCTACTACTTATCGCCACTACTTCTATACAGCCTCACTACTACTTATCGCCACTACTTCTATACAGCCTCTCTACTACTTATCTCCACTACTTCTATACAGCTTCTTTACTACTTATCTCCACTACTTCTATACAGCCTCTTTACTACTTATCTCCACTACTTCAACATAGCCTCTCTACTACTTATCGCCACTACTTCTATACAGTCTCTCTACTACTTATCTCTACTACTTCTATACAAACTCTCTACTACTTATCTCCACTACTTCTATACAGCCTCTCTACTACTTATCTCCACTACTTCTATACAGCCTCTCTACTACTTATCACTACTACTTCTACACAGCCTCTCTACTACTTATCTCTACTACTTCTACACAGCCTCTCTACTACTTATCTCCACTACTTCTATACAGCCTCTCTACTACTTATCTCCACTACTTCTATACAGCCTCTCTACTACTTATCGCCACTACTTCTATACAGCCTCTCTACTACTTATCTCCACTACTTCTATACAGCCTCTTTACTACTTATCCCTACTACTTCTACACAGCCTCTTTACTACTTATCACTACTACTTCTACACAGCCTCTCTACTACTTATCTCTACTACTTCTACACAGCCTCTCTACTACTTATCTCCACTACTTCTATACAGCCTCTCTACTACTTATCTCCACTACTTCTATACAGCCTCTCTACTACTTATCTCCACTACTTCTATACAGCCTCTCTACTACTTATCGCCACTACTTCTATACAGCCTCTCTACTACTTATCTCCACTACTTCTATACAGCCTCTCTACTACTTATCGCCACTATTTCTATACAGCCTCTCTACTACTTATCACCACTACTTCTATACAGCCTCTTTACTACTTATCACTACTACTTCTATACAGCCTCTTTACTACTTATCACTACTACTTCTATACAGCCTCTTTACTACTTATCTCTACTTCTTCTATACAGCCTCTTTACTACTTATCTCCACTACTTCTATACAGCCTCTCTACTACTTATCTCCACTACTTCTATACAGCCTCACTACTACTTATCGCCACTACTTCTATACAGCCTCTCTACTACTTATCTCCACTACTTCTATACAGCCTCTTTACTACTTATCTCTACTACTTCTACACAGCCTCTCTACTACTTATCTCTACTACTTCTACACAGCCTCTCTACTACTTATCTCCACTACTTCTATACAGCCTCTCTACTACTTATCTCCACTACTTCTATACAGCCTCTCTACTACTTATCGCCACTACTTCTATACAGCCTCTCTACTACTTATCGCCACTACTTCTATACAGCCTCTCCACTACTTATCTCCACTACTTCTATACAGCCTCTCTACTACTTATCTCCACTACTTCTATACAGCCTCTCTACTACTTATCTCCACTACTTCTATACAGCCTCTCTACTACTTATCGCCACTACTTCTATACAGCCTCTCTACTACTTATCGCCACTACTTCTACTTCTATACAGCCTCTTTACTACTTATCACTACTACTTCTATACAGCCTCTTTACTACTTATCACTACTACTTCTATACAGCCTCTTTACTACTTATCTCTACTACTTCTATACAGCCTCTTTACTACTTATCTCCACTACTTCTATACAGCCTCTCTACTACTTATCTCCACTACTTCTATACAGCCTCTCTACTACTTATCGCCACTACTTCTATACAGCCTCTCTACTACTTATCTCCACTACTTCTATACAGCCTCTTTACTACTTATCTCTACTACTTCTACACAGCCTCTCTACTACTTATCTCCACTACTTCTATACAGCCTCTGTACTACTTATCTCCACTACTTCTATACAGCCTCTCTACTACTTATCGCCACTACTTCTATACAGCCTCTCTACTACTTATCGCCACTACTTCTATACAGCCTCTCTACTACTTATCGCCACTACTTCTATACAGCCTCTCTACTACTTATCGCCACTACTTCTATACAGCCTCTCTACTACTTATCGCCACTACTTCTATACAGCCTCTCTACTACTTATCGCCACTACTTCTATACAGCCTCTCTACTACTTATCTCCACTACTTCTATACAGCCTCTCTACTACTTATCTCCACTACTTCTATACAGCTTCTTTACTACTTATCTCCACTACTTCTATACAGCCTCTTTACTACTTATCTCCACAACTTCAACATAGCCTCTCTACTACTTATCTCCACTACTTCTATACAGCCTCTCTACTACTTATCTCCACTACTTCTATACAGTCTCTCTACTACTTATCTCTACTACTTCTATACAGCCTCTCCACTACTTATCTCCACTACTTCTACACAGCCTATCTACTACTTATCTCCACTACTTCTATACAGCCTCTTTACTACTTATCTCCACTACTTCTATACAGCCTCTCTACTACTTATCTCCACTACTTCTATACAGCCTCACTACTACTTATCGCCACTACTTCTATACAGCCTCTCTACTACTTATCTCCACTACTTCTATACAGCCTCTTTACTACTTATCTCTACTACTTCTACACAGCCTCTCTACTACTTATCTCTACTACTTCTACACAGCCTCTCTACTACTTATCTCCACTACTTCTATACAGCCTCTCTACTACTTATCTCCACTACTTCTATACAGCCTCTCTACTACTTATCGCCACTACTTCTATACAGCCTCTCTACTACTTATCGCCACTACTTCTATACAGCCTCTCCACTACTTATCTCCACTACTTCTATACAGCCTCTCTACTACTTATCTCCACTACTTCTATACAGCCTCTCTACTACTTATCTCCACTACTTCTATACAGCCTCTCTACTACTTATCGCCACTACTTCTATACAGCCTCTCTACTACTTATCGCCACTACTTCTACTTCTATACAGCCTCTTTACTACTTATCACTACTACTTCTATACAGCCTCTTTACTACTTATCTCTACTACTTCTATACAGCCTCTTTACTACTTATCTCCACTACTTCTATACAGCCTCTCTACTACTTATCTCCACTACTTCTATACAGCCTCTCTACTACTTATCGCCACTACTTCTATACAGCCTCTCTACTACTTATCTCCACTACTTCTATACAGCCTCTTTACTACTTATCTCTACTACTTCTACACAGCCTCTCTACTACTTATCTCCACTACTTCTATACAGCCTCTGTACTACTTATCTCCACTACTTCTATACAGCCTCTCTACTACTTATCGCCACTACTTCTATACAGCCTCTCTACTACTTATCGCCACTACTTCTATACAGCCTCTCTACTACTTATCGCCACTACTTCTATACAGCCTCTCTACTACTTATCGCCACTACTTCTATACAGCCTCTCTACTACTTATCGCCACTACTTCTATACAGCCTCTCTACTACTTATCGCCACTACTTCTATACAGCCTCTCTACTACTTATCTCCACTACTTCTATACAGCCTCTCTACTACTTATCTCCACTACTTCTATACAGCTTCTTTACTACTTATCTCCACTACTTCTATACAGCCTCTTTACTACTTATCTCCACAACTTCAACATAGCCTCTCTACTACTTATCTCCACTACTTCTATACAGCCTCTCTACTACTTATCTCCACTACTTCTATACAGTCTCTCTACTACTTATCTCTACTACTTCTATACAGCCTCTCCACTACTTATCTCCACTACTTCTATACAGCCTCTCTACTACTTATCGCCACTACTTCTATACAGCCTCTCTACTACTTATCTCCACTACTTCTATACAGCCTCTTTACTACTTATCTCTACTACTTCTACACAGCCTCTCTACTACTTATCTCCACTACTTCTATACAGCCTCTGTACTACTTATCTCCACTACTTCTATACAGCCTCTCTACTACTTATCGCCACTACTTCTATACAGCCTCACTACTACTTATCGCCACTACTTCTATACAGCCTCTCTACTACTTATCTCCACTACTTCTATACAGCTTCTTTACTACTTATCTCCACTACTTCTATACAGCCTCTTTACTACTTATCTCCACTACTTCAACATAGCCTCTCTACTACTTATCGCCACTACTTCTATACAGTCTCTCTACTACTTATCTCTACTACTTCTATACAAACTCTCTACTACTTATCTCCACTACTTCTATACAGCCTCTCTACTACTTATCTCCACTACTTCTATACAGCCTCTCTACTACTTATCACTACTACTTCTACACAGCCTCTCTACTACTTATCTCTACTACTTCTACACAGCCTCTCTACTACTTATCTCCACTACTTCTATACAGCCTCTCTACTACTTATCTCCACTACTTCTATACAGCCTCTCTACTACTTATCGCCACTACTTCTATACAGCCTCTCTACTACTTATCTCCACTACTTCTATACAGCCTCTTTACTACTTATCCCTACTACTTCTACACAGCCTCTTTACTACTTATCACTACTACTTCTACACAGCCTCTCTACTACTTATCTCTACTACTTCTACACAGCCTCTCTACTACTTATCTCCACTACTTCTATACAGCCTCTCTACTACTTATCTCCACTACTTCTATACAGCCTCTCTACTACTTATCTCCACTACTTCTATACAGCCTCTCTACTACTTATCGCCACTACTTCTATACAGCCTCTCTACTACTTATCTCCACTACTTCTATACAGCCTCTCTACTACTTATCGCCACTATTTCTATACAGCCTCTCTACTACTTATCACCACTACTTCTATACAGCCTCTTTACTACTTATCACTACTACTTCTATACAGCCTCTTTACTACTTATCACTACTACTTCTATACAGCCTCTTTACTACTTATCTCTACTTCTTCTATACAGCCTCTTTACTACTTATCTCCACTACTTCTATACAGCCTCTCTACTACTTATCTCCACTACTTCTATACAGCCTCACTACTACTTATCGCCACTACTTCTATACAGCCTCTCTACTACTTATCTCCACTACTTCTATACAGCCTCTTTACTACTTATCTCTACTACTTCTACACAGCCTCTCTACTACTTATCTCTACTACTTCTACACAGCCTCTCTACTACTTATCTCCACTACTTCTATACAGCCTCTCTACTACTTATCTCCACTACTTCTATACAGCCTCTCTACTACTTATCGCCACTACTTCTATACAGCCTCTCTACTACTTATCGCCACTACTTCTATACAGCCTCTCCACTACTTATCTCCACTACTTCTATACAGCCTCTCTACTACTTATCTCCACTACTTCTATACAGCCTCTCTACTACTTATCTCCACTACTTCTATACAGCCTCTCTACTACTTATCGCCACTACTTCTATACAGCCTCTCTACTACTTATCGCCACTACTTCTACTTCTATACAGCCTCTTTACTACTTATCACTACTACTTCTATACAGCCTCTTTACTACTTATCACTACTACTTCTATACAGCCTCTTTACTACTTATCTCTACTACTTCTATACAGCCTCTTTACTACTTATCTCCACTACTTCTATACAGCCTCTCTACTACTTATCTCCACTACTTCTATACAGCCTCTCTACTACTTATCGCCACTACTTCTATACAGCCTCTCTACTACTTATCTCCACTACTTCTATACAGCCTCTTTACTACTTATCTCTACTACTTCTACACAGCCTCTCTACTACTTATCTCCACTACTTCTATACAGCCTCTGTACTACTTATCTCCACTACTTCTATACAGCCTCTCTACTACTTATCGCCACTACTTCTATACAGCCTCTCTACTACTTATCGCCACTACTTCTATACAGCCTCTCTACTACTTATCGCCACTACTTCTATACAGCCTCTCTACTACTTATCGCCACTACTTCTATACAGCCTCTCTACTACTTATCGCCACTACTTCTATACAGCCTCTCTACTACTTATCGCCACTACTTCTATACAGCCTCTCTACTACTTATCTCCACTACTTCTATACAGCCTCTCTACTACTTATCTCCACTACTTCTATACAGCTTCTTTACTACTTATCTCCACTACTTCTATACAGCCTCTTTACTACTTATCTCCACAACTTCAACATAGCCTCTCTACTACTTATCTCCACTACTTCTATACAGCCTCTCTACTACTTATCTCCACTACTTCTATACAGTCTCTCTACTACTTATCTCTACTACTTCTATACAGCCTCTCCACTACTTATCTCCACTACTTCTACACAGCCTATCTACTACTTATCTCCACTACTTCTATACAGCCTCTTTACTACTTATCTCCACTACTTCTATACAGCCTCTCTACTACTTATCTCCACTACTTCTATACAGCCTCACTACTACTTATCGCCACTACTTCTATACAGCCTCTCTACTACTTATCTCCACTACTTCTATACAGCCTCTTTACTACTTATCTCTACTACTTCTACACAGCCTCTCTACTACTTATCTCTACTACTTCTACACAGCCTCTCTACTACTTATCTCCACTACTTCTATACAGCCTCTCTACTACTTATCTCCACTACTTCTATACAGCCTCTCTACTACTTATCGCCACTACTTCTATACAGCCTCTCTACTACTTATCGCCACTACTTCTATACAGCCTCTCCACTACTTATCTCCACTACTTCTATACAGCCTCTCTACTACTTATCTCCACTACTTCTATACAGCCTCTCTACTACTTATCTCCACTACTTCTATACAGCCTCTCTACTACTTATCGCCACTACTTCTATACAGCCTCTCTACTACTTATCGCCACTACTTCTACTTCTATACAGCCTCTTTACTACTTATCACTACTACTTCTATACAGCCTCTTTACTACTTATCACTACTACTTCTATACAGCCTCTTTACTACTTATCTCTACTACTTCTATACAGCCTCTTTACTACTTATCTCCACTACTTCTATACAGCCTCTCTACTACTTATCTCCACTACTTCTATACAGCCTCTCTACTACTTATCGCCACTACTTCTATACAGCCTCTCTACTACTTATCTCCACTACTTCTATACAGCCTCTTTACTACTTATCTCTACTACTTCTACACAGCCTCTCTACTACTTATCTCCACTACTTCTATACAGCCTCTGTACTACTTATCTCCACTACTTCTATACAGCCTCTCTACTACTTATCGCCACTACTTCTATACAGCCTCTCTACTACTTATCGCCACTACTTCTATACAGCCTCTCTACTACTTATCGCCACTACTTCTATACAGCCTCTCTACTACTTATCGCCACTACTTCTATACAGCCTCTCTACTACTTATCGCCACTACTTCTATACAGCCTCTCTACTACTTATCGCCACTACTTCTATACAGCCTCTCTACTACTTATCTCCACTACTTCTATACAGCCTCTCTACTACTTATCTCCACTACTTCTATACAGCTTCTTTACTACTTATCTCCACTACTTCTATACAGCCTCTTTACTACTTATCTCCACAACTTCAACATAGCCTCTCTACTACTTATCTCCACTACTTCTATACAGCCTCTCTACTACTTATCTCCACTACTTCTATACAGTCTCTCTACTACTTATCTCTACTACTTCTATACAGCCTCTCCACTACTTATCTCCACTACTTCTACACAGCCTATCTACTACTTATCTCCACTACTTCTATACAGCCTCTCTACTACTTATCGCCACTACTTCTATACAGCCTCTCTACTACTTATCTCCACTACCTCTATACAGCCTCTGTACTACTTATCACTACTACTTCTATACAGCTTCTTTACTACTTATCACTACTACTTCTATACAGCCTCTTTACTACTTATCTCTACTACTTCTATACAGCCTCTCTACTACTTATCTCCACTACTTCTATACAGCCTCTCTACTACTTATCTCCACTACTTCTATACAGCCACTCTACTACTTATCTCCACTACTTCTATACAGCCTCTTTACTACTTATCACTACTACTTCTACACAGCCTCTCTACTACTTATCTCCACTACTTCTATACAGCCTCTCTACTACTTATCACTACTACTTCTACACAGCCTCTCTACTACTTATCTCTACTACTTCTACACAGCCTCTCTACTACTTATCTCCACTACTTCTATACAGCCTCTCTACTACTTATCTCCACTACTTCTATACAGCCTCTCTACTACTTATCTCCACTACTTCTATACAGCCTCTCTACTACTTATCTCCACTACTTATATACAGCCTCTCTACTACTTATCTCCACTACTTCTATACAGCCTCTCTACTACTTATCTCCACTACTTCTATACAGCCTCTCTACTACTTATCTCCACTACTTCTATACAGCCTCTTTACTACTTATCTCCACTACTTCTACACAGCCTCTTTACTACTTATCACTACTACTTCTACACAGCCTCTCTACTACTTATCTCTACTACTTCTACACAGCCTCTCTACTACTTATCTCCACTACTTCTATACAGCCTCTCTACTACTTATCTCCATTCTATACAGCTTCTCTACTACTTATCGCCACTACTTCTATACAGCCTCTCTACTACTTATCTCCACTACTTCTATACAGCCTCTGTACTACTTATCACTACTACTTCTATACAGCTTCTTTACTACTTATCACTACTACTTCTATACAGCCTCTTTACTACTTATCTCTACTACTTCTATACAGCCTCTCTACTACTTATCTCCACTACTTCTATACAGCCTCTCTACTACTTATCTCCACTACTTCTATACAGCCTCTCTACTACTTATCTCCACTACTTCTATACAGCGTCTCTACTACTTATCTCCACTACTTCAACATAAACTCTCCCTGACAAACCCTTTCCATTCCCTCAGGAAGTGTACACAAATGGCTTTCAGAAATGTTGCTTACAGCTATTGCAGTGCCGCTCTGAAGTATTAGGCCTAAACCTTAGATATGCTTTTCTTGCCAACTTTTTTGATCCATGCAGTGCTTAATGCCAAACAGGAATGTGTATAGTAATGGTATTAAATTGACCGTGCTATATACATCAGCCAACTGCCATCGTGATTTGGCCGATAGTGTTTATAGAATGTTGACTTATTTCTTTACACACGAACAACTGTGGAGGGAATGTAAAAAAATAAAGATGTTTTCAACAAGGTCCCCCAGTTTCAACAAGGCCCCCCAGTTTCAACAAGGCCCCCCAGTTTCAACAAGGCCCCTCAGTTTCAACAAGGCCCCTGAGTTTCAACAAGGCCCCCCAGTTTCAACAAGCACCCCCAGTTTCAACAAGGCCCCCCAGTTTCAACAAGCCCCCCCAGTTTCAACAAGGCCCCCCAGTTTCAACAAGGCCCCCCAGTTTCAACAAGCCTCCCCAGTTTCAACAAGGTCCCCCAGTTTCAACAAGGCCCCCCAGGTTCAACAAGGCCCCCCAGTTTCAACAAGGCCCCTCAGTTTCAACAAGGCCCCTGAGTTTCAACAAGGCCCCCCAGTTTCAACAAGCACCCCCAGTTTCAACAAGGCCCCCCAGTTTCAACAAGCCCCCCCAGTTTCAACAAGCCCCCCCAGTTTCAACAAGCCCCCCCAGTTTCAACAAGCCCCCCCAGTGTTGAACTCATATTCACACCTTGGCCAGATAACAATCAACTTCATTGAGTTTTTCCTGCTCTTTATTTATTGGAATGCTTGTAGCGTTTTGTGTAACACTTTCATTTACTGACCTATTCACTGACCTATTTACAAGACCTACAGTATTTACTGACCTATTTACAATACCTATTTACAAGACCTATTTACAAGACCTATTCACTGAACTATTTACAAGACCTATGTGAAGTCTATTTTAGCACTACAGGGACTCTTCCGTTATAGGCTAAATCTATGTCAAATGATTAGTTAAAATAGCCTTAAAATACCTGTACTTTTTTATGGTAGATAATTTGAATTTGCGTGTTAAGTATCCTGTTATGTTCAAACTGATCTACGCACAATCTAGTACCCTACCCTATAATACTGTAAAACTAAAGGTGCTCCGTCTTATTCCTGATCATAGGTCAGTTGTTCACGTCCTGCAGAGAGGTCCAGATGAGACAGGGAGTGAGGATGGATGGAGAGTACTACCTTAAGGTCAAGTCCAGGATACTGCAGGTGTGGGTGCTCTGTCAAAATCACTTCCTCATTCAGCCACATCCTCCTGGCCAAGACTCATTATCTGTTATCTCAATGTGTTTCCTCCTAGATCTTCTGTGCTGAAATGCAGACTGATTTCCCTAAAGAGTATGTTACACTGCGGAGTGGTCAGACAGACAACTACTCAGAGGTGTATGGATACAGGTGTGCTTATTGAAATCAGATTATTGTCCTGCAACAATTTATATATTATTCATTCAGCAGACACTCTTATCCAGAGTGACTTACAGTCGTGAGTACGTACATTTTCTCATACTGGTCCCCTGTGGGACTTGAACCCACAACCCTGGCAATGTAAGAACCACACTCAACCAACTGAGCCACACAGGATCACAATACAGTACATCTGTGATGTTACCAGCGTATGTGATGAGTGACATCATGTATAGGATTCCCTACTGTGTCTGTGTTCAATGCGTGCTATGTTTATGGACAGAATGTACTGTATATTCCATGTAAGGAATGTACCTTATCTGTGATTTTTAACGTCTAGGTTGCTGAACCCTTTTGAGTGCCCGTATAATGGCAGCAGAAGGCAGGACTGTGACTGCAGGAACGATTACTCTGCAGCGGGATACACTCTCTTCCACAAGGTCCGTCTAGACGTCAGCTCCCTGAGGATAATGAGTGAGTAATGACCATGTGATTGCCTGACCACTCTACTGTAATGAGACCACACATCCATGTTGTTTTACACGCACCCCACAGCACTAAATAACGTCTTGCTAAGAGGGGATTGCTCACCGAATGCAATTTTCAACGCCTTTCGCCATACTCCACACAGAAATCATGATAATCGCCTTTCAACCGGCATTGGTCACATCACTGGGATAGAGTGGAAACTGCATGGTCCCCTTTGAGAAACACACTCACAGACACATGGTTACACACAGGTACACTCACAAACACACAAATGCTCGTACACACACAACATCTACTGTGTCCTCTTACACACACATCGGTAGTCACACACACACACACACACACACACACACAATATATCTCCAGGCTATATTTCTATCCTCTGCCCATAACGACTTCCAGCCCCACCTCTCCTGTTGTCCCTGAGCATGTCTTAGATAGGTACACGTGGCATGGTCAGGATATGTGGTAATTATATGTGTGTGCTAGGAGGAGGGAGCCCACCACTCCACTCCACCATGTCACAGAACCCATGCAGCCATCTTCCCATCCCATCCCATTCCCTGTCTACTCTGGTCCTGACAGCACATGTTCCCACCACGCCAGGCCCCTCCCCTCCCATTTCATGGAACTCATTTGGGCTTGACTCTTAAAAAAATAGAAATAATAATGACTTAGTTTATGAGCTCCTCACCAATGTGTTTCTCATTAACTTTACTGAGAGCGACCTCCCGGGTGACGCAGAGGTCTAAGGCACAGCATCGCAGTGCTTGAGGCGTCACTACAGACCCGGGTTTGATCCCAGGATGTGCCGCGACCGGGAGACCTGTGAGGCGGCGCACAGTTGTCCGGATTAAGGGAGGGTTTGGCTGGCCGGGATGTCCTTGTCCCATTGCTCTCTTAGCGACTCCTTGTGGCGGGCTGGGTGCATGCACACTGACTCGGGTCGCCAGCTGTACGGTGTTTCCTCCGACACATTGGTGCGGCTGGCTTCAGGGTTAATCTGGCAGTGTGGCTTGGCAGGGTCGTGTTTCGGAGGACGCATGCCTCTCCCGAGTCCGTACTGGAGTTGTAGTGATGGGACAAGACTGTAACTACCAATTAGGGAGAAAAAGGGGTAAGAAGTACCCCAGAAAATGTGGTCATCATGTGTGACAAAGCAGTAAAAACACCAGAGGAACTAAGATCATTAAATGTTATGTTGTTAAACCTTAGGACAAGGTAGTTGCTTAGAGCCCCTTGTCTCTTACAGCAACTCATAGTGTCTGTGTATTGACTGTAACCTTCATATTCTCTGTGTATCAGCCACAGACCTGCAGTTCTCCCAGACCCTGCTTGGTCGTCCTGTCCCATTCGCCACAGCGGGAGACTGCTACAGCGCTGCCAAGTGTCCTCAGGTAAGAAACACAGACCATTTGTGAGTCTATAAATGACAGACTATAATCTGTATGTCTTGATGGGGGCCTTGAGCCAACCTTTGTTGGGTAATATTGAAATAAAGTTCTATCTGACTGGGTTTTACTGACTTGACCCGTCCAGTCTATTAACTGGAAAGAAGTGTGAAATCATACGTGTTCCCAGTTTACACCAGGGGAGTAACCACATAATCACATTCAACTGTCCAGAGGAGCTCAGTGTGTCTGCCCACTGTACCGTGGTGCTTTAGTTGTCAGCCCCTGGAATGGAAATTAGAGACAGCTTCATTTAATGTATTTGAATCCTGATCAGGTCCACTTAAAACAGTTTCAGTTTGTTCAAGGGAAGTTGGTCTGAGGTCCATTGTAATCACTTTGATGTGCTTCCACAGGGCCAGTTCAGCATCAACCTCATAGGGACTGGTCTGAAGGTGGCTGAGGCAACCAAGTGGGCCTCACAGGGCAACTATGTCTCTGTCAAAGTCCACAGATCAGAGGTAAGGAGGACTCTAGAATTCTGGGTGTTCTGAATGACTCTAAACCCTCCTATTGTCTGAATTGTCACTTGTTGTATTTCTAATCTAATTCATTTTTGTCCTGTCCCACTCCATTCCATTCTCATTTCTCCCTCTCTGTCTGTAGGACGGGGCAAGAATCTACGGCCGCTGTGGTGGCTTCTGTGGGAAGTGCATCCCCCAGCCTCACAACGGCCTGCTGGTTCAAGTCCAGTAAGGGTCAGAGCAACGTCAGACCAGGCAGTGAAACAGACACCAGACCAGAGCTTCTGGGGATCCAATGCACTTCATCTGTGAATGTGGCCATTCGCTCTTCCCTTCATCACCCCTTCCTCCCCAGCCGGCAGCTATAACATAGGGATAGCTCAACAAATCTACACCGAGTCTGCTAAACATTAGGAACACCTTCCTAATATTGAGCTGCAACCCCCTTTTCCCCCTTTAGAACAGCCTCAATTAGTCGGGGCACGGACTCTACAAGGAGTCGAAAGCGTTCCACAGGGATGCTGGCCCATGTTGACTCCAATGCTTCTCACAGTTGTGTCAAGTTGGCTGGATGTCCTTTGGGTGGTGGACCATTCTTGATACACACGGGAAACTGTTGAGCGTGAAAAACCCAGCAGATTTGCAGTCCTTGACACAAACCGGTGCGCCTGGCACCTACCACCATACCCAGGTCAAAGGCACTTCAATCCTTTGTCTTGCCCATTCACCGTCTGAATGGCACACATACACAATCCATGTCTCAATTGCCTCAAGTTCATCTACACTGATTGAAGTGGATTTAACAAGTGACATCAATAAGGGATCATAGCTTTCACCTGCTCAGTCTGTCATGGAAAGAGCAGGTGTTCTTAATGTTTTGTATGCTCAGTGTACACGCTGTTAGCTAAAGAGCAGATGTTCTTAATGTTTTGTATGCTCAGTGTACACGCTTTTAGCTATGCAGGGTCCCTCAAAAGAATACGAACCAACCTTATTATGTCCGTCCTAGCTAGTGGTTGTAATTGTAACGGTTACCAATGTGCACTCTCACATATTGCAGCATTGTACAGTCTCAAAGGGCCACAATCATATTTTTGGACGGAAGGTAACCACTGCATAGTACAGAGGTTAGGGAAGAACCCTTTCATGGTTGGAAGTGAGATCTTCCTCATCTCATAAAGGTAACATTTTCTTATGGAAAGAAAAGAAACACGAAATAGTCATTCTAGAACTAGTAGAAGTATTTGTATTTTTATACAGTCAGCGAGGAAACTTTTTGTTCTTAAAATTGAATATCTTGCTAAATATTTGAATTGTATTTACTAATAGTGTCATGACACGGTTATTATTAATTCCTGCAAAAAGTATGTTTTTGTTGTAATTAGTATTAATCCAAAAAAGGAGAAAGCTACAGATCAGAAGATTCGTCCAGACAGGGTTTTATTCGTTCACCAATTAATTAGCTAGGGTTTGGGTACTACTGTTGTTGTGTATTCTTCTACTAATGGTCACCCAGACTTGCCTTATCTCAAAGGTCAAAGGTCATAGTGAGGAGCCTTCTGATCACTGCATCCCAGAGAAGTCCTCACTCAGAGCCCAATGTTACTGACTACTGACTGACAACATGATTAGAATGATTTCTCTAGCAGGTCATAGAAAAACAACCAATAGACACTAACTCATTGGTGGTGTGGCTTAGTTCAGCTGTGACATTGTTTTCCAGATCATGTCTCTTCTAGGTCCTATAGGTGCATCCTACCCTACCTCTCACAAGCATCCATACTCATGAGATGCATTTCATTATATTGTAAAATATTTGTTTGACCATATTTATACTGTAATTATATATAGATACATTCAATGTTTTTATACTACAATGACTACTAGCAGCCGGGAAGCTATTGTTTGGTTTAATGTTTGTTGCTGAAAATGTATTACAGTTTGTAGGGTGTGTAACCACTAACCTGAAAGAGGCTCTTTGAATGGTGCTTTTAAAGCACTGATATTACCTCTAATCTTGAGAAGGAACACACTACTGACATTAGCTGTGGCAGAACCTTGAATTAAGAGGTTCAGCCTTCATGCCTAGTGTAAATGTACTACTACAGAATAATACCCAAAATGCTTTGCAGAACAGGTCATGGTCCTTTTATTAATGTAGTTGAAGACCAACCTGGAGGGTTGCCAGATATGCTCAACTTCATGAGGAAACCGGACTGAAAGAGCCCTATCCTCATTTAGGTAAATGGAACTAATTTTTACCGCTACAACTGGGCAGATTTGGCAACCCCGCCATGCTGGTACTCTGATGTTAAGCTTTAACCAAAGTTTCATAGATGCAGATTAGAACTTTTGTCAGACAATGCAGCTACTTTTGATTTAAGAAATATTAGGTAGAAAACCCCTTACAAAAGTCAACGGGCAGCTAGAAAACCTTGTTTGATAAGCAATTATACTATGATGAGGTCTGTATCAGAAATATAAAGAATACTTGATGCACTATGTGCCATAAATTTTGTAGAAAAGTAACCCTGTTTGTTTCTATTTTTAAATAACAGTTAAGATTTGTAACTTATGATGTGTTTTTTTATATATATATATTCATACTTGAAGTGTAAACTGTGTTTTGAATATAATGGGAATTGGTACTGAATTGAACAAGATGCTTGTTTGCTATGTATTATCCAAAGATGATTTTAAGAATCATGTGTACCTACAGTGTATGTAGGTTGTATAAAAATGAATGATCCTGGTGCTATGGTCAATAATTGTAATTGTATCAACATCGTAGGTCTTGCTACTTTACTAATACTGTAAAATAAGAAATAATACAATATTTTAATGCTTTTCAATTGATTTGTTTGAATGCTTCCATATCACAATGCTTTTCTTTTGCTTCATACAGTGTGAATGACTGACACATCAATGCTGGTGCACTCTTCAACAGAGGTGGCCTTTCGTTAAACGTGAATGGCAGAGGGTCAGAGCTAGTTAGGTGGCTGTGTTAGCTGGCTTTTGGGTCCATGTGGATTCACTTACTGGTGGTGCAGGTTGCATTTCCAAAACATAACTTGAGTTCAACTTCACTCAAATACTTTGGCTGTAGTTTCTCACTACACCAGGCACATTCAATGTTGAACCCTACAGCTTGGGCTGTCAACTTACCAATGAGTCACCAAATTCATATGTCAAATCAAAAAGTGAGGTCAGTTTTCCAATTCTCTTTGAAAATCTGACTAAAAAAGCAAAAAGCAAAATTCCAAATAATTATGTCATTGAAAATGACTTGATAATGAAGGTACAGGTACTTTAATGAGAAGAGCTGTTTGTGTATGAGGCAGGCTCAGCTTTGTACATTAAATACAACCAGATACCGTAATCCCTAAAGAACTACTTTGACTCTATGCCAGCAAAGTGGAGAAGGAAAATAAAAATAACTAGCTTGGTTCCCCAAAAAGTTAATCTAATGATTTCGAAGAAGGAGGGTTGTATCACAACAAAAACTCCCTGGAAGCAGTTTTCCAGGGAAGCCAAGCTGTGCTCCACATTGAGTCATCTGGCTAAACAGAGAGAAGTCAGATTAGATGTTCTGGGCTCCTCTGCTCTATGCTCAGAGAAACCAGACATCCCTAATGAATGTGTTGAGAAACATAGACCAGCACCGAGGATCCTCATAAAAGCAACTAATGATTGATGTTAACCATGAAAAACATAATACTTAAAGGAAGCGGCCCGGCTAGTTGCTCCACTCTGCATTCCATTACCCCATCACTTCTAACCAATGATTTATATACAGTATACACTATGGGCCCAATTCCGACTTAAGAAATGTACTCCTTTCCTACACATGCATTTTCTATGTACTTCTCAGTAGTTTGTATTCAGACACCTTATGCAAGTGCATTACAGGCTTTGCAGGCGTGGTTCCCTTGCGCGCACTGAATACATTTAATTCAACCGCTGAAAACCCTCCCAGATTTTCTCATGGGATTTTCATTCAATAGGTACAAACTGTACATTTATCTTAAACCCTCCCTTAAAATACAGTGTAGGCCTACCTTAAATTAGAATTTTGTCGACAGACTAACATACATCGAGAGAACGGGTTCGGAATATAGGGATCAATGAAAGAAAGCCATTTAAATATATGCATATTTGTCTCTGTTTCAGCACCAAATGGTAGATTAAAACATTCTCTGATCTTGTATATTATTTAGGCACATTTTGGGGTTAGGAAAGTATGTATGAATCATGAAAAAAAAAACAGGTTTGGAGAGCCTTTACGCACAAAATATATTGATGAATAAAAAATACAGTGTTTTGATTCATCCTGGAAGTTGTCATATTCAAGCGCAGTCCATGAAATGTTTGAAGGTGGAAAAAAGTGTAAAATAATGGTTGAACAATAGTCTTTTTAATGTATCCCCTAATCCTCACTAATCATGGAAAAGTATGACAACTGAACCGTGCTCCAGGCTCAAGGTCTGAGTTCCATAATGATTCAAATAGACTACATGTCCCAAGTTATTGCACAACGTTAGCCTAATACGATCCACTAATGCTAGCGACCCTCAGGACCAACTACATAGAAGTGACAGTGGACAGAAAGGTAAACGGAATGGAATGGAATGATGCCAAACGTAAGCTACAAATTGAAGAAAACTAACACTAAAGTGACAATTATAAATGTATGTGGGTATAACTGATGGTGGCTATTACTTAACATGATACAAATTGTAAAATAAAATGTAGAAAAGCCTGGGTATATTTTTAAACCATTATAAAGCGCATACATCAACTCGTCATGTTCAGCCCTACAGAAGCCTATAGCTTGGGTCTCCAAATTTAATTCACGCAAATTATGAGGGCACACAATAAAAACTCGGACCATACAGTTATTTATAGCCTACTTCACTGTGGAAAAGGGGACACAATACATGTCATATTGATATGATTTTCACTTTGCTTCCATATAACTGGTTTCACATTTGTCTCAGGGATCATAACGAAAAATAATTTAAAACAATTTCTGTGTATTTACAATCCCCTTCTCCAAACAAATTACTCATTTACTTAGCTCTTATCAATAGCTCTTATCAATTACAAATTACAGTGCATGGAGAATGCTGTCATTTCTCTCTGAAAAAAATAAAGTAAATGCTTATACATGGTTTCCTCCAGTGTTAAGGTGGTGGAATTATGAGGGAATTAAGTCGGTCAGAATATGGTGTATCTGTAGACACACCTCAGCCACATTATCATTTCTTAGATCTCCACCCTGAACGAATAGTGAATAAATTGCATGCTTTTCTCGTGCTTAACTTCAAGGTCAGACTACGCATTGAGAGAAAGGTGCATAAAAAGGTAATTATGTTCCACGTACGCATGCTTAACTCTGGTCGGAATCTGGCCCTACATGACTGACAGGGGAAAAGCTGTTTTGAAGCCACCAAATACTTTGGAAGCTATATAAAATGCATTCATTAATGTCTATATTTGTTTTTGCCATGTACAGACACCTTAATGCATACTTTTAAATTATATTTTGTGAGCTAAACATACAAAAAATTATAATAATAATATATATAAACTTTTTACAAAGTTCTAGTGTTACAGTCCCCACTACAAAACATTTCTTAAATACATGTCATTTTGTCCTTGAAACATTTAATTGAAATACTGTAGAATTCCATTAATTCCTATGGAGGACTGGTCTTCTGAGGAGTGCCAATATGGCCGACCGGTGGTGGCTTCAAAGCCTCTCATTGGCCAATGCATAGCATAAGCACTACAGGTTTTATATACAGTACATATACAGTACTAACATGGAGTAATCTGACAACTTTTCCATTGAGTATTTTACTGTATACAACGGAAAGATCATTCTCTTTCAGTTGAATGCATTCAGAAAGTGACTAGTATCCCCTCTTGCCATCAGTAAAGTACATTGGTTTAATATTACAATGCACATGCAGTGACAATTCGCATTGGACCCTGGTTCATTGGGTAACAAATTCCAGATTTGGGTAAACACTGTCCTCTGCTGGTGACTATACAAGCTGAGGCATTGCCATTGGACTGTGCACTTCATTTATTTGTACATACAGCAACATGTTGTTGTTAACAAGTCCATAAAACATAGGTTAAAGAGTTAGATATAGGTGTAGGTCTAGAGCAGTTGTTAAATTGAGCCGGAGCTTCCCGGAGCCAGGCTCCTGCATCTTGGGTCAATGGAAGAGTCAGGCGGATCCGAGCTACAGCACCTTATGGGTTCTAAGTAGTATTAAAAGTAGGATAAAATTATGATAAAGGACAGGGTTAGGGGAGTTGAACAACATATTAGGGTTAGGGTTGAGGCTGCTGAGGTTAGTGTAGTTTTTTTAATTACATTTTTAAATAATCCCTGTATGTCTAATAAATGACTGTGTGTGTTTATTTCATGAAAACAACTCTAAATATATTTTGTATCATTCATTTCCCTGAGCCTCCTTTTTCCATAGAAATTCTCTGTCTGATTGTGAGGGTGTGTTGATACACATATTTTATATATTTACATAAACAGCCTTGATTGGCGGATAGCATAGTATTTGGTATTTTATTAGGATCCCCATTAGCTGTTGCGAAAGCAGCAGCTACTCTTCCTGGGGTCCACATGAAACATGAAACATGACATAATACAGAACATCAATAGACAATAACAGCTCAAGGTCAGAACTACGTCGATATAGACTCTAGAGCATACCCCACTTACCCCTTCAAAGTAGGCAAATACATATAAAAGACGACTGGTCATTGGTCAGAATAATCACATCAGATTGTGATGTCATGATCTGGGCCAAGTCATGATCTCCATCCCAAAATATATAAGATCTTGCTACCATGCCTTAACTTCAGTCTCCTAACCTGTCAGGCTCTGGCCATAGAGAAGCCTTTTGCTTCTCTATGTAGCCTTGGTCAGAGTCTGACAGTTCTAGGTTAGGTTTTCTATGTGGTGTTTTGTGTTGGATCCCTAATTAGAGGCAGCTGCATTGCATTGTCTCTAATTAGTGATCCTACTTATGTTTGTATGTTCCACACCCTAGGTGTGGGTCGTTAATCATTGTTTTGATTAGTTCGTTATTGAGTTGTTTTATACCTAGTATAATAAAATGTCATACTATCACTGCGCTGCGCCTTGGTCCGTTTATACACCCGTTCGTGACAAATGCTTCAGTCTTTTATCCTAAGAGGCTAGCCGGACACAATAAAGAGTACGCCCATCCTGGTGGGGGACTACTGGACATACAGAGACAAACTCACAATGCAGGAAAACGTTGTCTACAAAGGCGACAGGGTGGTAGTGCCAGAAACTCTACGCCCGATGATTCTCTCTCGTATCCATGCAGGGCACTCAGGGGTCAAAGCCAGTCTTAGGAAAGCTAGAGACTCAGTATTCTGGCCCAACATAACCCAATACATTAAATATTGTGTGGCTGTGTGCAGCATATGTAATGCAAAAGGAGCCACATGACATGCCAGCACGTCCTTGGTCTAAAGTGGGAATGGATCTGTTCACAGTAAAGAATTATCATTTTCTGATTGTAGGGTACTACTATTCAGATGTTTGGGAGGTGGGGAAAGTGATTGACACAACAGCTCCTTGCATCATAGACTGTTGTAAGCAGCAGATATGGCATAGCTGACAGTGGTGTAGTTAAGGATAATGGGCCCCAGTTCACGAGTCAAGACTTTGCTTTGTTTGCAAAAGCCTGGGAGTTCCATCATGTGACCTCTTCACCATAACACAGTCAGAGTAATCGTAAGGCGGAGTCAGCAGTAAAAATAGCAAAGACTCTCATCACAAAGGCTATGCAGGAAGGCATAGATGTGTGGCAAGCCATTTTGGCGTGGAGAAATACTCCCACAGAGGGCTTCGGCAGCAGTCCTGTACAGCGCTTAATGTCTAGACGCACTCGCGCTCTGTTGCCAACAACTCCCAAGTTCCTCGCACCAAAGGTCGTTCGGATGTTCAGGCAAACAAGCGTGCATGTCAGGACAAGTCAAAACATGACCAAAAGTATATGGACACCTCATTCCAAAATCATGGGCATTAATATGGACTTGGGTCCCCCTTTGCTTCTACTGTATAACAGCCTCCACTCTCCTGGGAAGGCTTTCCACTAGAGAACATTGCTGCGGAGAGCAAGAGTATCAGAGGCAGTTTGGAACTCGGTAGAATGTGTTGCAACTGTGGACAGACGATTTTTCCGCACTACACGCTTCAGCACTCGGCTGAGTGCTGTTGCTCATAGATGTTTGCATTTCACAATAACAGCACTAATAACAGACCGGGGCAGCTCTAGCAGGGCAGAAATTTGACAAACTGACTTGTTGGAAAGGTTGCATTCTATGACGGTGCCACAGTGAAAGTCACTGAGCTCTTCAGTAAGGCCATTCTAGTGCCAATGTTTGTCTATGGAAATTTCATGTCTGTGCACAATTTTATACTCTTGTCAGCAAAGCTGTGGCTGAAACAGCCGAATCAACTAATTTGAAGGGCTGTCCACATACTTTTGTATATATAGTGTATCACTGGGCTCTAGGTAAATAAACACAAATAGTATGGAGAGGTTCAACTGCTGTTCTTTGTATAAACATGAATCCTAAGGCAGGAAATGCCAAATAATAACTGAAGGATCTATGCTAAAACATTAGTATTCCCTGCCTTGCTCCATTCTGATTCACAGCCCTTACACCTTTTGAGTTCCTAGATATGAAAGAACTGGAGTGGCTCTATAGACTTGTAATAATAACAAGTCTATAGAGAACAGCCTGAAGCTAGACTCATTTAATTTCATCGGATGACAAGTGTAGAACGTTTGTTAACAATTTAGTGCAGTTCGTGGTCAGTTTAGCCCATGACTGTGCTAGACATACAGAAGCCTACTACGTGACTGTCTGTTGTGAGCACTCAGAGCAACATCAACACACGTGAGGATCATTATCTTCGCCATTTTAATAATTTATTACAATGTTCAGTCATTTTCGGTTGAAATTATCCAACAATACGTTTTTTAAAGAGAACATGTACAAATTTACACTGCACAAATTACTACCATTTTATCATATAATGAGCATATCAACAATGTCAGTAATGAACATTTATATAAATAAAAAATGTTAATAACTAAACTACTTCGACCTCAAAATATCCATCTATCTTCAATATTCCAAGTAGTGGATCAGTTGTTCGAAGTCTTCTGGGTTTTCTGAAATTCTGTGACCTCAACCTTTGGAACCCTACAAAATTGGAATATGACAAGGAGTGGTCAATCTCACATTACTAAATCCAGTCAATGATGTTCAATATATACAATAGGCTATGACATTGTATTAACGTTAGGTCTTATTATAAAATTAAGAAAAAACCTTTAAGTGTGTACCAGCCATTCAATCCTGATTTGTAAACACTGTCATCATAGTCAGGTACATCTCTTGTGCCATCTGAAAGTCATGAAATACAATATCATTATTGGTCTCTTTTGGGAAGCAATATGTGAGGAGAAAAAATCGACATGGAAGCAGTACCAGAAGATAAACTTACATTTTCCTTTGAGATACATCATTGACTGAGGGCCCCAACGGTTCGGATTAAGTTTAATCTGTCGAACAATGTAGAGATAAACTAATTTATATCACATGGCTGCAGTTGATGCATTCACTAGCAGTCCAAGTGTATCAATACATTTTCTTTAAAAACAGTTCAGAAAATAATAAGATTAATAAAATACTTTACCTTTTCAGCATGTGATTCCACTATCAACAAAATCACAATAATTGTGCAAGTCCATTGAATCGTTGCTCTTGACCTCTACAAATAAATAAAATAATTAAAAAACATCCTATTACTTCTCCATATAGCCTGTTTTTTGTTGATGTTGAAAATACTCAAAATGGTAATATCCAATACTTACCATTTCTACAACTATAAGAGCTGCTTGTCTTCAGCCAAGCCAAACCATCAGTGATTGGGCCAATGTTCTTGTCCTCTTTTATTGTTAGGCATAGCAACAGGGTCTCAGGTTCAATAGTACCCCCTGTTGCAGGTACTCTGGGCTCTCCTAGAAAGGCTGTTGATGTTAGCTCAAAAACAAAAAGCTTAGTCAAGACCTCAATTGACATAATGAAAGTCAATACAATTAGAGTATCCTGGTGTAGCCTAGTGGTGTGGATCTTCAGATCTGTTTGGAAAGATTCTGTATATTGTTTATTTGCAGACATTTAGAAACATTAAGACAAATCTCATTGTGAGTACTGAATATTTTATTTCCACAGAATGCTCATCAGTATATGTACTCATCAGTATATTTGGATGTTGTATTGTAACAGAGACTCAACAGGGTCATTTGCATAAAACTAAACATTCATTCTGGATCTTCAAAAAATCTAAAGAAACGGACAAAAGGAATGGACATTTTTTTTCACATGAACTCAATTTTGATTCATATTTCAAACAAATGACGTATGACCCAGAGCTGACGGAATTGTCCTCCATTCTGAAACTTAAACTAAAGTGAGTAAATAAGTTAAATAAATTAACGCAACAAATAAATACATATGCATACACAATTCACAACATCTTCATATTGATATCAACATGCAACCAAACATCTTGATAAAAAATGGCAGCTTAAATGTGACCATGTCTAGAACAGACCATATCCTAAAATGTACATCAACAGGTCCTACATGAGTCTCTATCTACAAGCTAGTAGATTTGAATATTGACAGAACAATCTGCATCAAACACTGGCCGAACTCCTCCAAAATCATTTTCTCAGCTTGACACAGCGTGTAGCCTTCCTTCTCAGCCTCCTCTGCTTGCGCCAGAAGACAGCCGCATGTGGCTTCCACGACGTCGAGTGTGATGCACGACAGAGGACACCTATCAGCCAAAAGACCAACAGTGACCAAAAGAAGGAGGGAGAAGAACATTCTCCTCTCCTTACAACAACAACATAATGCAATTAGCAAGGCCTGAAGAGACTACATTATTTGTTTGTCAAGTGAAATCAAAAATCATCTTACACTACATTACAGTGCATTCGGAAAGTATTCAGATCCCTTGACTTTTTCCACATTTTGTTACGTTAAGGCTTTATTCTAAAATGTATTACAATGTTTTTTAATCCTCATCAATCTACACATAATATCCCATAATGACAAAGCAAAAACAGGTTTTTTAGATTTTTTGCAAATGTATAAAAAAATGAAATATGACATTTACATAAGTATTCAGACCCTTTACTCAGTACTTTGTTGAAGCACCTTAGGCAGCGATTACAGCCTTGAGTCTTCTTGGGTATGACGCTACAAGCTTGGCACACCTTTATGTGGGGACTCTCCCATTCTTTTCTGCAGATCCTCTCAAGCTGTGTCAGGTTGGATGGGGAGCGTCACTGCACAGCTATTTTCAGGTCTCTCCAGTTCATGTCCGGGCTCTGGCTGAGCCACTCAAGGACATTCAGAGACTTGTCCCGAAGCCACTCCTGCGTTGTCTTGGCTGTGTGCTTAGGGTCATTGTCCTGTTGAAAGTTTAACCTTGAGCACTCAGGTCCTGAGCACTCTGGAGCAGATTTTTAATTAAGGATCTCTCTGTATTTGCTCAGTTGATCTTTCCCTCGATCTTGACTAGTCTACCAGTTCCTGCCGCTGATGCTGCCACCACCATGCTTCACCGTAGGGATGGTGACAGGTTTCCTCTAAACGTGACGCTTGCATTCAGGCCAAAGAGTTCAATCTTGGTCTCATCAGACCAGAGAATCTTGTTTCTCATGGTCTGAGAGTCCTTTAGGTGCCTTTTGGCAAACTCCAAGTGGGCTGTCATGTGCCTTTTACTGAGGAGTGACTTCCGTCTGGCCACTCTACCATAAAGGCCTGATTGGTGAACTTCTCCAGAGACGGTTGTCCTTCTGGAAGGTTCTCCCATCGCCACAAATGAACCCTGGAGCTCTTTCAGAGTGACCATCGCGTTCGTGGTCACCTCCCTGCCCAAGGCCCTTCTCCCCCGATTGCTAAGTTTGGCAGGGCAGCCAGTTCTAGGAATAGTCTTGGTGGTTCCAAACTTCTTCCATTTAAGAATGATGGAGGCCACTGTGTTCTTGAGGACCTTCAATGCTGCAGACATTTTTTGGTACCCTTCCCCAGATCTGTGCCTCGACACAACAAGTTGTAGAAACATCTTAAGGATGATCAATGGAAACAGGATGCACCTGAGCTCAATTTTGAGTCTCATAGCAAAGGGTCTGAATATTTACGTAAATAAGTTGTTATTTTTATTTTTAATACATTTGCAAAAATGTCTAAAAACCTGTATTCGCTTTGCCATTATGGGGTATTGTGTGTAGATTGAAATAAAACAATAAAAAAAATGTATTTCAAATCCATTTTAGAATAAGGCTGTAACATAACAAAATGTGGAAAAAGGGAAGGGGTCTGAATACTTTCCAAATGCATTGTATACATTGATATTAATTAATGGCCTACTTGCTAGTCAATTAGTTATTAATCCATCATGTTTTGAATTAATTTGTTATGATTTTTTAAACTATTAATTATTTAATTGACTAAACCTGGGGGGGGGGGGGGGGTTCTGGAGAGAAAGCAGGGACTAAATGATTATGGTGCTTTCGAAACCATAATATCTATTTGACATGGAATTAATTTAGATGTCCTCACTTGTCCTTGTCACATTTGGCCTTCTTGTAGAAGGTGGTGTCAGGGCTGTCCCACACCATGGTTTTCCTCTCTGGACTGTCCTCGTAGTTTCTGCAGCCCACACACTTACAGGTGGACGAGCACATTATCTTGGCCTGTATGGGACAATAGATACACTACTGTTTAACACTACCCATTATAGACTAATATTCTACACTGAGTGTACAAAACATTCAGAACACCTTCCTAATATTGAGTTACACCCCCAGAACAGCCTCAATTCGTTCAGGCATGGACTCTACAAGGTGTATAAAGCATTCCACAGGGATGCTGGCCCATGTTGACTCCAATGCTTCCCACAGTTGGCACCTACTGCCATACCCCGTTCAAAGGCACTTAAATTTGTCTTGCCCATTCACCCTCTGAATGGCACACATACACAATCCATGTCTCAATTGTCTCAAAGCTTCAAAATCATTCTTTAACCTGTCTCCTTCCCTTCATCTACACTGATTGAAGTGGATTTAACAAGTGACATTATTAAGGGATCATAGCTGGAAAGAGATCTTAATGTTTTGTATACTCAGTGTATGTGAAGACTACAGGTTTCTTTTAAGTCAAACAGAGTCATGTGTTATCCATACATACCTCATAGCACTCGCAGTAGTTCTTCAGACAGCCTGAGCGTTTGCAGTTGCAGCCCTTGTTGTGGCGTCCTTTGATCTCGCCCAGTTTCCCGTTGCCGATCTTTGGTCTGAACGCCTCAGGATTTCTGTCCAGACAAATCTTCAGGAAAATAATATGTTTATCAAACTTAAAATAACATAGAAACCACAGTCTACCAACACAATTCTAACATTTAGCTACATACGTGTATATGTAAACATTATATATCACTGACTCCCTACACTTCAAGCTCAGTTGACTTTAACAATATTTTTTCACTTACAAGATGAAAGATAGACTCGTACACCAACAAAAATTATGCTATCATAAACCTAAAAGGGTTCTTCGACTGTGCCGATTGGAGAACCTTTTGACGAACCCTTTTTAGTACCAGGTTACAGGAAGAACTCTTCTTGGTTCCATATAGAACCCTTTCCAGTGGGTTCTACCTGGAACCAAAAATGGTTATTCTATGGCAGGGGTGTCAAACTCATTCCACGGAGGGCCAAGTGTCTGCAGGTTTTCAATTAAGACCTAGACAACCAGATGAGGAAAGTTCCTTACTAATTAGTGACCTTAATTAATCAATCAAGGACAAGGGTGGAGCGAAATCCCGCAGACACTCGGACATCCGTGGAATGAGTTTGACACGTGTTTTATGGGGACAGACAAAGATACCTTTTGAAAACATTTTTTCTAAGAGTGTAGGTGAACCCTGGTCCACTGAAGCTCTTGTGTCTTCCTGTCTGCAGGCCTTAACTCCAGTGACTCACTGAGCCATCAAACTCCCCTAATAGTCTGACCCTCTAACCTTGGATGAATCCTTAAATGGTTCAATACAAACCCTGATGAGTTACTTCAAGCAGTGTAGTGCCTGTCAGGAATGACAGCAGGCAGATACTATGGGGGTGCCCTAAACTACTTAATCAGCAATCAAAATTCCACATGACTCAAGTAATCTCTTACGCACTCTGGACATGCGTCAGTAGTGCCCGACATTTAATCCTAGTAAAAATTCCCTGTCTTAGGTCAGTTAGGATCACCACTTTATTTTAAGAATGTGAAATGTCAGAATAATAGTAGAGAGAATTATTTATTTCAGCTTTTATTTCTTTCATCACATTCCCAGTGGGTCAGAAGTTTACATACACTCAATTAGTATTTGGTAGCATTGCCTTTAAATTGTTTAACTTGGATCAAATGTTTCGGGTAGCCTTCCACAAGCTTCCCACAATAAGTAGGGTGAAATTTAGCCCATTCCTCCTGACAGAACTGGTGTAACTGAGTCAGGTTTGTAGGCCTCCTTGCTCACACATGCTTTTTCAGTTTTGCCCACATATTTTCTATAGGATTGATGTCAGGGCTTTGTGATGGCCACTACAATACCTTGGACTTTGTTGTCCTTAAGCCATTTTGCCACAACTTTGGAAGTATGCTTGGGGTCATTGTCCATTTGGAAGACCCACTGGCGACCAAGCTTTAACTTCCCGACTGATGTCTTGAGGTGTTGCTTCAATATATACACATAATTTTCCTTCCTCATGATGCCATCTATTTTGTGAAGTGCACCAGTCCTTCCTGCACCAAAGCACCCCCACAACATGATGCTGCCACCCCTGTGTTTCACGGTTGGGATGGTGTTCTTCAGCTTGCAAGCTTCCTGTTTTCCTCCAAACATAACGATGGTCATTATGGCCAAACAATTATATTTTTGTTTCATCAGACCAGAGGACATTTCTCCAAAAAGTACGATCTTTGTCCCCATGTGCAGTTGCAAACCATAGTCTGGCTTTTTTTATGGCGGTTTTGGAGCAGTGGCTTCTTCCTTGCTGAGCGGCCTTTCAGGTTATGTCGATATAGAACTCGTTTTACTGTGGATATAGATACTTTTGTACCTCTTCACAAGGTCCTTTGCTGTTGTTCTGGGATTGATTCGCACTTTTCGCACCAAAGTACGTTCATCTGTAGTAGACAGAACGCGTCTGCTTCCTGAGCCGTATGACAGCTGCGTGTTCATACTACTGTTTGTACAGATGAACGTGGTACCTTCAGGCATTTGGAAATTGCTCCCAAGGATGAACCAGACTTGTGGAGGTCTACAATTTTCTTTCTGAGGTCTTGGCTGATTTATTTTGATTTTCCCATGATGTCGAGCAAAGAGGCACTGAGTTTGAATGTAGGCCTTGAAATACATCCACAGGTACACCTCAAATTGACTCAAATTATGTCAATTAGCCTATCAGAAGCTTCTAAAGCCATGACATCATTTTCTGGAATTTTCCAAGCTATTTAAAGGCACAGTCAACTTAAGTGTATGTAAACTTCTGACCCACTGGAATTGTGATATAGTGAATTATAAGTGAAATAATCTGTCTGTAAACAATTGTTGGAATAATGACTTGTGTCATGCACAAAGAAGATTTCCGACTTCAACTGTAGGCCTAAGCGATGCTGTTGGTTCATTGATTGTGCAGGGCGGCTAAGCCTACAGTTATAGTGAATTTGTATTTGATTTATTTTGAATAGGGCATTTTTTATATTTTCATAATTAAAAGGCTGACACATTACCTTTAGCTACATAATATCTCACCACCGTGCATTTCCATCTCCTCTCCCTCCAGCTGGTAGAGAGAGGGGCTGTCAGCAGGATATATATTTATTTGTGAAAACATCGATGTGCCGAACAGATTTCACTTGGTTTCCCAAATTAAGCACTGGGTAGCTGCAGGGACATAACATAATTGGAGAGCCCATGGCATACAGAGTTCAGGCAGAATATCACCTTTTGCACAGTGAGAGGCTGCATGCTCCTCAAACAGCGGTTGATGCACGGAGTGAAATCACTGGAGAAGTCTACCAGCATGATTAAAAAACTAGCCAGTGGGGGGCTCCATTTGCTGTTCGAGTACATACTGTACGGGTGACGTCTTGTTTCCCGGACCCTGCTCCTGCCCATTTGATAATGGGCCAATCTAAATTCAAAAGGCACTCGCACATTTGAGCTATCTTTGTTGCAGGTGCATGGTAACTATTAAATAACATGAGAAGAAAAAAATAAGAAACCTGCACGCTGCTCTTGCTAGTATCACTGTTCTTTATCACTGCTCCTGACGAAGGCCTTGCGGCTGATACGTAGAGCTTAATAAAGAACAGTGATACTAGCAAGAGCAGCGTGCAGGTTTCTTCCTTTTGCTCACATAATGGGCCATTCTAAATCTAAACAAATGTGCCATATTAGTAAAGACAAGATTAAATGGAGAATAGTGAAATTATGATCACTTGATGAGAGAACAGCGTGTGCAGACTGATGCAAGGAACAGAGCGCAGGTTTTTTTTGCTACTTTCTCAAATCATCAATTGCCAATAGTCGTATCACGCTGCCCATATATGTTTGATTTCTAAGACACTCTAAGGTTTGTATCATTCACAACTAAAGTTGTCAAAAAACTCTCAATTTAGCGTAAAGGACCAAATTATCACTTTTACACTCAACATAGCCACTTCATATGCGCACTCGCTCCGGAATGGGAAAAATATCCTTGCTATTTAATTCAGTTCAATTTTATTCTTCTTACTATAAAATCATATGATATAATGGCAGAGTTATAAGCACATCTTGTCTGCTAAATGAACAAGCCTACAGCCTATGACATGACGCATAGCCAGATAACATACAGTAGGCCACCTCATTTTCTGAACTTCTGAAATACTTTTTTTTTTTTTTTTACCTGCCTAAAATAAATAATGGATTTGTGATGGTGTATATTACATGTATTTATTCCACTTTTTAATAATGTAAATGTTCCAAAGGTCTGCATCACCGGCTTGTAGGCGTGAAGGCCTGGAGATGCTAAATGTGTTTATGTTAATTATAGATAAATTACCGTGAGACCAGCAGGCTTTTGAAATTTCATGACAGCCACAGAATGAACAACTTGGAAAAACTCTAAAGAGACAAGTGTTACACTGTACCTTGATGGCCTTGTATCTCTCTGACTCGTGCTCATTGTTGTTGCAGCAGTTGATGCAGTTGCAGTTGCTGCAGACATCGCCGTTAGCAAAGCAGTCACAGTAACTACAAATATAGCATACACAGTGATTAGACCACAATGTCATGATGACATACAATGGCAAATAACATGAGGAGCGAAGGCCTTAGGAAACACCCAAGTCTACATAACAGATAACAGAATATGAAAGAAACTTCTGTATATCTAACTTATTCAAAATATAAATGACTGGTTGTGATACAACTCACAGTTTGAGACACTGAGATTTAGTGCAGTTGCAGGGCTTCTTGGATTTGGAGTCCCATAGAGATCCACTGAGACTTTATCAGGGTGAAAGAGAAGATGCAGTTACTACCATGACTTGCTGACCATATAATCTGATGATTATAATCTGTTTACAATATCTGCAGTGCCATAGTTAGCTAGCTAGCACAGTGTCACCCCCGCCGCCCGCCTGCTGTGTAACAAAGTTCTCCTTAGGACTAGCTGGCTAAGCTAGCACAGTGTCATCTGCGTCGTTAACAGAACAGGAGCAAGGGACACTCTACCGGTGTGGGGTTTATCGGCGGTTGGCATTCAACGTTATGGTGCATTACCGCCTCTTTACTGTGCCTATGTACTGGAGTCTTAGCTTAAAAATTGACAAATAGAAGTATAAAGAGGGGTTCCTGCAGATGCACTTGCAGACTTGAGTGATCACTATCGAACACAACAGCAAGTGGCCACCAGTGGTGTAAAGTACTTAAAGATGCCCTATGCAGGAATCGCTCCGCCATTTTCTGGTTGCAAAAATTCTAATAGTTTGCCTAATTTCAGTTTATGTGACAAAATAAGCAAGTATAGTGTATACAATCATTGTAACATCTAAACCGCTGTGAAATATATTTTCCATAACAAAATATATTGTATTTTCAGGTGTTTGAAGCTGGTTTACAGTAAAAGATGCAAAACTAAACTTAAGAATGGGATGCATAGAAATAACACATATAGAACAGATCTACTGCTTCTTAGACTCGCTTTCAATGAGAATGACAGATCTATAACTATCATTTCTATGTGAATTTGGTCCCAAAAAAACTTTTACTCCACTACATTCCTAAAGAAAATAATGTATTTTTTACTCCATACATTTACCCTGACACCAAAAAGTACTTGTGACATTTTGAATGCAGTGTTGGAGTGTGTCCATCTGTTCGTAAATAAAATTAAATAAATGTTGCCGTCTGGTTTGCTTAATATACAGATTATTTTTACTTTTAGTCAAGTAGTACTTTTCCCACCATTTAAAACCTGATACTTTAAGACTTCTACTAAAGTAGTATTTTAGTGGATTCACTTAGAATCTTTTGCATTTTCTTATCGTTTCAATTGAAAACCGATAAAAAAAATGGCAGTTTAAACATTAAGAAACAGTTTCCATTTGTCACATCCCTAGTGTTCCTACCGTAAGACACTGCTTGCCGTGGACTGCCCATCAGGGACCAGACCCAGGGAGTCAGGATACTCAGGATACTGGTGGTACTGGCAGGACAACCGTATACATAATGTCACGTTTCAACTCCATGGTCAATTATTATTATTTCTTTTTAGCTTTTCAAGTTTGATGGTTGATTTTGTAGTAATAGAAAACATTCTGGCCTACATTTTCTAGATTGTTAGAGACAAAGTTGATCTTATGCCGGTCATGAGACTTGAGGCAGAGACTGACATGCTACTGACTTGTGAGAAGTAGGGTCCAGGCATGTGGTTGTAGCTGTATCCAGAGCCAGGAGGACCAGGGGAGACCAGCTGGTTGGGGGAAAGGAGGCTGTGGTTGGGCCCAATGGGAGGCAGGCTCATAGACGGCAGGTAGGACTGAGAGGCTGTAGATTGAGATTACTGGCGATACTACAAACCACATCCTACTCTGCTATGAATCACAGGCTTGCCATTTATATTTTGCAGTCATGAACATACACTTCTCTAAAAATACCTAATAAGCATTCTGGGATTAAATAGTTGATACATCAATATTGGCTTACTTACTAAGACGTATTCAAATAACCAGAACAGCTCAACAACAGTAGGCCTATGTTGTGCGGGATGATCAAGATTCTTTATGGTAGCCTACAAATCAACAGGTCAACAACACAGCACTAAGATGTGATCTGCCTCTAACCTTTACCCATTGAGTAGCTCTGCTCTGAGTTTGCATTAGAGGATGTGGTGTAGTAGTGGGTCTCTGGACTGGAGTCTGGTTGGCCAGGAGGCAGGGAGTGGAGCATCTGACCTGGGCTACAGTGGTTCATTACCACCATCTGCCCTCGACCACTCATGTTGCGCACAACCTAGATAGAGCCCCACAGTGGGCATGTAATAATACCCATAAAGCCTAGCAGTCAAATAGGGGAATGGTTCCAATCGTTTTTCCACCATACCTTTTTCCCATAGGGGATTTTGAAACACTTAAAATAAGGGCTGTTTTGTGTAGGCTTACCCTGGCGCGACGTTTTGATAACCATGTAAATCTCTCTCGGACAAGGTGACTTTTATCAATATATTCGGCTCTACTCTCAGATTAGAAAATGCTAATTATTATCAAAGTAGACATCATGCAAGACTTCAAATCCCTGCAAGCTACTGCAAGTCGTCTTTAGCTGACACCTTTGCTAACATGTATTGTGTCAATTTAAAACTTGCCCAACAGAATTGTCAATTTAAGGAAATGTTGCCAATTTATTAATTACTAAATTAAGTTAACATTGGATAGTTAATCCAGAGATTCTTACCTTTGCCTCGATTCGGCATCCAGACCATCATGGCATTTGTAGTTCTGTATGAGCTATGAGCTAATTAGCATTTACATTTTTTTTGGGGGGGGGGTACAGGCAAATATATTTTTATAAAAGTCACCTTGTCCGAGAAAGATTTACACGGTTATCAAAACATCACGCCAGGGTAAGCCTACACGAGACCTTATTTTAAGTATTTCTAAAATCCCCTATGGGAAAAATGAATGGTGAAAAAACTATTTGAACCATTTCCCTGCTAGGTTTTATGGGTATTATGACTCATACTGTGGTACTCCATATGAAGTTACAGGTTACTTCTACACACTCACAGAGCTATGTCCATCTGTGGAGTAGGCCTTCATTGTGCAATTCAATGTGTACAGTAGTGGCTAAAGGTAATAAATGTTGTGTAATAATGATGGAAACTTCCCACTGGGCACACACTGGTTGAATCAACGTCGTTTCCACGTCATTTCAATGAAATTACATTTAACCGAAGTGGAATAGACGTTGAATTGAAGTCTGCGCCCAGTGGGTTTTAAATATAGCTCTCAGCTAAACAAGTAGAGACTCACAGTGGCGTTCTCCCCAAGCTGGTGGTCTAGGTGATGCAGATACACAGCGAGAGGCCCATTGGCCTAGAGACCAGAAACACAGAGATGATATAATCAGATGCCTGGCATTTCATAGCTAAAGATGCATATCACTGAGAATCCACACAGTAATGGTCTTGAGTTATGGTTGTTATGAAAGGCCCTTCACATATCCTCTTGTAAGAATTATCGCTTATTAACACAAATTAACACATCATTTGACTCTTGTAAGGTCATTGCAATCATGTTTAAAAAACTGCTATATATTTTGACTCAGAGAGCCCTATTCAATCATAACCATTCAATCAGGTTTCCAAGGCAAGATCAAATCATATAATTATCCTTGCTATGCGAGACTGCATATTTGAATTGTCATGCTGCCATTTACCCTATGTTTTTCACACAGTCAACACTTTTTCATTGATCACATGAATCCAAGAATGTGTCTATTCCTGCAGTGCAAAATTAATGAAAGAAATGCTTTCTGGTAAAGGTTTTATAGGATCCTGCATTATACATTATTATGCATTACCATTTATCTGTGTCATTGCAAGCATGTGCAGTAAGTATGTAGGTTACATGTACAGTCAGACAGTAAGTTTGAAATCCTCTTACAGACTGACTGATGTCCATTTGATTCTGGGGCATTAGCTCTGCCATAATCTCCTGTTTGCGATAGGACTCTCGTCTGTGGTCATCCTTGCTGTCTGGGCAAATGCTCGCCACAGCATCATAGATTTCACCCTGGACAAAACAAAATAATATGAATACGATACATAACACAAACTTGAATTAGAGCAATATACCGTACCACTTAAATAATTGAGTGATATCAAAATATCCAATAAAATATCAGTGTATTGGGTAAGTTAATTCTACATCGCCGGGTGCCCTGGTGGGCGTGGTTTGCACCTTTTAGACCATTCTATTGGTCATTTAAAAAATTGTTGCAATACAAACTCACCTATAGATTGAGGATTGTAATGTAATTGTAATTTCTAAGGTTTGTCGTTGGTTTGAATTAGCACTTACTGACATCATATTGCAGTGGACTGGGCCCTCAGACCACTGGCCACCAAGAGACCTGAGATGACTGTTATCAGCTAAACTGGTGTTCATTAAATGGAATGGGCTAGACTGGGGGCGCACATAATCTCCATGAGTAGCAAACTGGTATTGAGGGATTGAGGGCTCAGCATCATGTGGTGGTGGGTAGAATCTGTAGTTGGTACAGTGGTGGTCCATCCTGCTGGACCCAATTTCTCTGCTGTACCCTGACCACTCGCCACCAGAACCATGGGGCATCACTCCCGGCACACTGAAGTCTGTGTGATCTCCTGAGTCAATGTTGACGTTCAATGTTCTTAGTTGGCGACCATAGTTCTCAGAGGAATAGACAGCTGAGTTTTCGGATCCATTGTCCAGACTTCTTTGGTTTTGCTCTTTGACACAACTCATTCTAAACAAGGCTCCTCGCTGAAAGAAACACAAATCAGTGACAGTGGTGTTAGCCCGGGTAGTTTGTAAAACACTGGCCCGGTTTCCTGAAAGCATCTAGGCTGACTTCATGGTTAGGATCATTGAGCATGGTTCTAACGATTAACTTAGCCTTAAAATGCTTTTGGGAAACCGGCCCAGATGTACTAGTAGCTAGAGAATCAGTCAGTTCATCTTTCAATAATACATCTGGCATACTGCTTTGCTTCGTTATGATTTTAGGCGTTAGCTTAGCTAAAATAGATAGTTGAGCTAATTACTGTAGCTAGCGTTAGCTAGCAAGCTAATACTATTCATAGAAATATTGTAAGGGATTTTTCTCGACCTCTCTTGACTGTTCCAATAGCCATTAGCTGGGTAGTTCACAACAAATAACAATATCCTGGTGTTTCGAAGCTAATTAGTGTTCGTACTAGCTAGCTACCTCCACCAATAACTTTACCTGACAGTCAGTTGTGGAAAAACCTTTCCTGAGGCGAAGTGACTGGTGATAGAAAATATTTAGATTAGGTGATTGAGGGTGGCGCGAGCCTTTCAAAAAGGATGCGTTCGATTTGGTTTGGCTGGTGCGCCGGGTAGCGTTTTGGATTTGTAACATTATTTTATGTTGTTTTATTTAAATTAGTAGTGAATAGGGATGGGATTGATTTTGAGAGGGAAATCATTTTAGATTGGCTTGTATAGTTTACAAATTATGTGGGGTTTGTAAACTATACAAGTATTCTAAATATGTATAATTAGAATACATATTTGTTATTATTGAATATTTTGTTAGTATCCTATAAAGGGTGATCAGTGTCAGTTCGAAATGCAATGATTAAATGCTAAATATTAATGTGAAAATAATAAAGGCATTTGTATTTTCATATCAGAGTGCATGATTCATGACACAATTAAATTGAACCCACTCTGATCACCTGACCTATTTTTTCTGTAAAAATTGCAAGACAACACAAAAACCGTTGACAGACACAAAATCAAGCTTACCTCCCCTCACAGGTCCAGTCGGGTTGTTTTATAACCACGCCTTCAGATTGCATACCTACTAAAGTTCTCTCTGGAGAGGCCGATCATACTTCCTAATCATCAAACAAAGTAAACTAGCAGACATATTCTAACTAGTATGAATCTACATTTCAGAAAATGTCAGTCTATACTAATTACTGGGAAGAGCAGAGGCCTCGGTCTGCAAATGGTGAAAGACCGACCACAATAATAGCCGCAACACAAGTAGAACATCATGTTCAACTTGTTTTAAGAATTTCCACCTAATGGGAATACACGTGTGAGGATATGTCTTGACTGTAAACCTAGGGATGCATGATAAAAGTTCTTCTTCGTTTCAGGATCTTCAAAGTATTGCCAAATCCTGCAAAGGTGTTTATATTGTACGGCATGGTGAGTAGCACAGCCTACATTACTATAACTTGGACACATAAAAGAGGGCGCAGTGTGTTGCGGATGGATTCATTATTTTGTTGGGGATATGATCCTATGTGTATCATGTGCCTTGCTTGATATTCCAGCAGATGGCGCTAGAGACAATGTATTGGGTTTTTGCTTGCGTTTCCTCTCAGGGCTTCTTGTAATTAACACATTCAGTAATTACATGCTGTATTATATGTTTGAAGCACTCAACAGAACATGAAAAGATTCCAAACTGATAAAACCATTAGCTAATTAAACCATATCCTCTAAAAGAAATCCAAGCAACAACAAAAATAGTGTTTGTTTACTGTGAAGAATGTTATTTTTCAAATGGTCACGCTATCTCTTGGTTATCAGATGTTGTCAGCCAGTCACGTATACAGTCGTGGCCAAACGTTTTGAGAATATTGTATTGTATTGGTCTCCACAAAGGTTGCTGCTTCGGTGTTCTTAGATCTTTATGTCAGTAGTTATTATGGTACACTGAAGTATAATTACAAGTATTCCATAAGTGTCGAATGCTTTCATTGACAATGACATTCAGTTTATGCAAAGAGTCAATATTTGCAGTGTTGACCCTTCTTTTTCAAGACCTCTGCAATCCGCCCTGGCATGCTGTCAATTAACTTCTGGGCCACATCCTGACTTACGGCAGGCCATTCTTGCATAATCAATGCTTGGAGTTTGTCAGAAGTTGTGTGTTTTTGTTTGTTCACCCGCCTCTTGAGGATCGACCACAAGTTCTCAATGGGATTAAGGTCAGGGGAGTTTCCTGGCCATGGACCCAAAATGTCGATGTTTTGTTCCCCGAGCCACTTAGTTATCACTTTTGCCTTATGGCAAGGTGCTCCATCATGCTGGAAAAGGCATTCGTCGTCACCAAACTGTTCTTGGATGGTTGGGAGAAGTTGCTCTCGGACGATGTGCTGGTACCATTCTTTATTCATGGCTGTGTTCTTAGGCAAATTTGTGTGAGCCCACTCCCTTGGCTGACATGCAACCCCACACATGAATGGTCTGAGGATGCTTTACTGTTGGCATGACACAGGACTGATGGTAGCGCTGATGGTGACTCTTACCAGCAGCAATATCCTTGCCTGTGAAGCCCTTTTTGTGCAAAGCAATGATGACGGCTCGTGTTTCCTTGCAGGTAACCATGGTTGACACCACCCTCCTTTTAAAGCTTCCAGTCTGTTATTCTGACTCAATCAGCATGACAGAGTGATCTCCAGCCTTGTCCTCGTCAACACTCTCACCTGTGTTAACGAGACAATCACTGACATGATGGCAGCTGGTCCTTTTGTGGCAGGGCTGAAATGCAGTGGAGATGTTTTTTGGGGATTAACTTCATTTTCATGGCAAAGAGGGACTTTGCAATTAATTGCAATTCACCTGATCACTCTTCATGACATTCTGGAGTATATGCAAATTGCCAGCATCAACACTGAGGCAGCAAACTTTGTGGAGACCAATACTTGTGTCATTCTCAAAACTTTTGGCCACGACTGTAGACTCAGCATTTCACAAGGTGTCATCCATGCTGGGAGGTGATGGGCTCAACTGCCTCATAAACAACGCAGCCATCGATTTATCCACTGATCTGAAGACAGTGACACCTGACGACATGATGAAGACTTTTGAGAGTAATACTGTTTCCTCTCTTTTTGTCACTAAGGTAAATGTATTTGTTGCACCTCTAGAAAAGCATGAAATGAGAAACCTCTTAATTTTGTTGTAGTACAGAGGATCATCACATACCCAAGTTTTATGACCGGTTCCCTACTTAATCTTAGAAACCTACATTGCAACTATCCAGATCATTGTCATGTTTTTGACTAAGTTGTTTATGTTGTTGGCTCTTGTAGGCATTTCTGCCATTGCACCAGGCAGCTGCTGCACAGACCACTGTAATGGAGATCAATAGGGCAGCTGTGATAAACATCTCTTCCCATACTGGGCTCCATTAAGGCCAATTGGGGAGCCGGAGCAGCCTTCAAAAGCTATGCTTACAGGACCTCAAAGGTGAACAGCAACAGTAATTGTCCTTTCAACAGAGCCCATATAAACATTAGAGACCCATCTCTGGTTACAATATTGGGCATAGGATGTTTGGGCGTGAAGATAATTAATCTGACTTTTTGTATGTGTACACAGTCATTACAGGTCCTGTCCATCTCATTTTGTTTCCATATGCAGGCTGCCTTGAACATGGCGACAAAGTGTCTGGCCACTGACCTGGAATCTGAAGGGATTCTGTTCATGGCCCTTCACCCTGTCTGGATGCACACTGACATGGGTGGCCCACGTGAGTGTCCCATACTATTGGCTGAGGTGTTTTTATTATTGGGTCCTTAATACGAATACATTAGAATACATTACTGTGTATCTCAATAAATTGATGGTTGATATGCTGCATTTCCTGTCTTTTATGGATCAGGCGGATTTGAGTCCGGAGGAGAGCGTATAATCTTTGCTGTCTGTTATCGCTGATCTGACAGAAAAGCATCATGGAGGATTCTTCGACTACTCTGGAAACAGTAACTTGTGGAATGTGTTATGTGCAGTTGTGCTGCCAACATTTCACTGGGACAAAACACTGAGCAGAGATCACAGAATACAACACACGATTGTATCATCATGCTATTTGGTTGCTCTGCAATCTCTGATTTCTTTGTATTTAGTTGGCATTTTACATTTGAGATTTTGTTTAATCTGAGGTGTTTGGTTTGTTGTTGCACTTTCCAAGGTAATCTCACGGTTTGCATAGAACAAATATATGCTGTATAATCAATATATAGGAATAACAAAGTCTTGCCATTCAAAAAGTTTTATTCAATACATTTCTTTCAAATTATAATAAGAACATGATTACTCTGTATAGTAGATTGTTGTGAATGATGACACTAGTATCCAGTATAATGGGATATGCACAGATACTGTAGTTTGCAGGCTGTTGAAGTGTGGAGAATAGATTGATGAATGTTGAAGTTGAACTAGGGCTGACTCATCTCTTCTGATGTGAGCGAGGAAGGCAGGGTATCCAGAGCTCCGATATCTGCAAGGTAGAAGACAATACATTTTAGTGAGCACAGTCAGATGGTTAGAACTGATTAGTACTATGCTAGTAAGTTGTTTTAACTATTTACAGCCAGGAATCTGAATACAAATGTAATCAGACCATATGAAATATGGAACACTTCAACATAACTGTTTATGATATGAATAAAACTCCTGATAGATAGAGAATGCAGTCATACATTTTTTTATTGTTGTAATCAAACATTCATAACAGACATCATCAACTCACCTTTAAGTTGCATGTATGATAAGAAGTCAATGACATTGCGTAATACATCCTCATCGGTTATTCTCAAGGAACCTGCAAAAGTATTAGATCCTCATGAGGTGTAGAAGACTATACTGAGTAAAGCAGACTTGCTGTACAGTACATCAGTACTCTACACGTTGTATTTGCCCTCTCATAGGGTCTGTAAACAGTAGGCTACAAGCCCCAGGTTTTACATGGCTGTTAGAGCTCACCTGATTTGAAGTCATAGTCCCGGGGCATGTCTCTCTTACCAGCAAGGCCATGCTTGTCACTGAGTGTCCGGTGACCGTCGATGCCATCTGAACAATACAAAATCATAGTTTGCACAGCTGACTTTCACCCATTCCCTAGATGAAATCCCCTTCATTGCACACCACAAACAAACACCGCAACCCTGCCTAAAGCCTCAAGGCACCCTTGTCATTTATGAGGGTGCGTTTTTCCTTTTATCTGTCATGGGTCTGAAAGCAACCTGCAGGGCTTGAGTCATGGAATTGCTTTACAACTTATATTCACCAATGGAATAAGTGAAGGAAAGGCAGATACACATTTTTTGAATGGAAACAGCACCTTAACATGAGGGAAGGAAAAAGGAAAAAATACAAATAAAAACCAAGAAAGGCAGGCTAGATGAAAGTTTGGAGAGTCATTTCATTCACTGTCCATCTCAGAGAGCACATTGCTTCTGTTTTTAATTCAAAGCCAAAGGGGCAAGGAGCAGACCAGAACATGGTTGCAATACCACTCCCCTTCAACAACTTTAATAGAGGTTAAAGTCAAGCCACTCCCCTTCAACATCTTTAATAGAGGTTTAAGTCAAGCCACTCCCCTTCAACGACTTTAATAGAGGTTAAAGTCAAGCCACTCCCCTTCGACAACTTTAATAGAGGTTTAAGTCAAGAGGGATAGGGAAAATGCACTGAACAATCATGTAAGTGCACTAATTATGTGAATTGTAATACTTGAATTTTGACCTTAACCCATAGTCTCAGTCATCACAGATCAAGTATAATTAAATACAAAAATAACATTATCATCATTGTCTTTTTTCTCACAGTGCCTTTATGAGATTAAAGCTCCTGAATGACTATTTAATAATTCATAAACAGGTAGAAAAATAAACCAACATAAAGGGACCATGGTCGTGATAAAACACCTCTGCTTGGTCGTTTGATACATTATAAGGCATGAAATATGTTTAATCTGCAAACAATAAATAAGCACACAGAGCGATGCGTCACAGAGCAATTCCTCTGCTGACTCCAATGTCCTGCAGGAGCTATCTTACATTCACTTAGCAGTTCTTCTCTCCCCCTTACGCTGGGATTATCCTTTATCTGTATTAGGTGATCAATACGACCTGAAACACAGGGATGATGGCATTTATAGACCTCTGTCTATAAAGTAGTGCACCCTGTGTACTGAGATGTTTAAATGAACCTTGTGCAGTTAACCACAGTTAACCACTTACCATCATTGACATTTAACAAATGATAGTTAAATACATTCTCAGTTAAAAGTACAATGTTGCATATGACAGAGGTACTGCATATTGCATTTTTGTTTGAAAATTAAACTAGTTTAGGATATATCCTTGTATTTTGTCCATTAACCTTAGGAATACATTGTTTATCCTGTGTAAAGCAGATACCTTCCAAAATATTATAATATAGTGAATATAGTGAAGGGATAACGACTTAACAGTCCAATAATTACACAGAACAAGTGTGTTGGAAACCATCACGCCACATCACACAGCCCAGTAAAATGTGAATGAAGTATACAATGGGGAAACAAATATGAGAAGAGCGTGATCATTTAGATAGCACAGGTGTGTAGGAGGTTAAAACTATAAGAGAGAAGTTGACTGTACATGTATATATTGTTAATAAGTTAGAAGTCACTTACGGGGACCCAAAAGGTAGCCAGCACTGTTCAGTGTCCACCCTCGCTTCTCTTTGGCCTGTGCTCACACACACACACACGCACGCACACACACACACACACACGTGCCTAAATCAGGTTCATTATACACACTGTACACTCATCAGTTAACTCAACAAACACACACACACCTTGCACTACAGTATTTCACTTGTTAATAAATTATAACATTTTCTGAACGCTCAACCTGACTATATCTCAATGCCTTGTTATGGTGTTATGTCTATGTAATAGGTTAAAACGTTCATATAATTCTCATGTTGTTTGCAATAGGCTAGGTCTACTTCTAGTTAAAACAACGAGAAAACCACAGCCTTTTAGAAAACATTTAGCCAAATACAATAAAATGTTGACCTACCGCAATCACTAATCCAACTGTTTCTGACAGAGCTGCGCAGAAAATGAGTGATATGCAAACTACTCCAATAGACTTCTGCATCTAAGGCAAGATATTTAAAAAACATTTTAGTTGTATGAAATAAAAATATTAAGTTGAAAGTCGCAAAACAAACATTTATAAAGAAGTCTGAAATCTGCTTACCTTTAAAGTTTTGTTCAACGGTGCAAGAGATCAAATGTAATGTAAACGTTTATAAGGCTTTGTTCAAAATATATATGCTTATATAATAACCAAAATAGGCAGGCGTATAGATGCGGAGAGGAGATCTTCAATGTCCATGTAGTGATTCTCGTTTGGGTTAGGATGATTCTGGTAGCCTTTTATAATCCCCACGACAAAAAAAAATATATGAGGGGGCGCAGGGGGGTCTACCTGTTCCTCAAATTCAGACGTCACAACCACCTACCCCCTCCTATAGGCTTTTGGTCATGTCACGATGAAATTACAATAACATCGTCATGTACTTTTTGCTACCTTGGACATTGAGTTGGACAATAGTCAGATAAATGTTCCCACTGGTAGAATCTCACGTGATATCATTAGTAGAGAAACCTTTTATCATGTATGTCTAAACAAAAACTGCTCATATTTATTTTAGAGCCTCTCTGAGAGGTTAAAATGTCAAAATACAAATCCATTACCTACAAACATATCATTTGTTTTCATAAACAGAGATAATGGAAACATTTTAAAGAGAAGGAGAAAGTTAGAATATTTCCATGGGTTTGTGGACTGGTCCGTTTAAATTATGAAATCAGGAAAACCTGAATGCAAGGGGGATATCTATTTTGTAACAATACATTGTAACTTTTCTGTAGCCTTTAGTTTGAAGGTGTTAAATGAACAGTTTTCAGAAATCTCATGTACATGAGATAAGAGGGATTTAAATGAAGTTATTTATTTAATTAACAGATCAGAAATAATGAAAGCCTGAATTATATTAAAATGTCATACTATCATTGATAGTTTTTTTTATTTAACCTTTATTTAACTAGGCAAGTCAGTTAAGAACAAATTCTTATTTACAATGACGGCCTAGGAACAGTGGGTTAACTGCCTTGTTCAGGGGCAGAACGACAGATTTTTACCTTGTCAGCTCGGGGATTCAATCCAGCAACCTTTCAGTTACAGGCCCAACACTCTAACCACTAGGCTACCTGCCGCCCCATAGTGACCAGTCATACTGGAGGATAGTGACCAGTCATACTGGAGTATGGTAGTCACAAGCTGGAATAAATATTAGACAAGAAAAGCCACTCTCAGGGCACCATGACCTTCCATTCCATTGACAGTACAGGTCAGCAGCAAACAACAGAGAGCAAAATGGGATACAAACAGCGTGTAACAAAGGCAGGAACCTTTGGGTTCTTTGTAAAATGGTTTGTCTTTTTTTAGATGTTCGGTCTGATTCTGAAACGGGCACTGGCAGATCTGAAAGTTATTCTCTCCATTTGTCATTGGTCTGTGTGGGAAATCCTCCATCACACCTTGGGCAATGTTCTGGTCCATTATGACATGAGAAAGGAACTCCATCCAAATAACTAAATGCTGAAAGTCTATGGCTGTCTGCTTTCACATTGGTAACATGAATATTGATCTGCAGGGAGAGGTTGCTGAAGAGAAAATAACGTTTTTATGAACACTGTCCTGATTCAATTTACAGTCTACACACCATCCTGTTCCAACCATACAGGATATCTAGTATCTAGTTGGATACATTCAATATAGAACATTACAAGCACTATTCCAGCTAAAATCCAGGCCTACCTGTATTCGATTTTCTTTCCTTGTCTTGTATTTAATTGCAAACCCCTATCACCGCATGGCCTTAGCTCTTGGACTCCAGGTAGGGCTCTTGCACAGGTAGGGCCCTTGTCTGGAAGGAACACTGATGTAACACCATCCTTGGTAATTACAATACATCCATGTCTGCCCTCACTGTTTAACTGGACTCTGCATGGTTGTGCTTTAGGGAAAGGTGAAACTTCTGATGCAGGTAATGGTCTTTGTTGCTCCGAATCCGAGATCTCTCGCTGTAGTTCACAATGCATTATTTTAGCAGACAATGCCTTGGGCAACATTTCAACCTCTGCAAGTTGACCATCGAAGCCTACAGGGGTTCTTCTCACCTTCTACAATATGAAATATCATAGATGAAGTTAAGCAAATTACCTAGCTAATTTTTTAAAATAAAGTATGCCCTAAATAAATACATTATCTGCATAATTTGCACTAACCCTTCATTTCAGTGAGACTCCATGCCCTCTGCATCTGCAATGATCGCACATTTTTCAAGTTATTTTTCCAGGCGCTAAATGAATTACACACATTCTGAATTTGTGAAAGACTGCTATTTACAGATTATAGCAGCGACTAAATGTATGTTTTCGCTATGTAAACAGACAGCGTACTTAGTCCTCACTGTAGAGTAGCGCACCGGCTGTTCCATAAAAGCCAATCGTCGTATGGTGACGTCACGTGAGCGTGACGATCGAAACGTCGTTATAGTTTAGCAAGGTTGAAATTGAAACTTTTACACTCGTCTCTCAGAAATGTGGATGAACTTGGAGAAAAAAACACAGTCGCAAATGCCAAAATAAGTACATGAGGTACGTTTATTTTAGTTGTGTTTTTAGCTCTTAATGCTAGATAGCTTAGCTTGCCCACATAAGCCGTTGATCAGCGCAGTTGGAAAGGGGGCTCGATCTCGGCTAGCTAGTAAAAGTGTTTCCTAGCAACTGTAGCTAGCAAACTGCTGTTAGTAGCTACAGGGGTTGGCTAGTGTCTGGCTTCGTTGTCACGTTGTGTAGTAGCTAGTGATCTAAAGTTAGCTAACTAACCTTACATGTAGTTCAACTAGCTAAAATTAGCTAATAGCTAGCTAACGTTGGTAATTTTATTAAATACATTTTTTGTAGCTTGGTGGTAGTCAGTGTTGAGGAAGCTACCCACTGGGCAGTGGGCACACCACGTCATTTCAACGTGGATAATTGGGTAAAATTTGGCTAAGACATTACAACCTACAGTATATTCACCCACTTAAAAAGATAGTTGAATTTCCAATTCCAATGTGTTAACGCTATGCTTTCAACCATCTAAAAGCACAAACAAATTCCAATGGGGAAAATAATCTGATTTTGGTTCAGTCATTACCCAAATGTCTATCCATTTGCCTTTTGACACACAACCAAATATCAACATGTAATGGACATGTGCTTTATCTACTGCTTGGATAGTTCCATCTGTGCCACAGACTTGGCTTGCTTTAATCCCAGTTTCTCTACAAATTAATAATTATATGTTGGATTCACGTCACAATCTCAACCAAAAATCTAATTGAAAGAATAGGACTAAATCAAATCAAACTTTAAATGACACTTTAAATTAAGTTTGATTTGATTTATTCATATTCTTTAACTTTGATATTTGGTTGAGATGGAGACATGAATCCAACATATCGGTGATTCATTTATTTTTTTATTTATTTTTTATTTCACCTTTATTTAACCAGGTAGGTCAGTTGAGAACAAGTTCTCATTTGCAACTGCGACCTGGCATTTATACAGTCGTGGCCAAAAGTTTTGAAAATGACACAAGTATTGGTCTCCACAAAGTTTGCTGCCTCAGTGTTGATGATGGCAATTTGCATATACTCCAGAAAGTCATGAAGAGTGATCAGGTGAATTGCAATTAATTGCAAAATCCCTCTTTGCCATGAAAATGAACTTAATCTCAAAAAACATTTCCACTGCATTTCAGCCCTGCCACAAAAGGACCAGCTGCCATCATGTCAGTGATTGTCTCGTTAACACAGGTGAGAGTGTTGACGAGGACAAGGCTGGAGATCACTCTGTCATGCTGATTGAGTCAGAATAACAGACTGGAAGCTTTAAAAGGAGGGTGGTGCTTGAAATCATTGTTCTTCCTCTGTCAACCATGGTTACCTGCAAGGAAACACGTGCCGTCATCATTGCTTTGCACAAAAAGGGCTTCACAGGCAAGGATATTGCTGCTGGTAAGATTGCACCTAAATCAACCATTTATCGGATCATCAAGAACTTCAAGGAGAGGTTCAATTGTTGTGAAGAAGGCGTCAGGGCGCCCAAGAAAGTCCAGCAAGCGCCAGGACTGTCTCCTAAAGTCGATTCAGCTGCGGGTTTGGGGCACCACCAGTGCAGAGCTTGCTCAGGAATGGCAGCAGGCAGGTGTGAGTGCATCTGCACGCACAGTGAGGCGAAGACTTTTGGAGGATGGCTTGGTGACAAGAAGGTCAGCAAAGAAGCCACTTCTCTCCAGGAAAAACACCAGGGACAGACTGATATTCTGAAAAAGGTACAGGGATTGGACTGCTGAGGACTGAGACAGAGTAATTTTCTCTGATGAATCCAATTTCCGATTGTTTGGGCCGGGGAAGACAAGGTGAGCGCTACCATCAGTCCTGTGTAATGCCAAAAGTAAAGCATCCTTAGACCGTTCATGTGTGGGGTTGCTTCTCAGCCAAGGGAGTGGGCTCACTCACAATTTTGCCTAAGAACACATCCATGAATAAAGAATGGTACCAACACATCCTCCGAGAGCAACTTCTCCCAACCATCCAAGAACAGTTTGGTGACGACCAATGCCTTTTCCAGCACGATGGAGCACCTTGCCATAAGGCAAAAGTGATAACTAAGTGGCTCGGGGAAACAAAACATCAACATTTTGGGCCAGGAAACTCCCCTGACCTTAATCCCATTGAGAACTTGTGGTCGATCCTCAAGAGGCGGGTGACAAACAAAAACCCACAACTTCTGACAAACTCCAAGCATTGATTATGCAAGAATGGCCTGCCATCAGTCAGGATGTGGCCCAGAAGTTAATTGACAGCATGCCATGGCGGATTGCAGAGGTCTTGAAAAAGAAGGGTCAACACTGCAAATATTGACTCTTTGCATAAACTGAATATCATTGTCAATGAAAGCCTTTGACACTTATGGAATACTTGTAATTATACTTCAGTGTACGATAGTAACTACTGACATAAAGATCTAAGAACACTGAAGCAGCAAACTTTGTGGGGACCAAAACTTTTGGCCACGACTGTAGACAAACTGGAATTAAAGACAGACTAAGTGGCACAGATGGAACTATCCAAGCAGAAGATACATCTCCATCAAATGTGGATATTTGGTTGCGTTGAAAACCAAACACAATTCAATATTACTAAATATTATTACATTTGAAATCAATCAGAGCTTGAAACCCTAGTCCTATTGTATTGTCTATTTTTTGTTGAATTCTGGGTTGAATTGAAACAATAGCTGTTGATGACTTTGCAAATGCTGTATAGACCTAGGCTTAAATAGCATAATTGATCATATATGATTGATAAAGTATGGTCACATTTAATTTATTCTGTTAAACCTACCTTTTAGAATATATTTGACAGTCAATCATTTTAGTTTTTAAGTGGAGATCTCTCAACAATCTCATGATAGCACATTGGTTAGCTGGGCTTGGTTAAAACCCTGGATGGGAGACCAAATGGTAGCTGTAGATAGATAAATGTTCCAGTAGAAGGTGCTGCCCAGCCTGTTTTATTTTCTTATAGTGGATATAACGTTGAAGATCTGACGTTGTTTTAAAGGTACAAATTCAACATATTTTATACAAGGTTTGTCTATGTTGAAATTCGGTTACATAATCCTTTGGATAAAATTTCAACCTCAAAACAACAGTTTACGTTGATTACTTTTTAAAATCCAATGTATTTTCCACGTAGATTCCACGTCACAATACGTTGAGAAATGACGCTGAAACAACGTTGAGTCAACTAGGGTGTGCCCAGTGGGTACTCTGAAAATATACTTAGTTGTGCCTGTTGTTCACACACATATCTGCCCTTTTATTGGCTAGAATGATCCCACCTGATCTCGCCTCCTCTTGCCTGCCTTCCATCTTTGAGTATATGAATTTCCATTGTTAGAGAGGTCACTCGACTATCTTGCCAATATAATAGATAATCTTTGACTGCACTAAAGCTACCATTAAGATAAATATAGGTAACGTTAGTTTACTTAGCTAGCTAGCTAAAGTTACTTTGAAAAAGTAACTAGCTTACTAATGTTAGTTACTTCCAAACTACTTTTTGATAAATTATCATATCTAGATCTGAAATGTTAACTAGCTAGACTAACGTTAGAAATTGCAAGTACAGATCACTCTGGAGTCAGATGTTAACAGAATGTGTAATTTAGTTTATTAAACACCAAAACTGTTTCAAGTGAGGCAGGTCTGATGCTGAAAAAGAAAGGACATATAATAATGATAATAATTTCTTACATTTGTAAAGCGATTTTCATTATACAAGAATCTGAAAGTGCATAAAATAAAAGTTAATATAAATATATATATATGTAGAAGTCTGTAATTGTTATCATAGGTAGTACTCTTCAACTGTAAGTGACGGAATCTAAAACAAAAATCCAGAAAATCACATTGTATGATTTTTAAGTAATTCATTTGCATTTTATTGCATGACATAAGTATTTGATACATCAGAAAAGCAGAACTTAATATTTGGTACAGAAACCTTTGTTTGCAATTACAGAGATCATACGTTTCCTGTAGTTCTTGACCAGGTTTGCACACACTGCAGCAGGGATTTTGGCCCACTCCTCCATACAGACCTTCTCCAGATCCTTCAGGTTTCGGGGCTGTCGCTGGGCAATACAGACTTTCAGCTCCCTCCAAAGATTTTCTATTGGGTTCAGGTCTGGAGACTGGCTAGGCCACTCCAGGACCTTGAGATTCTTTTTACGGAGCCACTCCTTAGTTGCCCTGGCTGTGTGTTTCGGGTCGTTGTCATGCTGGAAGACCCAGCCACGACCCATCTTCAATGCTCTTACTGAGGGAAGGAGGTTGTTGGCCAAGATCTCGCGATACATGGCCCCATCCATCCTCCCCTCAATACAGTGCAGTCGTCCTGTCCCCTTTGCAGAAAAGCATCCCCAAAGAATGATGTTTCCACCTCCATGCTTCACGGTTGGGATGGTGTTCTTGGGGTTGTACTCATCCTTCTTCTTCCTCCAAACACGGCGAGTGAAGTTTAGACCAAAATGCTCTATTTTTGTCTCATCAGACCACATGACCTTCTCCCATTCCTCCTCTGGATCATCCAGATGGTCATTGGCAAACTTCAGACGGGCCTGGACATGCGCTGGCTTGAGCAGGGGGACCTTGCGTGCGCTGCAGGATTTTAATCCATGACGGCGTAGTGTGTTACTAATGGTTTTCTTTGAGACTGTGGTCCCAGCTCTCTTCAGGTCATTGACCAGGTCCTGCCGTGTAGTTCTGGGCTGATCCCTCACCTTCATCATGATCATTGATGCTCCACGAGGTGAGATCTTGCGTGGTGCCCCAGACCGAGGGAGATTGACCGTCAACTTGAACTTCTTCCATTTTCTAATAATTGCGCCAACAGTTGTTGCCTTCTCACCAAGCTGCTTGCCTATTGTCCTGTAGCCCATCCCAGCCTTGTGCAGGTCTACAATTTTATCCCTGATGTCCTTACACAGCTCTCTGGTCTTGGCCATTGTGGAGAGGTTGAAATCTGTTTGATTGAGTGTGTGGACAGGTGTCTTTTATACAGGTAATGAGTTCAGGTGCAGTTAATACAGGTAATGAGTGGAGAACAGGAGGGCTTCTTAAAGAAAAACTAACAGGTCTGTGAGAGCCGGAATTCTTACTGGTTGGTAGGTGATCAAATACTTATGTCATGCAATAAAATGCAAATTAATTATTTAAAAATCATACAATGTGATTTTCTAGATTCCATCTCTCACAGTTGAAGTGTAGCTATGATAAAAATTACAGACCTCTACATGCTTTGTAAGTAGGAAAACCTGCAAAATCGGCAGTGTATCAAATACTTGTTCTCCCCATTGTGTATATATATATAGCCATTAAGTTTGATTATATAACCATACCGGCCTATGGCTATATCTGCCTACTTCACCCATATTTTATTTTATTTTAGCAAAAAAAGTAGTGTTTACCCACTGGGCAAACACTGGTTGAATCAATGTTATTTCCACGTCATTTACGTTGAACTAACGTGGAATAGACGTTGAATTGACATCTGTTTCCAGTGGGTAGCTACGTAGTTCCAGTAACTAGTTAGCTAGCTAGCTACACCACTACATGGCAAAAAAACACTAGCTACCAAGATTTGAATTTAGCTAGTTGAACTACCACCAAACTACTGCAAAATGTAGTTAAATTACTAGCTAGTTGAATAGTTTAGTAACTTCCCCAACATTGCTAGCCAGACCTATTTTGTCTAACCACCAGATATCCAAAAGAAGCCTGATGTCTTTCGAACAGTTTGACCTGGCTGTGTATCTTTAACGTTAGCTAGTGTGATTTGCAACCCGTCCGAGCCCGCTGACAATGCCCACCCATTGTCACCGATGGGTGCAATAACCTTTTTCCACTCCCTCCCTCCCAGCCTATCTGCATGCAAAAATGGCTTTCCTACACACCGAATCCCATTCAGGAATCAGCAATATGACGTCGGATAATGACACCATCCTCATGCCCTGGATCCTTTTAAGTGACCACAGTCAACCAGGGATCATACTCACTGTGTTTGGAGCATGTCTTTTTGGAGGTAAAGTTAGTTAATTAGCTAGATAGATAGCTTGTAGTGTATACAATAGTCACTACTAGTGCACAACCCAAAACAAAATGCAATATATCATTGCAAACCATATCAGTGCCGCACAATTATACACTCCCTCTACAATTACCCGTGTTACTATGTAATCCAGATGAAATCCCTTGCCTCACAAACATTAAAATGATTTTTTCTCTCGTTTCTACAGCTGTTGTCAGAACCCTGTTGCAGACTCTGAAGCTGCCATATACTGTACTATTAGCCCTTTGTGGAATGTTACTAGGAACACTCAGTTTCCAGTATCCAGAGGTATGAACATATCAGATGTATCACACCAATATCCAAGTATCTAATATCTCAGTCTAAAATATACTGTTGAGAACAGTTGTGTTTTATTATTTTCTATGTTCCGCCATAAGGTCCCTATATGGTCCTTCCTCTATGGACTGGCTACAGCATCAAATTCCAATGTCAAACATAGGCCATATGATTATCAGAAGGATGATACCTTTGTTGATATGGATTGTTATTGTTGTCCAGGTCAGTTATTACACAAAGGAGATTGCACACATCAGCCCCAAACTGTTGATTCACACGTTTATGCCAGTGTTGATATTCAGCAGTGCCTTCGAAATCGAATCCCACATCTTTTGGAAATCTTTAATACAGGTGAGGTCTTCCCTGCACTTTTGTTATTATGAACAGGTTGCAATACAATTCATTTTGTATATAGCCTTATGGTGGTTAAAATAAACATTGGTTAACAACACTAAAATAAGTCACTAGAAATGACATAAACAGATGATTTAAACTTTGTGTTGAAACAGGTGCTACTGCTGGCAATACCTGGATTTTTGCTCAGTTCTACTATGATTGCATTGCTAGTTGTGAAAGTGTATGCTTACAACTGGGACTGGTATGTTGGCATGATGTTTGGAGCCATTGTAAGCACCATTGACCCTTTCATATCAACAGCTTTGTTACGCAGCCTCGGTAAGAATACACATCTTTCTGCAAAATAATGCAATTTAATGATATCAGCTGTACTGGTAGGAACTCACCATGTCCCTCTTTACAGGAACAGCTAAACCCCTCATTCTTCTGATAGAGGGAGAGTCATTGTTCAGTGATGGCGCCTCTATCATTACATTTGATGCATTCAAAGACCTTGCCACTGATCTTAGTCAGTTTGAAGGTAGAATGTACAGTATCTGTCAAATTACAGTTCCATTTTTGGGTACAAAGAATGAATATTCTGTAATCATGTGAATGTTTTCATCCCACAGCAACAACTTTCACCATCAAGCTGATATTGAAAATCTTCGGGAGTCCTCTTTTAGGGTTTATCATGTCTAAGATCATTATGTTTTGGCTGTCATACATCTTCAACGATGGACTGATTGAAATAACCATCAGCCTGGCAATGACATACATCACATTTTACTTCGGTAAGGGAGTTTTCGTCATGCCCTTTTAGAAATTACGTCATTTTGTTTGTTCAATAGCAAGAAATGTAGGGTTCTTGTATCTTAAAGAAATAGAATTTGTTTAATTAATGTTTTCATTTCATTTAGGTGAATGGCTAGGCATGTCTGGGGTCATAGCTGTCCTCATTATGGGGCTTCTCTTGGACACGGTCAACTTCAGCCCAGAAATTGAAGTGTTTCTTTTACGGTGAGTCAAGATAATTAAATCCACTTTCTGTAGTGTTTTATGAGTTTAAAATAGTTTCTAAAGACAACATTCCCATTTTCCATAGGTTCTGGGAGATGCTGACCTATTTGGCCAACACCTTAATCTTCTTCATTGTTGGTATTGTGGTAGCCAGAGCGTTTCAACATGTGGGCGTCAACGATTTCTTCAACATTGTAGTGCTCTACTTTGCTATGTACATCATAAGGTAAAGAACATCATTGTTTTAGTAAGTTTACAACAGGCATTTGTCCAGTTTTTCTACCATGTACTAATGGCATGTATCAGGTTTTGTTCTTGTGATCATTGGCAAGGAAATACGAGGAGGTATCAGTTTGGGACTCTTCTTTTTCTATTACAGACTTGTGACTGTTATTGCACTGTCACCCTTCCTGGTACGCACTGGCTATGGCTTCAGCTGGCGCTGGGCTGCAGTCTGCGTCTGGGGAGGTACCAAAGGGGCCTTTTGTCTAAGTCTTACCCTCATGGCTTTTCAGTCAGATGATTTGGACGAAGAGCAAGTGAGAGAAAAGGTAGGGATTTTTTTGTATTTGCTACTTTCTACCCCTTTAGCAGGCTACCATGATGATAGCAGTGACTTATGGCCCCGGTTACTGTAATTGCAATCTTGACAGTTGAAGATCATCTCTGTTACAGATTTTGGTCCTGTCTTCTGGAATGGTGGTCCTAACACTTCTTATCAATGCAACATCAATGACCTGGTTCCTTAGACTATTAGGTGAGGTGTACTGTGTCAAGTAGTATCTCTTCTTTGACAGGTTGTTCACAATAGAGCTCTCCAGCTTGTAGTCCTCAAATACGGAAATAAGTTACCTCTGGTTCGGCCAGAAACCCTCCAAAATTCAATTGATTGGACATGATTTGGAAAGGCACACACCTGTAATTTTCCTCATAGGCTTTTTCCAACAAACCATGGCAGAGTTAGCGCCTACAAAAAGGCGCCACTACTATTGCTCTCTATGTGTGCGAAGCTAACTAAACTGCACTTAGGAGCACTAAGGCAGAAAGATGTTGTCTCTCTCTGACAATGTATCTTGTGTTCCCAGGCCTATATGATGTGTCTGTGCCCAAGCGCATGGCCATGTATAGTGCGGTGCAGCGGGTGCGGGAGAGCTCGCAGAACACTTTCAGCTTGTTGAAGATTGACAGGTTTTTAGCAGACGCTAACTGGGAAATGGCAGAGCAGAGAGTCCTTATAGAGGACCCCTATAAAACACCCAATGAAAAGGTATTCTGTGCTAAGATTTGTCTCTTTCTTTGACATGAAGTAACCGATTTGAAGCAAGGTGACACAGTACATATCATCTGTAGTCATTTGGCACTGTGTTACAGTATAAACACTCGTATCATTATGTCAATATTTGACTCCTACTTTGACATATGAGTGAAAATATGTCTTTGCCTGTGCCCTTTCCTCCAGGTTAGCGTTGAAGAGTTCTCTCCCACAGCCAGGATGACTAAGTGCCCAGACTGTGACAGGGACATTCCCTATGCACCATCACCACAGGAGCTGGAGGACATGATGGAGGAGGCTCGCATGCGCATCCTGAAGGCTCAGAAGGTATGGTTCCCCCCACTGGATACTGCCGACCACAATGTTCATCATAGTCACACTGACTTTACGTAAAGAGATGGGCCTAATCGCTCGTTCAGCCTGTTCAATGTACAACACGTGGAAGAAAGCATTGCTCACTTAAAAAGAGCATGAGGTCGAACGTTCTGTTCTTTTCAAATATGTAAAATCGATGTGTTCGATAGGATATTATGTTAGAAGTTGTTTTTGTTTCTTTAATCACAGCCTGTACCTCTGCTTTTCCTCACTTAGTTGTAGCCTTGTCGATACACTTCTACAATTTGGTTAGGACGACCCATAAGATTATGATGAACTTTTTAGCCCACAGGGAAGGAACTATTGACTTTGGTGAATGTAATGGGTTTAGCATTACATGTAATGGGTTTAGCATGAAGTTGACAGATGGTGTCTAAACTGGAAACTGATGTTGGTTTCCTACCAGACAAGCTACTGGAAGCAGTACAGTGCTGGAATGCTGAACCGAGAGGCAGCCAGGACCCTGATCAATACAGCTGAGAACATGACAGACCACAAGGGAAAGTAAGTGCTGCTCTCGTTGCCCTCACTCAAAAAGATATAGGACTACTCGGTTCAGTCCGGGTTTATGTGTTTATAATCGCATACGTTGAGCTGATCTAGCTGTACTGCTTAAAAACAAGGACATTTGGCTAGAATTAATGGAGGCTATGATTGACGAGCACCTTCCATTTTTTTATAGTCATTGTGTAAGTGTGTGGCACCCTTTGGAAAAAGGGGCACCACTTGGAAGAATGTAACCTCAGTAATTGTACCTTATTATGTACTCAGATGAAGCACCCCTTAAATATTTGACATCTCTCTGCGTCATGATTCTATTGTTTTTCATGTCATAGTCCTAGAGGTCCATAGGCTTATGACAATGTTAATAGGCCAAGTAATATACAGTGCATTCGGAAAGTATTCAGACCCCTTGACCTTTTCCACATTTTATTACGTTACAGCCTTATTCTAAAATTGATTAAATTGTTTTTTCCCCTCATCAATCTACACCCAATAGCCCATAATGACAAAGCAAAAACAGGTTTTTAGAATATATATATTTTTAAAACAGTCAAAATCGGTTCGCATGAGATAAGCAGACCAAGTGGGGATTGTTTTGTATGGAGGTCTATGAGAGTGTTGAAAAACATAAGGCTTATTTGATTGAATAGAAGTTTCGTAATGTTTATGCTGTTACAAATAACGTACTGCTATAAGTGAATGCACGTGGCATTCCCGCATTTACTTAAACAAAGCAAATATATATAACTTATATATAAGTTTGAGTATACAGTGCATTTTGAAAGTATTCAGACACCTTTACCTTTTTCACATTTTGTTACGTTACAGCCTTATTCTTAAATGGATTAAATTGGGGGTTTTTTCTCATCAAACTACACACTATACTCCATAATGACAAAGCAAAAACAGATTTTTAGAAATTGTATCATATTTATAAAAATAAAAAAAATGGAAATATTGCATTTACATAATTATTCAGATCCTTTTCTCAGTACTTTGTTGAAGCACCTTTGGCAGCGATTACAGCCTCGAGTCTTCTTGGGTATGACACTACAAGCTTGGCACCTGTATTTGGGGAGTTTCTCCCATTCTCTGCAGATCCTGTCAAGCTCTGTCAGATTGGATGGGGAACGTTTGCTTCACAGCTATTTTCAGGTCTCTCCAGAGATGTTCGATCAGGTTCAAGTCCGGGCTCTGGCTGGGCCACTCAAGGACATTCAGAGACTTGTCACGAAGCCACTCCTGCGTTGTCTTGGCTGTGTGCTTAGGGTCGTTGTCCTGTTGAAAGGTGAACCTTCGCCCCAATCTGAGGTCCTGGTGCCAGGTTTCATCCAGATGTGACGCTTGGCATTCAGGCCAAGGTGTTCAATCTTGGTTTCATCAGACTAGAGAATCTTGTTTGTCATGGTCAGAGTCCTTTAGGTGCCTTTTGGCAAACTCCAAGCAGGCTGTCATGTACCTTTTACTGAGGAATGGCTTCCGTCTGGACACTCTACCATAAAGGCCTGATTGGTGGAGTGCTGTAGAGATGGTTGGTTTTCTGGAAGGTTCTCCCATCTCTGGAGCTCTTTCAGAGTGACCACCGGGTTCGTGGTCACCTCCCTGCCCAAGGCCCTTCTCCCCCGATTGCTCAGTTTGGCCGGGCGGCCAGCTCTAGGAAAAGTCTTGGTGGTTCCAAACTTCTTCAATTTAAGAATGATGGAGGCCACTGTGTTCTTAAGGACCTTCAATGCAGCAGAAATGTTTTGGTACCCTTCCCCAGATCTGTGCCTCGACACAATCCTGTCTCAGAGCTCTACTGACATTTCCTTCGACCTCATGGCTTGGTTCATGCACGGTCAACTGTGGAACCTTATATAGACAGGTGTGTGCCTTTCCAAATAATGTACAATCAATTGAATTTACCACAGGTCGACTACAATCAAATTGTAGAAACATCTCAAGGATGACTAATGGAAACAGGATGCACCTGAGCTCAATTTCAAGTCTCATAGCAAAGGGTCTGAATACTTATATAAATGACATACATTTGCAAAACAAATCTAAAACCTGTTCTCACTTTGTCATTATGGGCTATTGTGTCTAGATTGATGAGGGAAAAAAAATAATTATTACATTTTAGAATAAGGCTGTAACGTAACAAAATGTGGAAACAATCATGAAGTCTGAATATTTTCTGAATGCACTGTAGCTATGATGTATCGTTTATTTTTAGAAAGTGGAAACATGAGTTCATATACAGGTACACGATATATATTGAGGACTGTTTAAATATGGGAGAAGAAAGTTTGCAAAAATATGGAGAGCAATTTTCTGTCTTTGTTTAGGTTCATGAGTGTTCAGGATGTCAAAAAATACTGGGAGCTGAAAGGTGTTTTTGTGTCTCTTCGGAGGAGACTAGAGGACTGGCTGTACAATGTGAAGCTTGATAAACTTAAACCATCAAGGTAATGAAGCACAGCTGAGATTTACTGTAAATGAATTTAGACCACCAGGTTACTCAGTGAAATAACAGTATTGTATAATTGTTATAATGACACATAATGTACACAACGGTATGTTGTATTTCAGGAATGCGATGCTCAAGTGGTGCTACCAGGTTGTCTTCAGCCTCCCCTTTGAGTATTTCATCTACGCATTGATTGTCCTCAACATCTTCCCCATCATCCTGGAGTTCATCCCAGCGATCAGTGACAAACATAGCCTAGAACTCAGTGTTATCAACTACATCTTCTTCAGCTGCTATCTTGTGGAGGCTATACTGAAGGCAGGACATATGGCTACACTAAAATACATGTCAACTAAAGAACATCTAATATACAACATATTCACATGATGTCAGACATTTGGGTTTTAAGACCCTCTGTAACACATTTCCTCTTGTTCTACAGGCTTTGGCCATGAGGAAGGCCTATATCTTCAATCACTGGAACCAGTTTGACCTCTTCATTATCATCTTGGCTTGTGTTGACATATTCCTGGACCATTATTTAGAAACCACAGCATATGTTGTCAATATTCACATGATAAAAATTGTGAAGGTGTCTAAAATGATACGCCTTACCAGGGCACTTCGTTTGGTGAAGGTATGTTATGGTTTGATGGGACCATCAAATCTACTACCAGCGATATTCACTGAGTGTAAAAAAAACATTAGTAATACCTTCCTAATATTGAGTTGCGCCCCCTTTGCCCTCAGAACAGCCTCAATTCATCAAACTGTTAAGTGTGAAAAACCCGGCAGCGTTGCAGTTCTTGACACACTCAAACCGGTGCGCCTGGCACCTACTACCATACCCTGTTCAAAGGCACTTAAATCTTCTGTCTTGCCCATTCACCCTCTGAATGGCACACATACACACCTAACCCATGTCTCAAAAAAATCCTCCTTTAACCTGTCTCTTCCCCTTCATCTACACTGGTTGAAGTGTATTTAACAGGTGACAGGTAGCTTTCACCTTGGTTTCACCTGGTCAGTCTGTCATGGAAAGAGCCGGTGTTCCTAATGTTTTGTATGCTCAGTGTAGATTTTAAATAGCTTTACAGTAAATTGTTCTAGGGTTATCCAGCAATGTTGTAAATCTTAATAATCTATTGTTGAATGTATGTGTTTCAGATCATCATTCCCAAGCTCATAGAAATCATAAACCGTCAGATCCATAAGCAGCTCAGCTTTGGGTATGACATTGGGAAAGGCTATGTCATCGGAGAGGAGCATATAAGCAAGATAATTGACCATATCTCTGATGACAAAAGCATATCTAAGGTGTTTTTAAATTACATTTACAATTCAACAGCTGTTGGATCTTTTCACAACATGATATCATGTTTAGACCGCTCATAGTAAAGAAATTTCAGTTACCTACTTTTTTGTTGTTGTATTTTTTACAAAACAGATGTATCTAGCCAAAGAATAATTACTCCATAGCCCTATAATGTGTCGGGATCTTGTACATCACACCACATCTTGTGTTGCAGAAATTGAGAAGTATACTGGAGAGAAACTGCCAGCAGGCTGTCAGGGAGATTGGTAAGAGAGTAGGGGAGACAGACAAGCAATGTTACTGCATGTACACTCTGTATCTACGGTATATCAGTCATGCTAAATAAAGGCCATCACTTTAACTAGGGTCACTGTGGGATCACAAATAGTATAGTTGGCTTTAACTCACCAAAATCTTTCACAGCAACAATCCTTCAGTCCGATTTACATGTCAAGTATCCTACATTGAATCTCACCTACATGTCATATAGATGAAAAAATAATTAAATGAAACAATGGCAGAATCCTTCAATGGACTGATGTTGACGCTTTTGAGTGGCCGGTATAATAAGTAAGGGAAAATCAACGAGGGGCTATGTGGTCTATGGAAAATAAAGAACAACGTGGAAGAACCTTCCACTAGCAGAGTGGAACTGACCTTCCACTAGCAGAGTGTCACTGACCTTCCACTAACAGAGTGGAACTGACCTTCCACCGAGTTGCATTATTTTCCAGAGAACGCATAGAGCCCCAAGTGTATTATACCTTTTAAAACATGGCAATAATTTAACACATTTGCCGGTAGAAATGTGTACAACATCCACTGAAGTAGCTAGCAAGTTTACTAGATAGCTAAAGTAGTTGCCGATGTAACCAAACAAACAGACTTGCTAGTTTTGCTAACCAAACCATCAGTCCTGGCTTGTAGTTATGAAAATCTAATTCAACAATGCCAATAATGTTTTCAATTCAACTTTTGTTTTCAAAAGCAGCTCAAACATAAAACATGTAAGAACGAACTATAGCCATTGAATTCTACAGTGAAAATATACAGTACAGTGGTGTAAAGTACTTAAGTATAAATACTTTAAAGTACTACTTAAGTACTCTTTTGGGGTATCTGTACTTTACTATAATATTATTGACAACTTTTACTTTTACTCCACTACATTCCTAATGAAAATAATGTACTTTTTACACCATACATTTTCCCTGACACCCAAAAGTACTCATTACATTTTGAATGCTCAAGCAGGACAGAATTATGGCATCTATCAATATAACGCTTTGTCATCCCTTCTGCCTCTGATCTGGCGGACTCAAGTAGTATTACACAAGTAGTATTCTACTTGAGTCATTTTCTGTTTAGGTATCTTTACTTTTACTCAAGTATGACAATTTAGTACTTTTTCCACCACTGCAAATATACCTTGCATTATAGGGAAATAATGCAAGCTCTAAAATGCCCTTCCAGCCAATCAGAAACAAGTATTCAACAATGCCATGGTATAATCAAAGATTTTTATAACTAAACCAAGATAGACCACAGCCTGTTTCCAATGGGAACAAATTAGTCAAAGTGGGCAGAACAAGCAAGCACAAGCTAGCAAGATCCTATTGGCGTGTTCTAGCATACAGTACATTCGGAAAGTATTCATACCCCTTCCCTTTTTCCACGTTTTGTTACGTTACAGCCTTATTCTAAAATGGATTAAATAAACAATGTTCCTCATCAATCTACACACAGTACCCCATATTGACAAAGCAAAAACAGGCTTTTAGTATTTTTTGCAAATGTATTAAAACTTAAAAACAGATATACCTTATTTACATTAAGTATTCAGACCCTTTGCTTTGAGACTTGAAATTGAGCTCAGGTGCATCCTGTTTCCATTGATCATCCTTGAGATGTTTCTACAATTTGATTAGAGTCCACCTGTGATAAATTATATTGATTGTACATGATTTGGAAAGGCACACACCTGTCTATATAAGGTCCACAGTTGACAGTGCATGTCAGAGCAAAAACCAAGTCATGAGGTCGAAGGAATGGTCCGTAGAGCTCTGAGACAGGATTGTGTCGAGGCACAGATCTGGGGAAAGGTACCAAAACATGCCTGCAGCAATTAATGTCCCCAAGAACACTGTGACCTCCATCATTCTTAAATGGAAGAAGTTTGGAACCACCAAGACAACCATCTCTGCAGCACTCCACCAATCCGTCATTTATGGTAGAGTGGCCACTCCTCAGTAAAAGGCACATGACAGCCTGCTTGGAGAATGGGAGAAACTCCCCACATAAAGGTGTGCCAAGCTTGTAGCGTCATACCCAAGAAGACTCAAGGCTGTAATCGCTGCCAAAGGTGCTTCAACAAAGTACTGAGTAAAGGGTCTGAATACTTATGTAAATGCAATATTTCCATTTTTATTGAATTTTTTTAAATTGCAAAAATGTCAAAAAACCTGTTTTTGCTTTGTGATGATGGGGTATTGTGTGTAGATTGATGAATTTTATTCTAAAATTGAATCAATTTTAGAATAAGGCTGTAACGTAACAAAAAGGTCAAGGGATCTGAATACGTTCCGAATGCACTGTACATCTGCGTATTTCCATTAGGGAACTCCTCCTCTTTGAAGTGTGCGTATGCAAAAACTCAATTTGCCTTTGCACTCCTAAACAGTGCTTTTGCAAAGGGGAAAGTCTATGAAACTTAGTCCACTCTGTTCATAACAGATTTTAGTTTTGGGAACAGAAAACTATTGAGATCAAATGTTTAATTGATGAGAAAATGTGTAGAATGTCGGCCAAAATCCATCTCGTTCCATCTTCTCCCACTGCTGTCTAGTGGTCTTCCTCTCACTACCATATTTGCTATTGACTGGAAACGCTAAGTGGATGCTTCACATTTATACATCCGATTAAATATCTTGTTTCATTGTTCTATCTGTGGTATAATGTGTGATATTCTAATTGTGTACCTTGGTTAATGGAGGAAAATGCACTGCTAGCAAATCATGCTTAAAATATGTACCATCATATTAACTTACGTATAGTAGAAGTTGTTGTAGTCATGCTTGTAGTGATTCTATGGACCTAAGTTCTGACCAAACTTACTTGAGAGGGAGAAAGAGGGAGCAGCCTGGGGGATCAAGTCTGTGTACTTCTAGAGCAACTATCTTCTTAGATACAACCATCAAAGGAAATGGGACACATCAGGAAATACTAATGATTGGCCCTGGTATCGGGAAGCTAGCAGGGCTTTGGGGAAAGGATATGGGATGTAACTACCAGTCCATTGTACCCCATCAAAGACAGAAAAAGGACATAGGTGACTCCTCAAAGTAGGGGACCTAAATGTGTTCTGGGAGAACACAAGGGCTCAGTAGGATACTGTGGTAATAATGCCTCATGGAGTCATTTTCTCAGATTCCCAGCACGCTCCCCTGCTAGAAGAGATTGATGCGTCTTTCTGGAAACTATAACACCTTTCATTAGCATTTAGAAAGACCAGATCTGTGGTGACCTTAGGGAGTCTTTACAGACACAAAGCAGGATTACACACTAGAAGTGTATGTAAAACAGCTTGATTTTCTATTTGTGAAATATAATTATGTAGCCCTCAGTGCATCTCAGCTTCTTTTTGTTATTTGATGGCAAGCTTACGCACAATGAACTAAGTTTACAACTGACAGGAGAGTGACTGAGGACATGACTCTGTCTTTTCTCAGGCTTGCTGCAGAGAGACCATCCTGAGATTGCCATCTCGGTGAAGACCAGACAGGCCATACGAGCCGTGCTGAACAGTGAGAGAGACGCAATCCATACACTTGTGTCCGGGGGGCTCTTAGACGACATAGAGGCATCAAAGCTGGAGAAGGTGCTTTCAGTTTGCTCCTCTTCTGCCAATTCCAATACCTCCAATTAATTTCCTCATATATACTTTGTTACCTCTGACTACTAAGAGAGTGAGTTTTATTATTGACACATGAAATGAATGAATGTTGAATTTTTCCCTTTGGCAGATGATTGAAATAAAAATGAAGAAATTGATCAAATTTCCACCAACAATCCCAGCAGCAACAGCAGAGGAGCTTTTGCAGAATTTGCCTTGGCTGAACAAAGACAGCACCCAGATTCAGTTCATCAAGGTAGAGCACACATCTCCCTTGCCTTAGAATGACAAGCTTTTTTATTTTCTGTATTATATACCAATGTTTCTTTAATGTAAAAAATAAAATACAAATAAAACTATCTATTTATTGTGTTATTTCAGACAGTGGCCAAGCTTCTTTTCTTTGACTTTGGAGACACAATCATACAAGAAAATGATGACCCTCAAGGAATACATTTGATTGTCTCTGGCATGGTTAAGGTATGTACTGATATGCACTAATGGTAAAAGGAATAACATATTGCTGGGCTGAAGTTGTGTTAATCAATGGTTAATGTTCTGAAAATGCATTCCTGTTTTTGTATAAAGTGGGTTTAATGTGTAATATGATCAGGCACAAAAACCACAAACTGCTGAACGTGATAGTTGGGAATGAATGTCATTGGCATGACACATTATTTTCATAGCAAACAAAATAATGACTGGCTGATATTAAATTGCCTACTACTCACCAATAGTTTCCTTCCCAGTCTTCTCCGTGAACTAATTACCTCTTTCCGTCACATTATAACTCTGTAGAACACAACATCAAGTATACAGTCAATGCTGTTAATATGTGGAAATTACACTTAATCACTTGTCATTTTGGTCACCTTAAAATGGAACACAATGTAAGCTATTTCAACACATTACAGTGTGACACTGCAATTATGGGTCATTTTGAAAGGCAGAGGATAATAGCCCTCTCTTTGTACCGACACCTTTACTTACCTTGTGATCTTACACTTCAATATCAGCTCATTCTCTATATTCTTGTTTCTTTGCCTCTGAATACAAAACTGGATTTTTTTTTTTACATCATTAAATTATCATCGTCACATTCATGTTTTTTATGCAGTATAAGACACTGGTTTCAGTACATGATATTAAACAATGTTCAGAAACATTGATGAACACGGTTCCTACATTTTCTTTCTATTACATTTCTCATTCGGCAGATACAGCAAGCCAACAATTTGTTGTTGAAGCTTTATTAAGGATAGTAGAAAACAAACTAGAAAAGGAAGTCTCAAATAGAAATGTTGAGTGCAACAACAATCTCTAAGTAGTAGGAGGGCTGTATTGTAGTATTATTTTTGCGAAATATCAAGGTCGTAAAAATTGTAAAAGCACAAATAACCCTTTGTTACTGTAGAGTACTACAGATTCCTCGATAAAAAGGTCAAGGGAATTTCCGATTGAGACGACATCTGCAGAGGTTACCGTGAATGCAGTTTCCAATAAAGCTGGAACATTGCCTTTAAATTTCAATCACGCTGTAAAGCAGAACTTCCGCGATTACTGTATTAACTAATTGTCTTTTGCCACGGTTTTTAGTTTGATCTCCTTATCCTAGAATGGTTTAAACTTGACATTGTATGAAGACCGAGTCTGTAATAAGCACCATTGGCTCCCAAGTGGTGCAGTGGTCTAAGACACTGCATCTCAGTCCTTGGGGTGTCACTACAGACAACCTGGTTCGAATCCAGACTCTATCACAACTGGCTGTGATTGGGAGTCCCATAGGGTGATGCACAATTGGCCCAGCGTTGTCCGAGTTTGGCTGGTGTAGGCTGTCATTGTAAATAAGAATTTGTACTTAGCTGACTTGCCTAGTTAAATAAAGTTTCAATGTGACTCTTTGTCATGGAGCAGCATGACGGGCATAAAAGCAAATGCCTTGTTACCTATGATGTAGACAAGCTGCCACACTTACAAACTGCAGTACCCTCTTCTCAGAGCTCCCATCTTTATTCCCTGGGCCACATTGAGGATGCTGGTTGATACATCCTCTTCAAGAGGTGTAATTAAATGTACATATCCCCAGCTTCTGTTTTTGACATTATACTTTACATGCAAGAGTTTCCGGTTGTTGAAATGAGGTAATTAATACCCAATGCTGGTCTTGTATCGTAAGCTCCCCTAATCATCAAACATGCCCAAAATCACTTGATTGACGCTCTGTGATCATGACCTTATACTGTATGGATGTGAATCTCTATACTGTACTGTATCCCAGATGACTGGGGGAAGCCCAAACCTTGGAGGCAATAAGCCCAAGGAGAAGACCAGACTGACAGACTACAGGAGCTGTGGGGCCATCATGGGAGAACTCAACTGTCTCACCCAGCAGCCTATGGAGATGACAGTCTCCTGTGAGACAGCCACTCAGGTCTCTGCACTGTTCATTTACTCAACTTTGTTCACATGAAATAGCCTAAGTATGTCAGTGAAGACAAGTGTTTGAGAAACATATTAAATCTCAAAGGTCAGATCAGTACCAATGTAATGAGTCTAGTATGGACAAAGTGGTCAGTATTATCAAGGCTCTTTCCAGAATGGCCGTATCTGATGCAGTTTTGGGAGAAAGCCCAGGTAACTGAATATCCACTCCACTGTCTGATAATAGCTAGACCAGACAAGGGCATGATCTTTCACAACATAGATAATTGAGCGCAAAAAAGGTCACTGTGAGGTTGATAAACCAGCCATAAGGCCTCTTCTCCAACTGTTCCGCGTAACCATGGAGACACAATTGTTAGGAAAACCTTATCCGCCATTGCTTTCCCTGTCTATGTTATCCCTGATTGTTTGTCAATGGTTTCTCCCCAGACCTGCTTCATTGCTATCGAATCCCTGTTTGAGGCGTTTGATGTTTTCCCCGAGTTCCCGTCTCTGGAGTATATGATCTGGCGCTCCCTGGCAGTGAAAATCAGCACCAGCACCTTCATGGAGCACATTATCTATCAGGTACTGCCAATTTAGCACTCTATGGTGCAATATACAGTCATGTGAAAAAGTAAGTACACCCCCTTTTACATATTTGGACAGATGGATATGTAATCTTCACTTCAACACTATTGACAGATAAAGGTTACCCAATTTAACAAATCACACAAAAACAAAATGAATGTTATACAATTACAATTTAAATAAATTAATTTTCCTTATGGGGAAAAGTTAGTACACCCCTACCTTGCAAACTACCTAGGACAGGTCGTCCCACCAAAGTCAGCCATAAGGTCATAAGGAAGAAGCCTCTGCTCTCAAAAAATAATATCAAGACACAACTGACTTTTGCCAGACAACACCTGGGAGCAGAGGCTTCTTCCTTCCTGACCTCCCATGTAGGCCAAGTTTGTGCAGTCTATTTCTGACAGTGTACCCATGCACTTTGACATTGATTGTGGCAAGAGAGGCCTGTAGATCCCTTGATGTTACCCTGGGGTTCTTAGAGACTTCTATGAGCATCTTTCGGTCAGCTCTTGGGCTGACTTTGGTGGGACGACCTGTTTGCCAGTGGTCTGGAATTTTCATCGGACAGTGGAATTATGTACTTTCGAATTGCTTGGAAATGGATTTGTAACCCCTCCCAGACTCATGGGCATCAATAATATTAATTCGGAGGGCCTCGGTAGGTCTTTTGATCTTTGAATGATGTGTTACCACACACCCATATGACCAAACTAGACCCATTTCCTTATCTTTATGGAAGGCTGGACCCTCCTAAGTTTCTCTCTTTTTTTCTAATCATTTGCACTTGTTTTGGTACCTAATTCAAATTTTAGCCATTTTATGTGATGGTAAAGGTAGGGGTGTACTAACGTTTTCCCCATAAGGAAAGGCATTTTTGTTTATTTTAATTGCATAACAATTTTTTGTGTGTGAATTGTTAAATTGGGTAACCTTTATCTGTCAATAGTGTTGAAGTGAAGATTACATATACATCTGTCAAATATGTAAAAAAAAAAATTCACATGACTGTATAGTAAAGAACCAAAGTGCTTACGCCCAGGTTTCAATTAAATAAATGGGAGTCTCACACTCTGCAAGTTACACATCCACTGTAACATGCCTATAAAGTTAAACAATAAAGAAAATCGCCTTCATCGCAGCACAGATTGAGAGCGTGAGTTGCATGACTTAGCATTCTGTAGAACCAGCGGACAACAGACAGTTCCAAATTAATTTGAACAAAATCATCCCTCCCCCAGGGCTGGAGTTACCACAGGATTTGTTCTCATCTGGCCCGGGCCTATCTGGTAGACGTGGAGGTGAACAGGAAGTTTGACGTGTACGACGGAACCATGGAGGATGTGGTGGTGATCTATGGGAGTTGTGATGACCTTGCGTCCCAGTGCTCCTACAACGCCCCAGCACTCATCAGCAGGACCACTCATCAGGTTACTACAGAACTCAGTCAGCTGTCACCTCATGCAATGGCTATCTAGTCAACTTTACATTCAGTGACTGGGAAATAGTGCCACCTGCTGGAAACATTGTCAGTACAACAATGTCATGTTAAAACTGGTCAACATCCTCAGATAAGTTTCTCTATTGTATCTTTCTATTGTTTATACCTCTTCATTCAGATAGAGAAAGTGTTAACATATTTTATTTGAATTCAACTTGGTATAGGTACTGGGTACAGCAAACACAACCAAACTGTTGATTGTGCCAAGTGCAAATTCTGAAATGAAGCGGACCGTCTCAGAGCTTCCAAGACTGGACAGTGTTCCCTGTCTGAGACATGCAGCTCAGAGGAGAGGTGAATGAGTGCTTACATACATCCTCAGGGTGATTATGTGGGGTGTCCTTGCACTCTAATAAACCTAGAATTATGCATATCTTTGTAAGATCGGCAGAATGTCAAACTAACATTATGACCAAGCCCTTCAGTAGTATTATTTCAAATGGGTTTAGACAATTGATATTTTAAGTACAACGACCAACACCACTAGCTTTACAAGTATTGCAAGTGAATTGACATCAGACCCTCGTTTCTCTCCCAGCGGCATCTAGAGATGATAGATCAGGTCTGCTGAGAACAGTAAGCGTAAGATACAGTTCATTACATTATCTTATCATGTTTAACACGTTAATGAAGTGAAATAGTGGGCCCAGAGAGAAACATCTGTCTTTCTTTGTGAAGGTGATGTCTGGGGAGGGTACTCCAAAGAGAAGTCGTTCATCACTTGAGAATTCCACGTGATGACTGGGTAGCTGCTGCCCATACAGGCCAGACACAATCTACCAGGCAACCTGAATCTGTAAAGCATATATAAGCAAATATTTGTTTTTAAATTTATAATACTGATTTAATATTAAACATATTTATTTCATACAGCGTATGTGTTACTATTTTAAGCTCAAACCTACTTTTCATCTAAACTGTTCAAGACTCAACTATTGTGCAGTGGCTAAACTAACTGCCGTTTGACTAATCCAAAATCTACTTTAGGAAAATAACACTGCACTACCTAAGCACATGAGCATTTTAATACCTAAATTAATTGAACACCAAAGGCCCCCAGGTTTGTTTGAATTGAATCCCTAAAGACAGTTGGTTACCATTGAATAACCTTGGAAGCAATAAGTTGAGACACCATTCACAAAGAGTAATAACAGTAAAACAGAAGAGATTAATCAAACAGTGCCCTGAATCAATGTCATGTTAGCAGTAATTATGAGATTAATACAATACGTGAAATGTAATATCTGAGCAAATAGGGTAAAATTGTGCTTATATAAATAGTTTATCCCCTTTCCATTGCTGGAACAGATACCATATACACTACATGACCAAAAGTATGTGGACACCTGCTCGTCAAACATCTCATTCCAAAATCATGGGAATTAACATGGAGTCAGCCCCTCCTTTGCAGCTATAACAGCCACTCTTCTCGGAAGGCTTTCCACTAGATGTTGGAACATTGCTGCGGGGACTTGTTTCCATTCAGCCACAAGAGCATTAGTGAGGTCAGACACTGATGTTAGGCGATTAGGCCTGGCTCGCCGTGTGCATTACAATTCATCCCAAAGGTGTTCGATGGGGTTGAGGTCAGGGCTCTGTACAGACCAGTCAAGTTCTTCCACACCGATCTCGACAAACCATTTGTATGGACCTCGCTTTGCGCAGGGGGGGCATTAACATGCTGAAACAGGAAAGGGCCTTACCCAAACTGCTGCCACAAAGCTGGAAGCACAGAATAGTCTAGAATGTCATTGTATGCTGTAGCGTTAATATTTCCCTTCACTAGAACTAAGAGGCCTACCCCGAACCATGAAAAACAGCCCCAGACCACCAAACTTTACAGTTGGCACTATGCATTCAGGCAGGTAGCGTTCTCCTTGAATCCACCAAACCCAGATTTGTATGTCGGACTGCCAGATGGTGAAGCATGATTCATCACTCCAGAGAACGTGTTTCCACTGCTCCAGAGTCCAATGGCTGCGAGCTTTACACCACTCCAGCAAACACTTGGCATTGCAGTCTTAAGCTTGTGTGAGGCTGGTTGGCCATGAAAACCCATTTAATGAAGCTCCAGACTAACAGTTATTTTGCTGACGTTGCTTCTAGAGGCAGTTTGGAACTCGGTAGTGAGTGTTACAATCAAGGACAGAAGATGTTTTACTTTGCAGCTGAGACGTTTTTGCCCCTAGACATTTCACCTTCGCAATAACAGCACTTGCAGTTGACCGGCAGCTCTAGCATGGTAGAAATTTGACGAACTGACTGGCATCGGGTGTGCCCGAAATAGCCAAATCCATAATATGAAGCGGTGTCCCCACACAGTGCCTTCAGAAAGTATTCTGACCCCTTGACTTCTTCCACATTTAGTCTTATTCTAAAATGGATTGAATCTACACACAGAGCAAAAACCAAGCCATGAGGTTGAAGGAATTATCCGTAGAGCTCCGACACAGGATTGTGTCGAAGGCACAGATCTGGGGAAGGGTACCAAAAAATGTCTGCAGCATTGAAGGTCCCCAACAAAACAGTGGCCTCCAACATTCTTAAATGAAAGTAGTTTAGAACCACCTGGCCAAACTGAGCAATCGGGGGAGAAGGGCCTTGGTCAGGGAGGTGACCAAGAACCCGATGGTCACTCGGACAGAGCTCCAGACAGCCATCTCCGCAGCACTCCACAAATTAGGCCTTTATGGTAGAGTGGCCAGATGGACGCCACTCCTAAGTAAAAGGTGCAACAGACCACTTGGAGTTTGCCAAAAGGCACCCTAAAGACTGACCATGAGAAACAAGATTATCTGGTCTGATGAAACCAAGATTGAAGGCTTTGGCCTGAATGCCAAGCATCACGTCTGGAGGAAACCTGGAACCTTTCCTACAGTGAATCATGGTGGCTGCAGCATCATGCTGTGTGGAGGTTTTTCAGCCGCAGGGACTGGGAGACTAGTAAGGATCGAGGGAAAGATGAATGGAGCAAAGTACAAAGAGATCCTTGATGAAAACCTGCTCCAGAGCACTCAGGACCTCAGACTGGGGCGAAGGTTCAACTTCCAACAGGACAACGACCCTAAGCACACAGCCAAGACAACGCAGGAGTGGCTTCGGGACAAGTCTCTGAATGTCCTTGAGTGGCCCAGCCGGAGCCCGGACTTGAACCCAATCAAACATCTCTGGAGACTTGAAAGTAGCTGTGCAGCGTTTCTCCCCAGCAAAGCTGACAAAACTTGAGAGGATCTGCAGAGAATGGGAGAAACTCCCCAATTATAGGTGTGCCAAGCTTGTAGCGAAGAACATTCTAGGGCTAGGCTGTAATCGCTGCCAAAAGGTGCTTCAACAAAGTACTGAGTAAAGGGTCTGAATACTTACGTAAATGTGATATTTCAGTTTTGTATTTAATACTTTTGCAAATGTAAAAAAATGTTTTTTGCTTTGTCATTATGGGGTAGTGTGTGTAGATTGATGAGGGGAAAAAAATACAATTTAATCCATTTTTGAATAAGGCTGTAATGTAACAAAATGTAGAGAAGGTCAAGGGGTCTGAATACTTTCCGAATGCACTGTGTGCGTGCGTGTGTGTATATAGATTTTTTAAAATAAATGGTTTATGCATGATTGAAGCAATAACAAGACTATTCATTACACCCGCATCATTTCGCATGTAGAATGTTTGACTTGAGTGATACTGTAAATGGAACCCATTTACCACAAGCCTTCAGACAGTGTTAACACTCACTAGCTAAGTGCAACTGGAAACCATTTTCTACAGTATTTCACCTTGGGTTTGTACAGTTTAATGTTGTCAAGGAGGAGAGAACATTTGTATGGCACTAAGTAACAGAACATTATCTACCTTCATAATAAATTAAGTTAAAAACTATACCAAAGGTTTTCAAATCTTGCTCACGTTGAAAGGATACAAGAAACATTTACAAATAATAGCTGTGGCAAAAAAAACTTGAATATTTAAAAAATATTTTTGGATTCCAACCAACAAGCGTACTGATAAACAGACCAACATGGGTTTCCGATTAACATTGCATGGTAGCGGTTAGCTGGAAATAAAAAATATCAGATTTTGTGCAGAAGAAAAACCTTATAAAAAAACAGCTTATTTTGGTCACACCAAGTGTTCTAATTGGTATATTTCAGTTATTAATCTTCAGTTTCTGTATACATTTTCTTTTTATAAAATATTTTATTCATACAATCATTTTAACTATAGCAACATTACTATAACTTTGAGTGGCAAAATATCAGACCGATCACCTCATAACAATAGTATATAAACGAAAGGGGAAAAAAAAGAAAAAAAAAAAGTATCCATTAGAGTAGCTCTTCCTTCCGTTCCAACTTTCTGTACAACTGTCTGTAATAGCCTAATATGAATATTGCTGGTCCTGATCTGGTGAAGTTAGTGCAGCAGCTCTGACTCTGGACTTGCACTGCCCTCTACTGGTGGCCCAGGCAGAGAGCTGTGCGTGGCAGGAACAGGCTGGAAGAACCACACGTCACCCTGGGCCGTTCACAGCTGCCGCTGGTGAGGCCATACTCTGCTCTGTTCTGTAGGTGGGCAGACAGAGAGGACACAGTGTGACATACTGGACGACACACGCACACTTCACAAGTGATGAGACAACCCCACAGCACAACCTCATTCTAGCTGACACTTACTTGGCTTCGTCCATTGCTGTTCCTTCTAGGGGACCATTAACGGCATCACTGGGGACTTTTGATTTCTCATCTGAGTGTTTTGCACTGTGGAGGGGAAGAAATAAGAGGAAGGACAATCACAACAGATACAACAGCATGTCTGAAAATAGCTCACTAGTACTAGAATGTTCCAGTGAAGGTACGAGTTCCCAACATGGAGCCAGACCTTGGTTTTGGACAGCTACTGGCAGACTGGACTGATGCAGGGTCCCCCTTCTCTGGCGTTCCACTCTCCCCCACGACGTACTTTGCAGATGCGTCCTCTGAGGTAGACAACTTCACATCCTCACTGCAGAGAAAAGGGATATTTACAGAGCTCTTGCCATTTCCAAACATACGGAATAACTAGTAGACAGAACCCCCCCACTGTTTAGACACAGAACGGAAAAGACTGACGCATGCAGAATGGGACAGACAGACCACATCAAAGCAATGGGGCAAACAAATGTGTCAATGTGTATGGCAGTTAAAAATGGACGCAAGGAACAAAATGTACAGCAAATGGACAAAAGCAGCACGAGTCCATTTTGATTTTCGGGCTATCCACTTACAGCAGTTGCCTCTTTTTAAGAGTGAGCTTGTTTCGAAGAGCAGAACATGGTGGTAATAATGCCAGTTTTAGATCAAACTCACGTCAGCCATCAGTCTCGCTTTTCGTCATTAAAACCACCACGACTACCTGAACATAATTACTAGGCAAGACTAACGCACACCAGACACCAGGATAGTTTTTGTATGGGTCTTATTAATTTTCTTTTTGAGGAGGCGGTTATGTACGGTTTATTTAACCTTCAATTTAAAAACAGGCAAGTTATTCTTATTTACAATGACCTGGCAAAGTTAACTGAATTTACAACTACCTAGATGGCATTTTGAAGGTCTATTTGACTTGAGATCCAAGCTTAAAAACAAAGCTCATTGCTAGTAGAGCAGAGTTTTGCATGGCAACAGGACTACTGCTAAGACTCATCTCTCTCCAGTTTATTCCAGCCACCTCACAACGCCATGAGCTGCGAACCAAAGCCAATGAGACACCAGCACAAGGTGGCGGCGGATACATCTTGAAGACAGCCTTCGCCAATCCACACCTAAAACTGAACATCAACAGACGAGCGACGACCAAAATCACTACATCTGAGATATACACATGCAAATGGAGATGGTAAAATAAATAATAATAAAAAATTAAATAAAATAAAAAAACTCAGTAGCTGACATGAAAACAAGACACGGCAGATGTCTGCCCCCCAATTGGCTGTACATACCGATAAGATTTCAACACTCTGAAGCCACACGCACGCCAGAGAGAAAGAGGAAGCTCATGTTGTAAGTGTTGCAGTTAAAGTGAAGGACAGTTTCTCAAAACACAAAACAGACAGCAATGTAGGTTCGGCAGGTTTGGTGATACATAAATGGTATATAGATATCTATAGGTCTACTGGAGTGTCCCTGCCTTCCATTGCTTTAACTCACTCAGTGCAGGAGGGCGAAAACGTGGCAAGACACAGATCAATTCCACATGCTCTGTGAGGTGAATGGCTGTGTTGTAAGGGAAGGATTGGAGACAGAAGGAAAGGGATATGGCGAGTCATCAGAAGCCTTACCTCTTGAAAACGGCAGTTTCAGTTTTGGCATCTACAGTAAGGCTAACTGTTTCCTTCATGGAGCCGTTGGTGACTGTCTCAGTAGTGACGGTCTCTTCTGCGTCAGAGCCTCCGGCCTTCCCTCCAGGGGAGCTGGGTGGCTGGGCTGCCTCGTCCCCTGGCCACTGGTCTGAATCTGGGATGTCACACAGGGTTAGCATAACACTGACAGAGTGAGCAGTAAAATAAAAATGTATTCCTTTATGGCTCAGTGGCAGACCTCACCTTCAGGCTGCATTGGTGCGTTGACACCCAAGGGGTCCCCTGTCTCTATACAGGTCTCCATTGCTACTGGGGAATTGCTCCTCAAAGGATCTTTGGGGCTAGAAGATAGTCAGAAAAGGTCTTGAATTTGTCCTCTTAAAATAGCCAAACTCAACTATAAGACATGGAAAGGCAGGAGAATAAACACAACACCAGTCATTTCCGTCCTTATGCGTACTACATGGTAAACACAATATGGAACTGTGTGGAAACAGTGCCACCTAAGGCCTTGGGACTGTGAGGGTGGTAGTGGAATGATGAACCCTTACCCAACTGGTGAGAAGTTGCTAGAGAAGTCTGCCCATCCCGTGGCTTTGTCAGGGGAGGCATTTGGCGAGCTCCAGCCAGCAGACTCTGGTATAACCGCAGGGGAGGAGGGAGAGGCTGGGGCAGCGGTGGTGGAAGCTAGGGCAGAATCTCCCATCGCCGTAGAACTCCCGGTGTCCATGGGTATGTCGTCAAAATTAGCTGTCCACAGAGGCCCTGAAACAACAGGGCAGCAGTCACAAAAAAGCAAGGCATCATCTTGAAAAGAGCATACCAGAACGACCTACCCAAACAAACCACGAATGCAACTCCAGTGCGCCAACCCGGAACAATCACTCACCCGTGTCCACCTCCATTCTATCATCAGAGCTGGCATTGTTGGGCTCAAAGGGATCACGTTTAACATCCTCCTCCTCAGAGTCTGTGCTCTCCTCACTATCTGTACTGCCAGAGCTCCTAATGGAGGCACAGAATAGACAAAAGTCAATCAAATGCATCAATCACCCAAACCTCAATTGGTGCTTTGAATCAGCCTCAGAAGATAAGATGTTGGTCATTTAATTTACATATCCGCCAAGAGGCGCTGCAGTACCGAGGACGTCTCTGAGCTTCTGGTGCGAAAGTGACATCTTTCTCATCCCAGATGTCCTCCTCATCAGAGCCTGCATCTTCAAACTGCTGGATCTTCTCCTTACAGCAGGCCTCAAACAGAGCGATATTTGCCTGAAAGACAACACCAGCGTAAAGAATAAGCTACAGAAAAATATATGCTGTGATGCCTCCACTTCCTCATTACTGTAAATGGAAAAGGGAAGAAAATAAGTATATAAGTGCATAATTTTCATAGGTAAAAGAACTTCAGACGTCTGGAGTGCAGTATTAGCTAATATGTACCAGTGTTGCCCCTATATGCATTCAGGGGAATCCTTTTCAGGATGGTAAAATGTTTTCAGTTAACTTAAAACAACTAAAACCAGATTTAAGGATGTTGAAAAGATAATGAGCAATTTAAATATCTTTGAAAACTAACAGTTACCAAAATAGAAACGAGTCGGGGAGAATATGATATTCCAAAAATGTAATGTGGCCACTATTGACTTATAATATTTGAATCACTTAGATAGCTTATGCCTTGTTATGCTATGTCAAAATGTGTAGACTTGCAGGAAATTAGCTTTAAAAACAGCAAGATTATGTCTCAGCGGCTGAAAAAAACAAAAATCATACGGTAAAGGCTGTACAGTATTATAAAAATGGTCAACTTCAAAGCTTTGGGCGATAATGTAGCAGTTAGAGGAAAATGATCTTACTCATTTCCACAACAATTGAACATCTCCAGTACAAATGGAAGAAAATATGGCATTCATTTTAACAGCCTTTCACTACCTTTGAAATGCATAAAATTATATTAAAATACTTACACTTTCATTTGTATTCAAGGAAAAATTGATGTCTGATATTCTATCAAAGGGAATACTGAAATGTTAAAGAAAAGAGTTTAGTTTAGTTGTATTAATTAGACAATTACTTCAAACGATGACCAAACACAATGGCTTCAGGACGCCTACCTACAAGAGGCCCAGTAACAGGTAGAAGGATGGCACAATGAAATTCACATTAAAGCAGCTTTATGCAGAAACTCGAGCCAGCCATTCCCAGCTGGTCATTCTCCACAGGAACCCAAACCCCAGCAGATGACCCAAATAACAAAACCCAGAGAGCATAAGGGATGGCAAAATGTGTAGAATTGCAGGAACTTTGATTTAAAACACTGTGGCAAACAGGAGGGCCTCTAAAATGTTTGGTCGGCGGCAACGCCCATGGCCCCGCCCCCACCACCTAAGCCCCATTTTGATCCAGAAAAAAAAAAAAAAAACTGTTTTGCAATTACCAATTACAAAGTTTCTGTCTGGACTCTGGTCCAAGCAAAGCATCAGTCTTTATTGACAGTGACACAGGCAATCTACTTTAATGGTAGACCTGTATAATAACAGCTAGTTAAATGTAATCATAAGAATATTTTACATTCATGGGTTGCCAAATTCAGACTGGCATTCAATTTACCTACCACTTACTTTAACCCACACTAGATATCATTATCCAAACAGTGGCATTTTATTTTCATATTTAAATGTTAATTGCAAACATGTGCATAACCTAAACCTTCGTACAGAGAAAGAAACTGATTCCCAGTCCTTTGTTAAGCAGAGAATGCATTAATAGAATACAAATCTAGTCACCCCCAAACCCTTACTGAAATCCCCCAACCAGTAGAATAGTAGGTTATGAAGAAGAAAACATGCAGGATCAGTACTCACTCCACGACATCATCCTGATCGGCAAACTCTTCGTCATTGAAGCCAAACTGCTCAATAAAATTGGACGTCATTTGTTGCATCTGATAATCAGAAAAGGCCTGGCAAACCCAGGACCAATGATAATGATAGAGTCTTGGCACTATAAAAATCTTCAAGTACTTCAATTAAAACAATTAACTAATACTGTAGCTATTAGGTTAATAGCTTTAAGATTAAGAACACATGCATACTTACATTTGGAAGACATTAATTTTTAAAATTGCACATATCAGCACCATTACTAGACATTATCAGTCAGTGTAATAATGTTAACAATTATTAAAAGTATCAATATGCAGATTTAGCAGTATTTATATAGTATCACCAAGTTAGACTTACTTGTTGTACAGAGGAATCCTGCTGGAATCCTCTGTCCTTGAAGTCTACCTCGTCATCACTGGATGAGTGAATATGGTGTGTGTTCACCTAGGGCACAGCACAAACAACCATATTACTAAGAGGACAACCACGAGACATCCTTCAAACAACTTTGGCACTACTGGCACTTCACCGGTCAGTACATGTCAGTGTAAATACTGTGTACTTTGGAGGCATATTTTGGCATTAAAGTAACTGAGGTGTCTATCGGCCTTACTAGGTCTACAGTGTTTCTCTTGTTTGTTTCAGCTAGCTGACCCGAAGTGAAGGCCTCCCATCTCTCTTTGTCATCCTCAGTGAGCTCTGAAATAACGCAGAGAAATAACATTAGTCTATTCCACCTAATTTCAGGATATAGTAAGGATTGTTTTTTGCGCCAACAACCTCATTCCTTATGAGTCTCAATGCACACTCACCTGAGATGAGCTGCTGTATCTGGGCACCATTGGGGCCCTTGTCGCTGTTGTGCACTATTGAGTTGGCTATTCTAGTTAAGTGGCCCATGTAGCCCCGTCTACGTCCACCCTCAGCCCTGCAACAGGAAACACTTATTAAAGCCTACTGGCACATTGCGGTGAAATTGATGTGAGCCTTGGCAAGGGGAAAAACCGTAGTGCTCACAAGAGATTCAAACAAATCTGCAAAGTCTAGTAACAACTAGACGTGTACATCTATCATTTATAATAACAGTACTTACTGCGCTTTCTCATTGGCGCTCCATGCATCAAGAATTCTCTGGATGAACTGGCACTTCTGAAACAACTAAAACACAAGAGCACAAAAAGAGTTAATTGACTTTTCCGACATGAATACCATAATGGATGTAGAGAAAAGGGTGACAGCCTCACATGTTTGATGAGGTGGCTTTCTCTGACAGGCTCCTGGTCACTGTTGATTTCAAGGTTTTCACTTTGGGCTGGGGGCATCGCTAAGATCATCGCAGTGCATATTTCAACTTGTAAATGCAGGAAGTTATTCCATATATATTTGAAGTACATGTCCTGAGAATAAATAGACAAATAAATATTTTGTTTAAAAACACATTTATTTTATAAGAAAAAGGTCCCAAACCAAGTTTTTGAAGTGTGCATCATCCCTGTTGACCTTAGTTATGAGAAGGGAGTATTAAGGGAACTAGTGTTGTAAAAGAAAACCCTGTGCATAGCAGTCTAAATCCAGGTGCTGGTTTTGGCAGGAACAACTAGTACTAAAAACCAAATGTAAAAACCACACGTAAAAAGACAGGCAACTTACGAGTATGACTCCTAGAGTGTTGAGGTTGATCAGCTCCATGTTGATGATATGAGTGTTGGTCTGCAGAAGGCTGGCCACTAGACGGACCACATTCAGCCGGGTGTTGCCCACTGGGGGGTCTAGCACTCCCCATGTGGTTTTCATGATATTCTTCTGCAAATATGGGGATGAAAGGAACAATCAGGCTCTCATTCAGACTGCATTCATTGAACTGGGTCACGCAAATACAACCGCCTTCGGAGCCAACTTGTAGAGTGGACTGCACTTAGAGGTAAGACCCACTCTAAAGATAAATATGACTCAAAGTTGAACAGATATTAAGATAGCAGGATCACAAAAACAGTAATGTAGTAATAGTTAATTTAAAATATTGTAGTAGTCATTTCTTTCACAATGGAGAAAAAAAAAAAACACTACTTAGCTTACTAAAATGGCCTGTAATGTCTGCACTGTTTAGTGCATGTAAGACGATAGGTACACTACGTGACCAGAAGTAGGTGGACATCTGCTTGTCGAACATCTCATTCCAAAATCATGGCCAATATGCTGCTATAAAAGCCTCCACTCTTCTGGGAACTTATGTTGGGCAATTAGGCCTGGCTCACAGTTTGCGTTCCAATTCATCCCAAAGGTGTTCCATGAGGTTGAGGTCAGAGCTCTGTCAAGTTCTTCCACACCAATCTCGACAAAATATTTCTGTATGAACCTCGCCTTTGTGCACTGGGGCATTGTCATGCTGAAACAGGAAAGGGGCTTCCCCAAACTGTTGCCACAAAGTTGGAAGCACAAAATCGTCTAGAATGTATTTGTATGCTGTAGCGTTAAGATCTCCCTTCACTGGAACTAAGGGGCCTAGCCCAAACCATGAAAAACAGCCCCAGACTATTATTCCTCCTCCACCAAACTCTACAGTTGGCATTATGCATTCGGGAAGGTAGTGTTCTCCTGGCATCCGCCAAACCCAGATTCTTCCGTCGGACTGCCAGATGGTGAAGCGTGATTTATCGCTCCAGAGAACGTGTTTCCCATGGCGGCTAGCTTTACAGCACACCACCCGACGCTTGGCATTGCGCATGGTGATCTTAGGTTTGTGTGGCCATGCTCTGCCATGGAAACCCATTTCATGAAACTACCGATGAACAGTTCTTGTGGCAGTTTGGAACTCTGTATTGACTGTTGTAAACGAGGACAGACGATTTTTACACGCTATGCTACTTCAGCACTCTGCGGTCCCGTTCTGTGAGTTTGTGTGGCCTACCACTTTGCAGCTGAGCAGTTGTTGCTCCTAGACGTTTCCACTTCACAATAACAGCCCTTACAGTTGATCGGGCCAGCTCTAGCAAGGCATACATTTGACAAACTGACTTGTTGTAAAGGTGGCATCTTATGACGGTGCCACATTGAAAGTTCAAACTTCCAGACTCACATCAACCATCTCCAATCCAAAATTAAATCCAGAATTGGCTTCCTATTTCGCAACAAAGCCTCCTTCACTCATGCTGCCAAACATGCCCTTGTAAAACTGACTATCCTACCGATCCTTGATTTCGGCGATGTCATTTACAAACTAGCCTCCAATACTCTACTTAGCAAATTGGATGTAGTCTATCACAGTGCCATCCGTTTTGTCACCAAAGCCCCATACACTACCCACCACTGCGACCTGTATGCTCTCGTTGGCTGGCCTTCATTATATATATATTCGCCGCCAAACCCACTGGCTCCAGGTCATCTATAAGTCTTTATTAGGTAAATCCCCGCCCTATCTCAGCTCACTGGTCACTATAGCAACACCCACCCGTAGCATGCGCTCCAGCAGGTATATCTCTCTGGTCACCCCCAAAGCCAACACCTCCTTTGGTCGCCATTCCTTCCAGTTTGCTGCTGCCAATGACTGGAACGAATTGCAAAAATCATTGAAGCTAGAGGATCCTATCTCCCTCAATAACTTTAAGCATCAGCTGTCAAAGCTGCTTATCGATCACTGCACCTGTATATAGCCCTTCTGTAAATAGCCCACACTACTACCTCATCCCCATATTTATTTTTTGTTTATTTTCACTAATCTTGCACTCCAGTATCTCTATTTGCACATCATAATTTGCACACTTTTCATTCCTGTGTTAATAATGATAATTCTGTAATTTATGTCACCACTATAGTCTATTTATTGTTCTACCTCTTAACCTTACTGCATTTTTGCACTACATTTTGCACTCTGTATATAGATTTTTCTATTGTGTTTTTGACTGTTTGTTTAATGTGTAACTCTGTGTTGTTATTTGTCACACTGCTTTGCTTTGTCTTGGCCAGGTCGCAGTTGCAAATGAGAACTTGTTCTCAACTGACCTACCTGGTTAAATAAAGGTGAAATAAAAAAAATAAATAAAAAAAAGTCACAGAGCTCTTCAATAAGGAAATTCTACTGCAATGTTTGTCTATGGAGATTGCATGGCGGTGTGCTCCATTTTATACACCTGTAAGCAACAGGTGCGGATGAAATAGCAAAATCCACTAATTTGAAGGGGTATCCGCATACGATATATATATATATAGTGTGCAGTGCATTCGGAAAGTATTCAGACCCCTTGACTTTATCCACATTTAGTTAGGTTACAGCCTTATTCTAAAATTGACTAAATCGTCCCCCCCCCCTCCTCAATCTACACACAATACCCCATAATGACAAAGCAAAAAATGATCACATTACTTGCAGACACAGTGAGGCATCTTAACACCATAGAACCTTTTAAAGATATCACTCTTAGGTACGCCTTTCACCCAGTGGGATTTTACCTGGTCCCTTGACCTGGTACCCTTCCCCAGATCTGTGCCTCGACACAGTCCTGTCTCGGAGCTCTGAAGACAATTCCTTTGACCTCATGGCTTGGTTTTTGCTCTGACATGCACTGTCAACTGTGGGACCTTAGACAGCAGTGTGCCTTTCCAAATCATGTCCAATCAATTGAATTTACCACAGGTGGACTCCAATCAAGCTTGAGTGATCAATGGAAATAGGATGCACCTGAGCTCAATTTCGAGTCTCATAGCAAAGGGTCTGAATACTTATGTAAATAAGGTATTTCATAAATGTGCAAAAATTACTAAAAACCTGTTTTTGCTTTGTCATAATGGGGTATTGTGTGTCGATTGATGAGGAACATTTTTTATTGAATACATTTTAGAATAAGGCTGTAACTTAGCAAAATGTGGAAAAAAATTATGCGATCTGAAAACTTTCTGAATGCAATGCATTACCTTTGGGGGTTCCAACAGCAGTTGATGGAAGTCTTTGAGCCTGGGTCTGACAGCCTCGAGAATGCTCTGATTGACTGAGAAGGATGGGTGGCTCATACCAGGAGGACATATTTCCAAATGGCCTTCGAACCTGCAAGCAACAGATCAGTACATCAGACAAGTGTCACAACACAAAACAAATATAACAAGTCAAACTTCAAAATGGGATATCATTAACTTACGCTGGTCTTCGTGTCTCAAAGAGGGTCAGGAGAATCTGAATTACACTGACTATTGCAGAGTCATTTTTCTCTTTGTCGAAGATGTTGGACAGCAACTGCTCCACAGTCTCTTGTCTGCGAGAAAGAGAGGGACATGTAAGTCAGTCATGATTTTGCCATGACAATAAAATACAGTGAATAGCATGACAGTAATAATGAGTATTCCTTGTTGAAAATAAAATCAAAAACAGGTTGTAAAGACTTACTTTTCCAGTGTGGCCAATAAGGGGTCAGGCTCTGAGCAGCCCTGCACTTGGAACATCTGATCTCTGCTGAGGCGGATGATATCACACAGAGACTGGGATGCATTGGAGTGCCTCTGGATGATGAACAGAAAGACAGACTTGTCATCAAGACACTGAAAGAGAAACAGGACTCCAAACAAACTGCTGATGAAATGTGACTTACATCCTCATCCCGACAAGGCTGGACCATATCAACAAGCCTCTGGATCACCTTCTCCTCGTTTAGCCACTGTAGGAGAAGAAAAATAAGTTAGAGGTTGATGATGGAACACACACACAAAAAAAAAAAATGTACCAAAACATGAAGAAAACAAACACTGACATTTAAGACATCTTGTCTGAGCTGCTGTGGTTCAATGCAGGTCAGCATTCTGAGCAACAAGTCCATGATGGCGGAGGTCCCTATGTGTTTAATCATTAAGTCCACAAAGTCTTCCCTCTTCCGCAGAAACACCACAATCTGCAAAAGATAGTTGAAGTTTGTTTAAGGATGTGTCACAGGATAACATGTTCTCCCAGAGCATTCATGAAACCCTGCAGGTCAAACTTTCTAAAGCCAGTGTGATTTATACTAGCGTACTGTATTGATCTCACCTGTTCCGGTTTCCTGCCGATGAGGATGCTCAGGACCTTGCTGAAGAAACTGGCCAGTAATGGATTGAGTGGAGATTCATTTTGCAAGAAGCCATAAAGTTTCATCAGTAAACTTTCATCTTCTCCCAGTCTGTCATTGATCTGTCCAACGTCCGAGGTAAGCAGTTCACAGGATATGTTGGGGTACCTGAAAATAGCATAGAAGTACAACATTTAGTGATTGACTGTCTAGCAAATCATGTTTGCCCCCCCCCCCCCCTCCTTGTGAATGTAGGGGAATTCCCTTGAGGTAAACGCAAGGGAAGCTGAAAGAAAACAAGAAATCGTTCAAAACTGGCATATATCCGTAAGTATATCCTGGCCTAGTGTGTGAGAAACCCACTTACTTGTACTTGATCTTCTCCTCCACATCATCACTTGGCTCCTGCGTGATGTAAGTTACCAGGTCCTCCATGCACTGAGGCCGTACCAAGAAGTCTACCAGCTTGTGGTTCTGGGCCTTGCACTCCTGCAGGACATCCTCCTCGTCCATCACCTCTGTCAGAGTCACATCTTCCTTCTCCAGGAGGGTGTCGATGTGTGACGTTGTGTGTAAATCAAACTTCCAAAACATGATGCTTCTGCAAGGAAGGAAAACAGTCACAAGACAATGGGAAAGCACTCGCAGTGACTCAAAGTACACAATGTGGGTTGAGATGAGGTGATCAAATAGAAAGGCGGAGGTCAAATGGACAGCTTCACAAACGTACCTGACTGGGGTAGAGTCCAGAGGTTAAAAATAAAATAATGCTTGTGCTCTTTGGGAGTTCTGGCCCATTACAGGCTCCACAGGCAGCAGTGACAAGACAGACGTTTTGACACAGGACACATGCAGCAGAACGACCACCTCGGCCTCAACAGATCAACGCACACCTGAAACAAAGAACTAAAATGTGCATATTTCTCATTGTAATGGAACAACATTTTATTACTAACAGGAAGATGTTTTACATTAAGGTTACATGCTACTGAAACAAGTAGTAATTTAAGCTATGTTAATTATTTTGGGTTACATTACCGTCTGCAATAAGTAGTGTGTTAAAGAGGTGGAGAGAAAAATGTAGTCTAGGTCATGAGACGAACTTGAAATCTCTAGCAAAGAGCCGGTAAACCATAGCTTTTCCATCATAGGAAAAGACTGCACCTTCTGGTTGCCATGTCAGCATCCCAACAACTCTCCCCAAAACAGAAGCAGTCTACACTTGGTTTAACCTTCAAAGCATTAAGACAAGCACTACTGGGCTAACCTCTCCTCACTCAACATACTGGCAACATCGTTGCTAGTTCAGAACACTGTGCTTAGTCAAATCACCTTGTGTCATCTTAAGAGGCATTATAAACTGGGTGGCTGACAGCTGCGATATAGACCATATACCACAGCTATGACAAAATAATTGTTTTTACTGCTGTAATTACGCTGGTAACAAGTTTATAATCACAATAAGGCCCGGGGTGTGGAATATGGTCAATATACAACAGCTAAGGGCTGTATCGAGCCACTCAGCGTTGCGCTTTGCTTAAAAACAGCCCTTAGCCGTGGTATATTGGCCATATACCACACCCCCTCAGGCCTTAACAACTCACTCACCATAGGAACAAAGCAGTGAAACATGTTCAACGTGCACACACTAGGCATATGCCGCAAAAGATTCAGATTGTCCCACTGTGTACACCTTGCCTACAAAAGTCAAAAGTCAAAGGAATTCCCATCTTGTGGGGAAGCCTGGGAGAAATAGGGTTAAAGGTTACAGTGAAGCCATATTGGCTTATGCTAAACCAGCACCTCAGATCGTGAAAGGCAGAGAGAAAATAAAGCGTATTAATAGACTGAGCATCAGGGCTAGGCTGAGGGACCATTGACATTGGCCCCTGTCCAGTCACATGCTTTGATGAGTGTGCAATTCAATCATTGCTCTATAAAATACAAAAATAATGTAATTTTCAAAACAAAAACACTAGTACAGAGGTGTCCAAATGAATGTCATGGACAACATTGGTTGTTGTTGGCCATTAATTCTGTCTACCACAACAATGTTTTATCACCACCCAAGAGCACAACAAAGTCCTGTGCCACAAACAGAAAACAAGCACTGTCAGCTGTTGGTTTACATATGGTGTATGGTTATGGATAAGTGTTTGTTTTCTCAGGTATTGAGAAAGCTTATGAACACTTAATTCCATGATTTAAGGAATAGCCCCATTTGTCAGTTGACTAAGACAGGACACAAATGCTGGACAGCCAATCCCAGTGGGTGAAAAAAAACAATCTGTCAACTAAATCACAACCATACAAAACATGAATGCATGGTTGGTTACTCATAACGTTATACACGTATGATTATTCCAGTGACAGTTTAAAAATGAAACTCAGGGGTTGCCCAAGCCGGTAACGTTAACATTAGGTTTCATGTAAACCTGAACGTGTCATATAAACGAAATTGTCTTTGTATAGGCCTACCTTCTTTTAGTACACTATCGTTTGTCCAATGTAATATGCACTGCCTTGGGAGGAAAGTTAGGTAGCTAGACTTGATACTTTTGTGCGTTAGCTAGCTAGGTAACCATTAGCCATGTATCAGGACAGGCTGAGACTAACTAGCCAGCCAAGTTAGTCATGTAACGTTAGCTATAGGGATCAGAAACCTTACAAGCCATCTAGCTAAATCCAACACTTAGCCTGACCCGGAGAAGCCTTTAACTATGACAAAACGACTAAGCTAACAGTACCTAGTTAACTAACACAATAGACCGCTGCTTGATACACCTAGCTAGGTACGTTCGCTGCGTTAACGTTAGCTATCTGGTAAACTATCTTAACGTAGTTATAGCTGACGGGGTTTCCTCAAACTACTAACTGTAACATTGACTATGTACTTTAACACTGTCACATCATCTTCAGCCGAAAAGCTAACGCTCAACTAGATAGCTAGACGAATATTATGTTAGCTAGCAGGTCATGTCGGCTAACATTTTCCGGAATGGCCTAACTAACCAACGCAAAGTCAAAGACGGGCCAAACCGAACCGTGTCGAATACACTCTGGTCTGAAATACAGCTAACTAGGGTTAGTTAGCACGCAACATTGTGCATTTCAATCGACCAGTGTATTTTCACACACAATACGAATAGCGTACCGTGGCTATCTATATTAGAACTTAAAAATATAGGTGTAGCTAAGTTACCGGTAGGTAAGGAGAAATTGGTAGTTAGTGTTGCTCCGGTAAGCTAGGTAGCTATGCTAGCGCATTAGCTGGTAAAGAATGATGTTCCCTGTCTCCTGAATTGAATGGACTAGCTAGCAAGTACGTACCAATAAACAACGGTAAATGGTCAGTCCCCGGCATGTAGCTTATTAAACCATTAGTCTAAAGTGTCAACAAAAAAAGCGACGATTCCTAAGAAAAAAAAAAAAAAAAAAAGTGTTTACAACTGATTCTGACAGGCGAGAAAATGTAGCTAGACTGTCAGATGGCACTTTTCAAGATGGCGGTTCCATCAACTTCAACGGCCCCTTCCCCCACCACAACCAGGCAGGCCACAACCAGATAGAACAAGGGTTAGTTACCTATATCTTTTCCTCGTCACTAGTTACCACAGCCACAAAGTCATAATTATGGCTAAACCCCGCCTATTTCTACAATTTTCTTTTTAAAATCTGATTTTAAACCTAACCTTAAGCAGAGCCTTAACGACACTACTGACCTTATGCCTAACCCTGACCTTAAATTAAGACCAAAAAGCCTATTTTAGTTTTCTTTAGTTTTCACAAAATAGCCAATTGTGACTGTGGCTGTGCTAGTGACAATCGTATCTTTGCCACAACTAAACTACCTGTCAATCAAACAGACAGGTTGAGCTCTATTGGTTATGAATCACGCCAATCAGACTTCTAGCGAGTTCAGTCAAAGATTTGTATAACTAAACCCAGATTGACCACAGCTTGTCGTTTCCAATGGGAACAAATGAGTCATAGTGGGCAGAACAAGCAAGGAGGTGGGCAGAGCCAAGCACGCGTTAGTGATATCCTATTGGCGCGTTCTAGTATACATCTGCATTTTTCCCATTAGCGAACGCCTACTCAGTTAGCCTATGCACTCCTAAACAGCGCAATTTTTTTAATGTTTTTGCAAAGGCTAAAGTCTGCAAAACTTAGTCCACTCGGTTGATAACAGATTCTAGTTTTGGGAACAGAAAACTGTGTTGAGATCAAATGTTTAATCGATGAGAAAATGGGCAGAATGTCGGCCAAAAGCCATCTCGTTCCCTCTTCTCCCACTGCCCACCAGTAGGTTTCCAATTCAATTTAAGCGCTTTATTTGGTAGTGAGTGGAAACGCCAACCGGATGCTTCAAATTTATACATCCAGTGACATTACTGTCTTATTGTTCTATCTGTGGTTCAGTCTTGTGATTTGGTACTGTACACGTCACTAAATTATCTGTGCCATGGATCATTGGGACGTCCCTACCCCATTGAAGAAGAGAAGTAAAATGTTTAGGGTAGGGACATCCCATGGATTCCGGATAGCACTGACCGTCAATAAACCGCTCCACTCCCTTGCGGTAAAAAACGTTGTCGCGTCGAGATACTCCCCATTTCCGCAGACAGAACAGTGTGGAACGCGGTGAAAACAACGTTCCCTGGTATTCGCGGTCAGTTGTCATGGGTCTAAAATCCCTCCTCCTTTCCATCACTGCGGCAGTAGAAAATATCGTCGCGTTCCAGGTAGTATTTCTTGCAGTCAGTCTGCGCATTTCAGAGGATTGGAATCTAATGCATGCCCTAAAAACATAATTTTCTAAACATTTGTGAGTTTAGGCAAGCATGCATTAGGGCAGCATGTGCACGACCATTCTTCAAACAAGCTCTTATTGCTTTGAGTGAGACGCACGCACACACACACACACGCACGTGGGGGATGCAGGATGTCTTACACGTGACATAAGTGTCACCTGTGGGCATAGTCTGTGATTCACTCTAGTGTTATATGATTACCAGTCTGTGATTCACTCTAGTGTTATATGATTACCAATCATTGTTATGAGTTTATAAAAGAAATGCCACCTGATGTATTCAAAAATGTGATTTAAATACAGTATATAATTTCTCAGTGTGATGCTATTCATATGTTATAGGCTAGCCAGTGCCAGGAGTTGCTCACCTTTGCATCTCAAGGATTTACAGCCCATGCAACTGATCAAAGGTCATCTCTTAGCATAAAGCAAATCTTATCTGCCAGTTTTAAACCATATTATTGCGCAAATATTTTTGGCTGTTTACACCCTTGCTGTTTTGCCTGGCCGGCTACCCTCTCTCCACTGGGATTCTCTGCCTCTGACCCTATTATGGGATCTGGAGTCACTGGCTTACTAGTGCTCTTCTTTGTGGTCTGTTGATATCCCTCTAGTGGTGTGGGAGCTGTGATTTGGCAAAGTGGGTGGGGTTATATCCTGCCTGGTTGGATAGGGCCACAACCTCCAGTATCTATGCTGCAATAGGGGCTAGGGTCAGTCTGTCCTATCGGGTGAAATTCTCCTGTCTTATCTGGTGTCCTGTGTGAACTTAAGTATGCTCCCTCTAATCTCTCTTTCTCTCCCCTCCCGGATTACCTGAGCCCTAGGACCATGCATCAAGACTACCTGGCCTGATGACTCCTGGCTGTCTCCGTCCCCAGTCCACCTGGTTGTGCTGCTGATCCAGTTTAATGCGGTTTTGCCTGTGGCTTTGAAACCCTGACCTGTTCACCAGACATGCTACCTTGTCTACCTCTACTACAACTGCTGTCTTGACCTCTGAATCCTCGGCTATGAAAAGCCAACTTACATTTACTTCTGAGGTGCTGACCTGTTGCAATCTCTACAACCACTGTGACTATTGACCTGGCTGGTCATGAATGTTTTTAACATCTTGAAGAACAATCTGGCCTTAATGGCCATGTACTCCTATAATCTCCACCTGGGACAGCCAGAAGAGGACTGGCCTCCCCTCAGAGCCTGGCTCCCCTCTAGGTTACTGCCTTTCTATAGGGCGGCGCACAATTGGCCCAGCGTCGTCCGAGTTTGGCCAGTGTAGGCCGTAATTGTAAATAAGAATTTGTTCTTAACTGACTTGCCTAGTTAAATAAAGGTTAAATAAAATAAAAAATATATTAAAAAATAGTTATAGGGAGTTGTTCCTAGCCACTGTGCTTCTACATCTGTATTGCTTGCTGTTTGGGGTTTTAGGCTGGGTTTCTGTATAAGCACTTTGTGACATCTGCTGATTTAAAAAGGGCTTTATAAATACATATGATTTGATGTTGTCCCCATGGTTATTATCGCTGTAAAGTGTGTGTGTCATGAGTATTCCGTTTTGTTTTTCTCTTATTGTGACATTACAGCCTGTAACCATAGGGTCTGAAAATGGAAATGACCTTCAACTTAATCTGGTGATGTATCACAGGCCTTCAGTATTATCATATGTTTCAAATGCAGAGGGAGACAATGAAAAGAGTGCAGAGTGAAGACTACCTATAGGTGTGGTCATGTTTAAATCAAGAGGGGTTGGAACAAAGAAATCCTGAAGACACTGGCCCTCCTTGGCCATCCCTGTCTATTACTATTACTCCCCAAATGACTCCCAGAAACTATTTCTATTACTCCCCAAACGACTCCCAGAAATGTACTCCCCAAAACTATTGCTACTACTCCCCGAAACTATTACTATTACTCCCCAAAACTATTATTATTACTCCCCGAAACTATTGCTATTACTCCCCGAAACTATTACTTTTACTCCCTAAACGACTCCCAGAAACGTACTCCTCGAAACTATTGCTACTAATCCCCGAAACAGTCATTGGGTTATCATTGGTAACATCAGGGATTATGGAAAGTAAAAGTATAACTTTGTCATCATCGAACAGAGATGGAAGACATCCATTTGAGCCAAACAAACATGTGAGGGGTTTTCCAGTTTACAGTGTAGACCTGTCATTACAGGCCTGCACTTGAGAGTATCTTCACCTGGAGACGAAGTCTCCTAAGGTGCCTCTCCATTCACTGTTAGTAACCTTGAATGACAGCCACCAAATGCTAGTCTTACATAATTATTTCTTCTCCTCAACCAACCTACTCAAAAGTTTCACAGGAATCTTTCATTCATGCAGAATTATTTCTGCAATGTACAGCAAAATAGGAACATAAAATAGCTATTTTTTTCCTCATACGTAGTTTCCTTCTGTTTTAGAAGGATGAGAGTTGCAAAGTTCTAAGGAGTTGTCCATGCTAACAGTCTATGATCCTTGTTAAAAGGGGTCACAGTGTAGTTTACACAGGTTGTTATTGTGTTTATGAGGGTGACATACCACACTGGCTCAGCAATGGAACACGGATATTGACATATTGTATTTTCTAATTTGAACATCAGACTGATGTGTTATGCTGAAGAACGTTGCCAATAGAATACATCTGTTGCATATTCTTCTTTCGACCTCACTCAAAATATTGTGGCCATACCTTGTCTTTATTTGGGTAGATTGATATAATTTTTGGACATGGATGTTCACTTGTGAAAATGAGACAAATTATGCATTTATTTACAAATAAAAGGATGGTCCAACTTTTCTCCAAATGGTGGCAGCATTTAGCTATGATTCATTCAACAAATGTATTTCATAAAGCCCTTTTTAGATAAATCAGTTATCAAAGAGCTATACAGATACCCAGCCTTAAACTCCAAGGAACAAGCATTGCAGAAGCACAGCGGCTAAGAAAATAACCCTAGAAAGGCAGGAACCTAGGAAGAAACAATTTTCCATGCAATGTGACTATATAAACAATGAAATAAATCACTAATTTAAAAATATGTATTCCTTAAAATATAACCTTTATTATATAAAAATGCTTTTGATACAAAAATTGTCACGTGTAAATTACACAAGGCATTTAAACACAAAACAGAGTTTGTTCGGGGAGCATCTATATACTGGCACAATGAATTAGAGCTGAAGATTCCCCTATCTAGCAACAACATGGCCTGAAATGGGCAGGGAAGCGGGTTGAGTTGGAGGTCTGAGGAACCTGTACAACCTCTCTGGTAGAAGCCAGAAGTGTTAAACAAAGATGGAGGCCTGCCACTTTTTATCATAGCATTAATATTGAACATTATTTAATTTCACTTCTTATTTCAGCACCATGGTTAATTGCCTATACATAAATATCCAAATGACTGAGAAAAGTTCAGAAAGAAGCTTTAAGAGATATGAATTCAATATACATTTCCCTCTACACGTCCCACAGTCATTTTACATTCACTGTTCACATTTCATAATTGGTTGGATAGTTCATCTTTAAGTAAGTGCTCAATTTGGCAACATTGACAGCTTGCTGAACGCACACCTTCATAGCAATACAATGGCGCCATGATTTTACAGGTGCATGATATTCCCCACTGATGAAATTCAATCTATAGGTAAATTGAAAGGTATAATGTGAGGATAGTAAGATTGTTTAGAGGAGGAGTATGATGGAACAGCATTATAATTTTTTTTACTACAAACTCATTGACAAAAGCTGAAATACCAATATTATTGGTATCTTTAAAAATAATAACAAAAATAGAAAGTGTCAGTCTAGTATGTCATATGGAATTAGAGCACAATGACATGCAATATCATTTTCAAGATAAAGAGATTCACGATAGTTAAAAGGTCGTCTAACCTTGTCATTTCTGGTTGACAGCAACGATGAAGGCGCTCTTATGAGTTATTTCATATACAGACTCCTTCAAAACAATTTCACAAATGAACGTGTATACTGTTCTACACAAAAAAACAATTGCAATGTTGCTAGACGAATAATTAAAACAGTAAAATAGCTTCATGATCTATTGTCAGTCTTAATATGCACATTGTAATTGTAAGTTTTGTTGGGTGCTTTCTTTAAGTGTTTTCATAACTCAGAGTAAAGTATATGTACAGTAGCAGCAAACACACTTTTGGTATATTGTAAAACAAACATACTTGGGAAAATTTCAAATCACAAATAAAATCATTAATAAGAACATATCATGGCTGTTATGAAACATTTATTATTTACTTAATTACAAATATTTACAATATTTTTGTTAGAAATTATTTTGGTATTTTTGTATAGAGTACTTCCTCAAACCAATGTTGCTGTCCACTTGTTCAACATTTCACCGTAAATAGGTATCGGTTTGATGGAAGTTCTAAAGTATTTTGCTGAAAAAACAAAGAATTGAAAAAAGGCCAATAGAACGGAATAAAATTTAAGGTGTTCTCTAATTAGATACTCCATCTGAAACGAAGTTGGGAAACATGAAAAATAAAGTGATACAATTCACACTGTACAATTTCACACTTGATCTGGCCCTATTCCATCCCATCCCCACTTTGACCCATGGCAATCAGTGGAAATGAATACAATTATCTAATTAGTTCATATTTTAAATTATTTACAGACATGGCTATTTCCCCGGGTGTCATGAAGAATCAGTGCAGGGTGAGGGGGGCGGGGGACAGAGGTGGAAGTAACTACGCTCTGTGGATGGAGAAGGGGGGCAGCTCTCCTCTGCTGATAGGTACTGGCTCCGGGGGGTGGGGGGAGGAGGGTAGGGGTCTGAGTCGGAGTTAAGGTCCATGTAGTATTTGTTGCTCTTCCAGCGACTTGTGGTGTGGTCGCTGTCACAGACGTCAGTGCTGCAGGGGGTGGTGGGGGGCGCCACGCCGCGCATTAGATAAGGCCTTTCAGGAGCAAGCATGGAGGAGAGAAGACATTTTTTATTTCGCAACAGGTGCCAATTTACATCAAGCTGATAGTAGCATAACGCAAAGGGAGAAACTGACCAAGTGTGCCTCATCTCTTACCTATAAGACCTGGTGGTGGAGGGACTGTTGGAGGAGTAGAAGATGTCTGCGTTATACAGGGAGCGATCAGTGGCTGGAGAGGGAGGCGGGTTGAGCATCTGCAAATAAAGAGAATAAAATACAAATCTTTACCCATTCAATTACAAACAGATTTTTTTTTAGATCATACAGTGTCCAGTAAATTTCAAAAACTGGAGAACATTTACTTTTCTTCTGTTTGGGAATTATGTGTGAGAGCTAACTCTGAGGAGGACAGAGAAGTTTGGTACATACCTGTGGATAGAAGGCTCCCTTGGCACTGGATGAGCTGCTGGAGGAGGCCCCCGTCACATGGTTCCTGTCGTAGAGCGGAGTCCCACTACTGCTGCTCCCCATCAGACTGACTGAACTCATCATAGACTTCCCACACGAGATACCTAAACAACAAAACACAGTCAGAGAGAACAACTACCTGCTTCAGCACGTAAATACTACCCTGTCACAGTACAGGCCATCTCTACAGTCTTGGCCAAAAGTTTTGAGAATGACACAAGTATTGGTCTCCACAAAGTTTGCTGCTTCAGTGTTCTTAGATCTATATGTCAGTAGTTACTATGGTACACTGAAGTATAATTACAAGTATTCCATAAGTGTCAAAGGCTTTCATTGACAATGACATTCAGTTTATGCAAAGAGTCAATATTTGCAGTATTGACCCTTCTTTTTCAAGACCTCTGCAATCCGCCCTGGCATGCTGTCAATTAACTTCTGGGCCACATCCTGACTGATGGCAGGCCATTCTTGCATAATCAATGCTTGGGAGTTTGTCAGAAGTTGTGGGTTTTTGTTTGTCCACCCGCCTCTTGTGGATCGACCACAAGTTCTCAATGGGATTAAGGTCTGGGGAGTTTCCTGGCCATGGACCCAAAATGTCAATGTTTTGTTCCCCGGGCCACTTAGTTACCACTTTTGCCTTATGGCAAGGTGCTCCATCATGCTGGAAAAGGCATTGATTGGTCGTCACCAAACTGTTCTTGGATGGTTGGGAGAAGTTGCTCTCTGAGGATGTGTTGGTACCATTCTTTATTCATGGCTGTGTTCTTAGGCAAAATTGTGAGTGAGCCCACTCCTTTGGCTGAGAAGCAACCCCACACATGAATGGTCTCAGGATGCTTTACTGTTGGCATGATACAGGACTGATGGTAGCGCTCAGCTTGTCTTCTCCAGACAAGGTGTTTTCCGGATGGCCCAAACAATCGGAAAGGGGTTTTATCAGAGAAAATGACTCTACCCCAGTCCTCAGCAGTCCAATCCCTGTACCTTTTGCAGAATATCAGCCTGTCCCTGATGTTTTTCCTGGAGAGAAGTGGCTTCTTTGCTGCCCTTCTTGACACCAGGCCATCCTCCAAAAGTCTTTGCCTCACTGTGCGTGCAGATGCACTCACACCTGCCTGCTGCCATTCCTGAGAAAGCTCTGCACTGGTGGTGCCCCGATCCCTCGCAGCTGAATCAACTTTAGGAGATGGTCCTGGCGCTTGCTGGACTTCCTTGGGCGCCCTGACGCCTTCTTCACAACAATTGAAGTTCTTGATGATCCGATAAATGTTTGATTTAGGTGCAATCTTACCAGCAGCAATATCCTTGCCTGTGAAGCCCTTTTTGTGCAAAGCAATGATGACGGCTCGAGGTAACCATGGTTGACACCACCCTCCTTTTAAAGCTTCCAGTCTGTTATTCTGACTCAATCAGCATGACAGAGTGATCTCCAGCCTTGTCCTCGTCAACACTCTGACCTGTGTTAACGAGACAATAACTGACATGATGGGAGCTGGTCCTTTTGTGGCAGGGCTGAAATGCAGTGGAAATGTTTTTGGGGGAGTTCATTTTCATGGCAAAGGGGGACTTTGCAATTAATTGCAATTCATCTGATCACTCATGACATTCTGGAGTATATGCAAATTGCCATCATCAACACTGAGGCAGCAAACTTTGTGGAGACCAATACATTCTCAAAACCTTTGGCCACGACTGTATACACTCATCCAATTGACCCACAGTTTTCAGTGTTGTGTAATAGCTGACCTTCTTTACCTGTGAAGGTTCCGTTCTGTGAGCTGCTGGGGGCGATGAAGTTGAGGGGTACGTGGGGGGTGCCACTGATGTACTCGTGGGGAAAGGCTCCGCTGGGACCTTTATAGCGGCAGCACACCACCCGCTGGCACAAAAAGTACATCCCTCCCATCACAAACACTGACAGGATGATGCCAATGACTGGGCCGATGGTGCTGGTGTGAGATGAGTGAATGTCGTTTGACGAGGGGGTGAGGAATTCTACAACAGACAGGCAAAGACATTACTATACATTCAACGGACTGCTATCAAGTCTGAGCAAAACGACACAAAATACAGGTATGTCTCAATTCTGAACTGCCTTGATTTTCTCAACAGTGAGTGACATTAAAACGCACCGCAGAAGAGCTCGTCAGAGTTGTCTGCACAGTCTCTGTAGGAGTCACACTGCTGTTTCTTCAGGATGCACTGGTTGTTGTTACAGCGGAACTGGTTGGGCAGGCAGATAGCTGAGGGGACGAAAGCAGAGCAAAGTGCTCGTTACAAGACTTGGCATGGTTTAGCGCCACAATCCACACAACAAGTTAGCTGAACTGGAACAGGGTTAATATGAATTGCACAAAGTCTATGGGTTGAGGGAGGCGTACTGTCACAGTCCTGTTCGTCAGAGTTGTCTGCGCAGTCTGGCTCTCCGTTGCAGCGTAGCTGAGCATCCACACACTGGCCCTTGTCACACTGGAACTGGAAGGCCGAGCACACGGGGCACTTCTCCTCGTCACTGTTATCGTCGCACTCAGTGAAGCCGTCACAGCGCCACGCCATGGGGATGCAGTCGATGTCGCCTGTGGCACAGGTGAACTGCTCTGTGGAACAGGTGGGAGGCTCTGAGGTGGTAGAGGAGCAGAGGAAGTTTAGACAAAAGCATGGCGGAGGAATAATTCACTTAATATGGTTCACTCAAAGCCTTATTGAATTGTTAAATGGTTAACGCAGCAGCTGTGCGGTACCTCCACAGACGAGCAGGTTGGGCAGCAGGACCAGGTGCATGGGACAGGAGCAGCGAGGTGTTCCGTCTCCTTTGGCGATGCAGATGTGTGAGCAGCCTCCGTTGTCACGGGAACAGGGATGAGAAGCTTTAGAGGAGAGAATGGAGAAGACGCGGACCGTTAGCTTTGGCCACTGGAGACCGTCAAAAGAACTCTGCTTTACTACATACGCAAAGGTACTGTTAGAAACTGTGGCAACAGAAATTATTACACAAAGGGTCATGTTGCCTTACCAAACTCTGTAGAGTCCATGTCTTCCACAGCGTGGATGCTGGTGAGGTAGGAGATGCGACCCTGGATGCGGGTCCTCTTCTCCCCCGTCAGCTTGTCCACCCGCTCGATCATCTGCTGCTGTCTGTCGATCCAGTACAGGTGCTCCCCCAACACCGTCAGACCCATGGGTTGCAGGATGTTCGAGTCCTGGAGGACGATCCGATTGGCTCCTGGAAGGAGGAAGAGGAATGACCTCATCAGAACCAGGGTCGTATACACTATAGACACCCCATCCTAAACATCAAAGACTATGTATTCTCCCAAATGTATTTACTTTGACGCTTAGGTCTTCCATCAGAAGCTCTAACCTTCATCACACCAAATATAGGTAACAGCTCTAGACACCATCACTAAAACAAGTTTGTTTGAATAATATATCTCTGACCAAACATGCCAAAGTAAAGATACACTCTTATATAAATCTAGTCTTAGATGGTGCATAAATGACCTGGATAAATCAGTCTGGGTTCTGTCTTGTTCCTATCCATTCCAGACTTCAGAGGCCAGCCAGGGGGAGTGAAGCTAAACATGTATGTGCACAGTCAGATAAAGGTGAGCTCATCAGCCACCAGGCAGACATCAAACCTTTCTCTGCACCAGGACCGGAAAGGATCACAAGGCCTTGGCTAGCAGCTGTCTGACAATGATAGAGCATAACCAGACAACCTTGATGTCTCTGCTCGTGTGAGGGAGGGACTAGGAGGGACCACGGATTAGATTTAAAAAGCAAACATCCATTTTGATTCACTACTCTTTCCCTATGATCAAACTGAGCTTCCCCCTATTAGACCACTAACTGTGTTTGGAGTGGAGGAACATTCGGTGTCATTTTCTGTAGTACTCTTGTGTACTTTTTACTATTGAGAATGAGAGCTGTAAATATATACTGTCAAAGCAGCTGAAAACAAAAAAGGAACAACATTTATTTTTTTTAGACAATCAGTGTTAATGAGTGCTGATGCTCTGGATCTAGAATGGTTGTCAACACTTCTTTAGCCCTGGGACTCACCAGTGAGGTCACTGCTCTCCATGCGTTTCAGGTCAGCGTCCACCCAGAACAGTTTTCCCAGCTTGTTGTCCAGGGCCAGGGCCACAGGCCGGATCAGACCCGTGGTGAACAGAGACTCCCGCTCCGTCCCGTCCAGAGACGCTCCCTCGATCTTAGCAGAGCGATCCTGCATGGTGGTGAAATACATGTACCTACAAAAGAGATGGAGCCAGTCGGGAGGTTAGAAAGCTAAAATGAGCAAAACAAAAGCATACTGCCAGACATTAGATCAGTTTCTAGCCAGACCCTCAACTCCCAACTGTGTACAGTTTTTTAAAACATTAGTTAACCTTGATAGATACTGTATATTATCACATTACAAAACAATTGAAATCAGCCAGAGATTATGATAGATAGTATAATACTGTGGTATGTGTTTTGATGGGTGTGGGCAGGGCAGGTCTCTCCTTTACCCTGTACTGTGCTGGGTGTAGACTAAAGCACAGGGCTGTTCAGTTGGCCCCTCTCTCTCTCTCGCTCGCTCTGAAAACCTGGAGGAGTAGAGGCTATTGTCTGGCTGTGTGGGCCTTCCCTTGTTTGTTATGTCTCTATCAGCTCTGATAAGAACCTCCCTAACACTTGTTTGGACGGAGAAGACTTGGAGAAATAAATGCTAATGCTCAAACGCGCATCTGTTTGTAATTTGGTTCTGCTGTTTCAAGAGAACAATTGTTTATGGCAATCTGTGAGCATAATCAGTGGAAGTATTAATGTATAACAGAATGCTTTGAGTAAATCTGGAAGCTGTCACTTCTCAAGGGAAAGTGGGACAAAGCAAATTAATCCTGACAGATGCTCAACCTGCCATTAACCTTTACTGAGCCAAATATCTTGTTCAATGTTTATCTACCGCTTTCCAGGCCCAAAGAGAGACAGGGGATCAAATGGAACTTTAAATAACATACAAAACAACAAGACCATGTCAAATTCTCAAAATTGTCAAGCTGCTTGCCATAAGTTTACAGTTTTTCCCTTTCTGGCCTCCCTCGTTAAGATAATAAACACGTCTCATGTTAATTTGTTTACTTCTTTGACTTTGGGTTACTCCTATGGAATAAGTCCCCTCTGCCACATTCAGGCCAAGCCACAAGAGCCCCAAATAGACGCTAACATGGAGGGCAGCCTCATGAACAATGGGCATCACAATTACAGCGCAGCTTGCCAGGCCCTGACCATACTACTGCTCCACTAGGCTAGAGGTGAGGAGAGACGAGAGGCGCAGGCAGCAGAGCACAGTATACACAACCATCTGCTGCACACATGGCCTGACATCTCAGCCTCGCACTTACTTAGGGCTGTGGTTCCTTCCCTGCCCTACTGAAGGAAAATAAAACAGAGCTCCACGGAGCCTCAGAGTCAAATTGTCAGTACCACATCACTAAACACCTGATCTCCCACCAATTACTCTGCTGCTTGGAGGCGTGCCACGCCCTGTCCCCGATCTTGTATTTTGGAAGTCCTGTATATTTTCAAAAGCTTTTCGGAGTTCCCTCTGTTTTCCATTCCCCAGTCCACCACTTATGGGGTAGATTTGAAATAGAAATGGTGCCATCCCTAAATGCAGTTGTTGAGTCAGTCTGACTCTATCTTCACAAAACAAACAGTTGCCTCAACCAGTATGACACTATGAAGAACCAGCATTTTGTTTTAGCCAGTCTCCACCATGCTATTCTCCCCTCCGCCATCACCCTCCCCCTCTCACCCTCACCCTTTCTCTGCATTGACTACGATGGCTCTGGGTTTGTCGTGTTCGTCCCTCAGCACCACGCCCACGGCGTCTCCATCCAGGCGCTGGAGGTTGATAGTGTTGGTGGCCTCACAAGTCCAGTAGACAGTACGGCTGTAGGGGTCCAAGCTCAGGTCGTGGGGCTGCTTGTCAGGCTGCTGCTGGTGGGTGGGAGTGGTGGACACCACCACTGATGACTGGAACAAGACAAAAGGAGAAAGAGATCAGAGAAAGGGGCCTACAACGGTGAAAGGTTTCACACGGCCAAAGTTGTTTCCAGTGTTCATACAAATTAATTTGGGGCTGATGCCTGTACTTACGTCAAACACATTAAGTGTCATAACCTTGATACAGTAGCCTGCTCTCTCTATATGTAATCTGGAATGTGATAAGCATTGTGTCTGTTGTAAATCACATTACATAGTATCTTAAATGTGTTATTTGTGCATCACTTATTTTTCTTAAAACTGCATTGTTGGTTAAGGGCTTGTAAGTAAGCATTTCACTGTAAGGGCTACACCTGTTGTATTCGGCGCATGTGACAAATATTTGATTTGATTTAAATGCGCTGTTGACACAAGCAGGTAAACATTCTGGCCTGTGGTTCTGTTAATGATCTTTCACCTGTGTGCCGTCATCGCGGGCCCTCCGGATGTTCTGCCGTCCGTCCACCCAGTAGACCAGGTGGTCCAGGGGGTCGTAGCTGATGGCCCGGACGTTGCGGAGGACGTGAATGGGCAGAATGATGTCGGGGCTCTGCTCCCCCAGAACCATGCGGCTGATGGAGGCCTTCTGGCTGAACAGGAGGAAGCTGGAGGGGGCTAGAGAGAGGGGGGAGCAGGTGTCAGAGATCAGTAGGCGCAATCCAAACACACATTTCTCTCACTCGTTCCCCCTTCTCCTACAAACTTCTCCTTGACTGTAATCAGCTTACTAGAATGCAGTAATCAGTGATCCCCAGAAGCCAGGGAAGTATGCAACAGTAACAAAGAAAAACAGACTCATGTAGAAAGACAGAGCCTTCATCCCATGCCAAGTGCAAAGGAATGCTCAATCTGGGATTTGTGCACAGCAACCTCCTTTCTAACACTTGTGTTCACATCAGGCCTCAGTGAAAGTCTGAGGTTTGCTCACGGCATGATTCAGAGAGACATGTGTTAGGAGTTTTGCATGGCCAAGGGCTGTAGACAGACCTGTGTTTGATTTAGACAATATATCCATCTAGAGCGGGGGGAGGGATCAAGGGCAATATCGGGATTTAAATATTCAGCGGAGGGCCACACAGATTTTCTTTGGGGGATTGACTTTCATCCCCCAAAACACACAAACTATGACTGTTCAATACTATAATTAATACAACACTGAACAAAACTATATATTTTTTAATTAAACCAAACAACCCCCAGCCAAGTGGTCGCACGCTCCCCGTTTCTCAACTCACAGCTGCAGTTCCTGCCATTTAAATCCAGGGTGTAGTGGGAGGCACAGCGGCACTGGGCACCGGCGGGCGATGCCAGGCACAAGTGGGCACAGTTGCCGTTGTTCTGGGAGCAGTCGTTCGCACCGTCCTGGCGAGAGGAGTGGAAGACCAGGATGTCCATGACGTACTCCAGGTGTCCCTGGACCATGGTGCGGTTGAGGCCGGTGCGCTTGTCGGCCCGCTCGATGCTGCGCAGTTTCCAGTCTGTCCAGTAGATATAGTCCCGGTACTGGGTCAGACCAAACGGGTGGTGTAGGTCGTCAGCCACTATCTCTCTCTGCAGACCTGGGGGAAATATCATATGGTTATCAATGTGGACTAATGAAAATGATTGATACTCTCCTTTGTTCATAGTCAATCATTCTGGGATAATGAAGATTCATATTTCTGTCACAGAACAATCATGGATAGGGTAATATACTCAGCCTTTATATTTTAGTCATTTTCACAGACGCCCTTATCCAGAGCGACTTAAAAGAGCAATTAGGGTTAAGTGCCTTGCTCAAGAGCACATCAGCAGATTTGTCACTTAGCTGGCTCGGGGATTCAAACCAGCGACCTTTCGGTTACTGGCCCACTAGACTACCTGCCACAACATCATGTGCGCTTGTCATTAACATTACAGTGGTTGGAAAAGAGATTGACTACAGTATGCATTTACCTTGCATGTTGGTTGACTCGATCATGCAGGTGTCCAGGTCGGTCCAGTATAGTCTCTGGTCGATGTAGTCGATGGTGAGGCCGTTGGCACTGCCCACTTTGTCCACTAGGGTCACTATGTTGCTTCCGTCCATGTGGGCCTTGGCGATCCTGGGCTTGCCTCCCCACTCAGTCCAGTACATGTAGCTGAGGAGAAATGGACAAAGAGCTGCTTTTTATCCCCCAAACACTTGATGCCAGCAAAGACCATGTCTGCATTCTTAAACTAATTCAATATGGTAAAAAACAGCCACAAGTATGGGGAAAATCACTGTGGAATAACTCAACACAGTGCTGTATTTGAGAGAGGAAACAACGCAGATGGGTGAAGCGACATGGTAAAAATGCACCAGAAGCCACAGGCATGACTTTTGACAGCTCCAGGATATGACTTCATACTGCAGAGTGACATGTAGAAGCCGTGGCATGTTGGCACAAGCGTGTCGACTAACAACTCCTCACACGAAAAGGACAAGCCACAACGCTGTGCCACTGACGGAACCTCTCATTACACACACTGCCTGAGAAACTCAGAGGGAAAGATAACGTGGGGGGGGATTCACCCAGCCAGACATCTATATCAGTACTGGTGAAGAGACATAAATCTAGCCTGGTTTCAGAGCTGTTTGTACGGTTTTTCCAACTCCTATGGTCACTGACACACGTTTGAAGTTGGCAAGACAGCACAAACAGATATGGGACCAGGCTAATGTCAGTCAGACATGTCTGAGTTAGTCATGCAGATGGGACGAATCTCAGTCCGTCTTACCCATTGGCGGGGTCGAGGGCCAGGGAGCGAGGGTTGTCCAGGTCCTTACACACCAGGACTTGCCGGTACTGTCCGTCCAGCCGGGCCACCTCGATGCGGTTAGTCCCGGTGTCGGCCCAGTACACGTTCCTGCCCATCCAGTCCACTGCCATGCCCTCTGGGTAGTACAGGCCAAACTCTATCACATGCTCCACAGAACTGCCATTCATGAAGGCCCTGCTGATGGTCTGGGAAGAGAGGGAACAGGGGAGTTGGGTCAGACAGTCCAGCACAGAGCTCAATATGAATCAAAAAAGCCTGGAGCATAAAATAATCAACACCGATGGCGAATTCAACCCAAACAACAACAAACCCCCAAAATCAGACATGGAAACCCTAAAAATGAACAAAGACAAGAATGACAAGAAATAGAAAGAGAGAGAAAAGGAGTCCTCCTCACCTTGGTGCTGACGTCGGTCCAGTAGATCCTGTTCTCAGAGACGTCAAAGTCGAGGGCGGAGGCCTGCTTGACCCCGGTGAGGGGGATGGCCACGTCATTAGAGTTTGTGCCGAGAGAGATGGAGCGGATATCAGCCCGGTTGGTGAAGAGCAGGAAAGCCTCAGGCACCACGCACGTCCTCATGTCACTGAGCAGCTCCAGGCCCATGGGGCAGGCACAGTGCAGGCCCTGGGGCCGGTAGAAACACAGGTGGCTGCAGCCGCCGTTGTCCTCCGCACAGCCGTTCGTGCCTTTAGGAGAGAGAAGGAGATAGACATGGTCAGTTTATCTTCAGGGAGTTCTGTTTTCTTTAAGTGCTGCCAGTTGTGGATTTCCCTACATGAGAATAAAGCTTAGAAATGAGAATTAGAAAACATTTACTTGAGTATTCGTAATTATTGTATACTACTTACATAATAAACATCTGGGTACATCCTCATATTAAACATTAACATTCTATCCGTCTCTTACCGGAGGCCTCTGTGACTCTGGTGGCCTTGAGGCCCATAAGGTCAGGCAGCTGGTCGATGATGATCTCTCGGATGGCGTCGGTCTTGTGGACCCTCTCGATGCTCCGTCTCTGCCAGTCCGTCCAGTAGATATAGTCGCCCAGCAGCGTGAAGCCAAAGATGTGGGGCAGCTTGTCCTCCAGCAGGGTCACCCTGTTGGAGCCGTCCACGTCAATCACCTGAGGGAGGGCAAGTAGGAGGGTGGTTTAATATTAAAAAAATGGGCAACCCAAGCAGTAGCCTATGCAATGTATGAAAATAAACAGTTTCATTTCAGCGCACCTGGCGCAGTAGGGTGCTTCGCTCAAGGGCAAAACTGTAGGAACTGGCAACTAATAGGCATCCTATTGTGCCAAGTATGAGCAAAACACCCTCAGGCTCTTGTTCTGTTAGACACACAAGCATCCACTCACACCCCAGATGCTGTAGGCATCAATATGAGTTATGCAATAGAGTACTTGATAACCTGGGATACATAAAATAAAAAAAACAACAGGTGAGAGCAGGTTACAGACACAGCTGGATTCATAGCACTGACAGTGACCCTCACATAATATTTGTTGCGAGTTCACCAAGTGCTTACTAATTTCACAACTTTGTTGCTGCGTGGTTTAAAGCCAAATCTTTACGAACCAAGAAAACTCAATACATAACTGCAGACAGACAAACTATTGATTTTCATAGATCACCATTAACCATGGCGCATGACTGTGAATATCTCCATCTAGGAAAAACATTGTGGGAGACAGCACAAATAAGCCTTATTTTTCATCACATTTAATTAATAAAATGTGACAGTATACAATTCCAGTCACAAGGGTCGCATTACAGTGAGAGAAGAAAATTAAGTAAACTGATATAGGGAGTGGAGCCAAAGCATAGCTATCTTTTAAGGTGCAGAAAGGGAGAGCTGAAATGGGGTGGGTTCCTTCCTGGGAAGTGAACTATGCTTATTTCAGAAAAGACTGCAATTACACTCTACACAAAACCTAGACTACCCGGCATTACCATTACACAAAACCGTGCCTCTGAAAATAGAGCCATTTTTTATTTTAACAAACTGGTGTCAGCTCCAGGATATATTTCCGTCTGACCGAAAATTCTGAAGTGTGGCATCTTATGGCGGCCACTCCTACGTGACTTGGTGAGCATATTCTGCTCCAGGAGAAACTGAACGCTGCTCAGATCAGCACTGTGTTTCTCCTCTTCCGTTTCAGCTTGCATGGAGGTATCAGTGGGTTCACGGGGGTGTAATTCAGTCCATACAACCAACCAACCCTAGGTCTTTATTTTGGTGGGAGACAAACTGAAGTGGCTCAGACACAGTCTAAAAAAATATAGTCTGCCCTGGAGGAAAATATGTCGTCCACAAGCACTTTACAAAACCCTATAGGAATTGAGCACAAAGGCACCAGTACAACTTCATGTCCTGTTCACAGCAGATATTTAACATAATGGCAACTTGTACTTATAAAATCTGGTGGTCTTACAGATAACTTTGGATTGCTCAAGTGAAGACAAACTTAGGCCCTTTCAGCAGTTACCGGCTGATATCTAAACACTATCTACACATTCACAGAAAGGTCTGCCAGTGACGGCCATATTAATGTGGAGTATTGTTTTGCCGAGAAGGAGCTCTTAAAACAAAGACTTCCTGTACGATGTGGTTCCCATCTCAAGCCCTTCCTGTGTGGAGCAGAGAAGGGAGCGTGCAGATGGAGATTGGTCTATGGCTGAGGATTGGGGCTGCTGCCAGGGGCTGCTTGCCCTGGAGGGGTGTCCACTTGATTCATTTCTGTAATTCAGTCCCACGCTTCCTACAGCTGGTGGAGCGACTCACCGACTTCCTCCCGCTCTCCTAATATAAAGGAAAAATGCACAATATGAGGGGGACTGACAGAATTTGACACCACAGAGAAATGGTGTCGCTTTTGAGGAGGAAAAGGTGAGATGAGGATAATCCGGTTCACTAAACTGCTCTGACCACATGGCTGACAGAGACTAAAAGGGTGGATTGGGTTCACTTTACACCCAGCATTCTCCACTGGACATTTATAGCCGTGTGGTAGTTAGGAGAACGACTCAGTGTTTTTCCCACCATAACCATGTTAAGGTTATGCAGTGTTTTTTTTTGTGTGTTTTTTTTACATTTGTGTTGTGAGTAAAACAAGCTAATATTTTACGTTCTGATGGGGTACGACAGTTGAACTAAAAATGGAGGCATTTATACGTTATAATCTTCAAGAATCAAATGGGTAAATATCATTAATTTAGAAGTCCAAAAATGGATGTAGCAACAGCAGGTTGACGCTTTAAAAAAAGGGATCAGCACAACTCAAGCCACCCAATAAAACTCAGTGGAAAGTCTTAAAAGGTTTGTTTTTTTCACACCTCACTCAAACTTGTCTTTGAAGTTGAACTGTGTATTGAAGTGCAGTAACAGTAACACTGGAGGGGGAGAGGGTGGGTCATCTCTATGGGGTGGGTCACATGATGCTCAACAAAACAACAGGTTTCTATAGCAGCCCCAGCTAGCAGAGATATGATACCTCAACTGAACTTTCCTGGAAGCTTCACACAACTTGTGTGGTATTCCATGTATGTTATGATTCCCTGTTTGAGGGAGACTGATAGTTTAAAATGTTTTTCCTGTCTTTGGAATGTAAATATTTATTATTCTGTAGTTATGTGCGTTATCTGTGTCCCAATTAAAATATGGATGACCACTTATGCTTTGGAAGCATTGTTATAACCCAATCTGTACAGAATATTGGGAATGTGGTTGAAGACAGAATTCGGTTGATATTTTTTGTCTCATGGTTTCCTAGGAGTTAGGCATGAATTCTTTCCACTGGTGTAATTGTACATTTTATTGGATGGCATACCTTTCAAACATCTGTTTCCCCTTTCCTTTTTCGCTTTTAGTGGAATATAGAACATTGTTCTGGTGCTCACCCACGTACATAACCAAAATCCCAGCACTTTTACCAGCACTGGAGAAAACCTCTCCAATTTGGGGATTATTCCTCCGCTCTACCTTTTCTCCCAGTCTAATCCAGGTATGATTACTGCTCTGGAGTTATGTTCCTCCCCATCCTGACAATTCCACATAGGCCGCTCGCCTTGCAGCGCATCAAAGGATTACGTGCGCAGCTTGCCAATTTTTGGCCCTGGATTCCAGCGGCGCGGCCACACTTTCTCCAGGTTAACTTTCTGGGGCTGGCCTGGGAATGGAGGAGAGAATGGAAGAAAGAGGGGAAGGAGTTGGGGAGGGGAGGCCCTAGACAGCAGGCCCCGGGTAAACGCATGGCTGCCAGTGCACACTGGACCCTCTGTGTTATTAAAAACGTACCAGCTGCCTAGGTAAATTAGCCCAGAACAAACCTAAGCAGGCCTCTGAGGTCATTCAAACATATAATGCCATAAGGAGAAGAAAGTGTTAAAGGAATTGACCTCCCGTTCCAACAAAAAGGAAAAATCTTGCAAACAAAATTGACTCAACCCCAAACTTTTTTTTCTAAACCAAAATAATTGAAGGTAAAGAAAAAGTTGCCAATACAACATGTACGTTTTGTTAAAAAAATAAGTTGGATCTGGTTCTTTAGGTGTAAGGTAGGCTAGATATAGAAATGTCCATTCAATTGGATTTAGGACCAACCTAGAAAACACAACAAAAACTGCGGGAATATTTTCCATCCCTTGCAAAAACAATATAAAACCCTTTTCTTGACAGAGGAAAACAAACGAAACACAAAAAGTCTCATCAGCAATTCAGAGAAAAGTTAATGCTTGGCGGCCTTCAATGGCAGCTGATTGTAAATATCCTATTTGCGCCTTAGTGTCTGAAATGCCATACAAATTAAATCTATGGGCTGGGGCAGTGTGACGGAGGGCCGCATGGCCTCCAAAGACCAGTCTCTACTAGCTAGCCTAAAGCTGCTCTCTGAGGAGTATGACTGAGGCCTGACCAACAAAGAGAACAGGCCATTTCACTCCCACATAATATCACAGTTACAAAATCAGGAGTGACACATTTATTTCTTACCACTTAGTCTCTGAATTATGAATCATAATTCCAATGGCCTTTTAAAAAAGTAAAGCACTAGTTTACTCTAATAAAAAAAGAATTAGGCTATAAAGTCAGCGGCCTTCAAAAGTAAGATATTTGTAGCAGTGGGACCTGGGAGGTGTGTTCCTGGGTTTGTTGCCGTGTTTATACCTGCCCATCATATCATTGGCTCAGCTTTGGGATCACCATCAAGATGCACATCACCATGTAATGCAGACCACCAGGTTAAGTCTAGAAGAATTGCACAAATTAAATCTCCACATGAGCATCCCCCCCACCACCCCTTTTACCTGCCAGATTTGACCAAATACCACACTCCCGAATACAGCAGCCCTCAGGCCGCTTCACACGAAACAACCTCCCTATTCACCATTGGCTTTGAAATATTATAGGGTTTCGCTTGAGGTTTGGCCAGTTCTTCTGAGGGCCCAACTCGGCAACAAATGATATTATCTTTTTATCTGCCGTTCTCCACGTAAGGCCAAGAACAGCGCTGCCTTAATTCAAAACAGAATGTCCATACTGCTTTTCTTTCCCCCTCCAATACGCCCCCCCGACCACCAATCCATCTCAATGTTCCACGCACTTTCCCAACCCCCTTCAGTCCCTTTTCAAGCATCCCTCTTAACTTTCTCTCCCTCCCTTCTGAGGGTTGACCACCTCCACAGGAAATAAGCAGGAAAGGAGAAATGCTATGTTCTCAAATAACATTCAAACTATGTCACCCAATATACAAAGTTATGCTTCTGTTTAAAGCCTTAAACGTTTGGTTTAAAGGATACTATTGGTCTTTATGATCAAATTCTTCTAAAATATTAAAATCTGAACATGTTTTACTTCCTTGCTTATACATGTTCATGTTAGTCTTCACAGACCAATCTTAAAATAAAAAGAATGGTGGATCTGAGTGTGTCCGGCTTATGAAATATCTAAATAGAAAAATTAAATAAACATTCTTCTGCAATTCAAATGTCTAGTATCATAATTGGAGCCTTCCTCTGGAACTCAACATGCGTCTAATGCAGAACACGAATCAAATGATATGTCACATGATTTGTAAAGAACCGGTGTAGACTAAGTGAGATGCTTACTTACGGGCCCTTCCCAACAGAGATAATAACACCAAAGAATAAATACAAAATTAGTAAAAATAATAACTTGGCTATACACACGGGGTACCAGTATCGAGTCGATGTGCAGGGGTACTTGAGGTAGATATGTACATATAGGTAGGGGTAAAGTGACTAGGCAACCGGATAGATCACAGTAGCAGCAGCGTAAGTGATAAGTCAAAAAGTTAGTGCAAAGACTGTCAATGCAGATAGTCCGGACAGCTATTTTATTAACTATTAGTGCTGTGCGATAAACAGAAATGTTGGTTATTTTTGTATTTTTTGAAACCAATTGACATACTTCAATTATTTTCTTTGTTGTTTTTTTTCCTTCTGTGAGATCAATGCACTGCATTTTCTCCAGAGTTAAATGCCGAACTGTGCGATGTAGTAGAGGGTTGTAATTTCCAACAGGCCAATGCTCTACATGCTAACGTAAGAATGAAGTGATGCAGAAAAAGTGATTATTAACTATAATGACCAAAATGCACTGTGCAGCTACTTGGCCGGCTGCTACTAAGAAGGGATACATAAAGAGCAGTTGCTTGGCGAGGTATTGGTATTCAGCAGTCATGAAAGTACGCGTTATGTACATTCAAGAACTACTAAAACAGTGATTTTGCCAGACAGCAGCTCTAGAGAAATGAGACGACTTGGAATTAAAAGTCAAATATAATATACACAACAAGTGAAATATTTTATTAAAAAGGTCATGTGAATAACTGATGGTTAATAAGGGATAATCAGTCACTACCATTATGGGGAAAACCTTTATAATTTTTTACTAATCGAACTGAAAAAAGCACTAATCCCTCAGCACTATGAACTATTTAGCAGTCTTATGGCTTGGTGAAACAAGCTGTTCAAGGTCCTTTTGGTTCCAGACTAGGTTGCCGTGCGGTAGCAGAGAACATTCGGTAACTTGCGGGGCTAGATTTGGAAAAATGTTTGTGCCTTACTCTGACACCACCTGGTATAGAGATCCTGGATAGCAGGGAGCTCGGCCCCAGTGATGTACTGGGCCGTAAGGACAACCTTCTGTAGCGCCTTGCGCTCGGATGCCAAGCAGTTGCCATACAATGCAGAACTTTGAGGTTCCAAGGGCCCATGCCAAATCTTTTCATCCTCCTGAGGGGGAAGAGGGGTGATCATGCCTTCTTTACTACTGTGTTGGTGTGTGTGGACCATGTTAAGTTCTTAGTGATGTGGACACCGAGGAACTCCGTCGATGTGGATCGGGGCATGCTCAGCCCTCCGTTTTCTGTAGTCCATGATCAGCTCATTTGTCTTGCTGATGTTGAGGTTGTTATCCTGGCACCACGCTGTCAGGTCACAGACCTCTCTATAGGTGGTATCATAGTTGGTGATCAGGCCTACCACTTGTGTCATCAGCAAATGTAATGATGTGTTACGGAGTCGTGCACGGTCACTCACTCATGGGTGAACAAAGACTACAGTACGGGACTAAACATGCATCCCGGTGTTAAAATCACTATGACGCAGACTCTGCATGAGCATTTTCTTGTTTGCTTATGGCCCTATACAGCTCGTCGAGTTTGGTCTTAGTGCCAGCATCGGTTTGTGGTGGGAAATAGACAGCTACTAAATATATAGATTAAAACTCTTAGTAAATAGCATGGTCAGCAGCTTATCATGAGGTATTCTAACTCAGGCGAGCAAAAACTTCAGATTCGGTAACATTAGTCATTGCGCACAACCGGCTGCTCACACACCCGCAGAGCCTGGGCAACCGGCTGCTCGCAGAGCCTGGGCAACCGGCTGCTCGCAGAGCCTGGGCAACCGGCTGCTCGCAGAGCCTGGGCAACCGGCTGCTCGCAGAGCCTGGGCAACCGGCTGCTCGCAGAGCCTGGGCAACCGGCTGCTCGCAGAGCCTGGGCAACCGGCTGCTCGCAGAGCCTGGGCAACCGGCTGCTCGCACACCCGCAGAGCCTGGGCAACCGGCTGTTCAGAGCTTGGTCACATAGTATAGTAACAGGAGAAGTTTAAAATTGTGTCTCATTTTATAATATGGTCATTTTTCTAGCAATCATTTGGTTATAAAGGCGTACCTTCAATGGTAGATGGAGTTTCCTAGTTGAAGGACACTCATTACCACCACAGGTTCAAGTTGATATATTGTGATTAACAGTCCATATTTTATTTATACCCATATAAAAATTCCTGTTCCATATGGGCAAACTCCAACACACACCCAGCCAGACAGAGCAACAGAACCAGAGAGGGTCTAGCTTTAGCTGAACATAGGAACTCTTGATCCATGGAACTCCATCTTCTCCTGATCCCTGCGCCTCCCCAGGAAATATGGGGAGCTGTTGTCTAGAGAGGATCACTCACAATAAATCTCACGCACCGGTCTATAAACATCCAAGTATTCTCCAACCAGGCCTGCCAACAGTAGGTCCAGTTAAGCCAAAACATAATTACATTTACATGGCGGAACGGCTTTCACACGCAAAGACAATCCTGCTGATCCAGGAGGCATGAGTAAACGCACGACTTGGGTAACAAGACCTTTGGGGCTCATTTAGGCAGTTAATTCACAATTATTACAGCAAAAACGTTGCCTTTATCTACGATGTCAGTCAATCGTAGATGAAGGCACACACATAATGGAGGCAAAAGTGATGGAATATATAGATTTTTTTATTTAAAAAAAAAATAATAATCAACCCTCCAAGCACCATATTCAAGGATAATGTAAGCTAAAATGTACAGTGCCTTCAGAAAGTATTCACACCTTGACTTTTTCCACGTGTTACTGGCTGAATTTAAAATTAATAAAAAAATATAAATAATTTGTCACTGGCCTACAGAAACACACCCCATAATGTCAAAGTGGAATTATGTTTTTAGAAATGTTTACAAATTAATTAAAAATGAAAAGCTGAAATGTCTCGAGTCAAAAGGTATTTAAACCGTTTGTTATGGCAAGCCTAAATAAATGTAGGAATAAAAATTTGCTTAACGAGTCACATAAGCTGCATGGACTCACTGTACAATAGGGTTTAACATGATTTTTGAATGACTACATCATCTCTGTACCCCACACATACAATTATATGTAAAGGTCCCTCAGTAGAGCAGTGAATTTCAAACACAGATTCAACCAAAAGTTCATTTCCAAATTCAAATTCATTTCCAATACCTAAACAAACAGGGCACCTATTAGTAGATGGGTATCCCTTCGAGCATGGTGAAGTTATCAATTACACTTTGGATGGTGTATCAATACACCCAGTCACTACAAAGATACAGGCATCCTTCCCAACTCAGTTGCCAGAGGGGAAGGAAACCACTCAGTGATTTTAACATGAGGCCAATGGTGACTTTAAAACAATTAGAGTTTAATGGCTGTGACAGACGAAAACTGAGGATAGACCAACATAGTAGTTACTCCACAACAGTAACCTAATTAAGAATGAAAAGGAAGCCTGTACAGAATAAAAACATTCAAAAACATGCATCCTGTCTGTAACGAGGCACTAAAGTAATACTGCAAAAACATGTGGCAAAGCAATTCACTTTTTTCCTGAATACAAAGTATTGGATTTTCCCCAAACAAAACACATTACGGAGTACCATTCTCCATATTTTCAAGCACAGTGGTGGCTACATTGTGTTATAGCAACGCTTGTAATCGTTATGGACAGGAGTTTTCCCAGGATGAAAAAGAAACGGAACAGAGCTAAGCACATGCAAAATCCTAGAGGAAAACCTGGTTCAGTCTGCTTTCCACCAGACTGGGAGATTAATTTACCTTTTAGCAGGACAATAACCTAAAAACACAAGGCCAAATCAACACTGGGAGTTGCTTACCAAGACAGTGAATGTTCCAGAGTGGAGTATACATATGCAGTTGGGAGAACAAGTAAGTGGTTTTCCAAATTACAAAGCATGTAGAGGTCTGTAATTTTTATCATAGGTACTCTTCAACTGTGAGTGACAAAAATCCAGAAAATCACATTGTATGATTTTTAAGTAATTAATTTGCATTTTATTGCATGACATAAGTATTTGATACATCAGAAAAGCAGAACTTAATATTTGGTACAGAAACCTTTGTTTGCAATTACAGAGATCATACGTTTCCTGTAGTTCTTGACCATGACCTCCAGATCCTTCAGGTTTCTGGGCTGTCGCTGGGCAATACGGACTTTCAGCTCCCTCCAAAGATTTTCTATTGGGTTCAGGTCTGGAGACTGGCTAGGCCACTCCAGGACCTTGAGATGCTTCTTACGGAGCCACTCCTTAGTTGTCCTGGCTGTGTGTTTCGGGTCGTTGTCATGCTGGAAGACCCAGCCACGACCCATCTTCAATGCTCTTACTGTGGGAAGGAGGTTGTTGGCCAAGATCTTGCGATACATGGCCCCATCCATCCTCCCCTCAATACGGTGCAGTCGTCCTGTCCCCTTTGCAGAAAAGCATCCCCAAAGAATGATGTTTCCACCTCCATGCTTCACGGTTGGGATGGTGTTCTTGGGGTTGTACTCATCCTTCTTCCTCCAAACACGGCGAGTGGAGTTTAGACCAAAAAGCTCTATTTTTGTCTCATCAGACCACATGACCTTCTCCAAATTCCTCCTCTGGATCATCCAGATGGTCATTGGCAAACTTCAGACGGGCCTGGACATGCGCTGGCTTGAGCAGGGGGACCTTGCGTGCGCTGCAGGATTTTAATCCATGACGGCTTGTCCTGTAGCCCATCCCAGCCTTGTGCAGGTCTACAATTTTATCCCTGATGTCCTTACACAGCTCTCTGGTCTTGGCCATTGTGGAGAGGTTGGAGTCTGTTTGATTGAGTGTGTGGACAGGTGTCTTTTATACAGGTAACGAGTTCAAACAGGTGCAGTTAATACAGGTAATGAGTGGAGAACAGGAGGGCTTCTTAAAGAAAAACTAACAGGTCTGTGAGAGCCGGAATTCTTACTGGTTGGTAGGTGATCAAATACTTATGTCATGCAATAAAATGCAATTAATTATTTTTAAAAATCATACAATGTGATTTTCTGGATTTTTTTTTTAGATTCCGTCTCACATTTGAAGAGTACCTATGATAAAAATTACAGACCTCTACATGCTTTGTAAGTAGGAAAACCTGCAAAATTGGCAGTGTATCAAATACTTGTTCTCCCCACTGTACATACATACATACATACATAGCGGGTGAAATAAGTATTGAACACGTCACCATTTGTCTCAGTAAATATATTTCCAAAGGTGCTATTGACATGAAATTTTCACCAGATGTTGGTAACAACCCAAGTAATCCATACATACAGAAACCAAAACAAATAAGTTCAGAAATTAAGTTGTGTGTAATAATGTGAAATGACACAGGGAACAAGTTTTGAACACACTTACTGATTTTTATTTAACAGCTTCAAGACTCCTCCTGTATGGAGAAACTAGTCGCATGCATTGCTCTGGTGTGATTTTGGCCCATTCTTGCACACAAACAGTCTTCAAATCTTGAAGGTTCCTTTCCATAGATTTTCAATGGGATTTAAGCTGGGCCATTCTAGAAGCTTTATTTTCTTTCTTTGAAACCAATTGAGAGTTTCCTTGGCTGTGTGTTTGGGATCATTGTCTTGCTGAAATGTCCACCCTCGTTTCATCTTCATCATCCTGGTAGATGGCAGCAGATTTTTGTCAAGAATGTCTCGGTAAATTTACCCATTCATCCTTCCTTCAATTATGTGAAGTTTGCCAGTACCATTTGCTGAAAAGCAGCCCCACACCATGATGTTCCCACCTCCAAACTTCACTGTTGGTATGGTGTTTTTAGGGTGATGTGCAGTGCCATTTCTCCTCCCAACATGGTGTGTATTATGACATCCAAACAGTTCAATTTTGCTCTCATCTGACCACACTATATTCTCCCATTATTTCACTGGCTTTTCCAAATGTTGTGCAGCAAACTTTAAAACGAGCTTCAACATGCTTTTTTTCAGCAATGGAGTCTTGCGTGGTGAGCGTGCATACAGGCCATGGCGGTCGAGTGCATTACTTACTGTTTTCTTTGAGACAACAGTACCTGCAAATTGCAGGTATTTTTGAAGCTCTCCACAAGTGGTCCTTGGCTCTTGGACAACTCTTCTGATTATTCTTTTCACTCCTCTGTCAAAAACTCTTGTGAGGAGCACCTGGTCGAGGCAAATTTATGGTGAAATGATTGTCTTTCCACTTCCGTATTATGGCCCCAACAGTGCTCACTGGAACATTCAGAAGCTTAGAAATGCACCTATAACCAATGCCATCATTAGGTTTTGCAACAATTAGGTTGCGAAGGTCTTCAGACAGCTCTTTGCTTTTACCCATCATGAGATGTGTCTTGTGTGACACCTTGGCAATGAGACCTTTTTGTAGGCCATCAGTTGGGACTGAACCAGCTGATATTAATTTGCACTGACAGGGGGCTGGATTGCTTTTAATTACTGATCGTTTTCAGCTGTTGTCTTGGCTTTCCATGCCTTTTTGCACCTGTTCACATTATTACACAACTTAATTTCTGAACTTATTTGTTTTGGTTTCTTTGTATGTATTGATTACTTGGGTTGTTACCAACATCTGGTGAAAATTTCATGTCAATAGGACCTTTGGAAATATATTTACTGAGAAAAATGGTGACGTGTTCAATACTTATTTCACCCGCTGTGTGTGTGTGTGTGTGTGTGTGTGTGTGTGTGTGTGTGTGTGTGTATATATATATATATTTTTTTTTTTATTGGCAAATATTGTACAATCCAGGTGTGCAAAGCTCTTAGAGACTCACCCAGAAATACTCACAGCTGTAATCGCTGCCTAAGTTGATTTTAACATGTATTGCCTCAGGGAAAGTGAATACTCATATAAATGCAATATTTAATTGCAAATTGCATTTCTAAAAACATGTTTTCACGTTGTCATTATGGGGCATTGTGTGTAGATTTGTAGAAAAAAACTACTTAACCGATTTTGAATTCAGGCTGTAACAAAATGTGGAATAAGTCAAGGGGTATGAGTACTTTCTGAAAGCACTGTAAATGTAGCTAGGAACTATAACAGGTGCTTCCTTTCTTCTCAACTGGGTTAAGAAATGACGGTCTAAACAGGCTGGCTGTCTCAGTGACGTCTTTGAACGCAACGCAGGCCTATTTGCCTGTAAATTCCAACACAATGTGGTCTTTGAGATACATATGGGATGCATTGTGAACAGACAAGTCGACAGCTGCTGGCAACTCCTCACCGCAACACTGCTATGGAAAGAGGGATAGCCACAGCACAATCATGTTAATAAGCCACAAACATGGCCAGAACAGGAGCAGAGGAGCTCGCAGGTCCCCCGCCTGCTGACAGCTGTGGGACAGCAGTGCACATCCCTCAGGAAATTAGAGATCGTCATGCAGCGCTGAGCTGGGACTAAGGCTGCTTCTCTGGCTGAATATTACCAGACCAGGCATTCTCAGTGCTGGAGCTAGGGAGAAGAGCCAGACAGCTCTCTGTACAGGTTATTGTTGACCTTTGAAGAAGCCGAGCTCATCCTTCCCTCTAGCAAGGCTAAAACATCAAAAAGAAAAAGAACAGACGTTCTTGTTGATTCAAGAACCTCCTCTCCAATCAATCTTTACCTTTCCTTTGTTATTTCCAAAAGGTGCACCGCCACAAGCATCAAGAAGAAGAGCATTTAACTAAACAACACTTAGGCTAATAGTTCTCTTCCTTGACAAACGTTTCTGATTAACTGTTAATGTATCGGAGAACCTGGAGTTTAATAGGTCTAACACAGCTGTTTTACCATCATCCTGGGCAGACATCTTTAAAATTGACGAAGGCACCAAAAAGCGACACTTGCCACTAATGAGTCATTCAGACACCTAGATGTGCTTTCTAATACAGCCTTGCCCGTAATGTACGGCCCAAGTGAGTGAAAAGTTGGACGGCAGAGTGCTGGCCGATGGGGGTGGAAAATATTCAGAAAGTCAGGTGTCTTTTAAACCCCTCAAATGGGTATCCTTCCTCAAGAGCTTGGCACATCAAAGTTTAAGACCTCACTGTGTAAGGCAACAGCAACAAACTGTTGTTACCAGGCAAGTAACTGATTGGCTAAGTGAGATCTGAAACATCGCAGTGGAAAAAAAAAAAAAAACAAGCCAACAAGCTTTTACAAAGACTTACTGGACACCTCTGAAAATTAGATGCAGTTGTCATCATTCCCCTCTATAAAACCAGGGAGTTCCACAGTAGACATGTGGATAGCCTGTAGGAAGGGCGAAGCATTCAGCAGACTTAATTCCATGAAGATTGTGACTGAATGAACAGTCAATAATGGCAGAGGAATCCATAGCGGAATGGGAATGAGGACTTTTTTTTCTTTCCTAGAATTTGAGTTGTGACTCGAGGTGGTTTGATCTTACTGGCTGACGGTGGTTGGATAGGGATTAAGAGAGCGAGTTTGTGTGATTCAACTCAGCTGTTAAGACTGATCGGCAACAGGGCTGTGTGTGCATGGTTGTGTCTGTGTTGAGTGGCTGAGTGCTCTATGGCTTACGCTGCTCTGGTCCCCCCCCACCGCCCTCAATGTGAAGAGGCTTGGACGGGCCACTTATACTGAGACTAAAGCTGTCATTAGCAAGGCCAATGTTTTAGAGAGAGGCCCCTTGTTGGAAACTCATCCGCAAATCAAGTTTCACGGCTCAAGACGTCAACAATGTGGCGAGGCCATCTGAGCGACGCTTCTGGGGAACTTTAAAGAAAACATTATTGATCCCTTTCAGACGAGAGAGGTTTCAGCAAGCATCCATCAGTACCAGGGCCTTCAGCTGGTCAGACTCAGCTCTCAGGACTAAATAAAGACTTTCTTTCAGAGGAAGGTTTTTCATTGCGGTGGCGAAACAGCCTTGGTTGCCACTACCTTGGCTGTAAAGTACCAAAAAAACTCCAAGTAATCAGATGCACTTACAGTGGGGAGAGCAAGTATTTGATACACTGCCGATTTTGCAGGTTTTCCAACTTACAAAGCATGTAGAAGTCTGTAATTTTTATCATAGTTACTCTTCAACTATGACAGACAGAATCTAAAACAAAAATCCAGAAAATCACATTGTATGATTTTTGAATAATTAATTTGCATTTTATTGCATGACATAAGTATTTGATCATCTACCAACCAGTAAGAATTCCGGCTCTCACAGACCTGTTAGTTTTTCTTTAAGAAGCCCTCCTGTTCTTCACTCATTACCTGTATTAACTGCACCTGTTTGAACTCGTTACCTGTATAAAAGACACCTGTCCACACACTCAATCAAACAGACTCCAACCTCTCCACAATGGCCAAGACCAGAGAGCTGTGTAAGGACATCAGGGATAAAATTGTAGAACTGCACAAGGCTGGGATGGGCTACAGGACAATAGGCAAGCAGCTTGGTGAGAAGGCAACAACTGTTGGCGCAATTATTAGAAAATGGAAGAAGTTCAAGATGACGGTCAATCTCCCTCGGTCTGGGGCACCATGCAAGATCTCACCTCGTGGGGCATCAATGATCATGAGGAAGGTGAGGGATCAGCCCAGAACTACACGGCAGGACCTGGTCAATGACCTGAAGAGAGCTGGGACCACAGTCTCAAAGAAAACCATTAGTAACACACTACGCCGTCATGGATTAAAATCCTGCAGCGCACGCAAGGTCCCCCTGCTCAAGCCAGCGCATGTCCAGGCCCGTCTGAAGTTTGCCAATGACCATCTGGATGATCCAGAGGAGGAATGGGAGAAGGTCATGTGGTCTGATGAGACAAAAATAGAGCTTTTTGGTCTAAACTCCACTCGCTGTGTTTGGAGGAAGAAGAAGGATGAGTACAACCCCAAGAACACCATCCCAACTGTGAAGCATGGAGGTGGAAACATCATTCTTTGGGGACGCTTTTCTGCAAAGGGGACAGGACGACTGCACCGTATTGAGGGGAGGATGGATGGGGCTATGTATCGCGAGATCTTGGCCAACAACCTCCTTCCCTCAGTAAGAGCATTGAAGATGGGTCGTGGCTGGGTCTTCCAGCATGACAACGACCCGAAACACACAGCCAGGGCAACCAAGGAGTGGCTCCGTAAGAAGAATCTCAAGGTCCTGGAGTGGCCTAGCCAGTCTCCAGACCTGAACCCAATAGAAAATCTTTGGAGGGAGCTGAAAGTCTGTATTGCCCAGCGACAGCCCAGAAACCTGAAGGATCTGGAGAAGGTCTGTATGGAGGAGTGGGCCAAAATCCCTGCTGCAGTGTGTGCAAACCTGGTCAAGAACTACAGGAAACGTATGATCTCTGTAATTGCAAACAAAGGTTTCTGTACGAAATATTAAGTTCTGCTTTTCTTATGTCATGCAATAAAATGCAAATTAATTATTTAAAAATCATAGTGATTTTCTGGATTTTTGTTTTAGATTCCGTCTCTCACAGTTGAAGTGTACCTATGATAAAAATTACAGACCTCTACATGCTTTGTAAGTAGGAAAACCTGCAAAATCGGCAGTGTATCAAATACTTGTTCTAGGCTACTAAGTAGGCTACTCATTGTTGTTTGTGCACTTTCTTTACTTTTTATAGAAATAGACCACTTCACATAATGATTTATTTGACATAAAAATAGAATAAAAGGCAATTCAGCATTTCTTTTGTTCATTTAATGAGATTCAAGGCCATAGAATAAAACTTTTTTTTTTAAAGTTTCTCACATGGGTTAAAAGTTGCTCTACTCTTTTCTTACCAACACAGGAGATGGGTATTGGGTACAGCTGCTGAGATCACAGGTGGTCTTTGAGGTTCAGTTCTGAGAACCAACACCCAGTTCCTGAGAAGCTCATATTTTTCATTCCTCTCATATTTTTCTGGTTGAAATTCGAGCGCCATGCCATTTACTTTCCTCTACCTCACAAATGTACCATATGGAACCACACTGCACACACACACGGCAATGAAGGGTGACTACATGCTCCCCGGAAGGAGAATCTGCATAATTGTACAACAAAGCGTGAGTTTCTGTATAGAGGACTAGCGCATCAGTCAAATGAGTTATCCTCAGGATCTCACCAGTTATTGGGTGAACGAGGGGGTGCGGCAACATCAGAGGCTTTCACCAGGGGGTGGGGGTGGCGAGGTTGCAGGGGGAGTCAGATTCCTCAAAGAGGAAAAAAAAAACACAGTGAGACTGAAATAAAAGACCACAATTCCCTTCGTGTTTAAGGAAAAACCTTCCAATCCGAGTGCCAATAATTTAGCCTTCTTTCAGACGTGCGGGTCCCAAGATGAAAGAGGATGTTCTTGGACTGTATTCAAAACCAAACTTTCAACAGCACATTTAAAAGAAAACGAGGCAGTGGACTCATATCACCATTTCAAACTCCACTGTATCTCAGCAAAAGGCCTGCTTGGTAGCTCATCAGTAATGAAAAGCTCTGTCAAAAAGGTAGATAAAAGAAAAAAAAAAAAATAGTCTTACCATTTTGTCTTAATAAAATACTCTAACAATATTAATCTAATTTAAATAGTATTGCAACTTCACGTCAGAACATTAATATGGACAAAGGAAAACAAATTACTTATTTACTTAATTGAAAGTGTCGTACTTACTCGGTTTACTCAACAACAAGCAACGGAAAAGACCATCTAAAATAATCGCAGCATACCGTGTGAAAAGGTTCTACCTCTGCAGAAGAGGGACTTTCAAGCCATAACTCTTTAAAAACACCAGAGTAAAAGTGGTATAACATCCCTAGAAACACATTCTCTCAGCCACATCTGATCATATAAATTGGGTCAGAGCCACTCTAGAGATGGGAGTTAAATAATTTCACTATTTGAATTGCATCATTCATTTTTGGTTGAATATTCATAATACATGCATTTTTTTTTTTGACATGTTTTTTTTAAGCAGAGCACTGCTGTGCGATGGTAGACTGGCACTATTGCTGCCGCTGTTGAGGTTATATGGGGCGGAGTGTGTAGCAAGCAGCTACAGCAGAGACTAGCTAACTTGTAGCAGCCACAATGTTATTTATCATCCCATATAAGCTAGCTGCGCTTTCTCCACAACCCATTCAGATAAAACAGCCTACCTGTTGGTTGCTCATTGTAGCCAACTTTAAATTATGTCATTTTATTAAATCTTGCATTGCAATCTTGCAGGCTGTATCACATCCGGCCATGATTGGGTCCTGTAGGGCGGCGCACAATTGGCCCAGCGTCGTCCAAGTTTGGCCGGTGTAGTCCTTCATTGTAAATAAGAATTTGTTCTTAACTGACTTGCCTAATTAAATAAAAGGTTAAATAAAAATAAGTGAACTCAAATCACTCCCTACACATTGAGCCTGTTTGCCAATTTGATAGGCCAACATAAACAAGCTACAAACGTGAAGGCTACCGGTTGGATACTGGTCTTTTAATGGGGCGCACCGTGCACATCACAAAATCTACTTTTCAAATTGTTAATTTAATAAAACCAAACTTTTCAATGTCATGGTATATCCTTGCATGTAACAATGTCACATATTGTAATTTTAGAAAAACATTTCCATTGTTTAAATAGGCTTATATATTAGGCAATTCACTCACAAGTATTTGAATAATAATGTCCATTCAGATATTCAAATAACAGTGCACATCCCTAAGCCACACATGCCAATAAAATTATATGCAATGTGTGAAGACAAACATTTCGGGGAGTGAAGAACTAATCCCCTCACACACTGAACAATGAAACATTTCTTTGGACCCAAAAAAGGCAAATTCACATTGCAATAAAGAAAAAAAAAAGAAGAAAAAAAAAATTTCAGACAGGACCAGTCACCAGCAAAGAAAGAGAGAGAAAAAAAAAAAAAAAGAGGCTGGGAGGAGGGCTAAAAAAATCCCCCAGACTTCTATTTATAACCATTCAGGCAGTAAACTGCCGCATTCCAAACTTTTAATTCAAGACCTAAATGTTGTCATCTAAAAAAGAAAAACGGTAAGCAGTAGCTAACTAAATGCACTCTTCTTTAAGGAAAAGATAGTCTTGGAATCTCAAACAGCCATTACAAAAACACGAGGCGGAACAAAAAAAAAAAACTAATATCCAAAAACTTTAATGAGAAATTACTGATGTCTGAGCAGAGCCTGGGTTTCTCCCCATTAGCACTTCAAGCAGTTCTGTCCCCTTCAGCAGCTAAGTGGGTCTGTGGAAGAATGGCCCGGGCCTCCATTAGGTGAAGCTGAAGAACCCTTATGAAAAGAGCAGAACAGAACACACTTGTCAGCTGCTGGGAGCCTCTGGAAACACGGCTGCCACCAAAGTGTGCATCTGGTGCAGGGGTGGGGGCTGCTGAGGAGGACTCCACAAGGGCCGGCCCACCATCATTCTATGCTGCCATTGTAAGGTCCAGGGCAAGGGTCACAGCAGAGCACACAGGCTAGGGGCTTCCCTTGTCAGTCAGCACATTGGTCAGGCATGCTTTGCTGTGAGAAGAGAGGCAGTGCTGGCCAACCCCCTCCTCTCTGAATCGCTCCACTCCCCTACTCCTGTTCGGTTTTGGTTTCTCCTCCATCCGCTCTACACAGACAGAGATTAAGGCCGGGACTCTGGGCTGCAGGTTCCAGACCAAATAAACAACTCTTCACCAGCCACAAAGTTTTGGAATGTACGATTTCTGGCAACACTATTGTATGACGCTAATAGCAATTGTTCACCTAAATTATCCGGTTATCACTTAAAAAGTATTAATCTTGAAATAAACCAAACATATGATTCCCCGAATTAGTCACTCTCCACTCTCAGGAACTGCACCCACAGATGGATTAAAACGTTTGACAACTTCATCTGACAAAGAGCTCTTTCTACTTCTCAGTCTGCCCCGAATCCTTTCCTGTGGGGCTCTAGAGACGACGTTGTCACTCTTTCAGGAAAGCTTTGCCCCACGGCTCTGAGTTGACAACTGCATCAGACAGGAGAGAACATTTCTTCACTGTGCCCTTGGACAAAACCCAAGGCTGGTTGGAGCCTGGTGCTAGCCAAAACCAGTCCCAGCCAGAACCCCAGCCCCAGAGAGGGACAGATGCCTGGTTTAAGGCGAGGGACATTACATGTTGACAAGTCTGTGGCTTCTCATTGAGCTCAATATCTCAGTGGGAGCTCCCTAATCCAAGCCTGCATGCCTGACCCCATTAATGGAAAAATCAACACTTTGGACACAAACACACCAGTTTCAGATCATTCTAGCTAGGCAGGTAAACATTATGTACAGTTCAACCAAGAGTTTTGGAGTGCATCTGTAAACAGATAGTCTTCCTCCCATCTCCCCCTAGGGGTATGTCATGCTTTCCGAGAGCGAACAATGCCCCTGAGGGCGCCAGGCGACAGAGGCTAGGAAAACCCAGTGTATAGGCAACTTCCAAGGGCTGACGGGGCCAGTCAGACAAACTGCTCTTAAAAGAACAGAAACCCAAGTGAGTTCACTAACCACCGGTAAAGGCATAGTTGAGGAGCAGGGGAACATTCAACCAACAGGACGCACACAGTCACAGGGAAAGAGAAGAGAAAGAGTGAGAAGGAAAAGAAGCGCTGTGTTAAAGCTCATCTGGGAGGCGGCTCCGGCTCTTCCTGTGTTTACATATTATATGGAGCATGTGGCTGGAGAAATATGTCCAGAGGTATTCAACACCCTGGGACCTGTGCATGCAGGTAGACGATAAATATTGCCACCATGGTATTCAACACCCTGGGACCTGTGCATGCAGGTAGACGATAAATCATACAATACAGTCAGAGACCTTGAAGACACACACAAAGCTCTTCCTCTAAAGGTATGATCACCTACACGCTCTAACAAAGGAGCCGCCTAGCCAAGTTTCTATCCTCTTAAAATAATTCATCTTTCACATGTAAATGCAGCCCTCCTAAAATAACACAATATAAAGATGGGGATACTGGGCAATATCAGTGTTTCAAAGTAGTCCTAGCTGTTAGAATCCAAACAATGATAAAACTGCAGTGTGTCTGACAGGAAATCTAGGGTTGCTTGTCCAGGTATTACATAACAGCTCTCTCAGACATAACTCTGTAGCTCACATGGGATCAACGGTCAGATTAGGGCTGTAACCGTCATTGAATTTTGGATGACGGTAATTGGCCAGCCAAATGAGTCACATAATCATTTTGCCACATGTGTTCTCCTCTCCTCCACTGCTGACTGCATGTGCTGCCATATGATGTCATAATCGGTGGACTGGTGGTCCATTGCAAGTGTACCATAGGATCAAAGCAGGAAGTAAAAAAAACGATGTGCTAAAATCTGCACTGTGATTTGTTGATTCAACTAAACTCAACTGACCTTACAAAAAATATATATACAATCATTTAACATAATTTGAATGATTGTTCATCCATTTTAATTATTATTTTTAAAACGGAAATGACGGTTATTTTATTTCCATGACCATCTTCATCCATAACCGGTAAAGCGGTTATACAGTAATTTTGCCAGCCATAGGTCAGATAAATCTCAGGCCTGGGATGCCTCTCCTCATCCAAGAATGTGCTCCTGAAGCACCTCAACATCCACAGGCAACACAAACACGACAACCTCAAATGAGAGAACTGAAGGATACTTCAACTCAACTGCTTCCACAATCAACAGCAGCAAACCATGAAGGGAATATTATAGTTGCTCCATAAGAAGCACCTTCCTTTATAGAGACTTACCTCAATTTTGTCTGTCTTGGCATCGCCCCAGTACAGTTTTCCTGCTTCATAGTCGATGGCTAAACCATTGGGCCAACCCAGCGAGGAATTTAGCAGCACGAGACGCTCAGTTCCATCCAGGTTAGCTCGCTCGATCTTGGGCTTCTCCCCCCAGTCTGTCCAGTACATGTAACTGTGGAGAGAGACAGGAACAAAATACTAACTCAACTGAAATCCTTTAAAGTGTAACTATAAGTGAAATCATTCAACAGTTGTTTTGTAGAGCACATAAGGAATGAAGGAGGAATACATATATTTTTTTTGCTAACATTTGTTAACTTGATTGCTGTGATAAAGAATTATTGTTTACCTAAAATCGTCTATAAACAGACACACGTACCCATTGACAGGATCCAGCACAATGGCCCTTGGTTCATTCAAGTTCTCGGAGATCAGAATACGCCGGGAGGTTCCGTTCAACCTGGTAACCTCAATACGGTCAGTGCCAGTATCGGTCCAGTACAGGTTCCGTGCCACCCAGTCCACCGCGATGCCATCTGGGTGGTTGATCTCCGTGGTGACCAGGGTCTGGGCGTCGGTGCCGTCGATGCGGGAGCGGCGGATGGCTTTGACCTCGTCGTCCGTCCAGTACACGTATCCATCCACGGGGTCGTAGTCGATGGCAATGGCATGGCGGATGTCATCCACCTGAAGGACGATGTCGGTGAAGTCGGGGAGGTCCAGAGAGATCCTCCTCAGGTCAGTCCTCCGGGCCAGCAGCAGAACCTGCTCAGCACCTGGGGGTAGAGAAGTGGACATGAGTGGGGAGAGAGCATGGCCTTCAACTGATGTGAAATAACAGACCTTACTAGGGACTTCTCTGGAGGTCCTACATAGCCATACCTGACAAACATAAATGAATATGTTTTAGTAAAGACAAAACTTCATAGGACAATTTATAGTTGTAACTTAATTATTGTAGTTAAATTGAGTTGATGAAAATAGGCAATTGGTTTAACTTTTTTTCCAAACAAAGTGAGAACAGACTAGATTTTGAAACAAATCCAAAAGACTAAATGATCCCTATTAAATATCTTCAAGTTCAGCCTATCAAAAAGCAGTTGTGTATAAATGTTTTCCTGAGGGGACTCCTAGCTGCTGAGCCTGGTTTAAATAGCAGCTGCATTTGCTCACTAGAGCCACACTGCGGAGGCAATTAGGTCCAACTTTTTCCCTTGCCTAATCTCACGTTTTAGCCATTTACGCTCCAGTGCCCCCCAAGACCAGCTGCAGACGCCCAATCAGAAGAGGGCATCCATCAAGGGTGACACCAATCAGTAATGACAGTGGGGAAAAAAAAACAAACAGGCCTTCGTTTTCCATCAAGGAGAGAACAAAGCCACGTCTTTGATTTAAATTCGCTCCTCGGTCCGCTTCACATTTGACAAAGTGACAAGACTTCCACTAAAACCACAACAAATGCCCTCAATTTAGCCACCCAAGCTAAACAAATGAGCGTGGACACTTCCTCTTTTTAATCTTCACACAGGCGTACCCCACCCACCCCAACTCGTCCTGCAGCTTTCCCCCTAATCAGAGCTGATACAATGGGGTATTGTTTTACATTCTGTCTAGTTGTAAACACTGCTGTTGGCTTAATCCTGTAGTCACTGAATGCATCCATGTTCTATAAGGCCTGGATAATTTAACCCCCCCCCACACACAAACACTATGTTTTACATACTCCTTTGGAATGAGGGCAAGAAGAATACAACTCATTGTTTCCTATCCTGGGAATACACCTCCTCAATTAAAAGAAAATAGAGGCTCTGCTGCATCCCTGGCCTGGGAGAAGAGTATTTTTGGGGCAAAGAATGGGCTGCCTGTCATTAACAGGACTGGTGCACAGAGACAGTGTTCTCTGTCCACCAGAGAGAGGGATGAGAACCAGGACGGCCAGGACTGAACCCGGATTTTAGAATAAGCACTGACTTTGGCTTGACGTCGAACTGTTTCATTCCAACAAGGGAGGTAATCACGGGTAAAAACAGCCTCCAGCTACTAAACAACCAAAAGGGCTGTCACTACTCAAACGAGGGTTGATCAAGAAATCCCCCACAACAATTAGTTTCTTCCCCTCTAGAAGTATTTGTCACCTTTATGAGGTTTGCGGGCGGGGTGGGTCTCTCCTTAAGTCATGGAGCAAGCAGGGAGAGACTAGAGGAGAGGGAATGTGAACACCCTGGGGCAAGTCAAACAAACCGGTTTCATTTAGCAGGATGGGCTCGGGCTGTGTCCACTAAAAACACAAAACGGAGCAGTGAACTGATTAGGCCTGGCTTCCTACGCAATTGCTCTCTCTGCCCAGAAGTAAGGCAAGGGGCTTGGAGTGGCAAGGCAAGGGAAATGACAGCAGCAGCAACACAACAACAATACATAAACAGGGGAGGTCCAACCATCATGATCTCAGTCAGTCACATGTGGCCTTCGGTAAACTCTGGAAAGTAGGGAATGTGAGGAGAGGAGGGTGGTATGCTTTTAGGCTAAATGTAGCGGTCTGTATGTGTGGGGGGCAATAGAAATGAAGAGCAAACGGCAGGGTAAATTGTGCATTGAAGAGATTGCAGTGTGTGTAGCAGCCATCTGTCAGAGATTAGGCCATTTTAATTGGTCTCTGGTTAGGCATTCTGATGTGTTGTCGAGGAACAGGATGCCAATACACCCAATAAAAATATCTTAAAATTGAATGATTGTATAAAAAAATAAAAATATGAAAATAGAATTAACTGAATTTGATGCTATGCACGTTGTTAGGAAAATAAAAGTAGAGCGTTGTGCATTTCCTAATCTGTTTAAAGAAAATTGGGACAATATGACTTTTGATTTCAGTTTTTTGGTTTGTGTGATTAAGGGCAGCTCTTGCAGTTGAATAAGCCTAACTCGAGACATTCCATAAATAAAATCACCTCAGGAATGTCAATAATGTCCCATACACCAGATAGGAATGTCTAATGTGAAACCACGACACATGTACAGTAGCATTAGGAGAGGGAGTTATCACTGAGGGGGCATTGTCTGGGCTGGGTCTCACCCTATTCCCCATAAAGTGCCCTGTATAGGGAGCCATTTGAGACACAACTGCAGTGAAGTCTTTTAATTTAAAAGGGGTCTCTCTCTACTGAGAAACCCATACCAGCTGAGAGTATGTCTAGATGTCCTCAGGCCACAGCGGCTAGTCTCTTACCTGGGCGGCAGGTCTTCCCATCCTCCTTGAGCTTGACTCCGGTGGGGCAGGCACAGCTGTAGAAAGGCTGCATAGGGGATAGCAGGCACAAGTGGGAGCAGCCTCCGTTGCCCACACTGCAGGGAGTTTGGACTGAGGGAGCAATGAGAAAATGTCAGCTGAGATAGTCAGTGAAAATGAAAGGTCCCTAAAACTGAAAGCCACACAGCGAGCGTCCTCTATTCACATGCATTGATGTCGTCGAGAGAACCATCCTGACAACGTAACAATTGATGAAAAACTTGATGACGATTTCCCCCCCAAGAAAACTAACAACCAGTGATATTTTTGCACCACAAAAAAAAAAGAATAGCCGTGCCACAAAGTTTGATATCCTGTGGCGTGATTTTCCCTGTCAACTGGGTCACGCTCTGCCAATCTCAGCAGGGCACTACAGAGCTACAAAGCCCAGCGGCTGGCACAGTGGACCAGCAAACACCAACCCTCCCCTCCCATACCCTTTCTCACAGCACTAAAGGAGGATTACAACCAGGCCACAGTCAGAGGCCAAACTACTCAAACTCCTCTCACACAAAGTCTAAGCCAACACATTTTTGGATTGAATATATGGCGGCTTGATATAGAGGTTAGGGGATTTATTGGTGAATGTTTCTTATATAAAATGGCCTACCTCCTAAAATGTCCATGTCATTCTCTCTAAAGCGTTTCTTATGTAACCCGTCTACAATTCCATCCATCTCTATATCCCCTGCCCTCCGCAAACTCCTTGGGAGACGCAACCCAGCATAATGGTGTCGTTCTTTATCACTCACCAAACAAACAACACAGGAAAGACTGGCGTGCCAATGTTTACACTGCCAAAGACATCAGTTTTTCACTACCTCCCAATACACACGCAAGCGCACACTGAGACGGGAATCACATCTCCCTGTGTCTGCACAGCACAGACATGCATTTGTCCAGTGAGGAATGTAACACTTTAAAAATAATGTATTTACAGATAAATTGTACCCCATGACCCTATTTTCCTGTGTATGGACACTGACGGCCCTGCAGGTCAGTCTAAAAATATCCTCAGAAAACAAAGATAATCTGTTATGTTGTGTTTAGGAACATTCATTATGAGTACCGGGGATATTCAAATAACATGTTGCAGGCTGTTACACTTGCAGACTGAACTGAAGAGGCAGTACTTACTGTCTGGCCCCAGCAGTACTTACTGTCTGGCCCCAGCAGTACTTACTGTCTGGCCCCAGCAGTACTTACTGTCTGGCCCCAGCAGTACTTACTGTCTGGCCCCAGCAGTACTTACTGTCTGGCCCCAGCAGTACTTACTGTCTGGCCCCAGCAGTACTTACTGTCTGGCCCCAGCAGTACTTACTGTCTGGCCCCAGCAGTACTTACTGTCTGGCCCCAGCAGTACTTACTGTCTGGCCCCAGCAGTACTTACTGTCTGGACTCAGCAGTACTTACTGTCTGGACTCAGCAGTACTTACTGTCTGGACTCAGCAGTACTTACTGTCTGGACTCAGCAGTACTTACTGTCTGGACTCAGCAGTACTTACTGTCTGGACTCAGCAGTACTTACTGTCTGGCTGTCTGTCTGGACCCAGCACTACTTACTGTCTGGCTGTCTGTCTGGACCCAGCACTACTTACTGTCTGGCTGTCTGTCTGGACCCAGCACTACTTACTGTCTGGCTGTCTGTCTGGACCCAGCACTACTTACTGTCTGGCTGTCTGTCTGGACCCAGCACTTGGATGTCCATGGGAGAGTAGATTCCACTGAGGATCTCCTTCCTCTTGTCTCCGGTGTGTTTGTTGCAGGCGTGGATGGAGCGGGTCTGCCAGTCTGTCCAGTACAGAGTCTCCTCTGACAGGGTGAGGGCAAACGGGTGGGTGAGGGTACCCTCCACCACAGTCTCCCTGTGAAGTCAAAACATACATTTACAGATCAGCATACCTTCAGTACCAATACATGCTTCGACACTATGCAAGTGTAAAATTGGAAAGCAATGAAGATGTTGATACTAATTAGGTTCACTTCAGACATTGTATTTGTGAAAGAAAAAAATGTAAAGTTGTGCTTCTCAGCCATTCTACAAGTGTGAATGTCATGACACCAAACAGCAGTAAATTGCATAAACTATCTACTTGTTTCCAAGGCAAAAATTAACACAAAGCAGAAAACTGCTGTACGTAAAATATTGTGTGCTATTGCTTGGAAAAAAAATAAAATGTGACTCTGGATGACAACATGGTTTGTTTCCAATATTAGGGCAGTTTCCCTAAAGAAGTTCAATCTGCTTTGTGGTGTTTAGTTTCCTTGTCGATACGAACTATAGCGATACTGGTATCGCCCCGGCACTAGCAAAAACCCAGACTGTGTGAGTAGCAATAAATAAAGCTAGTGGCAGAGGAAAGTAGTCAACAACAAGCTAGACATCCCTGGTTGTGGATTTCAGTCGGACCCTAAAGAGGATTTGTTGGAACACGTAGCAACGTCATGGAACCACAGTTCAGGAGTCACTCTAAGCCCTTTCCAGGGGAAAATTAAACAAATCAGCCTGTCAGACTAATGCAGCATCTGGTACACTATTTAACAGGGGGAACGGTTGCCCCAACACTGTACTAACGGTACAGCTGTACTGATTCAGTGGGGAAGTAAGTCAGAGCAGTAGTCTATCAAAGCCAGACCAGACAAGCACAGAGTGCAGCGCAGCCCCATTCAGTAGTGCAGTGCTCTCCTTCGCGCCACCAGACGACACACAGTCGGGCCAACAGCCAGTCAGCCCTGTGAGGACATAAATAAATACAGGATCAAAGCGTGGCATGCCGTTGCACAAGTGTTAAGAATCCTGATACAGAAAGCAGAATTCTGTAGAGGCCCTCAATCACCAGGCTGTGAAGGGTTAGTTGGTAAGGGATTCGTTTTCAGAAGGGTAGGGGGAGGGTGACAGCATGTTTTCTCCCAAACTTTAATAGCGTGTTAAGAACTCGAGGGGTTGGGAGAGAAAAAATAATTACACCAGATTTCACAGCTATTTCGTATTTGATGTACTTGGAAGTTGGACGTGTGCATGTTTGAAGCCATTGAAAACACACTACAAACTGCTCCATTAATCAGACGTGTCAAGAACGTGTTGCACATGCAAGGCAAAATGTCTCGCTGTAACACAGAAGAGGTAAACGCTAACAGAAACAAATTCTGGGGTCAAGTTCACATTTATCTGTAAGAGTGCTTACGATAATACCGAGTACCATTACTGGAGGCATGCAATTAGATGTGTGTTGGCAAGAAACAAACACCGGGCAATCTTGTCCTGAGGGAGTTCTAAACATATTCTGAGGGTAATGCAAGTGCATTGATCTTGAGAAAACAGCCTCTCACTCTACACCCTGAAGAAAGCAGTCTATTGTCTGACCAATAGAAGGTGCTGGGCGATATGGCCAAAATGTCATATCACAATATTGTTCACATTTGACAGTATTTTGAGTTTGAATAATAAAAGTTCTAAATATGCTTTAAGTAGTTCATGACCCTAGGATGGGGCAACGCATACATTATTTCAATGGGGCTTTCGCAATTTGAATTGTTTTATACTGTTCAATTCAACTTAAAACAAATACATTCAGATTTTTCATCAATTTCCTGCACTTCTGTTATTTCCACTGTGCCATGAAGGGCTGCATGATATGGGCAAAAAAACCTAGGCTTAGTTAATAGGTGAACTGTTTATTAGGGCTGAGCGATTAAACAACATGTGTTCTTTTTTGTTATTAAACAACTAATTGACCGAAGTCAGTTCAATTAAATGGATTCCATTTAGTTTGTTTTTTTGGTGAGCCCAACACCCTGTTGCTCTAGAAATAAATCAAATAATTCACGGGAGAAAACATGTCAAGAAAGGTGTGAGACACAGGGCTGAACTTAGTTGTAGTTTTCATGAAGCAAATATTCAACCTAGTTAAGCGCAAGAACGTGGTAAGTAGAATGACAATCTATTGTGCCTGTTATTTTCGTCTCAGTCCGAGTTAGGTTAGATACACACAAAATAATGCACACAATGAGAGGGAGAGACAGTTCGTGAAAGTATGCCTTATCTACTTTGAAGAACTAGTAAAATTATTTTTGGTCAGACAGCTCTGCGGTATGCTTAGGCAGGCTAGCCTAGCTAAATAGGATGACTAAAGACATTACAGTATGGGGAGCACAGAGAACGTTGTCTGGCTGTTTGACTGATTACTGCCTGAGCAGAGATTAGATGACTTCAAGGAACAAAAAATAAAGTAAACAAAATTTAAAAAACGAAGTAATATCCACAACGGAGATATGTGATTATTTCATAGTAATTTGACATTTTCCTATTGATGTATACCCAATGTGGACCTGACAGAGACAACTGAAGATATTCGAACCGGCCTCAAAAAGCAATAATCGCTCAGCACTAATGATTATTCCAATTCTATAGTTGGAATATAGTGGGCAGCACCTTGAATACAATGTTTGACATGACAACGAAACAAGCCAGGAGGGCATCATTGACAGGGTAGGTACCAAAGCGTTGGTCAGTGTTTCCAGGTGACCCTAATTAGATGTGACATTACATGCTTTGCCTATTCCTCTTTGATTTAGAAGATACCGTTGCACAAACATGCTTACCTAGGCCTACACCAGCACCATGCTGTATTAAACAGCTACGTTTGCTCTGACGCTTAGTACATTTAGCAACTTGCTAAGACAAACCAACAGACAGTAATTTGCAGACAATAAGACACAAACTAATAGTGTAATTATAGAACGATTGTGGAAAGCAGCTTGTCACCAACATCTTGTTGCATCCATCTGACCATGCAGACTGCAGTGCAGAGTTAACGGCTCCGACTTCGGTCGAGGAGCTGCTCTCTCCTTGAGTGACAGGGGGCAGGGCTTGGTTTGGGAAGTGGCATGCAGCAGGAGGATAGTAAAATATAAAAAAACTGATATTACACACGCTGGAGTTGCGCATCACATTTAACAAACCAAACCATTAAAAATGCAGTTATAGAATGAAAAGTAAAAGCCCAAACCGGAATATAGTAAAATACTGTATTTATTTATTTTACTAGGAAAGTCAGTTAAGAACGAATTCTTATTTACAATGACGGCATAGGAACAGTGGGTTAACTGCCTTGTTCAAGGGCAGAAAGACAGATTTTTACCTTGTCAGCTCGGGGATTCGATCCGGCAACCTTTCAGTTACAGGCCCAACACTAACCACTTGGCTACCACTTGGCTATACCGCCCAGCCCTACCTCTCTTTATGAACACTGCTATTAAATCCCAGTTACCCAAAGGAAAGTCAACCCTTGCCCTGAGGGCCCCAATCATGACTATAATGCCAAGTCAGATAGGGTTTCAACAGTATGGCAGAGAGGTCATCTCCGGTTTAGAGAACTGCATAGAGGAAGGGGTCACAAATGGGCCTACATGCAGAGCCAATGTTAGGATTGGGGCCTCCAGAGTAAAATGTGTTTGGATTGGAGGTTTCAGCCATATCATCCTCTGAAATTAAGATGAGTCCAATGCTACGGTTCAGTCAGATCCCTGGCTGTTTTTGCACAAACGGTGTAAAAGAAAAGCTAATAATGAGAACAGACTGACCGTGAGGAGCCATCCAGGTTAGCTCTGTGGATGAAACTCAGCTTGGCGTCGGCCCAGTACAGTTTCTGTTCGTCCAGGTCAATGGTAAGGCCGTTCGGCCAATAGATGTCCACCTCCACAATGATCTTCCTGTTGCTGCCATCCATCCCCGCCCTTTCGATGCGAGGCTCCTCCCCCCAGTCTGTCCAGTACATATAGCTGAGGAGGAAAAGTAGTGTCAATAAGTAAACAGCAACCGAAACCCCAATGGTCCTACCAAATGGAAAGTTTCCATTTTCACCAGGAGAGTAAAAAAACAAAGCAGGCAGCATGAACACTACTAAAGACCCAACAAAGCACTTTGTACAGCACCACTGATAAGATCCACTCTCAGGCTTGAAACATTTGACTTAGACTTCAAATTTAAACCACGCGCACACGCACTTGGGATGTGACAAATGGAAAAAAATTCTAAACGGTTAAAAAGCCATTCTTTTATCGTTTTTTTCCTTCATAAAATTCCACATGAATTCACAATACAGTTTTAGGATCTACATTGTGCTTCCCACGGTATAATCTATGCTGCCGATGCTCTTGCTTTTTACAATAGAGTGGTGCGTGCAGCTTGTTGTTGTCCAAGTAATCAAATCGGTACTTGGCTATAGTTATAGAGCCTCTGTGTAGCAAGTTATTAGAATATATCAAGGCAATCAAAAGGAAAATGGAATTATAATAATAGAACTACAAGTTCAATGAGAAGGACAGGCTACAACACCAATAACCAACAGATAGGCTGCTACTTCATCTGAATTACATTATTTACTGTAGGTTTTGGACAGGGAGAAAGCGCTGAGTTCAAGTTATGTAGTCTCAATTAGCCTAGCTAACGTTGGCTAGCCTAACTAGCTTCTCTCAGTTTGATGCACACAACTACAATAAGTCTACCAGTGCGAGTCAACTTGGTTACCATCTCTGCTTCCCTCGTCACTTTAGAGCCGCTCGCTCTAAAGTAGCAAAACCAAAATGCGTTAGGTATTTGTTAAAAACAAAATTTTCCCTTTATGATGATTAGGACCAGTTAGTGGTAGTTTTGTGATAACTGCACTGTGATTTAACATTTTGTCAAGAGACAGAAGTGTTTTTTGGTACTTTTTTTGGTAAATACCAATTTTGTTTCCCCCCCCTAACACTCACGTTCTCACGTGCCCACATGTCCTCTGATAACACCTGATAGAAATATTAACTTGTCAGATCTCTATCTTCATCCTTGATCGCTGGCTGTGTCCCTTCAGTCTTCAACAGGGCAAGAGTTGCAACCCAAAAAAAAATAAAAAATGAAAAATAAAAAATAAAAATTGATCCCTACTGTCAACAAGTAGACCAGTATCCCTTATTTCTTTTCACTCAAACTCTTGAGCGTGCCGTCTCTGACCCTAACCAGTCAGGTTTCAAGATTGGTCATTCAACAGAGACCGCTCTCCGTACTGTCAAATCTAACCCACCCTCACTCTCCTCTGCTCTTATCCTTCTAGACCTATCTGCTGTTTTTGATACTGTGAACCATCAGATCCTCCTCTCCACCCTCTCCGAGATGGGCATCTCCAGCGCTGCACACTCTTGGATTGTGCCCTACCGGACAGGTCGCGTGGCGAGAATCTGTCTCCGGACCACGTGCTCTCACCACTGGTGTCCCACAGGGCTCAGTTCTAGGTCCTCTCCTATTCTCTCTATATACACCAAGTCACTTGGCTCGATCATATCCTCGCATGGTCTGTCCGATCACTGCTATGCAGACAATCCATTTTCCTCCTTTCCCCCCCTTCTGATAACCAGGTGGCGAATCGCATCTCCACATGCCTGTCAGACCTATCAGTTTTGATGTCGGATCACCACCTCAAGCTGAACCTCGGCAAGATGGAGCTGCTCTTCCTTCCGGGGAAGGACTGCTCCATGATCTCGCCATCACAGTTGACAACTCCATTGTGTCCTGGTCCCAGATAGCAAAGAACCTTGGTGTGACCCTGGACAACACCCTGTCATTCTCTGCTAACATCAAAGCGGTGACCCGATCCTGCTCTACAACATTGGCAGAGTATGACCCTACTTTACACAGAAAGCGGCACAGGTCCTAATCCAGGCACTTGTCATCTCCCGTCTGGATTACTGCAACTCGCTGTTGGCTGGGCTCCCTCCCTGCACCAGTAAACCCCTACAACTTATCCAGAACGCTGCAGCCCGTCTGGTGTTCAACCTTCCCAAGTTCTCTCATGTCCCCCTGCTCATCCGCACACCCCACTGGCTTCCAGTTGAAGCTCGCATCTACTACAAAACCATGGTGCTTGCCTACGGAGCTGTGAGGGGAACAGCACCTCCTTACCTCCAGGCTCTGATCAGACCCTACACCCAAACGAGGTCACCACGTTCATCCACCTCTGGCCTGCTAGCCCCCCTATCTCTACAGAAGCACAGTTCGGGCTCATCCCAGTCAAAGCTATTTGCGGCTTTGGCACCCGAATGGTGGAACAAGCTCCCCCACAACAGAGGAGTCACTGACCACCTTCAGGAGACACAACCTTACCTCTTTAAGTAATACCTGGAATAGTATAACAGTAATCTTTCTACCACCACACCCATTTAAAAAAATAAAAAACCTTTACTAACACTTGTCTTTTGTCGAAACTAACACCCGACTCATTTCCCGGCTAGCACCGACTTTCCTCACAGCTGCTTGTTTAAAGTGATGTACTTATTGTGATCGAGATGTGGTTGTCCCACTGGCTATCCTAAGTTGAATGCACCAATTTTTAAGTCGCTCTGGATAAGTGCATCTGATAAATGACTCAAATGTAAGTTGTAGTCTGCATGTCGTACCCAGAATACCTGCAATGGCTTCAATGTGCACTGCATTGAATGGAGGCTACATTTCTATTCATAGACAGCTAAGGAGGTGGATGGGCAGGGAAGCCCACCAGCAAATAGAAACAATCTAGGCGTGTGCCCTAGGTACACTAAATGGCCAAATGTATGTGGACACCTGGTCGTCAAACATCTCATTCCAAAATCATGGGCATTAATAGAGTTGGTCCCCCCATTTGCTACTATGAACAGCCTCCACTCTCCTGGGAAGGCTTTCCACTAGATGAAGAGAATTAGTGAGGTCAGAAACTGATGTTGGGTGATAAGGCCTGGCTCGCAGTCATATACAAATTCATCCCAAAGGTGTTCGATTGGGTTGAGGTCAGGGCTCTGCATTGTCCTGCTAAAACAGGAAAGGGCCTTCCCCCAAACAAAGTTGAAAGCACAGAACAGTCTAGAATGTCATTGTATGCTGTTGCGTTAAAATTTCCCTTCACTGGAACTACGGGCTCTAGCCCGAACCATGAAAAACAGCCCCAGACCATTATTCCTACTCCATCAAACTTAGTTAGCACTATGCATTCGTGAAGGTAGTGCTCTCCTGGCATCCGCCAAACACAGATTCGTCCGTCGGACTGCGATGGTGAAGCGTGATTCATCACTCCAGAGAACATGTTTCCAGAGTCCAACGGCGGCAAGCTTTACACCACTCCAACAGACACATCGCATTGCGCATGTTGATCTTAGGCTTCTGTGCAGCTGCTTGACCATGGAAACCCACTTAATAAAGCTGCCGACAAACAGTTTGTGCTGACGTTGCTTCCAGAGGCAGATTTAGACGCTTCAGCCCCTTTGTGAGCTTGTGTGGCCTCTACCACTTCTCGGCTGAGCCATTGTTGTTCCTAGACGTTTCCACTTCACAATAACAGCATTTAGTCGACTGGGGCAGTTCTAGCATGGCAGAAATTTGACAAACTGACTTGTTGGAAATGTTGCATCCTATGACGGTGCCACGTTGTTAGTCACTGAGCTCATCATTAGCCATCCTACTGCCTATGGAGATCATATGGCTGTGCGCTCAATTTTATACAACTGTCAGCAAGGGGTGTGGCTGAAACAGCCAAATCCATTCATTTGAAGGGTGTCCACATATGTTTGGCCATGTAGTGCATGTTTAAAATGGACATAATCAAAATGGTCTTAGAACTGAAGATCTGTTGGAAAATAACCTGGCACAAACATGCAGAATTTGTGCACAATGTATGAGCTGCTGGTTTCCCCGGGTGTCCTGGTCTATGGTTTATTATGTTTTTCCATTTAACAAACTGGCTAGAGAAAGTGTTGGGTGTGGTAGACTGTCTTACTACTACTCATAGGCTACTCAAAAATAAGGTGCCAGCTCCACACGGAGGTCAGTTTTAGGTCACTAACATCAGTATTGTACAAAGTCAGCTAGAAAAGCAGATCCACTGAGTATACAAAACATTAAGAACACTTTCCATGACAGACTGACCAGGGGAATCCAGGTGAAAGCTATGATCCCTTATTGAGATCACTTGTTAAATCCACTTAAAATCCGTGTAGACGAAGGGGAGGAGACTTAGTTAAATACTTAAATAAGTATTTTTAAGCCTCAAGACATGGATTGTGTATGTGTGCCATTCAAAGGGTTAATGGGCAAAACAAAAGATATAAGTGCCTTTGAACGAGGTATGGTAGTATGTGTACCAGGCGCACTGGTATACTTAGTGCATTTCAACACATTTCTGTAACATTAGGGATAGCTCCATGTTCCCAGAGCCCCCCTTAGTCAGAATTATGTGAATTCCTTAACTCTGGGCCCTGTGAGGGAGCGGAGCACCTTGTGGGTTTCAGTTGCATTCTAAACACATCCAAAAATGGATATACTGTAAGAGTAGCTAACTCTAAGACGTCACGTTCCGACAAGAGCCAATAAAAGCAAATATATTTTTTCAATGCCAAGTCTTTTGAGGGGAAAAGTCTGACATGTATATTTGTGCCAGAATGGATCACCTCCGTGTCAGGGACCCAGTAGCTGATTAGAATGCAACACAGTGCACCAACTGACACGGTTTACAGCCATAAAACAGTTTTGCATTCCTTTGTCCAGCCAAGTAGAAAATACAATTAAAGCGTCAGGAAACGAGAGTTTGGAGAAGCCCGATTACTCATTCATTTAGCATGTGGTACGACAGCAAGCATGTCACCCACCAATGGAAACTCTTACACCTAATGCCAGCAGGGAGACCAAGCACAAACAACCACCACCCCTCTCCCTCAGAGACCTAACATATTAGTTTGCCAATGGCGCCAACTCAGCTGGCACATTTTTCACAATTAAGAGCTTCCCTGCTCCTATGCCTCCATTAGAATTCAGTTAGTGCTTGAACAAAGAGCATGAAGAACAATGGCTGTGCTGTCTAGGAATTAAACTCTTAACAACCTAATGAGGGCAAAGCAAGGACAGAAAGGAGAGGCAACACACTTAACTTGCATTTGAGAGACATTAAAAAGAGGTAGCCTATTATGCATAAATAAAAGGTAATTAGGTATACGCATAATTGATAGTATTTGTGAAATAAAAAGTTGAATCTAGAGTTGCTTCAAAACTAATAATCAACATAATGAAATTAATATCAACATGGGATATGAATGGCAACTCAAAATATATGTTAGCTTAAACACACCATCCACCAGCATTAGCTGAACTAGGCTATAACTGGATCCTGGACTGTGGCCTAACAAGGACTGAACACCTTCCCGCTCTCCCGGGACCCACTACTCCACCCAAAAAAAAAATACTACTGAAGGAGGCAGGAGCTGTACTCAAGAGGAGAGCTCTCAAAACAGAAGACTGCAAGAACCTAAAAAGGGTATTGTGTTTTTGTTGCTTCTTCAAGATGAACATCTTTCAGAGAAAGAATTCAACAAGTGAATAACTTGGTGATATATTATTTCAGTGATATATTTATTTGAACCCAACTTTGTACAGAGAGTTAAACTCTTGACACCTTAACCGGTTTTAGTTTTTAGAACCCCATGTTAATGAGTTTAAAAAATCCAGGTTCTTGGGGTTTGAAGTCTAAATGTTTTAAAAGAACCATAAACATTCAAAAATAGCACTCAATTGTACCAAATCCATCAACTAAAAGGTATTCCTGCGCTACTTTCCACTGACTGAGCGGGAATTACACTGACTCAACAACGGATACACAACCTTAGTCCCTGACATAGAATTAGAAACAGTGCCCTATGAGAGAAAAGGGGTCAACTCCAGAGGATCTACGCAACACAACAGGAAACAGACCCAGCTGAAAAGCAACTTTTCCACCCTCTCTCTTCAACCAACGGATGCATGTATGAACCAGAAATACACAAGGATGGAAGGGGAGGCTAGTGCGGATACATGAACCATGAACCATGTCCCAGTCAGGGGAGAGAAAGAGGCCAGGCCAGGGACATAGACTCACCGGTGGGCTGGGTTCAGGGCGATGGCCCGGGGCTGGTCCAAGTCTAACCAGAACAGCACTTTCCGAGAGGTGCCATCTAGGTTAGCTACTTCAATGCGGTTGGTCTCCGAGTCTGTCCAGTATAGCTTACGGCCCAACCAATCACAAGCCAGTCCGTCAGGGGAGTCGAGGCCCGACACGACGACAGTCTGCCCTGTCCCCAAGGCCTCTTTCAGAGCTGGAAACAAAATACCAACATTTTAGTGGGAACACTCAGGTCTACACTTATCAATATCCCTAATAGTGACATTCTTGTGCGATTTCCTAGATTTAGCTTGGACTTTTTTTCCAGCTTATCTATGCTTTGCAGAATAAATTAATGTTATTTTATTACATTTGCACCCAACTTAAAAAAAACACCTTTTAACACACTTACAAATAGAAGCCAACATAAAACAATAACAGTCCCTAACTCAGATGTGGCGCTGTAAAGCTTACAGGTGGTGGACTGATTGTAGTAGGTCTGCTTGATGGCCTCCTCGCTGACGTCAGTCCAGAAGATGAGTCCTTCAGAATAGAGGAAGTCCACGGCAGCAGCATCCTCCAAGTCACTGACTACAACCACCGACTCTGGCTTCCCCACATCCACCAGCCTCACATCCCGCCGGTTAGCAAACAGCAGCAAGGGAGATCCTGGGGTAAATGAAAAGAAACATATTCCCAAATTTTTTTATTTAAAAAACAAAAAAAGGTACACAGCCATACACCCTATCCTCATTTAGGTTGAAATGTGACTAAGAAGAGAAGCCCATGACCTTTAATCTTAGTTACATTTAGAATAAAGTTAGATGTTCCGCAATGAGTGAAAGCCAATAGCAAAAGCTGGATTGCATAATGTGCCACCCGGTAAGCAAGTGGTGACTCAGTGACTGTTGATTGGGATGGGGGCATTGGCTGCATACACACAGCCTGATGTCATCACAAGCAGACAGCACTGACAATGCTTGCGGCGAGTGCGCTGTGGTTTGGGGTGCCACGCTGTGGTTTAGTAGCATGTAAGTTTACTAAGCACAGACAAGCGCCATCATTGGTTTCCACCACAGCGCTTCACTGACAGTTCCTCCAGAGCCACTCTTGAATGCTATTAATATAAAATAATAGGAATAGAAAACAAGCTACAGAACTATGGGGGTGGCACGAGCCCCTGTGCCCACTATGGGGGTGGCACGAGCCCCTGTGCCCACTATGGGGGTGGCACGAGCCCCTGTGCCCACTATGGGGGTGGCACGAGCCCCTGTGCCCACTATGGGGGTGGCACGAGCCCCTGTGCCCACTATGGGGGTGGCACGAGCCCCTGTGCCCACTATGGGGGTGGCACGAGCCCCTGTGCCCACTATGGGGGTGGCACGAGCCCCTGTGCCCACTTCAGGCATGATGCCTCGGTCAGCAATGTTTCACATAAAAAGTTGTCAAACCATGTTCTAACTTTCTCTGGAGTATAATCACTTGTTTCACCTTCAGTCCAAACCTGTAGGCCTACCCTACTAATCATAGACCATGTTGGAGTTGTTGTGAAGCTGGCATGGACATCAGACTGTAACATGGTGGAGCCAGCCAGTCAGCAAGTCTACATGCTGCTGCTAAGGAGAACGTCCTCCCCCTGAACAGGAGAAAAACCCAGACTAACCACAATTTACTGCCCGTCTACACGTCCTCAGAACACGACTCCTCATTCTTGACTACAAACGGGCTGCGAGGCCAATGAACTGAGATGAGCTACATATTTAAAAATGGGATAGGAGACGACATACTTTAGCTTCTACCATCCCCCCCCCCCCATATCTAGGCTTACATGTCCAACGTAACATTTAAGCCCATGCTTTTATTGTGGAATTAAAAATGGATTCCACAAACACATGACTTTGTAGTGTGGTGCACATGTTAGACAGTGAGAAAGACAGAAGATTGCTATCATACAGGTACAAGAAATAGAGGGAGAAGAAGCTGTAGATTTAAAGTCAGCCTAATTCTACCATAAGGCCATGTGTCCCTCCCTCTTGTTTTCTTCCCTGAAACACAAGGTTCATAGGTCAAAACTGAAAGAGGAGAGCTGTGACCTGCAGGGGAACATAGGAACACAGTATCACAGCCTAAAGGTACGGAGAACTAGGCTATAGAACTGCCACAATCACAGAAACACTGTCTCTAGAAACGAGGCCTAGTCAACGTTTAGCCAGTCAACAAGTAAACGACATACTTATCACGAGATCTCAAGGACGTAGTTTGGAAGTAAGTGGTTGTGTGTATTGGACATTGGAGTGTTGAAAACAAATATGCCGCACTGGTAATCCAAAGGCATTCCTAAAAAGACAGCAGAATGTGGAGGCCCAGAGAGAGACCACCGAAAGCCATCAAGGAGGATTCTTGACACCTCAGCCCCCAGTGGATACATAACAGTGGGGATTACAAAGCTCACTCTCCTCAACAGCTGCACTTTTTATGAGATCAGAGCGGAGGCCTGTCCACCCCACATGCTGCAAAGCAGTCGCTCTCAGTCTCGGGCCCCAAATGCACAATCCCATGAGGCAGGGCCAGGAGCCAGTCTCACTACCAAACAAACAATGCCAGCTCTTTCCTAAACATCCATGACTGGCCCCCGGGCACGATCATTTACTGAGAAGAATGTGGTTCCTTATTTGCCCATCATCATGTTCAAGTGGCTCCAACAGTGGGATTATCAAGGCAGCTAATACAGACATGGAAACAAACAGCCTATGTGCCACATTTTCATTTTGGTGTTGTAGCTTTAAGGATGTAGCTAAACTCAACCCTGCTAAACATCTAGCAGGTGAGGCAATCAACTCTATACACTAGAAGGCTAGTTTATATCAAAAAATGGCTAACCCTACACAAAAACACCAATGCTAGTCCCTGTTCAGGTCCATCTTCAAAGCTCATGTTCTTTCCCCTCGACAGCATTTCATTTTCTTTCTCAGCAACACTCAACGAAGAACTTTCCATCTGCATAAAACAGCAGGAGGAACCTGGAAACTTCCTTGGAAAAGCACAATGAAAGCTCTGGCACTCCGGAGAAAGTCTCCGAAGACGGGCCCACCATGAAGAGAGAAATTAAGACTCGGAATATAAAAATATAGGGTTCAGAAACTTCTGGCATTTCCTTAGTTTTTATAGAAATGCACTAAATGCCTCACATGAATTTTGCATTAAGATTTTTAAAAATGAAAATATATCAAATAGAGAGAGGAAAGTCAGCAGTACAGAATATAAAATAGACCAACTACTCAAATAAGAAACTCTATTCTGCTCAAGGGCACACAGCTTGGGATAAGACACACCAAATTCTGCTCGGTTTTACTTTTGCACAGGGTCTCAAAAACCTAAGCCTATTTCTGAGCAAGCCTAACCAAGTCAATAGCTGTCCTGACATTTCTCTGCCAGTTCAAAATGACTTATCAACGTTGCATCATACCAGCTTTTCCAGTTAGTCATTTGAAAAGGGGGTGAGTAGGAGCACCTGGATCCAGCGGACTTGGCGTTTGTGGAAGAGGGAGGGAGGGGGGGGTGAGATAAGGGGGGGTGAAGCGATAGCAGCAGGTAGCCGAGTGGTTAGAGCGTTGGGCCAGAAAGGTTGCTGTATCCAATCCCCAAGCTGACAAGGTAAAAATCTGTCATTCTGCCCCTGAACAAGGCAGTTAACCCACTGTTCCTAGGCAGTCAATGTAAATAAGAATTTCTTCTTAACTGACTTGCCTAGTTAAATAAAGGTAAAATAAAGATTTTAAAAAAATAGGGGGTGAAGGGACCAGGGGTGAAGGGACCGGGGGTGTCTACTCTACAAGCTTCAGAAGTGTCCTGAAAGGAAGGAAGGCAGAAAGCCTCCATTGCTCTAGCACTCTGCCCAGCTTGAGAAGTGATTCCATCCCTCTTCTTTTCTTGTTATGGTTGGGAGGAAGAACAACGGCTCGCTGGCTGCAAAGCCTTATCAGAGTTCTGCGCAGTGTGTGGTGTCTGGGGGTGTGAGGAAGAGTAGGTGTTAGGGCAAAGGGAAAGGGTGTGGGAGACCCATGGGGAATATGGACAGCCTGTTACAGTGTACAGACTTCAGCCAAACTCTCTACTTCCCCGGCTGAAATGAAACAAATAACCTACTCATATTTCAAAAGAGATTTTGTGAGAATATAAAATCTATAGGCTACATTTTTCACCCATGGAATTGAACAACATTCACACCTAAATTACTGCAAATTTTCCCATACACTGCAAGGCTTTTTCACAGTAAAACAATTAGCCAAAACGCAGATCTATTGGAAGAATAGATCTGATGCGATTGACATGCATTCACAAGAAAGCAACAGATACTGAACATGGTCAAACTTATTTTTTTAATTTTAAACACTGAAGTGATCGAAGGGCTGAATCTTACCTAGAATATGTAATGCGAGCGCAATGGAAACTAATGCAATCATAAAATATATAATATGGGCTTATTTTTTAATGAACAGTGATTGACACTAGTCAGAGGGCAATATATGACTACAGTGCCTTCAGAAAGTATTCACACTTTTTCCACATTTTGTAGTTACAAATTGGGATTAAAATGGATCTTAGTATTTTTTTTATCAACACAAAATACTAATGTCAAAGTAGATTTATTTTTATTTTTTTAAGCGTAATTAAAATAAAAACATCTTGATTAGATATAGTATTCAACCCCCCGGAGTCAATACATGTTAGAATCACATTTGACAGCGATTACAGCTGTGAGTCGTTTAGGGTAAGTCTAAGGATTGTACAATATTTGCCCATTATTCCTTTAACTCTTCAAGCTCTTAAATATTGGTTGTTGATCATTGCTAGACAGATTTTTCAATTCTTGTCCTAGATTTTCAAGCCGATTTAAGACAAAACTGTAACTAGGCCACTCAGGAACATTCATTTGTTGGAAAGCAGACAACCAGGTTTTCCTCTAGGATTTTGCCTGTGCTTAGCTCCATTCCAGCTCTTTTTATGAACATAAAATACCTCCCTAGTCCTTGCCGATGATGAGCATATACATAACGTGATGCAGCCACCACCATGCTTGAAAATATGAAGAGCGGTACTCAATGATGCGTTGGATTTGCCCAAACATAACGCTTTACATTCAGGACAAAAATGTCATTTCCTTGCCACATTTTTTGCAGTATTACTTTAGTGCCTTATTGCAAACAGGATGTATGTTTGAATATTTTTTATTCTGTACAGACTTCCTTTTCACTCCGTCATTTAGGTTAATATTGTGGAGTAACTACAATGTTGTTGATTCCATCCTCAGTTGTCCCATCGCAGCCATTAAACTCTGTCACCATTGGCCCCATGGTGAAATCCCTGAGCGGCTTCCTTCCTCTTCGGCAACTGAGTTGGGAGGACGCCTGCATCTTTGTAGTGACTTGGTGTATTGATACACCATCCAAAGCGTAATTAATAACTTCACCATGCTCAAAAGGATATTCAGTGCCTGCTTTTAAAAAATATGTTTCACCCATCTACCAATAATTGCCCTTCTTTGCAAGGCATTGGAAAACCTCCCTGGTTTTTGTGGTTGAATCTGTGTTTGAAATTCACTGCTCGACCTGAGACCTTACAGATAATTGGGGTACAGAGAAGAGGTAGTCATTCAAAAATCATGTTAAACACTATTTTAGGGCGGCAGGTAGCCTAGAGGTTAGAGCGTTGGGCCAGTAAACGAAAGGTCGCTGGTTCAAATACCCGATGTGTACTTGAGCAAGGCACTTAACCCTAATTTGCTCCAGGGGCTGACCCTGTAGATAGGCTGTCATTGTAAATAAGAATTTGTTCTTAACTGACTTGCTTTTTTAAAATAGAATTATTGCAGTGAGCCCATGCACCTTATGTGACTTAAGCACATTTTTACTCCAGAACGCATTGAGGCTTGCCATAAGAAAAGTGGTTGAATACAGACTCAAGACCTTTCAGCTTTTCATGATTAAAAAAAAATCTTTAAATAAAAAAACAAATCCACTTTGACATTGTGGGGTATCTTATGTAGATCAGTGTCACAACATCTGAATTTAATAATTTTTTAAATTCAGGCTGTAAAACAACACAATGTGGGAAAAGTCAAGGTGTGTGAATACGTTCTGAAGGCACTGTATATTATGATTTGCCCAAATCAATGCTGGGATAAGGGATCAACAAACAATTTAAGTGGCCATTAATATGCCATTTTCAATTTAAAAGAATAAATGGACATAACTAAAAACATTCACTTTCAACTTCTAATTGGGTGCAATCATGCTAAACTGCATACAGAATGATTGTATTTATATATATTTATATATATAGTCCATTCAGACAGTTAACCTATTGGAAACAGCTGTCTAATAATGGACACACAAAAAAATAAGTAAATCTATAGATCTAGTCCCACTTGTAGACTTAGATGTTTTTTGTTATACATATTTTTGTTAATACCAGAAAAGTAAAATGGTCAAATGTTTCATGCATTTTGTTAGTGGTTTGATAGTAATGATCCATCTTAGTGTTATGTCTATTCATTGGTTAAGGAATTTCTGGGCACATTCAAACAAACAGTCTCACCTCTCAATTAATATTTATGTTTTGCTACTTCAAAAAGTAGTTTAAAGAATCAGAGAAACAACTTGTCCTTCAAGTTCCCACAAATGTTATCGCACACCTAGAAACAGAAAATCAAGGGCTCCCAAATGACACCCGACACCGGCGATCAATCGCAGTACATTGAGGCCTCGGAGTATAGGCTCTAAAATAAACTTTAGCGGTTCCCCGCAAGAATTAAGTCAAGTTGGGCAAAATAAGGCGTCCCATTTCATATTTTGAGGATTTTAACGTTTCACTATTTCTGATAAAATGGTGAACGCATCATAAATGCGCGAGACAGTTTCGGCTTGAGTGAGCCCCTGCGATTGTCTTGCCACACAGTCAGTGGAACTTGGAAAGAAAAGACAAACGTGTATTTAAAAGAAAATACACTAAAAGACATGCTAAGAGTCTATTCAACTCTAAAACATAAAAGGATACCTTACTTATGGCTACTATAACTACCGACCTCTAGCGAGATACAATCACGTATCTCTTAGCTATAGCCACATTGCTTCCCAGTGTTTAAGAACTTTGCCACCTCCGTACAAAAAAAAAAAATGCTACTTACCACGAACTAGAGAGACCAAGCTACTATAAAACAGTAATTCCACAAGAAGAACGTCCATTGCTATTGCTAGTGACTTTAATTCCATAACCCCGACTCCATTCTTTGGGTTATTTGTGCAAAAGAAAGTTACAATCCGAGCGTGAGTTATGGTCGATACTTTTTATACTTTTGTTGGAGCGCAACTCCAGCCAGCCTGCCCTGATTGTAGAGGCACAGACGAGAACGGAAATTAGATGACGTCACTAGACATACGGTTACTTTATGCAGAGAAGGAAGGGGCGAAGCGAGAGGGATAACTGGGCCCCAAATCTATCTTTTCTAGCAGGTGGCGATTTTTATGCTCACCAAGCGACGAGTTTTAGTCTGGAGGTCAATGAATGTCGAATTTGGTCTACAAATAATGTAATGGCTTATTTGCTACGTGTGGCTTATTTGATCGAACATAAGTTTCGTAATGCGTAGGTTCTTACGAGTCTACTGATATAAGTAGGACACTTGACATCCCGGCAACTTTAAGAAAAAACATTTTATATCGCAGTTGTGCCAGTTGTTCACGTGCGTATCTGCCCTCTCATTGGCTAGAATGGTCCCACCTGATCTTGCCTCCCGACTGCCTTCGATTTTTGAAGACACTTATTTTCACAGTTACAGTGGACACTGGAATATCTGGTCAATGTAATGAATAATCTGTGCTTTATGCCAGGGGTGCCCGAGGCCTATTTTTTTCTTGATCGGCGGGTCGGGAGCCGGCCCGGAACATAATTATAAATAATGTGTACACTGCAAATTGACCGCAAGAAGCCCAAATAGATATAGTACAAAAACATAATAATTTAATTATTGATTACATTGGGATATGATCACATAATGCTTCTCTATGTATGCATTGCGATAATTGGGTACATATTTCCTACATTAAAACCACTTTGAGCTGATTTCCTGGTGATTTTACAGTATTTAATGTAAAACAACGGAAATGATTTAGAATAAATAAAATGACCTGACAGCTTCAATAAATATACTTATGTAACAAACTACATATATATAAAGTGTCCGTCAAATATTGACTTTATATAAAGTAGTTAATATTGAAATTATTTGGTGTTTTTAGGCTTAGAAACAAAGATAATGTGTTACATTTTAATGTGACAGTGAAAATAATTTTGATCTGTTAAATATATTTTGTAGGCTACAGTGGATGTCAAAACACCAAAGTGACATAGTGAATCCTTCTTGGTCCAGTGCCGGATGATTTATCTATAACATCCGCCCCTCATGAAATCTATAAGGCTATAGAAGGGTATACACTTCCTTACAGCAAATGGCCAGTTGGCTTTGCTGCATCCGCACAGAGGATATTTGGCATGAATAATCCTTTACTATTAGATAAGCCTATGTTATCTATATCTATATCTATATCTATATCTATCTGTATCAGTCTCCAAACGAGTGTTGCACTTGATTTGCTTAGCTGACACTGCACTTAGGCCATAATGTGTCTGAGGCCGCAGAATGTAAAAAAGGCATTTTGAACAATGACACACTCAATTGGTCACTACTAGGTTTCTTCTACCCATGTTATCTTTATTATATATAATGCAATAACAGAAAAGTACTTTTATGAGAAGTTATTTGCTCTTCACAAGACTCCAGGCACTGCAAACAGGATTAGGCCATAGACCTGGCAGAAAAAGCACTCCTCGGGTTGAATGCTAAGGTTCTCCAACTGGCCTGAACTCGAAAGGGGGAAAGTAGAAGCATATGTCCCTCTCAGTGCGTGTGAATGAGGCAGGAAACCATTCCAAGCCCAGAGAAATATGCCGTAATGAAACCTGCCTTTACAGTCACCTGCACCATATAGCCTGTGGCATTCCCTTTGATCCACTGGGCCCTATCCACAAATCAAAAAATCTGCCTTTCCATTGGTCTTTGTTGCTTATAAATATTGGGTTTTGCAGTAATATGCCCTCGCCTCAGTGTAACAAATACCCCTCACACAGTAATGAAGTCCATGTGGGACAGGCACTCTCAAAACAAAAGGCTTATACAGGCATCATGTCAGTGAGCTTATCACTAAACCCCTAGCTACCAGCTTCTCACCAGGTATTCATATTGCAGAAGCATGTACTAGAGGCTGATTTCCTGCTCTCTCTGATTTGAGTCACAACCAGAGCAAATAGTTTCTCTAACACTGAAGTAAACCAAATACATGAACATTGGCAGCAATATATTGGGGTATGACAGATACTGTAGTAACCAATTGTTAGTTATTTTTTCTATTAAAAGCAATATTATTTGGCAGTGATGTTGCATGAGGCAACAATGTTATTTTATTGCCAAATATTCCCTGAAATTATTGAGAAACTAGAGCCTGTGTGGACCAGGACTTTTATTGGAAAACTGTGTGGGAAACGTGGATGTAGTCCACAGTAACGGTTGTCTGAACAAGGACTTTTAGAAAGCATTGGAATGAAGAGAGAAGTAAGCAGAGAAGGAAAAGAGAAACATATCTGGAAAAAAAAGGTTGTTTTCTCCTAAATGTTACTCTAATGGAATGCATGTTAAGCCTTTTTTAGCTTTTATTTTCCCTCTAAATAAATGTTGCCCTGGAATGTGCATTGTAAAGGTGTCGGACCACCTTCCCGCTCTCATTAGTTTCTTCTCTGCCAATTAATTCCCAGTCCAGCCCTTCAAACTTTCCCAATAGACACATTACATGTGCATCATATTCCCAGAAAGCTATTACTGGGCTACAGCTGTGGGATGTTTATGTGTACCACCTTGATTACACGCAGACTGATTGATATGCCCTTCTAATAAACATTGAATCTCTCCCTGAAACACAGCCTTACAGGAGTTATGAGAGAATAGAAGACCACTAATGCATCTCACTGAAGTGCTGATTAATCCTTACTGACATTAGTGACTTTTTTGGGATGAAAGAAAAATCAATTTAATTCTAAATGTTTTTATTTACTGTAAACAACATCTATTAGCAAGATTTAAATTGGCACATATCAGGCCTCCAGACCCGTTTCCACCCTTGACAGAAGTTCCTCCGCATTGGAAAGTCTCTTTTGGTCGTCATATAACCGTTCCTTCTTCTTATTCGTGGAATGGAGTTCATAATGGCTAGACAATTCCCTTGGCTTTAACGTTAATGTGCTTCAGTGCTACAGTGATCATTTTGGCATTCAATCTTAATCCAAGGACAGGAATGGTAAACAAAGGAAACAAGCAAGTCATGAACAAAGGAAAAAGGCATGAAAAATGACAAACAAATGTACACAAAGCAATGGATACATACAACGGAAAAATGAACAGTAAATGAAATACAGGAGACGTAAACAAAACTACACGAATAAACCTTTTCAGACCCTTTTCCATAGAACTCCGAATGATATACACTATTTAAAAACAGACTATTTAACAGTCTATGGCCTTAATCCTATTGGTTGGAGGTGGAAGTTTCATCTGAAAAGAAATGTAAGACACAGAAATATAGGACTAACAAACCACTGTGGTGATACTTTGGGCCATGGCCTGATTACCATGAGGTGCATTTCCTGACCCATTGTAAGACCTTAAGGCCTGAATAAAACCACAGAAGGCCTGTGGCAATTTATACATAGTTGAAAAAAAGCTCTGTATGCTGGAGTACCTTTAAGACAAAAATGTAACACAATACAAGGGCAAAGGCTGGTGCAACATTGGCAATCTGTTAACTCACGCATGTTATTAACCCTGTTCCAATAAAGAAAATAGAAAAATATAATTAAATGAACCATGTTGAAATGTTAACATTCAACGGTCACTTTTAAACCCCTGAATCAGAATACATTCCATTGATGAGATAGTCCACCTGGGTGTAGTCTTTCCTCCTGTAGCTCTTATATGCCTGTGTGAGGAAGAGGACAACCGTAACTAGGAAGAAGAGGAGGCCAAACAACAGGACTGCCAATAAAGCGCTTGTGTCCACCAACTGGCGAGTCAGAATCTCCCCGGCAACAACATCTATAATGGCTCTGTTGGTGTTGGTATCGCCGTCCAGCCTTTTTGTGATGACCTCAGCAGTGGCAGTTGAAGAAACCACAGAGTTTCTGGAGGTAGCTCGAGAGCTGGGGGCCTCCGGAATTGTTGGTGGCGGCTTCTTCTCCTCATCCGTAGACGTGTCTGCGGTGGTGGTGGTGGTTGTTGCTGTTGAAGTGAGAGTTGACAGTAATGCTGTTGTTTTTATTGTGTTGGTGGTGTTGGTAGGTGATGGCATTGTTGTTGTGGTGGTAGTAGGTTGAGTTGTGGTGGTGGTGTTGGTAGTTGATGGTATTGTTGTTGTGGTGGTAGTTGGTTGAGTTGTGGTGGTGGTGTTGGTAGTAGATGGCATTGCTGTTGTGGTAGTAGAAGTCGTTTTTGTTGTTGTTGTTTCGGATTCCGTTGCTGTCGTTATCTGTGGGGTGGCTGTGGTTGTCACTGGGCTTTGGACCTTTGACTTGTGGGGTGTGTTAGGTACTGTAGTTGCGGTGTCATTCTTGGGAGCTGGCATGGGTGCTGCAGCTGAGACAACAGGAGAGTCTACAATAACTGGCAGCTGACCAGCATCAGTGTGCTGTGAGGTAAAGTCGGTCCCACTGAGGGCAGAGGTGTGTGTAGTTTGATGGACATTATTGCTGGCTGCCAATATATGAGCAGTAGGGTTCTTAGGTTGGCCTTCTGATGAAGTTCTGGAACTGTAATTTGAAGACTGTGTGGCGTGTCCAGCTTCTCTCTTAAAAACACTGATGTTTGTATCTGGGGGGGGGGAATATTTAAAATACTGTGGCAAATGTAAAGGCATAACATGACATGCATTACAATCACAAAATAGATTGTTCATTTACAACCCTTGGAAACCAAAAGATTCAGTAACTAGATTTATCAACTAATAATATGAATATTGATGATAATAAACACGCTCCACCCACAATGTTTATATATTGCAGCATACACACCTTGTTCCCTTATCAGTTCAGCAACGGAGATACTATTGCAGTCGGTGCCATTTGGACACCTTAAGAGAAAGCAGGTGGACTTTTCTATCCAAAAGAAAGCATGATTACATGCTGTATTGCGTGAGCCTGTGGAATAAACACAACAAAAATGTAATAAGGAAATCTTGTATGCCATCAAAATCATATATTCTCTACACTTTATTGTGAGCAGGATTATCCAAACATGTCTTCCAAAAAAGTTACCACAACCAGCCCTGGGAATTCCTTTAAAAATGTTCACCACAGGGACTATGTTTGTGTTCTCTATTTTTCAGTACTACTCTTATTTCATTTCACCCTGACAGTCGAAGCAACCACCGTCCGTGTTTTTCAGGAGATCTGGGATCCATTACAGAAACAGATGGGAGAAAAACAGGCCTCTTTACGCCTCCTTTGATCCCTTCCAAACTCTTGTGTGTGTGACTGAGGAGATAGCTCCAGCACACCTCAGCCTCAACATCCAGCCGTGCACGCCTGATGGCTCTCTTCCCACTGCAGATGAGGATAACAGGCAGGGAAAAGCAGCAGAAGCAGCCCTGGGCCTGCACCGAGTAGAGGGGCCGGCCCCACTGGGGAGTCAATGTGAGAGGAAGCAGAGAGAGTTGTGCGACCTCAAGTCTGTCTCCTCTCCTGCCTTATTTTAAAGCTGCTGCTAGGCACTGAGGCATCAAAACGCCTTTGCGGTTAAAAACTTCAGGTGTCGTGATGATCAAGCAAGTAGAGAGAAAAAAAAAAAAAAAGTCTGGTCTAGAGAGCCATTCCTGGTCAGTGATAGCAAACCAACTAGAAGGTCAGATGCTTTGTTTGTTTTTTAAATGATTCCCAAGCTGTTCCAAATGGGATGGGAAAAGAGTGTGGAGGATTGGGAGTTGGGAAAAGCAGGGTGAGGGGGTAAAAAAAATCAAAGCCCCTCACTCCCTCTCCTCTTAAGTTACTAGGGGGGCATGACATGTCCCAAACATACAGGTCTCTAAGATGGAATGCTAAATGATTATGTATTTATATCTCTCTGTCATACCACACATTACATGCTTCCAGATGGTAATACCGACCTTGTTTTCATGCCCTACTACTTTCAACCCACATTGCCTCTAGGAAACCCTGTCGCTTGTTTAGGGTGGATCATGTGGTGGAACTGGAAGAAGGCTGGGCCATTTACAACTAACTCCTCCCATGGAGACAACAAATGCATTTGGGTTATATGTAGCTATGCATTTGCTGCATAAATCTGACCAGACTCAGGTGGTGCAACATGTGCGGCAAGAAGTATTGTAAGATCTCATTTTAAAAATACCATGTCATGACAAAGGCTGCGTTTAGACAGGGAGCCCAATTCTGCTATTTTTTCCCACTAATTGGTCTTTTGAAAAAACCCATAAGAAAAAGATTAGATTTGAAAAGATGCGATGTGATTGGGCAAAATACACATTTGTGGAAAAAATAAGAGAATTTGGCTGCCTGTGCGAATGCAGCCTTAAGACTCAAGAGGCAAGGCTCTCCAAAGCAGCACCAGGCTCATACACAACACAGCAAGGCCTAAGAATCCCTTTCATCTTAAATCTGAAACACATGGTTGCTTTGAAATGATATGTCCTTCAGTAGAGAGATGTGATTTGGGAGGGGAAAAAAATTACTTTATGGCTACTCCCACATCAGCAGTGTTGCTGCTTTATCCAAGAGGTAAGCTTTGAAAAGTATGTAGGTAGCTTATCTTTTTCTATAAGAGCTTCTTCAGGTTGAGTGACTAACATTTCTATGCTAAGTAAGACAACAATGTATCAAATATTGGTGAGCTTTAGTGAACTGGTGTACAGTCCACAACCAGAACATATTCGATACGTTTTCAGCCAAATAATAAAGTTGGAGCAAAAATATAGTGTTTATGTGTGTTTTCACTTTTCACGTGTGGCAACACACCTGATTTGTTGATTCTCTGATTCAAACTTACATGCTTCAGAGCAAGGGGTTTGCTTTGTCATTGTCTGGCTGGCCACAATTCTGAACTGGCTGGCCACATGGGATGACAGACAAGGCAGCACCAGAAGCCCAAGGACGGGGGACAGGACGAGTAGAGGATGCAGGGTCATAGTGAAATGGTGGCACACACACTGGGCAGGGAGAGAAGGTAGTGGACACGAGTCACAATGAAGGCAGGGGACACACCACCATCACAGCTCTAACATCTACAGGAGGACACAGAAATGAAAAAAAAAAAAGTCTTATTGAAGATATTTGCAGCCGTCATCAGACCATAGAATATCATATACTTTACAGACATGTGCTGGCATTTTATATTCCATAGAGCCATAGTTGATGGACCACTTCCATCTACATTTTATTCAAGACACACATTACCATTTCAAATCATTAATGGTCAAGTTTCACATTTGCAGAGCAAAAGACAAAAACATGTTCGATTCTGGCTCCAGGTAGCCAATGTCTGTGCCGTGAGCAGTTAAGAGACCAAGTTTGACTCGTGAGCAGCATCTAGCGGATTACTCTAAAACTACAAAACGATCAAACTTGTTTAATTCTATCGCCTGTTACAAATTGAGGATATAGTTCAAGTTTAATGTAACATCTGAGGATATGTAATGATTTTTAGATCTAGCCTTAGTTAGTTAATTATTACACCCCACCCCACCCTAAATGTTAGTCTAAAAGAAATGTGAGATAATGTCTAGATGCTTTTTATAGTGGAGATAAAGTTTATAAAGTGCCTGGCTGGCCTTATGAGACAGTGGATTGATTGCGCCGTCAGATGGAACATAGTAAACATGCATTTTAACGTCATATATTTAGCCGGTGGTAATTTGTGGAATAGACACCGTCAATAATGCGGTTTTAAGCAATCTGTATTCGGGATTAAACTCACCCGTCGTATAAAGTTCAGGCCCTCACAGCAGTTTCAGCCTTCCAGAATAGTGTTCATTCCTCGGGGACACTCACTGTTTATAGAGAGACTATTATGTATCATTTTATACAGTAAGAAGCCAACCCACATATCAGCCCATTGTCCAAAAATCCCAGAAAAGGAACATGCATACATTCTACAAGAAACAAAATCCCCTCACCATTGCTGTCCTCACGATATAATGGTTACACTTTTTAAGACCTATTGTCGGCTCAGCCCTAAATGTAAACACCACTTAGCTCTACACATTGCCATAGTTCACTGCATGCGTGGTGATCATGTGATCAACAATGGATTTCACTCTACTCTCCACCCAACATTGCACAAATGGCCAGTTAAAAAAAAAGAAAATACAATACAACTTCTTATTTACAATGATGGCCGACACCGGCCAAACTGACGACGCTGGGCCAATTGTGCACCGCCCTATGGGACTCCCAATCACGGTCGGTTGTGATACAGTCTGGATTCGAACCAGTTTGTCTGTAGTGACGCCTCTAGCACTGAGATGCAGTGCCTTAGACCACTGCGCCACTTGGGAGCCCTGGCAATATGAGTAGCTAACTAGTTACCTGTGTATGGAAAACACCAGGGACTTCTGGCTTTGTGTATTTATTACCATTGAGCATTATGGTTTAACCTTCACCTGACATCCCACCGTCAGACCTTACTCGCTAGCTACAAACATACCTCTTACCACCGTGGGCCACAGTCAGTTGCCTAGCTGCTAATTTAGCTAGAAGCCAACAATTTTGGAGTTAGTTATTAGTTAGTTAGCTACCTAACAACGTTGTGCTTGCTACAATTACTGAAATGAAGAGACCGATCCACTGTGTCAGTCACCTGAATAGCTAGCTACCAGGCCAGCTTTTATAGACCGTCAACAGTTTGCAAATCAGGATCGTTTTTTACTTCGCTAGCTACCATAAAATCCTAGTCTAATCTATGGTTGCTGGTCTAATCATACCCCCAGTATTTGGTAGTTAGTTAACGTAGTACCTAACAGCCATCGACCTAGCTACGGAACGTTAGCTGAACACCAAGACCAACTCACTCACCCAAGCAGGAGGAGGCTAAATGCACACCTTTTAGTCAACTTCTGTTCTTGTAGCTAGCTCGCTAACACCGTATTAGTTGACAGTCTATGGTCAAAAAAGCTATGTTATGTCACTCAATGAAACAACATCAGAAACACATCCTCCTTCCCAACACATACTATTTAACTAGCCATTAACGTCATAGATGAGATCAATGACTGACATTTCACCGGATGTATAAATGTGAAGCATCCGCTTGGCGTTTCCACTCACTACCAAATATGGTGGTGAGAAGAAGACCAGTGGCCGGCAATGGGAGAAGATGGAACGAGATGGTTTTTGGCCGACATTCTGCAAATGCTCTCATCGAGTAAATATTTGATCTCAATACAGTTTTCTGTTCCCAAAACTAACATCTATTACGAACAGAGTGGACTAAGTTTTGTAGACTATACCGTTTGCCAAAGTTTCCTAAAATGGTGTTGTTTACAAGGAGTTCAAGGGCGAATTGAGTTATTGCACACGCGCACTTCACAGAGTAGGCGTTCCCTAACGGAAATATGCAAATACATATTCTACAACGGGTTGGTCAAAACAAGCATTGCGATTGGTTGATCTAAGTAAATTAAGTAAATCTATTACTTACAAATTATCAACTTGTTTTCTGTTCCATCAGAGACATCCCTGGGTATCCACTGTCCCATCAGCCCAGCCAGCCAATTCATTAACATTAATCAGCATATTTGTTATGGATATATACAAAGAATGTCCATAGAAAAACAAGTCAAATTACATGCAGCTAGTTTGCTTTCTTGCCAGCTTCAGTTTGAAGTGATTGCGTTAGCTGTGTAGTTGGCTAGCTCCTCAGTGTCCTGATGAGAGAGCACATTTTCTATGCCAGGCGAAATCACGCATTATTAGCTCATGTTTATGGATGTATCCAAAACAGCAGGATCGGATCCTTTTTTTCAATCTTCGCCTAAAATGACTAACCCAAATCTAACTGCCTGTAGCTCAGGACCTGAAGCAAGGATATGCATATTCTTGATATCATTTGAAAGGAAACACTTTGAAGTTTGTGGAAATAGGAAATTAATGTAGGAGAATATAACACATTAGATCTGGTAAAAGATAATACAAACAAAACAACATTTTTTGTTTCAAATGCAAGAGAAAGGCCAGACAGTGATGTAGGATTCTAGATCTAGTTTATATGTTGTCCACCAGATGGCAGCAGTGTGTGCAAAGTTTCAGATTGATCCGGTGAATAATTACATCACTACACAATATTTTGTATCAAGTCTGCCAGGAGTTTTCCCAAATTTGCCAAATTGGTTTTTAAGTACATAACTATAGAGAACATACAAAAATGATAGTAATACAAAATTTAAGTTTTCACACTCCCAGGAATGTCATACATGATGGATCATTAGCTTCCCTACAGAAAATACACTAACCTTCACACAGATGTCAAACTGTAGAACCCAGTTCCTACATATTAATATAAAATTGATTTTTCAAACAAAACTACACTACGTTTTATCTCTGGGATCTCAGGATAACAAATCAGAGAAAGATGACTGAATCCAAGCACATTATTTACCTTCAGAGGTGAATGTACCAAACCAGTTGCCATGATAAAAGTGTTTTGCTGTTGTGCACTATCCTCAAACAATAGCATTGTATTTTTTAGCTGTAATAGCTACTTTAAATTGGACACTGCAGTTACATTAACACGACTTTAAGCTTTCTGCCCATATAAGTTGTCTATGTCCCGGAAAGTTGGCTGTTGTTTACAACACCATTCTAGTCACATATCGCATATTGAGCAGCAACGGTCCCGTATAAGGGACACGATCCCGTAGTGGTTAAACAAACGCAGGTACTTCGAACACACCGACTGCGTCATTGCGCAAAATAGTATGCAGCATCATCTAGATATGTGTGCAACAAAAGTTCAACATTCACCTTCTGCTACCATTTCTGTCAACACGTTACGCATACACATACAGTTTGACGCATACGTTTGATAAATCCAACACTACACAGAAAGAAAATCCATGCACCACACACAACGCAATGCTGAAAGGCAAACGCAGCGTTCCATTGGAAATGAATGTACTTTTGGTGTACCAAAATGCAATGACGCAGTCGGTGTGTTCGAAGCGTTATTCTAGCTGCACTGTTTGACCTGACTGTGTTAGCTGTAGTTGGCTAGCTAGCAAGGGATAAGATAGTTGCCAGCCAGCATGGCAATGGAACATTTAGAACGAAAGACTGGGTCGCGTTTATAGATTTAGAACAAAAAGCTAGCAAACGTAGACGTGTCAGGACTAGGCCTATATTTTCATTGAGGGATTAAATAGTTAAGTGATAACGCCAGAGAGGCCAGTTTTTGGAGGATATTGGCACGGGTGGTGTTAGGGCCGGGACAAAGTCGAGGGCCAGCAAACCGGCTTCGAGGGCATTATCCCTTTTATACGGATTAACAACATATTCAAATAATGATTTACATAATATCATTAAAAAACGTTATTTTGATGAATTTATTCATACTATTTCATCCTTCCACGAGATACAGAGCATTTGGAAAGTATTCAGACTCCTTTACTTTTTTCACATTTTGTTACTTTACAGCCTTATTCTAAAATGGATTCAATTGTTTTTTCCCTCATCATTCTAACTCAATACCCCATAATCACTTGTTTTAGAAATTTTTGCTGATTTATAAAAAATAAAGAAAATGAAATAATACATTTACATAAGTATTCAGACCCTTACTCAGTACTTTGTTGAAGCACCTTTGGCAGCGATTACGGCCTCTAGTCTTCTTGGGTATGACGCTTGGCACACCTGTATTTGGGGAGTTCCTCCCATTCTTCTCTACAGATGATCTCAAGCTCTGTCAGGTTGGATGGGGAGTGTCACTGCACAGCTATTTTCAGGTCTCTCTAGAGATGTTCGATCAGGTTCAAGTCCGGGCTCTGTCTGGGTCACTCAAGGACATTCAGAGACTTGACCTGAAGCCACTCCTGCGTTGTCTTGGCTGTGTGCTTAGGGTAGTTGTCCTGGTGGAAGATGAACCTTCGCCCTGTTCTGAGGTCCTGAGCGCTCTGGAGCAGGTTTTCATCAAGGATCTCTTTGTACTTTGCTCCGTTCATCTTTCCCTCGATCCTGACTAGTCTCCCAGTCCCTGCTGCTGAAAAACATCCCCACAGCATGATGCTGCCACCACCACCATGCTTCACCGTAGGGATGGTGCCAGGCTTCCTCCAGACGTGACGCTTGGCATTTAGGCTAAAGAGTTCAATCTTGGTTTCATCAGACCAGAGAAGCTTGTTTCTCATTGTCTGAGAGTCCTTTAGGTGCCTTTTGGCTAAATCTATTGCTCAGTTTGGCCAGGCAGCCAGCTCTAGGAAGAGTCTTGTTGGTTCAAAACTTTTTCCATTTAAGAATGATGGAGGCCACTGTGTTCTTGGGGACTTTCAATGCTGCAGACATTTTTTGGTACCCTTCCCCAGATCTGTGCCTCGACACAGTCTTGTCTCGGAGCTCTACGTACAATTCCTTTGACCTCATGGCTTGGTTTTCGCTCTGACATCCACTGTCAACTGTGGGACCTTATATAGACACGTGTATGCATTTTCAAATCATGTCCAATCAATTGAATTTACCACAGGTGGACTCCAATCAAGTTGTAGAAACATCTCAAGGATGATCAATTGAAACAGGATGCAACTGAGTTCAATATCGAGACTCATAGCAAAGAGTCTGAATACTTATGTAAATAAGGTATTTCTGTTTTTTATATTTAATACATTTGCACATTTTCTAAAAACCTGTTATCACTTTGTCATTATGGGCTATTATGTATAGATACATTTTTTATTTTTTATTTTATCCATTTTAGAATAAGGCTGTAATGTAACAAAATGTGGAAAAAGGCAAGGGGTCTGATTACTTTCCGAATGCGCTGTACTGTCCCGATACAAATCTAGGGTTGCTGGTCGTTCGTTCTATCGGTTCGGTTGCCAGAGACTCAAACCAGTTGTTAAGTCTTTTTGTTCTAAATCTATGGACGCAACCCAGTCGTTCGTTCTAAATGTTCTGTTGACATGATGGCTGGCAATGTTCTTATCCCTTGATTGCTAGCTAGTGATTTCTTTGGGGATACATCCAAAACAATTAGCTAATGATGTAAGATTTCGCCTGGCATAGGAAATGTGTTCTCTCACCAAGCCACTGTTTAGAAGAGATAGCTAGCCAACTAGACAGCTAACACAATCACTTCAAACTGAAGCTGGAATTACAGCAAACTAGCTGCTTGTCATGTTTTTCTACTGACAAGCTAAGACAAAATGAGATTTCATTATATTACTATGTCTTTACACATCAATTCACTACTGGCCAAATGCAGTCACCATCCACTTCAATGAGCATTACCTGTTTTTGGGCCTGTTTACACATTTTAAGGTAAAGCACTTTGGATGAAATGTTAAAATATAATACAGGCTGTATTATTAATTGTGTTTGTGTTGGTACTGTTTGTATAAAGGTAACCCATATTATTAAATATAAAATGGTGGCAGGTAGCCTAGTGGTTAGAGCGTTGGGCCAGTAACTGAAAGATTGCTGGTTTAAATGCCTGAGCCGACAAAGTGAAAAAAAAACAAAAAACAGTATGGCTGACCCTGTAGAACAATTGTTATTGTAAATAACAAAAATTTTCTTAACTGACTTGCCTAGTTAAATAAATGGGATAATGACCTTGATAGATCATAAATAAAAGAATATCCATAACGTCCATAACAGAGGATTGAGTTCTCAATTTGAACGGTTTATTAAACAGAACTCACATAGGCTACTGTTTGGCTATAGCCTACAAAAATTTATCCGCATTCAAACAATAGGTATCCAACTCGCTGTTTGGATGTGAGAGGCAGAACAATGCAAGCGTGGCAATATAACAGATATATAGTGCCCAGCCCCCTACTACTCTCCTAGCCTACTTCTCAAAACCCAATGGAGGAGAAGTTCAGCAGGGAGGAACCTCTGGCTTTCTCATCCTATGGCTTTTGAGAAGGAGAGAGGATGCGAGGAGTATGCAATTGAGATTCTCCCCCAGTCTGCGGGGCCTGGTTGTGGGTGTGTGGGGAATGTCATTGCCAGAGGGAGGGGTTGTGGGGGTCTCTGGGGTTTGGGGAGGAGAAGCTGCCCCTCTGTATGGGGCTAACCTGTCCCGATGCAGTGCCACCACCTCTCCGAACCTTTCCAAGACCCTGCAGGGACCCACACAGTGACTGTCCATCTTGGGACAGCATCCTTTCTTTCTCAGGGGGCTGTAGACCCAGACCAGCTCACCAGCCTCAAAGTGCCTCCCCTGGGTTGAAATTACTATCATTAAACCTGGTAGCATCTCAGTGCTAGAGGCGTCACTACAGACAACCTGGTTTGAATCCAGACTGTATCACAACCGGCCGTGATCCCATAGGGCGGCGCACAATTGGCCCAGCGTCGTCCAAGCCGGCCGTCATTGTAAATAAGACTTTGTTCTTAACTGACTTGACAAGTTAAATAAAGGTTAAATAAAATAAAAAAAACACAAGAACCAACACAACTAGCATGAGGCATCATGGCTAGCTAACGTTATTTGACCAATGTGTCATCAATTGTCATCCAAGGATATCCCAGAGTATGCAGCAACATCATTAGGAGACATCATTTGTAACAGTGGGTCATTGCAAAGCAACTGGTTTTAACCTCTAAGTTATGGTAGATGTCTGTCAAAAACTTTGAAACATTGTATGCAACTACGTATGTTCTTTCCCCCATGATCCGGTTAGGTCAGAATACCATAAAATATGACCTTACCAGTGAATATTGGAATTCTGTGTTTAGTGAATGTACTTATATGAATCTTCAGAACATAGACAAGACTCAAAAGGGTGTATATTAAACAAACATTTATTGAAGAAAAAGGCCCATTAATTTGGTGAAAAATATAGAACATTTAGAAACCATGAACCTATAAGAGCCATGAAAACAAAAAGCCTTTGATCACAACCTGGAAGAGCACATTTTACAATTCACAATTAGGAGGTTCAAAAGGTCAGAAATTAAAAAGGTTTAGGATAAAAGTGTAGGTCTTCTTTCTAGAATCTGTTCTCAGTTATTAGGGAGGTGTTGCCGATCAGGCAATGGTTGCTATGGTCAGGAGTGTCACATCCAAATGGAAACAGGTAATTACATGACTACTTTGTAGGGGGGAAAGGTAGAAACAGATTCATCCCCTCTGCCAAAGAGTTTGCTGCTGCATTTTATAAAGATAATCTCTGAAATATAAAATAAACTATACTACCATATACAACACTAGAAAAGATGGATCTATTGGTGAAAAACATGAGCCACACAAAGAGGAATGTGTCGGTTATGATTGCACTGTGTGAATGGTCCTGTGGGTGTGTGTGTGTGAGAGATAGAGACAGATAACGAGAGAGAGAGAGAGAGCGAGAGAGGAGGAGAGAGAGTGAGTGGGGGGGTAAATCAGTAATCAAGTAATAAGGCCGTCATTGTAAATAAGAATTTGTTCTTAACTGACTTGCCTAGTTAAATAAAGGTTAAATAAATAGAATACAAAGTGTTCAGCTCAGGTGACCTATCCTTCACCTGCAAGAACATTCAGTTCTCACTCACTGTTGTCGCCCCTGCCATTGAGGGTACTTGTAACCGTACAACGGTCATTAGCATTAGGTAGATACATGCCGCGCCCACTAGCATTACGTCACTACAAACGCTACAACGATTACAACAGTCTACATTTACACTAGCACTTTGCATGTATAATTGAATTAAATTTTTGACATTTAGCAGACGCTCTTATACAAATTAGCAGACGCTCTTAGACATTTAGCAGACGCGACTTACAAATTGGTGCATTCAAGGATAGCCAGTGGGACAACCACATCACGATCACAATAAGTACGTTTCTTTAAACAAGCAGCTGTGAGTGGGATGAGCCCTAACTGTGCTTCCGTAGAGGTAGGGGGGCTAGCAGGCCAGAGAAGGATGAACGTAGTGACCTCGTTTGGGTGTAGGGTCTGATCAGAGCCTGGAGGTAAGGAGGTGCCGTTCCCCTCACAGCTCCGTAGGCAAGCACCATGGTTTTGTAGTAGATGCAAGCTTCAACTGGAAGCCAGTGGGGTGTGCGGATGAGCGGGGGGACATGAGTGAACTTGAGAAGGTTGAACACCAGACGGGCTGCAGCGTTCTGGATAAGTTGTAGGGGTTTACTGGGGCAGGGAGGGAGCCCAGCCAGCAGCGAGTTGCAGTAATCCAGACGGGAGATAACAAGTGCCTGGATTAGGACCTGTGCAACTTTCTGTGTAAGGTAGGGTCGTACTCTGCGAATGTTGTAGAGTATGAACCTGCAGGATCAGGTCACCGCTTTGATGTTAGCAGAGAACGACAGGGTGTTGTCCAGGGTCACACCAAGGTTTTTGCACTCTGGGAGGAGGACACAATGGAGTGATGGCAAGATCATGGAGCAGGCAGTCCTTCCCCGGGAGGAAGAGCAGCGCCGTCTTGCAGAGGTTCAGCTTGAGGTGGTGATCTGACATCCAAACTGATGTCTGCCAGGCATGCAGAGATGCGATTCGCCACCTGGTTATCAGAAGGGAGAAAATTAATTGAGTGTCATCTGCGTAGCCATGATAGGATAGACCATGTGAGGATATTTCCAGAGACAAGTGACTTCGTGTATAGAGAGAATAGGAGAGGACCTAGAACTGAGCCCTGTGGGACACCAGTGGTGAGAGCACGTGGTGCGGAGACAGATTCTCGCCACGCCACCTGATAAGAGTGACCTGTCAGGTAGGACGCAATCCAAGAGCGTGCAGCGCTGGAGATGCCCAACTCGTAGAGGGTGGAGAGGAGGATCTGATAGTTCACAGTAACAAAGGCAGCAGATAGGTCTAGAAGGATAAAAGCAGAGGAGAGAGAGTTAGATTTGGCAGTGTGGAGAGCCTTCGTGACACAGAAAAGAGCAGTCTCAGTTGCATGACCAGTCTTGAAAACTGACTGGTTAGGATGAAGAAGGTCATTCTGAGAGAGATAGCAGGACAGTTGGTTAGAGATGGCACGCTCAAGAGTTTGAGAGAAAATAAGGGATACTGGTCTGTTCCACGCTGACCAGATGCTCTCGAGGTATGCGAGAACACATGATCATACGAGGAAAGAACAGTAGGAGTAGTAGGGTTTTCAGTGGTAATCCATGTTTCCGTCAGCGCCAAGAAGTCAAGGAACTGGAGGGCAGGATAGGCTGAGATGAACTCTGCCTTGTTGGCCGCAGAAAGGCAGTTCCAAAGGTTGAGACCTTTGATAACACTAAGGTAATTGCCTAGGACAGGTGTAGCCACTCCTCTTCCTATTAAGTTGTAATCTGCAGAGAACAAAAGAAGTGGATGAACCTGCACCCACTTTGAATGGGTGGCAATCACTTCTATCACTTCTTAAGCAAATGAGCAGTTCACACAGACTTGAACTACTGTATATATTTGAAAAGTTGATTAAAAAAATATATAAACTCTACTGCTGGATAACTCTGAGCTGAACTCTGAGCTGGATGTAACTCTGAGCTGGATGCTCTCCCCAAGACTTCCAGGTCACTAAATCTTACGTCCTGCTCGCTATTTCGCATCCCACTCAACATCCACCAGGTTCTCTTTACAATAAAGTACCTATCTATCTATCTATCTATCTATCTATCTATCTATCTATCTATCTATCTATCTATCTATCTATCTATCTATCTATCTATCTATCTATCTATCTATCTATCTATCTATCTATCTATCTATCTATCTATCTATCTATCTATCTATCTATCTATCTATCTATCTATCTATCTATCTATCTATCTATCTTTAGTGTTCATCCAAAATTGTGTACATTTTCCTTACAAGACAGAATGTTTAATAAAACTACATTTAAATTGTCTGTGCAGTTTGTCCTTCAGCTGATCTAAATTTGAGACATAATACCCACACCAGTATTGTTTACATGACTGGTAAAGTTTTAGTTTTCGTGCATTTGCCTTGCTCTGCCTGGAGAGCTTCCAAACCAGAAAACAACGTGAAATTACTTCACACAGCCTAATCCGTGTACAACAAAATACTCACACATTTATTTTAGTACCATTTTCAGTCACAATTTAGCTAAAATAAAATATTTAGTTCACTCGATGGCTCTGATTGATTGATGATTGATTACACATTATTGGGTTCTGTGCAGAAAGCGTCAACCCCCACCAGGTGGTGCCAAAGCCTCAGGAATTTGCAATGTCCAGCAGACTGAAATGTTACTCCTCTGGCTCTGTTTCATTTGGAAAAGTGCAAATGAGATGTATTGGTGAATTCTTTACACAAATACTAAAGCTAGGCCCCACTACGTTTGAGAACTTTATGTTTTTTAACCTTCTGTTTTATTTTATAACAGTGTGATATTGCACAGGTGTAGTCTATTATCATATTCGACATGAGAAAGTGTAACCAATGTTTCATAAATAATGTTTTTGGCATACTGGAACATGTCTAAGTGTGATAAAAGAAAAAAGATAACTACAGTTTTCTAAAAATACTTAAAACACCAGGAAGTATCAAGGTGCTGCATTGGTTTAAGGATGTTTAGGTCAGACCACTGTGCCTATTGTCTAACTGTAGCAACTATAATTGTCTAATTGCATCACTATTCAGTGCCATTTTATAATCAATATTACTGGTAGAAAACATTGAATTTAAATTCATAGCTGTTTAATCTTCAATATACTGTGTCAATTTACAGGAGTGTTAACATTACGCCCCTGCTTATCTCATCTCAGGTTTTACGTAGACCGCTGATAAAGTTAGCTAAATTGTTAAAGTTAGCTAATGTAGAAAGGTCATCTTCAAATAATGATTAACTCAATGAAGATTATAACCTACAGTGCCTTCAGAAAGTATTCACACCCCTTTACGTTTTTTTTCCACATTTTGTTGTGTTACAGCCTGAATTTAAAATGGATTTAATTCAGATTTTTTTCACTAGCCTACACACATTGCCCCATAATGTCAAAGTGGAATTATGTTTTTAGAAATGTTTACAAATTAATAAAACATGAAAAGCTGAAATGTCTTGAGTCAATAAGTATTCAAGCTCTTTGTTATGGCAAGCCTAAATAAGTTCAGGAGTAAACGTTTGCTTAACAAGTCACAGAATAAGTTGCATGGACTCACTATTGGATGGTGTATCAATACACCCAGTCTCTACAAAGATACAGGCATCTTCCTAACTCAGTTGCCGGAGAGGAAGGAAACCACTCAGGGATTTCACCATGAGGCCAATGGTGACTTTAAAACAGTTACAGAGTCTGTGATAGGAGAAAACAGACGATGGATCAACAACATTGTAGTTATTACACAATACTAACCTAATTGATATAGTGGAAAGAAAGAAGACTTTACAGAATAAAAATATTCCAAAACTGTTTGCAACGAGGCACTAAAGTAATACTGCAAAAAAAAAAGAAAGTGTTATGTTTGGGGCAAATCCAATAAAACACATTACTGAGTACCACTCTCCATATTTTCAAGCATAGTGGTGGCTGCACCATGTTATGGGTATGCTTGTAATCGTTAAGGACTGAAAAGTTTTTCGGGATAAAAAATAAATGGAATGGAGCTAAGCACAGGCAAAATCCTAGAGAAAAACCTGGTTTAGTCACAAGGAGAGGAATTCACCTTTCAGCAGGACAATAACCTAAAACACAAGGCCAAATATACACTGGAGTTGCTTACCAAGAAGACAGTGAGAGTTCCTGATTGGCCAAGTGTTTTAGGTTTTGACCTAAATCTAGTTGAACATTTATGGCAAGACCTGAAAATAGTTGTCTAGCAATGATCAAAATTGAAGAATTTTGAAAAGAATAGTGGGCAAATGTTGCACAATCCAGGTGTGGAAAGCTTAGTGTCACGGCCCCCTCTTCGTGAGCCTGTTTTCCTGTCTGTCTGTGTCTGTTTTGTGTGTGTTCCTAAACGTGCCCTGTTCCGGTTGCTGGGCAACGAGTGTAAGGCAGGAACTGCTCTCACCTGTTCCTCGTCAGTAATCATCATACCTGGTCCTGATCATCATTACAACCCTACTTAAGCCGAGACCTGACATCCAGTCCCTGCTGGATCGTTAGTCCGTATGTTGTGCTTGTGCATCAGTTGTTATTTTTCTATCTTCAGTTTGCCTTGTTCATCTCAGTCTGCCTGCTCATCTGATTTCTTGTTCTCTCTGCCTCAGTATGTTCACCTGGAATTCCTGTCTCTCCTGCCTGGCTACCGGACCCGTCTACCGTCTGTGGAACACAATACTACACCTTCAGCCTCCCATCATCTGTACTCCCCTGTCTGCACGTCTGCCGCACCATCATTATTATACTGTTATCAATAAATACTCACCTTTTTCACCTCCTACCTTGTCCGATCTGCGTTTGGGTTCAGAACCAGGTTTCCTGACACTCAGAGACTTACCCAGAAAGACTCACAGCTGTAATCGCTGAGAAAGTTGTTTCTACAAAGTATTGACTCAGGGGTGTGAATACTTACATACAGTGGGGAGAACAAGTATTTGATACACTGCCGATTTTGCAGGTTTTCCCACTTACAAAGCATGTAGAAGTCTGTAATTTTAATCATAGGTACTCTTCAACTGTGAGTGACGGAATCTAAAACAAAAATCCAGAAAATCACATTGTATGATTTTTAAGTAATTAATTTGCATTTTATTGCATGACATAAGTATTTGATACATCAGAAAAGCAGAACTTATTATTTGGTACAGAAACCTTTGTTTGCAATTACAGAGATCATACATTTCCTGTAGTTCTTGACCAGGTTTGCACACACTGCAGCAGGGATTTTGGCCCACTCCTCCATACATATCCTTCAGGTTTCGGGGCTTTCGCTTGGCAATACGGACTTTCAGCTCCCTCCAAAGATGTTCTATTGGGTTCAGGTCTGGAGACTGGCTAGGCCACTCCAGGACCTTGAGATGCTTCTTATGGAGCCACTCCTTAGTTGCCCTGGCTGTGTGTTTCGGGTCGTTGTCATGCTGGAAGACCCAGCCACGACCCATTTTCAATGCTCTTACTGAGGGAAGGAGGTTGTTGGCCAAGATCTCGCGATACATGGCCCCATCCATCCTCCCCTCAATACGGTGCAGTCGTCCTGTCCCCTTTGCAGAAAAGCATCCCCAAAAAATGATGTTTCCACCTCCATGCTTCACGGTTGGGATGGTGTTCTTGGGGTTGTACTCATCCTTCTTCTTCCTCCAAACACGGCGAGTGGAGTTTAGACCAAAAAGCTATATTTTTGTCTCATCAGACCACATGACCTTCTCCCATCCACTCCCTGGACATGCGCTGGCTTGAGCAGGGGGACCTTGCGTGCGCTGCAGGATTTTAATCCATGACGGCGTAGTGTGTTACTAATGGTTTTCTTTGAGACTGTGGTCCCAGCTCTCTTCAGGTCATTGACCAGGTCCTGCTGTGTAGTTCTGGGCTGATCCCTCACCTTCCTCATGATCATTGGTGCCCCACGAGGTGAGATCTTGCATGGTGCCCCAGACCGAGGGAGATTGACCGTCATCTTGAACTTCTTCCATTTTCTAATAATTGCGCCAACAGTTGTTGCCTTCTCACCAAGCTACTTGCCTATTGTCCTGCAGCCCATCCCAGCCTTGTGCAGGTCTACAATTCTATCCCTGATGTCCTTAAACAGCTCTCTGGCCTTGGCCATTGTGGAGAGGTTGGAGTATGTTTGATTGAGTGTGTGGACAGGTGTCTTTTATACAGGTAACGAGTTCAAACAGGTGCAGTTAATACAGGTAATGAGTGGAGAACAGGAGGGCTTCTTAAAGAAAAACTAACTGGTCTGTGAGAGCCGGAATTCTTACTGGTTGGTAGGTGATCAAATACTTATGTCATGCAATAAAATACAAATTAATTATTTAAAAATCATACAATGTGATTTTCTGGATTTTAGATTCCGCCTCTCACAGTTGAAGTGTACCTATGATAAAAATTACAGACCTCTACATGCTTTGTAAGTAGGAAAACCTGCAAAATCGGCAGTGTATCAAATACTTGTTCTCCCCACTGTATCTACTGTACAGTGATCAGAAAACAATTTCCACTATCCAGAAATAAGAAGGTCTAACAAACCAACTGGGTGAAGTCAATTAGTATAAAGTACACTGATTAAACTGTTGTCACACTTTTGAAAGAGTGACATAGCTGCCTGTATTTGAACTCAAGGTTGAGACAATAAAACCGGTGTTGTAAAGTTCAGTTATTAAGTTATATGCGTAATTGTGTCTCTAGACCTTGGCTTTTCAGAGCAGCTAGAGCAAAGTGATAAGACCAGGTGGACCGTGACATGTGATGCTGCTGCATTATACAGTCATTGTCATATTACTGGACAACAAATTGATGTTCCAGAAAGCCATAAAACCTTTAGTGTGTCAAAGATCACAATGCCTTACAGTAACCTCTTGTTAAATGACAAACATACACAATGACTCTTTTCTTTATCTTCATTTTTTTCTGGTGATGTGCGTAAGCAAATGTCCCTTTTGCAAAAATTATGCCAATTAACTATCTAGAGTGTTTCCTGTTTCTCAAGGGACGGTCAGATGCCCCATCCTTAACAGTATCTGCAGTCAAGAACATGAAGCTTCCAGAATTCCTGTGCAATAGCAACATTGGTCAAATCATCAAATTAAATAAAATGTTATTTGTCACATGCTTCGTAAACAACATTCCAATAATGCAGAGATAAGATAAAAAATATAAAGTAAAAATAGAACTAGTGACACGAGGAATAAATACAGAGTGAATAAGGGATAACAATAATGAGTAGAAATATCATGGCTTTATACAGGGAGTACCAGGTCATATCATGGCTTTATACAGGGAGTACCAGGTAATATCATGGCTTTATACAGGGAGTAGCAGGTAATATCATGGCTTTATACAGGGAGTACCAGGTAATATCATGGCTTTATACAGGGAGTACCAGGCAATATCATGGCTTTATACAGGGAGTAATATCATGGCTTTATACAGGGAGTACCAGGTAATATCATGGCTTTATACAGGGAGTACCAGGTAATATCAGGGATTTATACAGGGAGTACCAGGTAATATCATGGATTTATACAGGGAGTACCAGGTAATATCATGGCTTTATACAGGGAGTAGCAGGTAATATCATGGATTTATACAGGGAGTAGCAGGTAATATCATGGCTTTATACAGGGAGTAGCAGGTAATATCATGGCTTTATACAGGGAGTACCAGGTAATATCATGGATTTATACAGGGAGTACCAGGTAATATCATGGCTTTATACAGGGAGTAGCAGGTAATATCATGGATTTATACAGGGAGTACCAGGTAATATCATGGCTTTATACAGGGAGTAGCAGGTAATATCATGGCTTGATACAGGGAGTACCAGGTAATATCATGGATTTATACAGGGAGTACCAAGTAGAGAGGTCTCTGGATATCTTTATGTTGGTCAGGTTTAGTGTCCAGAGACCTCTCTGGATAACTCTATGTTTAGTTTGGGTTTTGTCCCCAATTAGAGGCAGCTGCGCTGCATTGTCTCTAATTGGGGAGCCTATTTAAGATCATTCATTTCGCACATGTGTTGTGGGTTTTTGTGTGTTTGTACACTGTACACACCAGTTCATGGTTACGGCTGCGCAGTTTTTTTGTTTACGAATAAAAAGCAATGTCTTTGCACTACAGCACTGCGCCTTGGGTCTTGTCTTTGAATCATGACAGTACCAGGTAATATCATGGCTTTATACAGGGAGTACCACGTAATATCATGGCTTTATACAGGGAGTAGCAGGTAATATCATGGCTTTATACAGGGAGTACCAGGTAATATCATGGCTTTATACAGGGAGTAGCAGGTAATATCAAGGCTTTATACAGGGAGTAGCAGGTAATATCAAGGCTTTATACAGGGAGTAGCAGGTAATATCATGGCTTTATACAGGGAGTACCACGTAATATCATGGCTTTATACAGGGAGTAGCAGGTAATATCATGGCTTTATACAGGGAGTACCAGGTAATATCATGGCTTTATACAGGGAGTAGCAGGTAATATCATGGCTTTATACAGGGAGTACCAGGTAATATCATGGCTTTATACAGGGAGTACCATGTAATATCATGGCTTTATACAGGGAGTTGCAGGTAATATCATGGCTTTATACAGGGAGTACCAGGTAATATCATGGCTTTATACAGGGAGTAGCAGGTAATATCAAGGCTTTATACAGGGAGTACCAGGTAATATCAAGGCTTTATACAGGGAGTACCAGGTAATATCATGGCTTTATACAGGGAGTACCACGTAATATCATGGCTTTATACAGGGAGTAGCAGGTAATATCATGGCTTTATACAGGGAGTACCAGGTAATATCATGGCTTGATACAGGGAGTACCAGGTAATATCATGGCTTTATACAGGGAGTACCAGGTAATATCATGGCTTTATACAGGGAGTACCACGTAATATCATGGCTTTATACAGGGAGTACCACGTAATATCATGGCTTTATACAGGGAGTAGCAGGTAATATCATGGCTTTATACAGGGAGTAGCAGGTAATATCATGGCTTTATACAGGGAGTAGCAGGTAATATCATGGCTTTATACAGGGAGTACCAGGTAATATCATGGCTTTATACAGGGAGTACCAGGTAATATCATGGCTTTATACAGGGAGTAGCAGGTAATATCAAGGCTTTATACAGGGAGTACCAGGTAATATCATGGCTTGATACAGGGAGTACCAGGTAATATCAAGGCTTTATACAGGGAGTACCAGGTAATATCAAGGCTTTATACAGGGAGTACCAGGTAATATCATGGCTTTATACAGGGAGTACCAGGTAATATCATGGCTTTATACAGGGAGTAGCAGGTAATATCATGGCTTGATACAGGGAGTACCAGGTAATATCATGGCTTGATACAGGGAGTACCAGGTAATATCATGGCTTTATACAGGGAGTACCAGGTAATATCATGGCTTTATACAGGGAGTAGCAGGTAATATCAAGGCTTTATACAGGGAGTACCAGGTAATATCATGGCTTGATACAGGGAGTACCAGGTAATATCATGGCTTTATACAGGGAGTACCAGGTAATATCACAATAAGGAGTAGAAATATCATGGCTTTATACAGGGAGTACCAGGTAATATCATGGCTTGATACAGGGAGTACCAGGTAATATCATGGCTTTATACAGGGAGTACCAGGTAATATCACAATAAGGAGTAGAAATATCATGGCTTTATACAGGGAGTACCAGGTAATATCATGGCTTGATACAGGGAGTACCAGGTAATATCATGGCTTTATACAGGGAGTACCAGGTAATATCACAAGAAGGAGTAGAAATATCATGGCTTTATACATGGAGTACCAGGTAATATCATGGCTTTATACAGGGAGTAGCAGGTAATATCATGGCTTTATACAGGGAGTACCAGGTAATATCAAGGCTTTATACAGGGAGTAGCAGGTAATATCATGGCTTTATACAGGGAGTACCAGGTAATATCAAGGCTTTATACAGGGAGTACCAGGTAATATCAAGGCTTTATACAGGGAGTACCAGGTAATATAATGGCTTTATACAGGGAGTACCAGGTAATATCATGGCTTTATACAGGGAGTACCAGGTAATATCATGGCTTTATACAGGGAGTAGCAGGTAATATCATGGCTTGATACAGGGAGTACCAGGTAATATCATGGCTTTATACAGGGAGTACCAGGTAATATCACAATAAGGAGTAGAAATATCATGGCTTTATACAGGGAGTAGCAGGTAATATCATGGCTTTATACAGGGAGTACCAGGTAATATCAAGGCTTCATACAGGGAGTACCAGGTAATATCAAGGCTTTATACAGGGAGTAGCAGGTAATATCATGGCTTTATACAGGGAGTACCAGGTAATATCAAGGCTTTATACAGGGAGTACCAGGTAATATCAAGGCTTTATACAGGGAGTACCAGGTAATATCATGGCTTTATACAGGGAGTAGCAGGTAATATCAAGGCTTTATACAGGGAGTAGCAGGTAATATCAAGGCTTTATACAGGGAGTAGCAGGTAATATCATGGCTTTATACAGGGAGTAGCAGGTAATATCATGGATTTATACAGGGAGTACCAGGTAATATCATGGCTTTATACAGGGAGTAGCAGGTAATATTATGGCTTTATACAGGGAGTACCAGGTAATATCACAATAAGGAGTAGAAATATCATGGCTTTATACAGGGAGTACCAGGTAATATCACAATAAGGAGTAGAAATATCATGGCTTTATACAGGGAGTACCAGGTAATATCATGGCTTTATACAGGGAGTAGCAGGTAATATCAAGGCTTTATACAGGGAGTAGCAGGTAATATCATGGCTTTATACAGGGAGTAGCAGGTAATATCATGGCTTTATACAGGGAGTACCAGTACAGAGCTGAGTTGCCGGGGTACGAGGTAATTGAGGTAGCTATGTACATATAGCTAAGGGTAAAGTGACTCAGCGACAGGATAGCATAGCAGCAGCATATGTGGTGAGTGTGTGGCATCAGTATGCATGTGTGCACATGTTATGGTTGTGTGAGTGTGTAATGTGTGTGTGTGTGTGTGTGTGTGTGTGTGTGCATAGTCAGTGCAAGAGAGTTTGTTCAAAAAAGGGTCAATGCAGGTTGTCTGGGTAACCATTTGATTAGTTATTTATCTGTCTTGTTTAGAAGTGTTATGGCTTGGGGGTAGAAGCTGTTCAGGTTGGTTACAGACTCGGTGCGTTGATACCGCTTGCTGTGCGGTAGCAGAGAGAACAGTCTATGGCTTTGGTAGCTGGAGTGTTTGACAATTTTTGGGGCCTTCCTCTGAAATCCTCTGTTGACATGAACACCAAATTGCCAAGCTTCTCCTTGCTTACAATTAAGTAGATCTCCTCTTATATTAACACTGATTTGATATGTGAACAAAGCAGCTCATGAAAGATTGAGACAAAAGTTGTACTGGGAATGGAATATACATCCTGACCGTATCACAACCGGCCGTGATTGGGAGTCCCATAGGGAGGCGCACAATTGGCCCAGTGTCGTCCGAGTTTGGCCGGTGTAGGCCGTCATTGTAAATAAGAATTTGTTCTTAACTGACTAGCCTAGTTAAATAAAGGTTACATTTAAAAAATATATATGATTGATGTAACATTTACAATGCAGCATTGATGTTAAACACGTTTCAATAAGGCATGGCTGTAAGTGTAATCAACTGAAGCTTAGCTTTGCTCTTGAAGCACATTCTGGGGTACAACAGGTCTAATGGATGTCCTACAGACTGATTAAAGGCACTTTGTTATTGCGCTGCTAAGGGCAACAGCCAAAGTGATTTACTGGAAATGGTTATTAGAAACAGTTGTGAATTAATGACCACATTTGCAACGCCAGGGTTGTGGGTTCGATTCCCACGGGGGACCAGTATGAACATGTATACACTAACTGTAAGCTAAATTACTCAAATGTAAATGTCATTTTGGTCCAGTCTGTTACCCAATCAAGGGCAATCAGTGCTGTAGTCAGTGGCTGTGCAGTGGTCGTACTGATAGTGGCATTTCTCAATAGTTTGGAAGTACATTTAATCCCTTGGGAACAGAGCATCAAGCACTGACAGCATTGTTCCTGTCCACATCTATCTGTGTGCCGAAGGTCTGCAAATGGTGTCAGTTGGCACCTATGAAGTTAGGGACTATGATACATTTAATGTTTTTACATTTTGCTTTCTCTATTTTCTGTATGAGAATGTGTGTACGTACACCACCGCTCAAAAGTTTGGTGTCCTTGTTTTTGAAAGAAAAGTTCATTTTATGTCCATTAAAATAACATCAAATTGATCAGAAATTCAGTGTAGACATTGTTAATGTTGTAAATGACTATTGTAGCTGGAAACTGCAGATTTTTTATGGAATATCTACATAGGCGTACAGAGGCCCATTATCAGAAACCATCACGCCTGTGTTCCAATGGCATGTTGTGTTAGCTAATCCAAGTTTATAATTTTAAAAGGCTAATTGATCGTTAGAAAACCCTTTTGTAATTAATTTAGCGCAGCTGAAAACTGTTGTGCTGATTTAAAGCAATAAAACGGGCCTTCTTTAGACTAGTTGAGTATCTGGAGCATCAGCATTGGTGGGTTTGATTACAAGAAAAAAGAAACAGCTTTGCACACCTGGATTGTACAATATTTTCCCATTATTTTTTTTAGAATTCAACTTGACAGAGCTTGAAGGTTGTTGATTATTGCTAGACAGCCATTTTCAAGTCTTGCCATAGATTTTCAAGTTGATTTAAATTAAAACTGTAACTAGACACCTCAGGAATATTCAATGTCATCTTGGTAAGTAGCTCCAGTGTATATTCGGCCTTGTGTTCCAGGTCATTGTCCTGCTGAAAGGTTAATTAATCTCCCAGTGTCTTTTGGAAAGTAGACGAAACCAGGTTTTCCTCTGGGATTTTGCCTTTGCTTAGCTCTATTCCATTTATTTTGTCTTTTATGATAACAAGCATACAATTAACATTATACAGCCACCACCATGCTTGAAAATATGAAGTGGTACTCAGTGATGTGTTGTGTTGGATTTTTCCCAAACACAACGCTTTGTATTCAGGACATAAGGTTACTTTCTTTGCCACATTCTTTGCAGTTTTACTTTAGTGTCTGATTGCAAACAGGATGCATGTTTTAGAATAATTGTATGTGTGGTGTACAGAGATGAGGTAGTCATTCAAACATGTTAAACACTATTATTGCACACAGTAGTAGTTATATAGGATGAGTCTGGACTAGAATACAGTACATACTGTATAGAGTGGGCAAAACAGTATGTGAACATTATTAATGTGACCCGTGTTAAATGACTCTGGGGCAGCAGTCTCTAAGGTGCAGGGTTGAGTACCGGGTGGTAGCCGACTAGTAACATTGACTAAGGTTCAGGGCAGGATACTGGACAGAGGCCAGCTGTTAATCAGTCTCTTGGTCCAAGCTTTATTGCACCTGTACTGTCTCCACCTTCTAGATGGTAGAGGGGTGAAGAGGCCGTGGTTGAAGTCCTTGATGATCTTCCTGGGTCACAAAGATAGATATGGGTATCTATCTTTGAAGATATCAAAGGTCGAGAGAGCTGTTAGATTAAATGTGCAGAGTCATACTGGAAAGAATTCTCATAAAACAATATAACTTTCATAGGCATCTTTCCATCTCCCACACGCTTGGCTGTGTTCACACCCCTTACGGAAAAACCACATGATTTCACATGTGGAAAACCACATGTTTTTATGTGACATTTCAACATGTTTTGCACATCACGTGATCATATTTTAGCTGAACATTTATTGCACATTTGAAAACGTGATCACGTGAAGTGTTTCAGAAATACATGTTATCACATGATTTCACGTGAAATGTTCCTGTAATTTTATAGTAAGTTACCGGCTACTGAGTTGGGGTGAACATAGTGGAAACAACTTTTAATGTATTTCTACAACTTAACTGTATTTTGGAAGTACACACAAATTATAATTATAATTCACTTATTTTCACTACTGGAAAATTAGGAAATGGGTTTACTTTCTAAATTAACTGGACCTTAAATTGACCTCAACATTGGTTAGCACACGGGACAAAATCACACCTGGGTTTTGAACTAACAAACTCTTCGATGACAGCAACCAGAATTTCCTGCTTTGCCACCAGGTCTGTGGCCATGACCTACATGGTAACACTTCCTTTTAAGTGGTCCTTATTACATGCGTAATTACACTGTAACAAGACTTGTAGTTAACTGTAACGACTCAGTTACAATGTAATAACCAGATGTACCTGGTAGTAATTGCGGTCTGTAATTACAGAAGTGTAACAACAAATTATTGTTACCACGCTTGTTACAAATTGCCAGGTTTCCATTAAATTCACCAACTTGGTGTTTCGCTTCTTCTCAGCTGCATCCGATGAATTACCAACTGTGACAAAGGTTGGGATCCCTTGTGGATGCGCTGGGTGTCTGAGAGATCACAGCCTATGCTCAGTAGGCTCTAATTACTTATCCATGAATGTGCCCTGTTCAAAATATATCTCCAGTCATCGTTGTCAGCACTTGCCCCCAAAATAAAGCGTACCATCTGGGTTAACTTGCTTAAGCTTACGAAAACAGGTCTATATAATACGAGTCATCTCGGATGAGGAATTAGACACTATTTTAAAGCATAGTACATGTAATGTTTGCCTAAGTGCAATGTAATTACTAATAAAGTGAAAATCACCCAGTAAAATACTCCTTGAGGAAAAGTTAAGTATTTGGTTTTAAATATACTTAAATATCAAAAGTATAAATGATTTCACATTCAACCAAACCAGACGGCACAATTTTCTTGTTTTTCAAATTTATGGATAGCCAGCGGCACACTCCAACACTCAGACGCCAGATCAGAGGCAGTAGGGATAACCAGGGATGTTCTCTTGATAAGTGTGTGAATTAGACCATTTTCCTTTCCTGCTAAGCATTCAAAATGTATTGAGTACTTTTGTAAGTGGTGCTCATGAGCCAAACGTGGTCCCCATTTTTTGTGTACTACGTCATCAAATGGTGTACTACGTCATCCATTTCGTATGATATGTTACGTCCTGCAAAACAAATAATTGAGGGAGCGGTTAGAATAAAAATAAAACATATTTTTTGTTGTTGTGCAATTTGTATAATATGTTACGAATTTGTTGTGCTTAATATCCTGGAGTGCATCTTTAATTACTGGTACAGTTTCAGCGGTGGAAAAATTACCCAATTGTCATACTTGAATAAAAGTAAAGATACCTTAATAGAAAAAGTAAAAGGCTAAAAGTATTTGGCTTCAAATATACAGTCGTGGCCAAAAGTTTTGAGAATGACAAGTATTGGTCTCCACAAAGTTTGCTGCTTCAGTGTTCTTAGATCTTTATGTCAGTAGTTACTATGGTACACTGAAGTATAATTACAAGTATTCCATTAGTGTCAAAGGCTTTCATTGACAATAACATTCAGTTTATGCAAAGAGTCAATATTTGCAGTATTGACCCTTCTTTTTCAAGACCTCTGCAATCCGCCCTGGCATGCTCTCAATTAACTTCTGGGCTACATCCTGACTGATGGTAGGCCATTCTTGCCTTATGGCAAGGTGCTCCATCATGCTGGAAAAGGCATTGGTCGTCACCAAACTGTTCTTGGTTGGTTGGGAGAAGTTGCTCTCGGAGGATGTGTTGGTACCATTCTTTATTCATGGCTGTGTTCTTAGGCAAAATTGTGAGTGAGCCCACTCCCTTGGCTGAGAAGCAACCCCACACATGAATGGTCTCAGGATGCTTTACTGTTGGCATGACACAGGACTGATGGTAGCGCTCACCTTGTCTTCTCCGGACAAGGTGTTTTCCGGATGGCCCAAACAATCGGAAAGGGGATTCATTCGAGAAAATGACTCTACCCCAGTAGAGCAGTCCAATCCCTGTACCTTTTGCAGAATATCAGTCTGTCCCTGATGTTTTTCCTGGAGAGAAGTGGCTTCTTTGCTGCCCTTCTTGACACCAGGCCATCCTCCAAAAGTCTTCGCCTCACCGTGCGTGCAGATGTTCTCACACCTGCCTGATGCCATTCCTGAGCAAGCTCTGCACTGGTGGTGCCCCGATCCCGCAGCTGAATCAACTTTAGGAGACGGTCCTGGTGCTTGCTGGACTTTCTTGGGCGCCCTGAAGCCTTCACAACAATTGAACCTCTCTCCTTGAAGTTCTTGATGATCCGATAAATGGTTGATTTAGGTGCAATCTTACTAGCAGCAATATCCTTACCTGTGAAGCCCTTTTTGTGCAAAGCAATGATGATGGCATGTGTTTCCTCGCAGGTAACCATGGTTGACAGAGGAAGAACAATGATTTCAAGCACCACCCTCCTTTTAAAGCTTCCAGTCTGTTATTCTGACTCAATCAGCATGACAGAGTGATCTCTAGCCTTGTCCTCGTCAACACGCTTACCTGTGTTAACGAGACAATCACTGACATGATGGCAGCTGGTCCTTTTGTGGCAGGGCTGAAATGCCTGAGCATTAGAAATGTAACGAGTACTTTTGGTTGTCAGGGAAAAGTATGGAGTAAAAAGTACAATATCTTCTTTCAAAGAAGAACAGTGTGCAAAATCCAGACATGAGAGATTGCGGCAAAATAAACAAAAAGTGTTTGTAGATGAGACAGGAGAGAGAAAGTACATTTTCCATGCAATTTGTTTTGCACTTTTTTGGGGATAAATGAATTCTGCTGGACGATTTAACTTAAGTAGTTAGCTATCTAGCTAGCATTTGCCAGCTACCTAGCCTAGCCTAGTGTTGGAGATATATGGCTCTGGCTAACTGTAGCTAGCAAACATTACCTGGCATTTTTGTTATGCCTACCAACTAAGCTAGCAAGTTAGCTAGTTACCATAGCACATTCTACAGAATAGACTTTCCATGCAATCTGTTTAGTTTTTTGGGGATTAGCTAGCACGCAAGTTAGCTAGTTTTCTAACCTTGACTAGCTAGCTAAGTTACCTAACCTAAAGCTGTCAAATAGCTATGCTATGCTAACTAGCTAGCTAGCTTGTCTGACCTACACTATATAAACAAAAGTATGTTCATTTTTATTTATTTTTTTACCTTCATTTAACTAGGGAAGTCAGTTAAGAACAAATTCTTATTTACAATGATGGCCTACACTGGCCAGTCTTAGACCACTGCACCACTTGAGAGCCCCAAAAATGTAGACACCAGCTATTTGCTGACAGGTGTATACAATCGACCACACAGCCATGCAATCTTCATAGACAAACATTGTCAATAGAATGGCCTTACTGAAGAGCTGAATGACTTTCAATGTGGCACTGTCATAGGATGCCACCTTTCCAACAAGTCAGTTCATAAAATTTCTGCCCTGCTACCGCTGCCCCGGTCAACTGTAAGTGCTGTCATTGTGAAGTGGAAACGTCTAGGAGCAACAACGGCTCAGCCATAAAGTGGTAGGCCACACAAGCTCGCAGAACTGGACCGCCAAGTGCTGTAGTGCGTAAAAATCATCTGTCCTCAGTTGCAACACTCACTACCGAGTTCCAAACTGCCTCTGGAAGCAACGTCAGCACAAGAACTGTTTGTCTGGAGCTTAATGAAATGGGTTTCCATGGCCGAATGCATAGTGCCGACTGTAAAGTTTGGTGGAGGAGGAATAATGGTCTGGGGCTGTTTTTCATGGTTCTGGCTAGGCCCCTTAGTTCCAGTGAAGGGAAATCTTAACGGTACAGCATACAATGACATTCTAGACGATTCAGTGCTTCCAACTTTGTGGCAACAGTTTGGAGAAGGCCCTTTCCTGTTTCAGCATGACAATGTCCCCGTACACAAAACGGGATACATACAGAAATGGTTTGTCCAGATCGGTGTGGAAGAACTTGACTGGCCTCTACGGAGCCCTGACCTCAACCCCATCGAACACTTTTGGGATGAATTGAAGCACAGACTGCGATCCAGGCCAAATTGCCCAATTTCAGTGCCCGACCTCACTAATGCTCTTGTGGCTGAATGGAAGTCCCCGCAGCAATGTTCCAACATCTAGTGGAAAGCCTTCCCAGAAGAGTGGAGGCTGTTATAGCAGCAAAGGGGGGACCAACTCCATATTAAAGGCCATGATTTTGGAATGAGCTGTTCGACGAGCAGGTGTCCACATACTTTTAGATCATGGAGGTGGTAGGTAGCATGGTGGGTAGGAGCATTGGGCCAGTAACCGAAAGGTTGCTGGATCGAATCCCCGAGCTGACAAAGTAAAAATCTGTCGTTCTGCCCCTGAACAAGGCAGTTAACCCACTGTTCCCCGGGCGCCAAAGATGTGGATGTCAATTAAGGCAGCCCTCCGCAACTATCTTATTCAGGTTGGGTTAAATGCGTAAGACACATTTCAGTTTAATGCATTCAGTTGTACAACTGACTAGGTATCCCCCTTTAAATGTAGTGTATGTGTGAAGCTAGCCACAATAACGATTAACCACAACAGTGGAATATTAAACATATAGTTTTGTGTTCTCAAACTAGAATCTGTAACAGAGTGGAGAGCGTTTTGTAGACTTTACCCTTTGCCAAAGTTTTAAAAAATTGCGTTGTTTACAAGGAGTGGAAGGGCGAATTGAGTTATTGCCCACACGCACCTCACGGAGTAGGTGTTCCCTAACAGAAATATGCAAATTGAGTCTGTTATAAAAATCTTTGGTGTTAGCATGCACTTTTGTAGCTAGCTGGACAACATAATAACTAGCTTGTTAGGCCTAGCTAGCTATAGTCCTAAACTATAGAAAGCATGATGATGATAACTAGTATAGGGTAATTTACTGTATAATGATAAATTGTCATACATTCTTCTCTACCAAATATTTCTACAAGGTATCAGACTCTAGGATGGGAAAATGCTTACAAGAAAGAAACAGATGAAGACAGAAACAGAGTTGTCAATTTCCATGTTAGCTGTAATAAATTAGCTATTTAGGCTACTCACCATTCTATAGGTTATAGATTTGAGTCACCACTATAATATTTATTTTTGTGTTATATCTTTGTTTAATCTAATTAATCAAATTATTAATCTAACAATAAAAATCCTAAATATTTTGTAAGAAATGGAAGGTATTTTTTACATGTTGCAATAAAGTTGACTAAAGAAGAAGCTCATCTATTGTTTGTAGGTATTATCACTTGCTAATGAGTAGTAGGCCTAATTAATTATATAGAAATTGCTATATCCTGTGTAACACCTAGTAATTACGTTGTACTGATGCAGATATTACATGTACTCTGTGGTGTCCTAGTGTGTTAAATTATCAATTGCATGGTGCTTTCAGAAGCTGCCGTTTAGATTGACAGGATAGGTAACGTACTTTGTAGGTAGACTATAATTCAGTGGAGGAATGGGAGGACCATCCTCCTCAGTGAATTTCAGAAAAATGTAAATAGTGAAACATTAAAACAGTTATCTTTTTTAGATAAAACTATACAAAATATATTTTAAACAGTGCACATTCATGGACACCCAGCGCATCCACAAGGGATCCCAACCTTTGTCACAGTTGGTAATTCATTGGATGCAGCTGAGAAGAAGCAAAACAACAAGATGGTGAATTTAGTGAAAACCTGGCAATTTGTAACAAGCATGGTAACAATAATTTGTTGTTACACTTCTGTAATTACAGACCACAATTACTACCAGGTGCATCTGGTTATTACATTGTAACATCCAAAGTAGATATTAAAACGATACCCAAGTTGAGGTTTTATGGACACTTTATTATCTCAAACTATTGTGAGATCAGACGCCATATAATGTTGTATAAAGATGGTTATACAGATTGTCCCTGAGCTGGTTTGATTAGACGGTGATCCCTTTGTCTTAAAATCTGATGAGAAAACAAAGGCCTGTTTAGTGCTTATGAGCCTTGATTTCACGGTTGAACAGATTAAACTGAACACATACCCATCACTAGCAGTAGCAATATCAATCATATCAGCCCAGTCTCCTCTAGTCCTATTGAGGTTTGAGACTTGGCTAAGCTTTTCCGCTCTTTATCTAATCAACTCATTGCATATGACGTTCTGTAATGATTATGTAAAACCTAGGTGAACAAGAGGATGTCATGACATTTGTCAGAGGCCTTCCACGTGAGGATGATTCTCTAACACACAATAAAATATAATTGTGCACGTGATGAATAACAAGTCAACCTTTAAACAGTTTTGTTATGTATTCTGGCTTCATACAAATCAAAGGTAATTTTACTGAAGCTGTTGTAAAGATACTTGGTGAGGTAATGTAGCTTGATTGTGAAATGAAACTAGCAGCAAGCATGTCTAAAGACATCTAATACCCACAACAATGTGCTTTCAACATCTAAAATACTGCATTTCTATGTATGATGAATTGGATTAAGTGGTGTATTTACAATATGACCGATATTTTGATAGACTATATTAAACGGTGTTGATATTACATGAACAGTAAACCATCTCAAAATTAGCCTTCAATTCTCTTTCATTACCTTTTTTAGGACCTCCTGTCAAGCAGTCACAATTGTTACTGAGAGGACAATCCTGGTTAAATAAATAAAATGAACCTAGATCTGTGACCCCTAAAAGTAACTGTGTGTCTCTGCCCACCAGAGTTATGTCATGTTAATGGTTGAGCCATTAGTCCTGGTGGGAGGAGAGTCAACTGGTATACCGCTATATAAAAAACTGCACAGACACCACATTAACTCTTTTGCTCTGTAGTTTATGCCAGTTGGACATGGGGGGAGGCTTCTACATCAGTAAGGTTGTTGGGGTGGTGGGCATTGTGTTTGGTGCAGGGGCAGTGGCCACCATCATTGCGTTGGCAGTCGTTTATTCTCAAGAGGTAGCCAAAAACGAGGCTGTCAGTCCGACTAATGGAGGTTCCACTGTCAAGCCACCGGTCACCACGTCTGTCATACCCACGACTGCACCCTCAAATGCACCATGGGACAAGTACCGTCTCCCAGACACCCTGAAGCCTGACTACTACAACCTGACCCTGTGGCCTCGACTCACCGTCAACGCACAAGGCCTCTACATCTTCACAGGGAAATCCTATGTGGTCTTCCAATGTGTGAAGGAGACAGACCTGATCCTCATACACTCCAACAAGCTGAACTACACCAAGTGGGATGATGGCCATCTGGCTAAACTGACTGCTCTCGGTAGCACACCCGCACCAACCATAAAGAAATCCTGGCTACAGCTAACGACTCAGTTCCTGGTATTGGAACTGAATGGCAAGTTAGCTGTTGGAGAATCTTACCAGCTGGACACTGTGTTTGTTGGGGAGCTGGCTGATGACTTGGGAGGCTTTTACAGGAGTGTATATACGGAGGAGGGAGAAGACAAGTAAGTTTTAATGAGGCTTAAACTCTGTAATGCTGACGTAGATTTACTTGATGGATTTCATATTTCCTATTTGACTGCGCCTACATTTGACGAAACAATTCTGAACCATTGTACTCTTTGTCTCAAGAGTTGTTGCAACAACTCAAATGCAGCCCACAGACGCCAGGAAAGCCTTCCCCTGTTTTGATGAGCCTGCGATGAAAGCCATCTTTCACATCACACTCCTTCACCCACCTAACACAGTGGCCCTGTCCAACGGCATGGAGCATGGTCTGTACTGTGAATGTTTAAATTGCTGCATTATGATTAACTAAACATCTTATTGTCTGCTCTCCTCTTTTCCTTATTCTTGTTCAGCCGCTGTTCCAGTCACTGAGAAGGGGCCCGAGGGGTCTGTGGAAGTTTGGAGGACATCTTTCGACCAAACAAAGAAAATGTCAACATACTTGTTGGCATTTATTGTCAGTGACTACGGCTATATTAACAGCACAATAGACAATGTTCTGGTAATGTATTTGACCTACTATTTAGAATAGCAAAGATCAGTACCATTTTGTCACATGCAAGGATAAAACTCATAATGTGCTTGTGTCAAACTGTAATTACCTCATTACAAGATATAATTATAACTATGTTTGTGATATACAGTATGAAGTGCAACGCTGCTAAATTGTTTTCAGATCCGGATCTATGCCCGCAGAAAAGCCATTGATGATGGACAAGGAGAGTACGCCCTCAATATAACAGGACCTATCCTGAAATTCTTTGAAGTATATTACAATGCCACCTACCCTCTACCAAAGTCAGGTAAGGGTTTTATGAAGTTTCATTTCATCCATATATAGGTTTTAGATTATAGATGTTTTCTAGGTTTCAGACACTTCTTTATGGGAAGTTGTATGGTGTTGTCAGGCTCTGGCCATAGAGAGGCCTATTTGCTTCTCTATGTAGCTATGGTCAGAGTCTGACAGTGTCTTTCTTTTCTGTTTCTGTGTGGGTTTTGGGTTGGATCCCTAGTTAGAGGCAGCTGCACCGCATTGTCTCTAATTAGGGATCCTATATATGTTTGTCTGTCCTTCACTCTTGTGTGGGTCGTTGTATTCCTCCAGTCACGGGTAAAGTAGTGTGTTTCGTTTTGTCCATTCATGTTTGTTTTGTATAGTTCGTTCATTTGGTGATTTTTATTACATACTAAGGAAATAAATCAATGTCGAACTATAATCCCTGCTCTGCGTCTTGGTCTCTCCAATCGTGACAGGTGTCAATCATACACTGTTAAAACGGAAATTGGCTCCAATTAAGCGCTGTCCACAGGGTATGGCATGGCGTTGCAAAATGGAGTGATAACCTTCCTTCTTCAAGATCTCTTCTATCCTGTACAAATCTCCCACTTTACCACCACCAAAGCACCCCCAGACCACATTGCCTCCACCATGCTTGATAGATTGCGTCAACTCTTTCATGGAGTTATAGTAGCTCTACGGTACCGTATATGGCCTAAGTCTTTATTCATGGAGTCATAGTAGCTCTACGGTACCGTATATGGCCTAAGTCTTTATTCATGGAGTCATAGTAGCTCTACGGTACCGTATATGGCCTAAGTCTTTATTCATGGAGTCATAGTAGCTCTACGGTACCGTATCTGGCCTAAGTCTTTATTCATGGAGTCATAGTAGCTCTACGGTACCGTATATGGCCTAATTCTTTATTCATGGAGTCATAGTAGCTCTACGGTACCGTACATGGCCTAAGTCTTTATTCATGGAGTCATAGTAGCTCTACGGTACCGTATATGGCCTAATTCTTTATTCATGGAGTCATAGTAGCTCTACGGTACCGTATATGGCCTAATTCTTTATTCATGGAGTCATAGTAGCTCTACGGTACCGTATATGGCCTAAGTCTTTATTCATGGAGTCATAGTAGCTCTACGGTACCGTATATGGCCTAATTCTTTATTCATGGAGTCATAGTAGCTCTACGGTACCGTACATGGCCTAAGTCTTTATTCATGGAGTCATAGTAGCTCTACGGTACCGTATATGGCCTAATTCTTTATTCATGGAGTCATAGTAGCTCTACGGTACCGTATATGGCCTAATTCTTTATTCATGGAGTCATAGTAGCTCTACGGTACCGTATATGGCCTAAGTCTTTATTCATGGAGTCATAGTAGCTCTACGGTACCGTATATGGCCTAATTCTTTATTCATGGAGTCATAGTAGCTCTACGGTACCGTATATGGCCTAAGTCTTTATTCATGGAGTCATAGTAGCTCTACGGTACTGTATATGGCTGAAAATGTGTCATCCTTTTAAGTTGCTGATTCTTTCTTCCAGACCAGATTGCTTTACCTGACTTCAATGCTGGAGCAATGGAGAACTGGGGACTCATTACATACAGAGAAACAGCCCTCTTGTACGACCCTGAGATGTCCTCCAATTCAAACAAAGAAAGGATCGCCACCATTATTGCTCATGAACTGGCCCACATGGTATGTGAACTACATACAGTACTGTACATACAATATACTGTACCTGCCTGTTTTTCTGTAATTTGGCTAACTTGATTATGCATTTGTGAGTAAATGCAGTTACTGTATGTTTTAGCAATTCAATAACCTACGGGTGGCAGGTATCCTAGTGGTTAGGGTGTTGGGCCAGTAACCGAAAGGTTGCTGGATTTAATTCCCGAGCTGACAAGGTAAATTATCTGTCGTTCTGCCCCTGAACAAGGCAGTTAACCCATTGTTCCCCAGTAGGCCATCATTGTAAATAAGATTTTTTTCTAAACTGACTTGCCTAGTTAAATAAAGGTTAAATAAATAATAAAAATATATTATCTTAATGTCTTATGGTAGATGATTACTTTGGATTGAAGTCAACCTGTTTTGTTTTGAATGGTCTGGTAATTAACATGAATCTCTTCCTTTCAGTGGTTTGGAAACCTTGTGACACTTAGGTGGTGGAATGACCTGTGGCTAAATGAGGGCTTTGCGTCTTACGTAGAATATCTTGGGGCAAACAGAGCAGAGCCTGACTGGAACGTTGTAAGTGTAGTATCTTTTTGAAGACAGTGCACAACAATTGTCCACATGGAGTGGATAGGAGAGGTCCCCCCTCACTGTATCAGTGTACAATCATGTTCTTTCCCTCCACAGATAGACCTGATAGTTCTGGGTGATGTGCACAGGGTGTTTGCAGTAGATGCTCTGGCCTCATCTCACCCCCTGTCCTCCAAAGAGGAGGACATCCAGAAGCCTGAGCAAATCAGTGAACTGTTTGATGCCATCTCTTACAGCAAAGTACGGTCAAGTATTTTCTCTGCCATGATCTTTGAAGAACAAATATAACATTGATATCAACAAAATTAAAATCATAAAACGTGACTGTAATTGTGTTGCAGACATGAAATATATATCCTTGATTAATATATACACTACCGTTCAAAAGTTTGTGGTCACTTAGAAATATCCTTGTTTTCCATAAAAACATACATTAAATGAGTTGCAAAATGAATAGGAAATATAGTCAAGACGTTGACAAGGTTATAAATAATGATTTTTAATTGAAATAATAATTGTGTCCTTCAAACTTTGCTTTCGTCAAATAATCATCCATTTGCAGCAATTATAGCCTTGCAGACCTTTGGCATTCTAGTTGTCAATTTGTTGAGGTAATCTGAAGAGATTTCACCCCATGCTTCCTGAAGCACCTCCCACAAGTTGGATTGGCTTGATGGGCACTTCTTACGTACCATACGGTCAAGCTGCTCCCACAACAGCTCAATAGGGTTGAGATCCGGTGACTGTGCTGGCCACTCCATTATAGACAGAATACCAGCTGACTGCTTCTTCCCTAAATAGTTCTTGCATAGTTTGGAGCTGTGCTTTGGGTCATTGTCTTGTTGTAGGAGGAAATTGGCTCCAATTAAGCGTTGTCCACAGGGTATGGCATGGCGTTGCAAAATGGAGTGATAGCCTTCCTTCTTCAAGATCCCTTCTATCCTGTACAAATCTCCCACTTTACCACCACCAAAGCACCCCCAGACCACATTGCCTCCACCATGCTTGATAGATTGCGTCAAGCACTCCTCCAACATTGTTTCATTTGGTCTGCGTCTCACGAATGTTCTTCTTTGTGATCCAAACACTTCAAACTTAGATTTGTCTGTCCATAACACTTTTTTCCAATCTTCCTCTGTCCAGTGTCTGTGTTCTTTTGCCCATCTTAATCTTTTCTTTTTCTTGGCCAGTCTTAATTGGCCAGTCTAGGCAGTCTTGCAACTCTGCCTAGAAGGCCAGCATCTTGGGGTAGCCTCTTCACTGTTGACATTGAGACTGGTGTTTTGCGGGTACTATTTAATGAAGCTGCCAGTTGAGGACTTGTGAGGCTTCTGTTTCTCAAACTAGACACTCTAATATACTTGTCCTCTTGCTCAGTTGTGAGCAACGGGGCCTCCCACTCCTCTTTCTATTCTGGTTAGAGCCAGTTTGCGCTGTTCTGTGAAGGGAGTAGTACACAACGTTGTACAAGATTTTCAATTTCTTGGTAATTTCTCGCATGGAACAGCTTTCATTTCTCAGAACAAGAATAGACTGATGAGTTTCAGAAGAAAGTTATTTGTTTCTGCCCATTTTGAGCCTGTAATCGAACCCACACATGCTGATGCTCCAGATACTCAACTAGTCTAAAGAAGGCCAGTTTTATTGCTTCTATAATCAGCACAACAGTTTTCAGCTGTGCTAACATAATTGCAAAAGGGGTTTCTAATGATCAATTAGAATTTTTAAAATGATAAACTTGGATTAGCTAACACAACGTGCCATTGGAACACAGGAGTGATGGTTGCTGATAATGGGCCTCTGTACGCCTATGTAGATATTCCATAAAAAATCTGCCGTTTCCAGCTACAATAGTAATTTACAACATTAACAATGTCTACACTGTATTTCTGATCAATTTGATGTTATTTTAATGGACAAAAAATCTTTCAAAAACAAGGACATTTCTAAGTGACCCCAAACTCTTGAACAGTAGTGTGTATATATACTGTATATATATGACTATTCATATACATTAGTTTAGTTTTGACCTATATCAGGAATTGTCATTTGAATGATGTGGCTTTCCACAGGGAGCATCAGTGTTGAGAATGCTTTCTGATTTCCTGTCTGAAACTGTCTTCACTAGAGGACTCAGCGTATGTACAGTATATTACCATATTATTAATTTAATATAATCCTGAGTAACACTGTATTGTAGGAGGTCATCTCTGGCTGTCTATTTTTTTCCCCCTTTTCTCCCACAGACATACCTGAACACGTTTGCCTACAATAACACAGTGTATACCGACCTCTGGGATCACCTCCAAAAGGTATGTTTTCTTTCCATTATTACATAATTAAATCCTGAAACAACAGTAGTGATAACTTGATGGAAAAATATAGATTTGTTTCAACTTTAAAGTGTCTTTCCTTCCTCTCTAGGCAGTAACTTCCACTGACACTGGTGCGTCACTTCCCCCCGGCCAAACTGTGCATAGCATCATGAACCGCTGGGTCCTTCAGATGGGTTTCCCAGTGGTCACCATAAACACAGCCAATGGACATATCACCCAGAAGCACTTCCTTCTGGACCCTACCACTGCGGGGAGTGTACCACCATCTGACTTCAAGTACGTCTGAATGAAAATTATGAATAAATGCAATCTAAGTTGACTTTGAAACAAATTGTAGCACTTTACTATAGGGAGGGTATACATAACACCTTTCTGAACCAGTCATAACACCTTTCTGAACCAGTCATAACACCTTCATGAGTGTTACAGTATCATTCATTCCAACCTTAAAATCAATACTAACCAAAAAATACTACAATACTAGCAATAACCTAATGATAATGTCCTCCCCAGTTATACGTGGATAATACCAATCAGGTGGATGAAGAGAGGAGATGTACAGCAACAGACATGGTTAGAGTACACAACTGGTACGTATAATTAGAACCACTGATGATGTGGGAAACTGTCATGTATTGTGGTATATTTAAAGCAATAAACAGTTAATGCATAGAGATGAGCAAAAGCTAAGGATTACAATACTACCAAGAGAATCTCATCAAAGAGCAGTATTTAGACGTAATATGATGATTTGGAAACTGACATGTTGTTTTTGTACCTAAATATTAAGGTGATAAGCCTGATATGAATGTCACCGGGAATGACTGGATACTGGCCAACCTTAACGTCTCTGGATACTATAGGGTTAACTATGATGACACCAACTGGGAACGTCTCCTCACTGTACTGAACAACAGTCATGAGGTAAGCCATTGATGAACACAATCTATTTTCCAAATGATCATCAAAAAAAATAAAAAAATAAAAATAAAAATAAATATATATATATATATATACAGAAAAAGTCATTCATGCTAATGTTGGCGGTGTGTTTTTTGTGTAGTCTATTCCAGTTATCAACAGAGCTCAATTGCTGGATGATGCTTTTAACCTTGCAAGGTGAGTACATAGTTTACTGTAGGCGTGATTTAAAGAGTAATACTTGACATTGTATTACTAAATAGTAGGCCTAGAAGGATTCTCAATTCATGTGTATCTTTTCTCTGTTAAGGGCAAAATATGTCAACACAATATTAGCCTTGCGAACAACGAAGTATCTGAGAAGAGAAACGGAATATATACCGTGGGAGTCAGCTCTCGACAACTTGGACTTTTTCTACCTCATGTTTGATCGGAGTGAAGTCTATGGGTATATGCAGGTTGGTTTATTTTCTAGAAAGACAATGCTAAATGATACAAGCATGTTGCACACAATATTATGGCAGTATTACTAAACAAAAAATCATTTAAAATTACACGTTTGTTTTGATCTTTAAGGCTTACCTAAAATATCAAGTAGAGCCACTTTTTAAGTACTTTGGGGATATCACTGGAAACTGGACAAGAGTACCCTCTGGACATATGGAACAGTGAGTAGATCAATAGCCTTATATTTTATGATAATAATATTACATTTTCTTTTCTTTTTGCTTTTACCTTGCCATGTCCAAAGTAACCTTTGTACAATATCACTATGGCTTACCTAACTGCTTGAAGGTCTAGACAATCCCCTTACTCTACTCTCCCCTTACTTGTATTTTTCCCACCCTCAGGTACAACCAGGTGAATGCCATCAGGGTGGCCTGCAGCACTGGTATGGAAGAGTGCCAGACTCTGACTAAAGGCTGGTACAGTCAGTGGATGAATAACTCTGCAAACAATCCGTGAGTTCAGTAGGACTTGAATGCAATTCAGATTAATTTCTGAATACAATTACAGATGTAGGATCCTAATCTGAGCCAGTTTGCTACAGTAGGAAAATAATCCTGCAGTAACAGGAAATGTTAATTATTATGTGGATTATAATTTTTGTAGGGGTTGATACATTTTTTCGTAAGGGAAAATGACGTCTGAAATGTCTAAATGGAAATTACAAACTTCAGAAGCCTTTAGTGTTTAAAATGTGTAAATTTGTAAAAACATTTTTTAAAATGTTTTTAATTTCCTGCAACAAATTAAGATCCTAGTCCTGTAACAGTGAATATCAACTTTTTTGAGTACCACAAAGCATGATAGATGCTGAAATATTTATATATTTATATCTTATTAGGATACACCCCAACTTGAGGGCGACAGTGTACTGCAGTGCTATTGCTGCAGGGGGGGCTGCGGAGTGGGAATTTGGTTGGGAGCAGTTCGAGGCTGCCACGATCGCTATTGAGGCAGACAAGCTTCGATCTGCACTGGCCTGTACCAAGCAGCCCTGGCTACTCAACAAGTGAGTTTATGTTTATCCAGGCAAGACTAAATATCGTCATGTTAATCTGAAATTGTGATCTGTTATTAGCCCTCCTGTAAGTGTCAGAGAGTATTCAATATCAGCAAAGCATTGATTCTCTGCCTGGCATCAAAAGGAGGAATATTAAAACAATGCTTTAAAGAGATGAGTGTGTCTGACATGAACATGAGGTACTTCAATGCCTCATATTGTCTTTGTACCTCCATGCCACATTTAGGTACCTGGAATACACCTTGAATGCAACCAAAATTCGCAAGCAGGATGCCACCTCTACCATTGTTTACATTGCAAGCAATGTGGTAGGCCAATCTCTGGCCTGGGACTTTATGAGAGATAGATGGAGTTATATCTTTACTCAGTGAGCTTGAGCTTTTAACACATATTGTATTGATTGTTTCATTTTCAAAGTAATTATTTGTCATATTTGGTACACTGATATTTGATCCAACTCTTCACTAGATGCGGTTCTCTAACTTGACCTCTGATTCTGTAATAGGTACGGTGGTGGTTCTTTCTCCTTCTCCAATCTCATCAATGGTGTGACCAAGAGGTTCTCAACTGAATTTGAGCTCAAACAGGTACATTTTTCAGCACGTATTGCTCAACATGTTTGTATTGGGATACTATGTGGACCCTGAATATGAAGGTTTTTATACTATACAATATAAGTTAATGTTTCTATTTGCTATCACAGCTCAAGCAATTCCAGGCGGACAACTCTGAGGTTGGCTTTGGCTCAGGTACCCTGGCAGTTTCACAGTCCATTGAGAGGACAACAGCTAACATCAAATGGGTGGCGGAGAACAAGGACTCAGTGAAGGCATGGTTTAAACAAGAGGTTTCTGCACCATAAGGGTCACATGGAGAAACAAACACTTGTCCATCTACTTATTTTCTAAGACGTATCGAAAAGCTATGTTCCGTTTTTATGTCTCTAACAGTTAAGGACAATTTTGATTCTACAGCTATCCTGCCCTTTAATCAGAAATACTATGTATGAATTTAAATATGCTTATTCTAGCAAATACAAAAGACATTTTGATACATGCCTGCATGCTGAATAATGTTTTTGGAAGTTTATTTTTGTCATAGTATATTTTGTTTAAGTCAATACTGTTCATTTTTGTAGATATTTGAAGACAGTAACTCTCTACAATGCTGATTTGTTATAAAACACTGTGGAAATAATACACTTGTTTTACACTGCATTTTATTTATGTAATGAACTTCTTATGGACTTTTACATTACTGTAAATAAACGCTTGTCCTTATAACAAGGTAATACATAATTCTATGATAATCAGAGGACTAGGACTCAAACATATTTGATTACAGTAGATATTGAGTCAAGTGCATCTAAGTACAGTGTAACACGTATTGTAATTACAACACTGTACTCACAGTAAAAACTCGAAACCCTAACCTTAGCTCTAACATGAGTAGAGTGTAAAAAATGTATTACAATACTTGTTACACTGTAATTACAGAAATGGTCAGATGAAGTGAAAAATGTTTTACAAATTCAATGTGTTGCCGAGAAGTATTTTGCAAACAGACCAAATTATTTGGGTGAGGCACATGGGCTACTAACAGGTTACTACACAACATACACTTAGTATTACTTTCTTAGCTACAGTATACATACAGCGGGTGAAATAAGTATTGAACACGTCACAATTTTTCTCAGTAAATACAGTGGGGAGAACAAGTATTTGATACACTGCCGATTTTGCAGGTTTTCCCACTTACAAAGAATGTAGAAGTCTGTCATTTTTATCATAGGTACTCTTCAACTGTGAGTGACGGAATCTAAAACAAAAATCCAGAAAATCACATTGTATGATTTTTAAGTAATTAATTTGCATTTTATTGCATGACATAAGTATTTGATACATCATAAAATATTTGGTACAGAAACCTTTGTTTGCAATTACAGAGATCATACGTTTCCTGTAGTTCTTGACCAGGTTTGCACACACTGCAGCAGGGATTTTGGCCCACTCCTCCATACAGACCTTCTCCAGATCCTTCAGGTTTCGGGGCTGTCGCTGGGCAATACGGACTTTCAGCTCCCTCCAAAGATTTTCTTTGGGTTCAGGTCTGGAGACTGGCTAGGCCACTCCAGGACCTTGAGATGCTTCTTACGGAGCCACTCCTTAGTTGCCCTGGCTGTGTGTTTCGGGTCGTTGTCATGCTGGAAGACCCAGCCACGACCCATCTTCAATGCTCTTACTGTTGTTGGCCAAGATCTTGCGATACATGGCCCCATCCATCCTCCCCTCAATACGGTGCAGTCGTCCTGTCCCCTTTGCAGAAAAGCATCCCCAAAGAATGATGTTTCCACCTCCATGCTTCACGGTTGGGATGGTGTTCTTGGGGTTGTACTCATCCTTCTTCTTCCTCCAAACACGGCGAGTGGAGTTTAGACCAAAAAGCTCTATTTTTGTCTCATCAGACCACATGACCTTCTCCCATTCCTCCTCTGGATCACCCAGATGGTCATCGGCAAACTTCAGACGGGCCTGGACATGCGCTGGCTTGAGCAGGGGGACCTTGCGTGCGCTGCAGGATTTTAATCCATGACGGTGTAGTGTGTTACTAATGGTTTTCTTTGAGACTGTGGTCCCAGCTCTCTTCAGGTCATTGACCAGGTCCTGCCGTGTAGTTCTGGGCTGATCCCTCGCCTTCCTCATGATCATTGATGCCCCACGAGGTGAGATCTTGTATGGTGCCCCAGACCGAGGGAGATTGACCGTCATCTTGAACTTCTTCCATTTTCTAATAATTGCGCCAACAGTTGTTGCCTTCTCACCAAGCTGCTTGCCTATTGTCCTGTAGCCCATCCCAGCCTTGTGCAGGTCTACAATTTTATCCCTGATGTCCTTACACAGCTCTCTGGTCTTGGCCATTGTGGAGAGGTTGGAGTCTGTTTGATTGAGTGTGTGGACAGGTGTCTTTTATACAGGTAACGAGTTCAAACAGGTGCAGTTAATACAGGTAATGAGTGGAGAACAGGAGGGCTTCTTAAAGAAAAACTAACAGGTCTGTGAGAGCCGGAATTCTTACTGGTTGGTAGGTGATCAAATACTTATGTCATGCAATAAAATGCAAATAAATTATTTAAAAATCATACAATGTGATTTTCTGGATTTTTGTTTTAGATTCCGTCTCTCACAGCTGAAGTGTACCTATGCTTTGTAAGTAGGAAAACCTGCTAAATCGGCAGTGTATCAAATACTTGTTCTCCCCACTGTATATTTCCAAAGGTGCTATTGACATGAAATGTTCACCAGATGTTGGTAACAACCCAAGTAATCCATACATACAAAGAAACCAAAACAAAGAAGTTCAGATATTAAGTTATGTTTAATAATGTGAAATGACAAAGGGAAAAAGTATTGAACACACTTACTGATATTTATTTAATACTTTGGACAAAAGCCTTTGTTGGTAATGACAGCTTCAAGACGCCTCCTGTATGGAGAAACTAGTCGCATGCATTGCTCTGGTGTGATTTTGTCCCATTCTTCCAAACAAACAGTCTTCAAATCTTGAAGGTTCCGTGGGCCTCTTCTATGAATCGTGATCTTCAGTTCTTTCCATAGATTTTCAATGGGATTTAAGTCAGGTGATTGGCTGGGCCATTCTAGCAGCTTTATTTTCTTTCTTTGAAACCAATTGAGAGTTTCCTTGGCTGTGTGTTTGGGATCATTGTCTTGCTGAAATGTCCACCCTCGTTTCCTGGTAGATGGCAGCAGATTTTAGTCAAGACTTTCTCGGTAAATTTGCCCATTCATCCTTCCTTCAATTATGTGAAGTTTGCCAGTACCATTTGCTGAAAAGCAGCCCCACACCATGATGTTCCCACCTCCAAACTTCACTGTTGGTATGGTGTTTTTAGGGTGATGTGCAGTGCCATTTCTCCTCCAAACATGGTGTGTATTATGACATCCAAAAAGTTCAATTTTGCTCTCATCTGACCACACTATATTCTCCCAGTATTTCACTGGCTTTTCCAAATGTTGTGCAGCAAACTTTAAACGAACTTCAACATGCTTTTTTTCAGCAATGGAGTCTTGCGTGGTGAGCGTGCATACAGGCCATGGTGGTGGAGTGCATTACTTACTGTTTTCTTTGAGACAACAGTGCCTGCTAATTGCAGGTCTTTTTGAAGCTCTCCACAAGTGGTCCTTGGCTCTTGGACAACTCTTCTGATTATTCTTTTCACTCCTCTGTCAGAAATCTTGCGAGGAGCACCTGGTCGAGGCAAATTTATGGTGAAATGATTGTCTTTCCACTTCCGTATTATGGCCCCAAAAGTGCTCACTGGATCATTCAGAAGCTTAGAAATGCGCCTATAACCAATGCCATCATTATGTTTTGCAACAATTAGGTTGCGAAGGTCTTGAGACAGCTCTTTGCTTTTACCCATCATGAGATGTGTCTTGTGTGACACCTTGGCAATGAGACCTTTTTGTAGGCCATCAGTTGGGACTGAACCAGCTGATATTAATTTTAATAATTAATAGTTTTCAGCTGTTGTCTTGGCTTTCCATGCCTTTTTGCACCTCCCTTTCTTCATGTGTTCAATACTTTTTCCCTGTGTCATTTCACATTCTTACACATAACTTAATTTCTGAACTTATTTGTTTTGGTTTCTTTGTATGTATGGATTACTTTGGTTGTTACCAACATCTGGTGAAAATGTCATGTCAATAGCACCTTTGGAAATATATTTACTGAGAAAAATGGTGACGTGTTCAATACTTATTTCACCTGCTGTATCTCCCTGGCATATTACATAATTTATGCAGCAGCATACAATAAATTTTGTTGTGCTGTGTTCACTTGAACAGAAAGGTGGCATGGTGGTCCTTCGTGGTCATCAAAGTCTGGCATTCTCTGGATTTATGGTGCTTTCAAGACTACTGGCTACTCTAATAAAAACACGGTCAAATCATGATGACGTAGCTCTAGAAAGAGGCCGGATTTCCCAGTCGGAGCTTGTTTATTCCTGACTTTCCAGTTCTCTTGAACTCAAGTTTTCGCAGTTCCGAGTTAAGTTGTTTTGAGCGCAGCACAAATCAGGCTTCATTGACAGTATGGCCAATGTTGAATGTTTATCATTTTAAACTTGGAAAAAAGCCCCTTAATCTCAGATTTGGGACCACACAGCCACTCTACTGAAAAGCAGGCTAGTGATTGCTTTGCAATGCTTACAGTTACCTGCTGTCACTGACTCCAAACCACTCATTTTTGAATTTGTGATTTCCAACTTGTGGTGTAATGTTTATGTCCAATGGCCGATGACACCAATACATTTTATCTATAATTTCTCTTCATTATTTCTCTTCATATGACAAGGATTAAAAATGATTTACCAGTAGATTGTCGACTTGATAAATTATGATGACTGCTAGCTAAGATTTTGAAAGTATGATGTTGACATGATCAGTCCAATCAAAGCTACTGTAGATATGTCATTTGACATATTTTTATCTGTGGCCAATGACCTTGAGCCTTCTTGGATGGGCACTTCTAATGTAACTCTATGGCAGCACCCAAGGGGCTTGAGTTTTCGAGGTCTACCCTTAGACTTGGAGGTGACGTAGTGTCCCCATGAGTGACAGAACACTGAGCCAATCATGGCGCAATGCTCCATATTTTCTGCTGGCTGCCCCACCACCACAGAAAGCACTGAGCTAGGCTGAAACACCTGCATTTTGGAGCTGCCTTAATCAAGAAAACAAAAGAGACCATGTTTGTATGCGGCTTTATTAACTCAATTATATATATATATTTTATGTGACACGTATTAACGCCAAAAAAACAACTTAATTTCTGAACTGATTTGTTTTGGTTTCTATGTTTGTATGTATGGATTACTTGGGTTGTTTGCAACATCTGGTGAAAATTTCATGTCAATAGCACCTTTGGAAATATATTTACTGAGAAAAATGGTGACGTGTTCAATACTTATTTCACCCGCTGTATGTGTAAAAATGCCAGTTTCTTATGGAACAACACAATAAAAAGTTATTACTGCCCATTTGTCTCTCTTATCATTTTCTTTAGTTGGTAGTTATCAGCAACTCCCCACCCACAATAGCTACTACTAAATACATCATCCATTAATTTTGATGGGAAGCACTGGTATCAGTTCAGCCCTCTCACATGGTGCGTGCTGAGACTCCTCTACGACATGGAGAAATCCTTCAAAATCAGCAAGTTCTTTATTCTCTGCGTTGTGCTGGGAGTCCTCTCTGTGGCGACCATCATTACATTGTGGGCTATTGCACTGACAGATAGCGTAGAGGTCGTTGCTCCATGGGACAAGTACCGTCTCCCAGACACCCTGAAGCCTGACCACTACAACCTGACCCTGTGGCCTCGACTCACCGTCAACGCACAAGGCCTCTACATCTTCACAGGGAAATCCTATGTGGTCTTCCAATGTGTGAAGGAGACAGACCTGATCCTCATACACTCCAACAAGCTGAACTACACCAAGTGGGATGATGGCCATCTGGCTAAACTGACTGCTCTCGGTAGCACACCCGCACCAACCATAAAGAAATCCTGGCTACAGCTAACGACTCAGTTCCTGGTATTGGAACTGAATGGCAAGTTAGCTGTTGGAGAATCCTACCAGCTGGACACAGTGTTTGTTGGGGAGCTGGCTGATGACCTAGCAGGTTTCTATAGGAGTGAATACGAAGAAGATGGAGTTAAAAAGTGAGTCAATTGAATCTTCATTATGATAATAGCGGCAGGTAGCCCAGCGATTAAGGGTGTTGGGCCAGTAACCGAAAGGTCACTGGTTTGAATCCCGGAGCTGACAAGGTTAAATATATGTTGATGTGTTCTTGAGCAAGGCACTTAACCCCCTAAGGTCAATGTCTGTGGAAATGTAATTAGTATAATAAAAATCTGTCAGTTTAAGGTAGAGATATCTTTTTGCATTGGATGCGTATCAACCCACCGCAAATGCCTATGTCACACTTCTGCATCTGCGGTTAAAGGTGACAGAGTTAGAGCGGTGTTTGTCAGACCATGAGACATCCCAAAAATCGGTCTTCTCACAAAAAATGTTGTAGTGTCCGGTATGGCCTACAAACTACTTTTTTACATTTAACCTTTATTTAACTAGGCAATTCAGTTAAGAACAAATTCTTATTTACAATGACTGCCTACCCCGGCCAAACCCTCCCCTAACCCGGACGACACTGGGCCAATTATGCGCCACCCTATGGAACTCCCGATCACGGCCGGTCGTGATACAGCCCGGGATCGAACCAGGGTTTGTAGTGACGCCTCTAGCACTGAGATGCAGTGCCTTAGACCACTGCGCCACTCGGGAGGCCTACTATGACCCCTCTATGGAAAGATGAGACTCTCACAAACACGTTGTTCTCCGTTTTGGTGTTCTCTACAAGTGTCAGGAGTCGATCTGCCAACTTCTGTCTGTAGCGTCCCAACCGTTTGGGCTACACACTAATATCCCCCCTCTGTGCAAAGGTGAGACCCTCACAAACATATCGGTTATTGAAAAAAGTTATGGAAGTATATATAGAGACTGTTTTATGCCCAAAATATGGGGTTAAATACATGTAAATAAACAACAACAAATGTTTCCTGTTCTTTATTATATCTCTCAGATATAGAAGATACACTTCAGAACAAACTTCCTTTTGATACTTTTTGGGACTATCTGTTGTTCCAGTAGTGAATCTGTTATTCAATGCGTTTGTATGGGCAAATAGCAGTAAGGTCAAAAATAATCACCCCCCCTCCCCGGTTTAGACAGGGATTAGACTCTGTAAATCACTCTGGATAAGAGCATCTGCTAAATTATGTATAATATTTTCTTCCATTTCTCACAGCACTTTATCAGTACTCAGTGTCATACTGCATTGAAAACTCTAATAGGTTAGATAAACTCAGTCATATCTAATAATTTACATTGTTCAGCAAAAGTGTATCGTAAATATGTAAAACTCAAAAAGGTGGGTTTCCACTGAAAAAGAGGAACCTGATATTTTTCTCCCACAGTGAAACAGGAAGTAGTTTCAGAGGAGTGAGTTATTAGGCTTCCCTTTAATGTCCCAGACACTGTTTGTTTACCAACCTTTGAACAACAAGACACAACTACGTAATAGTATCCATATGATGAATCTTGTCTTCAATATGAATGTACGTCTAAATGTTATAACCTCACAGGTGGTACACCTTATACTCTTGATTTATTATGTTGAATGCAGCAGCTCAGACTCAGTAATAATCAAACTATGCTTGTCCTTTACAGGGTTGTAGCTACCTCTCAGATGCACCCTACTCACACCAGGAAAGCCTTCCCCTGTTTTGATGAGCCTGCGATGAAAGCCATCTTTCACATCACACTCCTCCATCCCCGTGGGACTGTGGCCCTGTCAAACGGCAAGGAGCCAGGTTAGTTAAAACGGATATGCATCCAAACATAGCCTTAGTTTCCCACCAAAAAAATAACATTATTTAACTAGGCAAGTCAGTTAAGAACAAATTCTTATTTACAATGACGGCCTACCTCGGGCGAACCTGGACAACTGTGCGCCACCCTATGGGACTCCCAATGTGATACAGCCTGGATTCAAACCAGGGACTGTAGTGACACCTCTTGCACTGAGATGCAGTGCCTTAGACCGCTGCGCCACTCGGGAGTCCAATATGTAAAGCTGCAATTTGGAACTTTTTGGGCGACCCGACCAGAGTTATAGATAAGTCATTATCCTTGAAAGCAGGTCTAAGAAGCGGTAGATATGTTCTATGCGTGCCATTTCTTTGCTTCCCAATCTGAAATCTAATATTTTTGGTTATTGAAAATATATTACACAGTAGTTTAGATGGTACAAAGATTCTCTACACTATGCAGAAATGGCAGAGTGACTTCTGCATATTGGACCTTTAAACTAAATACTGTATTACGTATTCTGTTTTTACTGAACCATTTGACAGCCCTTCCTTCAAGGGCTCAGATTGTCCTGACAATCTGTTTCTGCTCTTATTTAGAAAAGGTTAACGCCACTGTAAACACAGAGGCTGTCACACAGACCAGATTTGAGCCAACCAAGATCATGTCAACATACCTACTGGCCCTGATTGTCTGTGACTATTCAAACGTCAGCACTAAGGAGGGAGATATTCTGGTAACGAAATCAACTCGACTTTTTGCATAATTTCAACTGCAGTAACAACAATCGTATAATGTATGCTCTTGCTGAGCTTGTTGATGTATCGTGTACTTTCTCAACAGTAATCTAACCAGTGAAAGTTCTTGTCCATGTTGGGTGGGTGTTTACAGTACAAAGTGTACTGTAAGTGTTTATATATCAGTAAGAGTTGTGATTGGAATAAATCTCTTGGCCTGTCTGCGCAGATTCGGATCTGGGCTCGTAGAAAAGCCATCAGTGAAGGACATGGAGCATATGCCCTCAGTCTAACAGCACCAATCCTGTCATTTTTTGAGGTGTATTACAGTACCACCTACCCTCTCTCCAAATCAGGTACGATTTTGACCACGTGATTTGCAGGTGATATCATCATGATCTGTGTTGGAAAATGACAAATAATTTCTGTTCAAACATCCCTGTATAGACCAGATTGCTCTTCCTGACTTCTATTTTGGGGCCATGGAGAACTGGGGACTAGTTACCTACAGGGAAACAAATCTCCTTTACGATCCTTTAACATCCTCCAATAGAAACAAGGAGAGAACAGCCACCATCATTGCACACGAACTTGCTCACATGGTAGGATACATTCTAGAGAATCAGACTGTCATTGCTGTTCTTAAAAAAAGTTTAATCCAAACATTACTTACATTTTTATCTGTCATGGTCTTTCTTTTCTGTCAGTGGTTTGGAAATCTAGTGACCCTGAGATGGTGGAATGAGGTCTGGCTGAATGAGGGCTTTGCGTCCTATGTGTCTTATCTTGGGGCTGATTATGCCGAATCCACTTGGAACGTGGTAAGGTTTCCCATTAAAGACAAGACCCCATCCATCCCCTCCCGTTAGCATTTGACAAAGAGATTGATAGTAGTGCAAAATGTGACTAGTAATCTACCTTTCTGTGTACGTGCAGTCACCGAAAGTCACAACATGCAGCGTGTTCTACAGCCCTGTCTTTCTCCTCCACAGAAAGACCTCAGTTCTTTCTCCTCCACAGAAAGACCTCATAGTTATTTCTCCTCCACAGAAAGACCTCATAGTTCTTGGTGAAGTGCACCGGGTGTTTGCAGTGGACGCCCTGGCCTCCTCCCACCCGCTGTCCTCCAAAGACGATGACATCCAGAAGCCTGAGCAAATCAGTGAGCAGTTTGATGCCATCTCTTACAGCAAGGTAAACATAAGACAATGCGAACTCAGTCAAAACATTAATGCGCAGTGCCTTCAGAAAGTATTCATACCCCTTGACTTATTCCACATTTTGTTGTGTTACAGCTTGAATAAAACATTTATTACATTTATCTACACACAATACCCCATAATGCCAAAATGAAAACATGTTTTTAGAAAGCACCTTTGGCAGTGCTTACACCTGTGAGTGTTTCTGAGTAAGTCTCTAAGAGCTTTCCACACCTGGATTGTGCAACATTTGCACATTATTCTTTCCAATTTCTTCATGCTCTGTCAAATTGTTTTTTGGTCATTGCTAGTCAACCTTTTGCCATAGATTTTCAAGTAGATTTAAGTCAAACTGTAACTCGGCCACAGTCTTCTTGGTAAGCAACTCCAGTGTAGATTTGTCCTTTTGTTTAAGGTAATTTTTCTGCTAAAAGATTCATTCATCTCCCAGTGTCTGGTGGAAAGCAGACTGAACCAGGTTTTCCTCCAGGATTTTGCCTCTGTTTAGCTCCATTCAGTTTATTTCGTCAAAGAATCCTCCATTTGCAGCAATTACATCCTTGCAGACCTTTGGCATTCTAGTTGTCAATTTGTTGAGGTAATCCCCATGCTTCCCGAAGTACCTCCCACAAATTGGATTGGCTTGATGGGCACTTCTTACGTACCATACGGTCAAGCTGCTCCCACAACAGCTCAATAGGGTTGAGATTTCAGCTGAGCTAACATAATTGCAAAAAGATTTTCTAATGATCAATTAGTCTTTTAAAATGATAAACTTGGATTAGCTAACACGTGCCATTGGAACACAGGAGTGATGGTTGCTGATTATGGGCCTCTTGTCAGGCTCTGGCCATAGAGAAGCACATTTGCTTCCCTATGTAGCTATGGTCAGAGTGTGTCTCTCTTTTCTGTTTCTGCGTGGGTTTGGGTTGGATCCCTAATTAGAGGCAGCTGCACCGCATTGTCTCTAATTAGGGATCCTATATATGTTAAATCTGTAATTCACTCTGGTGTGGGTCGTTGTCGTTATATGTCGCAAGTCATAGTGTGCATTAGTTACGTCTGTTCATTCGTGTGTGTTGTTAGTGAACGTGTCGTTAGTTTGTTCGGTGTCGTTATAGTTCGTCATTTGTTTGGGTCAAGTATACATAGTATAACTCAAGGAAATAAAGATGTCGAACTATAATCCCTGCGCTGCGTCTTGGTCTGTCTCTGCACCCGCTCGTGACACCTCTGTACGCCTATGTAGATATTCCATTAAAAAATCTGCCGTTTCCAGCTACAATAGTCATTTACATTAACAATGTCTACACTGTATTTCTGATCATTTCGATGTTATTTTACTGGACAAAAAATTAGCTTTTCTTTCAAAAACAAGGACATTTCTAAGTGACCACAAACTTAAGAACGGGAGTGTACATTTGATCAATTTTAAATTCAGGCTGTAACACAACAAGCTGTGGAAAAACTCAAGGGGTGTGAATACTTTCAGAAGGCAATGTTTGTGTTAATGGAGTGTTGTGAATGATAATGTTCTACAACCTATATTCTTTATATTTGCTGTTTCATTATTTATGTTCTGAAAGCATTTTAGTTTTCATTCATTTTGTACTCTCTCTACAGGGGGCGTCAGTGTTGAGAATGCTGTCAGATTTTATAACTGAACCAGTCTTCGTCCAAGGACTAAGTGTATGTATTTGTTACTGTCCCAAGGCACTGCTACAGCCCAGGATCTTCTCTTGATATGATACACATTTATCAGTTACGTTAAGCATTAAGGAATCCTGTTTGTATAGTGTATGAGAGGGGAAAAGTGAGTAGACCCCATGGGCTCTGTTGTTGGAAGGGAATTTCTCATTATTCACTCTAAAATATATTGCCTATGATAAATGGTTCTAAGTGCAGGATAAATATTTTTCTCTAGAGCTACCTGAATCACTTTGCCTACAATAACACAGTGGGGACAGACCTTTGGGATCATCTACAACGAGTAAGTTCCTTAGAAACATTTAATAGTGTGAATTGGCTATTCTTATTTTCAGTGAGTTACTTTGTACCGTTGGAATTAATGATTAATCTGTGGCAGTACTACAAATTCTGTCAGATATTATGTGTGCCTTTACAGCAGCAAATGATACTGACCGAGCTCACATTCCATTTACAGTCATATCAATGAGAATGTGGACTCTACCCACATTGACTCGGTACCGGTACCCCCTGTAAATAGCCTCATTATTGTTATTTTATTGTTATTACGTTTTTTACTAAAGTTTATTTTAAAAATGTTTTTCTTAACTCTTATTTCTCTTAAAACTGCATTGTTGGTTAAGGGCTTGTAAGTAAGGGTTTCACGGTAAGGTCTACACCTGTTGTATTCGGCGCATGTGACAAATACAATTTGATTAGATTTGATTTTGACTTCTGAATTATAGTTATAATGAAAATGCTGCCCTTGTGTGGTTCAGGGAACATCACACTCTCTCTAATCGTTCTACCGTGTGTCTCCCTTTCTAGGCAGTAGATGCCAATGACATGCAACTTCCTGGAACAGTACACGACATCATGAACCGCTGGGTCCTTCAGATGGGTTTTCCAGTGGTCACCATAAACACAGCCACTGGACAGATCACCCAGAAGCACTTCTTACTGGACCCTGCCACTGTGGGGAGTGTACCACCATCTGACTTCAAGTACGTCTGACCAGTCTGGAGAGACATACACTGGGGGCTAAACGTTTGGAATATTACTCATTCAAGGGTTTTTCTTTATTTGCTAAAATGTTTACATTGTAGAATAAAAGTGAAGACATCAAAACTATGATATAACACATATGGAATCATATAGTAACCAAAAGTGTTAAACAAATCAAAATATATTTGAGATTCTTCAAATAGCCACCCTTTGCCTTGATGACAGCTTTGCACACTCATGGCATTCCCTCAACTAGCTTCATGAGGACCGCCACAGGAATGGAAGACCCTGCTGCAGAGGATAAGTTCATTAGAGTTACCAGCCTCAGATTGCAGCCCAAATAAATGCGTCACAGAGTAACAGACACATCTCAACATCAACTGTTCAGAGGAGACTCTGTGAATCAGGCCTTCATGGTCAAATTGCTGCAAAGAAACCACTACTAAAGGACACCAATAAGAAGAAGAGACTTTCTTGGGCCAAGAAACACGAGCAATGGACATTAGACTGGTGGAAATTTGTCCTTGGGTCTGGAGTCCAAATTTTACATTTTTGGTTCCAACCTCAACCAAATGTAGATGGTTTGGGATGAGTCGGACCGCAGTGAAGGAAAGCAGCCAACAAGTACTTATCATATGTGGGAACTCCTTCAAGACTGGCGGAAAAGCATTCCAGGTGAAGCTGGTTGAGAAAATGCCAAGTGTGTGCAAAGCTGTCATCAAGGCATAGGGTGGCTATATGAAGAATCTCAACTATAAAATAGATTTGTTTAACACTTTTTTGGTTACTACATGATTCCATATGTGTTATGTCATAGTTCTGATGTCTTCACTTTTATTCTATAAGGTAAAACATTTTGCAAATAAAGAAAAACCCTTGAATCAGTAATATTCCAACCCTTTGTCCCCCAGTGTATATGTAATGAGAGTGGTCACAGCATTTTCATTGTATGAAAAATATTAAAATGATATTCCTTTTGGTGCCTAGGTACGAGTGGATAGTACCAATCAAATGGATGGAGGCAGGAGTGGTTCAGAAAGAGATATGGCTGCTTGAGAAAGAGGGTACGGATACAGAAAACCTCTTAACTAGAGCCGTCTGTAGAAAACTGTAGACGAATATGAAAACATAAAATAGTCTGATGATATAACATGCACATTTAATCTATTATCCGTAGCTTCGTTGTCATTAATTCATTTTTCCCCTCAGCTATAAACAACAAGTTGACAAGTGGTCAGTGGGTACTAGCCAACATCAATGTGACTGGATACTACAGGGTTAACTATGACCTTGGCAACTGGGAACGTCTCCTCTTACAACTGAGCACTAATCATCAGGTAAAATGAAAAACTGAATCATCAGATTATGTTTGAAGGGTCTTACTGTTATTCTGTTTCAATACAACATTGATAGAGTCTGATTACTTTCTTGCAGATCATACCAGTTATCAACAGGGCACAACTTGTGGATGATGCTTTTAATCTAGCAAGGTTGGGGTTTTGATGTTTTTGAACCACCACAATGTCACAAAGTGTTGTGTACATCATATTTTAGTGATTGTACTTCTAACCCTTATTTACACAGGGCAAAGTTCATTCCAACAATTTTAGCTCTGAAAACGACAAAATACCTCTCCAAAGAAATTGAATATATACCGTGGGAGTCGGCTTTGGACAACTTGGATTATTTCTACCTCATGTTTGATCACACTGAGGTCTATGGGACAATGCAGGTAGAATGTATTATCATTTACGACAATTACGCATATGAGATATTTTGAAACCGATATAGATATTATGATCTCAATTTAATACATACGTAGCATCTTATTCTCTGTTCTTGTCATAGGATTATGTGAGGAATCTAGTGACACCCCTTTTTCAACACTTCAAGACTATTACTGCAGACTGGAGTAAGGTGCCTGATGGGCATACAGACCAGTGAGTGGAATGACCCAGAGCATTGATATGGTCTATTTGATGTGGTCTGAAAGGAGTATAAGTCTTTATAATAACAAGAAATACCTTTCACTTCCAGGTACAACCAGGTGAATGCCATTAGGATGGCCTGTAGCACTGGACTGGTTGAGTGTCAGAATCTGACTAAAGGCTGGTACAGTCAGTGGATGGCTGACCCTGACAACAATCTGTGAGTTCATATTGGTTACTAATTGATTTATAAACTATAGGAAGTGTCTGGTATAAATAATTTAGCCTATACTACAGTATATCTGGCATTTTTGCTTTGTTTTCAACAACAAAGACTACTACACTGTAACAATACCTTAAAACATTTGATATCAGGATTCATCCTAATTTGAGGACAACAGTATACTGCAGTGCCATTGCAGCAGGGGGGGCAACAGAGTGGGATTTTGGTTGGAACATGTTCAAGAATGCCACTACTGCCAGTGAAGCCGACAAACTGATGTCATCTCTGGCATGTACTAAGGACCATGAACTTCTGAATAAGTAAGTTACATCTGGTTATTTTGTTAGGGTACTATTTGACATACAGTGAATTTGGGAAAATATTCAGACCTTTTTACCTTTTCCACATTTTGTTACGTTACAGCCTTCTTCTTCAATCTACACACAATACCCCAATCATCCTTACACAGGGGTGCTAATTACAAAGCAAAAACAGTTTTTTTGAAATTTTAGCAAATGTATTAAAAATAAAAATATAACATTTACACAAGTATTCAGACCCTTTAATCACTATTTTGTTGAAGCACCTTTGGCAGCGATTAAAGTCTTCTTGGGTATGACGCTACAAGCTTGGAACACCTGTATTTGGGGAGTTTCTCCCATTCTTCTCTGCAGATCCTCTCAAGCTCTGTCAGGTTGGATGGGGAGTGTCGCTGCACAGGTATTTTCAGGTCTCTCCAGAGATGTTTGGTTGGGTTCAAGTCTGGGATCTGGCTGTGCCACTGAAGGACATTCAGAGACTTGTCCCGAAGCCACTCCTGCATTGTCTTGGCTATGTGCTTAGGGCCGTTGTTTTGTTGGAAGGTGAACCTTCACCCCAGTCTGAGGTCCTGATTGCTCTGGAGTAAGTTTTCATCAAGGATCTCTTTGTACTTTGCTCCCTTCATCTTTCCCTCGACCCTGACTAGTCTCCCAGTCCCTGCCGCTGAAAAACATCCCCACAGCATGATGCTGCCCCCACCATGCTTCACCGCAGGGATGGTGCCAGGTTTCCTCCAGACGTGACATTTGACATTCAGGCCAAAGAGTTCCATCTTGGTTTCATCAGAGCAAAGAATCTTATTTCTCATGGTCTGAGAGTCTTTAGGTCCCTTTTGTCAAACTCCAAGCAGGCTGTCATGTGCCTTTTACTGAGGAGTGGCTTCCGTCTGGCCACTCTATCATAAAGGCCTGATTGGTGAAGTGCTGCAGAGATGGTTGTCCTTCTGGAAGGTTCTCCCATCTCCAAAGAGGAAATCTAGAGCTCGGTAAGATTGACCATCAGGTTCTTGGTCACCTCCCTGACCAAGGCCCTTCTCCCCCGATTGCTCAGCTTTTGGAAGAGTCTTGGTGGTTCCAAACTTTTTCCATTTAAGAATGATGGAGGCCACTGTGTTCTTGGGGACCTTCAATGCTGCAGACATGTTTTGGTACCCTTCCCCAGATCTGTGCCTCGACACAATCATGTCTTGGAGCTCTACACACAATTCTTTCGACCTCATGGCTTGGTTTTTGCTCTGACATGCACTGTCAACTAAAGGACCTTATATAGACAGGTGTGTGTGCCTTTCTAAATAATGTCTCATCAATTTAATTTACCACAGGTGGACTTCAATCAAGTTGTGGAAACATCTCAAGGATGATCAATGGAAACAGGATGCACCTGAGCTCAATTTTGAGTCTCATAGCAAAGGTTCTGAATACTTATGTAAATAAGGTATTTCTGTTTTACATTAGCAAAAATGTCTAAAAAGCTGTTTTTGCTTTGTCATTATAGGCTATTGTGTGTAGAGTGCTGAGGATTTTAGAATAAGGCTGTAATGTAACAAAATGTGGAAAAAGTCAAGGGGTCTGAATACTGTATGATATTTAACTGTTGTTTTCGCTTTCCATTGTCTTCACATTGACAATACAGTCAATTATAACAATCTGTCTAAATGTATAAATTCTCTATAAACTCAATTCAGGTACCTGAGATACACTTTGGATTCAGACAAAATCCGTAAGCAGGATGCAACGTCTGTCATTGTGTACATCTCCAGTAATGTTGAAGGCCAAACATTGGCTTGGGACTTTGTAACACAGAACTGGGAGTACATGTTCACACAGTAAGTTGTACCCCCAAAAGGCACTTCTATCAGCAAACCAAATACACTGAGTGTACAAAACATTAGGAACATCTTCCTAATTTTGCGTTGCACCCCATTTTTTGTCCTCAGAATAGCCTTACTTCGTTGAGGCATGGATTCTACAAGGTATCCAAAGCGTTCCACAGGGATGCTGGCCCATGTTGACTCCAATGCTTCCCACAGTTGTGTCAAGTTGGCTGGATGTCCTTTGGGTGGTGGACCATTGTTGAATGGGAAACTGTTGAGCGTGAAAAACCCAGCAGTGTTGCAGTTCTTGATACAAAATGGTGCGCCTGGCACCCAGTAACATACCCCGTTCAAGGGACTTTAATCTTTTGTCTTGCCCATTCACCCTCTGAGTGGCACAGATACACAATCCATGTCTCAAGGCTAAAAAATCATTCTTCAACCCGTCTCCTCACCGTCATACACTGATTGAAGTGGTTTAACAAGTGACATCAATAAGGGATCATAGTGACACTATGATTCACCTGGTCAGTCTATGTCATGGAAAGATCAGGTGTTTTGTACACTAATTGTATACTTGGTTTGTGAGTACGGACATTATTAACTTGTAATTGTCATATTTCCTAGGTATGGTGTTGGATCCTTCTCATTTGCCAACCTTATAAGTGGTGTGACATTGAGATTCTCAACTAAAACTGAACTTGAACAGGTAACTTTTTAATTGAAGTGTTTAAATGCCAGGCTATACAGTACTTTCTTTAGCTGCACTATTAATACATAGCTGATTATATTTGTATTTATTTAACTGAACCCTTATTTTACCAGGCAAGTTGAATCATTTACAGTAACGACCTGGAGAATAGTTACTAAGAGTAAAAGTTAACTTTGTTTTTCATAATGTCAGCTCCAGAAATTCAAGGAGGACAACTCTGAGACTGGTTTTGGCTCAGGGACCTTGGCTTTGGAACAGGCCATCGAGAGAACTACAGCCAATATCAAATGGGTGGATGAGAACAAGAAGAAAGTGTGGGACTGGTTCTTGAGTGAGACTGCCTAAAAACCCCTCAATGCTTTGGTTGTCCAACAGGCTTAAATATGTTATTTTACTATGGCAGACAAAGTGCTTCGATTATTTGCTGGGTTTTAATTGTATGTTAAACGTCCAATGCTGCTATTTTTTTTTTATCTCAATATCAAATCATTTCTGGGTCACAATTAAGTAGGTTGCTGTCATTGTTTTCAATTAAAATTGTCAAAAATAAAAATAGCTTCTTAGCAAAGAGCAATTTCTCAAGCAAGAATTTTGCTAGCACTGTCTGAGAGTGGTCTGAGTGGGGAGGGGAAAACGAGCTGTTATTGACATAGGTTTGGAACTCTGTTTCTTATTGGTCTATTAACTAATTTACCGCCTGGTGAGGTCACTAAAACTCCATCCCTCCAAAATATATTATAAAATATTCATAGTGTGGATATATAAAACACTGTAACATCACATTTTTGACTGCATTGGGCTTTTAAATCAGAAATGTTGGGGTTAAGGTCAGCTACTTCCTGGTGATTTATTTAACATTTAGTCAATATACCATATTTTTTCTCTGTGGACCATAATGCAATTTCCCACTGCACAATACTGTTATGAGTATCTATGAACTTCTATTATTTTAGAGTTTTAGAGAGATAATTTATATTATATGCTATTTTGTTGAAAAACAATAAACATGTCATTTAACCTGTCCATTACAAAAAGGTTGTCAAGCTGTCATGTTAATGGCCTTCAAAGTGTTGGCAAGTGGAAGTAGATGGGAAAGGGATAGATGCAGTGTGACATTCCGCCACTGACTGTCTGGGAATCAGGATACATGGACAGCAGGGGGACTAGCTGTCACCTTGACTCCCCCACAGCACATGCAGGGATTTAAGTTTAAACTGCCTAGTCTGACCACCCATCCCCTCTTTAAGGTTTACACTACAAGCAATTTACTGTATATACGGGCTGTGAACAGAAAAACATGCCTCATGACTGCCATCTTGATATTGGACTCATGTAGGCTACTGTAGATCAGTCTTGTAGAATCTGAAACAAAGATATGTCACCCAGAAAAATCTACTTGTTTGAGTAAACATGGTGCTGTCTGGACTGAATGAATAACAAAATAAGGCTTTTGCTGGGCTTATAGGTTTCATTTGTTTGCTAAGGCCAGGAAGAACCTCAGCCCGCCTGTATTTCTAGTGATACGTCCGCTTGGTTCCGCCTTCAACGCTTGAGGAAGCGCTGCTGTCTGCTCCTCATCACTGCCTTGTCAAAATGTCAGTGTTCTCGTAGAAAAATGATCGAAAACAAAAATTAGCTTTTTGGTCTTAATTAATAAGATTTTAAGAAGATACAGTGTAAAAATATGTGTTTTGTTTGTTTTTTTACTTTATGGGGCTGGCTGGTTGTGGTAACTACTTCCGGGTACTACTTCTGGGTTTGCCTAGTTAGCTACATGTGTTTTTAGCATCATGCCGCTCATAGTAATGTGTGGTTTTCCATGTAGTGGCAAAACACGAAGAGCGGTGGAATTAAAGGAATACTTTGAACAGAATACAGAGAGAAAGGTTCACAATGTAGGAGATGGAACGTTGGGGATTGAGAAGAACACTGTATACGCAGGTAGGCTGACGTTAGGTGATGGCTTGCTACAGTGGTTAGCTAGCTATCTACACTTCTTAGCTAGCTAGCTCACAAATATGCCTTTCAACCTTAATGAGGGAGAACGGGCTCGTGGTAATGGCTGGAGCTGAATCAGTGGAATGGTATCAAATACATGGTTTCAATATGTTTTATGCCAGTCCATTGGCTCAGTTTGACATTATTATGAGCCGTCCTCCCCCCAACAGTCTCCACTGGGCAATGTTGGTGTTGCCATGGATGTAGCAGAGATCGGCATGTAGCCTACACCGTACTTTCTGTATGGACTGTTCTTAAGGTGTTATAGGTATATACATATTATAATTCATTATAGTTCTAGCTGGAGATGCTGAAGCGGCGCCTAAAACAGCGTTTTACACCACCATCAACAAAATGGTGGAATAATTGTGTCGCATCCCTCCAATAAAGTTCCAGCCACTTGTAGAATCGATTCCAAGGCGCATTGTAGCTGACTGGCTTGTGGTGGGCCAACATCCCACTGCTGGCTTGCCACTGAAGCTAGGATAGGATAGGAGACCAGATGCTGCTGGAAGTGGTGTTGGAGAGCCAGTAGCAGGCACTCTTTCTTGTGGTAAAAAAAAAAAAAGATCCTAATGCCCCAGGGCAGTGATTGGGGACATTGCCCTGTGTAGGGTGCCGTCATTCGTATGGTATGTTATTCGGATGGTATGTCCTGACTCTGTGGTCACTAGCAAAGATCCCATGGCACTTATGTTGGTGTTTCCTTTATTTTGGCAGTTACCTGTACATTCTACTGACTGTCTTTGATTGGCTGTAGTAGCACCCCCTCTTTCAATTGACATGCATTAGGCCTCGTTCACGTGCAAGTTGGATTTAGCAAAACTCAGAAATAATATTTTTTAGGTACTTTTTACCCCTTCTCCCTAATTTTGTGATTTCCAATTGGTATTTACAGTCAAACTGCACTGCTTCTTGACACACTGCTCACTTAACCCAGAAGCCAGCCAAACCAATGTGTCGAAGGAAACACTGTACAGCTGGCGATCGAAGTTAGCGTGCAGGGAGTTGCTAGAGCGCGATGGGACAAGGACATTCCAGCCGGCCAAACCCTCCCCTAACCCGGAAGACGCTGGGACAATTGTGCGCTGCCTCATGGGCCTCCCAGTTGCGGCCGGCTGCGACACAGCCCGGGATCGAACCCGGATCTGTAGTGACGCCTCTAGCACTGCTGGAGGCCCATAATCTACGTATTTCACGTGACTAGGAAAACAGATATGCATCTATTGGTCACATACCTTTAAAAAAGGATCAGAAAACCAATCTGTATCTGGTGTGACCACCATTTGCCTCATGCAGCGCAACACATTTCCTTTGCATAGAGTTGATCAGGCTGTTGATTGTGGGCTGTGGAATGTTGTCCACCCTCCTCTTCAATAGCTGTGCGAAGTTGCTGGATATTGGTGGGAACTGGAACATGCTGTCGTACACTTCAAACCAGAGCATCCCAAACATGCTCAATGGGCGACATGTCTGGTGAGTATGCAGACCATGGAAGAACTAACATTTTCAGCTTCCAGGAATTTGTACAGACCCTTATCATGCTGAAACATGGTGATGGCGGCGGATGAATGGCACGACAATGGGCCTCAGGATCTCGTCACGGTATCTCTGTGCATTCAAATTGCTGTCGATAAAATACAATTTTCGTTGTCCGTAGCATATGCCTGACCATACCATAACCCCACCGCCACCATAGGGCAAACCGCTCGCCCACACAAAGCCATACACGCTTTCTGCCATCTGCCTGATACAATTGATACCAGGATTCATCTGTGAAGAACACACTTCCAGTGGCCATCAAAGGTGAGCATTTGTCCACTGAAGTCTGTTACGACGCCAAACTACTGTCAGGTCAAGACCTGGTGAGGGCGACAAGCACGCAGATGATCTTCCCTGAGACTGTTTATGACCGTTTGTGCAGAAATGATTTAGTTGTGCAAACCCACAGTTTCATCAGCTGTCTAGGAGGCTCGTCTCAGACCATCCCGCAGGTGAAGAAGCCGGATGTGGAGGTCCTGGGCTGGCGTGGTTACATGTGGTCTGCGGTTGTGAGGCCGTTTGGACTACTACCAAATTCTCTAAAACAATGTTATGGTAGAGAAATAAACATAAAATTCTCTGGCAACAGCTCTGTTTGACATTCATGCAGTCTGCATGCCAATTGCACACGCCCTCAACTTGAGACATCTGTGGCCTTGTGCAAATTGTTAGTGGCCTTTTATTGTCCCCAGCACAAGGTGCACCTGTTTAATGATTATGCTGTTTAATCAGCTTCTTGATATGCCACACCTGTCAGGTGGATGGATTATCTTGGCAAAGGAGAAATGCTCACTAACAGGGATGTAAACAAAATTTTAGCGAAATAAGCTTTTGTGTGTATGGAACATTTCTGGGATCTTTTATTTCAGCTCATGAAACATAGGACCAACACTTTACATGTTGTGTTTATATTTATGTTCAGCGTACAACCAGTAAGCAAGTCGGAAATGTCAGTTTCCTAGTTCTGACTAGCACGTGAACGCGGCATTGGCCAATATTGTCCCATCAATTCCTCCCCTTGTGTATTGACAACAGTGTAGCAGTAGCCAATACATATGATATTGATTGGAGGTCCAGCTCACATATTAACCTTGTTGATATATGTGTCACAGATTCTCAGAATGAGAAAAATGTGAGAGGATCTCTAAGAGCTGAAGCAGAGAGGTGAGTTTACTGCTCATAGATTGTGTAACATTGCTGCCTCTTTCCAGAATCAAATTTGTTACTGATAAGAACTCGTGACAATTGTTGCTTTATTGCATTAGGAGAATCAACAAAGAGGATATTGTAATTCTGGATTCGTTGAACTATATCAAAGGTAAATGTTTTTCATAATGGATTTTGATCAATATTGCAAATAAAAGTGTGTGGGTGGCTGTGGCAATAAGGTGCTTTCTACGTAACCTAACCTAAACATATGTTATACTTGTATGTTTCTTCTATTGTAATCCATTGGGTTACAGATATGTTTCTTCTATTGTAATCCATTAGGTTACAGATATGTTTCTTCTATTGTAATCCATTAGGTTACAGATATGAACTTTTTTGTCTGATCAAACACACACAGACGCCTCACTGTCTGGTATGTAATATGTTGTTGATGGGGAAATATGATTTGAAGTGGTTGTGCATGATTTACCCCTTGGGGTAGACTAGCAATTATAGGTGGGTGGAGTTTGCAGTCTGTTTCAAATTTAGGAGCCCTATGGCGTACAGTGCTTAAGTAGTTTAGATGTACACCACCATTCAAAATATGCTTTTATAATTCATGAGATTTGTGTTCTTGGTGACACTGAGATTTACCTCTTAAATGTACCATATTTATTCATGAAGGTTTACTGTTTGACGTCAGCCGAAGTGAGCTCAACATGGAACACAGCAAGGGATGTTGAAGAGCAGTACACCCAGGAGATGTAAGTAGACCAAGGTACTGTTTGTTACTTTCCCTTGGACTATTTTTATTTTGCTCACAATTTATAAGCGCTAACGACATTACTGCTCATTGCCCCGCCTTGTTCTCAATGAGTCATTGTCATTGGGCTCCCGAGTGGCACAGCGGTCTAAGGCACTACATCTCAGTGCTAGAGGCGTCACTAAAGACCCTGGTTCGATTCCAGGCTGTATCACAATCCGTCCGTGATCGGGAGTCCCATAGGGCGGTGCACAATTGGCCCAGCGTCGTCCAGGGCAGGCCGTCATTGTAAATAAGAATTTGTTCTTTACTGACTTGCCTAGTTAAAATAAAATTGTATGTCTCAACATCATATCCATCTCCACATTTAACAAATGTAGACTACTTTCTGCAAAGGTTTTAAGATGCCAATGGTGCCTAATTCTTGCTCATGTCATGTTATTGCCTAAATTGGCTAAATTTAATGTTTTTCAATTTGGTTTATTTGGATTGAGAAACACATTGACAAATTGAACAAACAATTGTCTGATGCATTGCACTATAGTGTTTTCTAGCTTACGCTAATTTTCAACACCCATCCCTAAATAGTTTTTTATGGAAACAAAAAGGAAAGAAATACATCATCAATAAAATAAATCACATGAAATCTCATATCAGTACATTGAATTTACAATTACATTTGAGTTATTTACATTATCAGGATTATATGCACAACGCAAATGGAATAGGCTACAATTAGATGCATGAGTGAAATTCATGGTCAAATGTCTTCCATTTGCCAATGTGGCCTTTGGTTCTGCTTTTGCTTTCACAGCCTAGATGCGCTGGTGCTGAGATTTGAAACTCCAGACTCCAGGAACAGATGGGACAGCCCACTTTTCACCATTCAGAAAGAAGACACACTTCCATTTGAAGCCATCTCTGATGCCATCTTCAAAAGGAAAGCACCCCCTCCTAACCAGTCGACACAGAGTGTAAGAAAGTTGTTTACGTGCATAAATCGCAAAGTAATATTTCAGCAAGGAGTTTCAAGTTTTAAGTGAAGTTTTTCATCCATCTGTTGTAGCAACCATTGTCATCTACAAACTTCTTGTATGAGCTGGACAAAGTCACACAAGATGTGTTGATGGTGAGCCTTCATATTTATCAGTAACTTCCTATATTGGTTTTTTTATCCCTGCATTAGTCACCTCCATGCTGTTTTCTACTGTTCTTTTTCTCTCAGAATAATTTGTTGAATTGATTCTTATAAGCTTTTTTAATGCATAACATTATTGCTTCAGTTGTGTTATTAAATACTGTCTGCAATGCTGTCTGTTGGAAGAATGTATATATAATCTCTGTCCCAGGCAATTCTCAACTTTCAGAAGACAAGTGTTCCAGGGGATCTCATTGCTGTTCCAGGAGCTACAGAAAAGATATCCTTTGCATGTTGCTCACATATACCCCCCTCCTCCTAAAATGTATTATTTATTTGACCGTCTCTCATGGACTTATTTTAATCACCACCTCACAGCAGTCTACCTCCAACAGGGGTTACAGTCAACCTGTATCAAACAACTGGACCTCTTAGCATGGGGCTATGGATAAATGGACATCCATCAAAGGGTATCTTTCATTTGGTGCAGTTGGTGGCGCAGCAACTGAGCCACCAGAAAGGTCTCGCCATCAAGGACATAGGATAATTGGATGCATGGCGACTGGCTTATCAGGATTGCAGCTCACTTTGAACAACACAGCATAGGCAAAGTAGTGCTAGTGGAGTCTTGAACTACGACGTGAGTTGAGTATTGATTATTTTCAGAGAGATTAAGTTTTACCACAGCCTTCTGGAAGCCTACATTCGGCCGACGCTGTAACCTTGCCTTCAGAGAATTCATGAGTGTGTCACTAACTGTGCTTTTCCTTAACCTGATGTCAAACATAGAACTGACCAGAAGTTTAAACATGGCAGAGCTCCGGAAACTACGACGCCAGTTCATCAGCTACACCAAGATGCACCCGACAGAGAACATTGGACACATTGCTAACATGTTTGTACAGTATCTAAACAAGAGTATACATTGACTTTTTATTTTAACGCCTTTGGTTCAGGTCAATAAAATATGTTTCCATTGTCTGAGACAAATGCATTTATTTGATGTATCTTTGTGTGTCTCTTAATGTGTTTCAGTTAAAATCTTTCACAAAATGATATAAGACTGCAAACCTATTACTGAGTAGTTATCTGGCAGGTTTTTAGGGTAATCTGTAACAGTCAGTCTATTATTTAGTGCAGTAGAAACATTCTTTATCCCGTTTATTTTAGTCCTTATTTGTCAGGAGGCTAGTGCAAGAGGTTTCTCTTGGGGTTTTCCCCATTGGTTTAGTATACTATACCGTCTTAATACTAACCGGAGATTCAAGTGTTCCCCCACCCGCAGCAATGATTAAAGGCAGATTTCTCTGACACTGCATGACTGCTCAATTTCTTAGTTTATAATATTTTATATTTGATTATTGCTTTAATGTTTATTGAAACATGCACTACCCTGTACAATAGGATGGTCAGGGATTTTGTTAGCGGTTTTCAGTGAGAATACAGCACAATACAAAATGCCAGTTCACTCGTTGCTTGAGTACTCTGTGGGGGTGTGCAATGAATTAGCCTGCGGCTGAATCTAGTTGATGATACCTGACGTAAGCAGTATAATTCCATCCTGCTGCTCAGACTATTTCAGGTGTTTGATGCTTTATCGTTTTAGCCTGACGTGTGACCACTTCCCATGTTAAGCTTTGCTGCCTGCTAATTGTAACACTTTGTCTTGTCAATTACATTAGTCATCATATGCCTGCTGATGCTACTGTAATTGCAAAACCAGGAGATTGTGAGAAATAATGGCTCATTTGAAAGAGTAAAATGTTGATTTTGATGAGAGCAAAGCTGACATTTTTCATAAATATTCCTATAGCATTTAGAAAGCTAACATGTTTTCTCAGTGGTTTCTCATTAATGACCAGTGAATCCATAGGCTTTGTATTATCACCCTAAGTGCTTTTCATGTTGCCTCGCCTTTAGATGTTCCTAGGGATACATCGGAGCAAAATCAACGCTCTGTCAATCATTCAGACTAAACGCAGATGGCAGTGGACAAGTCTTTGTGTGCTTACCCAGTCTAAAAACGTCCTCATTCCTTTATCAATACCTTCCTGACCTTAAGGCTTCCGCTCAAGGTGATGAGAATTGTGTAGGTTACAGAGCAACAGGATGCCATAATACAATAATTTTATATTCTTACCTTATCAAATCATTTAGCGGACGTTTTGGAACTGTCTTATTAGATCACCTGAAAAACGATGACAGTTTATATGGCTCTGGGAAAAAAAAGTGTTTTATACCAAGTTCTCTCAGATTAACAGCACCTTTCTCTAATTGGCTCTAAAAATGTGCTTGTCCTGTACTTCAACCTTGACCCTTGGCTCAACTTGACCCTGGCAAACAGACAGTGGATTTGTTGATTAGAAATCTATAGGTTACGACTGTAACGCTGGTTGTCTGATAGTATGAGTGAGGTATTTCACTATGGGATACGCCCTCAGCGTATTCATCAGAAGCCTTATTACACTACGCCAGCCATGATTGGCTGGACGTCGAGACGTGTGCGTCGGGGAAGGGTGTCCCTCCTACCCTATGAAGGGCCCAACGCAACGTCTCTTGAGGCATTCGAAAATAAGCCACTCCTCGCTCATGCAAGGACGGTGTTCTGGTGAAATACCTCACTCATATTATCAGGGAACCGGGGTTACAGTCGTAACCTATAGTTCTCTTTCAAGTATTCGTTTCGGTATGTCACCACGGGATATACTGACTCCCGTATTGCCAGACAAGCTTATCCTGACGACTGACTGTTCTGTACTATATATCACACAAATGGGCCTTGCCCCTCAGAAGATCCTACACGTAAAACAGTATGCGCCAGGGTCGGTGCAGTGACATCGAGCCTATAAAACTTTGCAAATGTATGAGGCGAAGCCCAACTCGCTGCTGAGCAAATATCTTGGATAGATATGCCCTTAAATAAAGCCCAGGACGTAGCCATTCCTCTAGTGGAATGAGCCTGTAGGCCAGCAGGAGACTGAAGACCCTTACTTGTGTAGGCCAAAGCAATAGCCCCCACTATCCAGGGACATAAGGGTAATAGAATGCCACAGCTGGGACATTGGAGTGTTGGCAGCTGTGTTGTTGGTCTGATCCCATATCCTACACATTCCTTCTACCTTTAGCATGCCTCTCCTGGGGAAACAGTTAAAGACCTACTTATGTCTCCTTAATGCTCATCGTCTGTGCAACATGAGACAGTGGATGGATTATAATCACAACAATTTGGGCGATGAACGGGTGTACACCGCAATAGGATTGGAGGAGGGGATAGAACAGTGCTTGGGGGAAGACTGTTCTTGCCTCTCTGGCGATGGGGACATCGCTAGGCCATGCTCTTCTTCCTCCTGTGTGGGGATAGGAGCAGGCTGGCCCCTTGGTACCATGGGTGGGAAGGGGGGCTTCTTAGTCCAGGGGCCCCTAGGGTCCAAGGTGCAGGTTCGCAGCGTCTGGGGATCTCTTCCTGGGCAGACAGAGCTGCTCCCTCTTTTTCTCCTCACTCTTTACACATTGGGACCGAAAAGGCCTTTAGAGTTTACTGGAGGATCCAGGATCTTCAGCTTCTCACTGTCAGACACCGTGGATAGGTTGAGCCATCGAGCTCTCTCCTGGGATATCATGAGTCCCATGGCTCACCCTGATGCCTGGACAGCGACTTTGAGCAGACGCAGGTTGAGGTCTGTGGTAATACAGATCTCATCCCATAGACCCGGCTCTGGTGTGACCGCTAGCTCGTCCTGTAGCTCAGCCTGGTATGCAGAGAGCATGGAGGCGGTGCTGAGAGCCCTCACCGCTGTGGCAATCGACCTTCTCTGTCGCAGAGGACTGGAAGAGCTCATACTTAGTTGGTAAGGTGGGGCCAGCCGTGGTCATGGAGGGCTTCTGGCTGGGGTGTAGATGGGAAGCCACCAGGGGTTCGATGGGGGGCATGTGGGCCAGCCCAATCCCTGTCATGTCAGCACAGTCTAACATTGACCCACCCTGGACAGGGTTCTTGGAGGAGAAAGGTGTACCCCAACTAGCGCTAGCCGTCGCTCCACGATCTCCCGTGGGGATATCCATCACCTCCGGTGCGCCGTCCTTGTTAGGGTCCTGTTGACTCAGGCTAGCTTGGCGTGCCTACCAGCAGCGGAGGCTCTTCACGGTGAAGAAGGCACAGTGTGGACAGGAGCCGGGGGACGCTAATGTTCCTGGGCATGTTGTAGCCCAAGGCAAGCGGAACACACCGGCTGTGTGTCCTTGGATGATATCTTATTTCCACAGGAGCAGATTCAATGTAGGCTAGTCGATAGCTATAGATTAGCGTGGGTTATCTCCGACGGTGGCACTCGGTGTGATGGCTGAATACCGTTTCAGAATGGACAGGTTAGGAAAGATAGCTTGGTGTAGCTAGTAAAACTTTTCTTGTCGAAGTAAAAACCGCAAAAGCTAGCTAGCGTGGTGGCTACCTTTCCGACGACTAGTCACTGTTTGGATACAGCTAACTTGGTCGCGAACGAGTTACCCGTGTCACATCTGTATCCGTTCCTGCCTCAAATAATTTTCCTCTAGCTATGGTGAAGTGAAAGGAAAATTGTCACCACCACACAATCCCGAGAATAGCGCCCGCGAGCGAATTTTAAGCTCACGTCTGTGGACAATTGAGCTATTTCTGGAAAACGCAGTCGTGTCGAGGCAAGCTTTCTGATGAAAAGCGAGAAGAGGTGTTTGAATGAGTCATGGCTGGCATAGTGTAACAAGGCTTCTGACGAATATGCTGGGTGTGTATCCCACATTGAAATACCGAAATGAATCCTAAACCCTTCTAGCAGAAGAAAACAGGAACATCCTGACTAAGCTGTACCTCTTCAAAGACTGAAAGAATCTTTATGTAAGAATTAGCACATTTATGCTGCATGGTGTAGAATGTCATTTGCTGAATCAGACTGAACATACATGACAACATGATCTTTAAAAGTATTATTTGCTTCCATCCTCTGGGCCAAATGGTAAACTTGGGTTTGCTGTATAGTTGTACCCTCTGACTATGTATTACTAAGGACCATTACTGTTGCTCTTATTCTACCCATTATATTGTTATATTCTTAATCCATTTAGATTAATACACTAGTGTATAAAAGTTTAGTACATTGTAATACAATTGATGTTGGTAAATGACCAACAAATTAAAACAGACAAATACATTTTATTCTAATGAACAATAACATGTAAGAATGAGGGTAATCAAAATTACAGTGAATAAACTATTTTTTTCTCAGTCATCTTCCCTGACATAATTGCAGTGCCAAAAAGTCTGTCCCAGTAGCTGAAGAAAGGTGCATAGTTACTGTTGGGCTTCTGGTGGTGCATTCATGAGCTGGTGCTCCTCTTAACAGACCAAATGTTACCAGGTTGTTGAGACCCCATGGCAGGTCATAGCCTATGTGGTCCTCCACTGACATACAGATACTGAAGATGGTGACGCACCAGGTAGTAAAAAGGGTGGCATTTTAGGAGGATGGGGTCCAGGTTGCTCCAGAATCCCACTTATCAGTTCTGTATTGCTGTGTGTTCATGGTGGATGGCATGGACCCACCGATACAGTTGTGGATGATTGTATTGGGTTGGGAAAGTACTGGGTGTCAAAAAGAAGAAGGGCAGCAAGTCCATCAATGAGCACCTCTACCACAGTTGGAGCCCTGGTAGGCAGCACCAGTGAAGGCATAAAGCAGATCTGAATCAGCACAGCAGGCAGAACAAAGATCAAGTGGTTATACACAACCCTTCCGAAGCTCTTTGCCATCATCCTCATGGTTGGACGTCTCTCTTGCTGGATTTTGTAGCGGTGAATGGAGGGGACCTTATCTCCCAGGAAGTCTAGTACAGCAAAGGGGAGACTGGAGAAGAAATAACTGGAGAAGAGTATGACAGGGAAGAAGGGAGAGGAGATGAGGAAGTAGTGGTTGAAAAGGAAATAGTCCCATAGAGGCTGCAGAAGCCTGTCTGAGGATATTGAGAAGGCAGGAAGCTGCAAAGGTAACTGGACCTTGCTGATGTTCAACATCCTGAACTCTGGATGCCTGTGGCTGTAATGTGCAGAGAGAAGATATTCTCCCTTTATATAGGGCTGAGCTAAGGACTTCGCTCTCACATCAATATCAATGAGACAGCTGTTTCTTTTTTTTTACATACAATTTCAACAAGAAGTCATTTTTCCAGAAGATTAACAAAATCCACCAGAACAAACAACCTTTCAACACTGACCAGTCCCAAGTTGGTGCCTGCAACACCATCCTCCCACTGGCAGTTTATCCCAAAAGACCAGTTGGTTAATCAGCTTATCATATTGTACAAGATACAGATCTTTTGGTTCCTGCTTGAGTTAATTATGCATGTTACCTAACAAGGTAAAGTTAAAACTCAATTGCACAGCACCTTAATCATTTATTAAATTGATAATATCCACAACATTCACTTCTTACATATTTGTATTTCAATTAGACCACCAGGGTGACCTATTCATATAAGGATTGTCAATCATAATTTTGATTTTTAATATCATTAGTTCAGAGTCCATGACATCTGTTATTTTCCATCTGTTCGTTGACCATGTGCTCTAAAATTTTTTTTTTTAGAGTTAAGACTTACAGTCGTAGATTCCAATCATATATAATCTTACCTAATCATTATGTAGCCTAATCTTATGTAATTTGACCAATAATCTGTTTGTGGAGCTACTTAATTAAGGTCAAGGGTTCAAACCACTGCCACAGCTATTCTATCCCAATGCCATGGTCAAACCCCAAAGATTGTGTCTAGCCTGCCCACCTAAATGAGTTCTGGGAGAAACAGATCACAGTTGCATCCCACTGGGTAAAAACTAGTTGAATCAATGTTTCCACATAATTTCAACAAAAATAATTATGTGATTACATTATATCAATGTGGAAAACTGATTGGATTTGCAAAAAGTAATCAACATAAGGGAATTTCGTATTGTTTTCTAACCTTATTTCAATGACACTGACATTTCTTGTTGATTTTACACTGAATTCACGTTAGTTGACCACATCCTTAAATGACGAGTGGACTAAATTGTGAGAGAATTGGAAAAGTGGCACCACTGAAGAGTCCACTGTAAATGTAGGGTATTGCATTGATTTTACAAGGCACTTGGGGAGACTGTTGCAGAGATATTAAACCTAATGGGAGTGTCTGTGATTACAGTGAGCACAAGCACCGGAGTTACTTGTATTGTACTGTCCCGGAGAATGATCTGCTGCATGTTCACACCAGGGCAACAAGGCCGAGTGCTACTCCAGGACCGGGGCTCAATCATCACAACAATGTTAACACTTCTCGCCAATCGCATCAGCAGGATAACATTACAATACTCACTTGATTTATTAGAAAACAATAAGCCATTGATAGAAATGTTGCTCTTGAATCACATAGAGCAAGCCGAATCATCAACCACTGCCATAACGTTAACATGTTGTCTCTGATTATTTCTTTTCACTGGCTGCTTTACGTGAAATTGTTTTGTTTGTGTTGGCATACTTCTGTTTATCATTTCTGTAAATGAGAGAAAATAGATTTATGAATGCACAATTTCATCAGGTTTGAACAAAAATATAATGTATTTTAGTTTTAAAGTAAGATGATATTTTTAGACAACGTCAGCTTCCGTGTACACTATAGTACCTGTTCATTTTGACTTTGCTCCTGCAGCCCAGTCCTCCCTCCCAGTGACTGGAGTAGGCTCCTCTCGTCATCATGCCTCCACAGCTGACACAGGGCTTCCCATTGCTGTATGGCTGCAGTGAAGGACAACAGCAGTTTAGGGTTGGAATCTAGCCTACTGAGACACCAATGAAGTACTACTCTATCCACCTGACAGACGTTTTGTTAGAGGCCAGGCAGCTTACCTGCTCTTTACAGCAGTGACCACAGATCATCCTGGTAGCCAGCTCCATGGGGTGGTCCTGGTCCCCGTCATGACACACGTCACAGGGGTAGGCCCGGCCACAGCATGAAAACCTGAGAGCGCACACCCACGGGATGTCACTCACCAGCAAAGTTTACTTTGGCAACACAAAATTATGTTAAAAGGGAAAGAGGTAGCTAAGAACCTGAGCCAGCGATGGCTCTGTCTGTAGTGTTTGCAGGCTCCCTTATCAGGTAGTGGTTTTCCCATCTGTATGGCAGGGTCCCTTATGTTACGTCGATAGGTCAGTGAAGAGTCGCTGTGCCCTGTACAGTACAGACTACTGTGCATTACAGACAGAATAGACAAAACAACTTTAACATGTTTCATCTTAAAATCCTACTATAGGCCTTTGTTTCTGACCGGTTTTCTCCTTGCGTGGCGGAATGTACTGGAATCGTGTGCTGTCAACCAGCAGGCGGAGTTTGCTGTGACAGTGCTGGCAGTTGAACTCCTTGCTCTGTCCATACAAAAGGTTCTGCAGACAAAATATAATACACAAAATCAGACTAATCAAATAACAGAACAGACTGTCTTAGAACTAAATATACCCAAATATAAATACTTTCATCATCATCATAAGACAAGAATGGAGCAAAGGACAGAGCAGTATTGGTGACCTTCACAGGTCCCTCTTTGGAGCAGTTGAGGCAGCCCACGTCCAGTTCACAGTCCTGCAGGACCAGGTCCACAGGAGCAGCGGTGCCCAGGTCCAGAAAGCCCAGGACGTCACTGTAGTGGTGCAGCATGCTGGGTCTGAAGGCAGCACTGATCCCTGCATTACACTTCTCACACTGGGCCGTGCAGGGGTTCCTGCCATTTAGAGTCAGGTCTGCTGTCACCTTACACCTGCAAACAACACACAAAGGCCAGACAGACACACACTTATGTCGCATCTCCAAGTCTCATCAACCAAAAAAACTGCAGATAAGTTGACTCTTTCCTCTTATAGGCAATATTCCAAGGGTGAAAATGTGAGATACAATGTAGGCTTCAGTGGAGGACCGTCTGTCTGCTCACCTGCTGCACTGCAAACACACAGTGATCTGTGTGGCGACCACGGTGGCCGTGCCCTCTCCCAGACTCAGGCCCAGCAGCTTCACCTCTGTTCCTCTACGGGGCTCACTGATCTTAATGTTCTCCACCTTCCCCCGGTCTTCTTCGTCATCATCATCATCATCACTACCACCGTCATCATCATCACACCCAGGGTCCAATAGTTCTTCCCACTCCTCCTTATCTTCTCTGCTCTTCTCAACAGTTGCAGTGTGGAGGACAGGGTCATCAGTGGCAGGCTCTTTGCACACAGTTGCCTGGAGCTGCTGGTATGGCACAAACTGAATTCCAGCCTTTGCTATCTCCATGTCTTTTTTCAGCTGAGGAGATATTTAAAAAGAGGGAACAGATTAGAACTCGGCCTTCAAGTTGTTAAGTAGTTTTAAGGAAGTAAACTAATGCAACACAGAGAATTAACAACATCACCAGAGTCTCTCATGGAAAACACAGGTTACCAGAAGGATCTCATACTAAGTAGACTAACGTAAATGGAACTCTGTTTTTATACCAGTCTACAGTCTCACCTGCCTGGCTCCCTCAGTGAACAGTCTTTCCATGCTGCGATCCAACCAGCGAAGGAAGGGCCGGAAGAGCAGCTCCACCTTTCCCATCAGCTGATTGGTGGCATGCTTAGCCTGCAGCCACTCCAGTGAGGCTTGTTCAACATATCTATGTGGACAGACACATTGAGAAATATATAAATACTTACCAGTGTCATTGTATTTCGACTGTAAAGCCATTCAAAATAAAATAAAGTTTCTCTCACCTTCCCATAACTGATGGCAAGTCCTGGTCCAGTGGTATATCTAATGTAAATACCTGGAGGAAATGTTTGAATTCCACCTTGAGTCTTAACTCTAGACACAATATGATTATATCAAACAGATGAGATTCGTAGGTCAAAGGTTTGTGTTTACCTCTTGTGGGTACTTCTCCGGAAAGCTCACCATTATGTCAACATCTTTCAAGTCAAAAGGCTGTGAAACAGTAGGAGTGGGTCAGCATGAACATTCCTATTATGTTCATAAAACTATATCATAGTAGAAACGATAAAAGACAATGGCCTTGTCGAGCCCTTGTTATTGTGGATTGGAATAATGCAGACAATGTTTACCCAGTCTGGATCAGTGGGGTGTACTGTGGCTCGGTAGAAGGTGACTTGGCCATCGCTCCGTTCCTGCACAATAAGCTGTTCTTTGGGGAACCGTTTTATAAGCTGCTTGATCTCAGTGTCCCGTAGCTCTTTGGTGACATCGTCAGTCAGGTCACTCAGCTTGACCACCTGAAGGGCACTGGGAGGGGGGGCGTGGGGCACCCTGGGCCTGCCTCCGTCTCCTACAGGCTGGTCGTCAACTGGGGGGAACCTTGGTGGGTGCCAGTAGTGACATCTATCTTCCATGGTGCAGCACCCAGAGAGAAAATAGCGACAAGCCCTTGGCTTGGAGGGCAGCCTGTGGCCTAAATCTCCAGGGGTGTCAACCACTGGGTTCTGCTGTGTGATTCCAGGGTGGCTGTGAGGGTCTGTCCCTCTTTGGCTCTCCTGTCCTGACCTTCTCTTTGTCCTGTTCTCTACCTCCCCCTGGGTGAGGGTGGCGGCATCTCCTCTTTGATGGAGGAAGCGGCACTTCCTCCCAAAGTTACAGTGCCGCCCCTGTGAGTAGAAACGACACAGCTGGACTTGAGGGTCACCATATGCTGGTTGATTCCTGCTCTCTTCCTTATTGTGACACTGAGCGACAGAATCCTCATTGCTCTCTAGTGATACCTATAGAGAAGAGCGCTTGTTATGCGACTATGACATTCATGAAAACGTGCAGGAAGTACAAAGTAGGAAACACTGAAATGACCATCTCTGACGCAAGGAAATACAAAATGTAGTTTTTCACATCAGACATACAGTGTATTCATTAACCTTATTCTAAAATGGATTATATCGTTTTTTCCTGATCAATCTACACACAATACCCCATAATGACGCATGAAGCAAAAATAGGTTTTTTGAAATGTTTGCAAATGTATTAAAAATGTAAAAACTGAAATACCACATTTACATAAGTATTCAGATCCTTTACTCAGTACTTTGTTGAAGCATCTTTGGCAGCGATTACAGCCTCTAGTCTGCTTGAGTATGACGCTACAATCTTGGCACACCTGAATTTGGGGAGTTTCTCCCATTCTTCTCTGCAGATCCTCTCAAACTCTGTTAGGTTGGATGGGGAGCTTCGATGCACAGCTATTTTCAGGTCTCTCCAGAGATGTTTGATCATGTTCAAGTCTGGGCTCTGGCTGGGCCACTCAAGGACATTCAGAGACTTGTCCCGAAGCCACTCCTGTGTTGTCTTAGCTGTGTGCTTTGGGTCGTTGTCCTGTTGGAAGGTGAACCTTCGCCCCAGTCGGAGGTCCTGAGCGCTCTGGAGCAGGTTTTCACCAACGATGCTGCCACCACCATAGGGATGGTATTGGCCAGGCGGTGCCTGGTTTTCTCCGGACGTGACGCTTGACATTCAGGCCAAAGGGTTCAATCTTGGTTTCATCAGACTAGAGAGTCTTGTTTCTCATGGTCTGAGAGTCCTTTATGTGCCTTTTGGCTAACTCCAAGCGGGCTGTCATGGGCCTTTTACTGAGGGGTGGCTTCCGTCTGGCCACTCTACCATAAAGGCCTGATTGGTGGTGCTGCAGAGATGGTTGTCCTTCTGGAAGGTTCTCCCATCGCCACAGAGGAACTCTAGTGCTCGGTCAGAGTGACCATTGGGTTCTTGGTCACCTCCCTGACCAAGGCCCTTCTCCCCCGATTGCTCAGTTTGGCCAGCTCTAGGAAGTGTCTTGGTGGTTCCAAACTTCTTCTATTTAAGAATGATAGAGGCCACTGTGTTCTTGGGGACCTTCAATACTGCTGTAATGTTTTGGTAGCCTTCCCAAGATCTGTGCCTTGACACAATCCTGTCTCGGAACTGTACAGACAATTCCTTCGACCTCATGGCTTGGGTTTTGCTCTGACATCCACTGTGGGACCTTATATAGAAAGGTGTGTGTCTTCCCAAATCATGTCCAATCAATTTAATTTACCACAGGTGGACTCCAATCAAGTTGTAGAAAAATCAAGGATGATCAATGGAAACAGAATGCACCTGAGCTCAAATTCAAGTCTCATAGCAAAAGGTCTGAATACTTATGTAAATAAGGTATTTCTGGCTTTTTTGTATACATAAAAAAAAAACTGTTTTCGCTTTATCATTATGGGTTACTGTGTGTAGATTGATGAGGATTTAAAAATATATAGATTTTAGAATAAGGCTGTAACGTAACAAAATGTGGAAAAGGTGAAGGGATACTTTCCGAATGCAGTGTATCAGAATAACCTACAATAAATAGCCTCCAGTGTCCATCGTCTGTACTGTAGGCCTACTACTACTAGCTAGATAAATCCTAACCTACAATAAATAGCCTCCAGTGTCCATCGTCTGTACTGTAGGCCTACTACTACTAGCTAGATAAATCCTAACACACAATAAATGGATTTGACTAGATGGGATGCAGCTAATGTCAGAAGTGACTACGTAGTAGGTTAGGATAAATAGATTAAGGTTAAGAAATGGGTTAGTGTTAAAATTGACAAAGTATCCTCGATGCTACTTCTGAAATCACTTTGACAAATAGCTGCATCCCTTCTAGCCATGACCAGCTAAAATATCAAAATAAAGTATGGCACTTATTATGAGTGAGTTAGCCCAACAACACTATTACACCTTGTGAGAACCGTACAGTACCTCAACGCTGTTCACAGGGGAATGCTCCATGTAGCTATTTGTTAATACGTTTGTCTCTGTAAAGCTAACGTTACTTTGTTGCGTTCAGTTGATACTGTAACGTTAGCTGTTGCCAAAGTCCAATGGCTGACGTTGTTTACCCTTCCTCTGGCATTGGAAGACAATTCTTATACTTTATCGCCCCCTCCTGTTATGGAATGAGATGGACACTGCATAGACATGAGTTAGGTTTCCATGCAATTGTTGACAGATTTCCATGTGGATATTATAGAATCCGCATTCGAAAATATGCGCTTTTTCCCACCAGTGTTACCACAAAACTGACCTGTTGCGGTTAAATTAGTGCGTGATGACGTAGTGCACACAACATTTACTTTTTCGATTAAATGTTCATGTACAGAATACAAATAAAAAGTTCAGTGTGTTTCCATCGCATTTTCAACTCTACCAAACATCGATCATCATGTCACCAGAATAAGACCCTCGATATTTATTGGAAATTAGCATCAAAATTACCTTACACTTTCACCACCCTGTGAAGTTTATAATAACGTATTTCATATTTAGCCTAATAAACAATGGTTTCTGGAGTCGTAGTCGGAGGACCACACACCAAATTTACTTCGATATGATGGTTAATATATTTGCGCATAAAAGCCTTTCCACCGACATAATTTCACCAACACAAAAATATCCGTCGGCATTTTTAAACTTGTACCGAAATTTCATTTTTCCATCACAGTTGTCATGATTATTTTATGTGTTTGGACTTTACTCATACACATAAAAACTGTGGATGGAAACGTAGTTACAGATTACATGGAAACGTAGTTACAGATTACATATAAAACAATAAAAAAATCTAACCAGGAGAACCTGAGGATAACATTTACTCCGTGATCAATTGAATAACCTAATGTATAATAGTAACGCAATTTGTGTGCTAGTGAAAATAATCAAAGGAGAAATGTTATGGAATACTACTGTAGGCCTGCACACATACTAACAATCAAGTCATTGGTTGGACATATATATTACATCCCTGACTGTTGTATAACCTGAGAATGAAAAGAGTTACAGTATAAATAATTTAGCACCAATTGAGTTGATACTGGACATTCGGGGAGAGGAGCATTCTTTATTGGTCACTGCACCTGGCTTCCACATTCACATGTATTACACGTTAAGTACAAGGGAATAAACACCATTTAAATTCTTCCTTTTACACCAGCAGGATGGATCTAGTAGTAGATACCTTTTCAGGCCTGGGAATCGACCTGGGAAATGACTCCTCTCTTCAGCCTCTCTGGGACAATGTCAGGCTCAATCACAGGGACTCTTTGAGGTCTCCTCTTTTCCCTATTGTTTTGACTGTGTCTTCATACTTTGTGTTCTGCCTCCCCTTCCTGGCGTGTGACATCATAGGAGACAGATGGCCATGGGTCCAGCAGTTCAAGATCCAGCCGAGCCGGCGGCCAACACCTTCCATGTTATTGCATTGTGCTGGCATCACCCTACACAACCATATGCTACTTGTGCTTCCTGCAAGTGTGGCTCAGTGGGCATGGAGACCAGAGGTGACACTGCCAGACAAAGCCCCATCCCTACTGGAGCTCATCACTGGAGTGATGGGAAACCTTCTGCTTTTTGACTTCCAATACTTCATCTGGCACCTGCTGCATCACAGAATCCACTGGTTGTATGTCACGTTCCATGCAATCCACCACAACTACTCAGCTCCCTTTGTTCTGGCTACACAATGCCTGGGAGGGTGGGAGCTGGTCACAGTGGGCTTTTGGACCACCCTGAATCCTGTCATCCTGAGATGCCACCTTCTCACCACGTGGGTCTTTATGGTGCTCCATGTCTATGTGTCTGTGGAGGATCACTGCGGTTATGATTTTCCTTGGTCCACATCTCGTCTGATACCCTTCGGTATATATGGAGGGCCCAGCAAGCATGATGTGCACCATCAGAAACTCAACAAGAACTTTGCACCGCACTTCAGCCACTGGGATAAAATATTTGGTACACATGCTTATTCTTACTCAGAGCCGGTGAGAAATAAATGCTTATGATGTAATTCTATGAAATTGAATTCAAACTAAATTATTATGAGAAACAGACCTGTTTCAAATGAAATTATATATTTGAGACCTGTAAATTAACTGAGTGAACAGCAAGTTATCCTTCTCTAATTTGGCTTGTGGAACTCATTGGAGTGAATTCTTTTGAATGTTATGGTTAAAACTGTTTTCATATGCAATGGAAAAATGTAAATAAACTTTTCCATGTTTTTCATAATGAATGCATGTATATTACATGTATATGCCCCTTTATTCAACCTTGTACCAACTTAGGTTGGTGGATATGCTTGTTCCTATTAACCCGATAGTCACATATGATCTTACTAAGAAACTGATCCTGAATTCCAGACATGGTTACCATTGCACACATAAATAATACATGTTTTGTTTCTCACTTTTTTTTCTATGCCAATATCATGTACCAGGGTTGTGTTTAATTCATACGTTTACATCTAAGCCTTATTACAATATGAGAGATAACATGAAATCTTTACCCCCTGATGTTAATTCACATCATGCCACAACAAGATTTAACACAACCTTCTGGGTGAAGTGTCAGATGTGCCTGTCCAAAGGGGTCTAGAACGGCAGTACAGAACATCCACTTGTCTATTTTGTGGTTTTCAGTTTTTTTTCACTTTGTCGGCTCGGGTATTCAAACCAGCGACCTTTCGGTTACTGGCCCAACGCTTTAACTGCTTGGCTACCTAACGTTTAAAAGATTGACGTTTTGGTCTTCAATGGCCTTTTTAAGAATAATCACAAAGGAAATGGACAAGTTCATAAAGGGCATGGGGAACACAATTAGGGAGAAAACTCTCTTCAGCTGGTGATGCTAATGAGAGATGGTGTGGTAGACCATACAGGGGTGCTCTTTCCCTAGGTTAAGACCTTTGGGGACTAAGGAATGGATCCAGAATGTCTCTCTGGTACTTTGGTGTTAGTCAACATTGCCACAGCGTTTGTTTTTGCTGACTTATTCAATTCCAAAAATAAAAAAAACTCACAAAGCGAGTGTCCTCGCTCTTTGAAATGGAGGGCCACTGTGCTGTTGGGGTCAACATATTGAATGGCACTTCGGTGTTCACAAGCTCCCTTGAGGTCTCTCCTACGTAAAATAAGCTGCAAGGGCATAAAATCACATAGATTACATTGCGAGAATTGCAATTGATGGTACTTTTGATTTTTATGTCTCGACCTGATCTGGGTTGCGAGAAACTTTTCATACGTTGGGTGTACTGGCATTGAGTACAATTGCCACACTTGTAGTTGCCCGGGGGGAATAAGCTAGAGGCTGGTCTTGTTTGCTCTATGGCTGACGTCAGATCGGCCATATATGTCAAATCTAATTTCATGGTGTCCCAATCTTTAAATATTTTTGTTCCAAATAAATTTGATATCCTGGTCCATAAACCAGAATACACATTGTTGTTGCAGGGCGAATGCCATGGCGGATGCTATTGGTGCTATATCTGATTGTTTAACACATTTTCTTATCCCAGCCTCATATCAATTTAAGAGTGTATGCATTGATTTTAATCTGACTCAATTGATCTCAAAACCCACACGGCTAAATGTGAAAAACCCTTTTGACTACTCATTGATTGATTTAATTCTTATTAATAACCCCCATCAATATTTGTCTAATGGAGTATTTGCATATGATCTCAGTGATCATTGTCCCATAGTATGTATTAGAGATACGAAACAGCAAGTGGTCTGGAATTTTCATTGTGGAATGATGTACTTCAAATTGCTTGGAAATGGAATTATGTACTTCGAATTGCTTGGAAATGGATTTGTAACCCCTCCCAGACTCATGGGCATCATTAATCTTTCTTCTGAGGGCCTCGGGTAGGTCTTTTGATCTTTGAATGATGTGTTGCCACACACCCATATGGTTAAGACCAAACCAGGCCTCCTAAGTTTCTCTAATGTTTTCTAATAATTTGCACTTGTTTTGGTACACCTAACTCTAATTTTAGCCATTTTATGTGATGGTAAAGGTAGGGGTGTACTAACTTTTTCCACATAAGGAAAAGGAAAAAAAAGATAACTTTCCAGGGGGTGTACTTACTTTTTTACATGACTGTATATATATATATATATATATATATATATATTATTTTTTTTAGGGGATAAATCATGTTTAATATTGCAGATAGATTGTAGCTTCCATCAGTGTAATTGTCTGCATCATTTCCAACCCCCCATATATTATTTTGTATATACAGTCAAAAGTTTGGACACACCTACTCATTCAAGAAGCTGGTTGAGAGAATGCCAAGAGTATGCAAAGCTGTCATCAAGGCAAAGGGTGGCTATTTGAAGAATCTCAAATATAAAATATATTTTGATTCGTTTAACACCTTTTTTGGTTACTACATGATTCCATGTGTTTATTTCATAGTTTTGATGACTTCACTATTATTATACAATGTATTGTATTCTACAATTCTACAATAGTATAAATAAACAAAAACCCTTGAATGAGTAGGTGTTCTAAAACTTTTGACCGGTAATGTGTATTTTAATTACCATATCAACTAACCCTATACTAATTAAAACCCATCACCTTATTATACTACTTCAACCCTATCTGATCCTACCCTCGTCTGATGTCCAATCTCGTACCCCCAAGTACTTCTCTGCAGCTGGCACCACAACATCTACATTCTGTGATTTACGTTCAGTTTCTGAGTATCTGCCCTCTCATCGGCTAGAATGGTCACACCTTGCCTCCTCTCGACTGCCTTCCATCTTTGAAGACATGTTATTTCATAGAGCCCCACAGTGGAGGTGTCATAATACCCATAAAACCTAGCGGTCAAACAGGGAAATGGTTCCAATTGTTTTTCCACCATACATTTTTCCCATCGGGAATGTTAGAAACACTTAAAATAAGGGCTGTGTTTCGTGTAGGTTTACCCTGGCATTACTTTTTGATAACCATGTAAATCTCTGTTTGACAATATATTTGGCTCTATTTACTCTCAGATCCGAAAAATCAAATTAGTGTCAAAGTTGACATCATGCAAGACTACAAATGCCTGCAAGCTCCTGCATGTAATCTCTAGCTGACACTTTTGCTAACAGGTATTGTGTCAATTTCAATGAGATAGTTAATCCTGAGATTATTACCTTTGCCTATATGTGGCATGCTTGTCCAGATCATCATGGCATTTGTCGTTCTTTATGATTAGCAGCTGATTAGAGTTTCATTTTTGGGGAGTAAATAAAGGTGACTATATTGCTAAAAGTCGCCTTGTCCGAGAGAGATTTACACGGTAATCAAAACATCACGGCAGAGTAAACCTACACGAAGCATGGCCCTTGTTTAAAGTGTAAAAATGAATGGTGGAAAAACGATTGGAACCATTTCCTTGTTTGACCGCTAGGTTTTATGGGTACCATACTGTGTTACTCTATTGTTAGAGCTGCCCACTTCACACTGCAAGGACGATGAGCTCAGCGAGGTCACATGACCTACAGCTGGTTGGTTTCTGTGGCGCTGGCGCTCCGGTGTGAGTGGGAGAGAGAATTCACCCCAGTCGGGCATGGATTGCAAACGCAGGAGGACATAGCCAGCTAGTTTACAAATACGTGTTTACCATAATAATAGAATACCGGTCTTCAAAATGGGGCAGTGTGGTATTGCCTTATCAAAGACGGTACTGGTCTTTCTGAACCTAATTTTTTGGGTAAGTTAAAACTAATTGGCATCTGTGTCGTTCGAGAATGCGCAACATCTCATCCACATAATTATACGCCGCAAATGTGCTAGCAACCATCTAGTTACTACCATTCAAGGAAACCTAAGGCCTGTTGCTGTTTACATAATGCAATGTTCTTTCAGTCATGTTGCTATCCCTTTTTATATTTAACTAACGTTACCTATCTGAACATTTCCTTTGCTTCTCTGTATTTTTTTTGTCTGGTTTCTTTGTCTACTGCGGCTAAAACCAAGGAGTTTCAAGCTGGGCTTTTGTGTCCCCTTTGTCCCAGGACGAAAAGCACTACCTAGAGTCTAATCCCTTTTTAAAAAATGCCCCTTCCTTTAAAATGATACTGTAGCCTGATAGCCATACTGTAAGTGGGTCCTCAACAGTGTTTGTGTTGGCAGCTTTTTTCCCCTAAACTTCCAAATGTTAGGATATGAGGTTTGCGAGAACAATAAACACTGGTCTTCGCCAGTCAGCGAGAGATCAAATAACTGCAGTTGAAGGACTTAGTTATTAAAATGCCAATGGGATGGTTGTAATAGTTGCAAACGTATGCCTTTCTGCTCACCCTTAGCCCACAGTACGCTCAAGATTGGCCTCTGATTATTTGTTGTGTTATTAATACTCTCTGCCCCATCATACAGGCAGCAGCAGGGATTTTGTGCTATGTTGGAGCCTACGTGTTCATCACCTATGATGACTACGACCACTTCTTTGAGGATGTGTACACCCTTATCCCCGCTGTGACCATAATTGCAGTTGGAGGCCTCCTTTTCATCATCGGTCTAATTGGATGCTGTGCCACAATACGAGAAAGCCGCTGTGGGCTTGCAACGGTCAGTGTTATATTTTTTTACAGGGAGCACATGTGCGCCTAAATTGAAAAAAATGTAGGCTCACGCAAAGAAATGTAGGAGCACAATGAAACCTATTTGAGGTTACAAACCGTTTTCTTTGAAGTAATGGTGCAAGCATGACGGTCACGAGTCTGCGCTCAGTGTATTCCCCTTGGCACTCAGGGGGCTGCGGTACAGTGAATTAATCATTGCAAAAATGATCTTGGGGCGCCTAAATAAAACAATTCCAGGTCACACAGCAAAATACTTTGGCACATATGCGAGTAAAATGTTTGCACTGTAGAGACCTGCAGTGAATGTTGCCTTATCACCTACTACTGCAACATTCAAACTGGGCTTAGAACTCGCTCAGTAATCCTGTTGGCCAGAATACTGATTACTGAATGCATAGCCTAGTTCAGGCTACAGACAGTTTATGTTGTTTTGTATCATGTTGTATAATCCTACATTACAGTTTTATTGATTTTAAATGTGCATCTTATTTTGTTATGATTGCTAGAGATCTTAAAATCCTCAGGCACCCTTTTATTTTCAGGAGTTTCTTATGTTTAATTCTTCCTCTTCACCACAGTTTGTCGTCATTCTCCTGCTGGTGTTTGTGACGGAGGTGGCTGTGGTGGTTCTTGGTTATATGTACAGATCAAAGGTGTGTAAGTCAAGTACATATTGATCAAGGTTACGTTTGTGAAAATCAGATCTTGTTCAGGATAACAATTCTCTGGATATGTTCCAATGTTAAACGTTTTTCTTTCAACCACAATATTATAAATTTTCTCTATGGAAAACGTAGTAGCATACAGTTGAAGTCGGAAGTTTACATACACTTAGGTTGAAGTCATTAAAACTCATTTTTCAACCACTCCACAGATTTCATGTTAACAAACTATAGTTTTGGCAAGTCGGTTAGGACATCTACTTTGTGCATGATACAAGTAATTCTTCCAACAATTGTTTACAAACAGATTATTTCACTTATAATTCACTATATCACAATTACACTAAGTTGACTGTGCCTTTAAACAGCTTGGAAAATTCCAGAAAATGATGTCATGGCTTTAGAAGCTTCTGATAGGCTAATTGACATAATTTGAGTCAATTGTAGGTGCACCTGTGAATGTATTTCAAGGCCTGCCATCAAACTCAGTGCCTCTTTGCTCGACATCATGGGAAAATCAAAAGAAATCAGCCAAGACCTCAGAAAAAAAATTGTAGACCTCCACAAGTCTGGTTCATCCTAGCAATTTCCAAACGCCTGACGGTACCATGTTTATCTGTACAAACAATAGTACACAAGTATAAACACCATGGGACCACACAGCTGTCATACCACTCAGGAAGGAAATGCGTTCTGTCTCCTAGAGATGAACATACTTTGGTGCGAAAAGTGCAAATCAATCCCAGAACAACAGCAAAGGACCTTGTGAAGATGCTGGAGGAAACCGGTACAAAAGTATCTATATCCACAGTAAAATGAGTCCTATATCGACATAACCTGAAAGGCCGCTCAGCAAGGAAGAAGCCACTGCTCCAAAACCGTCATAAAAAGCCAGACTATGGTTTGCAACTGCACATGGTGACAAAGATCGTACTTTTTGGAGAAAGGTCCTCTGGTCTGATGAAACAAAAATATAACTGTTTGGCCATAATGACCATCGTTATGTTTGGAGGAAAAAGGGGGAGGCTTGCAAGCCGAAGAGCACCATACCAACTGTGAAGCACGGGGGTGGCAGCATCATGTTGTGTGGGTGCTTTGCTGCAGGAAGGACTGGTGCACTTCACAAAATAGATGGCATCATGATGAAGGAAGATTATGTGGATATATTGAAGTAACATCTCATGACATCAGTCAGGAAGTTAAAGCTTGGTCGCAAATGGGTCTTCCAAATGGACAATGACCCCAAGCATACTTCCAAAGTTGTGGCAAAATGGCTTAAGGACAACAAAGTCAAGGTATTGGAGTGGCCATCACAAAGCCCTGACCTCAATCCTATAGAACATTTGTGGGCAGAACTGAAAAAGCCTGTGCGAGCAAGGAGGCCTACAAACCTGACTCGGTTACACCAGTTCTGTCAGGAGGAATGGGCCAAAATTCCCCCAACTTATTGTGGGAAGCTTGTGGAAGGCTACGTTTGACCAAAGTTAAACAATTTAAAGGCTATGCTACCAAATACTAATTGAGTGTATGTAAACTTCTGATCCACTGGGAATGTGATGAAAGAAATAAAAGCTGAAATAAATCATTCTCTCTACTATTATTCTGACATTTCACATTCTTAAAATAAAGTGGTGATCCTAACTGACCTAAGACGGGGAATTTTTACTAGGATTAAATGTCAGGAATTGTGAAAAACTGAGTTTAAATGTATTTGGCTAAGGTGTATGTAAACTTCCGACTTCAACTTTATGTATTGTTATATTTAGTCTTCCCATGAATGGAAAAAGTGCTGCCTTAATTCACCATAGCCTAGTCTTCATTGGAAATGCATGCATGAGGTTGTGTGATATGGACCTATTAAGCACAGTAACCTGTTTGTTTATAGGTTGAAGACGAGGTAAATCACTCCATCCAGAAGGTGTACAATGACTACAATGGCACCAACACGGATGCCTCAAGCCGCGCCATTGACTACGTACAAAGACAGGTGAGAGAATGATAGAATGTAACTTGGGCAATTCATGTTTTGTGTAACAGTTAAGTTATTTAAAGCTGTATTGAATTTATCTAGTATTAACCGTCGCAATTTGTCATGCCTGCAGCTCCACTGTTGTGGGATTCACACTTACTCAGACTGGATGAACACGCGCTGGTTTAATGAGTCTCGAAACAACAGTGTTCCAGTGAGCTGCTGCAAACCTAATGTCAGCAACTGTACAGGCTCTCTAGCTCGTCCTGGAGACCTCTATCCAGAGGTAAGAGATTGTCCAAAACATACCTATGCTTTGCTCTCATGCTTAACATACACATTGGTTCTCTTACACAATGTATTGTTTGTCTGTCTCCAGGGATGTGAAGCCCTTGTTGTGAAGAAACTAAAGGAGATTATGATGTATGTCATCTGGGCCGCACTGACGTTTGCTGCATTTCAGGTACAGAACCAATTCCATCAGCTCTCTTTCGTTCACCTAGTAGATGTTGTTCCATCATGTGACTCCCTCCCTATGGTATGACTCATGAAGTGATTCAGTTTGGAGGCTGAGTGGGCCTGGGTATGGCATTATTATGTCTACTGGGACAGGACCTAGAGCGGACTGTTAAATGCTTTGTGGGGAAAATGCAGACTCACATCTAGGAATTTCTGGAAAAGGGGAAATGGTGTAGCCACAAGGTAATCTCAAACTAGGCTAAATAGAGGCTCAAGGACAAATGTTTACCAATTTACATTGACTTGATATACTAGTTACTTTGATTTCTTATAAAATGTTCATGATCAGATTCTGGAGGCCATGGGAAATTGTCAGCATGTCATTTGCTAGATTTGCCCCTTTTCATTCCTTTCATTTGACTTCAATGAGGGGCAGCAGCATGACAGAGATCTGGATTAAAGTGCTGTCATTCATTATTTCAACAATTTTTAAATCAGCAGTTGTCACAAAGTGCAATACAGATACCCAGCTTAAAACCTGAGGACAGCAAATGGTCCTAGTCTACATTTTAAATAGCTGTTTATCAATGTATTGTAGTTGCATTTCATTAACATTAGATTATCTTATTTTATGGGCTGATGAATGTGTGGATGTGAATTTTCTGGTTTGCAGTAATTCTAGAGGCTTTTGACCCAGAGGCTTCCCTGTTTGCTGCTGATTAAAGTAGCTTTGTGTCCTTGCTCAGCCTTTCCTGGGAGAGTAGTTAGCCTAGTGTCGAGGTCAGAGGCTGACAGGCCACATCCTCAGGAAGGTATGGATGGAAGACACTTCAACCCCTGGTGTTTTCCTTTCCTAGGTATTTGGAATGCTGTGTGCCTGTGTGGTGCTGTGCCGTAGGAGCCGTGACCCTGCCTACGAGCTTCTCATGACAGGGGGAACCTACGCATAAGAAGGAACACACACCTAGGCTCATGGCTTTGTCAGTGGGGGATGGTTCACTGGCGTTCCCAAGCTCAGGTTTCCTCTACTGTAAGTTGAAAAGCTCCTCACACAGTGGCTCATACTCCACAATGGTGATGAGTGAAGTGGTGAAAAACCTATTTACATGCTATGTAGGTTGGTGTTTTGTTTGACAAAAAAACACAAGCCAAATTCTTAAATGCTGATTAAACAATTTTTTTTTGGTTATTTGTTGCTCTGTGATATTTGTTGCGTTAAAGTTTTACCCCTCGTTGTTTGAGGTACACAAGGATAAGGCCTCTGTGAATGATAAACCTACTGTACGGAATATGTTGACTGAGTACTTTACTCATATCAGTTTGCGATATGTGAATGGCTTTGGAATATTTTATAAATATTTAAATCTGTCATGTTGAAGATTCCTTGTGTGTATGAGGTTGCCTTGTGCTACTGCTTTGTTTGTTTGTGTCCTGACTTCACCCTTCTATAGTTCCACTGCTTCTGATAGACAGTATACAAATCACTGGCACTGCGTCGCCCCACCAGGAATGGGCTGTAACCAAAGAATGTGGTCATTTGATTAATCCACATGCACTGTTACTAAAAGGTTCTGTTGTACTTCCTGTGTGGAGTTGAACACATGATATGTAGGCCTAGTTTTAAAATAGATTTTTAAGAAATGTAGTCATGTAGAGAAATGTAAACCAGAGCTGGGGGGGAGACTTTACAAGGAAATAAACTGTATTCCAGCCAGAAGATTCTGTAGTTTCATTTATTTATATAGTTCACAAAAGATATGCTCACATTTCTCTGCACACAACCAAGATCATAGCCATGCCGCTCTTGTGTGGACATTAGAGCTGTATGGTTTTCTCCAGACAAAGCACCCTGATGTTCAAACACTAATTGTCTGGAAGCTTTTGTTATTGGCAGAGCCAGTGAGTCACATCCTGAACCACTTTTGTGGAAAGGTGTTAGTTCACCTCTTTCCCAGGGGGAGGGGGAGCTGGCTTTGTGATTCATGTAGCCATGCTTTTGTTTAAGCACTGAGTCAGATCGGGGTTGTCTCAATCTTGTTTAATATAATATTGGGACAAGCCTTGTCATTAGATCCTTAAATTTGGTACTAGGGTGCCATAGTGCAGTTGTACCTTCTGTATTAAAGCTTCAAATAGCTAGCTACTTGCAGAGTTTCTCTCTTACGCATCAGCTAACCGTTACAGTAATTGTATTTGTAGATTGGGACTTTGAGTCAGGCTCTTAGTGACTCCAAGCAATTTAGTCTCCTCAACTTACACATTTATTCATTACTAGATTTAGTTGAGGTTTAGGGTTTAGTGAATGATTTGTCCCAAATACAATCCTTTGGTTTTTTTCATATTTAGGACTAACCTATTCCCTGCCACCCATCCTGAAACTGAAACAGTCATTTCAGGTGCTGTGGTAGCTGACGTGTTTAGTGTTGACTCATCCGCATACATAGACACACTGGCTTTACTCAGGTAACTCTTTATCCACAATATCAGGGGGAGCAAAGCCATAACACGTTTTTCTGGCAACATACTATGATCGTTAATGTCAAAGGCCGAAGTCTAACAAAACAGCCCCCACAATCTTTTTTTATCATCAATTTCCCTCAGCGAATCAGTCATTTGTGTAAGTGCTGTGCTTGTTGAATGTCCTTCCCTATAAGCGTGCTGAAAGTCTTTAGTCAATTTGTTTACTGTGAAATAGCATTGCATCTGGTCAAACACACTTTTTTCCAAACGTTTACAAAGGGTTGGTAACAGGCTATTTGAGCCAGTAAAGGGGGCTAACTTTTTCTTCACTCCAGGCCTAAGGGCACACACTTTCTAGTAGGCTTAAATTGAAGAGATGGCAAATAGGAGTGCCAATAAAATGTTCACCTCTTCCACACTTACTTTACGGAATTCTAAATTCCATTGCCTAAGTTTGCCAATGGAAAAAAAATCATTAAAGTAGTTTGCAATATCAGTGGGTTTTGTGATGAATGAGCCATCTGATTCAATGAATTAATGATGGAGTGGAGTTTGCCTTTTTGCCAAAAATTGTATTTAAGGATCTCCAAAGCTTTTTACTATCATTCCTTGTCATTTATCTTTGTTTCTTCTTTTTATTCAGTTTAGTCTGAATAATTTCTCAATTTGCAATACGTTTGCCAATCAGTTGTACAGCCAGACCTATTTGCCATTGTGTTAGTTGGCAAAATTGTTATCCAAAGCATTTGTAGTGCACTAATTTATAGAACTACATAAGAGCATATATTACTCGTGTGGGAATCCTCCTGAAATATACATCTATACACATAATCAAAGGATTGCTATTTGAGTAAATAATTCAAAGGTATTTTTTAAAAACTATTATTAAAAATGGAGTTAAACAAATAGCCCAGCTAACCTATGTGAAGGAAACTGAACACTTAATTTGCTAATCCACTTTATGCAATATTGCTGATGACAAAGCATTTTTTGCTGTCATCATTCCAACATTTCTAAGTATGTAAACACTTCCAAAGCTAGATTCCTTCATAAATACATTTTAAAATGGTCAGTCGAATAGAATCCCTAAGGAAAGAGAGAATAGAAGTATCATCCTAAATTCATCTAAGCCATTGTATTTTCCTGTCAATTCTAGCACTTAATTGCTCAAACACACAAGTAACTTTCAATACTAGAGAATATAAATAGCTCTGTGACTATGGTGTGTGTGAGCATGCTTTACTTTGCAGCTGTCCTCGTTAAAGTATGATTCCTCAGCAACACGAGTCGTTCCTCGAATAGAGTACATTTTGGGTTCTAACTTTGATCAAACTATAAATATCACATTCTGACATAATGCCTGGTTAGATTTTGAGCAGTGTTTTGGGTCGTTGTCTTGTTGAAATATCCAGCCCCGGCATAACTTTGTGACTGATTCGTCAACATTATTCCCAAGAATCTGCTGATATTGAGTGGAATCCATGCGACCCTCAATTTTAACAAGATTCCCAGCACTGGCCACACAGCCCCACAGCATGATGGAACCCCCACCAAATTTTACTGTGGGTAGCAAGTGTTTTTCTTGGAACGCTGTGTTCTTTTGCCGCCATGCATAACGGCCCTTGTTATGGCTTGTCCAAATGTGCGTTTGCATACCTCAAGCGACTCTGTTTGTGGCGTGTGTGCAGAAAAGGCTTCTTCCGCATCACTCTCCCATACAGCTTCTCCTTGTGCAAAGTGCGCTGAATTGTTGAATGATGCACAGTGACACCATCTGCAGCAAGATGATGTTGTAGGTCTTTGGAGGTGGTCTGTGGGCTGTTTTTGACCGTTCTCACCATCCCTCGCCTTTGCCTTTGAAATTGAGAAATTGTTGGGTTATGAGGGGTCGCAAAAATTTGGAATGACCCACCTCTTGACAGCGGAGAGAGGCTTTTGCAATTCTACACATTTTGCCATGGGCCTTAGCGAATATGTTGCCGTTTTGAAGCATGTTGGCTGCAATTCAACACATTTTGCCAGGGGGTGGAGAGGAAATATATTTATTGGCATTTTTTACAATTTAACAATCAGCAAAATATGTCACAGATAATGCCCTGTCATTCCTTCTACCTACACAAAACAACATGCTACATGGGAGCACATCGTACAAACCCTTCCCTCCCCAACACATGAACACCCCCCCTCAGAATATAGGAAGTTAGTTATTTTAGCCACATCTGCTTGCTTGGCGGAGTGTAAGTCTTCCATATAATAGCTGTGCATTTATTGGCTGCAATGACTGCCAATTTAATGTATCTGGTTTTCATCTCCAAGAAGAATAAGGGAAGGATCTATTGGTACCGTCATATTAGTGACCTGTGATAAGATCTGAATAATACCTTTCCAACAATTACCTAGTTTAGGGCAGGACAAAAACATATGGGTGTGTGCCCCCCCCCCTGTTTTACACCTTGGGCAAAATTGAATATTTTGAATTGATCTTATATAGTCTGGTATAAAGTAGACCCTATGTAAAATATTGAATTGCATCAACTTGTGCCTTGTGTTAAATGAAGGAAGCGGTGCATCTATAAATAACTTTCCCTTATGAGTTGCAAAATGAATAAGAAATATAGTCAAGACGTTGACAAAGTTATAACCAATGATTTAATGATAATAATTGTGTCCTTCAAACTTTGCTTTCGTCAAAGAATCCTCCATTTGCAGCCATTACAGCCTTGCAGACCTTTGGCATTCTAGTTGTCAGTTTGTTGAGGTAATCTGAAGAGATTTCAGCCCATGCTTCCTGAAGCACCTCCAACAAATTGGATTGGCTTGATGGGCATTTTTTATGTACCGTACGGTCAAGCTGCTCCCACAACAGCTCAATAGGGTTGAGATCTGGTGACTGTGCTGGCCACTCCATTATAGACAGAATACCAGCTGACTGCTTCTTCCCTAAATAGTTCTTGCATAGTTTGGAGCTGTGCTTTGGGTCATTGTCCTGTTGTAGGAGGAAATTGGCTCCAATTAAGCACCGTCCACAGGGTATGGCATGGCGTTGTAAAATGGAGTGATAGCCTTCCTTCTTCAAGATCCCTTTTACCCTGTACAAATCTCCCACTTTACCACCACCAAAGCACCCCCAGACCATCACATTGCCTCCACCATGCTTGATAGATTGCGTCAAGCAGTCCTCCAGCATCTTTTAATTTGGTCTGCGTCTCACGAATGTTCTTCTTTGTGATCCGAACACTTCAAACTTAGATTTGTCTGTCCATAACACTTTTTTCCAATCTTCCTCTGTCCAGTGTCTGTGTTCTTTTGCCCATCTTAATCTTTTCTTTTTATTGGCCAGTCTAGGCAGTCTTGCAACTCTGCCTAGAAGGCCAGCATCTTGGGGTCGCCTCTTCACTGTTGACGTTGAGACTGGTGTTTTGCGGGTACTATTTAATGAAGCTGCCAGTTGAGGACTTGTGAGGCTTCTGTTTCTCAAACTAGACACTCTAATATACTTGTCCTCTTGCTCAGTTGTGCAACGGGGCCTCCCAATCCTCTTTCTATTCTGGTTAGAGCCAGTTTGCGAGTAGTACACAGCGTTGTACAAGATTTTCAATTTCTTGGTAATTTCTCGCATGGAATAGCTTTCATTTCTCAGAACAAGAATAGACTGAAATGTTTTTGGGGGATTAAGTTAATTTTCATGGCAAAGAGGGACTTTGCAATTAATTGCAATTCATCTGATCACTCTTCATGACATTCTGGAGTATATGCAAATTGACCTCAACACTGAGGCAGCAAACGTTGTGGAGACCAATACTTGTGTCATTCTCAAAACCTTTGGCCACGACTGTACACTGGGGGCCAAAAGTTTGGAATATTACTCATTCAAGGGTTTTTCTTTATTTGCACTATTTTTTACATTGTAGAATAAAAGTGAAGAGATCAAAACTATGACATAACACATGGAATCATGTAGTAAGCAAAAAAGTGTTAAACAAATCAAAATATATTTTATATTTGAGATTCTTCAAAGTAGCCACCATTTGCCTTGACAACTTTGCACACTCTTGGCATTCTCTCAACCAGGTTTATGAGGTAGTCACCTGGAATGCATTTCAATTAACAGGTGTGGAATTTCTTTCCTTCTTAATGCGTTTGAGCTAATCAGTTGTGTTGTGACAAGGTATGGGGGGTTTACAGAAGATAGCCCTATTTGGTAAAAGACCAAGTCCATATTATGGCAAGAACAGCTCAAATAAGGAAAGAGAAACGACAGTCCATCATTACTTTAAGACATGAAGTTCAGTAAATCCGTAAAAATGTCAAGAACTTTGAAAGTTTCTTCAAGTGCAGTTGCAAAAACCATAAAGTGCTATGATGAAACTGGCTCTCATGAGAACAAGACTTTTCCCTTTTAGATCAACACAATACATTGTTATGAGGGAGCATAGAAAAATAACATACACTACCAGTCAAAAGTTTTAGAACACCTACTCAGTCAAGGGTTTTTATTTTTACTATCTTCTACATTGTAGAATAATAGTGAAGACATCAAAACTATGAAATAACACATATGCAATCATATAGTAACCAAAAAAGTGTTAAACAAATCAAAATGTATTGTATATTTGAGATTCTTCAAATAGCCACCCTTTGCCTTGATGACAGCTTTGCACACTCTTGGCATGCTCTCAACAAGCTTAATGAGGTAGTCACATGTAATGCATTTCAATGAACAGGTGTGCCTTCTTAAAAGTTAATTTGTGGAATTTCTATCCTTCTTGATGCGTTTTAGCCAATCAGATACAATAGATAGCCCTATTTGGTAAAAGCCCAAGTCCATATTATGGCAAGAACAGCTCAAATAAGCAAAGAGAAACGACAGTCCATCATTACTTTAAGACAGGAAGTTCAGTAAATCCGTAAAAATGTCAAGACCTTTGAAAGTTTCTTCAAGTGCAGTTGCAAAAACCATCAAGCGCTATGATGAAACTGGCTCTAATTAGGACTGCTACAGGAAAGGAAGATCCAGAGTTTTCTCTGCTGCAGTGGAAAAGTTCATTAGAGTTACCAGCTTCAGAAATTACAGGCCAAATAAATGCTTCACAGAATTCAAGTAACAGACACATCTCAACATCAACTGTTCAGAGGAGACTGCGTGAATCAGGCCTTCATGGTCGAATTGCTGCAAAGAAACCACTACTAAAGGACACCAATAAGAAGAAGAGACTCGCTTCGGCCAAGAAACGTGAACAAGGGACATTAGACCGGTGGAAATCTCTCCTTTGGTCTGTTGAGTCCAAATTGGAGATTTTGGGTTCCAACCGCCGTGTCTTAGTGAGACGCAGAGTAGGTGAATGGATGGTCTCCGCATGTGTGGTTCCCACCATGAAGCATGGAGGAGGAGGTGTGATGGTTTGGGGGTGCTTTGCTGGTGACACTGTCTGTGATTTATTTAGAATTCAAGGCACCCTTAACCAGCATGGCTACCACAGCATTCTGCAGCGATACGCCATCCCATCTGGTTTGCGCTATTTTTCAACAGGACAATGAATCAACACACCTCCAGGCTGTGTAAGGGCTATTTGACCAATTAGGAGATTGAAGGAGTTCCTCATCAGATGACCTGTCCTCCACAATCACCCAACCTTAACCCAATTGAGATGGTTTGGGATGAGTTTGACCGCAGAGTGAAGGAAAAGCAGCCAACAAGTGCTCAGCATATGTGGGAACTCATTCAAGACTGTTGGAAAAGCATTCCAAGTGAAGCTGGTTTAGAGAATGCCAAGAGTGTGCAAAGCTGTCATCAAGTTAAAGAGTGGCTACTTAGAAGAATCTAAATTATATTTTATTTAACACTTTTTTGGTTACTAATTGATTTCATGTGTTATTTCATAGTTTTGATGTCTTCACTATTATTCTACAATGTAGAAAATAGTAAAAATAAAGAAAACCCCTTGAATGAGTAGGTGTGTCCAAACTTTTAAATTGTACTATATATATATATACATTGTTTACCCCTTTTTCTCCCCAATTGGTACTTACAGTCTTGTCCCATCGCTGCAACTCCCATACAGACTCTGGAGAGGCGAAGGTCGAGAGCCACGCATCCTCCGAAACACGACCCTGCCAAGCCCACTGCTTCTTGACACTGCTTGCTTAACCCGGAAGCCAGCCGTACCAATGTGTCGAAGGAAGCACTGTACAACTGGCGAGCGTGTCAGCGTGCATGCACCCAGCCCGTCACAGGAGTCTCTAGAGCGCAATGAGACAAGGACATCCCGGCGGCCAAACCCTTCCCTGACCCAGACAACGCTGGGCCAATTGTGCGCCCCCCGGTCGTGGCGGGCTGCGACACCCCGGGATTGAACACGGATCTGTAGTGACGCCTCAAGCACTGCGATGCAGTGTATTAGACCGCTGCGCCACTTGGGAGGCCCGTGCATGTTCATTTATACAGTAATTATTATTCAACATGTCCTCACCTGGGATTTGAACTCACAACCTCTTGGTTCATGGTACTCCCATCTTCCCACTACTCCACCATATCCATGTTAGGTGTCAGTTAATCTGACTATTCTCATCATTGATTTTCTTTTCTTATTTCAACAATTTAAGGGCTTTCTGTATAGTTCTGTAATGTGGGTGGGGCATGTTACCGTGTTTTAATGATAGTCCTGAATCACTATGATCAATAAAATTGTTTTCTTGAATGTACTTTTAACAGAGCTGAGATTTACTTCAAAGTGCATGATGAGAATAGTCAGATTAACCATAGCAGGAAGATCAGTGTAACGTAAACCAAGTGGTTGTGAGTTCAAATCCCAGGTGAGGACTGTTGAATAATAATGACTGTATAAATGAACATGCACAATGTAAGCATGATTGTCAAAGTGTGTCAAATATGTAAGTTGAAAACACTATGTTAAAGGCACTGTGTGTGAGTATCCCTAACTTTGCCAACAGACGGAGAGCTAGGAATGGTTAAGTGGTTCACCAATCAGGACCTTGACTGGCTTGGCAACATATTTAATTAAACACATTTTTTGGGGGGAGAACGTTTATTTGGTTACATCAGGCGACGTCCTGACAACTGATACACAAATATTCTGGCAACATTCCCATGAAATGTGTCTAGAACATTAATACTGTATATTCTGAGAACATGGCAACCATGTTCTGTGTATGTTTGGTGGGACGTTGATGGAATATTTTCCTAACCCACAGAAGACTGGACACATGAATGTTCTTGCAACGTTCTCATGAAACGTGTCTAGAACATTAACATTGTATATTTTTAGAACGTGGTAACGTTCTGGGTGTATTCAGTTTGACATTAAGGGAATGTTCTAACTAATGCCAAAACATGCTAAAAAGGTTCTCAGAAGGTTTATGCTAACATAGATAGAATGTTCCCTTAACTAACGGAAAACTGGACACAAATATTAGGAGAATACTATTGTTGGACAATTTCTACTTAAAATATCATAGGGAAGCAAAATGTACTCTATTTGTGTAACGGCCCACAAACTGTAGTGCTTGTAGACTCGAGAGGAAAGTTAAACAGGTAAGTGCACGTCTTTCCATCTTGACAATACATAAGTGAATAATCTCCATCCTTAGATGAAGCCATGGTCTCAGGTCAGTAATGTCACTCAACAACACATATAGCCAAGACTAAACTAACATTATCAGCGCTATAAAGCTTAGAAAAAATAGTCAAACTAAGACATGCGGGGTGGCTTGTATGCTATGTGCCTTACAGCCTTACTACTTGTGCCAAGAAGAGTTCATTCTTTGGCCAGATAAGATCCAGGGACCAGTCCTGACAGGCCGTTTCTCTCTACAGTCCACCAGCCATCCACATCTTGTTCAATGACAACAACCGTCTCCCCTGCAAACATGGACAGCTCGTTTTCACCCTAGAGATGGACAAGGACGGGTTAGGTAAGTTGTGGTTCAAATGTCACAGAAACGTTAATCCACTAATTCTTAGTGTAGGCCTATATGTTGAATGCAGGCATATAGAGTGTCAGAGTATTCTGACCTGAGCCACAAAGTCATACAGAGCCTGGTACTCCTCTCTGCTCTCTGAGATGGTTGGCTCCACTCGCTGAAATCCAGGGATGGAGGCGTACACTCCATCTGATGTGTTTACACAAAGAGGCAAGCTGATTAATCAGTTATTGGGTCAAGCCACTTCCAGTTTTAAACCTCATAACTACCTCTATTGAGTGAACTGAAAGAGTAAGCCCATGTGATGTAGCGTCAGACCCTGCTTAATATTGCTGAAACAGCTACTTTTACCCGTTTCCCCTGAAAAACAGAAGTGGGAACTCCGCTCAAGCATCTTTCTACGCTTGCTACATTAGGTTAAGGGAGTGTTGACCTGAAATCATATTGATATTTGTGCCCTCTGGTGGTCAAGTAAATAGATGGAAACCTGCATGATAAAGTTATGGGCTATTACTGTTTCAAAATTATGATTGGAACAAGACTTTTCCCTTTTAGATCAACACAATACATTGTTATGAGGGAGCATAGAAAAATAACACACTACCAGTCAAAAGTTTTAGAACACCTACTCAGTCAAGTGTTTTTATTTTGACTATTTTCTACATTGTAGAATAATAGTGAAGACATCAAAACTATGAAATAACACATATAGAATCATATAGTAACCAAAAAAGTGTTAAACAAATCAAAATGTATTGTATATTTGCCTTGATGACAACTCTGCACACTCTTGGCATGCTCTCAACAAGCTTAATGAGGTAGTCACCTGTAATGCATTTCAATGAACAGGTGTGCCTTCTTAAAAGTTAATTTGTGGAATTTCTACCCTTCTTGATGCGTTTGAGCCAATCAGTTGTGTTTTGACAAGGTAGGGAGGGTATACAATAGATAGCCCTATTTGGTAAAAGCCCAAGTCCATATTATGGCAAGAACAGCTCAAATAAGCAAAGAGAAACGACAGTCCATCATTACTTTAAGACATGAAGGTCAGTAAATCCGAAAAATTTCAAGAACTTTGAAAGTTTCTTCAAGTGCAGTTGCAAAAACCATCAAGTGCTATGATGAAACTGGCTCTCATGAGGACTGCTACAGGAAAGGAAGATCCAGAGTTTTCTCTGCTGCAGTGGAAAAGTTCATTAGAGTTACCAGCTTCAGAAATTGCAGGCCAAATAAATGCTTCACAGAATTCAAGTAACAGACACATCTCAACATCAACTGTTCAGAGGAGACTGCGTGAATCAGGCCTTCATGGTCGAATTGCTGCAAAGAAACCACTACTAAAGGACACCAATAAGAAGAAGAGACTCGCTTCGGCCAAGAAACGTGAACAAGGGACATTAGACCGGTGGAAATCTCTCCTTTGGTCTGATGAGTCCAAATTGGAGATTTTGGGTTCCAACCGCCGTGTCTTAGTGAGACGCAGAGTAGGTGAATGGATGGTCTCCGCATGTGTGGTTCCCACCGTGAAGCATGGAGGAGGAGGTGTGATGGTTTGGGGGTGCTTTGCTGGTGACACTGTCTGTGATTTATTTAGAATTCAAGGCACCCTTAACCAGCATGGCTACCACAGCATTCTGCAGCGATACGCCATCCCATCTGGTTTGCGCTTATCATTTATTTTTCAACAGGACAATGAATCAACACACCTCCAGGCTGTGTAAGGGCTATTTGACCAATTAGGAGATTGAAGGAGTTCCTCATCAGATGACCTGTCCTCCACAATCACCCAACCTTAACCCAATTGAGATGGTTTGGGATGAGTTTGACCGCAGAAGTGAAGGAAAAGCAGCCAACAAGTGCTCAGCATATGTGGGAACTCATTCAAGACTGTTGGAAAAGCATTCCAAGTGAAGCTGGTTTAGAGAATGCCAAGAGTGTGCAAAGCTGTCATCAAGTTAAAGAGTGGCTACTTAGAAGAATCTAAATTATATTTTATTTAACACTTTTTTGGTTACTAATTGATTTCATGTGTTATTTCATAGTTTTGATGTCTTCACTATTATTCTACAATGTAGAAAATAGTAAAAATAAAGAAAACCCCTTGAATGAGTAGGTGTGTCCAAACTTTTAAATTGTACTATATATATATATACATTGTTTACCCCTTTTTCTCCCCAATTGGTACTTACAGTCTTGTCCCATCGCTGCAACTCCCATACAGACTCTGGAGAGGCGAAGGTCGAGAGCCACGCATCCTCCGAAACACGACCCTGCCAAGCCCACTGCTTCTTGACACTGCTTGCTTAACCCGGAAGCCAGCCGTACCAATGTGTCGAAGGAAGCACTGTACAACTGGCGAGCGTGTCAGCGTGCATGCACCCAGCCCGTCACAGGAGTCTCTAGAGCGCAATGAGACAAGGACATCCCGGCGGCCAAACCCTTCCCTGACCCAGACAACGCTGGGCCAATTGTGCGCCCCCCGGTCGTGGCGGGCTGCGACACCCCGGGATTGAACACGGATCTGTAGTGACGCCTCAAGCACTGCGATGCAGTGTATTAGACCGCTGCGCCACTTGGGAGGCCCGTGCATGTTCATTTATACAGTAATTATTATTCAACATGTCCTCACCTGGGATTTGAACTCACAACCTCTTGGTTCATGGTACTCCCATCTTCCCACTACTCCACCATATCCATGTTAGGTGTCAGTTAATCTGACTATTCTCATCATTGATTTTCTTTTCTTATTTCAACAATTTAAGGGCTTTCTGTATAGTTCTGTAATGTGGGTGGGGCATGTTACCGTGTTTTAATGATAGTCCTGAATCACTATGATCAATAAAATTGTTTTCTTGAATGTACTTTTAACAGAGCTGAGATTTACTTCAAAGTGCATGATGAGAATAGTCAGATTAACCATAGCAGGAAGATCAGTGTAACGTAAACCAAGTGGTTGTGAGTTCAAATCCCAGGTGAGGACTGTTGAATAATAATGACTGTATAAATGAACATGCACAATGTAAGCATGATTGTCAAAGTGTGTCAAATATGTAAGTTGAAAACACTATGTTAAAGGCACTGTGTGTGAGTATCCCTAACTTTGCCAACAGACGGAGAGCTAGGAATGGTTAAGTGGTTCACCAATCAGGACCTTGACTGGCTTGGCAACATATTTAATTAAACACATTTTTTGGGGGGAGAACGTTTATTTGGTTACATCAGGCGACGTCCTGACAACTGATACACAAATATTCTGGCAACATTCCCATGAAATGTGTCTAGAACATTAATACTGTATATTCTGAGAACATGGCAACCATGTTCTGTGTATGTTTGGTGGGACGTTGATGGAATATTTTCCTAACCCACAGAAGACTGGACACATGAATGTTCTTGCAACGTTCTCATGAAACGTGTCTAGAACATTAACATTGTATATTTTTAGAACGTGGTAACGTTCTGGGTGTATTCAGTTTGACATTAAGGGAATGTTCTAACTAATGCCAAAACATGCTAAAAAGGTTCTCAGAAGGTTTATGCTAACATAGATAGAATGTTCCCTTAACTAACGGAAAACTGGACACAAATATTAGGAGAATACTATTGTTGGACAATTTCTACTTAAAATATCAGAGGGAAGCAAAATGTACTCTATTTGTGTAACGGCCCACAAACTGTAGTGCTTGTAGACTCGAGAGGAAAGTTAAACAGGTAAGTACACGTCTTTCCATCTTGACAATACATAAGTGAATAATCTCCATCCTTAGATAAAGCCATGGTCTCAGGTCAGTAATGTCACTCAACAACACATATAGCCAAGACTAAACTAACATTATCTGCGCTATAAAGCTTAGAAAAAATAGTCAAACTAAGACATGCGGGGTGGCTTGTATGCTATGTGCCTTACAGCCTTACTACTTGTGCCAAGAAGAGTTCATTATTTGGCCAGATAAGATCCAGGGACCAGTCCTGACAGGCCGTTTCTCTCTACAGTCCACCAGCCATCCACATCTTGTTCAATGACAACAACCGTCTCCCCTGCAAACATGGACAGCTCGTTTTCACCCTAGAGATGGACAAGGACGGGTTAGGTAAGTTGTGGTTCAAATGTCACAGAAACGTTAATCCACTAATTCTTAGTGTAGGCCTATATGTTGAATGCAGGCATATAGAGTGTCAGAGTATTCTGACCTGAGCCACAAAGTCATACAGAGCCTGGTACTCCTCTCTGCTCTCTGAGATGGTTGGCTCCACTCGCTGAAATCCAGGGATGGAGGCGTACACTCCATCTGATGTGTTTACACAAAGAGGCAAGCTGATTAATCAGTTATTGGGTCAAGCCACTTCCAGTTTTAAACCTCATAACTACCTCTATTGAGTGAACTGAAAGAGTAAGCCCATGTGATGTAGCGTCAGACCCTGCTTAATATTGCTGAAACAGCTACTTTTACCCGTTTCCCCTGAAAAACAGAAGTGGGAACTCCGCTCAAGCATCTTTCTACGCTTGCTACATTAGGTTAAGGGAGTGTTGACCTGAAATCATATTGATATTTGTGCCCTCTGGTGGTCAAGTAAATAAATGGAAACCTGCATGATAAAGTTATGGGCTATTACTGTTTCAAAATTATGATTGGAACAAGACTTTTCCCTTTTAGATCAACACAATACATTGTTATGAGGGAGCATAGAAAAATAACACACTACCAGTCAAAAGTTTTAGAACACCTACTCAGTCAAGTGTTTTTATTTTGACTATTTTCTACATTGTAGAATAATAGTGAAGACATCAAAACTATGAAATAACACATATAGAATCATATAGTAACCAAAAAAGTGTTAAACAAATCAAAATGTATTGTATATTTGCCTTGATGACAACTCTGCACACTCTTGGCATGCTCTCAACAAGCTTAATGAGGTAGTCACCTGTAATGCATTTCAATGAACAGGTGTGCCTTCTTAAAAGTTAATTTGTGGAATTTCTACCCTTCTTGATGCGTTTGAGCCAATCAGTTGAGTTTTGACAAGGTAGGGAGGGTATACAATAGATAGCCCTATTTGGTAAAAGCCCAAGTCCATATTATGGCAAGAACAGCTCAAATAAGCAAAGAGAAACGACAGTCCATCATTACTTTAAGACATGAAGGTCAGTAAATCCGAAAAATTTCAAGAACTTTGAAAGTTTCTTCAAGTGCAGTTGCAAAAACCATCAAGTGCTATGATGAAACTGGCTCTCATGAGGACTGCTACAGGAAAGGAAGATCCAGAGTTTTCTCTGCTGCAGTGGAAAAGTTCATTAGAGTTACCAGCTTCAGAAATTGCAGGCCAAATAAATGCTTCACAGAATTCAAGTAACAGACACATCTCAACATCAACTGTTCAGAGGAGACTGCGTGAATCAGGCCTTCATGGTCGAATTGCTGCAAAGAAACCACTACTAAAGGACACCAATAAGAAGAAGAGACTCGCTTCGGCCAAGAAACGTGAACAAGGGACATTAGACCGGTGGAAATCTCTCCTTTGGTCTGATGAGTCCAAATTGGAGATTTTGGGTTCCAACCGCCGTGTCTTAGTGAGACGCAGAGTAGGTGAATGGATGGTCTCCGCATGTGTGGTTCCCACCGTGAAGCATGGAGGAGGAGGTGTGATGGTTTGGGGGTGCTTTGCTGGTGACACTGTCTGTGATTTATTTAGAATTCAAGGCACCCTTAACCAGCATGGCTACCACAGCATTCTGCAGCGATACGCCATCCCATCTGGTTTGCGCTTATCATTTATTTTTCAACAGGACAATGAATCAACACACCTCCAGGCTGTGTAAGGGCTATTTGACCAATTAGGAGATTGAAGGAGTTCCTCATCAGATGACCTGTCCTCCACAATCACCCAACCTTAACCCAATTGAGATGGTTTGGGATGAGTTTGACCGCAGAAGTGAAGGAAAAGCAGCCAACAAGTGCTCAGCATATGTGGGAACTCATTCAAGACTGTTGGAAAAGCATTCCAAGTGAAGCTGGTTTAGAGAATGCCAAGAGTGTGCAAAGCTGTCATCAAGTTAAAGAGTGGCTACTTAGAAGAATCTAAATTATATTTTATTTAACACTTTTTTGGTTACTAATTGATTTCATGTGTTATTTCATAGTTTTGATGTCTTCACTATTATTCTACAATGTAGAAAATAGTAAAAATAAAGAAAACCCCTTGAATGAGTAGGTGTGTCCAAACTTTTAAATTGTACTATATATATATATTGTTTACCCCTTTTTCTCCCCAATTGGTACTTACAGTCTTGTCCCATCGCTGCAACTCCCATACAGACTCTGGAGAGGCGAAGGTCGAGAGCCACGCATCCTCCGAAACACGACCCTGCCAAGCCCACTGCTTCTTGACACTGCTTGCTTAACCCGGAAGCCAGCCGTACCAATGTGTCGAAGGAAGCACTGTACAACTGGCGAGCGTGTCAGCGTGCATGCACCCAGCCCGTCACAGGAGTCTCTAGAGCGCAATGAGACAAGGACATCCCGGCGGCCAAACCCTTCCATGACCCAGACAACGCTGGGCCAATTGTGCGCCCCCCGGTCGTGGCGGGCTGCGACACCCCGGGATTGAACACGGATCTGTAGTGACGCCTCAAGCACTGCGATGCAGTGTATTAGACCGCTGCGCCACTTGGGAGGCCCGTGCATGTTCATTTATACAGTAATTATTATTCAACATGTCCTCACCTGGGATTTGAACTCACAACCTCTTGGTTCATGGTACTCCCATCTTCCCACTACTCCACCATATCCATGTTAGGTGTCAGTTAATCTGACTATTCTCATCATTGATTTTCTTTTCTTATTTCAACAATTTAAGGGCTTTCTGTATAGTTCTGTAATGTGGGTGGGGCATGTTACCGTGTTTTAATGATAGTCCTGAATCACTATGATCAATAAAATTGTTTTCTTGAATGTACTTTTAACAGAGCTGAGATTTACTTCAAAGTGCATGATGAGAATAGTCAGATTAACCATAGCAGGAAGATCAGTGTAACGTAAACCAAGTGGTTGTGAGTTCAAATCCCAGGTGAGGACTGTTGAATAATAATGACTGTATAAATGAACATGCACAATGTAAGCATGATTGTCAAAGTGTGTCAAATATGTAAGTTGAAAACACTATGTTAAAGGCACTGTGTGTGAGTATCCCTAACTTTGCCAACAGACGGAGAGCTAGGAATGGTTAAGTGGTTCACCAATCAGGACCTTGACTGGCTTGGCAACATATTTAATTAAACACATTTTTTGGGGGGAGAACGTTTATTTGGTTACATCAGGCGACGTCCTGACAACTGATACACAAATATTCTGGCAACATTCCCATGAAATGTGTCTAGAACATTAATACTGTATATTCTGAGAACATGGCAACCATGTTCTGTGTATGTTTGGTGGGACGTTGATGGAATATTTTCCTAACCCACAGAAGACTGGACACATGAATGTTCTTGCAACGTTCTCATGAAACGTGTCTAGAACATTAACATTGTATATTTTTAGAACGTGGTAACGTTCTGGGTGTATTCAGTTTGACATTAAGGGAATGTTCTAACTAATGCCAAAACATGCTAAAAAGGTTCTCAGAAGGTTTATGCTAACATAGATAGAATGTTCCCTTAACTAACGGAAAACTGGACACAAATATTAGGAGAATACTATTGTTGGACAATTTCTACTTAAAATATCAGAGGGAAGCAAAATGTACTCTATTTGTGTAACGGCCCACAAACTGTAGTGCTTGTAGACTCGAGAGGAAAGTTAAACAGGTAAGTACACGTCTTTCCATCTTGACAATACATAAGTGAATAATCTCCATCCTTAGATAAAGCCATGGTCTCAGGTCAGTAATGTCACTCAACAACACATATAGCCAAGACTAAACTAACATTATCTGCGCTATAAAGCTTAGAAAAAATAGTCAAACTAAGACATGCGGGGTGGCTTGTATGCTATGTGCCTTACAGCCTTACTACTTGTGCCAAGAAGAGTTCATTATTTGGCCAGATAAGATCCAGGGACCAGTCCTGACAGGCCGTTTCTCTCTACAGTCCACCAGCCATCCACATCTTGTTCAATGACAACAACCGTCTCCCCTGCAAACATGGACAGCTCGTTTTCACCCTAGAGATGGACAAGGACGGGTTAGGTAAGTTGTGGTTCAAATGTCACAGAAACGTTAATCCACTAATTCTTAGTGTAGGCCTATATGTTGAATGCAGGCATATAGAGTGTCAGAGTATTCTGACCTGAGCCACAAAGTCATACAGAGCCTGGTACTCCTCTCTGCTCTCTGAGATGGTTGGCTCCACTCGCTGAAATCCAGGGATGGAGGCGTACACTCCATCTGATGTGTTTACACAAAGAGGCAAGCTGATTAATCAGTTATTGGGTCAAGCCACTTCCAGTTTTAAACCTCATAACTACCTCTATTGAGTGAACTGAAAGAGTAAGCCCATGTGATGTAGCGTCAGACCCTGCTTAATATTGCTGAAACAGCTACTTTTACCCGTTTCCCCTGAAAAACAGAAGTGGGAACTCCGCTCAAGCATCTTTCTACGCTTGCTACATTAGGTTAAGGGAGTGTTGACCTGAAATCATATTGATATTTGTGCCCTCTGGTGGTCAAGTAAATAAATGGAAACCTGCATGATAAAGTTATGGGCTATTACTGTTTCAAAATTATGATTGGAACAAGACTTTTCCCTTTTAGATCAACACAATACATTGTTATGAGGGAGCATAGAAAAATAACACACTACCAGTCAAAAGTTTTAGAACACCTACTCAGTCAAGTGTTTTTATTTTGACTATTTTCTACATTGTAGAATAATAGTGAAGACATCAAAACTATGAAATAACACATATAGAATCATATAGTAACCAAAAAAGTGTTAAACAAATCAAAATGTATTGTATATTTGCCTTGATGACAACTCTGCACACTCTTGGCATGCTCTCAACAAGCTTAATGAGGTAGTCACCTGTAATGCATTTCAATGAACAGGTGTGCCTTCTTAAAAGTTAATTTGTGGAATTTCTACCCTTCTTGATGCGTTTGAGCCAATCAGTTGTGTTTTGACAAGGTAGGGAGGGTATACAATAGATAGCCCTATTTGGTAAAAGCCCAAGTCCATATTATGGCAAGAACAGCTCAAATAAGCAAAGAGAAACGACAGTCCATCATTACTTTAAGACATGAAGGTCAGTAAATCCGAAAAATTTCAAGAACTTTGAAAGTTTCTTCAAGTGCAGTTGCAAAAACCATCAAGTGCTATGATGAAACTGGCTCTCATGAGGACTGCTACAGGAAAGGAAGATCCAGAGTTTTCTCTGCTGCAGTGGAAAAGTTCATTAGAGTTACCAGCTTCAGAAATTGCAGGCCAAATAAATGCTTCACAGAATTCAAGTAACAGACACATCTCAACATCAACTGTTCAGAGGAGACTGCGTGAATCAGGCCTTCATGGTCGAATTGCTGCAAAGAAACCACTACTAAAGGACACCAATAAGAAGAAGAGACTCGCTTCGGCCAAGAAACGTGAACAAGGGACATTAGACCGGTGGAAATCTCTCCTTTGGTCTGATGAGTCCAAATTGGAGATTTTGGGTTCCAACCGCCGTGTCTTAGTGAGACGCAGAGTAGGTGAATGGATGGTCTCCGCATGTGTGGTTCCCACCGTGAAGCATGGAGGAGGAGGTGTGATGGTTTGGGGGTGCTTTGCTGGTGACACTGTCTGTGATTTATTTAGAATTCAAGGCACCCTTAACCAGCATGGCTACCACAGCATTCTGCAGCGATACGCCATCCCATCTGGTTTGCGCTTATCATTTATTTTTCAACAGGACAATGAATCAACACACCTCCAGGCTGTGTAAGGGCTATTTGACCAATTAGGAGATTGAAGGAGTTCCTCATCAGATGACCTGTCCTCCACAATCACCCAACCTTAACCCAATTGAGATGGTTTGGGATGAGTTTGACCGCAGAAGTGAAGGAAAAGCAGCCAACAAGTGCTCAGCATATGTGGGAACTCATTCAAGACTGTTGGAAAAGCATTCCAAGTGAAGCTGGTTTAGAGAATGCCAAGAGTGTGCAAAGCTGTCATCAAGTTAAAGAGTGGCTACTTAGAAGAATCTAAATTATATTTTATTTAACACTTTTTTGGTTACTAATTGATTTCATGTGTTATTTCATAGTTTTGATGTCTTCACTATTATTCTACAATGTAGAAAATAGTAAAAATAAAGAAAACCCCTTGAATGAGTAGGTGTGTCCAAACTTTTAAATTGTACTATATATATATATACATTGTTTACCCCTTTTTCTCCCCAATTGGTACTTACAGTCTTGTCCCATCGCTGCAACTCCCATACAGACTCTGGAGAGGCGAAGGTCGAGAGCCACGCATCCTCCGAAACACGACCCTGCCAAGCCCACTGCTTCTTGACACTGCTTGCTTAACCCGGAAGCCAGCCGTACCAATGTGTCGAAGGAAGCACTGTACAACTGGCGAGCGTGTCAGCGTGCATGCACCCAGCCCGTCACAGGAGTCTCTAGAGCGCAATGAGACAAGGACATCCCGGCGGCCAAACCCTTCCCTGACCCAGACAACGCTGGGCCAATTGTGCGCCCCCCGGTCGTGGCGGGCTGCGACACCCCGGGATTGAACACGGATCTGTAGTGACGCCTCAAGCACTGCGATGCAGTGTATTAGACCGCTGCGCCACTTGGGAGGCCCGTGCATGTTCATTTATACAGTAATTATTATTCAACATGTCCTCACCTGGGATTTGAACTCACAACCTCTTGGTTCATGGTACTCCCATCTTCCCACTACTCCACCATATCCATGTTAGGTGTCAGTTAATCTGACTATTCTCATCATTGATTTTCTTTTCTTATTTCAACAATTTAAGGGCTTTCTGTATAGTTCTGTAATGTGGGTGGGGCATGTTACCGTGTTTTAATGATAGTCCTGAATCACTATGATCAATAAAATTGTTTTCTTGAATGTACTTTTAACAGAGCTGAGATTTACTTCAAAGTGCATGATGAGAATAGTCAGATTAACCATAGCAGGAAGATCAGTGTAACGTAAACCAAGTGGTTGTGAGTTCAAATCCCAGGTGAGGACTGTTGAATAATAATGACTGTATAAATGAACATGCACAATGTAAGCATGATTGTCAAAGTGTGTCAAATATGTAAGTTGAAAACACTATGTTAAAGGCACTGTGTGTGAGTATCCCTAACTTTGCCAACAGACGGAGAGCTAGGAATGGTTAAGTGGTTCACCAATCAGGACCTTGACTGGCTTGGCAACATATTTAATTAAACACATTTTTTGGGGGGAGAACGTTTATTTGGTTACATCAGGCGACGTCCTGACAACTGATACACAAATATTCTGGCAACATTCCCATGAAATGTGTCTAGAACATTAATACTGTATATTCTGAGAACATGGCAACCATGTTCTGTGTATGTTTGGTGGGACGTTGATGGAATATTTTCCTAACCCACAGAAGACTGGACACATGAATGTTCTTGCAACGTTCTCATGAAACGTGTCTAGAACATTAACATTGTATATTTTTAGAACGTGGTAACGTTCTGGGTGTATTCAGTTTGACATTAAGGGAATGTTCTAACTAATGCCAAAACATGCTAAAAAGGTTCTCAGAAGGTTTATGCTAACATAGATAGAATGTTCCCTTAACTAACGGAAAACTGGACACAAATATTAGGAGAATACTATTGTTGGACAATTTCTACTTAAAATATCAGAGGGAAGCAAAATGTACTCTATTTGTGTAACGGCCCACAAACTGTAGTGCTTGTAGACTCGAGAGGAAAGTTAAACAGGTAAGTACACGTCTTTCCATCTTGACAATACATAAGTGAATAATCTCCATCCTTAGATAAAGCCATGGTCTCAGGTCAGTAATGTCACTCAACAACACATATAGCCAAGACTAAACTAACATTATCTGCGCTATAAAGCTTAGAAAAAATAGTCAAACTAAGACATGCGGGGTGGCTTGTATGCTATGTGCCTTACAGCCTTACTACTTGTGCCAAGAAGAGTTCATTATTTGGCCAGATAAGATCCAGGGACCAGTCCTGACAGGCCGTTTCTCTCTACAGTCCACCAGCCATCCACATCTTGTTCAATGACAACAACCGTCTCCCCTGCAAACATGGACAGCTCGTTTTCACCCTAGAGATGGACAAGGACGGGTTAGGTAAGTTGTGGTTCAAATGTCACAGAAACGTTAATCCACTAATTCTTAGTGTAGGCCTATATGTTGAATGCAGGCATATAGAGTGTCAGAGTATTCTGACCTGAGCCACAAAGTCATACAGAGCCTGGTACTCCTCTCTGCTCTCTGAGATGGTTGGCTCCACTCGCTGAAATCCAGGGATGGAGGCGTACACTCCATCTGATGTGTTTACACAAAGAGGCAAGCTGATTAATCAGTTATTGGGTCAAGCCACTTCCAGTTTTAAACCTCATAACTACCTCTATTGAGTGAACTGAAAGAGTAAGCCCATGTGATGTAGCGTCAGACCCTGCTTAATATTGCTGAAACAGCTACTTTTACCCGTTTCCCCTGAAAAACAGAAGTGGGAACTCCGCTCAAGCATCTTTCTACGCTTGCTACATTAGGTTAAGGGAGTGTTGACCTGAAATCATATTGATATTTGTGCCCTCTGGTGGTCAAGTAAATAGATGGAAACCTGCATGATAAAGTTATGGGCTATTACTGTTTCAAAATTATGATTGGAACAAGACTTTTCCCTTTTAGATCAACACAATACATTGTTATGAGGGAGCATAGAAAAATAACACACTACCAGTCAAAAGTTTTAGAACACCTACTCAGTCAAGTGTTTTTATTTTGACTATTTTCTACATTGTAGAATAATAGTGAAGACATCAAAACTATGAAATAACACATATAGAATCATATAGTAACCAAAAAAGTGTTAAACAAATCAAAATGTATTGTATATTTGCCTTGATGACAACTCTGCACACTCTTGGCATGCTCTCAACAAGCTTAATGAGGTAGTCACCTGTAATGCATTTCAATGAACAGGTGTGCCTTCTTAAAAGTTAATTTGTGGAATTTCTACCCTTCTTGATGCGTTTGAGCCAATCAGTTGTGTTTTGACAAGGTAGGGAGGGTATACAATAGATAGCCCTATTTGGTAAAAGCCCAAGTCCATATTATGGCAAGAACAGCTCAAATAAGCAAAGAGAAACGACAGTCCATCATTACTTTAAGACATGAAGGTCAGTAAATCCGAAAAATTTCAAGAACTTTGAAAGTTTCTTCAAGTGCAGTTGCAAAAACCATCAAGTGCTATGATGAAACTGGCTCTCATGAGGACTGCTACAGGAAAGGAAGATCCAGAGTTTTCTCTGCTGCAGTGGAAAAGTTCATTAGAGTTACCAGCTTCAGAAATTGCAGGCCAAATAAATGCTTCACAGAATTCAAGTAACAGACACATCTCAACATCAACTGTTCAGAGGAGACTGCGTGAATCAGGCCTTCATGGTCGAATTGCTGCAAAGAAACCACTACTAAAGGACACCAATAAGAAGAAGAGACTCGCTTCGGCCAAGAAACGTGAACAAGGGACATTAGACCGGTGGAAATCTCTCCTTTGGTCTGATGAGTCCAAATTGGAGATTTTGGGTTCCAACCGCCGTGTCTTAGTGAGACGCAGAGTAGGTGAATGGATGGTCTCCGCATGTGTGGTTCCCACCGTGAAGCATGGAGGAGGAGGTGTGATGGTTTGGGGGTGCTTTGCTGGTGACACTGTCTGTGATTTATTTAGAATTCAAGGCACCCTTAACCAGCATGGCTACCACAGCATTCTGCAGCGATACGCCATCCCATCTGGTTTGCGCTTATCATTTATTTTTCAACAGGACAATGAATCAACACACCTCCAGGCTGTGTAAGGGCTATTTGACCAATTAGGAGATTGAAGGAGTTCCTCATCAGATGACCTGTCCTCCACAATCACCCAACCTTAACCCAATTGAGATGGTTTGGGATGAGTTTGACCGCAGAAGTGAAGGAAAAGCAGCCAACAAGTGCTCAGCATATGTGGGAACTCATTCAAGACTGTTGGAAAAGCATTCCAAGTGAAGCTGGTTTAGAGAATGCCAAGAGTGTGCAAAGCTGTCATCAAGTTAAAGAGTGGCTACTTAGAAGAATCTAAATTATATTTTATTTAACACTTTTTTGGTTACTAATTGATTTCATGTGTTATTTCATAGTTTTGATGTCTTCACTATTATTCTACAATGTAGAAAATAGTAAAAATAAAGAAAACCCCTTGAATGAGTAGGTGTGTCCAAACTTTTAAATTGTACTATATATATATATACATTGTTTACCCCTTTTTCTCCCCAATTGGTACTTACAGTCTTGTCCCATCGCTGCAACTCCCATACAGACTCTGGAGAGGCGAAGGTCGAGAGCCACGCATCCTCCGAAACACGACCCTGCCAAGCCCACTGCTTCTTGACACTGCTTGCTTAACCCGGAAGCCAGCCGTACCAATGTGTCGAAGGAAGCACTGTACAACTGGCGAGCGTGTCAGCGTGCATGCACCCAGCCCGTCACAGGAGTCTCTAGAGCGCAATGAGACAAGGACATCCCGGCGGCCAAACCCTTCCCTGACCCAGACAACGCTGGGCCAATTGTGCGCCCCCCGGTCGTGGCGGGCTGCGACACCCCGGGATTGAACACGGATCTGTAGTGACGCCTCAAGCACTGCGATGCAGTGTATTAGACCGCTGCGCCACTTGGGAGGCCCGTGCATGTTCATTTATACAGTAATTATTATTCAACATGTCCTCACCTGGGATTTGAACTCACAACCTCTTGGTTCATGGTACTCCCATCTTCCCACTACTCCACCATATCCATGTTAGGTGTCAGTTAATCTGACTATTCTCATCATTGATTTTCTTTTCTTATTTCAACAATTTAAGGGCTTTCTGTATAGTTCTGTAATGTGGGTGGGGCATGTTACCGTGTTTTAATGATAGTCCTGAATCACTATGATCAATAAAATTGTTTTCTTGAATGTACTTTTAACAGAGCTGAGATTTACTTCAAAGTGCATGATGAGAATAGTCAGATTAACCATAGCAGGAAGATCAGTGTAACGTAAACCAAGTGGTTGTGAGTTCAAATCCCAGGTGAGGACTGTTGAATAATAATGACTGTATAAATGAACATGCACAATGTAAGCATGATTGTCAAAGTGTGTCAAATATGTAAGTTGAAAACACTATGTTAAAGGCACTGTGTGTGAGTATCCCTAACTTTGCCAACAGACGGAGAGCTAGGAATGGTTAAGTGGTTCACCAATCAGGACCTTGACTGGCTTGGCAACATATTTAATTAAACACATTTTTTGGGGGGAGAACGTTTATTTGGTTACATCAGGCGACGTCCTGACAACTGATACACAAATATTCTGGCAACATTCCCATGAAATGTGTCTAGAACATTAATACTGTATATTCTGAGAACATGGCAACCATGTTCTGTGTATGTTTGGTGGGACGTTGATGGAATATTTTCCTAACCCACAGAAGACTGGACACATGAATGTTCTTGCAACGTTCTCATGAAACGTGTCTAGAACATTAACATTGTATATTTTTAGAACGTGGTAACGTTCTGGGTGTATTCAGTTTGACATTAAGGGAATGTTCTAACTAATGCCAAAACATGCTAAAAAGGTTCTCAGAAGGTTTATGCTAACATAGATAGAATGTTCCCTTAACTAACGGAAAACTGGACACAAATATTAGGAGAATACTATTGTTGGACAATTTCTACTTAAAATATCAGAGGGAAGCAAAATGTACTCTATTTGTGTAACGGCCCACAAACTGTAATGCTTGTAGACTCGAGAGGAAAGTTAAACAGGTAAGTACACGTCTTTCCATCTTGACAATACATAAGTGAATAATCTCCATCCTTAGATAAAGCCATGGTCTCAGGTCAGTAATGTCACTCAACAACACATATAGCCAAGACTAAACTAACATTATCTGCGCTATAAAGCTTAGAAAAAATAGTCAAACTAAGACATGCGGGGTGGCTTGTATGCTATGTGCCTTACAGCCTTACTACTTGTGCCAAGAAGAGTTCATTATTTGGCCAGATAAGATCCAGGGACCAGTCCTGACAGGCCGTTTCTCTCTACAGTCCACCAGCCATCCACATCTTGTTCAATGACAACAACCGTCTCCCCTGCAAACATGGACAGCTCGTTTTCACCCTAGAGATGGACAAGGACGGGTTAGGTAAGTTGTGGTTCAAATGTCACAGAAACGTTAATCCACTAATTCTTAGTGTAGGCCTATATGTTGAATGCAGGCATATAGAGTGTCAGAGTATTCTGACCTGAGCCACAAAGTCATACAGAGCCTGGTACTCCTCTCTGCTCTCTGAGATGGTTGGCTCCACTCGCTGAAATCCAGGGATGGAGGCGTACACTCCATCTGATGTGTTTACACAAAGAGGCAAGCTGATTAATCAGTTATTGGGTCAAGCCACTTCCAGTTTTAAACCTCATAACTACCTCTATTGAGTGAACTGAAAGAGTAAGCCCATGTGATGTAGCGTCAGACCCTGCTTAATATTGCTGAAACAGCTACTTTTACCCGTTTCCCCTGAAAAACAGAAGTGGGAACTCCGCTCAAGCATCTTTCTACGCTTGCTACATTAGGTTAAGGGAGTGTTGACCTGAAATCATATTGATATTTGTGCCCTCTGGTGGTCAAGTAAATAGATGGAAACCTGCATGATAAAGTTATGGGCTATTACTGTTTCAAAATTATGATTGGAACAAGACTTTTCCCTTTTAGATCAACACAATACATTGTTATGAGGGAGCATAGAAAAATAACACACTACCAGTCAAAAGTTTTAGAACACCTACTCAGTCAAGTGTTTTTATTTTGACTATTTTCTACATTGTAGAATAATAGTGAAGACATCAAAACTATGAAATAACACATATAGAATCATATAGTAACCAAAAAAGTGTTAAACAAATCAAAATGTATTGTATATTTGCCTTGATGACAACTCTGCACACTCTTGGCATGCTCTCAACAAGCTTAATGAGGTAGTCACCTGTAATGCATTTCAATGAACAGGTGTGCCTTCTTAAAAGTTAATTTGTGGAATTTCTACCCTTCTTGATGCGTTTGAGCCAATCAGTTGTGTTTTGACAAGGTAGGGAGGGTATACAATAGATAGCCCTATTTGGTAAAAGCCCAAGTCCATATTATGGCAAGAACAGCTCAAATAAGCAAAGAGAAACGACAGTCCATCATTACTTTAAGACATGAAGGTCAGTAAATCCGAAAAATTTCAAGAACTTTGAAAGTTTCTTCAAGTGCAGTTGCAAAAACCATCAAGTGCTATGATGAAACTGGCTCTCATGAGGACTGCTACAGGAAAGGAAGATCCAGAGTTTTCTCTGCTGCAGTGGAAAAGTTCATTAGAGTTACCAGCTTCAGAAATTGCAGGCCAAATAAATGCTTCACAGAATTCAAGTAACAGACACATCTCAACATCAACTGTTCAGAGGAGACTGCGTGAATCAGGCCTTCATGGTCGAATTGCTGCAAAGAAACCACTACTAAAGGACACCAATAAGAAGAAGAGACTCGCTTCGGCCAAGAAACGTGAACAAGGGACATTAGACCGGTGGAAATCTCTCCTTTGGTCTGATGAGTCCAAATTGGAGATTTTGGGTTCCAACCGCCGTGTCTTAGTGAGACGCAGAGTAGGTGAATGGATGGTCTCCGCATGTGTGGTTCCCACCGTGAAGCATGGAGGAGGAGGTGTGATGGTTTGGGGGTGCTTTGCTGGTGACACTGTCTGTGATTTATTTAGAATTCAAGGCACCCTTAACCAGCATGGCTACCACAGCATTCTGCAGCGATACGCCATCCCATCTGGTTTGCGCTTATCATTTATTTTTCAACAGGACAATGAATCAACACACCTCCAGGCTGTGTAAGGGCTATTTGACCAATTAGGAGATTGAAGGAGTTCCTCATCAGATGACCTGTCCTCCACAATCACCCAACCTTAACCCAATTGAGATGGTTTGGGATGAGTTTGACCGCAGAAGTGAAGGAAAAGCAGCCAACAAGTGCTCAGCATATGTGGGAACTCATTCAAGACTGTTGGAAAAGCATTCCAAGTGAAGCTGGTTTAGAGAATGCCAAGAGTGTGCAAAGCTGTCATCAAGTTAAAGAGTGGCTACTTAGAAGAATCTAAATTATATTTTATTTAACACTTTTTTGGTTACTAATTGATTTCATGTGTTATTTCATAGTTTTGATGTCTTCACTATTATTCTACAATGTAGAAAATAGTAAAAATAAAGAAAACCCCTTGAATGAGTAGGTGTGTCCAAACTTTTAAATTGTACTATATATATATATACATTGTTTACCCCTTTTTCTCCCCAATTGGTACTTACAGTCTTGTCCCATCGCTGCAACTCCCATACAGACTCTGGAGAGGCGAAGGTCGAGAGCCACGCATCCTCCGAAACACGACCCTGCCAAGCCCACTGCTTCTTGACACTGCTTGCTTAACCCGGAAGCCAGCCGTACCAATGTGTCGAAGGAAGCACTGTACAACTGGCGAGCGTGTCAGCGTGCATGCACCCAGCCCGTCACAGGAGTCTCTAGAGCGCAATGAGACAAGGACATCCCGGCGGCCAAACCCTTCCCTGACCCAGACAACGCTGGGCCAATTGTGCGCCCCCCGGTCGTGGCGGGCTGCGACACCCCGGGATTGAACACGGATCTGTAGTGACGCCTCAAGCACTGCGATGCAGTGTATTAGACCGCTGCGCCACTTGGGAGGCCCGTGCATGTTCATTTATACAGTAATTATTATTCAACATGTCCTCACCTGGGATTTGAACTCACAACCTCTTGGTTCATGGTACTCCCATCTTCCCACTACTCCACCATATCCATGTTAGGTGTCAGTTAATCTGACTATTCTCATCATTGATTTTCTTTTCTTATTTCAACAATTTAAGGGCTTTCTGTATAGTTCTGTAATGTGGGTGGGGCATGTTACCGTGTTTTAATGATAGTCCTGAATCACTATGATTAATAAAATTGTTTTCTTGAATGTACTTTTAACAGAGCTGAGATTTACTTCAAAGTGCATGATGAGAATAGTCAGATTAACCATAGCAGGAAGATCAGTGTAACGTAAACCAAGTGGTTGTGAGTTCAAATCCCAGGTGAGGACTGTTGAATAATAATGACTGTATAAATGAACATGCACAATGTAAGCATGATTGTCAAAGTGTGTCAAATATGTAAGTTGAAAACACTATGTTAAAGGCACTGTGTGTGAGTATCCCTAACTTTGCCAACAGACGGAGAGCTAGGAATGGTTAAGTGGTTCACCAATCAGGACCTTGACTGGCTTGGCAACATATTTAATTAAACAAATTTTTTGGGGGGAGAACGTTTATTTGGTTACATCAGGCGACGTCCTGACAACTGATACACAAATATTCTGGCAACATTCCCATGAAATGTGTCTAGAACATTAATACTGTATATTCTGAGAACATGGCAACCATGTTCTGTGTATGTTTGGTGGGACGTTGATGGAATATTTTCCTAACCCACAGAAGACTGGACACATGAATGTTCTTGCAACGTTCTCATGAAACGTGTCTAGAACATTAACATTGTATATTTTTAGAACGTGGTAACGTTCTGGGTGTATTCAGTTTGACATTAAGGGAATGTTCTAACTAATGCCAAAACATGCTAAAAAGGTTCTCAGAAGGTTTATGCTAACATAGATAGAATGTTCCCTTAACTAACGGAAAACTGGACACAAATATTAGGAGAATACTATTGTTGGACAATTTCTACTTAAAATATCAGAGGGAAGCAAAATGTACTCTATTTGTGTAACGGCCCACAAACTGTAGTGCTTGTAGACTCGAGAGGAAAGTTAAACAGGTAAGTACACGTCTTTCCATCTTGACAATACATAAGTGAATAATCTCCATCCTTAGATAAAGCCATGGTCTCAGGTCAGTAATGTCACTCAACAACACATATAGCCAAGACTAAACTAACATTATCAGCGCTATAAAGCTTAGAAAAAATAGTCAAACTAAGACATGCGGGGTGGCTTGTATGCTATGTGCCTTACAGCCTTACTACTTGTGCCAAGAAGAGTTCATTATTTGGCCAGATAAGATCCAGGGACCAGTCCTGACAGGCCGTTTCTCTCTACAGTCCACCAGCCATCCACATCTTGTTCAATGACAACAACCGTCTCCCCTGCAAACATGGACAGCTCGTTTTCACCCTAGAGATGGACAAGGACGGGTTAGGTAAGTTGTGGTTCAAATGTCACAGAAACGTTAATCCACTAATTCTTAGTGTAGGCCTATATGTTGAATGCAGGCATATAGAGTGTCAGAGTATTCTGACCTGAGCCACAAAGTCATACAGAGCCTGGTACTCCTCTCTGCTCTCTGAGATGGTTGGCTCCACTCGCTGAAATCCAGGGATGGAGGCGTACACTCCATCTGATGTGTTTACACAAAGAGGCAAGCTGATTAATCAGTTATTGGGTCAAGCCACTTCCAGTTTTAAACCTCATAACTACCTCTATTGAGTGAACTGAAAGAGTAAGCCCATGTGATGTAGCGTCAGACCCTGCTTAATATTGCTGAAACAGCTACTTTTACCCGTTTCCCCTGAAAAACAGAAGTGGGAACTCCGCTCAAGCATCTTTCTACGCTTGCTACATTAGGTTAAGGGAGTGTTGACCTGAAATCATATTGATATTTGTGCCCTCTGGTGGTCAAGTAAATAGATGGAAACCTGCATGATAAAGTTATGGGCTATTACTGTTTCAAAATTATGATTGGAACAAGACTTTTCCCTTTTAGATCAACACAATACATTGTTATGAGGGAGCATAGAAAAATAACACACTACCAGTCAAAAGTTTTAGAACACCTACTCAGTCAAGTGTTTTTATTTTGACTATTTTCTACATTGTAGAATAATAGTGAAGACATCAAAACTATGAAATAACACATATAGAATCATATAGTAACCAAAAAAGTGTTAAACAAATCAAAATGTATTGTATATTTGCCTTGATGACAACTCTGCACACTCTTGGCATGCTCTCAACAAGCTTAATGAGGTAGTCACCTGTAATGCATTTCAATGAACAGGTGTGCCTTCTTAAAAGTTAATTTGTGGAATTTCTACCCTTCTTGATGCGTTTGAGCCAATCAGTTGTGTTTTGACAAGGTAGGGAGGGTATACAATAGATAGCCCTATTTGGTAAAAGCCCAAGTCCATATTATGGCAAGAACAGCTCAAATAAGCAAAGAGAAACGACAGTCCATCATTACTTTAAGACATGAAGGTCAGTAAATCCGAAAAATTTCAAGAACTTTGAAAGTTTCTTCAAGTGCAGTTGCAAAAACCATCAAGTGCTATGATGAAACTGGCTCTCATGAGGACTGCTACAGGAAAGGAAGATCCAGAGTTTTCTCTGCTGCAGTGGAAAAGTTCATTAGAGTTACCAGCTTCAGAAATTGCAGGCCAAATAAATGCTTCACAGAATTCAAGTAACAGACACATCTCAACATCAACTGTTCAGAGGAGACTGCGTGAATCAGGCCTTCATGGTCGAATTGCTGCAAAGAAACCACTACTAAAGGACACCAATAAGAAGAAGAGACTCGCTTCGGCCAAGAAACGTGAACAATGGACATTAGACCGGTGGAAATCTCTCCTTTGGTCTGATGAGTCCAAATTGGAGATTTTGGTTTCCAACCGCCGTGTCTTAGTGAGACGCAGAGTAGGTGAACGGATGGTCTCCGCATGTGTTGTTCCCACCGTGAAGCATGGAGGAGGAGGTGTGATAGTTTGGGGGTGCTTTGCTGGTGACACTGTCTGTGATTTATTTAAAATGAAAGGCACACTTAACCAGGATAGCTACTACAGCATTCTGCGCTTATCATTTGTTTTTCAAGAGGACAATGACCCAACACACCTCCAGGCTGTGTAAGGGCTATTTGACCAATAAGGAGATTGATGGAGTGCTGCATCAGACGACCTGCCTCCACAATCATCCAACCTCAACCCAATTTAGATAGTTTGGGATGAGTTGGACTGCAGAGTGAAGGAAAAGCAGCCAACAAGTGCTCAGCATATGTGGGAACTCCTTCAAGACTGTTGGAAAAGCATTCCAGGTGAAGCTGGTTGAGAGTATGCCAAGAGTGTGCAAAGCTGTCATCAAGGCAAAGGGTGGCTATTTGAAGAATCTCAAATATAAAATACATGTATTTGTTTAACACTTTTTTGGTTACAACATGATTCCATATGTGTTATTTTATAGTTGTGATGTCTTCACTATTATACAATGTAGAAAATAGTACAAATAAAGAAAAATCTTTGAATGAGTAGGTGTTCTAAAACTTTTGACCGGTAGTGTAACATCACAATCCTCTCTGTCTCGGTTTTTATCTGACAAGTAACAATGTAATGACTTTGGAAAAACAATATCTCCCTGTACCTGTCCACATAATACTTGTCCTACACACAATGAAAAGTACCACACTTTATTGTATTTACACTGAACAAAAATATAAACGCAACATGCAACAATTAACTCAGATTTTACTGAGTTACAGTTCATGTAAGGAAATCAGTCAATTGAAATAAATTCATTAGGCCCTAATCTATGGATTTCACATGATATGCATCTGTTGGTCACATATACCTTAAAAAATATCAGAAAACCAGTCAGTATCTGGTGTGAACACCATTTGCCTCATTCAGCGCGACACATCTCCTTCGACATGGAGTTGATCAGGCTGTTGATTGTTGCCTGTGGAATGTTGTCCCATTATTCTTCAATGGTTGCTGGATATTGGTGGGAACTGGAACGCGCTGTCGTACATGTTGATACAGAGCATACCAAACGCTCAATGGGTGACATGATTGGTGAGTATGCAGGCCATGGAAGTGTGACACCCTGATCTGTTTCACCTGTCTTTGTGATTGTCTCCACCCCCCTCCAGGTGTCGCCCATCTTCCCCATTATCCCCAGTGTATTTATCCCTGTGTTCTGTTTATCTTTTGCTAGTTCGTTTTGTTTCGTCAAGCCTACCAGCGGTTTTCCCTCTGCTCCTGTCTCTCTATAGTCCCGGTTTTGACCATCCTGCCTGCCCTGCCTTGACCCTGAGCCTGCCTACTGTCCTGTACCTTTGCCCCATCTATCTGGATTACTGACCTCTGCCTGCCCCTGACCTGTCTTTTGCTAGCCTCTGTTGTCTACTCGTTGTCTGCACCTGGGTCTTACCTGTAACGTTGATAGGAAGAACTGGGACATTTTCAGCTCCCAATAATTGTGTACAGATCCTTGTGACATCGGGTCATGCATTATCATGCTGAAACATGAGGTGATGGCGGAGGATGAATGGCACGACAATGGGCCTCAGGATCTCGTCCGGTATCTCTCTCCATTCAAATAGCCTGCCCATACCACAACCCCACAGCCACCATAGGGCACTCTGTTCACAACGTTGACATCAGCAAACTGCTCGTCCATACGACGCCATACATGTTGTCTGCCATCTGCCCGGTACAGTTGAAACCGGGATTCATCCTTGAAGAGCACACTTCTCCAGCGTGCCAGTGGCCATCGAAGGTGAGCATTTGCCCACTGAAGTCGGTTATGACGCCGAACTGCAGTTATGTTAAGACCCTGGTGAGGACGACGAGCACGCAGATGAGCTTCCCTGAGACGGTTTCTGACAGTTTGTGCAGAAATTCTTCGGTTGCGCAAACCCACAGTTTAATCAGCTGTCCGGGTGGCTGGTCTCAGACGATCCCACACGTGAAGAAGACGGATGTGGAGGTTCTGAGCTGGACTGGTTACACGTGGTCTGCGGTTATGAGGCCGGTTGGACGTACTGTCAAATTCTCTAAAACAACGTTGGAGGTGGCTTTTGGTAGAGAAATTAACATTTAATTATCTGGCAACAGCTCTGGTGGATATTCCTGCAGTCAGCATGTCAAATGCACGCTCCCTCAAACCTTGAGACATCTGTGGCATAGTGTTGTGTTGCTGGTCATCTATGAACATTTTCACATCTTGGAGAAAGAACTGGCCTTAATGGCCATGAATTGTTATAATCTCCACCCGGCACAGCCAGAAGAGCCTGGTTCCTCTCTAGGTTTCTTCCTAGGTTTTGCCTTTCTAGGGAGTTTTTCCTAGCCACCGTGCTTCTGCATTGCTTGCTGTTTGGGGTTTTAGGCTGGGTTTCTGTAAAGCACTTTGTGGCATCGGCTGATTTAAAAAAGGCTTTATAAATACATTTGATTAGATTTGACAAAACTGCACATTTTAGAGTGACCTTTTAGGGATGTAAACACATTTATGCAAATTTGAGTAAAATAAGCTTTTTGTGAGAATGGAACATTTTTGGGATCTCAGCTCACCAAACACGGGACCAACATTAAACATGTTGCATTTATATTTTTGTTCAGTGTAGTTACAGTAATTTTAGCAGCATACATACCAGTAGGTGGTGCTAGTGACTGTGAACCATAATTGACGTTTGTTTTAGAGCCAGCCGATGAGTTCCCTTGCAAAAGGTTTGAAAACCTACAAGTAATTAAACAGAGCTTATTTTGTTACACAATGTAAAGATGCTGTTTTGATGGTTACATGATTTCAAATATGCATTATTGTAGTGCAAAACAAATCTTTAAGGGTCTCTAACCTCTTCATAACTCCTACAAAGCAGGCACTGCCATTGCTGTCTGTTGAGGGCTCTCTCGCATAATAGTTCTCAAACACAATGGGAGCTGGGAAAAAAGCACAGGCATTCAGCAAACCAAACTCACCCAAGGCCTAAGTAAAGTGTGTATCACAGAGACTGCAAAGTGCAAACAAAGGGGAACACATTTCTCCATGTGGCCACACACAGTGCCTTGCAAAAGTATATCAGACCCCTTGGATTTCTTCACATTTTATTGTGTTACAAAGTGGGATCAAAATGGATTTCATTTGACTTTTTGTTAACAATCTACACAAAATACTCTGTGAAAGTATTTTATATGAAAATAAAGAATTCATAACTAAAATAGTCGTTACATAAGTATTCAGCCCCGTTGTTTAGGCAAGCCAAAATTAGTTCAGGAGTAAAATTTGGCTTAACAAATCACAAAATAAGTTACATGGGGCTCTATTTTCGGATGGCGTTAAGGTGGCGCGAGTGTGAAACGTTAGTTTGCAATTTTGTCATGTAAAAAGCATTTTCCAGTCTTAACCCCAGGTTCGGCAATTTACCTGTCTTTTATCAACTCGCTTGCGCTCAGATGGGCGGGATGGAAATATTTGAGGTGTGTCCTTGATTCAAAGTGCTAATTTCAGGGAGCGCTGATAGGGATATTTAAGACCAACCAAAAGCTGGTTCTAGCGGTAACGGAGTTGGTCATAGCATGAATTTTGACAGCGGAAACGCAGCCTATCTAGCCGTGACGCACACTGCCATTATGTGCACGGAACAAGAGTAACCTAACGTGCTTTTGGAAACCCATTAGTTAGTCCCATTTAGTTTTATTTGATTAAAAACTCTCTCAAGTAAGTTTTTTTTTGTCTGGCCAATGCAATCGAGAACTAGTCAAAATCTGTGGATAAAAGGGTTTGGATCCTGAGACCGCTTGGAAATTGTCGCACCCTGAAAAGTTTCACCTGTCTGTGTGTTTGTCTCCACCCCCCTCCAGGTGTCACCCATCTTCCTCATTATCCCCTGGGTACTTTAACCTGTGTTCTATGATTGTCTGTTGCCAGTTCGTTTTGCTTGTTGAAGCCAACCAGCGTTTTCCCCCTTTGCTCCTGCCTTGCTATCTCCTAGATTTTCCCGGTTTTCACCCATCCTGACTACCCTGACCCCGAGCCTGGCTTGTACCTTTAACCCACTACTCTGGATTCCCGAACTCTGCTTGCCCCTGACCTGTCTTTTGCCTACCCCTGTTGTGATAATAAACATAGGTTATTCCGACGTTGTTTGCGTGATAGAAATACATGTTAATTACCAAGGCCTTATTAAAATATCAAGTTTGAGAGGAGTAAAACAGTGAGCTGATATTCAATTTTTATCTATGCATTGTAAGCAGGCCCACATTATTTTTTACCAAGCAGGTCCAGTTTTGGATGTGAGTAAAACCGTCCATAGTCTGCGTTGTTTTAATATTACATGCCCACGAGTAGAAATGATGGTGTCTGTGAATGTGACATAGCTTAATTAAAACAAGTTGTTGTTTTGTTTAGAATTTTATTAGAATTCTTCATTCTCTTTGTAGGCCTGATTAATAATGAATTTATTGATAATGTTTGGCATGCTCAGCCAGCAAATGACCGATAATTGTGATAGAGAAAATATTTGACATGTTTGACAAGATTTTTGAATGACTAACCCTTTACTCTGTCCTCCGTACATACAGTATACAGCGGGTGAAATAAGTATTGAACATGTCACCATTTTTCTCAGTAAATATATTTCCAAAGGTGCTATTGACATGAAATGTTCACCAGATGTTGGTAACAACCCAAGTAATCCATACATACAAAGAAACCAAAACAAATAAGTTCAGAAATTAAGTTATGTGTAATAATGTGAAATGACACAGGGGAAAAGTATTGAACACATGAAGAAAGGGAGGTGCAAAAAGGCATGGAAAGCCAAGACAACAGCTGAAAACTATCAGTAATTAAAAAGCAATCCAGCCCCCCGTCAGTGCAAATTAATATCAGCTGGTTCAGTCCCAACTGATGGCCTACAAAAAGGTCTCATTGCCAAGGTGTCACACAAGACACATCTCATGATGGGTAAAAGCAAAGAGCTGTCTCAAGACCTTCGCAACCTAATTGTTGCAAAACATAATGATGGCATTGGTTATAGGCGCATTTCTAAGCTTCTGAATGTTCCAGTGAGCACTGTTGGGGCCATAATACGGAAGTGGAAAGACAATCATTTCACCATAAATTTGCCTCGACTAGGTGCTCCTCGCAAGATTTCTGACAGAGGAGTGAAAAGAATAATCAGAAGAGTTGTCTAAGAGCCAAGGACCACTTGTGGAGAGCTTCAAAAATACTTGCAATTAGCAGGTACTGTTGTCTCAAAGAAAACAGTAAGTAATGCACTCCACCGCCATGGCCTGTATGCACGCTCACCACGCAAGACTCCATTGCTGAAAAAAAAGCATATTGAAGCTCGTTTAAAGTTTGTTGCACAACATTTGGAAAAGCCAGTGAAATACTGGGAGAATATAGTGTGGTCAAATGAGAGCAATATTGAACTGTTTGGATGTCATAATACACACCATGTTTGGAGGAGAAATGAAACTGCACATCACCCTAAAAACACCATACCAACAGTGAAGTTTGGAGGTGGACACATCATGGTGTGGGGCTGCTTTTCAGCAAATGGTACTGGCAAACTTCACATAATTGAAGGAAGGATGAATGGGCAAATTTACCGAGACATTCTTGACAAAAATCTGCTGCCATCTACCAGGATGATGAAGATGAAACGAGGGTGGACATTTCAGCAAGACAATGATCCCAAACACACAGCCAAGGAAACTCTCAATTGGTTTCAAAGAAAGAAAATAAAGCTGCTAGAATGGCCCAGCCAATCACCTGACTTAAATCCCATTGAAAATCTATGGAAAGAACTGAAGATCAAGATTCATAGAAGAGGCCCACGGAACCTTCAAGATTTGAAGACTGTTTGTGTGGAAGAATGGGCCAAAATCACACCAGAGCAATGCATGCGACTAGTTTCTCCATACAGGAGGCTTATTGAAGCTGTCATTACCAACAAAGGCTTTTGTACAAAGTATTAAATAAATATCAGTAAGTGTGTTCAATACTTTTTCCCTGTGTCATTTCACATTATTACACATAACTTAATTTCTGAACTTATTTGTTTTGGTAGCATGGTTAAATTAACTGTACAGGTAAATATACTGTAAATATACAGTTAAATTTACAGGTAAGTGAATATTTGCATGGTTACATTAACTGTACAACTGACAGGATACTAAAAGATACAACTGACAGGATACTAAAATGCATTCCTGAGTGAATGACTACGTAAGTTAAGTCCAATAATTACTTGCAATATTGCACATGATAGGATATAACAACTGTACATGAGTAAGTATATACAGACCTGAATGGTCTGTATATACCAGACCCACCTGGACCAGACCCACCTGGTTACTTGTCAGGCTCTGGCCATAGAGAAGCCTATTTGCTTCTCTATGTAACCATGGTCAGAGTCTGAGGTCTTTTCTTTCTCTTTCTGGTGGTGGTTTGTGTAGGATCCCTAATTAGAGGCAGCTGTAGCGCAGCGTCTCTAATTAGGGATCCTACATAGGTTGGTAGAATTTCACACTGGGTTGTGGGTCGTTGTCGTTATATGTCGCAGTCACGGTGAAAGTAAGTGTGCCTTTGTTACGTCCGTTCATTCGTGTTTGTTTTTGTTAACGCAAAAATTTTGTCTTTCGTGTTTGTTTGTATTGTATAGTTCGTTCATTTGTACATTTATTATTACATAGTAAATAAAATAAGAATGTCAAACTATAATCCCTGCGCTGCGTCTTGGTCGAGGTATGCACCCTCTTGTGACAGAACGACCCACCAGTACGAGACCAAGCAGCGTAACTGGGGAGAGATGGGGAGAGAGAGGAAGTGCCGCGTTATAGACGGGGTGCGAGACAGAGAAGAGCCCGAAAGCAACCCCAAGGTGATTTTGGGGAGGGGCTATGGGGGTGGTCTGGTGTAGAGGAAGAGGCACCAGTCCCACTTTCCAGGTGGTATTTGCAGAGGCCGGAAACTAAGTGCGTGGGGGAATACCGAAGAGGGAGGAGTATGAGAAGATAATGGAGCTATGTTGGCGTAATATGGAGGAGTGCGAGAGGAGGGAGCTGGAGTTAAAGGTGCCCAAGGTGAGCATCCCCAGTCCAGGTCCGGTCGTCTACTCCACCCCCATGTCAGAGCAGTCTGCTCCACCGGTGCCCAGTCCGGGTCCGGTCGTCGGCTCCACTCCCATGCCAGAGCAGTCCGCTTCACCGACGTCCAGTCCGGGTCCGGACCTCTGCTCTACTCCCCACACCCGACCTTCAGTGAGTGCGCTTAGCCAGGTGCTTCCAGTGCCGGCTCCACGCACCCGACCTCTGGTCCGCCTTCCCAGTCCGGCACCTTCCATGCCAGAGCAGTCCGCTTCACCGATGTCCAGCCCGGGTCCGGACCTCTGCTCTACTCCCCGCACCCGACCTCCAGTGCGTGCGCCCAGCCAGGTGCTTCCAGTGCCGGCTCCACGCATCCGACCTCCAGGGTGGCCTCCCCAGTCGGGTACGACCCGTGCCGGCTCCCCGCACCCGACCTCCAGTGCGTGCGCCTAGCCATGTGCTTCCTGTGCCGGCTCCACGCACCCGAATCCGGTGCACCTCCCCAGTCCGGTACGTCCCGTGCCGGCTCCCCGCACCCGACCTCCAGTGCGTGCGCCCAGCCAGGTGCTTCCTGTGCCAGCTCCACGCACCCGACATCCGGTGCGCCTCCCGTAGCCCGAAGCCTATAGCGAAGGTCCACAGCCCGGAACCCCCAGCGAAGGTCCGCAGCCCGGAACCCCCAGCGAAGGTCCGCAGCCCGGAACCCCCAGCGAAGGTCCGGAACCCCCAGCGAAGGTCCGCAGCCCGGAACCCCCAGCGAAGGTCCGCAGCCCGGAACCTCCAGCGAAGGTCCGCAGCCCGGGTCCAGCCATCTGCTCCGCTCCAGTGCCAGAGCAGTCTGCTCCACCGGTACCCATTCCGGGTCCAGCCGTCTGCTCCGCCCCAGTGCCAGAGCAGTCCGCTCCACCGGTACCCATTCCGGGTCTAGCCGTCTGCTCCGCTCCAGTGCCAGAGCAGTCCGCTCCCCCGGTACCCATTCCGGGTTCAGCCGTCTGCTCCGCTCCAGCGCCAGAGCAGTCCGCTCCACCGGTACCCATTCCGGGTCCAGCCGTCTGCTTCGCCCCAGTGCCAGAGCAGTCTGCCGTACCGGTGCCCAATCCGGGTCCAGCCGTCTGCTCCGCTCCAGTGCCAGAGCAGTCCGCTCCACCGGTATCTAGTCCGGGTTCAGCCGTCTGCTCCGCTCCTGAGTCTGAGCAGCCGCCCCACCGGTGCCCAGTCCAGGCCCGGTTGTTTTCCCAGCTCCATGGCCAGAGCCGTTTGCCCCACCGGTGCCCAGTCCTGGCCCGGTTGTTTTTTTCCCCGCTCCATGGCCGGAGTCGTTTACCCCACCGGTGCCTAGTCCGGGTCCGGTTCCTTGCCCAGCTCCATGGCCGGAGCAGTTTATTCCACCGGTGCCCAGTCCGGGCACTGCCCACTTCGCCGGAGCCAGAGCCGCCCCCGACGGAGTAGTCTTCCCTCCCTATACCCCCCCATGTATTTGTGTGTTTTCTTTGGCGTCCGGGAGTCCGCGCCTTGGGGGGGGGGGGGGGGGGGTTGGGGGGGGATGGTACTGTCAGGCTCTGGCCATAGAGAAGCCTATTTGCTTCTCTATGTAACCATGGTCAGAGTCTGACAGGTCTTTTCTTTCTCTTTCTGGTGGTGGTTTGTGTGGGATCCCTAATTAGAGGCAGCTGTAGCGCAGCGTCTCTAATTAGGGATCCTACATAGGTTGGTAGAATTTCACACTGGGTTGTGGGTCGTTGTCGTTATATGTCGCAGTCACGGTGAAAGTAAGTGTGCCTTTGTTACGTCCGTTCATTCGTGTTTGTTTTTGTTAACGCAACGTTTTTGTCTTTCGTGTTTGTTTGTATTGTATAGTTCGTTCATTTGTACATTTATTATTACATAGTAAATAAAATAAGAATGTCGAACTATAATCCCTGTGCTGCGTCTTGGTCGAGGTATGCACCCTCTCGTGACATTACTACATGATTGTCACGAATGGGTGTATGGAGAGACCAAGACGCAGCGCAGGAATTATAGACCATGGAGCTGGGCAATAAACCGGGCCCGGACTGGGCACCGGTGGGGTAAACTGCTCCGGCCATGGAGTTGGGCAATAAACCGGGCCCGGACTGGGCACCGGTGGGGTAAACTGCTCCGGCCATGGAGCTGGGAAAACAGCCGGGCCCGGACTGGGCACCGGTGGGGCGGACTGCTCAGGCTCTGAAACGGAGCAGACGGCTGGACCCTGATTGAGTACCGGTGGAGCGGACTGCTCTGGCACTGAGGCGGAGCAGGCAGTTGGACCCGGACTGGGCACCGGTGGAGTAAACTGCTCCGGCCATGGAGTTGGGCAATAAACCGGGCCCGGACTGGGCACCGGTGGGGTAAACTGCTCCGGCCATGGAGCTGGGAAAACAGCTGGGCCCGGACTGGGCACCGGTGGGGCGGACTGCTCAGGCTCTGAAACGGAGCAGACGGCTGGACCTGGAATGGGCACCGGTGGAGCGGACTGCTCTGGCACTGAGGCGGAGCAGACGGCCGGACCCGGATTGGGTACCGGTGGAGCGGACTGCTCTGGCACTGAGGCGGAGCAGACGGCCGGACCCGGATTGGGTACCGGTGGAGCGGACTGCTCTGGCACTGGGGCGGAGCAGACGGCTGGACCCGGATTGGGTACCGGTGGAGGAGGCTCCAGGCCTTGAGCTGTGGCTGGAGGCTCCGGGCTGCTGACCTTCGCTGGAGGTGGCGGGACGCTGACCTTCGCTGGAGGTGGCGGGACGCTGACCTTCGCTGGAGGTGGCGGGACGCTGACCTTCGCTGGAGGTGGCGGGACGCTGACCTTCGCTGGAGGTGGCGGGACGCTGACCTTCGCAGGAGGTTCAAGGGCGCTGACCTTCGCTGGAGGTTCAGGGGCGCTGACCTTCGCTGGAGGTTCAGGGGCGCTGACCTTCGCTGGAGGTTCAGGGGCGCTGACCTTCGCTGGAGGTTCAGGGGCGCTGACCTTCGCAGGAGGTTCAGGGGCGCTGACCTTCGCTGGAGGTTCAGGGGCGCTGACCTTCGCAGGAGGTTTAGGGGCGCTGACCTTCGCAGGAGGTTTAGGGGCGCTGACCTTCGCAGGAGGTTTAGGGGCGCTGACCTTCGCTGGAGGTGGCGGGACGCTGACCTTCGCTGGAGGTTCAGGGGCGCTGACCTTCGCTGGAGGTTCAGGGGCGCTGACCTTCGCAGGAGGTTCAGGGGCGCTGACCTTCACAGGAGGTTTAGGGGCGCTGACCTTCGCAGGAGGTTTAGGGGCGCTGACATTCGCTGGAGGTTCAGGGGCGCTGACCTTCGCTGGAGGTTCAGGGGCGCTGACCTTCGTTGGAGGTTCAGGGGCGCTGACCTTCGCTGGAGGTTCAGGGGCGCTGACCTTCACTGGAGGTTTCGGGCTGCTGACCTTCACTGGGGGCTCAGGGTTGCAGGTCTTCGCTGGAGGTTCAGCGCGGGGAGCCGGCACGGGTCGTACCGGACTGGGAAGGCGCACCGGAGGTTGAATGCGTGGAGCTGGTTGGGTGCGGGGAGTAGGGCAGAGGTCCGGACACGGACTGGACATCGGTGAAGCGGATTGCTCTGGCCTGGGAGTGGAGACGACGACCGGACCCGGACTGGGCACCGGTGGAGCGGATTGCTCTGTCAGGGAGGTGGAGTAGATTACTGGACCCGGACTGGGTACCGGTGGAGCGGACTGCGCCGGCCTGGGAGGGGAGTATATGACCGGACCTGGACTGGCCCACTCCGCCATCTCCCTCTCGACCTCCTCCTCTATCTCCACCAATTCCCTCAGAACCTCCCCAAAATGCTCCTCCAGCTCCTCCTCCTGCTCCTTGCTCTGAGCCCCCCATTGGTACCTGGGCCTCCCCATGGTCCACATGGGGAGTGGAGTTGGCTCCTCCAGGAGCCCCCACGGGTGAGGGAACCGAAGCATGTCCTTCTCATCGTCCTCCTCCTCCGACTCGAACCCTCCGAGGAGTTCGGTGTTGGTGAACCGACGCGGGGCTATCTCGCTCTCCGTCTCTCCCCATTTGCGCTGCTTGGTCTCGTAACGGTGGGTTGTTCTGTCACGAATGGGTGTATGGAGAGACCAAGACGCAGCGCAGGGATTATAGTTCGTCATTTATTTATACTATGTATAACCTGTACAAATGACTGAACGAACTCTACAACAAAACCGAAAACAAACACTATGGAAAAACGTCACGTTCACTAAACACACAAATGGACGGACGTAAAGAAAAAACACTTACTACACCATGACTGCGACATACATCGATAACATGTAACGATAACAACCCACACCCGAGTGAGGGACAGACTCAACATATATGGAATCCCTAATTAGAGACAATGCGGTGCAGCTGCCTCTAATTAGGGATCCACCCCAACCCGACACAGAAACAGAAAAGAAACACACTGTCAGACTCTGACCATAGCTACATAGAGAAGCAAATAGGCTTCTCTATGGCCAGAGCCTGACAATGATTCCATATGTATTATTTCATAGTTCTGATGTCTTCACTATTATTCTACAATGTAGAAAATAGTAAAAATAAAGAAAAATCCTGAAATGAGTAGGTGTGTCCAAACTTTTGACTGGTACTGTATATATATTTTTTAGGAACACAGTTGCGGTCTCAACTTACTGTTGAGGGTTAAAATAATAAAATACACAGGGTGCAATTTAGAAATGTGGTTGTGGATCAGCAGTTTTTCTCATATGTCAGTGACTGATAGTCCTTCACTCTGGTGTGGGTCGTTGTCGTATATTTCGCATGTCACGGTGAGTGTGCGTGATTTCCGTCTGTTCATTTGTGTTTTGTTTTGTGAGCGTGACGTTTATATATTCGTGGTTTTTGTGTTTTCAGTAGTTCGTCTTTTGGTCTTGTTATACATAGTAAAATACAATCTATACATAGTATAATAAAGATGTCTAACTACTATCCCTGCGCTGCGCCTTGGTCATTCCCACACCCACATCGTGACAAGCAGCCAGCTATCTAAACCTGTAGTAGGCCTAATCATGGTCGAATTACCGACCGGGAATGAGTAGGTGTGTCCAAACTTTTGACTGGTACTGTATACATTATTTTGTGTAGATTGTTGACAAATATGTAAATTCAATCAATTTTAATCCCACATTGTAACACAATACAATATGAAGAAATCCAAGGCGTCTGAATACTTTTCCCAAGGCACTCTATTCACATCAATATTTTACTAAAGTTGACATTTAAAGAGTTCAGAGATAATATCGAAATATTCAGACCTGGAACATATTCATGTACACAAACCAGGAAACTGGACAGGTGGTGTACTGTACTTACCTGGTCGACTTGAGCCAGTGCTTTTCAGCTCAACAAAGTAGTCATTGTCTGCCGTAATGTCACACAGTTCTAGAGTTTTCCTCACTTCTTCATAACACTGAAAGTACATTTTGGGCACGGCTTACTTTCTTTATTCATTACTAATCAGCTCTACATAACAGTTATAAACTACTAGTTATTATAGCTACTATATGGTACAGTTGATTCAAATTATGTATATAGTCTTACATCCTGGATTACAGTACAACATGGTAAGAGAAGACAAACTTCACCAACCTCATCATCTTTGACACATTGCATTGAGAATTGGTTACAGTGGACCCAGATGGCATTCCTCAGGATGTTGATACGATCTCCCTCCTGCTGCTGAAAGACCTGCAAACCAAATCTCCATTGTATGATTCATCTGTTTTGGATGGACATCCCCTTTTTACAACAATCTGTGAACCAGCAGCTGGTCTGACAGCAAATATTTAAGTCATTTAAGAAACGTTTCATACTGTTCAATCCAACTTGAATTCTTTGCTAGGACTATATGGCTCAATGTACCTCACAAGTACTCTCGTGTGTACTTTCCCATTCTTGACGAATCTTGTCTAGCTGCTCAATGTTTGACATGTATTGTTTTTCTGCAGACAAAGAAGAAAATGTGGTACTCAGATAACACAGTCCTTAATGTTTCTCTCATCTCACATTTTATTCATTTTTTATATTACAAAACATACACATACAAACGACAGTATACAGGGACACACAAGCATCAACGACATCACACCTGACCAGACCCACCTGCTCCCTCACAACCCCATTTCCAGCATCACTCTCCGCCACATGGCCTCAAAAGGCACCCTTTTGTTTCTCTCCGTCGCCTACGCACTTTCAACATTTAGATAATAAAACATTTTACCTTTCCATTGTGTTAACGATGGAGGAATGGTTGATTTCAGGTTTTTAAGTATAGACGTTTTTTCAAGATGATTGACAAGAAAAGTATTGTCCAACCCATTGGGTATCTCACTGCATCCTCATATGCCATGTCTTGAAATATGCAGACAGACGGATTAAAAGTACATTTACCACATTGTAATACTTCTGACAGCCAACTGTCTAACTCCGCCCATAACTTTAGGACTTCATAGCATTCCCATAAGGCATGGATTACTGAGGGATTGTTAGTTTTACACTTAAGACATGACTGCCGTTGTGCTGTAGAATTTGTGAATTTCTTCTAGTGTAATAAATTCTATACATACATTTTTACTGGATTAATGAAACATTTTTGTTTACTGTAATTTCATTAGTTATGTGCCAACATTCCCTCCAACCAATATCAGTTATTTTGAAGTCTTGGTACCAATAGTTTTTTTTTTTCTACGAGACAGTTGTACATGTTTCCTTTAATGACTCCTATGCTGGACAGATTTTTTTAAAGGTTCAGTGGAGGGAACAATATCAATGCCTTTAGAAATATATTATGCACGTTAGAAGCCAATTCCAAGATTACTTGATGAAAGAGGAACTGAAGTCATTGTACAACAGTTAAATCTCAGTAATATGGTGATGAAAGGGAAACAAAACCTAGATGTCGAAACATGCTGTGGCTTCTCAGCAATCTTGATTTCGAGGATTTTTAATAGACTGCTTTTATTCACAGTGGACAAAAGTATTTAGAAATAATAGGAAAAGATAGGAGCTCACTAGCCTAGTATCCTTTACCTGCCTCTCCTGCTGCCTCCCTGCACTGATTAGACTTGTTGTGCACCTGCAAAAGAACAGGAATGTTACTGTGACTGACAGGAAACAATTGCATAAATGTCAGTACTAAAGAGTATGGAAATTATCTTCCAATTGCATCATTGGAAATCCTTTAGTACGTCTTTAAAGAGGAAATGGTCAAACAGAATTTCTATTTCAACACTCAGTTGATGGGGAAGGTTGCGCTAATCTTTTACTTAATGCCCCAGTGAAGAATGCATGTTTACATTCACTATATGATGAAAGTCCAACATCCTCTGCAATACACATCCTTTGTTATTATTCCAACAATTCAAAACATGTGCAGACTGAACATACAGTAGTTGTAGGTCAATCTTACACAAGTACAAGTACTGTTCTATTTCTAAGCCTTGTTCCCATTGTCAGGTAAGTAGATGTGTTGTCCAGTGTGGATGGGGAGAGTAAAGTGATTTACCCTCTCAGCCTGCTTGGGTGTGGTGGTAGCTACACTGCTCATCCTCTCAGCAACTTGCTCTGCCTCATCCGCCTCTCTGCACCTCTGGTCATAAAACCTTTTGGACTGGGAGGGAAAGGACACACAGAAAGGGAACTTGTTGTCTGGTTTACAATACTTCACAATGTACATACTTCCAATTATTTGATACTGGCAGATATTATTATTTGGAACTTTACAGGAAGCTGCTGCAAGATGAGGAACGTAAAGTGCAACAGAGAGCACTTTAAGATACAACAAATAGAGCATGATTTGCTTAGCTGAGAGTTAAGATGTTTCAGAGGTGCACCCTCAGCTTGACACAGAATTCACACATACACTACATGACCAAAAGTATGTGGACATCTGCTCTTAGAACATCTCATTCCAAAATCATGGGCATTAATATGGAGTTGGTCCACCCTTTGCTGCTATAAAGCCTCCACTCTTCTGGGAAGGCTCGGAGTCTGCTTTCCAATTCATCCCAAAGATGTTCGATGAGGTGGAGGTCAGGGATCTGTGCAAGCTAGTTAAGTTGTTCTACATAGATCTTGACAAACCATTTCTGTATGGACCTTGCTTTGTGCAAGGGGGTCATTGTCATGCTGAAACAGTAAAGGGCCTTACTCATATTGTTGCCACAAAGTTGGAAGCACAGAATGGTCTAGAATGTCATTGTACGCTGTAGCGTTGAGATTTCCCTTCACTGGAACTAAGGGGTCTAGCCTGAACCATGAAAAATAGCCCCAGACCATTATTCCTCCTCCACCAAACTTTACAATTGGCACTATGGTAGTGTTCTCCTGGCATCCGCCAAACCCAGATTCGTCCATCGGACTGCCAGACGGTAAAGCGTGATTCATCACTCCAGGGAACGCGTTTCCACTGCTCCAGAGTCCAATGGCGGCAAGCTTTACACCACTCCAGCCGATGCTTGGCATTGCGTATGGTGATCTTAGGCTTGTGTGCGGCTGCTCGGCCATGGAAACCCATTTCATGAAGCTCTTGACGAACAGTTTTTGTGCTGACGTTGGTTCCAGAGGCAGTTTGGAACTTGGTAGTGAGTGTTGCAACCGAGGACAGACGATTTTTATGCGCTCCACGCTTCAGCACTCGGCGGTCCCGTTCTGTGAGCTTGTGTGTTCTACCACTTCACGGCTGAGCCGTTGTTGCTCCTAGACGTTTCCACTTCACAATAACAACACTTACAGTCGACCGGGGCAGCTCTAGCAGGGCAGATATTTGACGAACTGACTTGTTGGAAAGGTGGCATCCAATGACGATGTCACGGTGAAAGTCACTGAGCTCTTCAGTAAAGCCATTCTACTGCCAATGTTTGTCTATGGAGATTGCATGGCAGTGTGCTCGATTTTATACACCTGTCAGCAACGGGTGTGACTGAAATAGCCACTCATTTGAAGGGGTGTGCTCATACACTATATACAAAAGTATCTACAGTACATATTGTGCACTCACATTTACACTTCAGCTTGTTACACCTCTACACTCCTTCTTCCTCAGCTCTTGTCTTTCTCTTTCACAATTCTCATGACTTTAATGGCCATCTTTGTTTCCATTTCTATCTGTATGCGCTTGGGTGGTGACCTTAATTTTTTTTGGTGTACATAACCAATTCACTTACCGGCATATAATTTTGCCTGACTGAAAAACATTACGGTTTTCTTGAACCATACTAACCAAATGTCTTTTGTAAGTAAAGCTTAAATAACCCCTGACACATTCAGTTACTTCATGTGAATGTCTCAAGGCCCAGGCATCAAGCCCTACCAACCACAGACATACATAACTATAAGGTTAAGGGTTTGACGTCACACTAATGAGCATACAGATAATGAAACTAAGATGGTTTTTGGTAGGAACTGTGCTCACCTCCATTGTTTTCTTGTATAAAGACACCTTTATCTTCTGAACCTTGTCCATGATGCCTTCAATCTGAGACAGAGGAAAGTATACTGTGACTGATGCACAAATAGCCGATCAATTACAGATCAATAGTGGATTGATCTAATCTAACCACTGATACTCTTTCTGTCCTTAATCATAGAAAACAGAAAATGGTTATGAACATTTTAAATAAAAGTAAAAAAAGTATAAAATAATAGTACAACATACTGTATGTAGATATTCACCACCATGAGCAAACAATAGATTGTCTTTAGACATGCAGGGTTACTATAATATGACCCTAGATACTAACTTACAGAAGTCTGTGTACTGTACCTCGCTACAGTGTTTAGGTGGGGGGATTCACATTAGGTGGGACAACTCAAACCTTCCAGTGATTCTGGAAACATTATAGGATGGTTATAGTTGCCACATTACTTTCCTGTCTGTCAGATAGAAGCAAAAACTTCTGTGCAATTTACTCATGTGGATGAATACTATAAATGTCAAACCAAAACCTTTTTTCTCTGCTCGTTCTGTCGCTCTCTGAACTGTTCCATCCTCTTGACCTCTTCCTTTAACATCCCAGACCGTTGTATGTGTAGGTTCCCAATGTTCTCAATTTCTACAAAACACGAGGTTAGACAACATTACAAATCTGGGATGAAGTCGAGTACTGCTGACAGATGTTGCAACTGCATAACTCACAAGTGGACAATTGAAGTTGTGTTCTACTTACGGACTTTGAGTTGGTCAAGGGATGCTCTCAAAGTGCTGTGAAAAGAAGATGAATGTATCTGTTATTTCACACATCACACACACACACCTCTCTCTCTCTCTCGCTACCAAAACGTAAGGCATTTAGTTTCTATGAATCCTAAGCCACTCACTTGATCTCACAGAGTCCCCCTGCCTTCTGTGCTATCATCACCAACTCTTTGCCATAGCTCTCTTCTGCAGATGCCCTATCCATTGGAAACACAATATTTCTTAACTTAAAATTGTGGCATAATATAATTTCTTACACAATGTAGAAAAACACTTTGCTGACAAAAATTACCTCATCTTCAAGAGCCCCTCCATATCTTTGCACATCCGTCGTCCCTCACAGAGTCTCTGGACGACAGCCTCATATCCCACACTACTGATGAAATCCACTCCCTTCAACCATACAGAATCATACCATTATCTCAAAGAAACAAAACTGTTTTAATATAAAGGCCCAAAAGAAAGTCATTTTCAAAAAAATAGATCAACAAAGGAACTAATCATCTTTCAGCCACAGCCTCTATTGACACTTTTACTTTTCCAGCTTTATGGTGTTTGGCAAAACAAAATGATTTAATGGATGCTGTGTACATAAGAGTATTGAATCCCAGTGCAGGTGAAAGTTATAAACAAGTTATATGACACATCACATACTATAGGCATTCAGCCAAAGGGTGCTTAGGGTCTGTGCTGACCAACTGTGTGGAATACTCCAGCGCCACTTCAACCTTAGCCTGAGCCAGGAAAGGGTCCCTGTGCTGTGGAAAACATCCTGCCTGGTCCCAGTGCCCAAGAAGGCGCACCCCACTGTCCTGAATGACTTCAGACCTGTAGCGCTAACATCCCTAATCCTCGCTCACCTCAGACCCCTGGTGTGTACATCACTGGACCCCCTGCAGTTCGCATACCAGCGCAACATTGGGGTGGATGATGCAATCATTTACCTTCTGCAGAGGACCTACTCTCACCTGGACAACGCAGGTTGCACTGTGAGGGTTATGTTTTTGGACTTCTCCCTCCAGTGCCTTCAACACCATTCAGCCCCTGCTACTGGGTGACAAGATGAGGAGGATGAAAGTGGAAGCACCCTTAGTCTCCTGGGTTACAGACTACCTGACTGGTAGACCACAATTTGTGCGGCTACAGAGCTGTGTGTCAGAACGGGCAGTGAGCAATACAGGGGCCCCCCAGGGAACGGTGCTGTCGCCCTTCCTGTTCACCCTCTACACCTAAGACTTCAGATACCAACTCTGAAACATGCCATCTGCAGAAGTTCTCGGATGACACCACCCAGTTTCCACAGGAAAACAACTGTTAACAGTAGTTGGTCATCACGTACTGTAGTTGGCAGTATCATAAATTATTTCACTGTCAACCACCTTATGTATCAACAGCAAACCTGTGTTTTGTTAGCTGAACATTGGATTTATGAATGATCGTTTACTATGTGAAGTCCAAAATAAATCAATGTACAATACAGAATGCCAAATATTGTATCATAACATTGTAATACAAATACCAGTATCAAACATAATGTTGTACATGTACAAGTTAATTAATTTAATGTGTTCATTTTAATTTGCAAAGGTTAGAAGGGGATTATGGTACTGAGCCTGCAATGCAAATCAACCCAAAAGCTGTCTGTAGCTTTGTAGTTTTGACAATGCATCACAGTCAGAAGATCAAAGACAGAAAGAGTGGGGAGCCTGGCCTGTTTTACTGTCAATCTGTCAATGTGGCCTTGAGCAAGGCACTTAACCCTAATTGCTCCTGTACGTCACTCTGGATAAGAGCGTCTGCTAAATGACGAAAATGTAAATAACAGTTTGGATCCAGCAGTAAATTATTTTGCTAACTGTCTCTGCTGATAGCCTCTGTGCAGTGCATTTCTAAAAATAACCTTAGATAGATAGATAGATAGATAGATAGATAGATAGATAGATAGATAGATAGATAGATAGATAGATACTTTATTGATCCCCGAGGGGAAATTTCTTTGTCAAGCAGCTACGAAAAAACACAGGGCAGGTGTAAAATGCCAGAACGAAAATACACAATAGACAGATAAACGATACATGATACATAGAGCGGCAGTATGAAAAAGTGGGTGACGTTGTCCATGATGGCCAGCAGTTTGGCCAGGATCCGTCTCTCCGCCACCTCCTCTAGAGTGTCAAGGCTCATCCCCAGGACAGAGCTAGCCTTCCTGATCAGCTTATTTACCCGAGAAGCATCACCGGCTTTTATGTTGGCGCCCCAGCACACCACTGCAAAAACGATGGCACTGGCCACCACAGACTGGTAGAAGGTACGCAGTAGTTTACTGCACACGTTGAAGGACCTGAGCCTCCTCCTATTAACCTATCTTAACCATAGAGATCATATAGATTAAGCATCAAAGTGGTTAGTCAGTATGTTAAAGTGACTCACCCAAAATACATCTTTGAATTGTAAAGTCATCTCAGCAATGGATCAAATATAATATCCTCTGTGAGGGAATTCCGTAAAGAAAGCACTTATGGTTGTCAAAGCCAGTGAAAATTATAATGCGCACACAGGAAACACCCAGCCAGTACACAGGGCTTGGTTCACTAGTTTGACTCAAATGAGGAAGAGCTTTGGTGTGGTGATAGCTACCACAGACATCCTGCATGTAAGATAACCTTGAAGTTGGTTGTCATTTGATAGATGAGTACATGCTTTTGGGTATCTATCTAAATATGTTTTCTATAAGGGATCATACAAGCAACCCATCCCCCTTTAAAGTACACAAACAGACATTTTAAAGAAGGAAAGCCAACTCAGAATTTACAAACCATTCTGTCTATCATAGTATGTTGAGAAAAACAGAAAGCATTCCTCTGTGCTTACCATTAGTTTGAACATCTCCAATAAATTCACTTAGACTGATGAACTCATCTTTATCTGTGGCATATTCACTCAACACATCCTAAAAGAAAAATGAACAGCAAAATATTACCGCACCAAACGTTTCATTCTGCATCCTTGTGCATCTAAATACACACGTAAACAACTTGTTCTGTGTAGAAATGTCTTACAGCCATGTGATCCACTTCAGATGGGTGTGCAAATGTGAGAAACTCAGTAGGTTAAGGCCTGGTGTGCCATCCAGATCAGCAAAGTCAAAGCACTTGTTTTATTTTAAGTGGAGCTATAAGGCAAAAGATTGATAAGTACTGTGAAGGGTAGAATTGCATTATGGTCCCTAAAAGAACGGAAATAGTGTCCACTGCTTTTATGCTTTGCATTTTGGCAAATGTAGTAAGAGTCCAAGAACTTTTGGCATACTAACTATATCCATACTATGACCAATAAGCATACTACATACTCATTTTTAAGTCACAAATATTAAGGTTAGTGCAGTTAGTATGAGTATTCAAGCTATGGTTTCCATATGTTTGATGCCATTCCATTTGCTTCAGCCATTATTATGAGCCATCCTCCCCTCAGCAGCCTCCACTGATACCAAAGTGTGTCTGACAGTCATTGATTCAAAAACTATGCCATGCCTACGATTACTACTAGGTTCTTGATTGGCTAGGATGATGCTGCGAATTTCATTGAAATGCATGATTTGTTGACAATTCTGTAGTCAGACGCGTTAGCTACAGGCGACTGCCTTGCTATATTTAGGAATAATTATCGTAAACAAACATTTGTCTGTTCCAATTCCTCGCTCCAGTTCGGGTAAATATTTGAGCAACAATGATGAGGATGACAAGAGAAAGAGGACAAGACGCGAAGATCGACTTGACAACATTTTTTGACTTCTTGTTTTTATCCCGCCCATTTACTTGGTTGCCATGGTTGAAAGTTTAACTCCCACCGGGATAGCAAGAATTGTGAGCATTATGATTGGTTCGTATTTATTCGGATACCACCAAACAAATTAATGATTGGATAGCCTATGTGTCTGTCATAAATGTGACCATAGACTTCCTGCAAAAAGCTAGGTTGTTTTTAGCTGTCAGTGGTGTCTTATGTCGTTTCCATCAACACCGAAAACGCGACAAGTTACATTATTTTCAAAGAGGTTGATCTTTTACCCCTATAATTGAATTACATTTACGTCAATGTCAAAAGACAGTCGTCACGATGGACGACGGCGTGGCGCTGGTCAACACCGACTCGGCCCTAGAATTGGACAAGGGCAAGGCGGAGACGGGAGGGAGAGGTCTGGCAGCAACAGCTCTGGATCCTCGCATGGAGGAGGCAAAAGCAGGAATACTCCCATTACCGTTGCCTCGAAGGTAGCTAGCTCTATTTTCAAGTTGTACTGGCTGCATAATATACCAGCAAAGTAAGACCGCGTTTAGCCAGCCAAAAAAAGTAAACCAAATTAGCTAAGGGTTTTAGGCTGGGTTTCTGTATAAGGACTTTGTCTTTGTGACATCTGCTGATGTAAAAATGGCTCTATAAATACATTTGATGAATTGATCGAGATTTAGCTAGCTAATCTGTAGCGTTCGTTATTGTCGCAAACTCAGCTCACCTGAAAAGCCACGGCTATTTTTTTACCTAGCTAGCAAACTAAAGTAGCTAACGTTAATCTTGTGTTGAATTGTTTCTATTGGGGTTTTATTCCTTCTGTCCAAAGGTAATAATGTTTTCTTGTTTCGTTATGTTAATTATAGTCGTCGCAGAATATAGTCACAGATAGAACAATGATACTGATATTCTACCGGATGTATAAATGTGAAGCATCCGCTTGGCGTTTCCACTCACTACCAAATATGGTGGTGAGAGGAACTCCAGTGGCCGGCAATGGGAGAAGATGGAACGAGATGGTTTTTTATGGAGCCAGATAGCTGCCAAAAGGTTGAACGTACATATTGTTAGATCGTAAGAAAAGCCATACGTAAATTGTTAGGACCGTAAGAAAAACCATGCATGAAACAACCGTTAAATTAGATCTTTAAACGTACAAACCCTATGTTACGACTATGAATGAACATTTATATGTTCATTTATAACACTACGTGTCCCTTTACTCGGTTACAGTTGATTTTTATATGTACAAACTTTTGTCAGGAATGTGGCATTTGCAAAGGACATGAACCAAATGTAGCTAGTCGAAGTTAGCTAGTCAATCAGCTTCCGGTTTAATTTTTCTAAATAAAAGTCTAGAGCTTGTTTTAGAACGGCATTCGATAACAACGTTATTATTATATTTTTTTATTTAACCTTTATTTAACCAGGTAGGCCAGTTGAGAACAAGTTCTCATTTAAAACTGCGACCTGGCAAAGACAAAGCAAAGCAGTGCTACAAAAACAACAACACAGAGTTACACATGGGATAAACAAACGTACAGTCAATAACACTATAGAAAATCTATGTACAGTGTGTGCAAATGTAGTAAGATTAGGAATGTAGGGCAATAAATAGGCCATAGTGGTGAAATAATTACAAATTAGCATTAACACTGGAATGATAGATGTGCAGATAATGATGTGCAAATAGAGATACAGAGGTGCAAATGAGCAAAATAATAATATGGGGATGAGGTAGTAGGGTAGGCTGTGTAGTGATTGGAAAGCTGGTCTGACAGCTGATGCTTAAAGTTATTGAGGGAGATGTTAGTCTCCAGCTTCAATGATTTTTGCAATTTGTTCCAGTCATTGGCAGCAGAGAACTGGAAGGAATGGCGGCCAAAGGAGGTGTTGGCTTTGGGTGTGACCAATGAAATATACCAGCTATGGGTGGGTATTTGTAGGTGTCCACATATTCTAAGTCAGACCCGTCGAGAGTAGTGATGATAGTCCGGTGGGCTGGTGCGGGCAGCGTTCGATTGAAAAGCATGCATTTAGTTTTACTAGCATTTAAGAGCAGTTGGAGCCCACTGAAGGAGTGTTGTATGTCATTGAAGCTCGTTTGGAGGTTTGTTAATACAGTGTCCAAAGAGAGGCCGGATGTATACAGAATGGTGTCGTCTGCATAGAGATAGATCAGAGAGTCACCAGCAGTTATACCAATAAGTGGCGTAGTATAGGCTTGGGCCTTCAGGAAATGACGTGTGTGAGAATGGTACTATAAAGACACAGAAGAGCCTTGTCTAGAATAATTGCCTGAGCTGCAAAATATAAAGTAAATATGATTTAGGCTAGGCCTATTCCACTATCTAAATATGCCATGCTGTTGTGTGCTATTTATTGGCCATATAATTGCATAATTTAGCCGCGCGGGGCTACTGTGGTGATCATGTAACCTAGTGAATCACACTTTTTCCAGTAGTTGGGAGCTCAGTCTGTAAGCCTTATATTAGGCATTTTGACTGTTGTATTTTCGAATTCCACTCTGTATGTAGGCTTGTTATAGCCATTTGCGTTGCACCACCTCATCACGTAGAGGCTATATGCATATCAATAAATGAGACAAAACAAAATATTGATTAAGTGTTGGCTATAACCTGTCCAGAGCAAAATAGCCAAGGGTTCCCAAATGGTCAAGACTATCTATAGGCTATTCTTATTGCCAGATCTGTTTTCCCTATCAGTCATTGCATATGCTTTTTCAACTATTTTGTTCAAAATGTTTTTAGAGGACACATTTAGAGCCCTGTGAGAATTTGTAAAGAACAAATTCTTATTTACAATGACGGCCTACCCCGGCCAAACCTTGACGAAACTGGGCCAATTGTGCTCCCACCTATGGGACTCCCAATCACAGCTGGATGTGATACAACCTGGATTCGAACCAGGTACTGTAGTGACGCTGAGATGCAGTGCCTTAGACCGCTGCACCACTCGGAAGCCAAAGGGGAGGCCCATAATAAAAACAGTTAGAAAACACAAATAGAGTTCAAAATTATTCCGCAAGACACCAGTACCCAAAATGATTGGATAAATTGCCTAAATAGCAATGCCTTAGTTAAAGGCCTATTTTTTATTTTATTTGGATAGGCCTAAATTAAATATTGTATTATTAGTGATAGGCTAAAGAACTTTGGATAATTTATATACAGTGGGGAGAACAAGTATTTGATACACTGCCGATTTTGCAGGTTTTCCCACTTACAAAGCATGTAGAAGTCTGTAATTTTTTATCAAAGGTACTCTTCAACTGTGAGTGACGGAATCTAAAACAAAAATCCAGAAAATCACATTGTATGATTTTTAAGTAATTAATTTGCATTTTATTGCATGACATAAGTATTTGATACATCAGAAAAGCAGAACTTAATATTTGGTAGAGAAACCTTTGTTTGCAATTACAGAGATCATACGTTTCCTGTAGTTCTTGACCAGGTTTGCACACACTGCAGCAGGGATTTTGGCCCACTCCTCCATACAGATCCTTCAGGTTTCGGGGCTGTCGGACTTTCAGCTCCCTCCAAAGATTTTCTATTGGGTTCAGGTCTGGAGACTGGCTAGGCCACTCCAGGACCTTGAGATGCTTCTTACGGAGCCACTCCTTGGTTGCCCTGGCTGTGTGTTTCCGGTCGTTGTCATGCTGGAAGACCCAGCCACGACCCATCTTCAATGCTCTTACTGAGGGAAGGAGGTTGTTGGCCAAGATCTCGCGATACATGGCCCCATCCATCCTCCCCTCAATACGGTGCAGTCGTCCTGTCCCCTTTGCAGAAAAGCATCCCCAAAGAATGATGTTTCCACCTCCATGCTTCACGGTTGGGATGGTGTTCTTGGGGTTGTACTCATCCTTCTTCTTCCTCCAAACATGGCGATTGGAGTTTAGACCAAAAAGCTATATTTTTGTCTCATCAGACCACATGACCTTCTCCCATTCCTCCTCTGGATAATCCAGATGGTCATTGGCAAACTTCAGACGGGCCTGGACATGCGCTGGCTTGAGCAGGGGGACCTTGCGTGCGCTGAAGGATTTTAATCCATGACGGCGTAGTGTGTTACTAATGGTTTTCTTTGAGACTGTGGTCCCAGCTCTCTTCAGGTCATTGACCAGGTCCTGCCGTGTAGTTCTGGGCTGATCCCTCACCTTCCTCATGATCATTGATGCCCCACGAGGTGAGATCTTGCATGTTGCCCCAGACCGAGGGAGATTGACAGATAGATAATAATAATTGCGCCAACAGTTGTTGCCTTCTCACCAAGCTGCTTGCCTATTGTCCTGTAGCCCATCCCAGCCTTGTGCAGGTCTACAATTTTATCCCTGATGTCCTTACACAGCTCTCTGGCCTTGGCCATTGTGGAGAGGTTGGAGTCTGTTTGATTGAGTGTGTGGACAGGTGTCTTTTAAACAGGTAACGAGTTCAAACAGGTGAAGTTAATACAGGTAATGAGTGGAGAACAGGAGGGCTTCTTAAAGAAAAACTAACTGGTCTGTGAGAGCCGGAATTCTTACTGGTTGGTAGGTGATCAAATACTTGTCATGCAATAAAATGCAAATAAATTATTTAAAAATCATACAATGTGATTTTCTGGATTTTTGTTTTAGATTCCGTCTCTCACAGTTGAAGTGTACCTATGATAAAAATGACAGACCTCTACATGCTTTGTAAGTAGGAAAACCTGCAAAATCGGCAGTGTATCAAATACTTGTTCTCCCCACTGTAGTTTTGAATACATGCATGGATTTAAATAAACAAATGGATAAGACTGTTCTATTCTCCTCGATTTTGTTCTTATTGCAACTCAGACAAATGACAGAATGGATGACATATTGACTGACAACTGAATGAAGGATGAATTAAGTGTTCAAATATGTTTGAATGATGAGTTGCACGCAACATGCATGCTCTGCACTTTATTTGGCTAGTAGGCAAATAGGCCTACATTAGGGTCTAATGACTGTATGGTTGCATGCCTCCAGAAGGGAATCTTCTGAGGCTGAGGGGTGCTTATCCGAAGGCACATGGTGCTGTGGTGCTGCATGGAGATCACCAGCTCCTCAACTGTGCAGCAGTGTCCCGATGGAGGGAATAGCCTATATGGAGAACTACCTAAGACCACTGCAACAGAGTTAGTGTAAAGTGTGTGAATAAGCTTATGCCTGACTTAGCCTTTGTTTAACCTCTCCCTTGTTCATTTCAAAGTCCATACAGTGCATTCGGAAAGTATTCAGACCCATTGACTTTTCCCAAATTTTGTTAAGTTACAGCCTTATTCTGAAATGTGTAATGTCATTACTGTTCTCATCAATCTACACACAATACCCCATAATGACAAAGTGAAAACGTTCTTTTTTTCTAAACCTGTTTTTGCTTTGTCATTATGGGGTATTTAATCAATGTAATCCATTTTAGAATAAGGCTGTAACAAAATGTGAAGTCAAGGGGTCTGAATACTTTCCGAAATCACTAAATTCATGACCTGATTTAATATAAATCATGTAAATTATTTTAAATTCATATTAAACCCTCCTACAGAATATGCTTTGGCAAGATTTTGAGTGATGAAATAAATGTCAAAATATTCAATATATTTTTTGGGGGAGTTGGCAAAGACTACAGTGGTCATACATAATTCATAGATTCACCAAACATTTATAATAATAATAATAATAATAATATGTTTCATTATTCCTGTTATATACTACTGGTTATGATTGCAGACAGAGCCCAGAGAATGGGATGGTGCAATATTGAATTAGTAATATTTTTATAAGGTGCATGCATGGGGATGTCCACTTCACCCAGATATATGCCAATACTGTAGAGACGAAACTTCAGTGTTGTAGGCATAAAACAGTTAGTGAAGTCGGAAGTTTACATACACTTAGGTTGAAGTCATTTTTCATTCAACTCCACAGATTTCATGTTAACAAACTATAGTTTTGGCAAGTCCGTTAGGACATCTACTTCGTGCATCTTCCAACAATTGTTTACAGACAGATTATTTAACTTATAATGAATTATATCACAATTCCAGTGGGTCAGAAGTTTACATACACTAAATTGACTGTGCCTTTAAACTGCTTGGAAAATTCCAGAAAATGATGTCATGGCTTTAGAAGATTCTGATAGGCTAATTGACATAATTTGAGTCAATTGGAGGTGTACCTGTGGATGTATTTCAAGGCCTACCTTCAAACTCAGTGCCTCTTTGCTTGACATCATGGGAAAATCCAAAGAAATCAGCTAAGAAAGCAATAAAAAATTATTGTAGACCTCCACAAGTCTGGTTCATCCTTGGGAGCAATTTCCAAATGCCTGAGGGTACCACGTTCATCTGTACTGACAATAGTACGCAAGTATAAACACCATGGGACCATGCAGCCGTCATACGGCTCAGGAAGGAGACGCGTTCTGTCTCCTAGAGATGAACGTACTTTGGTGCGAAAAGTGCAAATCAATCCCAGAACAACAGCAAAGGACCTTGTTAAGATGCTGGAGAAAACGGGTACAAAAGTATCTATACCCACAGTAAAACAAGTCCTATATCGACATAACTTGAAGAAGCCACTGCTCCTAAACTGCCATAAAAAAGCCAGACTACGGTTTGCAACTGCACATGGGGACAAAGATCATACTTTTTGGAGAAATGTCCTCTGGTCTGATGAAATAGAACTGTTTGGCCATAATGACCATCGTTATGTTTGGAGGAAAAAGGGAGAAGCTTGCAAGCCGAAGAACACCTCCCAACCGTGAAGCGTGTGGGTGCTTTGCTGCAGGAGGGACTGGTGCACTTCACAAAATAGATGGCATTATGAGGAAGGAAAATTATGTGGATATATTGAAGCAACATCTCATGACATCAGTCAGGAAGTTAAAGCTTGGTCGCAAATGGGTCTTCCAAATGGACAATGACCCCAAGCATACTTCCAAAGTTGTGGCAAAATGGCTTAAGGACAACAAAGTCAAGGTATTGGAGTAGCCATCACAAAGTCCTGACCTCAATCCTATAGAAAAAGTGTGGGTAGAACTGAAAAAGCATGTGCTAGCAAGGAGGGCTACAAACCTGACTCAGTTACACCAGTTCTGTCAGGAGAAATGGGCCAAAATTCACCCAACTTATTTTGGGAAGCTTGTGGAAGGCTACCCGAATGTTTGACCCAAGTTAAACAATTTTAAAGGCAATGCTACCAAATACTAATTGAGTGTATGTAAATTTCTGACTCACTAGGAATGTGAGTCAGAAATTCCCCCTCGGGGATCAATAAAGTACCTATCTAAGAAATAAAAGCTGAAATAAATAATTCTCTCTACTATTATTATTTCACATTTTTTAAATAAAGTGGTTAATGGCCATCATGGACAACGTCACCCACCCTCTGCACGCCATGGTTATGACGCAGAGGAGCACCTTCAGTCACAGACTGATCCCACCACGGTGTGCCAGAGAGCGCTACAGGAGGTCCTTCCTGCCGGCGGCTATTAGACTATATAATGCCTCACCGGGGTGCCGTGCCGTCGGCAACATAGATCTGGAACTGTTGGGGTGCTAGGACCTAGTTTAACAATTATACATCCATCCGTGAGTAACTCTGGTATGTCATCACTCATTCACTCAGGACCTATTTATTCATGCAGGTCTGTATATACATACTAATCTACAGTTGTTATATCATATCACGTGCAATATTGCAAGTAATTCTTGGACCTAACTTACGTAGGCATTCACTCAGGAATGCATATTAGTATCCTGCCAGTTGCACCTTTTTTCATTGCTTTTAGTATATTGAATGTGCAATACGTGCAGTTGTCTGTAATTAAACCCTGCGCACTAAGGACTGTATTTTAAGGGAATTACTATTATTACCCCAAATTATATCATACACACATTTAGCTATTTAAGTATCTCTTCCTGTCATTTACCTGTACAGTTTGTGTAACCATGCAAGTATTCACTTATCTGTAAATATAACTGTATATTTACCTGTACAGCTAATTTAACCATGCAAAATATTCACTTACCTGTTCATTTAACCAGTCTGTCTATTAAGTAAACTATTATTACCCTATGCATTTTTAGCTACTGAAGTATTTCTCTACCATCGACCTATATAGTATAGTCAACCATCCAACATCTACCAATGTATAGTGTACATATTCAGCCAACCACCCATACTATGCAATGTCTTTTTATAGCCTTTTTTGCACTCCAGATATCTTGTATTTCTATACTTTTTCATACTGCCGCTCTATGTATCGTGTATCTGTCTTTTGTGTACTTTCGTTGTGGCATTTTGCACCTGCCCTGTGTTTTTGTTTTTGTAGCTGCTTGACAAAGAAATTTCCCCCTCGGGGATCAATAAAGTATCTATCCATCTATCCATCTATCCTATCCTAACTGGCCTAAGACAGGGAATGTTTACTAGGATTAAATGTCAGGAATTGTGAAAAACTGAGTTTTAAATGTATTTGGCAAAGATGTATGTAAACTTCCAACTTCAACTGTACATTCAACCTTTTTGCAGCTATCTGGCTCCATAAAGTTTGTCAGACATTGCTAATTTTCTCATTGAATAAACAATACAGTTTTCTGTTCCCAAAACTAGAATCTGTTGCGAACAGAGTGGACTAAGTTTTGTAGACTTTACCCTTTGCAAAAGCTTACAAAAATTGCGTAGGAGTGCAATGTTTGTTTGTTTAGGAGTACAATGCTGAATTGAGTTATTGCACAAGCGCACAGAGTAGGCGTTCCCTAATGTAAAAATGCAACTGTATGCTAGAAAGCGCCAATAGGATTTCGCTAACTCATGCTTGTTCTGCCCACTATGACTCATTTGTTCCCATTTGAAACGACAGGCTGTGATCTGTCTTGGTTTAGTTATACAAATCTTTGGTATAGTATTCGGTTCATATAGCTATTATTTGATATTGACCTACTAGCTACCTTAGCTAGCTACATAAGTTCGGCACTATCAGACCTTTTTGTTTTTCTAACTAGTGTTAGCTAGACGTAGCTACAAATCAGAGGGCAGCCTACTCTGATGACTGATGCCTTTTTAATATTTTGAATGTATATATTTACGATGACCTCGCAAAGGATTTATTGACATAAACCTTTAGAATTTGTAAGTATAGGTTATAGTCACAAATGGCCTGCCAACACAGTGATGCAATGCTTTGTCTACATATGGCAATACATTGTCAGCTGTCATAATATGCCAGTTGATAAAAATTAAAACAGTCAAATGATTCCCTTTTGTAGTGTTGAGCAAACAATAATTCACTGGAGCTGTGGATGTTCTTTCTAAAGATGGGCGTGCTCAGGTTTTTGCTCAGACAAAAAGTAAAAATTCTTAGTTGTTCCAGTTCAGCCTTTCTTCCATTGCTAAAGACACCAAAGGTTTGATTTTTAGGCATTATGTTGTTTTCTAGAAGAATCCCTGCTCTCACTAAATATCTTGCTGCATACCTCATATGCTAGTAGCAAAGCTTATTTTGAAGCTAATGTTACTCATTTGGCACAAAGTTGCAGGTGGACCATGTGGGTTTGTCCTCCTGCCTTGTATGATTTATTGCAGGTGGAACATGTGGGTTTGTCCTCCTGCCTTGTATGATTCATTGCAGGTGGAACATGTGGGTTTGTCCTCCTGACGTGTATGATTCATTGCAGGCGGACCATGTGGGTTTGTCCTCCTGACGTGTATGATTCATTGCAGGCGTACCATGTGGGTTTGTCCTCCTGACGTGTATGATTCATTGCAGGCGGACCATGTGGGTTTGTCCTCCTGCCGTGTATGATTCATTGCAGGCGGACCATGTGGGTTTGTCCTCCTGCCGTGTATGATTCATTGCAGGCGGACCATGTGGGTTTGTCCTCCTGCCGTGTATGATTCATTGCAGGCGGACCATGTGGGTTTGTCCTCCTGCCGTGTATGATTCATTGCAGGCGGACCATGTGGGTTTGTCCTCCTGCCGTGTATGATTCATTGCAGGCGGACCATGTGGGTTTGTCCTCTTGCCTTGTATTACTCATTGCAGGCGGACCATGTGGGTTTCTGTTTGTCCTCCTGCTTTGAATGATTCATCCACTGCCAAGTCGAATTGGATGCTGCTGAGCCTCAGCCTCTCTGGCTAATGCAGACTTACATTAGCACACTCCTTGAGCCTGCAGCTACACTCATTACCGGCAGTGGAGGACGAGGGCTGAGGGGCAGCCCTGCTGTGTACGTGCACATGACTGCACAGTGCTGAGGGAGAGAGAGGGGGGTGTGATGCAGTGCTGTGAGATGAGAGAAGCTGTAAACACAGGAAGCAGAGCAGAGGAGAGGAGAGCCGGGTGCGTGGCAGGAAAGCTGACGGCCAGCAGCAGCAGTGTTCGGCAGCACGGACCCAGGGGCTGTCTGCTAGCTCAACACAGTGCTCAGAGATCAGCCCTAATTACAAACAGAGCAGAAAGGATTGACAGCCAGCTAAGCACCTGGCTCTCTCAATCGCCATTGGTGGTGAAGTTGACACAGCTGGGCAAGTTGCTATAGCAGTACAAGCTATTTTGATCCTGCTGTCAGATGACAATGTCACCTAGCACAAGTGGCAATGTCTGCGAGGGGAAACAGGCTGGTTGAAGGGGCTGTAAAAGTATGTCACTGGCGGATAAGGATGAGGAACCTGCTTACAGACTCTACTTCTATTCTGTATGTATCTTCTAATCCATCTCTTTCTCTCTCCTCACTCTCCCACTCTTTCAGCATGCGTAAACCTGCTTTTAAAAGGGAACTCTTTTAAAACTACCTCTGGCTCTTTCCTGTGTGTAGAGGCTCAGTCTGTAAATGAGTTGGCATAACAAGACTGTATTTTCCATCTTAAATGGAGAAGTGCTCCAAAAAACAACCTGCACTGTCTTCCATAGTCCCAGGTGGCAGCAGCTGATTAAGTGGATCAGGAGAGCCTTTCCGTAAGCTTTGCCTACCTCAGGCTGTACAGCTAGCAGTCGGTCAAGCTAGAATTCCCTTCATGTCAAGAGTCCTCTGTCATAAGATGGCTGCCAAGCCCATGGAACAGTGTTAATATATATATATTATTTTTCACCAGATGTTGGTAACAACCCAAGTAATCCATACATACAAAGAAACCAAAACAAATAAGTTCAGAAATTAAGTTATGTGTAATAATGTGAAATGACACAGGGAAAAAGTATTGAACACACTTACTGATATTTATTTAATACTTTGTACAAAAGCTTTTGTTGGTAATGACAGCTTCAAGACGCCTCCTGTATGGAGAAACTAGTCGCATGCATTGCTCTGGTGTGATTTTGGCCCATTCGTCCACACAAACAGTCTTTAAATCTTGAAGGTTCCGTGGGCCTCTTCTATGAATCTTGATCTTCAGTTCTTTCCATAGATTTTCAATGGGATTTAAGTCAGGTGATTGGCTGGGCCATTCTAGCAGCTTTATTTTCTTTCTTTGAAACCAATTGAGAGTTTCCTTGGCTGTGTGTTTGGGATCATTGTCTTGCTGAAATGTCCACCCTCGTTTCATCTTCATCATCCTGGTAGATTTTTGTCAAGAATGTCTCGGTAAATTTGCCCATTCATCCTTCCTTCAATTATGTGAAGTTTGCCAGTACCATTTGCTGAAAAGCAGCCCCACACCATGATGTTCCCACCTCCAAACTTCACTGTTGGTATGGTGTTTTTAGGGTGATGTGCAGTGCCATTTTTCCTCCAAACATGGTGTGTATTATCGAAACAGTTCAATTTTGCTCTCATCTGACCACACTATATTCTCCCAGTATTTCACTGGCTTTTCCAAATGTTGTGCAGCAAACTTTAAACGAACTTCAACATGCTTTTTTTTCAGCAATGGAGTCTTGCGTGGTGAGCGTGCATACAGGCCATGGCGGTGGAGTGCATTACTTACTGTTTTCTTTGAGACAACAGTACCTGCTAATTGCAGGTCTTTTTGAAGCTCTCCACAAGTGGTCCTTGGCTCTTGGACAACTCTTCTGATTATTCTTTTCACTCCTCTGTCAGAAATCTTGCGAGGAGCACCTGGTCGAGGCAAATTTATGGTGAAATGATTCTTTCCACTTCGGTATTATGGCCCCAACAGTGCTCACTGGAACATTCAGAAGCTTAGAAATGCGCCTATAACCAATGCCATCATTATGTGTTGCAACAATTAGGTTGCGATGGTGAATTTCATGTCAATAGCACCTTTGGAAATATATTTACTGAGATAAATGGTGACGTGTTCAATACTTATTTCACCCGCTGTAGGTAGGTAGGTAGGTAGGTAGGTAGGTAGGTAGGTAGGTAGGTAGGTAGGTAGGTATAAGTACTGAAAATCTTGGTTCTGGAGAATTTTAAAAGGAAGAAAGTCAAATAAACCTTCTAAAATATAATTTCCAGCCCCAGAAATGGTTATAGTATACAGGATGCAATTCAAGGTTGAGTGCTGCAGCTATCTAAAGAAACACAACAGAGACCTTGACAAAATGAACAGAAGAACATTTGACTGACCATGGATTAGAGCCCACTAATTCATGTTCATCACAAAAGGAGGGAGTTGGAAATCTCTTTCCAGGTTCTGACGACAACCTAATTCTGACATAGTTTACAGCCTTTGTCAGTTTACAGCCTTTGTCAGAGCACTTTATTCTTCTGGGCTTTTGGAAAAAGATTTCCAACACACTCCTCTAATTGAGCTCTTTGATGCTGGGGGGGGGGGGGGGCGTTGATGGAGAGCCTCATGCAGGCGGCTAGATGCACTCCCTGCAGTCTTCCTCAAGTCTGTTTTGACCTGCAATAACATAAATAATAGTAAGAGAAGGGAGAGGGACAGAGGATATACTTTCACATTTAAAAGTCTGGTTCATCCTTGGGAGCAATTTCCAAACACCTGAAGGTACCACGTTCATTTGTACAAACAATAGTATGCAAGTATAAGCACCATGGGACCACGCAGCCGTCATACCACCAGGAAGGAGACGCGTTCTGTCTCCTAGAGATGAACGTACTTTGGTGCGAAAAGTGCAAATCAATCCCAGAACAACAGCAAAGGACTTTGTGAAGATGCTGGAGGAAACAGGTACAAAAGTGATGAAAGAAATAAAAGCTGAAATAAATAATTCTCTACTGTTATTCTGACATTTCACATTCTTAAAATAAAGTGGTGATCCTAACTGACCTAAGACAGGGAATTTTTACTAGGATTACATGTCAGGAATTTTGAAAAACTTAGTTTAAATATATTTGGCTAAGGTGTATGTAAACTTCTGACTTCAACTGTAACATTGGTTTAATCACAGCATTTGAAAACAAATGGTTTTTACGTCCTCTCTGAACCAGAACTGCTCCCTGGTCTTGGTCTTCTCCTCGTCCTTGATGTTGAACCGATTGGGTCATTGAGGTCCTGGTGGAGTTGGCTCAGAAATAAACATAAAATGCTGTAGACTAGTACAGACTAAATATGCACAAACATTTTAAGCCTTTAGCCTAATTTAACAAATTTGACTAACCATGTGGCATATTATATAGCCACGGCTTCAGTCTGTCAATTTTAAGCTACTTTGGGTCCCATCCGGATTGCCGGTGGTGGTCACTTGGCCTTACTCCTCTGTTCTCCTCCTCGCACTTGATACAGTCCCAAACGAACTAGCTAGCTAACTTGCTAAACTAGTAACGTTAGTTAACCATGTTTCTATGATCAACATGCTTGTGGATATTGGATAGCTAATTGCCGTTACAATTGTGGCAGTAATATTATAGATTTAAATGATGTTTGTAGAGTTTTTAGGTTCTAGCTGTCTTATGTAGTTAACTAGTTGGCTAGCTAATGTTAGACAAACAAACAAGATAACGTACCTTTCTGGCAGTTTCTCACACAGGAGCACTCTGAGGTGATTCAAGTGAATTGTGTTTCACGCCACAGAGCGTCTGTATCGAGCACTGGTCATTCGCGCACTGGTCCCTGGCGTGCTGTTTCTCACGCAGGTGCATTCTGAAGTGATTCAAGTGAATTGTGTTTCACACCTGTATCGAGCACTGGTCACTCAACCTTCAGAACTGTGTTGAACCAAGACAGATGATCTATTTACCAAGAAAAGCGAATGTGCTTTACAGAACTTTATTGAAGTATTGCACAAGTTTATTGAACCTGTGCAATACGTTAGGAGATAAAACAAATTGCATTCTTCATTTCACCTGTCACATTGTTTTACATTATGAAGCTTCCATAGTTCTCCAGAACAGTTGAGCCATTCACGTGTTTGTTTGTTTGTTTGTTTGTTTGTAAATAGAATGACGGGAGAAAATCACATTTGTATTTGTCAAATGCACCGAATACAGATGTAGAACTTACTTACAAGCCCATAACCAACAATTCAATTTTAAGAAAATCAGAGTTAGGAAAGTATTTACTAAATAAACTAAACTTAAAAAAGTAACACATTTTAAAATAATAACGAGGCTATATACAGGGGGTAGCGGTACTGAGTCAATGTACGGGGCTACAGGTTAGTCAATGTAATTGAGGTTATATGTACATGTAGGTAGAGGTAAAGTGACTATGCTAGATAATAAACAGCGAGTAGCAGCAGTGTTACTGCTGGTGCGAATAGGCCAGGTGGCCATTTGATTAATTGTTCGGCAGTCTTATTGCTTCCGGGTAGAAGCTGTTAAGGAGTCTTTTGTACCTAGACTTGGCACTCCGGTACCGGTACTGCGGCAGCAGAGAGAACAGTCTATGATTTGGGTGGCTGGAGTTTTTGACTATTTTTTGGGGGCCTTCCTCTTACACCGCCTAGTATAGTGGTCCTGTATGGCAGGAAGCTTGGCCCCAGTGATATACAGGGCCGTACGACTACCCTCTGTAGCGTATTACGGTCAGATGCCTAGCAGTTGCCATACCAGGCGGAGATGCAACCGGTCAGGATGCTCTCGATGGTGCAGCTGTAGACATTTTTGAGGATCTGAGGACCCATGCCAAATCTTTACTCTCCTGGGGGGAAATGGGTATTGTCGTGCCCTCTTCACAACTACCTTGGTGTGTTTGGACCATGATAGTTTGTTGGTCATGTGGACACCAAGGAACTTGAAGCTCTCGACCCTCTCCACTACAGCCTGTCGATGTGAATTAGGGCGTGTCTTCCCTCCTTTTCCTGTAGTCCACGATCAGCTCCTTTTGTCTTGATCACGTTGAGGGAGACAGAACAACATTGCTCTGTTCTCCTGACACTAGGGCTGGGCGATATGACCAAAATCTGATATCCCGATATAGGTCATTTCATATCCCAATAACGATACATGTCACGATATAGCACAGAGTTTATATAAAATGACCACATGTAAAGGCCTATTTCTTATTACATTTTGAAATATACTCAACAAATGAAAGGTACTTACTCATATTTGATTATTTCTCCTTTTATTTAGAACCGTTGTGCCAATGTTCAATTAAGCATGTAACAAAATATAAAATCTTAATGTATAAAATCTAAACAAGGTAAATAGAAAACACTGTAGTTCTTTGCCATACGGTGTGCCGCGGACAAAAGCCTCTTGCAACGTCTGAGTTGGGGGTTTGTACTTTTTTGCGTCTCATCTAGACTCTCCATACTGTTTCACATTATTCTTGCGTAGGTGGTAAAAGAGGTTAGTGGTGTTTGAGCCTGCAGCATCTTTTGCAGAGGAAGGTTTTCTGGTCTGTGTCAGACGTTTCATACCCAAACCAAGTCCATGCGACCGAAGTAGCCCCTCTTTTAGGTACGAGGTCTGTGTCACGTTAACTCTCCTCCATGTTTGTTTGTGTTGGAAAACGTCGTCCAATTGACAAAAAATATTGCCGTAAAGAGTGTGGTTTGCGACACAATTAAATAAACGATAGAGCATAATATGAAACGATAGACGTTTTTCTATCGTCACACGATATATATCGTCATATCACCCAGCCCTACCTGACACCACACTGCCAGGTCTCTGACCTACTCCATATAGGCTGTCTCATCGTTGTCGGTGATCAGGCCTACCACCGTTGTGCCGTTAGCAAACTTAAGGATAGTGCTGGAGTCGTGCTTGGCCTACGCAGTCGTGGGTGAACGGGGAGTACAGGAGGGGACTAAGCACGCACTCCCGTGTTGAGGATCAGCGTGGCAGATGGGTTGTTGCCTACCCTTACCACCTGCGGGTGGACCGTCAGGAAGTCCAGGATCCAGTTGCAGAGGGAGGAGTTTAGTCCCAGGGTCTTTAGCTTAGTGATGAGATTTGTGGGCACTATGGTGTTGAACGCTGAGCTGTAGTCAATGAGCAGCATTCTCACATAGGTGTTCCTTTTGTCCAGGTGGGAAAGGGCAGTGTGGCGTGCAGTTGAGATTGCATCATCTGTGGATCTGTTGGGGCTGTATGCGAATTGGAGTGGGTCTAGGGCTTCCAGGATGATGATGACCATGACCAGCCTTTCAAATCACTTCATGGCTACAGACGTGAGTTCTACAGGGCAGAGGTCATTTAGCCAGGTTAACTTGGCGTTCTTGGACACCGGGACTATGGTGGTCTGCTTGAAACATGTAGGTATTACAGACTCATGTAGGTATTACATACTCAGGTTGAAAAACGTTAGTGTAGACACATGTCAGTTTGTCCGCACATGCTCCGACTACACGTCCTGGTAATCTGTCCTTTTAACCCTGAAGCGAGCATAAAAGACAAGCTCTTTCCGGTCGTAAGAGATGGTAGCATTATGTACAAAATAAGTTACAAACAATGTGAAATGCACAATTGGTTAGGAGCCCTTTAAACGGCAGCCATCTCCTCCGGCACCATTACCAAGTGAGTCCAGCTGTGTTTTGATGGGTCACATTTTATATTGAAAGTCAAGTGTTTTTTTTTATATTTTTCTTCAATAGAGTGATTAGGGGCATTCAACTATAGTTTTCCTTCACAGATAATAGCTTTGTGCAACACATTTGGTAGAATATTACAACAGAAGTGCAATACTATTTGAAAAAACTATATTTGTAATGTTTATCATAGAAAGAATGTAGCTAGCTAAATTTCCTAATGTTTTGCTTAAAGTTTATCTTGCATATTACCAGAGACAAGTAGTCAGAGCGATGTCTACTGATAGAATGCCCTTCGAGAAGTGCAACTGAAGCACAAAATGAGCAGAAATGACAATAAAAAGTATTTTAGATCTGCGTTTACAAAATACATTTCTCATGCATTTTATCAGGGGGGTTTTTCTGCCTGAAAAATGCTGAATTCTGCATTAATTAATGAGGAGACGCGTGCTTCATATATCTTTAGCTTTCTGCCGTTTTTGATAAATCTATACAGCTGCTGCTATCTTTGATTTCCTTGCATTTTTTTCCTCCTCTCTGTTCTTGGCCATTCTGCTCCTTCCCCTCCCCCTTTTCTCCTAGCAGAGCAGGCAGGCCCGTTGCCCTAGCGACTCCAGACTCCACACAGACACATGCTGCTCCAGAGCCAGTACTGTTCTTCCTTCAGAGAAGCATGACTTAAAACCTTTTTCATTTGCAAAGTGACTCTCGTTCACATTCGCTTGTCCAAACTCCACAGAAATGATGTATGTGTGTATGTGTATATATACTGTATATGTATACCTATGTTACAGTTGAAGTTGGAAATTTACATACAACATAGCCAATTACATTCACAATTCCCGACATTTAATCCTAGTAAAAATTCCCTGTCTTAGGTCAGTTAGGATCACCACTTTATTTTAAGAATGTGAAATGTCAGAATAATAGAATAGGGAATTAGTTATTTCAGCTTTTATTTCTTTCATCACATTCCCAGTGGGTCAGAAGTTTACATACACTCAATTAGTATTTGGTAGCATTGCCTTTTAATTGTTTAACTTGGGTCAGACATTTGGGTAGCCTTCCACAAGCTTCCCACAATAAGTTGGGTGAATTTTGGCCCATTCCTCCTGACAGAACTGGTGTAACGGAGTTAGGTTTGTAGGCCTCCTTGCTTGCACATGCTTTTTCAGTTCTGCCCACAAATGTTCTATAGGATTGAGGCCAGGGCTTTGTGATGGCCATTTCAATACCTTGACTTTGTTGTCCTTAAACCATTTTGCCACAACTTTGTAAGTATGCTTGGGGTCCTTGTCCATTTTGGAAGACCCATTTGTGACCAAGCTTTAACTTCCTGACAGCTGTCTTGTCTCTGTCCTCATGATGCCATCTATTTTTTTTAAATGCACCAGCCCCTCCTGCAGCAAAGCATCCCCACAACATTCTGCCTCCTCCTTTTTCCACCAAACATAACGATGGTCATTATGGCCAAACAGTTCTATTTTTGTTTAATCAGACCAGAGGACATTTCTCCAAAAAGTACGATCTTTGTCCCCATGTGCAGTTGCAAACCGTAGTGTGGCTTTTTTTATGGCAGTTTTGGAGCAGTGGCTTCTTCCTTGCTGAGCGGCCTTTCAGGTTATTTCAATATAGGACTCGTTTTACTGTGGATATAGATATTTTTGTACCTGTGTCCTCCAGCATCTTTACAAGGTCCTTTGCTGCTGTTCTGGGATTTATTTGCACTTTTCACACCAAAGTATGTTAATCTCTAGGAGACAGAACGCATCTCCTTCCTGAGCGGTATGGCGGCTGCGTGGTCCCATGGTGTTTATACTTGCGTACTATTGTTTGTACAGATGAACGTGGTACCTTCAGGCGTTTGGAAAATGCTCACAAGGATGAACCAGACTTGTGAAGGTCTACAATTTTCTTTCTGAGGTCTTGGCTGATTTCTTTAGATTTTCCCATGATGACGAGCAAAGAGGCACTGAGTTTGAAGGTAGGCCTTGAAATACATCCACAGGTACACCTCCAATTGACTCAAATGATGTCAATTAGCCTATCAGAAGCTTCAAAATCCATGACATAAGTTTCTGGAATTTTCCAAGCTGTTTAAAGGCACAGTCAATTTAGTGTATGTAAACTTCTGATCCACTGGAATTGTGATATAGTGATTTATAAGTGAAATAATCTGTCTGTAAACAATTGTTGAAAGAATTACATGCACATAATAGATGTCCTCACTGTCTTGCCAAAACTACACTGTGTGCACAATTATTAGGCAAGTTGTATGTTTGAGGATTAATTGTATTATTGAACAACTACAGTGTTCTCTGTCAATCCAAAATGTTAATAAACCTCAAACCTGAATATTTAACAAAGTAAAAGTGAGGTTTTGGCTTTCTTTGGAGAATATCTATGTGTGCACAATTATTGGGCAACTATTAGTGTGCAGAATTGTTATGCAACTAAATGAAAAACGAAAAGTTCCCCATCTCACTTGTTTATTTTCATCTGTTAAAGTGAGAATAATAAACAAATAACTAAACATTTACAAATAAGCATTTCTGACATTTAAAAAAGAAAATCGGTGACCAATATAGCCACCCTTCTTTTCAATAACAGTCATAAGCCTTCCATCCATGGAGTCTGTCAGTTTCTTGATCTGTTGACGGTCAACGTTTTGTGCAGCAGCAACCACAGCCTCCCAGACACTGGTCAAAGAGGTGTACTGTTTTCCTTCACCGTAAATCGACCGTTTAAGAAGGGACCACAAGTTCTCAATAGGGTTTAGGTCAGGTGAGGAAGGGGGCCATGTCATTATTCTTTCATCTTTAAGGCCTTTACTGGCTACTTTAATAATACCAGCCCATACCAGTACCCCACCTCCACCTTGCTGGCGTCTGAGTCGAAGTGGAGCTCCGTGCCCGTTACTGATCCAGCCACGGGCCCATCCATCTGGTCGTTCGAGTCACTCTCATCTCATCAGTCCATAAAACCTGTCTTCAGATATTTCTTGGCCCAGTCTTAACGTTTCAACTTATGTGTCTTGTTCAGTGGTGGTCTGGTTTCAGCCTTCCTTACCTTGGCCATGTCTCTGAGCACTGAACACCTTGTACTTCTGGGCACTCCAGGTAGGTTGCAGTTCTGGAATATGACAGCACTGGAGGATAATGGGTTCCTGGTAGCTTCAAGTTTGATTCTTCTCAAATCTTTGGCAGTTAATTTGCGTCTTTTTTTCTGAAGACGGTTCTTGCGACCCTGTTGACTATTTGCAACAAAACGTTCTGGTTCTGTGATCACGCCCCAATATCTTAGCATAAGGTGGTGACACCCACCATGACACCTAAACCTATCCTCTTTCCATTTACTGTAACAAGCATCCTCACCCACTGAGCACCGACCAACACTAGAAGTCAATGGACGTTGAAAAGTAGTTGAAATTTGGTCAGTACTCCCTGGCGGACCAAATCTGAACCAATCCCAGACGTTTCACAAGTTTGGACAGCACAGAACAGTATGTATTGTACTAATCATTATCTACTTTACTTTACTGTACTGAACTCTACTGTGATGTCCAAACTTGTGGAACATAGACGTTATTGTTTCAGATTTGGTCTGGTCCGGACCAACCAAATGTTGTCTTGTTTGAGGGTGGAGCTAATTAAAATAATAGCCAGTGTGTAGAATAATACGCAAAGAAGGATATTGCATATTTCTACATTTGTATCTTTTCAAGATTCATCACCATGAAGATAATTATATTCAAATCCTCAATTATGCATTTCTGTGTAGTACAGATCAGGAAGCCATGATGTAATTCTGTTACCGGATGTAAATCCACTTCACCTACTGTAGTTCAATAACCAAAACACGTTTTTTCAAACTCAAGTTGTCATGTCATAACTGACAACCCACATTCCTTTTGCAGAGTTCTTTGAGTCTTAATTCAGAGCAGATATTTATGAGTTTTGGGAAAATGTGATCGCTTAAAAAAAAACTAAGGGAGATTTTCCTGTAATTCAGTTACCAAACTTTGATCTGCACAGTTCTTCCAGTAAATGTGTTTTTGTGACATTTTCTGTGTAAATTGTTTGTCCTTCTGTATGGTTTGTTAAACTTTGATTTCAATGGTTTTGGTTTAGTTTGGCATACATTTTACTGTGGAATTGCCCAGCTTATATGTAAAAAAAATAACTGCTCACTAAAAGTAGGTCAGTTATGTATATTCCCAAAGGACATGAAATCTTAGCAGACCAGGACACTGCTTGCTGTTTCTGCATGTTTAAAACCTAATGTATTCTGTCAGCATACTAGGATACTGTAGTGTGGGAGGTTCTCACAGAAGAGAGGGCATGGGCTTAATTAAAAGATTTAAGTACCGCTGTATTGTAAGACACTTTATATAGTAGATATAAACGGTCATGGTAGTGTTGTTCTAATTAGTTTCTTTGAACAGTGTTATGGAAATAATTGTCTTGTTGTAGTCTATTTATGAATGGTAGTGCCTGTCAGTGACAGTTGAGGCTCGAGATAGAACAAGTTGTTCCATGACATTACTTGGGATAGAACTCAGAGGACCTTGAGTCTGGTTCAAGTCACAATTTTATTAACCAAGTCCAAATTCATGTGGCAATTTCTATAGTCCAATTGGGTTACCAGTAGATTTGACTTTGTTATCCACCAGGAGATTATTTAGCGTTTAAACGTGAAATAGAATGTCGTAAGTCAACTCTGTTCTTTATTTGGAAAATATGCAAATGCATGGAATGAAGTGAACAACAATCCAGTATGATGTTACCATGACAATAACCACATTTCCATCCACAGTTTTTATGCGAGTTAAGTTTGACAGTTTATCATGACAGCTGTGATGGAAACAGGATGTTTTGGTAGTGTTTTATAAATGGCAACAGATGATTTGTTCATTCGAAATGGTGGGATCTTTTTTTGTTGGTAAAATTAATTGTGCAACAAATGGAAAAAGCAGTGGAAACGCCTTATATTGATGTGCAAATATTGATATAATAACCATCATATCGTCATATCATATAGAGTCACACGATGACATTGTGTGTGGTCCATATCCCACTATGACTTGGGAAACCATGCCATTTATTAGGCCACAGATGAATATGAATACGTTATGATGAACTTCACAGGGTGGTGAAAATGCACGGTGATGAGCTTAATGCTCCTTTCCAATAAATATCGAGGGTCTGATTCAGGTGAAATGATGATCGACGCTTGACTGCACTTTGACGAAGACCGATATTCACACTATTATCATGTAGACTAACCTACCTGCACTGTATCTGTGAGCTGATGGCTAGTGCACGTGCCAAGACCAGAGTAAGCACATTTTGCTATTTAATGCAACAGTTTGTGACAAAACTATTGGTAGAGTTGATTTATTAGGATCCCCATTAGCCCTTAGGTGTTGCTTTATTTGTTTTTTGAAACCAGGTTTGCTGTTCACTTGCGCTATATAAGATGGAAGCCAGTTCCATGCACTGCGAAATGTCTCTGGAGCGAAATCCAGGAGAACAAGCAAATCGGATTTTTCACTCTTTTTCTGTTACCTCGGCAACTAAACTTCACCCAATAACGTTTACGCAGTTTTGATCATTATTCTTCTGATGAAAGTGTGATGGAAACACGTTGAACATTAGATTTGTATTCAGTACATGACAACTTACGTCAAAGTACATTTTGTGTGAATGAAGAAACTCTCCGGGAAGAAGAAAGACAGAGATGTATGTTTGATGATTAACTACTAATGGTCTGATTGTGGTAACGTACAGGAACTCAAGTCCTTTTGTTCACCAAACCTAGAATACCTCACAATCAAATGATTACCGCATTACCTCCCTAGAGACTTTTCTTTGGTTATCATCACAGCCGTTTATATTCCCCCTCAAGCCATGGACCTTTTGCAAACTGGAAACTGCATATCCTGAGGCTGCATTTGTTATAGCTGGGGACTTTAAAGCAAATGTGAGGAAAACGCTACCGGAGTTCTATCAACACATTGCCTGCAGTACTCTTGCTTCAAAAACTCTCAACCATTGTTACTTTCCCTTCCGGGATGGCTACAAGGTCCTCCCCCAATCTCCCTTCGGCAAATCAGATCACGACTACATTTTGCTCGCACTACAGGCAGAAACTCAAACATGAAGTACTCGTGCTAAGGTCTATTCAACGTTGGTCTGACCAATCGGAATCCATGCTTCAAAATCACGTGGCTGGGACATGTTCCGGGTTGCACATGAGAATAACATTGATTTATACACTGACACGGTGACTGTTTTCATCAGGAAGTGTATAGGGGATGTTGTTCCCACTGTGATGATTTAAAACCTATCCAAACCAAAAACCATGGATAGATGGCAGCATTCGTACAAAACTGAAAGCGCACACCATCGCGTTTAGCCATGGCAGGGTGACTGGGGAATATGGTCGAATACAAACAGTGTATTTATTCCCTCCGTAAGACAATCAAACAGGCAAAACATCAGTACAGAGACAAAGTAGAGTCGCAATTCAACGGCTCAGACACAAGACGTATGTGGCAGGGACTCCAGTCAATCATGGATTATAAAGGGAAAACCAGCCATGTTGCAGACATCGTCTTGCTCCCGGACCAGTAACACAGTGCTGCCGACACAGGCCGCTCCCGAGGACTGTGAGCTCTCATTCTCCATGTCCAAGCCATTTTAAGAGCGTTAACCCTTGCAAGGCTGCCAGCCCAGATGGCATCCCTAGCCGCGTCCTCAGAGAATGCGCAGATCAGCTTACTGGAGTGTATATATGGACATATTCAATCTCTCACTATCCCAGTCTGCTGTCCCCACTTGCTTCAAGATGTCCAAAATTGTTCTTGTATCCAAGAAAGCGAAGGTAACTGAACTAAATGACTATCGCCCCGTAGCACTCACTTCTGTCATCATGATCGTATCATCTCTACCTTACCGACACCCTAACTTTCATACCACCCCAATAGAGCCAAGGATGATGCCTGCACACTGCCCTATCCCATCTGGACAAGAGGAATACCGATTTAAGAATGCTGTTCATACACTACAGTTCAGCCTTCAACACCATAGTACCCTACCAAGCTTATCACTTAGCTCGGGGCCCTGGGTCTGAACCCCGCCCTGTGCAACTGTGTAGGCAACAACAGCACCACTACGCTGATCCTCAACACAAGTGTGTGTGCTCAGCCCCCTCCTGTACTCCCTGTTTACCCATGATTGCGTAGCCACGCACGATTCCAACTCAATCAAGTTTGCGGACGACACAACAGTGGTAGGCTTGATTACCAACAGCGACAAGACCGCCTACAGGGAGGAGGTGAGGGCCTTGGTGGAGAGCATCCTGTCAGGCTGTATCACCGCCTGGTACTGCACCGTCCGCAACCGCAGGGCTCTCCAGAAGGTGGTGCGGTCAACCCAACGCATCACTGGGAGCACGCTGGCTGTCCTTCAGGACAAATTCAGCACCCGGAGGCACAGGAAGATCATCAAGATCACCTGAGCCACGGCCTGTTCACCCTGCTATCATCCAGAAGGTGAGGTCCGTACAGGTGCACCAAAGCTGGGGCCGAGAGAAAAAGGCAATCAGACTGTTAAATAGCCATCACTAGTCAGCCTCTAGGGTTGAATATTTTCCCGGTATTTTACAAATGTTCGATCCCGAGAATAAATCACTTTTCTCCCGGGTTACCCGGTATTCCCAGTGCTAGAGGCGTCACTACAGACCCTGGTTCGAATCCAGGCTGTATCACAATCCGGCCGTGATTGGGAGTCCCATAGGGCGGCGCACAATTGGCCCAGCGTCGTCTGGTTTGGCTGGGGTTGGCCGTCATTGTAAATAAGAATTTGGCCTTAACTGACTTGCCTAGTTAAATAAAGGTTCAATAAAAAAATGCAAAAGCATATAAATAGGCTTATGTCTGGATTTGATTAGAGCTTTGATCGAAAATTCAAGCCTGATGCTATCTGAGCCTGATTAGCCATACATTATACTGTATTATATGGACTGGAATTACGCACATCGTTCACACCATGATAAAGCAGGGAGAGATAATGGGATTCTTGTGCAGCACATGCGACCTACAAAGTTAGGCTTGCGAATTAGATTTTTAATTTTGAAATATAATTGGGTCTATTTGTATAATTAGTAAGCTGTCATCAAGGCAAAGGGTGGCTACTTTGAGGAATCTAAAATATATTTTGATTTGTTTAACACTTTTTTTTGGTTACTACATGATTCCATATGTGCTATTTCATAGTTTTGATGTCTTCACTATTATTCTACAATGTAGAAAATAGTACAAAAATATATAGACACATTCACGCCTATCTGAGTGGACTAATCCATTGCGGAGTCCTTTGGGTTGGCTCACCAGTGGTACATTTACCATTAATTCCCATAATTTCTAATCCATAGTGTTTGTTTGGTGAAGGTAATTTATGTTAATGCATTCAAATAATAATAATAATTTATTATTATTATTACAGTCTTACGTTGTCATTGTAGGAGTGGACACGTTGTTTCACACGTGAGAAAAAAGGTTTTAGTTTATTTCATTCCATTTAGGAGTTGTCTTTTGTTTGGAGCGCTCCTGTCAATCTCGAGTCAGGAACGCACCTGATTACGCGCGCAATTGTAGGCCTATACATGTGCCCATTTTGGGGATCTGGTCCTATTTCTGATTGTCTTAACTCACCATCACTGTGGAGCTTCTCAAATAAAATGTTCCTTGTAAACAGTCTGTTTTGAGATCCATTGAGAATGACAGTAGTTCCTCAACGTAAACTGTTTAAAAAAAAAAAGATGTACAGCTCTCCCTTCCGATTACCAATCAGCCTGAAAGGGGGGAAAAATGTCATGGTCTGTTTTACTTCTTATCCATTGCGCAAAATAGCTTGCAGCTCTTGTCTTTCTGTCAGGATCTCACTGGCCCGGGAAACTCTTTGAGGACCCAGAATATTTTATACAATGTTGCAAGTTTGCTAGCACAAGGCTGAGTTAATACAATACTTGATACAATGTTTCTGCATACAGGCGGTGCGTAGATTTTTTAGGATGTTTATATTAATCAGGATACTTTCTACCTGCTGAATGCAATGTTTTAACATGTTGTCTTTATGTAGGCTACTTTTACATACTGGCTATGGCAATTGAAGTTACTTTTCGATTTGTGTCATTGTTGGTGCTAGGAACACAAGTGTTTCGCTACACCCGCAATACGTCTGCTAAACATGTGTATGCGACTTAATACAATTGTATTTTATTATTTGATTTGAGTTTTATCCGCAACAAGTCTGTTTGGTGGAAACACATCACAAATATTTTCTTTATGCAGTTTTTAGAATATTCGCATGAAAATCTGTCGTCAATTGGAAGGAAACCTAGTGTTAAAATCACGTGAATTTATTTTGTGGTTATGGAAAACCTAAACCTAGATGACAGTCTTTCTCAATAGATGAAAACAGCACAGTCTTTAATTGGCGTTGCAACGTGGGACTCAGTGCTTATAGAGGGTAAAGCAGATTTTCTCTTGGCATTCATGCATGGGATCTTACTAGACCATGTTGTGATGTGCCTGCTTGTCTGTCTGTGCATGTGTGTTTGTGTGTGAGAGAGGGGAAGCGAGCGGTCGAGAGCAAGCAAGGAGTGAACAACAGATTTTGGCATGACTAACTCAATGTCACATGAGGTGCCAGGGCTCAGAGTTCAGAGACATCTCTATTGTAACACAGTACTCTGCATGTATTTATTGTAAGGAACTGCTGATTTAAACCCATCACCTAGACCTATGTGTATATGTCCTCATGTTACCAAGCACCATAACATTCTGGTGTGAATTGCCAAATTGTCTTGTGCTGTTCAAAACTTCACATGCTTTATCTGTCCTGTTTGGGACATGTCTCCTCAGATGGCCGTAACAGCCTATATGTAGGGCAACCATGCTGCATAAAAATGTCCAGCTACTGTACATTTGACATGATCCCAATGTTTGTCTGCAGGCCTCCTTTCAGCGCTCAAACAGCCATGACAAGGTGAGGAAGATTGTGGCAGAGGAGGGCCGTGCTGCTCGTAATCTCATCGCCTGGAGTGTTCCTCTGGAGAACAAAGAGGAGGAAGGTCGGTGATGTCAAAACACACACTCACACAGTCACACACACACACAGTCACACACACACACAGTGCTAGTGTTTCTTCTAAGTAGATTCCATTGTGTTTTTGGCCAGATACGTTTTGTGTTATCTTGGGGAGTATAGAATTGGTTGGATGAGCAAACTCCAGTGTTCACCTCCAGGGGCAGGAGCTGATGTTGACTTTTTTATAGTGCATGAATCAGAGGGCATTGGGGTGAGGAAAGGTCACGAGTCCAGACACTGCTCTTAGCTGTAATACAATATCTACCATAACAAAATGACTTCCTCTGATTCACCTCTGTTATTCTGTGCATTGGCCCTACATCTGTACTATCCCTCACTGAGACGACTAGATAGACTAGAGATTGCCTTCCCTTCTGATATCTCTATATATTTGAGAGGCTATGCAACTTTGCGTTAGGGATTCCAACTATTAAGTTAAATGGATGTCAAGATGAACACTGACCTTTAAAAAAATATCAATATGACTCAGATTTAATGAACTTCACAACCACTGACTAGGCAGAAGAGTGGGGGACGTTTTAATTGATTGACGGAAAACAATCAGTTTGCTAGCTTTTTAACAATATGATTGATTATGATTAGGAACATGCATCAATTAACCCAGTTAGTCATGGTAGACTCATCATATAGTAATGAATAAAGGCAGAGTATTTCATAACCGGCTGGATAGATTCTGCAATGGGTAACTCTACAATAAACAAGAAAGATGTTTAATCTGTGATACCAATAACCTGCTCTTGCTCACAGCTTTGTGGCCATTGTAACAGGGTTCGTTTTTGCACAGTATTTGGGCATGCTGCCAAAGTAACCTCCTTTTATCTACTCTGAGAATGTTGGGCAGAGCACAGCGTGAGAGAGGGGGAGAGAGAACGCTTTCTCTTTTCTCTTGCAGGGCTTTGTGACAGGCCTGTATTATATAAGGTGTGTGTGTCTCTGCCTGTGTGTCTCTGCCTGTGTGTCTCTGCATGTGTGTGTGTGTGTGTGTGCCTGTCTGTCTGTCTCTGCCTGTGTGTCTCTGCCTGTGTGTCTCTGCCTGTGTGTGTGTGTGTGTGTGTGTGTGTGTGCCTGTCTGTCTGTCTCTGCCTGTGTGTCTCTGCCTGTGTGTCTCTGCCTGTGTGTGTGTGTTCGTTCTTCCCTCAGGCCATATTTCATCTTTGGCGAAACGAAGGGTGACCAGATCAATGTAAAAGCCATATGTGTATTTCAGAACTAAATGTTTTTTTATTTTATTTTTATGTTTCACAGGGAAGTCCAAGGCTCATACCAACATCCATTTGAGGAATCAGCGGATCAACTCTGGTCTGCACAGGAATAAGAAGCAGGTGTGCATAAAATATAGTCAACTCTTTAACCAATGGGGATTTAGGCCAATATTAGCCCACATATTCTAAATTTACCACCCTTGATGAAATACTGTAGTAAAAACTAAAGATGTGTGAAACGTTTGCTCACTGCTATTTATTCACCTGTACCACTAGAGGGCGGTGTAGACCTAGTTACATCCAATTCTTTGTCTCAAGTCTCCCCTCCTGCTGTCGCCACAGAATGCAGGCCTGGACAGCAAGAGTACAGCCGGGGCCTTGCTTGACAAGGGAGCAGAGAAGAGCCCCTCCAAAGCCAGGCAGCCACGCAAGGTGGACCTGCGAGCACGATACTGGGCCTTCCTCTTCGACAACCTGAGACGTGCCGTGGACGAGATCTATGTCACCTGTGAATCTGACCAGAGTGTGGTGGAGTGCAAGGTAGGGACCCAACAGACTGTCACCCAACACCTCCTGTCAAATGTAAACTCTAGCTTCTTCAACAGGGTCCTTCTCAACAAGCTCACAGACTATATAAATATGAGTAGTTGGAGGCACTGCAGAGCACCACACTTCATCAACACTAGAGGGAGATATTGAGTTGATAACAGAGGCTCTCCCTCCTCTCTCACATTCCTGTTGTTCTCTGGTTAGTGTCAGAGGGGCCTTTGAAGGCTTGCTGGTGAGCGAATTATCACAGGGCACTCTCCTGGGTCTGGCTGGAGGGAGTGGATATTGATGACATGGTGTAAACAGTGTTGATGTGTGCCGTGTGGTTTTTGAGGTTTGTGCTAGTGGGCTTAGAATGGAGGCCGGGCTGGAAACAATGGATTTATTTTTATTTAACCTTTATTTAACTAGGCAAGTCAGTTAAGAACAAATTCTTATTTACAATGACGGCCTACCTAAAGGCAAAAGACCTCCTGCGGGGACGGGGGATGTGATTAAAAATAAATAAAATATAAATATAGGACCAAACACACATCAAGGCAAGAGAGACAAAATTACACTACATAAAGAGATACCTAAGACAACAACATAGCAAGGCAGCAACACGTGACAACACAGCATGGTAGCAACATAACATGACAACAACATGGTAGCAACACAACATGGTAGCTGCACAAAACATGGTACAAACATTATTGGGCACAGACAACAGCACAAAGGACAAGAAGGTACAGATGACAATACATCACGCAAAGCAGCCACAACTGTCACTAAGAGTTTCCATAATTGAGTCTTTGAATGAAGAGATTGAGATAACTGTCCAGTTTGAGTGTTTGTTGCAGCTCGTTCCAGTTGCTAGCTGCAGTGAACTGAAAAGACAAGCGACCCATGGATATGTGTGCTTTGGGGACGTTTAACAGAAAGTTAAAGTTCTGTGAACTCAACAGCTGAAAGTAAAGGCTACTGATGGCACACAATAAGGATATTGGGATTTGTTATGAAATTGTTGCTGCTTACCTGAAGAGTTTTGGAATTAAGCACTAGACATCCATTTTCAGGAATTATGGTAAATTAGCTTTTATTGTTTGAAGAAATTATGAAAGAGATTGGTGTGTTTTTTTTCACATATCTAATCATGACATGGTTGTTAAATGTATTTGTTTAAAGTCTATCACTTGGTGTTTTCATTTCAGAGAGACATACGTTTTATTTTTTTAGCAAAATGCTATGTATCTGCCTAACTCTGAGAAAGTAGTAGTATTAGTTCTGCTAGGTTTTACAGTCAAATGTAACATTTAGAATAAAGAAATGTACAAATTATACATGACATCCAATATTTAAAACAATAAAAAAAAAATATATAATTCAATACAATTAATTCCATTTTACATTTTAGTTATTTAGCAGAGGCTCTGATCCAGAGCGACTTACAGTAAGTTCATTCATCTTAAGACAGCCAGGAGAGACAACCACATATCACAGTCAAATATACAGGATACTAACATTCCATTCCAGCTAAACAATGGATATATAGTGTTTAGCAAAATAACACATTTTCATACACATCTAAAATCTATGAAGAAAACATTTTAGAACAGTCATATTTTACACACATATGAAGGTAGCCCCATAAGCAATCATTTATGATGAAAAAACACGTGAAATATTGGTGGATGTAGCGTTTTGGAAATAAACTCTTCAACTGTTATCGCTTATCAGTGGTGTACTCAGGCATGGCATGACAGGTCGTTGTGTGTCACTGCAGCAGCACACTAAAGCCCTTGTTTAGTAGGCAGGGCCAGTAGTGTAATACTGCTTCAGGGCTGTCATGCCATGTTGATCTGGGTCTACTCTGCTCTGCTGTATTGATGAGTCTACCATGCTGCATTATGCTGAGCATGGTTGTGACCGCGTGTGGTCAGTGATGGAACACACTGCCCCTGCCTGTGGTCTCCATGCTGACAGTGGGGCTGTGTGAGATGTAGTCTGGCTGCTGTGTTGTGTTCTCACCCCAGTGAAGTCTAATGGTCTGGGCTGGGCTCATATCCCCATCAGTCCCACCTAGTCAGCCTAAGCCTGGCCCTAATGGACTGACTGACTCTCTGATAAATGATTGAATTAGCTGGAGGGGAAGCAGAGTGCTCTGATACCACCCGGCCTCAATCCCCTGGAGCGGTGTAAATCTGCACTTTGTGCTCTCACACAAACACAAACAGGCCCACTGCGCTTTGCCACCAACAGGCACATAGCGCTGGCCTGCTGATGCCACCTCACTTTGTACTCAGGCCTATAGACTAGTTTAGACATTTAGAACTGCGTGGAGATTTTGATTGTGTGCTTCTGTTTTTTTGAATGAGACGAACAGACCAACAGATACAGTTTACCTCTTCCTTCATCAACACGGTTTCCTCCTGTGTCGTCGTCCCCCAACCAGAAGAGCCAGCCCATGCAGCAATCTGATTTATGCTTCTATATTAATTACGCCCACATCTCTTTAAACCACAGCCCCCAGGTCGAATGAGTTACTTCTTTTCAACCATTTGTTCCGTCTGGGCCCTGATTTTAATATGCCACATAATACTATGCTACCATGCATGGCAGGAGAGCTACAGTAGTATGGATCTACTACATTATAAAGTGTGACACTGGGAGAAACTTCAAGGCAAAAACAGACGTGATTGGCACACAATATATTGTCAGAAACTAAAAGTGAAATTGGATTAGCTTTCACTCTACTTAATGTTTAGCATGTCATTGTTACTGGAAGGACTGTGTTTTCACTGTTCATCAGGCTTCATGTGACCTAACGAGTTTAGACAAATCTTAAGTACTTCTAATTAGGTTAGTAGTATTTGTCGGCAAGTGTGTTGGTTTGTGTCGTGAACGTGGTTTTCAGTGCCTTCACTCAGTGTCACACCAGCCAGTGCCTCCCTATGTCCTCAGCTGTTGCAGCCTTCATTATCAAATGAAACCAGCAGTAGCAGAGGGTCTAATCAGCAGGCCTGGGCTGAATTCTCTATTAACTAAAAGCACCGTGAAGCTTTACTCGCAATTACCACTCCCCATCAATCACCAACGCCTTTTTCACTAGAGCTCTGCCTGGGCTGACTGCTGAGGAGGGGACAGGCAGGCTATAGTCTTCACAAGCCAGTATGTCTCCTCTCTGTCGGTTTCACTAGAGTGCTGGGCTGAGGAGAGCCTTCACAACTCACTATGTTCCCTCTCAGTGAGAAATGGTCATGAATCTCATCTCTAACAACTAGGCTAGTGCACATACATTGATTCATGGTTTTATTTGACCATGTCAGATAACCTATAATAATAAAAAAAAAACAAAAAAAAACATGACTCATGTAACCCATCAGTTTGACTGAGTTCTAAGATGTTGTATTTCGACAGCCACCTTCTTCACAGAGGATGGGAACTGAACAGTGGGTGTAGTTCGATCTCCTAGGCTCTGAGATTGGGTATCAGATGGACAATGGGTTGCGTCACCAGACTCTCCCTGGGCCAGTAGCAAGAAAGGATTACAAGGCAATTAAATTTGTCTTGGCCCCTCTGGTAATGTCATTGGTCATTTCAGCCCCACTTCTTGTGGTGGATCAGTGGTGCAGGGAGAAGTATTTTTACTGAGATGTTTTTGTCCTCCCTTGTCATGGGCTGAATAGAAGGGCCTCTTACCTGGTGTGTGTGTGTGTGTGTGTGTGTGTGTGTGGGAGAGATGTGCTCCACTGACTGTGACTGGGCTTGGCCCAGATGCCCACTCCTCTGTGTTATAGGGGGGGGGGTTTGGGTTACTGGAGCCCGAGAGTGCTGTGAGATTGGAGCTGGATAGAGCCTCTGAGATTCTCCACAAATAGATGCAATACACAGGGGGCAGAGATCTGTGCCACTTCTCCGTCATTTTGGCTGTTTCCAAAGTTAACCTATTACAAGACCACACTGAACAGTCTGAACTGAATTTCAAATCATAATCTCTAAGACAAAGTAGTTTCTCATTGTACTGATATTATATGTGGATGATTGCAGGGGCGTCAAGCATTTTTAAAAATCTGAGGGGGCACAAGTTACGCGATGATGGCTGGGGGGGGGTCCGGAGGGGGGCTCGGCCCCCGTCCGTAAGTTCGAGAATTTTTCAGACACCTGAAACAGTTTTTTTCCTGCAATCTAGAGCCATAATCATTATGCCTACTTCTATGTATAAAAAAAACGTATTTCTCTGCATATCGAAGCATACCTCTTGAGCTGTTTTTATCCTCCTAACTGGTGTTTCTTTTTTTAAAGAAACTAAATATGCTTCTCTGCTATAAGATTGAAAGGAATGTGAGTCTTATTCAGTACATTTTATTTATTGCTTGCTTTTCTAAAGTCTATGACCCCATGCCAGCTAACATGGTTAAACTAGCTACTCGCTTGATTAACAGCCTGAAATGGCTTCTTGGTAGCTAGGCAAGTTATAAGGTTGGGAGATTGGGAACCTGTCTGGGCTAGCTAAAGTAAACTTCATAAAATTGACAAGTGGCTAGTAGTATTACAGAAGAGAAAAAAAATAGGACATCTAAGGGGGCAAGTGCCCATCCGCCCCCTATGGGCATGACACCTCTGGATGTTTGTGTGATAGATGATGGTTACACTGAGATGCCCCCCTGTCTGTCTGAAAGGTGTTTGTCTTTATTTAAGGAGGTGCTGATGATGTTGGACAACTATGTACGGGACTTTAAAGCTCTAATTGACTGGATCCAGCTGCAGGAGAAGTTGGAGAAAACAGATGCCCAGAACAGGTGATCTATCCATGCCTTGGCTCTCTCTCTTTCTCTTGTTTTCCATTTGCGCCGGCTGTCGTAGGGCTGGGCGAAATCGGATTAATTCAAATGTACGTTTTTGCGCAGACAGAAGGGTGTGTTGGTAACAATTCAACTGTTCAACCTTGTTACCTAGCAAATAGATCCAAGTTGGCTAAACTTGAAATATAAAGATTAGCTGGCTATTCACTAGCACGTGGGCTTGAGAGATTGTTGATGAGACCCGTGTTCATTTTCTATAGCCTAATGCCTGCTACAAGAAGTTAGTAATTATGAGTAAATGTGCATTATTTATGGTTCTAGATAAATGTGTAACAAAAAAGGGCATTTTCATTGACAGGCTTGAAAGCCAGATCAGTGGTTATTGCAGAAAAAAAGGTGTGGGGCCTCCTGAGTGGCGCAGCGGTCTAAGGCACTGCATCGCAATGCTAGAGGCGTCACTACAGACCTGGATTTGAACCCGGGCTGTATCAGAAGTCCCATAGGGCGCCGCACAATTGGCCCAGCATCATTTATTGACCTTAGTCAATAATATAAACTAAATGTATTGAAAATGTATTAATTTTCCCAAGTTTATCAAAAGACATGAGCAGAATACACTTTGTGTAGCCGTTAGCGATGATGCTAACGAACACAGTCTTCTGGTAGATGGAAAGGCTTTCCCAAAACCTTCTCAATTAAATTGTTAACTGCAAAGTATCCTATGTTTACCTGGCAGAATGACATCATCTCTCCAGTGGGTATTTGTTTTGCAAACTCTACCATCACATGCACGACAACAACACCGCTAAACAAAAGCCTCTTGCTAGGTGCACACTTGAATTAAAGGGTAACAACACCAACAAATCAACATTTTGCAGATTTTTCCCAGACCTCAAAAGTGGTCTCCGGATGTGGTTTAAGCATTTGTGGACCTTGAATCTCGTTGTGGACTTACAACATAACATTAGTTTTTTGCAAAACTCCCCCAAAATAAAAAAACCTGAACCCTAGAAAAACAAAACATTTAATTCATTTTTCAAGATAATGTGGGATATTTACTAAATGTTTCTGTTTTAATAAAGTACATAATTTGAATAACAAAAATTGTGGCCATTCCTATCTTGCAGTAAAACCGTATCTAAGACTTTAATCTCAACAGAAGACCGGTTAAAGGTTTAATGTTCTCTAACATAGAAAATTGTCCTGATCATAAAGGCCTACACCTAAACAATATCCAAAACAGGGCATTACAATGTACCAGAGGCCGCCACAAATAGAGCTCCTTCGGCAAAAAAATTCTTCGGCCCGGGGGCGCCTGGCTGACTACTTTTTGTGTTTGGCTGGCTACTCCATGTACTTGTGGAAAACACTGCTTTCGCTCACTGTCACTCGCTCCCTGAGGGGAACCTTGTAAGTGACATCTCTGCTCCATGACATTGAGTCACAAACACACTGGATCAATGGCTTCTCTTTAACACAATGACTACAACACCTGTTAATTGACTAAGGTATAAAAATCCAAGCTTTTTAAGTTGCCTCACAATTTGTACGTTTAACCTACTGTTAATCAATCAGTCAACCTTTGTTTTTTTTTTGTTCTAAAAATTGAATAGTTTTTAGTGAGACAATCTCCCCCTGAACTATAGTACTACTGTATATTACAAGTTTATGAAAAACATATTCATTTCTTTGTCCTCTCTGAATCCAGACCCACATCTTTGGCTTGGGAAGTGCGTAAAATGTCCCCAGGTCGTCACGTGATGCCTAGTCCCTCATCTGACAGAATGGTCCCATCTCCTAGTGCTCGCCGCGTCCTAAACTTTGGGTAAGATTTCTCATTTCTGGTTCAGTTGACAGCCCTAATCTCCACTGTTTCTGATCTGAGCTCAAAGTGCTTACCATCATGTTAATGTAATGGCTGACAGTCAACACACAGCAGTCATCAAAATCCCTCGTTGTTTTACTCCCCATCAGCACATTCTGAGAATCAGTGTAAACAGCCATCATTAGATGTTTACAGTTAGCGTAAAGGGAACACAAATGCTAATTTGATAAAGGTCTATAAAACCTCTAACAAATCAATGTAAGATATGATGTGCCGACTGGTCTAGGTTGGTAGAGGCTGCTCTGTGATCTGCAGATAGTAGGATTGATTGCTGACGGCGAGGCATTTGTTTAATGTAATTTGTCGAGTCTCTCACTGGCTTCGCCACAGAAACAGTGGGAGGTGTAGATAAAAGTGTGGTTAAAAGGCTGCTGAAGCATCAGTTCAATATGTGCAGTTCCCTGTAATCGGATGCTGCAGGAAATGGGTATTGATCATGAAGGAGGTCTATTTGCCTGAGACAGCCCTGTAGGCCCTGGGAGTGTTGTGATGAAAAGCCCAGCCAGGAAGAGGCAGATAGAGCTGCTCACCTTAGGGTCATCTCTTTTTCTGTTAGAGTGTTTAGTGATTGTCCTCTCAGCCATTGTACTATTTTTGCACAGTGATCGTCTCTCTGGTTGAAATGTTTTTGTGTATGTTGGCATTGTTCTCTTCTGGTTCTGATTGATGTGTTTATCTCTCCAGTGGTCCTCCACCCACACTGGCGGTAGCTCGTCTGTCCCACACGGGCCCCAGCTGGGCAGACCGGGTCAAGTCCTCTCAGTCCCTCCCTGTGCCCAGCCAGGCCAACACCTGTCCTGTAGAGAAACCAGGTAAGCAGAGGCTTCCGAGTGGCGCAGCGGTCTAAGGCACTGTATCTCAGTGCTAGAGGCGTCACTGCAGACCCTGGTTCGATCCCGGGCTGTATCACAACCGGCCGTGATTGGGAGTCCCATAGGGCGGCGCACAATTGGCCCAGCGTCATCCGGGTTCGGCGAGGCCGGGGTAGGCCGTCATTGTAAATAAGAATTTGTTCTTAACGGACTTGCCTAGTTAAATAAAAGGTTAAATAAAAAATACCAGAGCTCCCTCCACCACATCTATAGAACTTAGTACACCATCCTTTTGTCGTTGGTGCATATCCCTCTCAAGGTGTGTCCCCTTCAGATTTCTTTCTTATCATTTGTCTGTGTCCTTCTGTGTCCAGGTAAGAAGGACTCTGAGGGCTGGGAGACAGTCCAGCGTGGACGTCCTGCTAGGCCTCGCTCTGCTGCCATCGTAGCCAAGGTCAGCCCGGTCCTGGCCCACGTCAGCCCTAAAGACGACAGTAACAAGGAGAACCAGCAGCTCCTTGGCAGGTCCTGCTCCCTGGATAAAGACAAGGGTCACTGTGAACAGCCAATCCCTGAGGAGCCTGTCCCCCTTGAGGAGACGGCAGGAGATTCGGAGAATGGTAACATGGAGGTACTGAGCCCTGACGTCACTTACCCTCCCTGGAGTCCTCAGATATCAATTATTCAGGAATACAGGAGACGTGGAGCAGAGTAACTTAAAACCGTTTTATCAGCCACATTGTTTTTGTTTTGGCTCCACAGTGTTCAGACAGCCTGTCCAGACGGGGCATATCAGTTTTAACACGATTGATCGTACACTGACATTTCAGAGGCAGAAAGATGCCATTTTCACTCTCTCATTAAATAAATACTATGTCAATGCCTCAGAACACACTAGTTAGGGGTGTATTCTATGCATTGCTTGATGTAGAAAGACAGATTTCATGTATTTATACTGAACAAAAATATGAACGCAGCGTGAAACAATTTCAAAGATTTTACTGGGTTACAGTTCATATAAGGGCATCAGTCCATTTAAATAAATGAATTAGGCCCTAATCTGTGGATTTCACATGACTGGGCAGGGGCACAGCCTTGGGTGGGCCTGGGAGGGCATAGGCCCACCCCACTAAGTTTTGGGACCTACATTTTGCGTTTATATCTTTGTTTAGTATAGTTTATTTGATGATCTGATGAGGTTTGGGTGTTTAGGGCATGTTAGTGCCAACCTCCCTGCATGATGTGTGTGTTAATCGTTTTGATTTGTGTCACTGCTCTCATGAAATGCTTGGAATATGCATGTCTTTAATATTGTGTGTGTGATTGTGTCGGTGCAGCCCCCAACAGACAGTGTGCAAGACTCGGGGCAGTGTGTCGACGCACCCTGTGAGGACGCGCCTCCGCCCATACCCGCCCCAGCCCCTTCCCTTACCCTTACCCAAGCCCTAGACCCTACCCCCTCCTCAGCCCTATCCCTACCCGCCCCAGCCCCTTTCCTAGCCCTCCCTCCGTCCCTAGACATGGCCCAGATGGACGGGCCCAGTGCTCTGGGGGACAAGGGGGCTGCGGGGGGCACGTCACAGGGCACGGCAACATCTGCTCCAGGACAGGCTGAGGCTCCCATGGCAGCGGTGAAACTGGAGAGTGTGCTGGACCCCACAGAGCTTTCCACTGTGAGTGCTGAGCGATGGAGGAGCAGAGGGAGGGGAGGGCTCAGTGCGGGAGGGGGGGGGGGGGTCAGGGGTCCCCCAGGGGCCTTCACCGCCTAAACAAAGTCAATCTACTGCACCTCCAGCCTCAATGTGAGATGACAGGCTGCACAGCCCCCTCAGAACAGCCCCGTGCCAGGCAGGACATTTTACGTGTGGGTGTTGGTGGTTGGATGTGAGAGAGGATGACCATATGCGTCCGGTTGTGTGAGCTCTGAAAGCAGTGTCTGTCCTGTTGGTTGCTGGAAGTGGCCAGCCCAGTTATGCTGTGTTGAGGAAGTGGGAAATAATCAAAACTTGACTGTGATTTGAGCTGAAATGGTGAAGAAACCTGTGACAGGGTGTCCAGTTCAGGGACATGTTCAGCCCAATGGGCCAGGGGTCATGGCATGTATACAATGACTGTGTCAGGTGTTAGTTTGTTTCCTGTAGCTAGTCTCAACTGTGCATTAGTGACCAGCAGCTGTCCTGTGTCAGGTTTATTACTGCATCTGTTGGCATAAGTAGTCTCTCTGCAGTTAATCAGGGATACCCTCCTTCACTAGCAGGGCTACTGTCTGTCATATATACCTCCACAGCACTTGAACCTCTTATGAAGGGTTTCTATATACCTAGAGATGGATGTCTTTTAAAGAGTCTACAGGGAAAGTTATCTAAGCTCAGATCAAACGCAGGCAGACCTGGTCTTAGTTCTAGACCAGGCCAGACACCTCTCTGGATGGCTCCGATAAGCCCGGTGCTGTTTAGACTCTCCTGCAGGCCCCTAGTTCGAGACAAACTGCCTCGGGGGTGAGAGAAACCTCTCCCTCATACCCCTTTATTAAGTTAGACTGGAGCTCTGGCTTCTCTGGACTGGAGTGCTGCTAGCTGTCTGTCCTCTCTGATAGTAATTTTGGACTAAGGAAAGGCTATTTGTCAAGTTCATGTCGGAAGTGTAAAGACTAATAGACATTGAGACATTTTTACCTCCATCATCAGGCTATTTAGACTAATCTAGTAAGCATTTATTCCGACCTGTATTTCATTGGTTTGAGCCATGTCGGTGAAATGGTCCCATAGTTGTGCCTCCGTCCACCGTCTCTTCATCCTCACAGTGAACGTGTTCTGCATGACTCCTGAATGCTTCCCCACCTGTGATCTTGTGATTGGTCGTGTGAAGCAATTTGCTTTTTTTTTTTGGTTTGATCTTCTTTTCAGTTTTGACATTTGTTATGATACAAACGTTTCAAAATGGTACTCTTAGAGCTGGATGAAATTAAGGCACGTTCTTGAAAATAAAACTCAGGGAATGTTTTTTAAGTTGATCACACCAAACATATTTCAAAATCTTGGTAAAAGCAATATACAACATTCCTGCATTTTGGAGAGGTAGAGATAGACCCGGACTGCCCTGTGGGCTTAGTCAAACCTGAATGACAGAAGAAGGTGCTGTATGTGAGTCTGTGTGTGCGCTGTGTGTCTAGCCCCAGTCCATGGCAGAGGTCCTGGCTAAGAAGGAGGAGCTGGCAGACCGCCTGGAGAAGGCCAACGAGGAGGCTATTGCCAGTGCCATCGCTGAAGAGGAACAGCTGACCAGAGAGATCCAGGCGGAGAACAATGACCTGGAGACCGATAACGAGAGTGACTTCTCTGTAAGACGCTTACCTCACACACTCACACTTTTCTTTGGTCATATGAAATGAAGTTTGGTGGTTAAAAATGTGAAGTGGTAGGATCTCTTTCCCCAGGTCTTGAGTTTTGCTCACCTTGCAATAGCTGTATGATTGTCACTGATCACCTCTCTCCTCCAGGCCAGCATTGGCAGTGGAGGTGGACTCAACATGGATTGGAGTGACATGTTAGCCGACTATGACGGTAAATCTCTTTTCTGTTTAGTTGTAATTGATCTACACTGTACAAAAATATAAAGGCAACATGTAAAGTGTTGTTCCCATGTTTCATGAGCTGAAATAAAAGATCCCAGAAATGTTCCAAATGCACAAAAAGCTTATTTTTCTCAAATTTGGTGCACAAATGTGTTTACATCCCTGTTAGTGAGCATTTGTCCTTTGCCAAGATAATCCATCCACCTGACAGGTGTGGCATATCAAGAAGCTGGTTAAACAGCATGATCATACACAGGTGCACCTTGTGCTGGGGATAATAAAAGGCCACTCTAAAATGTGCAGTTTTGTCACACAACACAATGCCACAGATGTCTGCAATTGCCATTGCCTGGAGATAAGGAACACAATTGCATTTTATCGATGGTAATTTGAATACACAGAGATACTGTGATGAGATCCTGAGGCAGGTCACCCATTGAGCATGTTTGGGATGCTCTGGATCAACGTTTACAAAAGCGACTTCGCACAGCCATTGAAGATGAGTGGGACAACATGCCACAGTCAACAGCCTGATCCACTCTATGCGAAGGAGATGTGTCGCGCTGCATGAGGCAAATGGTGTTCACACCAGATACTGACTGGTTTTCTGATCCACCCCCCTAAATTGTTTTTTAAGGTATCTGTGATCAACAGATTCATATCTGTATTCCCAGTCATGTGAAATCCATAGATTAGGGCCTAATCAATTTATTTAAATTGACTGATTTCCTTACATGAACTGTAACTCAGTAAAATCTTTGAAGATGTTGCATGTTGAGTTTTTAAAATATTTTTGTTCAGTGTATATATAATGAAATGTGTTGTGTGGATGCTTTTGCTAAAGACACAGATGTGGTCAATGTCTAGACTCACCTCTCTCTGCAGCGAGGGAGCCTTGGCGTCAGAGCACCTCCTGGGGGGACATCGTGGAGGAGGAGCCTTCTAGACCCCCTGGCCATGGAATCCACATGCACGAGAAACTGTCCTCACCGTCTCGTAAAAGGTGAGATACATACCCTCATGTCACACTGAAGTTTGTCAGAGAAAAGATGTTGGTGCATGTCAAGTACTGTGTGTAGGACAGTTGAGGGAGAGAAAAGTCATTTTTTCCCCCTGTCTTTGTTGGCAGAACCATTGCAGAGTCAAAGAAGAAACATGAGGAGAAGCAGCTGAAGGCCCAGCAGCTCCGAGACAAACTGCGGGATGAGAAGACCCAGAAGCTGCAGAAGCTCCTGGAGAGGGTGAGTGGCCATGCAGTGTGCAGAGCCAACAGGAAACACCACAGCCTAGCCCCAGCCTGGCCACGAGGAGAGCTTCTGTCAGCACACTGCCAGATAGAATCACTAAATATCAGAGGCCAGCTCTGTCTCTCTCAGCCCAGCTGGCCACAGACGTGTCTGGGAGAGACGTAGCCTAAACTCACAATCTTTAATGACGTTTGTTTCTGTTCTTCAGGCCCTCGTGGGATGAGTGAGCCCTTGAATAATCCTGAGTATTAACCACATAAATACATGAAGTGGTGTATATTCACATTAATCCCTGTGGGCATGCGACCAGAGCGGGTAGCAGCAAATGCTTTGAATTCAAGACATCATAAAAAAGTCTACCTTGGTTAGAGAAATGTACAAGAGGGAAATGAGCTGACCCAAGCAGTCTGTCCCTCCCTCTCTTTCTTTCTTTTTTTTTTTTCCTCCCCCTCACAGGAAAAGGAGGTCAGGAAATGGAAGGAGGAGTTGTTGGACCAGCGGCGGAGGATGATGGAGGAGAAGTTACTCCATGCAGAGTTCAAGCGGGAGCTGCAGCTCCAGGCCATAGTGAAGAAGGCTCAGGAGGAGGAGGCCAAGGTACAGGACTGACACCTGGAACACTGCACAACTAGCTCCATGTCCAAGAGTTGAAGTATTTTCCTAATTAGATGTTCCTTGTGATAATAATTTTGGACCCTGAGAATGTTCTTAAAAGCAAAGACACAGGACCACTATAAAAGCAACGGCAAACTAGAGTAGAGCCTGACCTAAAACTGGTATTTATTTTGTAGCTCAGTGCGTCAGGCTTGTTGACCAGTGGCCTTGTGTCGGACTCTGTACAGGTGAATGAGATAGCGTTCATCAACACTCTGGAGGCCCAGAACAAGAGGCACGACGTGCTGGCCAAGCTGAACGAATATGAGCAGCGCCTCAACGAGCTGCAGGAGGAGAGAGGCAGGAGGCAGGAGGAGAAGCAGGCCAGAGACGAGGCTGTACAGGTAACAATGGACAGCAGCTCTCCCTTTTTCCCCCAGAACTCTCTGCCTTACACGAGTGTACAGTCCCACTGACTGGCTGTGGTCCGTGTCTGTCTCCCCAGGAGCGTAAGCGTGCTCTGGAGGCAGAGAGGCAGGCGCGGGTGGAGGAGCTGCTGATGAGGAGGAGGGAGCAGGAGGCGCGCATCGAGCAGCAGAAGCAGGAAAAGGAGAGGGCCAGGGAGGACGCTGCACGAGAGAGGGCCAGGTCTGTACCAAACTGGCTCACAGTTGGAATCGCCTATCTTTTTTGAACTGTCAAATGGGGCCCTCAATGTGCTTCATGTACAATAGAGTTAAAGTTGGGATTAGCCGTCCAATACTGATGTCAAGGTGGATGCTCTCCTCACTGAATACGGTTACATACACAATAATATGATTTATTGTGGGTAGTCAGATTAATATAATAGTTTGTATAAAACCTTTACATGCTTTGCAAGAAGAACACTTTCCCTAATGATCCTGTTTCCAATGACACATTTAAAAATCGGACTACCTGATGGGACTTTTGATAAATGGCAAAAATCACCAATCAAAATAAAAGTTGTACCACAGTGACCATGTTATTTTTGCGAAGACTCTGAGTTCGGACATACAAAGTTTGTATGTGAAAACGACTTCTGAAATACATACTTTGAGTTTTTCCAAACTCCCTTCACTCGCGCGTAAGGGGAGGCTTGCGCTACCGTGCTGGCAGCTTCTGATTGCTCAGAAAACCAGGTGTTTTAATCGCTGTATGCTTACTTAGATTTTGACCTTACCTTGATTTAAGGTAAGCAGAGTAAGGTTTTTACATGACTAATGCCGTACTCGGCCTACTGCCATAATCGTCTTAATATTGAATTATTCGTGCGAATGTGAACGTACTCACTGTTCCTTTTTGTTTGTCCTCTCCACAGAGACCGAGAGGAGCGTCTGGCTGCCCTCAGCGCTGCTCAACAGGAGGCCATGGAGGAACTGCAGAAGAAAATCCAGATGAAGGTTAGTGAGGCTGCTGCACCTCCCTCCTACCCTCCGTTAAAGACAAGACAAAAGTTTACGTTTCTTAGTTGCAGACCAGCCGAAAGTTCCTCTTAACCTCATGACCTCTTGGTTGATCTCCTTCCCAGCACGATGAGAGCAGTCGCAGGCACATGGAGCAGATTGAGCAGAGGAAGGAGAAAGCAGCGGAACTCAGCAGTGGCAGACATGCCAACACTGACTATGCCCCTAAACTGACACCGTATGAGCGCAAGAAACACTGCTCCTTGTGCAATGTTGTGGTATGTACACATAGTCCAAGTCTGAAATGGTTTTGGATGATCTGTTGTTTTTTTTACGAGATGTCTTTGTATTTTTCTTAGTGTAGATGCCGATTTGATATTTTGCCCAGTGGTCCTTGGCATATATTCCCTCTGACACTAGACATGCCGCTAGACACCAGACGTCTGGTAACATTAGACAGATGCTGACACACTGAGTAGAGAACCATTTTAGCATATGCATTCTAATTGGCTTGATCCACTCTCCAGTGAGAAGTTCACCGTTTACTTAATTAACTTAATTCCTTGCAATAATTTGTGAGGCTGATTTGGCTTACACGCTTAACCTGAGCTGAAGGAGAAAGCAGCAGCTTTGTGGCAGTAGAGCAGCTGTGGAGGTCCCCTCCATTATTGTTTGGCAGACTATATGCATAAAAATGCTGACGAGAAGGTGATTCAGAGGATTTTGGGAGAGAATGTATTTAAATGAGGATTTAACTGCATTGATTAAACATGAACTCTGGGGTGGAGATTTATGACTGGGCATGATTTGTCAAGTGACAGGCAACAAATCCATTGGCAGGCACGTTTATCTGTGACGGACCCGGAAGGCTCTCACTGCAACAAGGTTGAGACACCTTGGAGTCTCCAACTAGCATCAGATAAAGAGCAGTGTGTGTGAGTGGTAGAGGGGGGAATCTTGTTAAAAATGTCAGATGACCTTGGCTAGCATCTGACACCAGAGGTCATCTATAGGTCAGCAGCCAGCACTCTATTTAATTACATTAAACAGAGGCCATCTGTAATAGGCTTTGTTCCGGCCATGAGTGGGAGGAAAACAACACAGCCACATCAACCTCACCTGTGTCAATTCTTCATCTTCACACCACTTTTTCCAATGCCTCTGTCTGTGTATAGTTCAATCTTGCCCACAGTTGAATGTGGTAGCACTGTATTAGCTATTCAGAGGTGATGGGGCAATCGACACAGTAACGTATCGCAATATTATACTCCAAGTATCGATTTAGCTAGATAGCTTTTGCTGGTGCTTGTCGGTTGTGCCAAAACTCTGGTGTTTTTCATCCTATAGCTTGTTCTGGGCAATTCTACGGTAACGAAGTTACGCTGAGACTACGATTTTTTACTTTAAAATGTATGCCAATCAAAAAATATTGACAAACCATACAACTCTATGCGCAATGACTCCTTTGAACAATTTACACAGTAAATTACATCAGTTGGTGTGAGGAGTAATAATTGACACATCTGCTTGATTTAAACAAGAAAAGGCATAGACCATCCTAGGGCAATCACATTAATGTTGTTATATAGGCTACATTTGTTCACTGTAAATGTTTTTGTTGAGATGGATCATCCTGAGTGGGTCTGTCAGCCTAGATTTCGTACTGCAGTCTTTAGGATGGTCCTGCTGTGCTGTCAGAAAGAAGAATATCATGAAATGCAGCCATCTTCAGTTTAACAATGCTCTCATGTCTGTCTGACACATACATTCCACTGAAGGCTTATTGTGTTTAACGTACACAACATATGGGGGGGGGAGACCCCGTTGACCCCCTCTGCCTCTGTCTCCATTGTCCTCAGCAGTAACCTCTGACCTGTGTGTTTGTAGATCACCACGGAGGTGCACCTGTACAGCCACACCAAGGGCAAGAGGCACCAGCAGGCCGTGAGAGACAGCAGCAGCATCCAGGGACGGGAGCTCTCCGACGAGGAAGTGGTGCGTACCCCCTTTTTTTTCTGTGCTTTTATATATATTTCCACACTGAGGTTGGAATAATACTGTGTAATTGTGAAAATTCTGATAATCCCCTTTTTAGTGTACAAGCTGTTTGAAAAGACCGCCTGAAATTTCAGCCTGTTTTGGTGGGATGGAGTTTTCGCATGCCTGGTGACATCACCAGGCAGTAGGTTTGTTAGTAGACCAATAAGAAAGAGTTCCAAACCTCTCTGCCAATAACAGCTAGTTTTCAGTTTTCCCCTCCCCAATCAGACCACTCACAGACAGTCCTAGCAAAATTATTGCTTGAGAAATTGCTCTTTGCTATCTATTTTGTTTTATTTTTGACCATTTTGATTGAAAATAATCACACTAAGGTACTTCATTGTTACCCAGAAATGATTTAATGTTGAGATAAAAACCTTTTTTAAAGGAAGTCTTTCCTCAAGTATACAGATACCCCATCCATCCACCATTCCATCAAAAGAATACCACTCAGATATTGTCTGTGATATTGAAGTAAGGTTATTGTTGTTTATGACAGGCTCATTATTATTGTTTGGATCTCATCGTATAATGTTAGGCTCTCTCGCTGGCTTTGTGAGATTATAAATGGGCCCTGAAATGTAAACAGTTAAGGTTCAGTGATTCAGTTGAGGGGTGACATCACCCCCTTGTCTACAGGCCATTCTGTCACAGAGCACGTTTCATGGGAAGCCTGCTTGTTAAAGGAAGTATGAGATTTCCTTTTCAGCATGCTGATTTTTGTGATGCTGACAACTGGTGGTGCTATATGCTAAAACTTTGGCCCCAGCAGCTCCTTCATTCAAACTGGTTCTCACTGGCTGATCATTAATCCCACAACCTTCCACTCTAAATCATTTGCTTTCCATCTGACGCCCATTTCTCTGTTTGACAGTATGATAAACAAGGCATTGGCAATGAAGGCATGCAACTTTCCAATACAGTTCTATGCAGGGCCGGTCCTGGACGTTCTGCCGCCATAGGCAACACAAAACCTCTTCAGACTTCCTTTAAACCTTGCAATGTAGGCTATGCTTTACAATAGTAGTGGCTGGTGGGGGTATGAAATGGCTTATCTAACGGGTCCAATGTATGTACCCAACGATTCCAATGTATGTACTATGGATCATCAGCATGGTGTTTTCTGTGTAATAATGGCTCCTCTTTGTTGTAATGGGATGAGACAAGACAACTGTACTGGACATGCTCTTAACATTTAATACACTATGTTTCAATTATGGGGTATTCAGCTTTTGTTCCACATTTTCATTCAGCTTTTGAGGGCAATCAAGCAGGCGTTAGAGAAATGTCCTGGGATTTTTGGTTTAGACTATGCTGGCCTTTCTGTATTTATGTCCTGCTCATTTTGGTGTGCATTATTTCATTCGTGCAACTGCCAACTATTTTCCAGCCGCTGGTTCCATAACTCTTCCTGGAATGAAAGATTTTTAATTAAAATTAAGATGGTTGGCTGAACTGTACAGAGGTCACTACATAGTTTTTCAGTGGAAGCGGGCGGCACATGCCCCATGGCTTCATATTTAGTCATTTTCTCTCAGTTTTTTTTTGAAGGACTTGCGAATTAAATAGAAAATACAATGATTATCAACAGGGCTGGATCGATGTGCCGAGAGAACGGCTGGGATTGCAATCACTCTCTTTACTTGCACTTATTAGTTGTCAAATGTCCTATTTTAATTATATACGCAATGTCCAGGGCTCCTTGGGTTGGACATATTGGATTTATTTATTGGTCACCCTTGACACAACAGCACAAAAACACCAGTGACCTCTCTAAGGGAAAACTCATCCCTTCCCTGCATCCTCAGCTGGGCATCTAAGAGTGGGGCTGTGGGACTGGCCTGGGCCAAAGGAGGGATCACTAGGCTGTGATGGACTCAGGCTTCTGTGTATGAGAGTTGACATCCTAGAGCCAGCAGTAAATTAGGGTGTTGTTGATGATGGATCCCCTCTGGTGGCCAAAGACCCCTGTTGAAATACACAGAGTGCCAGCTGAAGTACCCCTGTCTCTACCAGGCTTTTAGAACAAAGTCTCCAGAGCTGTAAAGAGACTGTTTGAACTAGTTGAAGGAGTGAAGTTGCGATTCAGATTTCCTGGAAGATAAAATGTTAATTGAAAGAGTTCTAAAGATGGAAGGCATTACACTTTGAAAGATGCATAGAGAATGAATGTTTATTTTTTGTAAGTCTGTCATATTTATCATATTCTGTGTTGCTAGTGCTACTTGAATGTCACAGAAAACATTCCGTTCCATTAAAAAATGGTCCTGTGAACAAGTTGCTTGGATGGTGTGTAACTGGATCCAGTGTGCCATCACATTTTACCCAACATGACTTACCGCTCTGTTTCACACCAAGTGCAAAGCCGACCTCTGAGTCCTTTGTCTTGGACAAAAGAGGTGACATGTGATATGTGACAGCCAAACACCTGTCTGTCACATATCCTTTTCAGATCACCTGTCATGTTACAAAATAATTACTATTAGTTAAGTTCAAATAGAAGCATTAGGCTATGACATGGTCATGATATTAATTAATTCTGTAGATGAGTTAACATTTAAAATCCCTTCGAACTGTCTTTGATGTGATTTGTAAGATGTTTTCGAGGTGTTACAGAAACAATTCCGTTAAGTAAACTGAAGGAGCATTGGAGTGGATCTCCGAGAGATTACTGAACAGCTGCCTCTCAAGCAAGGCAGAGCCACAGTTATGACTGAAAGGCTCAACTGCACAATACTATATGTCACTGAACACATGTCAGCATAAGTGCTTGGCTAATTCATTAAACACATGTATTCAAGCTTCTTTTTATAGTTCAGTTCAACTTTCAAGGATTTCTAAAAATATGATGTTGTTTCCCATCAGTAAATAGTCTTGATTTTTATTTTCCCCACCAATCCTTTTAACAGGATGGTACCATTGATTCAACCACCACCTCCCATTTGATATTTTGTTAATATTATATCTCTACTGATCTTAGAGGAACTATTTTCTAATCACCTTTAAACCTCACCTTATAAAAAAAGATTGCCGTTTTGTAACTGCAGTCAACTGTTATTTTGGAAGCAGTAATTATTTTTTATGTTAGTTATTTAGCAGACGCTCTTATCCAGAGCTACTTATTATTATTTTATTTGTATTATTATTTATTATAATAATAGCGTTCTGGATAAGTTGCAAGGGTTTGATGGCATAAGCGGGGCGCCCAGCCAACAGCGAGTTGCAGCAGTCCAGACGGAAGTTGACAAGTGCCTGTATTAGGACCTGCGCCTCTTCATGTGTGAGGTAGGGTCGTACTCTAAGGATGTTGTAGAGCATGAACCTGCAGGAGCGAGTCACTGCTTTGATGTTTGCAGAGAACAACAGGGTGTTGTCCAGGGGTCACACCAAGGTTCTTTGCACTCTGGGAGGGGGACACAGTTGGAGTTGTCAACTGTGATGGAAAGGTCTTGGAGCAGGCAGGCAGGCCTTTCCTCAGGAGAAAGAGCAGCTCGGTCTTTGGGGAATTTGCGAGTCATGCTAGACAAGACATTGCGAGATGCAGATTACCAAGACACATGCACACGGATCTACCTGCCCTCCGCTCTCTCGCACTGGCCTGCCAGCTCTTTCGCTAATAATGCAAGTGTGTCTTAGGTCTGTTGCGTGTAGAATATCCTATCCTATTTATTTGTATTTATACAGAGGCATCTTCAGGACAGTCTTGCGAGCACTGGGTACTCTTTGTTGCTTAGTGTGTAGGGGTGTTTTTGTCTCATGAAATTACAGTAGGCTACCTGTAGTCTGTACCGATTACCCTTTTCAGACATAATGCTCTCCGGCATATTTGTCTGTTAGGGTAGGCTACACTACGGCTTTTTAAATTCCGATACAAAAGCTTCTCTGGAGATATGAACGGGCATTTTACTTGTCTGTAAAGCAATGCTAGGCGACCAGAACGCCCTGCCAGCTGCCTGCACGCAGACCACTCTCTCCAAAAAAAGTACTTTAAAGTTTCACTTACTAAGACATTTAGTTGAAAGAAATCACATCTAGCTACCTTACCGTTAAAGAAAACACAGCAGCACATCAATCAGGAACATTTATTGTTGTCAGGGAAAAAATACAGAACCTTCTATGCCGCAGTAGAATTCTACTGTCTGAAATGGTACAGACGAATCTGATGCGGCACTTTTAATTGTCTGAAAAGTTCTCAATTGTCTGCCAGGTAGGATGCAATCCAAGACTGTGCAGAGCCGAAGACACCCAGCCCTGAGAGGGTAGAGAGGAGGATCTGATGGTTCACGGTGTCGAAGGCAGCGGATAGATCTAGGAGGATGAGAATCGAGGAGAGAGAGTCGGCTCTGGCAGTGCGGAGAGCCTCCGTAACCAAGAAGAGCAGTCAAGAAGACTGGTTAGGGTCAAGAAGATCGTTCTGAGAGAGATAGTGAGAGAATTGGTCAGAGCTGGCACGCTCAAGTGTTTTGGAGAGAAAAGAAAGTAATACCGGTATGTTGTTGTTGAGTGTTTGTTTTTTGAGGAGAGGAGCGGCTCGGGACATTTTGAAGTCGGAGGACGCAGCCAGTGGTCAGGGATGAGTTGGTGAGGGAAGTGAGGAATGGGAGAAGGTCTCCAGAGATGGTCTGGAGGAGGGGATAGGGTAGAGCGTGCAGGTTGTTGGTCAGCCAGAACTCACTAGTCACAGGATTTCATCTGGAGAGGAGAGGGGAGAAAGAGGTCAAGGCCTAGGGTAGTTCTGTGAGGGGGGCCAGTGGACTCATTAGGCTGAGTGAATGAGTAGCGGATGTCATCAACCTCTTCAAAGTGGTTGACAAAGTCGTTCGCAGAGAGCGAGGTGGGAGGATGGAGTGATAGAAAGTGGCTTTATTAGCGGATACAGAGGAAGAGAAGGTAGAGAGGAGGGAGTGAAAGGATGATGGGTCCTCCAGAAGTTTAGTTTTCCTCCATTTTCGCTCAGCTGCCCGCAGCCATGTTCTATATGCTCGCAAGAGTCACTAAGCATCAGCTGTCAGAGCAGCTTACCGATCACCTCATCCCCATATTTATTATTTTTGCTCATTTGCAAATAGTTCCTCTATTATCATCATCTGCACATCTATCATTCCGGTGTTAATGCTAATTTGTAATTATTTCGCCACTATGGCCTATTTATTGCCCTACCTTCCTAATCTTACTACATTTGCACACACTGTACATAGATTTTTCTATTGTGTTATTGACTGTATGTTTTTTTATCCCATGTGTAACCCTGTGTTGTTGTTTTTGTCGCACTGCTTTGCTTTGTCTTGGCCAGGTCGCAGTTGTAAATGAGAACTTGTTCACAACTGGCCTACCTGGTTAAACAAAGGTGAAACATTTTTTTAAAATAAAAAATCAGCCACGGAGCAGGAGGGGAGGCCCGAGCTGTCCGTGAGTAAAGGGGACAGTGCTAGTCATAGGATGCAGAAAGGGAGGCGAGTAGGGTCGAAGAGGCAGAATCAGGAGGAAGAAGGATTTAACAGAAGAGGAGAGAGTGGGGGTTGGCCATCTGAGTAGGGGCCTGAGTGGCTAGGGTTGGAGGAGAGGGAGACAGAAAAGGAATTTTCAGAATACCCTAAAATCTCAGAATATATAATTGACGTTGAAAAAAATTAATAAGAATGGCAATAGGAAAAAGATTAACTCATGATCTACAGGAATCCTTTAAGGGGACCACAAAAAAGAACAAATACTTAGATACCTTTATCCCTTACTTAACAAAGTGAAAGCGGATCTAATTAAATGGAACTGTAGTGGGAATAATATTTATCATGTATGATATTATAAATACCTCACATGCGACTCGTAATAAGACTAAGCAATTAGTCCAACTCTTATTACTAATCACCTTTATTGTAAAGGATTTGAAAACATGCTACATGTTGCAGTAGGCCTTTAGACATATTCTTGACTTAATCCAGCGACTCAAACGATGCCAGCCCGCTGAATGAATGAAAAATGGATGGAATGTGCGATTAATTGTGTTACTGTGTTTATGCCTATTTATCAGCGGTGGGGCTGATTTGAATAATTTGCATGATACATTCACTTTGTAAAAAGAAGTTGTTACAGGACTCTTTTATTTACTGTAACTCTATTACTGATCAAGTGTATTGTACGATGAAAGAAAACATGCTATGTGTTGCTGTAGGCCTTTAGAATAATGCAAAACGTATCCTTGACTCTCTCCAAGTTGATGAGCAGAAACAAACATGCCTGCACAGCTGGACAATGGAAACTACATCTAAACTATAACAAAACTAATTTCAAACACAATAAGAGTTAGCCTATAAACAAGATTACATTGACAATAATCTGATGAGTGACAATATTAGGCCTATCAGTTGTCAAATTGTAAGTGGGTGCATCATCTTGTAATTGACAGATGCAGGGAAAGGAGAGTGGCTTTATCAAATCCTCTTTCAGAGTCACATGCAGGTAAAACATTGTGATTTCTATATAGTATCTGAACTGGCATATTCTGCCGTTTCTATGACTCTTACCTTTGTCAAATAACTCTCAATTCAAGAGGTGCGGCTCTTTTTTCCAAATTTCACTTTTTCTAAGAATATCCGTACAGTCCATGCATTCAGCACATGACCGCTCGCGTGGCAGCGTCGCTCTGGCTACTAAGCAAAAACTAGTAACATAATACACTTAAAATTACAATAATGGGCGAGAGAATGTGACTTCAGTTACGTTTTGGTTAGCCGCCGATGTCCAAACCAAGTACTTGCTCAATGGCTTTCCATATCAGGGGAACGATGAAACCAGGCCAGCGGGTGAGCGACTGTCTGAGACTGTGGCTGTGAGACTCGTGGAGCCTTACGTGGGCAAAGGCAGAAATGTGACCATGGACAACTTCTTCACATCAATTTCCCTGGCAGACAAGTTGATTGCAAAGAAGACAGGCCTGCTCGGAACCGTGAACAAACTAAGGCGAGAGCTGCCCACCTCTGCGCATAACAACATACCAGCAGAGCTGTACTCCACATCAGCGATGGAGAGTAGTAAAGCAACACTCACGGTGTAAAGCAACACTCATGCATCCCACTGGATTTGTCATGTGAGCTTTGTGAGAACCAAGCAGGCCGCCAATGCGGCAGGGCCTCCTCTCCCTCTTCCCCAAGCACCACCGCTACTGCTCAGGAAAAATAAGACACAATGTCAAGTTGGCAGGTGCACACGAAACAAGGCCCATGAAAGCTGTGTGTAGTGCAACCGATTTAGTTTGTGGGGCTTGCGCACACAAAGCCCCAAAGCTGCGTGATGACTGTGGATCCGAAGCATAAAGGGAAGACGCAGTTGAGTCATGCATAAAGGCACGGGTAAAAAGGCACAATACAGTGTCTGATACAATTAACAAATGACTGTTTTTATATCTTGTCATGGATATATTTCCATGAATATTACTTTATGCAATTAATGCTTTACAGTTGTCCATGCACTGGTGCTTTTGGTTAGGAATACTGCAAATCATTTCACCTGCGGAGCTGGCTGGTTTTATTATTATCGTTTCTACTTTGTCAAAAGAAGCTGTAACTGGACTTGAATAATTACTATAACTCTACTAATCAAATCTACAAATAATAATTGCACTGTAATATTTTTTATTGTAATGGAAACTAAAATAGGCTATATGCCTGCTAGTTTTTTTTCTAGGACTTTGTATAATTCTAAATTTTTTTGGTTACTACATGATTCCATATGTGCTATTTCATTTTTTTGATGTCTTCACTATTATTCTACAATGAATATTTCTTAATGCATTTAATCATTTACAATAGTTTATGCACTATTTATCAAGTATTTATTCATGAAGCATGTTTGCGCACCTTGCATATGCATCTGATGCATATGCTAAAGAGGACACCGGGTAACGTTCTCTAGCAGGTCCTTACAGTGCATTCGGAAAGTATTTCGACCCCTTCACTGATAGATAGATAGATAGATAGATAGATAGATAGATAGATAGATAGATAGATAGATACTTTATTGATCCCCGGGGGGGGGGGGGGGGGGGGGATTTCATTGTCAAGCAGCTACAACACAACACAGGGCAGGTGCAAAATGCCACAACGAAAGTACACAAAAGACAGATACACGGTACATGATACATAGAGCGGCAGTATGAAAAAGTATAGAAATACAAGAAGTCTGGAGTGCAAAAAAGAAAACGATAAAAAAGACATAGCATAGTATGGGTGGTTGGCTGATTATGTACACTATACATTGGTGGATGTTGGATGGTTAACTATACTATACAGGTTGATGGCAGAGAAATACTTCAGTAGCTAAAAATGCGTATGATATGAGCGAGGGTAATAATAGTTTACTTAATAGACAGACTGGGTAAATGAACAGGTAAGTGAAAATTTTGCATGGTTAAATTAGCTGTACAGTTAAGTATACAGTTATATTTACAGATAAGTGAATACTTGCATGGTTACACAAACTGTACAGGTAAATGACAGGAAGAGATACTTTAATAGCTAAATGTGTGTATGATATCATTTGGGGTAATAATAGTAATTAAAATACAGTCCTTAGTGCGCAGGGTTTAATTACAGACAACTGCACATATTGCACATTCGATATACTAAAAGCAATGAGAAAAGGTGCAATTGACAGGATACTAATATGCATTCCTGAGTGAATGCCTACGTAAGTTAGGTCCAAGAATTACTAGCAATATTGCACGTGATATGATATAACAACTGTACATGAGTATGTATATACAGACCTGTATGAATAAATAGGTCCTGAGTGAATGAGTGCTGACGGACCAGAGTTACTCACGGATGGATGCATAATTGTTAAACTAGGTCCTAGCACCCCAACAGTTCCAGATCTATGTTGCCGACGGCACGGCACCCCGGTGAGGCATTATATAGTCTAATAGCCGCCGGCAGGAAGGACCTCCTATAGCGCTCTCTGGCACACCGTGGTGGGATCAGTCTGTGACTGAAAGTGCTCCTCTGCGTCATAACCATAGCGTGCAGAGGGTGGGTGACGTTGTCCATGATGGCCAGCAGTTTGGCCAGGATCCGTCTCTCCGCCACCTCCTCTAGAGTGTCAAGGCTCATCCCCAGGACAGAGCTAGCCTTCCTGATCAGCTTATTTACCCGAGAAGCATCACCGGCTTTGATGTTTGCTCCCCAGCACACCACTGCAAAAAAGATGGCACTGGCCACCACAGACTGGTAGAAGGTATGCAGTAGTTTACTGCACACGTTGAAGGACCTGAGCCTCCTCAGAAAGTAGAGTCGGCTCTGGCCCTTTTTGTACAGGGCCCCGGTGTTACCAGCCCATTCCAGCCTGTTGTCCATATGGACTCCCAGGAACTTGTATGACCCAACCATTTCCACATCCATCCCCTGTATAGGGACTGCAGTCAGTTGTGCCTTGGTTCTCCTAAAGTCCACCACCACCATCTCCTTTGTTATGATACAGGCCTATTCTAAAAATAGATTAAATTGTGTTTTTTTTCCCTCATCAATACACACAATACACCACATAATGACAAAGCCAAAACATGTTTAGACATTTTTGCAAATGTAAAAAAACAACAACTGATATCACATTTACATACTTAGTACTTTGTTGAAGCACCTTTAGCAACGATTACAGCCTTGAGTCTTGTTGGGTATGACGCTACATGCTTTGCACACCTGTATTTGTGGAGTTTCTCCCATTCTTCTCTGCAGATCCTCTCAAGTGCGGCACCGCTCTTTTCAGGTCTCTCCAGAGATGTTAGATCGGGTTCAAGTCTGTGTGCTTAGGGTCGTTGTCCTGTTCGAAGGTGAACCTTCGCCCCAGTCTGAGGTCCTGGGCACTCTGGATCAGGTTCTCTCTCTACTTTTCTCCATTGATCTTTCCCTCGATCATGACTAGTATCCAAGTTACTGCCGCTGAAAAATATCCCCACAGCATGATACTGCCACCACCATGCTTCACCGTAGGGATGGTATTAGCCAGGTGATGAGCGGTGCCTCTTTTCCTCCAGACTTTTTTTACTGAGGAGTGGCTTCCGTCTGGCCACTCTACCATAAAGGCCTGATTGATGGAGTGCTGCAGAGATGGTTGTCCTTCTGGAAGGTTCTTCCATCTTCACAGAGGAACTCTGGAGCTCTGTCAGAGTGACCATCAGGTTCTTGGTCACCATCAGGTTCCCTGACCAAGGCCCTTCTCACCCGGTTACTCAGTTTGGCCGGGCAGCCAGCTCTAGGAGGTTCCAAACCGTCTTCCATTTAAGATGATGTAGGCCACTGAATTCTTGGGGACCTTCAATGCTGCAGAAATGTTTTGGTACCCTTCCCCAGATCTGTGCCTCGACACTATCCTGTCTCGGAACTCGGACAATTCTTTTGACATCATGGCTTGGTTTTTGCTCTGACATGAACTGTCAACTGTGGGATCTTATATAGACTGGTGTGTGCCTTTTAAAATCATGTCCGATCAATTGAATTTACCACATCTGAACTCCAATCAAGTGCTGAAAGGCCAGGGGGTTCTTGTGGTAAAGTGGCATTTTATTATCCCCAGCACAAGGAGCACCTGTGTAATGATCATGCCAATTGTGTGCCGCCCTAAGGGATCGAACCAGGGTCTGTAGTGACGCCTCTAGCAATGAGATTTAAATTGGTCCACATAGAAAACTAAATGCACAGAAAAGCAATTTTTTATTTACCATTTGTAGATTTTCAAATACATGGTATCCTATATGAGTCAGAAAATTATATTCATATGATAGGTAAGATATGCAAAATCTTGTAGAGAGCCTATCCAACTGACAATCTCTTTAGAAAAATAAATGATATTTGCAAAATATGGAGAGAATCCTGGTACATAACTAACAACGACAGTTAATGAAAATGTACACTTAATCCAGTATAAACTAATGTATAGAATTGATTATACAAGAGACAAAATTCACAAATTCTACAGCACAACCGCAGAGTCGTGTTTTCTCTGGGGTTATCCATGTCTCCATCAGGGCCAAAAAGTTACGGGACTGAAGGTCAACAAACTCTGCGTTTTTGACAGAAGATTGGCAGTTCCAAATACTGCCAGAGACCATGAATTCCACATGGGTTGTGCCTGCAAGGTACACTAAATTAGAAGGGTTGCAGCCAAGGGGTGGGGAGCGTCTGTAAGGACTACAGGGAGAGGAGCAAACAGGTGTAGAAAACACACGCATAGTTGCCAAAGATACAAAAGAGCAAAATTACATCTGAAAATAACTAGGTAAGATACTCAAGTGAGAGAGTGGGGTGGAGCCTTTCAATCTTTCCTCCGCAGAACAACTACGCAGAAGTCTTTGTTTTGGCGACTGACTTAGTTTTAGCAACGAGGTCGCCACATATTGCTGCCGCTGGGAAAATGGGCGACTGAAAGACTAACATTAATTGCCAATTACCTTGCAGAGGTGAAGAGCACACCTCCCGGTACTAATTGCTGATTGCCTAGGAGAGGAGAACCCCCCCTATACAGCCTCTGATTACAAAAACAACAACAGTCACAAATTGCCCTGCCCCTTAATCCTGGTTAATGTGTCAATCATCTGCAAGTTATGAGCAGTCAGCATTTCACACACCAAGTAGGCTACTGGGAAGACCGACTTAAAGGCGATGGCCCTAGCTAGCAAAAAGACAGAATTTAGAGAACAACGGATTAAGACAAAATTATACTTATGACTCCTGGATATATCAGGAGTTCTCTATCTATAGAATGAAGCACTTACTATTATACGGCACTGACTGCAGTTACATTGCAAAATGACTGCAGTAAAAACAAAGGTATATTTTGGACGCAGTATTTGCAGATCAAATCAGAGGGACCCTTTATGAAAAAAAGATTGCAGTATAACCGCAGTACAATGCAGTAGTGCACTGCCAACACTTGACAAAAAGAAATGGAAGGCCTCAAGCAGGCTAGGCTGCTGAATGGATGCTGTTATCTTGTAGAACATTCCATCCTCTAGGATTCTGGATGACAGCATAATTGGGTAATAATAGATTTTTTGCACATACATCATGTTCTGTAAATTGGGTTACATCCCTCTGTCTCCTGGTGGAGATATCAGCGGCATCTGATCTGACAGGCCTGGTGTGGCGCACATTAGACTGGAAGCAAAACCTCTACCTAATTCAGCATTACCATGGGTGCAGGCAGCACGTGGACTCACGTGTCTACCAAGGAAATATGGGACCTTAGATAATTGCCTGCCTTTTTCATTAAAAACCTCTTCTTTCCTTACTCCTTGTGTCCGTTTCAATTTCATATCAGCATCACATTTGCTTATACTGTTGGACACACTTTTAATAATGAGATTAGCTGTAATGAAATGTTTTCATGTGTTTCAGGAGCATCTTTCCTTAAAGAAGTACATAGTTGACATTGTGACGGACAGCACTGTCTCCTCGGAGAGTGTGAAGGACGGAGAGGAGAGGCAGAAGGCACGCAAGAAGGCAAAGAAGCTCCGCGGACGCATGAACTCCAGGTGATGCCTCCATCTCTCCCTCGCTCTCCCTCCCTCTCTGTGACACCCTCTCAGGCACAGAGGACAACGCTGCCTTCGGCGAGGCGCTTTGAGTGACGAGGAGATGGAGAGCAGACGTTTTGTGCATCACACCTGTCCACAGAATAACACCGATGAGCTTAATTTATGGCCACTTTCTGTTATTGGGGAAGAAAACTGTGAATCGATCTGAGGCCCTGGCTTTCACCTGTTAAGAGCTCTCCCCCTAATTGGTGCCAGGGTTCTGCCAAACGTGAAGCCTCCTCCAGTGTACAGTAGTATGTTAAAGTATGTGTAAACTATGCCTATTTTCTTTCTCCGGGCTATTGATTTTTAAATGAAGTATCAGAGAAAATCAATAGTAATCAACAAATAGGAGGCAGCGATCCCAGGCATGGTCTCAAGTTGTGGGATGTGCTGTTTGTCATCGGGCGAGGTTGGAGTGTTGGGGGGTTGCAGCACCTGAAATGACGTGTGTCTGAGGCGCATCGTTAACTCTTACGAGCAAACGGTCCTGTATCGTAGTCACTTTTTATTATCAGGACACTCACTCACATGGTGATGGATCCACTTTGTTTTACAGTCTATTTATAGCAGCGCTCGCTAACATTTTAACGGAACTCAGCTGCTCGATATATGTTCGACTTAGGTTTTATTTAAAGGGGGCTGGTAGAGGGGGCATAAGTATCCGCCATATTAAATATTTTGTCCTTTTTTATTCTGTAGTACTTTGCTTTCAGTGACGTTTGTCATGAGTGTTTCTGTTCCCATATGGAGGAGCTTGCTGCTGAGGAAGTGACAACATGATCTGCCTCGGTTCACCCCTCCCAGACCCATCCCCAGCCCCAGACCTCTCTCTCAGCCCCAACCCTGCTGAGACTAGCACACAGAGGCACAAAGCTTTTAGAGGTAGTAAATAACACAAAGCTCCAACTAGCATAAAGGTGAGCAACTCCACCGCTGAGTGGAAATGAGCCGTTTTATTGGAGCATGGCAGGGTGTCTGTAAAATGCAAGAGATGTTTTCATTGGACTCTGAGGCGGGCTTTTATTCCCCCCATCATAAACTACTGAACACAGTTTAACCCACATTTTGGCAGTTTGGCTGTCTTTTTTTCTGCAATATAGGGCTGCTTTTTCTAATTAAAATATGCTCTTGAAAAGGCATGTAAGTAGCATGCCATTTTGTGTCGGGATGCGTTCTGAACAACATGGATTTGGAAGTGTGTACCTTGTCCTGTTGTACAAGCCGTTTTGGCAATAGCTCGCTGTGTGTGTTTCCCTTGGCTGGGAACAGAGTCAGTAGTGTGTTAGTGGAGCTCAGAAGGAGGTAGGCACACAAAGACAACCCTGTGTGGAACCTGGATAGGTCATCACAGCAACACTCTTTTCACCCAGTAGAGGAGTTGAAGGGGTCCGTATACACACACACAATGTTCCTGTGAGATGAGGCCCCAGGGAAACCACTAGAAGTTTCAGCCTCATCAAGCCAACTTACTTCTAGTTAATCAACCTGTTCACTTGGGTCCACTCTGACTGTTTAGCTGTTTTGCCATAATGCACAGTATATACAGTAACTCTGCATCAAACAGAATACATGTAACAATATGCAACTAAATTGATTACTTTTTGCCTCCGAAGGTAGACATTTTTACAGCATTGGCTCTCTTTAGTCAGTCAGGGCTAGCCCAGTCCAGATGAATAAAAGAGCAGACTGTGATTAATTGATTATTAGTTCTGCATTGTAGATTTGTGCTTTTTCTCTTAATGCTGATTACTAATATTTATAGCCGCAGCCCATTTAGCTGGGCCTGCTGCGGAGCATGATAAATGGCTCAGCAATTGCTCCCCGTTTAACCTGGGAGGGTGTAAACCTGTCAGAGATGAATATTGTAATATCTTGAATGACAAACGGGCCAGGTATAGTTCAAGTTCTGGTGAAAGGGAGGCAGCAGCATTTTTTTTTTTATTCAGTCGTCTTGGAGGACATGTTAAATAATGGGATAGAATGATGGACCTCTGTCACCCCACTAGCCGTTTAGCTGGTCGGCTTACTCAGAGTGCATACAGCATTTAAGGACATTGACCTTGCCTTCACACCAGGCTCTGAATATCTCGGGGTAATACCTCTCTGGTAATGCAATTTATGGTCTGTTCTCACGGTAAACAATCTTTCTGTTTTCATACATTCGGAAAAGATGGTACTAATAGCATTTCATATTAAGTTTCTCTCAGCATTGTGAAAATGCATACGTCCTCGCTTAATCCAATAATCTTTGTGTGTTGGAATGTACGTAGACATTCACCTACAGCAGGATTTGTCAACTAAGTTTCACATGGGAGGAGCAATATTTTTTCTGAGCTAATAGTCGGCGGGCTAGACACACAGGTATTTTAAAAGTGCATGGTCACAGTTTTGGAGGAACTGTCAAACAGGTGCCCCTGTTTGCGTCAACAGCCGGCCACTGCATACATGCACTGGCGGATGATGTGCATAGGTTTGTTCTGGAGGGGCTCAATCAGGCTGAGAATTTTTCACTGGCTATTGATTAGTACTGACAACACTGATGTAGCACTGTGTGTGTGTGTGTGTGTGCGTCCCCGTTATTTTGATGGAAACTAATTTAAAGAATAGCTGCTGGCTCTGATTCCCCTCAAAGGACACCACCGGGTACATCCTATTCACAAAGCTGCAAGAATTCAACTTTGTGGTCGCCGACGGGGCTCCTGCTATGGTGGGCAGACACAGGGGCCTGGTCAGCAGGTTGAAGCTGATGCCCCCCCCCCCAAAATGAATGGCTTGCATTGTCTCGTCCATCAGTGTGTGCTGTGTGCCAGACTAAAAAGGTGAGCTAAAAGATGTGATGGATAAAGTAATGCACATAATCATCTTTGTCAGGGGGACATCAAGCACCCAACACCATCTTTTCCGCGATCTTGTGACAGAATCACAACGACGTGCGCTGGCTGAGTAAAAGGAAAGCGCTGGAGCGGTTCTGTGAGCTACATGACCAGGTTGTGGATTTTCTCTGAAAAAGCTAAATGAGGGCAGCAGTTGACCACTTTCGTATTCTGGAAATTGAGGAATTTCTCTCCAATGTTGCTTTTTTTGACTGACATTCTGTCAATTTAACAGGTTAAGTCTGCAGTTACAAGGAAGAGGGAAAGCATTCGTGGACATGGTGGGAAAACTTTAGGCCTTTATTAGAAACTTGAGTTGTTCGATTTGGACTTGTCATCTGGAAGGCTACTGCACTTCAGCACACTGAAGAAACTACAGGCAGAGGAACCAGGCCGCAGCGTTGTCACAGAGGTGATGGAAGATTTCATCAAACAGCTTAGGGACAACTTCTCTGAGTCCCTGTGCGTTTCGAGTGGCATTCTCAGAGGAATACAGCACAATAAAGAAACGTGCATTTTATGTGCTAACAATATTTGGTACGACTTACACCTGCAAGTCCTCCTTTTCCTCTATGAACGCAATCAAGACTCGAGGACTGAATGCGCATCAAAATCACATCCATCTCACCCGACATCCACAAGATTGTGTCCGAGAGGAAATGCAACTTTTCCCATTCAGTAAGTAACTTGGTAGCCTATATGACTGCATTTTGTAAATAATATCATTATTGTGATTAGTATATTCTGTCATTACAGGAGCAGGCTATCCCGAGACTCCCGATTACAGATATTAACAGACATCGCCTTTTTTTTACTTTAAATTATTGTTTTATGTAGGATGCTACATTTTGGGCTAGCTGCCGTTGTAAGTAGGCCTAATTAAAACATCCCACTTCTATTAGGCCACATTTTGTTCTTGTGAAAGATGCTACTAAGCCTTAGCCAGTTGTTATTTTAAATAGGCCTAGGTTCAGAATAAATAGACTCCAATTAAGCCCTCTTATTGTTTTGTAAAGTCAAATTAAAATTAAGATTATTGTTTAAATGAATTAATCGACTGGTGTAGTTTTTCTCCATCTGTTGCCGTGCAACACTTGCATAACATGTTCTGTTCACCTCCTATTGATTGCACTGCGGTTGCAGCTTTATGTTTCAGCCCCACAAAATGGCACACTATCTGCTTTACAGGTTTACCGTCTCCTGCATTCTCTCTCACCATGAATGAAGTTAACATGTAACTTTTTCATTATTTAAGTGGGATAATTTCCTTCGTGGGACATTGCATTTGGGACTTCTTGCATTGCGAGTCTTAGATTTTTTTCATTATTATATAAAAAAAAAATATATTAATAATTAATTTGGTGGGGCCAAATAATATTGCTGGCGGGCCAGATTTGGCCCGCAGGCTGCCAGTTGGGGAACACTGACCTACAGTGACAGACTGTTCTAGAGCTCTGTGTTTCTGATCGAATTACCTTCCATTAAGCCCTCTAAAATACTGTATAATATTACATTTACAACACAGGCTTTTTCACAGAGCAATGTATGTTAAACCATTTGTATTTATACCTCTAAAATTGTAAATTTCACATGTAGTTCATGTACTGATAATGTGTAGTGATTTCTAATATGCTTTAAGATGGGAATTAAGGCCATATTCATATTTTTGGAACTGCTGCCACTGCTGAAGAAGACATTTGATAACTTTGTGCAGAGACTGTAAAAAGTTAAGCACATTAATTGATCATTTCAATTTTGGTATCGAGTTTAAACTCATGCCTTTTATATGGGAAGGGTGCCATTGAGAACAGACATTTCTGACTGTTGCTCATAGATATTTCTCTGAGTGGAAAATGTTTGTTGATTTGACCTTAAATAGTAAACATTGATTAAACCCCCTAGTCAGTTTACCTAAAGCCTTTGTCTTCACTGTAACTACACAACCTTTTATTTCAGTGTTTTTAATTCTGAGCTGGATTGACATTGACAGTGTTTATAATCTCCTATATCTAGCTGATGCTAATGACTTTAGCCTTGTTCTGTCAGGACCGGTCTGGTCCTCTGGGGAGGCTCCACCTGTCCTCTTCCGGGACCTGTTAGTTTATCAGCTGCTTTGTGTCTGACCGTAAGACCTTCTTTCTGTCTGCCTGGGATCAATAATAGCTCTTATCTTCTCTGAGATGCTGACTGTCTGACTGACAGACAGATTACAGGTTAGTCGATGTAATTTGTACATGTCACTTTACCCCTACCTACATGTACAAATTACCTGGACTAACCTGTACCCCCGCACATTGACTCTGTACCGGTACCCCCTGTATATAGCCTCGTTATTGTTATTTTATTGTGTTACTTTTTATAAAAACATTTATTGAGTAAATATTTTCTTAACTCTATTTCTTGATCTGCATTGTTAGTTAAGGGTTTGTAAGTAAGCATTTCACGGTAAGGTCTACACCTGTTGTATTCAGGCCATGTGACATACACTGTGATATGATGTTCTGTGTGCTACCGGTAGAGCCTGTCTTCCTTACCATGTCTGCTGGTCTAATTCCACACAGAAAACAGTCCTAATGACCCTGGGAATCTGTCGAGGTCACAGATTCAAAACGCTCATGTCTTTGCTACCCGAGTTGGAGCATACTATTTATTTAACAATACAGTTGAACAGAACGTGTGATATGCCATTGTAAAGTGATGAGGAGGGTGGAATGTCGTTATGATTTTTTTTTAAAGCAGTGAAGTACTGTGCCCCTGTAGAATTAATGCATGATTTATTTTGACTTACTGGGGGGAGAACAGTTGACAGGCAAAATAAACACTCAGTCTTAACTTGACCTTTTTCTGTTCCTTCAGACTTTTCATCCTCCCCTGCCTTTTTTACTGACAGCTGGAGTACTCTTTTCCTTTTATTCAAATACTGCTTCTTATTTCCCTGTATAGGGCAAAGGAGTATGAGACGTCAATGGAGGCAAAGACACAAGTCCCCGACTCCCCATACAAGGCCAAGTAAGTTCCCTACTAAACATTTTATACCTACTTCATCTACTTAACTGTAGTGAATAATGATGATACTGTAATTATAGATGGATGGATGACTGGACTAAACCTCTCCTCTCTCTCTAGGCTCCAGCGTCTGGTGAAGGACTTGGTGAAGCAGCTCCAGGGCCAGGACAGCGGACAGTGGGCCAACACCAGGGTGTCAGGCCTGGACAGAACCCTGGGAGAGATCTCCCGCATCCTGGAGAAACAGGTAAATCACTAACACCTTTCCTCCATATAGTGCAGCATGGGTGTTGTTCTGTCAGTGCTTCTTAGAGTCTGTGTGTGGTTCTGAACTGAAGCATTCTGTTTGGCTGCATCTCTGTCTGTCTCCCAGTCCCAGTGTAGAGTATCACTTACTCCCCAACTCCTTGCCCCAGGTTATTTGTAATGCAGACCAGGTTAGCTATGTGTTTTCATTGGCCACATGTTACTAACAGAGGAGCTACCCATCACTAGACAAGCAAACATTTGCATGCTTCGGAAATACATTGTGGGTTTATACAAGAACATAAGGTTTTCCTACAAAATGTAATCAAGTTATAATGGAATATCGGGTATTTCATTGATATTCTCTGCTTTTTTTCAGACAGCTATATACTGAATGGCAGGCATTGATAGCAACAGTTGACTTAAATCAATATAATGAATTTAAGAGAAAGAGATCCACTGTAGATTAGACTTTGTTGGATGGCATTTTATGGAGTTGCACTGTGTTTATGAAGAGGACCTGGTCACTGTGTTTATGAAGAGGACCTGGTCACTGTGTTTATGAAGAGGACCTGGTCACTGTGTTTATGAAGAGGACCTGGTCACTGTGTTTATGAAGAGGACCTGGTCACTGTGTTTATGAAGAGGACCTGGTCACTGTGTTTATGAAGAGGACCTGGTCACTGTGTTTATGAAGAGGACCTGGTCACTGTGTTTATGAAGAGGACCTGGTCACTGTGTTTATGAAGAGGACCTGGTCACTGTGTTTATGAAGAGGACCTGGTCACTGTGTTTATGAAGAGGACCTGGTCACTGTGTTTATAAAGAGGACCTGGTCACTGTGTTTATGAAGAGGACCTGGTCACTGTGTTTATAAAGAGGACCTGGTCACTGTGTTTATAAAGAGGACCTGGTCACTGTGTTTATAAAGAGGACCTGGTCACTGTGTTTATGAAGAGGACCTGGTCACTGTGTTTATGAAGAGGACCTGGTCACTGTGTTTATGAAGAGGACCTGGTCACTGTGTTTATAAAGAGGACCTGGTCACTGTGTTTATGAAGAGGACCTGGTCACTGTGTTTATGAAGAGGACCTGGTCACTGTGTTTATAAAGAGGACCTGGTCACTGTGTTTATGAAGAGGACCTGGTCACTGTGTTTATGAAGAGGACCTGGTCACTGTGTTTATGAAGAGGACCTGGTCACTGTGTTTATGAAGAGGACCTGGTCACTGTGTTTATGAAGAGGACCTGGTCACTGTGTTTATGAAGAGGACCTGGTCACTGTGTTTATGAAGAGGACCTGGTCACTGTGTTTATGAAGAGGACCTGGTCACTGTGTTTATGAAGAGGACCTGGTCACTGTGTTTATGAAGAGGACCTGGTCACTGTGTTTATGAAGAGGACCTGGTCACTGTGTTTATGAAGAGGACCTGGTCACTGTGTTTATGAAGAGGACCTGGTCACTGTGTTTATGAAGAGGACCTGGTCACTGTGTTTATGAAGAGGACCTGGTCACTGTGTTTATGAAGAGGACCTGGTCACTGTGTTTATGAAGAGGACCTGGTCACTGTGTTTATGAAGAGGACCTGGTCACTGTGTTTATGAAGAGGAGAACATACCGTGACAAGCCGTCATTCCTCTGCCAAGTTGCAGTTCAAGGCCTGATAAAGCACACTGTGTATGTTGGTGGGCAGGAGGATGGAGAGATGATGGTGTCTGGTCATTGACAGGGGGAGGGGTGGAGAGGCTATTACTGAATTTCCCCAGAGAGGGGGAGAGCGAGGTGGCAGGGGTGGGTGGCACAGCACAGCAGCACAGTGTAATGAGAGAGGAGGAGTCCAGTGTGATAGTGCTCAAGCTGTCACTAACAGGGGGACTCCTCCCATTAGCTCCATACTCTCCCTGTTGGAGGTCAGGGGTCACTGGGCCTAGAGTCCTCCTCCATTCAACAGTGGGATCGCTAGGACTGACAACTCTGTTTGGTCAAAGCTCTTTACATATTTATAGCTCATTAAAACAATTGAGGAAAGCCATATTGCGAACTCATTCGAGTTTTGTGGGTTTAGAGGGGTAGAAAAGACTTCATTCAGTATGTCTGTTAAACACATTCTTCCCTCTTAGCCCAGAGCAGAGAAGAGTGAGGCCTGGGCTGAAGGGTGTGGGGTGGGCCAGCCTGTGAACCAGCCTGGGGAGCACTTCCTCTTTTAATCCCTGGACAAAGGAAAATAAATATAGTCTCCGTCAGCATGGGTGTCTGCCCCCTGAGTCACTTTAAGTCAGGATAGTTTATATTGTTTGACCTAACAAGCATCTCTTGTGTTATTGACTCACCTAGATATTTGTTTTTCTCTGCGATATCTGATTCAGTCTCCACTTTCTCTGCTAATTCTTTGAACAACACCCAACACTCCCCCTCCACGGCTGCCCCCCCCCCCCCCCCCCACCCCAGCACGCCTCTCCCTCTGGTGACCACAAATGGGTTATTTTTGTCAAACTACATTTTTTTGTAGGGGGATGGAGTAGAGAGCTTTTTCCCCAGTACAATTTTTTTCCAGGAGAATTTCTTAAGTTTCTGCTCTCATACCTTGGTAATGAACTCACATATTTACACTCTGGCCCAAATTTGTTTGTCACTGCTTTCAAATAAAGATTGGCCTTAGATTGAGAGCGTTTATGACACTTGAGGGACTGTCAGAAACACTGCGCTCTAAGAGCTGGAGAGTGGAGGCTGTATTTACATTTTCATTTGCCAGCTGTCATGGGCTGGTTGGCCTCCCCTTCATGGCCAACCGTTGGCTTGTTCTACCTGGGATGTGGAGGTGGGGGAATGGGTCAACAGAGTAACAAGAACATACTGTAGGGCCTGCCTGAAGTTGACGGATGTAGCCAAGATTAGCGGTGTCCAAATTTTGTGAAATGCCATGGTTATATTTTGTGTTCCTACACACTGAATTAAATACTCACCTAAGCCAAGTAGTCATACTTTTCTCTAAATTCCTCATCTCCTTGGAGGGTTTTCTTTGTTACACCTGGCTTAGATTGAGAATGTTGGTGTGTCATAGATCCACTTTCCCCAAATGTTTTTTTTTTAATGAGCTTGTCAGAGGAGACTAGGAGGACCAAACTGCCAGGAAGTGTGTCAGGAAGCTTTTTATTATTCCTCAATAGTCTGGTCCGTGGCTATAAGAGCTCACATTAAGCATTCAAATTGATGAGGTTAATTGTTATTTCACATCCAAGTTAATTATACACTCTTTTTTGTGAAGGTTAGTACCATTTTTGTTTATTTTGTTGGCTAAGGATTATACTCCAATGACTTTCAATGCTATTGTTGTCTTACCCCTATACAAGAAGTGTTAAGATTTGAATTATAAGTGTTATGGTTATTTAATCTAGTCTTGACAGCTATTGAACTTGTGATTTGCTATGTTGCCAAACCTTACCATAATAACTAAAGAACTCCAGATGGGTTAACTACAGATTTTTACTACACTAAATTAATAGGTTGAGTAGACTGAAGTTGGCCAAAATATTACCCATTCATATTACCTGCTCTTGAATAAGCCCTACCTAATTGTATGAAAATAACCCTCTTATTAGGAGTTCAGAAGGAGTTATAATATATTATTTTCATACAATTTTAAGCTTTTGTGTTGCTGCCAAAGTCATAAAGTCAGGGAAATCATTTAATTTGACTGTCTTTGTTTCTCCCAAGTACCTATATGTTTCTTACCTAACAGGACAGGTTTGCTGGAAGACTAGGAATATGGCCTTTAATATTTTAGTTCCATGATGGCTTACTTTTTTTAACTTTAACTGGGGTCAAACATTGAAATCCCTCTGTGTTGTAGTTCCTCCATAGACTGTCAGGTTTCTGTGGTGTGTCTGATTTTGCACCTCACTACAGAGTTTCAATTAGACGGTAAAATTAAATTAAATGCAAAGCCAATAAATAAAAATTGCTGGACATAAAAAAAATCCATTGCAATATAATGCTTTTTATTAATTGATGGAAATACCAGTCAATGTGCTCCAACTTCAAAGACAAAAATACTTCACAGGCTAATAAAGGTCCGTAGCCTGCTGATTTTCTGTTCTACCTGATAATGAATTGCACCTATCTGATGTCCCAGGTCTAAATCAGTCCCTGATTAGAGGGGAACAGTGAAAGAAAGTAGTGGAACTGGCTTCGAGGTCCAGAGTTGAGTTTCAGGGGCCTAGAGTCCTCTTTCCGCTGCTGTGGTGCTGAATCGCAGTGGGAATGGGGTGGGCTGGCCCGGTCATGGCTAGAAGGGATCCAAATTAACAAATTTACCTAACTTAACCCTTTTCCTAACCTTAACCAAATGTTCCTAACCTGTTACAATAGTTCTCCTAACCTGCTACGGAAAGTCAAATCTAAATTTAACAAAAGCTGGATCCTTTCTAGCCAAGACCGGCTGGCCCTGGTGTGCATAGACAGCCATGGTTTGTTATTTATTAGGCCTAATTAAAATGTTCATGCTTAAGCTAATTAAATTAGACAGGCCTAGATTGTATTTGAAAACAGATGTGTTTTGTTATTTATTAATAGAAAATGTCATACAAATAGCATACAGGAAAGGTCGTTCGCAAATTATATTTATTCAAATATTATATTTTGAAGTTGTTTTATTACTGCGTAGGCGACTTCTAGGCCAAATGTTTATTTTCTTCTTTTTTTTAAAATGATATTCATTTATCGTTTATAGCAGGGATGAAGAGGCAACGGACAATGTTTTGCTTTTCAATAAAGAACATCGTTCTTCTTAATTTTATTACAACTTTACAGGCTCATTTCTATTCTGTTAAGATTAATTACAATAATCTAAATGGGATTTTGAGCACTGTGGGTGGACGCCCTAATGCGTTACGCACCCAATGGATATAGTACATTTTGAAAATATCCGGTAAATTAAAATCTTGCCGGTCACATTGCCCAGCGCCAAATCTTCCTAACGGAAACCCTGCCTCACTAGTCTAATCTGTCCTTTTTATAAAATAAACGTGCCCATTATTGTTTTCCCATATACAGTCTCTCAACCAATCATCCTACTTTAGTGTACCAAGCAACATGCCATTACACCCTTTTTTAATATACAAACTCTTACTCAGTCTCTAAATGTTTACTCCAGCAGACTTGTTGTGGTTTATCACTCCTCCCATACATGCAGATGCTGGTTTAGACTACCCAACAAAATGGAGACTTTGTTTACTCCTCACAGGCTTTTTTTGTAAGTGTATATGTTAGTCATGGTCCAAGATGAAATGCATGTTTGGTAGTGTGTCTGCCCTGCTCACTCCATCTGTAGTATTGTTTGGGGCAACCAGTTTGAGGCCAAAGACTGATTAGACATAGGGGCTGTCCTGTGTCACACCCTTAATGAACTCCCAGCCAGTTGTTCCCCAGCGTCTGTTGGTGGGGCCAGATGATCGGGGCTTTCCCCTCCTCTCTGTCCCCTCCATGTCCCCTCCCCGTTTCTTTATGTATCTAATTTAAAGGGGCTAGTGGGAGGTGACTACAAAGAGCTGCCCGGCTGGCTCTCCCTACGTCCCTTTCTGCCTCTTCTGTCAGCAGTGCCACAGTCACAGGAATGAACAGCTGCCTGGCCTTCTGATTAACTAGGGTAGTAATGGTTAGAATCAGTAATAATTTGATAAGATTCCCCCTGCTGTATAATTCAGGTTGGACTTGAGTGTCTGTCCTTGCCCCCTCGCCTTTCCTCAAGCCTTCAGTCATGTTGGGGGTTTCTCTTTAAAATAAATGAGCCCCTCATGCTATTACACTGTCACCAGAGTGTCTGGCAGGCAGGGAGTGAGAGGATGCAGACAGATCACACACCGCTCCATAGGAACATGGAATGGACGATTGGTGCCAAACTAGATGTATCGTTGTCTGTCAGTGCAGGATATTTCTGTGTTTTTTTTTTTTTTTTAATCTTCTCTTAATCCAGATATGTGTTTTGTTTGTAATTACACAAGGTGGGTATAGTAACGCTTAGTTGAACGGCACAGTGGAAGGCATTCTTTCACAAATTCAGTTTATGTTCTACTGTTGATACAGTAGATTACTCACAGCTTTGAATTGAACCTGTTTTAGTTGTCGTCCAGGAGTCACCGTCGAGCCTCTTTCTCTATCAACCCCGCAGTCTGTTGCCTTGTTTGTGTGTACAGTCACTGTCACTTTAATGCCATGCAAACACACTTTCTGTTGCCTCTTCCTGATGTGGCTTGTTGAAAATATGTATCAAATCCAGATGTTGTGACTATGGCTTTGGAACCAGAACCCTGTTGGCTGTAATCAACAATAGTTACTACAGCCCACGTCCTATGGAGATCTCACCTTAACGTTGTTATGCAGTTCCCAGTGTGTTTCGAGGGATTATTTAATGAAAGACAGCTCTATTGTTTCTTTGTGTAACTCAAAGTAAGTGTACTTGCGGTTAGAGCTTGTTCGAATACCTGAGCCGACAAGGTGAAAAACCCGTAATTTGCTCCAGGGGCTGAACCTGTGGGTTGGCCGTCATTGTAAATAAGAATTTGTTCTTAACTGACTTGCCTAGTTAAATAAATAAATACAAATTTAAGTAGCTACCAGAGGGTTCTGTTTTAATATGGCGTGTAATTCAGCTGTTATTGCAATTTTCGCTCTTTAGTTATTTCAATGTAAACGTTATTCTTCATTGATCGGGAACAGGAAGGCCTATTATTTGTGCTCTGCTCTACTGCCATCCACAGTACTGAGGCAGCGGAGTGAAAAGCCGTACAGCCTAGCTAGATTGAAGGGAACGTGATACCTACCTAGTCAGTTGCACAACGGAATGCATTCAACCGAAACATGATAAATACCACAGAGGTCCACTCACTGATTACTGTGCTGGTTCCTCCACCAAAAACACCCATATCTGATGGTGTGCTTTTTAAGAAATGAATGATTGTGTATAACCACACCAGCAGATGGGTCTCTTGGTCCTCTCTGGTAAGGATGCCATGGGTATTGCAGATGTAGACCACCTAAAGATGTTGGCTATAATGATTAGAGGTTTTTCCCTCCCATTGTCACAGCAGATCGATCTGTCAACAGGCCCAGACAGATGCAGCCAGTCTGGCTTTAACATCAGACAGCCAAGATGGAGCAAGTCCTAGTTAACCCCTTTTTAAAAGACCATTTGATAAGACACCATGAAAGAGCTACCTTTTTTCTTATATAGCCCTGAAGCTTTTAGTTGGTTGTGTTGATGGGTGAGTTAAGAGTGGGTTAAACCCAGCTCAGTGCTAGAGACCATATTGATGGAAACGGTTGGTAACCTACACAAAGGAGGTTGGTCTCTTACAAACAGCACACAACCACCCACATGGGCAGATTGGACCATGGTAGAGATTTCCATAATCCTCACTACACATCATACATAGGGCCTCTGGTGTGCTTTTCAGTGTGTTGGTACCAAGTCCCTTAACCCTAGCAGAGTTCAGTGTTTTTTGTCACCGGATCCTGAGGACTTGTGCCTTGGCAGTCCTTGTGAGTGACAGATGAAGTGCTTATATATATCATTTTGCAAAGCGCTTCCTCAATGTGTTCAGGCTTGTTGGCAACCCCCTCATCCGTGGAACTAAAACACGGTGGAGTGCCTGGATTTGAGGTCTGTCACACTACCTGGAAGACTGTGACCTCATTAGTCGAAGGAGGGACCCCCAGTGTACCTCCATGCACGATGTGGGGAGTTGTGACTCTGCCCCTGGCTGCTCCCTCTCTGTGAGGAAAGCCTTCCATCAGCACCCACTCCTGCCCTGGAGCCCCTATCACCCCGGTCCACCCAGGCACTAACATGTCTGATAGCAGCCACTTGCTCTGGGCTTTGATTTATTGGACTGTGTAGCTGAAGCAGCATCTGACCCAATGCCAAGAGCTCTGACTCTCTTCTCCTTTCCTTACAACAGGGCAGGGCCTTCTTATTTAGGGCTGTTTGGTCTTAGATCTATGGACAGCTGTATTGATACTGTATTGTGTTTGACTAAGCATGTTGTTCAGTTTGTTTAATGATGGTTTCATCTAAGGCGCATTCTACTATACCTTTAAAACTGCAATATGTAACTTTTTGGGCAACCTGACCAAATTCACATAGAAATGTGAGTTATAGATCTGTCATTCTCATTGACAGTAAGTCTAAGAAGTGGTAGATCTGTTCTATGTGTGTTATTTCTATGCTTCCTGTTCTTAAGTTTAGTTTTTGCGTCTTTTACTTTCGTTTTTTTGTAGACCAGCTTCAAACAGTTAAATACATTTATTTTTGCTTATAAAATATATTTCACATCGGTTTAGATGTTACAATGATTCTCTCCACACTATACATTATTTTGTCACATAAACTGAAATTAGCCAAACTATTAGAATATTAACAACCAGGAAATAGCGGAGCGATTTCTGCATATTGCACCTTTTCTAAATTCAGTGTGCTAGGCTCAGCTGGTTGCGCGACCTCTGTCAGAGTTATAGCTCGTTTTTGGAATAAATAAACAAGAGTAAATTCAGCATGTATCCAAGACTGTTATCTTGATTGATGATTTTCTTAGTAGTTTTTGTTTGATTTCTCAGTTCTCTACTTTTCTACAGTTTCTCCTCAGCCTGTGTTTGTGAGCACAGACCACCCTGGTGCTGTGTGTGTGTGGAGGCCTGCAGAGTAGCTGTCCTCCATTGAGAGTTGGCTGGACTGGAGTGAGGGTGGAACGTTGGGGTTGTGCACTTTTGAGATTTAACAGGAATGCTTTGGGGATCACTTTGTTTCAGATTACATTCCCGACTCCCTTTTGGAAATGGGAGGTGATGAAAAAAGAGAGGCTGGGTCCACAGTGAGAGCAACGTGATACTCTGGTCCCTGACTGTGGCTCTTGTTCTCACTCTCTACAGAACAATGCAGATCAAGTGGCGTTCCAGGTGGGAGGGGGATTCTCTGCTCTGGAACAGATTCTGCAGGTAGTCACTGCAGCCTCCACCCCCACTGCAGTCCCACGCATTCCAATCAAGTGAGTGCCATCTTTTACAGTCATGAAGCACACCTCCTCTCCAAACACAGTCTTTTGATACTGTCTATTCATATTAGATGGTTTTACACAAGCTATGCGGTTGATGCTTGTGGCTCTGCAAGGGTCATCGTCATTGGTCACATTGCATCATTGGTGACCTCCCTGTCAGCCCTGCTGAGACCGACATGAGGAAGTGTACATGTCAATTACTCCATTGTTTGTGGATAGAACAACCTTGGTCCCCATACAATAAAACTTAATTAATCCCCCCCCCCCCCCCCCCCCGACACCACACATACTAACAGCACAGGGTCATCTGCAGAGCAGCACCCCTGGAGCAAGTTAGTCTCATTTAGTCTTCACAACCAGCATACAATATCCTGGCCTATTGCTACTCTCATGGCCTCATGAGCCAGCGTTTCACTGTCCGGCGTCCGACCTGACCTCCACAGAAAGACCATGAGCCTTATCAGCTGCCTCTAAAGACATGCCCCACCCTAAAGACTGTATCCTCTCTCTGACCTCAGTGACAGCTCTCCTCTGTTTACAAAGAGATGTGAGTGAAACCTCAGCCCCTCCTTTTATTGCTTGCGTCTTAATAAATACCTTCATAATGGATAGTGAATAATAATGCATCCTTTTAAAAAGTAAAAAAAAAAAAGAAGGAAAAAAAGGGGATTACATTTTGGTTTTAGTTTCTGTCATGTGTCTAATCCATCAGGCGGACTCTGTCGTGGTTTTGAGTTGTGGGTTTGTAGTTAGCGTGGTCTGCCAGTAGATAACTTCAGAGAGTCCGCCATTCTCACAACGCTGAGACTAATGGACTGGAATGGCCTCTCTCCTCCACTTATTAGCATTTACTGTTTCCAAAAACCTCCACTAATGGACAAACACTACTTGTATTTATAATGCTTTTACGTACGGCCATTCGTGTTTATCGATTTTTATTTAATTTTTACTCCCTCAATCACTAATCCTGGAGAATTTGAAGCAGACTTCAGTATCGTGAGGAATTTGATTAACTTCAATGGGGGGCGAAGTTTCTACTTTTAGGTAGCTAGGAGTCTTTTGCGCACAATTGGGCTATTTTTCTTGTTGGAGCTGAAGACTACACACAGACACACACTGTTCCTATGCTTTGAGAATTCCACTTGACATACAGTGCATTCGGAAAGTATTCACACTCCTTGACTTTTTCAACATTTTTTTACGTTACAGCCTTATTCTAAAATGTATACAATTAATACACTAGAATGACAAAACGAAAACATTTTTTTAGAAATGTTTGCCAAAAGAAAAGTATCTACATTAGTATTCAGACCCTTTGCTATGAGACTTGAAATTGAGCTCAGGTGCATCCTGTTTCCATTGATGATCCTTGAGATGTTTCCACAACTTGATTGGAGTCCACCTGTGGTAAATTCAATTGACAGGACACGATTTGGAAAGGCACTCTTTATAAGGTCCCACAGTTGACAGTGCATGTCACAGAAAAATCCAAGCCATGAGGTTGAAAAGAATTGTCCGTAAAGCAGAGAGACAGGATTGTGTCAAAGAACAGATCTGGGGAAGGGTACCCAAAACATTTCTGCAGCTTTGAAGTTCCCCAAGAACATAGTGGCCTCCATCATTCTTAAATGGAAGAAGTTTGGACCTACCAAGACTCTTCCTAGAGCTGGTCGACAGGCCAAACTGAGCAATCCGGGGAGAAGGGCCTTGGTCAGGGAGGTGACCAAAACCCAATGGTCACTGTGAATAAGTTCCTCTGTGGAGATGGAGAACTTTCCAGAAGGACAATCATCTCTGCAGCACTCCACCAATCAGGCCTTTATGTTAGAGTGGCCAGACAGAAGCCCCTCCTCAGTAAAAGGCACTTGACAGCCCGCTTGGAGTTTGCCAAAAGGCACCTGAAGACTCTCAGACCATGAGAAACAGGATTCTCTGGTCTGATGAAACCAAGATTGAACCTTTTGGCCTGAATGCCAAGCGTCACGTCTGGAGGAAACCTGGCACCATCCCTACGGTGAAGCATGGTGCTGGCAGCATCATGCTGTGGGGATGATTTTCATCGGCAGGGACTGGGAGACTAGTCAGGATTGAGGGAAGATGAATGGAGCAAAGTACAGAGATCCTTGATGAAAACCTGCTCCAGAGCGAGACAACAACCCTAAGCACACAGCCAAGACAAAAGTCTCAATGTCCTTAAGTGGCTCAACCAGAGACCGGACTTGAACCCGATCGAACATCTCTGGAGAACCTGAAAATAGCTGTGCAGTGACGCTCCCCATCCAACCTGACAGAGCTTGAGAGGATCTGCAGAGAAGAATGGGAGAAACTCCCCAAGTACAGGTGTGTTAAGCTTGTAGCGTCATACCCAAGAAGACTCGAGGCTATTGTGGAGAGCTTCAGGTACTGTTGTCTCAAAGAAAACATTAAGTAATGCACTCCACCACCATGGCCTGTATGCACGCTCACCACGCAAGACTCCATTGCTGAAAAAAAAGAATGTTTAAGCTCGTTTAAAGTTTGCTGCACAACATTTGGAAAAGCCTGTTTGGATGTCATAATACACACCATGTTTGGAGGAGAAATGGCACTGCACATCACCCTAAAAACACCATACCAACAGTGAATTTAGGAGGTGGGAACATCATGGTGTGGGGCTGCTTTTCAGCAAATGGTACTGGCAAACTTCACATAATTGAAGGAAGGATGAATGGGCATATTTATGAGGAGCACCTGTTCGAGGCAAATTTATGGTGAAATGATTGTCTTTCCACTTCCGTATTATGGCCCCAACAGTGCTCACTGGAACATTCAGAAGCTTAGAAATGCGCCTTTAACCAATGCCATCATTATGTTTTGCAACAATTAGGTTGTGAATGTCTTGAGACAGCTCTTTGCTTTTACCCATCATGAGATGTGTCTTGTGAGACACCTTGGCAATGAGACCTTTTTGTAGGCCTTCAGTTCGGACTGAACCAGCTGATATATTAATTTGCACTGACAGGGGGCTGGATTGCTTTTTAATTACTGATAGTTTTCAGCTGTTGTCTTGGCTTTCCATGCCTTTTTGAACCTCCCTTTCTTCATGTGTTCAATACTTTTTCTCTGTGTCATTTCACATTATTACACATAACTTAATTTATGAACTTATTTGTTTAGGTTTCTTTGTATGTATGGATTACTTGGGTTGTTACCAACATCTGGTGAACATTTCATGTCAATAGCACCTTTGGAAATATATTTACTGAGAAAAATGGTGACGTGTTCAATACTTATTTCCCCCGCTGTATGTAAATGTGCATTTTTTTAAATATTTTTTTTTATATGAATTTGAAAAAATGTCAACCTGTTTTTGCTTTGTCATTATGGGGTGTATTGGGTGTAGATTGAGGGGGGGAAAAACTATTTACATTTTAGAATAAGGCTGTAACGTAAAAAAGGAAAAAGTCAAGGGTCTGAATACTTTCCGAATGCACTGTACCTAGGAAGAGGTGAATAAGATTGGAGCAGGGTTTCCGTGGCGCCGGACATTTGACCAGACATTTTAGAAATGTACCGGACCCATTGCATTGTGTGCATAACCTGGTTAGGGCATCCACCCAAGGTGCTCAGAATGACAGAAATCACATTTAGAATATGGTCGTTCATATTAACATATCATGCAAGTCGAGAATGCAACGATGTGCGGTCCTTCTTACCGAATTCTGATGTGCACTTTGGACATGTTAGAATAACTATCCCCATTTACTTTTCCTCAGTCAAAAAGACGAGTAATGAACAGCAAAATCACTAGCCTATGTCAATTTACCATAATAAGATGGTAATGCGCTACTTTGAATCAAGGTATGAAATGCCTCATGTATTAAAACGTTCAGGTTTCAAACAATTAAGTATATGTTTTCAAAATGCATACTGCCTCCAGCTCATTGCAAAGTGGTGTGTGACGCACTGATGAATCCTGCCTTCCGTTGCCGTTTGGTGCCACGCTCAAAACAACTGGGAACTCAGAAATCTCCGACTGGGAACGGGGTGTTCCCAGTTGTCTTGAAAGCACCACAATATGCGGCAGCAGCTCTCACACTTTCTGACACATTTTCCACTCAAAGGCTCTGTATGCTGTAGGCCTATGCGTGTTATAAATCAAGAAGACAACTAGCTTCTATTGAATGTCAACATTTATAGATTATACAAAGGAACTGCTTGGACTTAATGTAAATCATATGTTCGCATCATATGTTCACATAATGAATATACTGTACACGCGCCAATTTAAATCCACTAAATTATGCAAATTACCCTATAGACTGATAAGCATGACCAGTAAAATGTATTTCCATTGACTGGTATTTCCGTCAATGAATAGGCTAAAAAGCATTATTTCGCAATGGGATTTCTTCTTCTCCCGGACAATTAGCTGTTGCCAATTTTATTTTCCGGCTAACGCAAACCCTGGATCAGAGATAATTATTTCCTCCTCTATAGAACAGCTTGTCCAATCCAGAGCTGAAATGGCCTCTCGGTTACCTTCGTTCAGGACTCAATTACTTACTACCTTGTCTGAACAGGTTGAGAAGAACTTCTCCAGAGCTTCTATAAATGTGTATTTGTATTTATTAGGACCCCGACTCTTCCTGGGGTCCAAAGTCTGAGGGAAAGTCTAATACAGCAGGAAGTGGCAGCTCACTCCTCTGTCATCACAATTAGGAATGTTAGAATGCAACTAAAGAAAAGCTCAAGACATTTGTCCAGTTCTTAGTATGTGTTTCACTTGATATATATGAATCAGTAGTATTATACTTGGAACAGTACTTAGTAACAGTATTCATGATGTTGCCAGTGGCAAAGCATATGATGTTGCCAGGTCCTGTCTGGATAGTGTCTAACCAGCACCTATGTTGTTTGTTGGTATTGATGGGCTCAGGTTGTGATAGGCTGGTTGTCTATAGACAGTCTCTGTGCTCTCTGTCGTCCGTGCTGTAGAGTAGAAGGCCTGGGGTTGTTGTTATGCCCCTGAGTGCTATGAACTAGAGTCTGAACCTGTGATAACCCTCCTCCCAGAGCAAACCAGCCCCTCAGACATACCCCACACTCCCTGTAGTCCTGTGCCTGGTTAAACATGTATTACTCCCACCCATATTCTATTAACACACACATTTACAAAATAGGAGAAGTAAGGGAAGTGTGTTCAAGGGAAGGGAATATTAAGAGCTACCGTAGTGATGAGATGCAACACATGGACATGGCCTGTCTGTCCACTAATCACTATTGCTCATCTGCATGGCGTAATGGTCTGTGAGACAGACGCGAACCACAGCGCTCGCTACATTATCTGTTTACAGTAATGCTGCCGTATTGATCGCCTCCTCTCAGATAAGCTGAGTGATTTTTACAAAAAAGTTCACTGCAGAGTCGAAGATGCTCAGGCAATATTACCCCCTTGGGAGGCCCATTCCGTCTTGTTACCATTACATTAATGAGCTAATTCCTCAGTGAGGCTCTGCTAATGTCCCTGTGTAACCCTGTGGCCGTCTAGACTAGCAGAGCAACAACTCTCATTAACATGAATATAACCGTTTGTAGAATATACCAAAGATGTAAACATGGAAAGTAATCCATAAACCAAATTGAAGATTATCCTGAAAGTAATCCATAAACTTGCATGTGAAGATTATCCTTAGTTGGTCTGCGCCTGGAGAGTAATTTTGTAGTTTTGAAAAACGTTTAATCATCAACATAAACGAAACAAAAAAAACAGCACCACTGCTCTGTTCTCTCTGCCTCTGGAGACTCTTATCTTCACCGTCACTATTAGTATATGGTGAGAAAATGTTTTGCCCCAGGCTGGAGGTGTGGATTAGGTGGGGCAAAAACTATGGTGTCGTCCTGGCCCTGTTTTGTAAAACTTCATCAGCACATCCTTCCTCACTTTGGGGAAATCACTGCATGATTTGATTAGCGTAAGCAAAGTTCCCACATCACTACTTTAACAAATCCAACTCTCTTCAGATGTGTTATGTCAAGGAAGGATGGATACCTTCTTCAAGTATTCCAACCTTGTGTCAACTACTGTGTGTTTATGGGACATGTCCCTGTGTCTCCCAGAAGGGGTCACTGGGGAGTAGAGAGGGAGAGAGACGGGACTGGTGTCCCAATGATATCTAGGCTCAGCACCAGAGCCTGTCAGTATATGGGCCCCTCTCTGGGGCTGCTGGAGTATAATTTAGAGAGAAGAGTGTTAGACCAGACAGACTGGCCCATCTGAAGGGCTGAAGAGACAGTTGTATAACTTTTGAGTTGAATTTTAGAGAATCCTTTATTCCTTTTAGAGTAGGGAGAAGGTACAATTCAAAATGACTGTGGTTGGGGTATCTGTTTTATCTAAGTGATGTTAAGTGGAACATGGGGCCCCTGTCCTACCTTGCTCAAAATGGAACAAGGGCTTCTTTCTAGTTTTAGAGAGATGTCTTAACAGGGCAGTGGCACTGCTATGCTAGGACACTGCATGGTAAAACACTATTTTAGTTGACCACCTCTGTCACGTGTCTGAGTGTATCCTGTGAAATCAAAGCTGCTACCTGCGGTTTCCTTTCAGGATGTCGTTATAGGGTACGAGGGAGGGAGTGCGCACTTGCGTGTGTGTGTGTGAGGATGCGTGACGGCTCATCAGATTTCTTCCAGTTCATATCCAGCCAGTGTGGCACGACAGGCAGAATGGACATCTTGGAAGCACTCAGGCTATCAGAAATATCAACAGGAGAACCAAATGAAATGCCATATAGATAGCAGTGAATGAAGGAATTGTTTGACGGTGCCAGGAAATGGATTTTCTCCTCACCTTGTGTTTTGGCTTAGGATTTGTTTTCTTTCCCTGAACACATTTTCCCTGTTGAAAAGCCGGGATTCAGCCCGATCTGGATGTCGATCAGATTTCTGCAGCATTGCCATGGTCAGGCCTGACTGGGCACATAGGAAAAGCACAGAGATGTTGGGAAACGTGAGCTTGAGGTTCAGGTGGAACGATCTCCTGCTTGATAACCCAGTGACAAAAAGCATAAAGAGTCTTTGAAATGGTTGATGTCCTATTATCTTTGCAAGAAGGGAAGCTCTAGACTTGGAATCATCTACCTGTAAAGGAAGTCTACTTGGGATTTTCCCAGTACCCTAAACTATTATGCTGTTTCTGTTGTGTATATGTCACTAAGAAAATCCTGTTAAATATTCTTGAGCCCTAAGTGTCTCCTGGGATATTTGGTTAGTACTATACTCTGTGGGGGTGGGGAGGATCCTGACCTTCGCTCTAATTTTTCCCTTCCCAGCCATCTGTCTATCAGCCCCTGGGATACTCTATGGATTCTGAGATGGTTTGAACGTAAGAGTTTTAATTCAGCCACAGAGGTCAGTGACACTCCCAATCTCCCAGCCCCCCTGTCATGTCCAAGCCGGACGGCCACCCAGGGTGATCCCCACAGGGCTGCATGGTGTAGGGCTGGCCCAGGGGGCTGGGCCCAGCACAAGGTGTTCTCCAGACCTGTCAGTGTGTCTCTAGTCTCTATCTAGCCCTCTTCACTTGAACATGTGTGAAATAGGACAGATATAATAAGCAAAATGATGATTATTATTATTATTATTATTACAGTAGCTCCTGGCCTGAGGTCCCTGTGTGTGTCTGGCCTTATCAGAACAGTAGGTTGATCTGCTCTGCTGTGGCTGGCTGACTGAGGGTAAGCAGTTTAGAGTTGGTGAGCAGATTACATTTCTAATTATCTACGTATCTCCAGGCTTCTTCCTCTTCTCTCTCTATCTTGCGCTCGCTCGCTCTCTCTCTTTCTCTCTCTCTCTCTCTCTTTCTCTCTCTCTCTACCTCTCTCTCTATACAACCTGTCAGTATGGGCCAGCAGTGGAACCTAATTCCGCGTCTACAAGATAAGGCTTCATTATTCCCAGATTAACAAAGTGCCCGTCGTGTCTCCTGCTGGGTGTAGTCTGGCGGGGGTGCAGGCACCAAATGATGGGGTCCAGCAGTGGGCGTGGCACACGGTCAAATGAGCAGCCCAAAGCTGTGTAGGTGGAGGAATGCTGCCTGTTAGGATGGATTGGCACTCGTGGATCAGCCAACACTGCCTACAATACTGCACAGTAACACGAGACGGACTAGCATGGCACTTTACTAAATTGCTCCTCAAAATCATTGAGGCTGTTGTCGAGGGGGCACAGCAACAGAGATTCCAGTAGACAGGATGATATCAGGTGTGCTAATCACGCTGATTTAGGTGGGAGGGAGCTAAAGACAGCTCATTGAGTGCTCATTGTAGGAGCTGCTGTAAGGACATTAGTCAAACGTGTCTTTGACAGTCTCGCTATTTGCTTAAAGAGGGCTTAAGACATGCCTGAATAGCTGTGTTACAAAGTGATTGCGTGCTCATTACATGAGCAGTTGACTGAGTCGATTGTGAGAAGTCGGTGGGACGTTCATGACTTCAGATCTGACTGTCTGGTTGAGTGTGTGGTGATTCTAATTTGAATGGAATGGATTCCTAGACTAAAATCATCAACAAAATTATAAACGCAATATGTAAAGTGTTGGTCCCATGAGCTGAATTTTTTTTTTTTTTTCCATATGCACAAAAAGCTTATTTCTCTCAAATGTGCACGTTTCTTTACATCCCTGTTAGTGAGCATTTCTCCTTTGCCAAGATATGACACACCTGTCAGTGGATAGATTATCAAGAAGCTCATTTAAACCGCATGCTCATTAGACAGTTGCTTGTTGTGCTGAGGAGAATAAAAGGCCACTTTTATAATGTGAAGTCTTGTCACACAACAAAATACCTCAAGTTATTTTTCCCCCACCAGAGCTGTTGCCTGAGAATTGAATGTTAATTTCTCTTCCATAAGATTCCTCCAATGTCGTTTTAGAGAATTTGGAAGTACGTCTTACCGGCCTCACAACCTCAGACCACATGTAACCACGCCAGCCCAGGACCTCCACATCCGGCTTCTTCACCTGCGTGATTGTCTGTGGGGGGGTTTATGAAATTGTTGCATGTTGCGTTTATATAATTTATATAATTCATACTATGTTAACTGCTATAAAATGAAATGAATATTCAACATAAGGTCTGCATACATTTGCTATGTTGACATTTACAGCTAAATGTTCCTTTACGATCCGTCTCTGTCTTATGGGTTTGTGTAGAGAATGGAAGCAGTCGACAGCTGTTTTTCTCTCTAATAAGATTAAAGAAGTGAGGGATGTGCCCTTTAATCTGCTGGTTAAGAGTGGCAGCCACCTGGGGACTGGCCTGTCCCCCCCCCCCCTACTCCCTACATGGATAATGACATTCTGGGTAGGGCAGCCTCTACTTACGCATGGAGGAAAATCAGGGTGCTATGGTTGACAGGTTATTATAGAAACATTGTGAAGATGGGTTTTGCCTTATCCATTTCAGGCTCTGCTTTTGTAACCTATTATTTCCCAAGTTATTTAATAAATATTGACCTTCCCTTTTTTTTGTCAGGTTACTATTCATCTTCCATTTAGTAGTCTGTGTTTTAGGACTGCTCTCTTTCTCTCCTCATCATTTCTGTTTTATAGATTTCCAAGGCCTTTTCATGTAAGACAATGTCAGCGTTGTAACAGGATCAGCCCAAGCCAGTCATTTTATCTTCCCTAGGTTTTGACACCCTGTCTTGTGTAATTCAATAAGGACACTTTGCGTTACCTTGCGAATCTTCACCTGAAATGGCCTTTCTCCCCACTGAGTCAGGCATGGGGATGACGATAGCCTGGTTTCATCTCTGTGCGTACAGTATGAACACATTAAAAGCAGCACAGCATCCGACTGAAAGGAAAACTACTATGTCATTCCATTGGTGTGCAGTCTTTCCAATGATGGAATTATGTTACTGAAAAACTGACTTCTAGCTGAATAACTCAATAATGTATGTATATATATATTTTTTTTTTTTTACATTTGAGGCAGCCCCGGTGCTGGTCGGCTGCCCAGAGAGCACAGTTTGGTGGGGTTCTCACATTACTTCACTCTAGAGGCTGTGCTATCATTCCACTCAACCATGATGGCTGCCTTCTCCCACCCACTCCATTCCAAGACTATTAATGGACTTTATATCAACACAATAGAATTAATGTGGCATTTGTGTTTTTGTTCATGGCTAGTAAACAGATTTTATTAAGGAAGTATTTAGCAGAAACCGGGATCAACACACCAAATCATGTTGTTTTGGTTAGCGTTTTCTCAGAGATCTGTAGATAACATTTTATTTGGGTAGAAAGCCCATACACATACGGTATATGGTACTCATACAGTGAGATGTTTAACCAGACATTGATGGGACTATTTGGAAACGTTCCCATAACTCACAATGTAATACTTCTCACATTATCGTCGCATTCTATGACTGACAGCGTTACACTACAATGTCAATAATGATATGTAACAAACTACATATCTGCCCACTAGCATATGAAACAAGCAGAGTATTTTGGTCATGAGGAAGTTGACAGACCTATCCACCTAGGCATATCTCTGCTATATTCGATCTAAATGTCAACTAGGTTGGAGTGGAAATACGTTGCAGATGTGAAGGTTGCGGTAGATATCAAAATGTTTACCAGTTGAAATAAACATGGCCTACTTTAGAATAGGAAAGCCAGATTCCATTCTTCCTCGGAGCAGATAGGACACGCCACTCTGCTATTGGCTAAAATATACAGATGTCAGAAAATATTAAGTGATGAAAGAAGGGCGAGGGGGAGCAGCAGTCAGAGCACAATGATTAATCGGTTATCGGTGGCATGAATCTCCTCTAGGACTTGTTTAAAGCAGACATAATACAGAGGCATGCTCCGCTCACTGCTCTGCTCTGCCTGGCTGTAGCCTGCCTTTAGGCTCTGAGCTGAGGAGCTGCTGAGAGGAATGGACTTAACTCCACAGAGGAAACCTTGCAGGATCAGACTCCAGATTGGACTGCCTGTGATTGCACCCAGCTCTACTGGTTATGCAGATATCTTGTCTTATTACTTTCCTTAGCTCTGGATAACCAGTTGACTAGTAGTGAGGGGGTCTCGCTATGAGTATAATTAACAAACATATAAACGCAATATGGATAATGTTGGTTTCATGAGCTGAGATAAAAGTTCCCAGAAATGTTCCATACGCACAAAAAACTTCTCTCAAATTGTGTGCTGAAATGTGTTTTCATCCCTGTTAGTGAGCATTTCTCCTTTGCCAAGATAATCCATCCACCTGACAGGTGTGGCATATCAAGAAGCTGGTTAAACTGGCACGCTGGAGAAGTGTGCTCTTCAAGGATGAATCCCAGTTTCAACTGTACCGGGCAGATGGTAGACAGCGTTGTATGGCATCGTGTGGACGAGTGGTTTGCTGATGTCAACTTTGTGAACAGAGTGACCCATGGTGGCAGTGGGGTCATGGTATGGGCAGGCATAAGCTACAGACAACAAACACAATTGCATTTTATTGACGTCAATTTGAATGAGATACTGTGACGAGATCCTGAGGCCCATTGTCACGCCATTCATCTGCCACCATCATCTCATGTTTCAGCATGATAATGCACGGCCCCATGTTGCAAGCATCTGTACACAATTCCTGGAAGCTGAAAATGTCCCAGTTCTTCCATTGCCTGCATACTCATCACCAGACTTGTCACCCATTGAACATGTTTGGGATGCTCTGGATCGATGTGTACGACAGCGTGTTCCAGTTCCCGCCAATATGCAGCAACCATTAAAGAGGAGTGGGACAGCATTCCACAGGCAACAATCAACAGCCTGTTCAACTCTATGCGAAGGAGATGGTGGTTACACCAGATACTGACTGGTTTTCTGATCCACGCCCCTACCCTTTTTTTAAGGTATCTGTGAGCAACAGATGCATATCTGTATTCCCAGTCGTGAAATTCATAGATTAAGGCCTAATGAATTTATTTCAATTGACTGATTTCCTTATGAACTGTAAATTCTTTGAAATTGTTGCATGTTGCGTTTTATATTTTTGTTCAGTGTAGTATGATATGACTGGGTTTCTGAATTCTGCTTTCCTACTATTACTGTCAGTGATGTATATGCTTTCAAGCCTTCCAAAGATAAAATTGTACCCTGAAGGAACCACAAATCTGGTGGAGTGCATTTTGGTTTCCTGACTACTTCAGATAGCTAGTGATTAATCTGGTTCTCCCTCTGTCTTTCTCTCTCTGCTCACAGGTCCCTATGTGCCGCTGTAAACATCTACTTTCTGGCATGCTCTCGCTGCCACCTCAACTGCTCCTACGTTCTCTTCAGCAACAAGGTAGCCTTCCTCATGGACCTGCTGCTGCATCAGCTCACAGTAAGTGACCTTTCACCACACCATAGAAAACATCTCCAATTACTATCACTATTGCTATGATGACATTAAATGTACAGTGGGGCAAAAAAGTATTTAGTCAGCCACCAATTGTGCAAGTTCTCCCACTTAAAAAGATGAGAGAGGCCTGTAATTTTCATCATAGGTACACTTCAACTATGAGAGACAAAATGAGAAAATAAAATCCAGAAAATCACATTGTAGGATTTTTAATGAATTTATTTGCAAATTATGGTGGAAAATAAGTATTTGGTCAATAACAAAAGTTTATCTCAATTCTTTGTTATATACCCTTTGTTGGCAATGACAGAGGTCAAACGTTTTCTGTAAGTCTTCACAAGGTTTTCACACACTGTTGCTGGTATTTTGGCCCATTCCTCCATGCAGATCTCCTCTAGAGCAGTGATGTTTCGGGGCTGTCGCTGGGCAACACGGACTTTCAACTCCCTCCAAAGATTTTCTATGGGGTTGAGATCTGGAGACTGGCTAGGCCACTCCAGGACCTTGAAATCCTTCGTTGCCCGGGCGGTGTGTTTGGGATCATTGTCATGCTGAAAGACCCAGCCACGTTTCATCTTCAATGCCCTTGCTGATGGAAGGAGGTTTTCACTCAAAATCTCACGATACATGGCCCCATTCATTCTTTCCTTTACACGGATCATTCGTCCTGGTCCCTTTGCAGAAAAACAGCCCCAAAGCATTATGTTTCCACCCCCATGCTTCACAGTAGGTATGGTGTTCTTTGGATGCAACTCAGCATTCTTTCTCCTCCAAACACGACGAGTTGAGTTTTTACCAAAAAGTTATATTTTGGTTTCATCTGACCATATGACATTCTCCCAATCCTCTTCTGGATCATCCAAATGCTCTCTAGCAAACTTCAGACGGGCCTGGACATGTACTGGCTTAAGCAGGGGGACACGTCTGGCACTGCAGGATTTGAGTCCCTGGCTGCGTAGTGTGTTACTGATGGTAGCCTTTGTTACTTTGGTCCCAGCTCTCTGCAGGTCATTCGCTAGGTCCCCCCGTGTGGTTCTGGGATTTTTGCTTGTGATCATTTTGACCCCACGGGGTGAGATCTTGCGTGGAGCCCCAGATCGAGGGAGATTATCAGTGGTCTTGTATGTCTTCCATTTCCTAATAATTGCTCCCACAGTTGATTTCTTCACACCAAGCTGCTTACCTATTGCAGATTCAGTCTTCCCAGCCTGGTGCAGGTCTACAATTTTGTTTCTGGTGTCCTTTGACAGCTCTTTGGTCTTGGCCATAGTGGAGTTTGGAGTGTGACTGTTTGAGGTTGTGGACAGGTGTCTTTTATACTGATAACGAGTGGAGGACAGAGGAGCCTCTTAAAGAAGAAGTTACAGGTCTGTGAGAGCCAGAAATCTTGCTTGTTTGTAGGTGACCAAATACTTATTTTCCACCATAATTTGCAAATAAATTCATTAAAAAGCCTACAATGTGATTTTCTGGATTTTTTTTTTCTCATTTTGTCTCTCATAGTTGAAGTGTACCTATGATGGAAATTACTGGCCTCTCTCATCTTTTTAAGTGGGAGAACTTGCACAATTGGTGGCTGACTAAATACTTTTTTGCCCCACTGTATGTTCACTCAAACAAAGCATGTATTATTTAAAGCTGTTGTTTTTATGAAAGCGTGAGTCCCTGAACGTTGCGTAATACTTATGAAGGTGACAAGGCATGATCAGAACTGTAGATGGTTTTCCCGAGGACCAGGCTAGTTAATGAATCCCTCCCAGTGTCTCTCTCTATGTAAATTCTCCTGACTAAATGCAAACACTGTGAGTGCTGAAAAACCAGGGCCTCGTCGCCAGCATTTGTTCCTTCCTGGCATAGTGTTAATAAAAGACAGAGACACACGCTACAGTACAAATCCTGTCCCAGCCATCGCCTCAGCCACCGCCTCATCCACACAGATACTTCTGGGCTTAGGGAATGAGAGAGAGAGAGAGCAGCCAGCCAAGCAGGCAGGCAAGCAGTATGGAGGCTGGGTTATATGTCAGCACATATCCTTCAGCACTCTCAGAGACTGTAAACATCAGCCGAACTCCAAACATCTAACTGTGGCGACTGCACAGACAGGACAAGGCACAGACATGGGCTTTGCTACATGCATGAACTCTACTGGGGCTTCCTTCTCCAGCCCTGAGTTCCAATCCAAAGCAGTCATGTTTCCTGAGGGCACGGACGGGGAGGTTAGTCTGTATGCTTCAGATTATATAAAACATATATCCCCACAGCTGCTTTGACGAATGACATGTTGAACAGGACAATGTTAACTTATTTAGACGTCTTGGACACTTGACGAAGATGGGACTCATGAATAGTCCATGTAAGAACGTGTGTGTGCATGTGAGTTTGGAAGTGGGTGGGGGTAGAGAGTGCCGGCGTCTGTGCTTGTCCCTCTTTAATTAGATTTGTGGAGAATGTTGGTGGATTTACTAACGCTGTCAGCATGCTGCCCTAACCATTAATCTAAATGAGATGGTTCAGACATTTTACCTGACCTTCTCCTTATTTTTAAAACTAAACCTTAACCTCTATATGCACACACACAAACACACACACACACACACACACACACACATGCAAAAATGTCACTTAACTACAAGGGGAAATGCACTGTGCTTCTGTCACCAGAACACCAATCCCTGGGTCTTTATACACCCCCGAGTCTCTCTTTATATATCTTTGTTCATAAACATTTCTTGGAGTATTTCAGTTGCTTTTGCTAAAGATCATGTCAAAACTTGCAACATACTGATTCCTCTATCAGCCTGTCTACGTACAGTACCAGTCAAAAGTTTGGACACACCTACTCAATCAAGGGTTTTTCTTTATTTTTACTATTTTCTACATTGTAGAATAATAGTGAAGACCTCAAAACTATAAAATAACACATGTAGTAGTATGCAAAGCCATCCTTTGCCTTGATGACAGCTTTGCATACTCTTGGCATTCTCTCAACCAGCTTCATGAGGTAGTCACCTGGAATTAATTTAAATGAACAGGTGTGCCTTGTTAAATGTTAATTGTGGAATTTCTTTCCTTCTTAATGCATTTGAGCCAATCAGTTGTGTTGTGACAAGGTAGAGGGAGTATACAGAAGATAGCCCTTTTTGGTAAAAGACCAAGTCCATATTATGGCAAGAACAGCTCAAATAAGCAAAGAGAAACGACAGTCCATCATTACTTTAGGACATGAAGGACAATCAATAGGGAAAATTTTGTGCAGTTGCAAAACAATCAAGCGCTATGATGAAACTGGCTCTGATGAAGATCGCCACAGGAAAGGAAGACCCAGAGTTACGTCTGCTGCAGAGGATAAGTTCATTAGAGTTACCAGACTCAGAAATTGCAGGCCAAATAAATGCTTCACAGAGTTCAAGTAACAGACACATCTCAACATCAACTGTTCAGAGGAGACTGCGTGAATCAGGCCTTCATGGTCGAATTGCTGCAAAGAAACAACTACTAAAGGACACCAATAAGAAGAAGAGACTTGCTTGGGCCAAGAAACCACGAGCGATGGACATTTGACCGGTGGAAATCTGTCCTTTGGTCTGATGAGTCCAAATTTTAGATTTTTGGTTCCAACCGCCGTGTCTTTGTGAGACGCAGGGTAGGTGAACGGATAATCTCTGCATGTGTGGTTCCCACAGTGAAGCATGGAGGAGGCGTGATGGTGGGGGGGTGCTTTGCTGGTGACACTGTTGGTGATTTATTTAGAATTCACACTTAACCAGCATGGCTACCACAGCATTCTGCAGCGATACGCCATCCCATCTGGTTTGCGCTTAGTGGTATTGTCATTTGTTTTTCAACAGGACAATGACCCAACACACCTCCAGGCTGTGTAAGATCTATTTGACCAAGAAGGAGAGGGATGGAGTGCTGTATCAGATGACCTGGCCTCCACAATCACCCAAACTCAAACCAGTTGGACCGCAGAGAGAAAGAAAAGCAGCCAATAAGTGCTCAGCATATGTGGGAACTCCTTCAAGACTGTTGGAAAAGCATTCCTCATGAAGCTGGTTGAGAGAATGCCGAGAGTGTGCAAAGCTGTCATAAAGGGTGGCTACTTTGAAGAATCTAAAATATATTTTGATTTGTTTAACACTTTTTGGGTTGCTACATGATTCCATACGTGTTATTTCATAGTTTTTGATGTCTTCACTATTATTCTACAGTGTCAAAAATAGTAAAAATAAAGAAAACTCCTTGAATGAATAGGTGTGCCAAAACCTTTGACTGGTACTGTATATGAGGCATGGGTAAGGGGAGCATTTGGTTTAATATCACAGATGATGTTGAACACAGCTCCAGTGGTTTTCTCCACAGTCTCAGTATCCGGTTGTCTTCCCTTGTTACCAGGGAGGGAATACCTTAGATCTCTCATATGGCAGCAGCAGCGGTCTGTCACGGCAACAGTAACCATGTCACACTGACTGTTAACCACCGACTAATCACCCACACCTGATGAATTATACAATAAGACTTGTGTTGTAGTTTATTCCATGCCGTATCAGGATCCCAACCAATACAAATGGCCTTGGCCGTTAAACTAAAGAAGGGGATATTTCCTCTGTCATAATTGTTTGTGTTGTAGAAGTCAAGCTGAGGTTGCAATGATCAGGTCTTTTGTTGAACTGCTGGATACTGGGACTGCCTGGGACATTGTCAGTTTTGCGCTATGATCGATCAATGTCAAGATTCCTTTTTTGAGAGCAGGTATGGAGCTACCGGTACAGACTGTACTTTGACATTGTAGAGGTTTACAGAACTCTTGACTGACTACACTGTCTTTTTCTCAGCTGTTCGTCCCAGATGAAGACAAGTCCATCTTTGGCCGCAGTGTGAACAAGCAGGTGTTTGAGGGGCTGACCACCGGCCTGCTGCAGACCAGCGCTACTATCCTGAGTCTCATCCTTCCCTATGTCCCCGAGTGTGGCCGCGGAGACGCCCCTCGCATCCTATCACCAGACACCAAGACCAAGACCTCCCCCATGGAGCCCTTAAACACCCGCACCCAGGATCTCATCAGGTAAACTCTTCCTCCCCTCTCTCAAACGACACATTGCACTACCAAGGCCCTCCTCCCTGTCACAACAGCTCCACTTTTTCCTTTAGGGTTGATGTGAGGAACCACTGAAATTAAGACTTAGTTACTATCAGAAATAGCCTTTTGTTGAAAAGATTACTACAAAAGGTCAGCTCCCTTAGAAAAGGTCAGATTATTTTCTTGCCAGGGGCTTGGAGTGAGGGTGAGAGAGGTTGTTCTCTGGCATCTGTCCAAACAGTACTTTTTCACACGTTCTGGATCAAACTCCTCAGCAATGTAATACGTCTTTTTTTTTTACTTGAGGCAACATAAACAAAGAACACTCCTGGAAGTTTGCAACATCCACTTGAACGTGGTCTTTGAGTAGCAGGGGCTGTGTCTGTCCGGGCACTGCGGGGCGGTGAGGAAAGGCAGGCCCAGGCCTTCAGGAAGAGTGGAGTCTTCCCATCATCCCTCCCACAGCCAATGATTCATCTGACCAGAGCAGCTGCACAGGCCCAACACTCATACTATGACCCAGTCGTAACCCTGGAGACAAGGGAGAGCCTGAGAAAAATGGTGTCGTCAGACTAGTAATCCCTGCAAGCAATGAAAGATTTACCTCAGCTGCCTCAAATTATGTATATGATGGTAGGGAGGAAATAAGATTAAAAAGATGGTAACTTCAGCAACACTTTTTCCCATTATGGTGAATTGTAGATCACACTGAAAGAGAACATCAGCATTCCTCTTCTAAGTCTTCATTTCTCATTACCAATCACTCACCAAGCTTTGTACCATACTTATCTCCTACCAGTGTCAGACATACAGATGCGTGTAGGTCATAAGTTGAAACACACAGGGGCAAGACTGAACACTAAATGGCTTTTCAAACAGAATGTGGCCCGGCATTGTGCTCAACTGTGTGTGGAAAGCTCCTTTCAGCTCTAGTGAAGCTGTGGAAGAGGATAAAGTCATAACAAGGGGCCGTGGTTCAAGTGTCAGATGACCTATTGTGGAAGTTGAAAAAATAGTAATTACCTGCCTTGAGAGGAACCCATTTTGACTGACAGTCCCAACAAAAAAAGGGTATGCAAACGAGGGAGCGAGTTGAGGGAATAAGCTAAACGGAGCCAGAGAGGGTGAGGATTGAACCAATGTAGTGGAGAACAGTGGCAGGCTTCCTAATTCCTGACTGAACTATCTGGTACATCTGGGAGGTCTTGTGATTGACAGCTGAGCCTCCCTGTCTGTCCCTATAGTGGGTAGGGCTGAGCTTGGGCTGAGTGGGGTGGGGAAGGCATACCTGAGCTGTGAGGTCAGCCTCAGGTCAGCAGACAGTTAGGGGCCTAGCTCTGGGTTGGCACAGGGGGGCACAACCACCCTCTAATGACTTATTGGAGTAAGAAAAAGTATGAAAATGTATGCACTCACTACTGTAAGTCGTCTGGACAAAAGTGTCTGTTAATTTGCTTAAATGTAAATGGAATGTTCCTATTACCAGTGATTTGTTGCTGAGATGGTGGAGGGTACATGATCATGAGACCTGTCATTGGCAAGACAAATTGGTGATATCACACTAATAACAGCGAGTATAGAGGGTTTAAGGGAGATCACATTTCAACTGTGCTGACGGTGAGTTGCGCTCAGTGAGGTCCTTTTGTTAGGATAAAACATGTCAGACACTTCTTGAATGACATCAAATATTTAATTGTGGAGGTTTTTGTCATTGGTTGTTTTTCTTCCTGAGGATTGACTCTTATCCTCCTTTGTGTTTGTCCCTCCCTCAGCTACGTGGTGAACATGGGTCTGATTGACAAGCTGTACGGCTGCTTCCTGTCTGTCCAGGGCCCAGTGGACGAGAGCCCCAAGATGTCCGCCTTCCTCCATCAGGCTACCGCTCTGCTGCACGCCATGTGTAAGCTGTGCTTCGCTGTGACTGGCCGGTGGGTGGCAGCCGTCTCCCTTCCTCTATGACCCTCCTCTTCAGACATCCCAGTGATCACACACATGGCTGTTCACAAATCTAATGGCAGGAGTGACTCACTATTGAATCTTTTAAGTCCTCCGTCCCAAACAAAGACACGGCCTCCTTTTCAATTGCACTCAGTGGTTTCCTTTAGTCTGAGCACTGGCGAGGCCATCGTTACTGTTAATGGAGATAGGCATCTACGTGTGTCACTGTGACCACCCCCCAAGAGAGGCTCAGTGGCGCCGCTGACAGAGGCTAAGCACACAGACTGAGACGCAATACTGACAAAGATCGCATGACCCTTAGTACAGGTATGCTGCCCTCCTAGTTAAATATCGTCAACGTGCGTCATATGGGCACATCAGATCCCTTTAGTTTCTCAGTTTGAATTAGGACAGATGTATTTTAGCTGAAATGTTTCAGGTCTCTTGTCAAAACCTGGCATTATAAGTCAGTATCACCAGGACTAATTGACTTACTATACTGTAGATGTTGTTCTGCTAGTATACCTCTCCTCTCCAGCTGCTGTGTGCTGTAACAGTGCCCAGCTGCTTCACACCAACACGGGGAGCACTGCTGAGACTGCCACTTAATATCTGTGAGAAAACACAGCACCATAACCTTGCCACTTTAATGAGCGGACCCAACAATGTTGTGTAATAATCAACACCCTGCTAATCCAGCCAGCTACCTCCATTCTTACCCGTACCTCTGTGTGTTCAGGAGATTATACTGGAGAGAATGCATACCATGGTCCTGGAATATTTTTGGTCATGCCAGTTGCTGTGTCGAGGGATTTAGTTGGCGTTAGAGACCATGTACTTGCCGAGCTATGAATTTCCACACAGAGCTGTTGGCCAACATCAAGTAACATCATGCACAGTGGGTTCCATCCAGAGGTCAAATGGCCTCTTCTCTGCCTGCAAATCACAGCCTGTGCAATAGGGGTATTCTTAAATTGCCTGTCAGCACTAGCTTATGGAACTCGTGGGTTTGCATGCATCCTAAATGTAAAACAATGGGGGCGATTTGAGGTTAGTTTTCTCTGATGCCATTGACTTCGATGTTGTGCTGTTTATCTAGTTTGAAAGAGTACATTTTGTACTTAGTCTTTTTTATAGACGTTTGCATTGATGGGCCTCCAGTCTTCTGAGGGTAGCTGAGGCACTCAGAGCAACCTCTCCTACGATCCAATCAGTATAATACTCCGGTTCTGTTCTCACCTGTGATGTGTGCTGAGAGGATGATGTTACCAATCCCTTTAATCTGCAGGGTGGAGTCCTGGCTAAGACACAAACACACTGCTTTCAATCCTGTAAGGTGTACCTTTAATTAAATGTGCCTGAATACACAGCACGTTGCCAGGAAGCTCTCTGCAGCCAAGGTCACGGAGGAGCCGCTGCCATGAGCTACTTCCGAATCCCTGTGTTCACTCTGCCCAGCTTGGAGGAGCAAACTCAGATTCTGAACTGGTGTAAAAAAAATAAAAAAGAGTCACATTTCTGTGTCACTGCTGCACCATTTAATGAATATCTCTGGCTATGGTTGTAGTGGTAATTGTCAAGCTTTTAAACCCTGATTTATCTTTGATTCAATAATCTTCCCTGTACAGTTGAGCATAGACACCTTCTCACACACAGCCACCAGACTTCAACTCCAACTTCTCTCTAACAGTGTAACCAGTTAAGCCACTTGACCCGATAGGCATGCAGTGTAAAGAGGGCAGGCCCTATTATTTATATCTGAGGGGACAGCCCTGGTCTAGCGAGTAAATCTAGAAGCCACCTTCACTCTTACATCCTTGGTCTCTGATCACTGCGGTGAGGAGAGCAGCCAACACCTTCTCAGGTTTACTGACTTTCAGCTGGTTGTCAAACTCTCAGCTTGCCTATCTCGCTGCAGTTTCTGGCTGCAAGCTGGAGACCTATGTTGTGAATTCAACTTCTGCATGCTATATAGAATCAGGATATTTTAACTAACTATTTTAGTAGAAAGAGCTATTTTTTTTTTGTAAGCAATAATGTGTTTGGCGAAAAGTACTCTGATCCAATTCATTTCCCTATATAACATTTCACTGTCACTATGTCCATTGAACAGAAATGAAATGATCATGTCACGTGTTTATTTACGTTGCCTGTATCCTCTGCAGCTCTCCCAGTATATTCGACAACAAGCGTGCGGACCCCACAGGGCTGACGGCCCTGCTGCAGTCCACAGACCTGGTGGGTGTGGTGCACACTCTGTACTGCATTCTACTCCACAGCGCCTCCCTGCCTGAGCCGGCTGCCCAGAGCCCACAGGAGCCCTACGCCCCAGGGGTCATCCAGGTGGCCCTAACGGGCCTCCGCTTCCTCAACAGCTTCGCCCTGCTCGACCTGTCTGCCTTCCAGGTACCACACACATACACACACACACACACTCTTCTTCATTCTGAGATACAACACACACAGACACAGACACACATTCTCACACAATCCCTCATCCTTCAGGTCCAGCAGGTAGTTGTTAATTACAGTGACTAAATCCATAGGTTATGCTGCGCTGCAGGTTTTTCAATACCTGTACATCAGATACCAAATACTGGCCTTGCTGGTTACATAGGTGTATTACGCTGGACACATTCCACAGACGGACATTCCAAGTAGGGGGTGCCATGAAAAGGTCTTGTCACCTAATGTCCCCTCTCACAGTTTGATTGACTAGCACCCTTATATCCCTGTGTACTAGCATCAGGCAGCACTGAAAATATCCCTCCTTCCTGTTCCTGGCAGCAACAAGGCCATATGTTACTGATCGGGCAGCAGAGGCCAGTTCTCAGAGCTCCTGCCATTATGACCCGAGTATTTTTCCTCAGGATAAAGCTGACCTCTCGGACATAAACACGCGTGTCCCCTGACCTGGGGTCAGCTGCTGAGGTTCAATGGAGCCCAGTGGGTCAGCAATGCGGATGGACCTGAGTGATTAGTGCTGTAGCCAGGGCCATACATTATCAGCTGTGATGAAGAGAGGATGACAGCTTGACTGTGCTCTGGCAGCGCATAAACAGAAAGGCGTGAGGGAGAAAGTTGGGAAGTTATTAATTATTTTAATGCCTGTGGGTAATTAACACAGAGGCTGCTCTCCCTCGGCTCGGCCCTGCTCAGGCTATTCGAAACAGCTGGAAGTCAAAGCATTTCAGTACCGTTTTTAATGAACATTTTAAATAATGTTTCTTTGTGGCCTGTGAGTTGTTTTCACCTTGTGGTTCACGTTACCCTACGCTTGTGCTGACTAATAAGTACTACAGTGGATGGAGGCTGGGCTGCTCCCTCTTCTCATTACCCAGGGTGGTTAGAGGGGGTTTCAAACTGAAAAGGACACTGCTGGTGATGAGTTAATTTACAAATGTTTTAGAAGTCTATTTTGAGGTGAATGTATAATTCATTAACATTTAATCATCCACCGTTTGGTGCCCATCAAAACACATATTGCATTCATTCACTGACAGACAAAATATAGGGGTCAGTTTGTCTCACTTGTTCTTCCGAAGTCCTAAGACTGATTACATTGGGGGGAGAAGGATATGTCTGCAGTATGCAGGGTGTTATATTTAGAGTGTAGACAGGAGTGAGACTCAGGTCTGATAGCAGTGGGCCTCTCAGGTAAGTACTGTTGTTTAGGGGACTGTTTACCCCCTCCTCTCCAACAGTCCCCAGTCCAACCCTCATACATACACCCCAACCTGATTCCAGTGGTTTGTTTCTGTGCTAACCCTGTGGTGCTCAGTCATACTGACATGTTTAATAAATACTGTCTGTGGACCACTGATAGCATCTCTTCTACAGCGGGATTGGGGTGCCTCTGGTAGGACCCCCTGGTGTTGGGGCTGGGGAGAGACCCCCTAGCAGAGTCCCTGCACACGAAATCAACCAGTCTATACCTGCTAAAGCACACAAATCCCTCCCCTCTTTTAATTCAGCAAATCCAGCTTCTCGTATGTTAGCAGCATAGTGTTGCTCCACTTTTTTGGGACTATTGTTCTTCATCTATCCAGTTAGTTTTAGTGAATGTCTAGCTAGCTATTGTCAGCTTTGTGTTTCTGGTTTCTCAGTGGCGTTTAAATGCTGATTATGTTTCTGTGCTGTCTCAGACTGTTCTAGGTGCCGAGGGGCTGTCCCTTGCCTTCCGCCACATAGTGAGCTCCCTGCTGTGGTACTGCTCTCAGCACTCCTCTGAAGAGCTGCTGCATGAAGTCCTTATCTGTGTGGGCTACTTCACCGTCAACCACCCTGACAACCAGGTAAAGGTTTTAACATACACACATGCTAAAATACAGTGAGCTCCAAAAGTATTGGGACAGTGACACTTCATTCATTCAGAATCATCCGTAATCATGGTAGCATCCATATAAAAAAGTTTTCATGCACTTTGTTCTTTGTCTGCTTTAGTCTTCATGCTGTTTGTTTAGTTTTCACCATGGATCGCTTTTGGACAACTGTTCATTTCACATGTATCTGTTCTGTTTCAGAAATATGAGATGAATGACAGTTGGTTTGTCAAAATGAAGTCAGTGTGGCCCTGTAGCAGCTGTCTTTCCATATGATGATACTTCTGTTTCCTTTTATATGGTTTGATAGCGTATCATTAGATGAATGTGGTACAACTTGTTTTTGTGATGATACGCAAAAAGAAAACGTATTAATTCACTTCCTCTCTCCCGCCTCACATCTCTCCCAGTCAATATCATCTTTGCTCAAGCCTCAAACTGATTGTGTGTGTGAATGATGTCATGTGTCTTAAAGAGACAGCGCACACTTTAAAAACAAATGTTGTTGATCAGTACAAAAAACAATTTCCAAATTGGTTTTCACCTGTAGGCCCATGAAATCAGCTTAAACAAGCTCAATAGCTCAATGCTCGCATACACTCCGATTTAATATATATTCACCTGTACTGTGAATAGGCTAGGCTACATCTTTATATACCCAATTTATAAATAGACTAGAGATTTACCATTCAAATAAATTATTATTATAATTTTTTTTAAATCTCATTAATTGTTTAATTGATTCATTAATGCATACAGTGCATTCTGAAAGTATTCAGACCCCTTGACTTTTTCCACATTTTGTTACGTTACAACCTTATTCTAAAATGGATCAAATAGTTTTTCTCCTCATCAATCTACATACAATACCCCGTAAAATTTGGCAAATGTATCAAAAAATATAAACTGAAATTTCACATTTACGTAAGTATTCAGGCCCTTTACTCAGTACTGTCTTGAAACACCTTTGGCAGCGATTACAGCCTCGAGTCTTCTTGGGTATACTCTGTCAGGTGGATGGGGAGCGTCGCTGCACAGCTATTTTCAGGTCTCTCTAGAGATGTTCGATCGGGCTGGGCCACTCAAGGACAGAGACATGTCCCAAAGCCACTCCTGCGTTGCCTTGGCTGTGTGCTTAGGGTCGTTGTCTTGTTGGAAGGAGAACTTTCACCCCAGTCTGATGCTCTGGAGCAGGTTTTCATCAAGGATCTCTCTGTACTTTGCTCCATTCGTCTTTCCCTCGATCCTGACTAGTCTCCCAGTCCCTGCCGCTGAAAAACATCCCCGCAGCGGGTTGCTGCCACCACCATGCGTCACCAGAGAATCTTGTTTCTCATGGTCTTTGTCCTTTAGGTGCCTTTTGGCAAACTCCAAGTGGAACATCTCAAGGATGATCAATGGAAACAGGATGCATCTGAGCTCAATTTTGAGTCTCATAGCAAAGGGTCTGAATACTTATATAAATAAGGTATTTCTGTTTATTATTTTCAATCAATGTGCAAAAATGTAATTGCTTTGTAATTATGGGGTATTGTGTGTAGATTTAGAAATAATCAATCAATTTTATAATAATGTCGTAACAACAGAATGTGGACAAAGTCAAGGGGTCTGAATACAAACATTTTTTAATGATATTGATCTCAAAAGATCTTTTATTTTTTACTTTTTTTATTTCACCTTTATTTAACCTGGTAGGTCAGTTGAGAACAAGTTCTCATTTGCAACTGCGACCTGGCAAAGATCTGTCTGGATCAAGTGCCATTTTGTGACTTTGGCTAATACGCCTTCTTTTTTTGCCCTGGTATCATTTATGTATCATAATGGTATCGAGTATTGTGATACTAAACCTGTTATTGGTATTGAAGTCAAATTTCTGGTATTGTGACAACACTAAAGGCTACTGAGCCTATGTGCCTATGAGCAGTATGTGATGGAGCAGACATGTCTACTGTGTGATTGTCTGTCATGCATGAGCCTATGAGCAGCCTACAGTTCTACAGTTGGTCGGGCCTTAGTTTTTATTTTAAGTTTAAAGTCTTTGTAAGTTTATTGGATATAGAGATGAAAGATAAAGGAGAGTGTGCTTAAATAGCAGTGGGCTGGATGCAGCTCTACATGTGCACCGGAGGCAGCGGCCAATGGCTGGGCTTTAGTTATGTAAAGCCTGACCCTCAGTGCCAGCAGTCGAGCTTTGAGACTCAAACCTCTGCTACAAGGTCTTTGTCCTCACAGGCGCGGTCAACCACGCAACAATTTATAGGTGGATTACAGATTCTAATTTCCAAGATCTTTTAGTCCTAATTAAAGAATCTGCCTCCATGTTATGGCAGTTCAACTCTCTTCCACTGCTCCTATCCAATTTAATTATTCTGATGTATGTAATTAGCATTTTTATGCCCTTGTTGGCCTGATTTGCATATTTTATTGGATAATTGAATGAGGACTGACGATTGAATTAGGAGGGTGACAGATGATTGGGCTTTGTACTCGCACAGCAATGTTAACCACAGTCTGCCTGGGAGTAGCATCCCTTTGCATATTCATTTATGACCAGCGCACTTTGCTAATTTGAAATGCAGTAATGCAGTCTTTAACCTGTGACTTCCATTCAGGGCGCAAGCTGCTAAAAAAAATGTGGGAAGATCATATGATGCCTTTTCTCTACACCTGCTCCAAAGTCATCCCAAAGAGTGAAATCAGCATTTAGGACTTGTTAGCAATATTCCATTTTATTGTTTATTTTAGATTTTGATAGATGTGAGAATCCCACTGTGAAAAAAAGAACATAAAAGGTGATCCTTGGCGACCTCCACAGAGCTGATCCTGGCCAGTGGCATGGTTCCTGGAATGTCTCCATGTGCTGTGGGCCCGTGACAGAGCAGAGCAGAGCAGGATAGATGGAGTAAAGGGAAATATCTGGAGCAGCTTTAGCTTTTCTCAGGCTAATGTAAGCATTGGCAGAGCACGAAAACAGGCCCGACCCGCGACCCGTGCGGTCACACAGACTGCTGATTCACTGTCGGCAGACAGGCACATCAGCCTTTGTTTATATGTGTGCACTAGAAATAATGCCGCTCATAAAACACTGAACTTTGAAGAAGGACTTTGTAGAGAGATCTATTCTCCCTGCTCTGAGGGTATGAATAACTCAGCCTGTCACACATAAAGCCATTGGAAGAGTGACATATGTAGCCTTGTGTGTCTTTAAGAGGGCCATGTAGCTATATGTTTTCATTGTCTTTTGGGAGAACCCATAGACAGACTCTAAAAAGAGGGCTAAATGAAATGTTTTTAACTGCCATGTTCCTTGGCTCTTGAGGAGATATGTAAAGCTCCCTCATCTTTTTCTTCCCGACCTCCAGTGATTCATTTGTGAAACATTCATGGTGGTGATCTCTTGCTTCTTTGAAATGTGGGAACAGTAAATGCTGTGGCTGTAAGCTGTTGACATGTTAACCCAGACACCTGGCTTTGAGGTCTTAGGAAAACTTTCTCTCATTCATGGAAAATGGCCACACACATACACACAAGCAGACTCATGCAAAGGTATGCAAATGTATCACATTTCATGACTGCTCCCAGACTATGGACATTTCTGATTAGGTTAATAAAATGTCCCAAATCTACTTAAATTACCTTTTTTAATTTAATTTTTATTTTTATTGAACCTTTATTTATCTACGCAAGTCAGTTAAGAACAAATTCTTATTTACAATGATGGCCTACCCCGGCCAAACATGAATTCATCCCGACACTTGCAATGCATTTACTAAGATGCAATATTTCAGTTAATTTATAAAGGCAAGTGTAAAACAGAAAACAGACTGACATCCCACACATCAATGTTATCTGCAACCAGGCGAGTCCCTGTCCTTCCCATTCTACACAAGGGCGTTTCCTCTGTCCTGCAGGCCCCAGCCACACTTGCAGTTCACAGCTCTGGGCCTGTAATCCATGATAAACTCATGTTGACACCGTCCCTTCAATAGTCCATTACTGCCAAGAAAACCAAACGCTCCATGCCTCCAGGGTGAAATGTGGCTCATGCAGACCATGGGGAGCCAGCCCAATGCACACTGTGTCTCTTACTATACACCAGAGTACACATACACAGACTGGTGACTGGCAGGGGAGGGACTGATTTTTGGCTTTGCAGATGATTTACACACATCTTGGGTGAGCCCAGGTCCAACTAACTTCAGTGTAGTTCAGGGGGACTTTACCTACGGCCGCCAGTTGGGGAACCCTGATCTAGAGTATGTTGACAATGTCAGTTGGCAGATAAATCTAGAATAATTACAGGTTATTTGGCAAACACCATATTTGATGTGCTTTAGATGAGATGGATAGTCTTGGCCTGTCTCTTTAAAAGCCAGGGTGGGATCTTCTCTTCTTGTCCAGGGGATGTCTAAGTCAATGTCCATGTCGCCATCTGATTGTCAGTATACAATTTATGTAGCATTCAGTGCCCGTCTCCATCAGCTGTGTGTGGGTGGTAGGTAGTTGTTAAAAGGCCCTTTTAGCATTACCTTCCCTTCCTGAAAAGACCCTCTCAGTATCCTCTGATGTCATCTGCCCCCCTCTCTTATCAGTAAGGTAGTTCCTTCACTAGGGTAACTTCAGTGTGTAGAGGGAGGCTTGGGAGAGGGTCTGGTTTGTGTTGTGCGCCAGAGCTTCAGATTTGTGGCCCTGTTTTAAGGCTGACACATCCTGGTTCCTCTAGTTTAGGTGTCTGGGCCTGTCTAGACAACATGCAGAATAGAGACTCCTCCATTGTCCACTCATCCACCATGGTCTCCCTATGTGTGGAAGATATCTCAAATTAAATATATTCTGTATGTATTTTATGCTGGAATTACAGTACATGATCGCTTTGGCTCTTACAAGTTGTAAAATCGAGCAAACTAACATCGGTTTGGCATGGCCGTTTCTTGCTAGTGTGTTGTGCGTTCTCAATTCTACACTGACATCTGTATAGCATTGAACTGTTCAGCCTGGTTTCCTCTTCAACTTGGGCTTTCCCGAGGTTTTGTTTGCGTTTCGGAACGTTAACTTTACACACTCTTTGTTGTCTGTGGACAGCAAGGTGATTATGTAATGGTGTGTCGTAAAAAAGCAGGCCTGTTTGAAAAGGCAGGTCTCTGTAGTTAAGACAGACCAGACCTACCAGACACTTGAGCTTTACAGGTCTGTGTTAAACTGGGGCCTGATTCATGGAGTCAGACGCTTGCTGGTCCTTTTATGATGTCAGGGTTTGAATAGATACTTCCAGTGGACAGGGAGAAACTGGGACGGAGGCCTAATCCCTGTTTGGAGCACCGTGTGGAGCACTGCTATTGCTCTTCACCTGGGATGAAAGTTGGCTGTAGACTTAGGTTTCTCTAGGACTAAGTGACCTCTGGTCTGTGGCTGTCAGCTGGCTGTTTTATGTCTACCTGCAACGGGCACTTGAGGGTGGACAATGTGTTTCGGTAGCGTAAATTGGAACACTGCGTAGTAGAGAATTATGAGATTGCTGTATGATTTGTGGGTTGAGTCACCTTAGAGCATCGGCTTCAAAACCCAACACAGATACTGGTTTCTGACCTATAAATGCTCTGGATTATGATGTCCAGTAGCAGGCCCTGCAACATCAAATTGTTAGTCTGCAGTGTTTGTGTGTTTCTGATGAATGATTCCTTTACCTGGTATCTCATAATCAAATGTATGACCTTTCTCTCTGCCAGTTCCTCCTCAGGCAGTGTTGCAACGGTAAAGATTGATTTGGTGATCTAGGACCTTGTTAGCTTAGCGCATAAGTCCTGCAACTTTACCTCCTATACTGAAAATAAGCGGCTCCATTTTGAAAACAACCAGATCTTCCTCTTTTTTTTTTTTCTTCTGGTCAGTGGACGAGCTATGGTGGAGTTAGAAACTTGCATTCCTTTGGTGAGAACCTTACATGACAATGTGAAAATACAGGGTATTTCAGTATCCTCCTAGTGAACCTGCATGTTTGAATTTATCTCTCTCATTGAGAATTTGCTTTGGATGCATACCAGGGGAGTCTTAACTCCCCTAAAAAGGCTCTTCAGTGGTTTTGTTTCAGCTGGACGGTAAAGAATCTTTAAACAGACGTTAATAGGAAGAGGCATCTCCTGTGGCCCTTTGAACGCTGCTGTAGAACACCGCTTTGAGGAGCTTCAACTTGAAATGATAAAAGCTGTGAATTATCGTTTTGTTTATCCTACCCTTAAACCTTAAAGTGCATTATCAAAGAGAGAATGCATTGGAAGAGTATTGTTAGTGTATTCTCAAAATCTTGTAAATCCTCTTAATTTATGTCACTGTGGCCAAGGGACCTCACCCTGCCCTTCTGGTTCCTATTTCAGCTAAGCCCCAGCCGGGGTCTCTGTACCTGTAAAGCAGTTGGGTGTTTTTCCAGCCAGGATTTACTGTGGTGACCCCCCGGTTTGCCTTCCCAGGCTCTGGGGAGATGCCCTGAGCATTAGGCCAGGGCCAATTCCTTTGGACCAGTCCCCCCTCTAATCAAACTAGGCTGGTAGTGATTTGGTTTTAATATTGGTGGGCCGGATGTAATAGTGTGATTGACGGGCGCTGGTGAAGGGGAGCAGGATGTCGGCCAGGTGAGAACTCCATTAATGGTATTGCTCATTTCTTAAAGTGGTGGTGGCAAGGCTACAGTGGAGGTCTGCTCAGCCTTCCCCCTACCCATGCACTGTGCATGCCCTTTCAATCTCAACTGCACAGAGCACACACACAGGACTATAGTCTGCTGTTCAATATCCCAATGACTCTCACACAGTTGGAGACAACTATAAACTAGTAAAACATAAGATGATAATGAAGTCAAGATATTTGTCATTCAGAGAATGAATATTGTTCATTGCCTCCATTTTTAACAACAGCTCGGTAATTACAGTGCCTTCAGAAAGTATTCACACCCCTGGACTTTTCCACATTTTGTTGTTACAGCCTGAATTTAACATGTATTAATTGTTCTACACACTACCCCCTAATGTCAGTGGAATTAGGTTTTTCTACATTTTTACAAATTAATAAAAAATGAAAAGCTGAAATGTCTTGAGTCAATAAGTGGTAGCTTTAAAACAGTTTGAGTTTAATGTCTGTAATAGGAAAAAACTGAGGTTGGATCAACATTGTAGTTACTTCACAATACTAACCTAATTGACAAGTGAAAAGAAGGAAGCCTGTACAGAATACAAATATTCCAAAACATGTATCCTGTTTGCAACAAGCCACTAAAGTAATCCTGCAAAACAATTCACTTTTTGTCCTGAATACAAAGTGTTATATTTGGGGCAAATGTTATGGGTATGCTTGTAATCGTTAAGGACTGGGGAGTTTTTCAGGATAAAAAGCACAGGCTAAATTCTAGAGGAAAACCTTGTTTAGTCTGCTTTCCACCAGACACTGGGAGATGAATTCACCTTTCAGCAGGACAATAACCTACAACACAAGGCCAAATATACACTGGAGTTGCTTACCAAGAAGACATTGAATGTTCCTGAGTGGCCGAGTTACAGTGTGGACGTAAATCTACTTGAAAATCTATGGCAAGACCTGAAAATGGTTGTCTAGCAACGATCAACAACCAATTTGACAGAGCTTGAATTTTGAAAATAATATTGTTGCACAATCCTGGTGTTTCTACAAAGTATTGACTCAGGGGTGTGAATACTTCTGTAATATTTCATTTTCAATAACTGTGCAAACATTTCTACAAACATTGTTTTCACTTTGTTTTTATGGTGTGTAGATGGGTGAGAAGAAAAATAAAATTCCGGTTGCAACACAAAATGTGGAATAAGTCAAGGGGTATGAATACTTTCTGAAGGCACTGTACTTGCGGGTTCAAAGGTAGAGCAAAAAAATCCCATCATTGTGTTTTGTAGCCTGTAATTGTGTGGTGGGAGGCTATGCCCTCCGGTTCTCCTCCTTATGAGTGCGTGTGCGTTGCTTTAGCAGAAGATTTACGGGTGGAAGGGGCGCAGGGTGGTGATTTACGGCTGCCACTAACTGACTGACTGACTGACTGGTTGACTGGCCCTGCTCTGTGTGTGTGTTCCAGGTGATCGTGCAGTCTGGCCGCCAACCCAGCGTGCTGCAGAAACTGTGTCAGCTGCCCTTCCAGTACTTCAGCCACCCGCGCCTCATCAAAGTGCTCTTCCCCTCCCTCGTCTCAGCCTGCTACAACAACCCCCAGAACAAGGTCATCCTGCAACAGGAGATGAGCTGTGTGCTGCTGGCCACTTTCATACAGGTGACACAAATGCGCAATGATGTCGTTTTCTCAAGAACTAGCTCATTTAATGTATACAGAGCAGATATTTAATAGACCCACTGTTTGTTTTTTTTACTCAGTCTTTCTGTTCTAATGTCTGTCTCCTTCCGGTGAATGTTTAGCACCTACACAGATGAATGGCTTCCTCAGTGGATTTACCTGCCAGGGGTTTAGCCTCCTGTAAACAAGCTGTCTCCTTCATCTTCTTCTGACAACATCCCCTCTCACCGCCCAGCTACCACTATTATTTACACTAAGATTAGCTCGCACTATAGAGGGATATATATATTGTCTCCTGCCTTTATGTTATTATTTATTTTACAATTAACCTGAGATTAATCTAGAACTAGTGCTTTTGCAATGTTAATAGTATTAAAGGTGCGGTTCCGATTTGAAATGATGAGTACATTGTGACATTTTTACACGCTTCAATAATGTGTGTTTACCAGAGGGGTCCACTACAAAGCTAGGTCAATGACATCCTTGCAAAATGTATGCAAAAGTTTGTTTTAAGTTCAAGTTATCTGTTCGTATCTTTGAGTTTGGTTAGCTTAAAGCCTGATGAGTTATTGTTTGCTGAGATATGGTGGATAAGATGAACCACACACTCTTCCATTTATTCACAGCTGGTGTACAATGGTGTCTGGAGTCTCCATCTGTACTCCTGTCTTAATGCTATGGATCACTCTGACACATTCCTCTTTTATTTCCTCCAGGACTGTGCCTCAAGTGAGAACCATCCAGACAACAGAACGCCACAAGGAGGTAGATTTCCTGCCGTGCCGTTTTTACCTTTTTTTATATGTTGAAACTGTAAATAATTAGCATCTTAGTTTTTTTATCAAAACTGATTATGAATCTTAATTTATAGTCAACGTATAATTATTAAGAAAGTTGACCATAAAGTAAGTTAAGATTTTGAAATATACATACAGTGGGGAGAACAAGTATTTGATACACTGCCGATTTTGCAGGTTTTCCCACTTACAAAGCATGTAGAAGTCTGTAATTTTTATCATAGGTACTCTTCAACTGTGAGTGACTGAATCTAAAAAAAAAAATCCAGAAAATCACATTGTATGATTTTTAAGTAATTCATTTGCATTTTATTGCATGACATAAGTATTTGATACATCAGAAAAGCAGAACTTAATATTTGGTACAGAAACCTTTGTTTGCAATTACAGAGATCATACGTTTCCTGTAGTTCTTGACCAGGTTTGCACACACTGCAGCAGGGATTTTGGCCCACTCCTCCATACAGATCCTTCAGGTTTCGGGGCGGTCGCTGGGCAATACGGACTTTCAGCTCACTCCAAAGATTTTCTATTGGGTTCAGGTCTGGAGACTGGCTAGGCCACTCCAGGACCTTGAGATGCTTCTTACGGAGCCACTCCTTAGTTGCCCTGGCTGTGTGTTTCGGGTCGTTGTCATGCTGGAAGACCCAGCCATGACCCATCTTCAATGCTCTTACTGAGGGAAGGAGGTTGTTGACCAAGATCTCGCGATACATGGCCCCATCCATCCTCCCCTCAATACGGTGCAGTCGTCCTGTCCCCTTTGCAGAAAAGCATCCCCAAAGAATGATGTTTCCACCTCCATGTTTCACGGTTGGGATGGTGTTCTTGGGGTTGTACTCATCCTTCTTCTTCCTCCAAACACGGCGAGTGGAGTTTAGACCAAAAAGCTCTATTTTTGTCTCATCAGACCACATGACCTTCTCCCATTCCTCCTCTGGATCATCCAGATGGTCATTGGCAAACTTCAGACGGGCCTGGACTTGCGCTGGCTTGAGCAGAGGGACCTTGCGTGCGCTGCAGGATTTTAATCCATGACGGCGTAGTGTGTTACTAATGGTTTTCTTTGAGACTGTGGTCCCAGCTCTCTTCAGGTCATTGACCAGGTCCTGCCGTGTAGTTCTGGGCTGATCCCTCACCTTCCTCATGATCATTGATGCCCCACGAGGTGAGATCTTGCATGGTGCCCCAGACCGAGGGAGATTGACCGTCATCTTGAACTTCTTCCATTTTCTAATAATTGCACCAACAGTTGTTGCCTTCACAACCAAGCAGCTTGCCTATTGTCCTGTAGCCCATCCCAGCCTTGTGCAGGTCTACAATTTTATCCCTGATGTCCTTACACAGCTCTCTGGTCTTGGCCATTGTGGAGAGGTTGGAGTCTGTTTGATTGAGTGTGTGGACAGGTGTCTTTTATACAGGTAACGCGTTCAAACAGGTGCAGTTAATACAGGTAATGAGTGGAGAACAGGAGGGCTTCTTAAAGAAAAACTAACAGGTCTGTGAGAGCTGGAATTCTTACTGGTTGGTAGGTGATCAAATACTTATGTCATGCAATAAAATGCAAATTAATTATTTAAAAATCATACAATATGATTTTCTGGATTTTTGTTTTAGATTCCGTCTCTCACAGTTGAAGAGTACCTATGATAAAAATTACAGACCTCTACATGCTTTGTAAGTAGGAAAACCTGCAAAATCGGCAGTGTATCAAATACTTGTTCTCCCCACTGTACATTTTTTAATTGGGACTATTTTTGATCAATTGATCAAATTCTTTAACAGTAGTGAAGAATCCTGAGGCATCTCCTTCGGACACATTCTAATTGTATTTTGTTCCTTTGCTTTGTCACCATGCAGACAAGGTGTCTCAGCTGCTGGATTACTATGAGCTGTCCAACCGCTTTCCTAGAGACCAGTGGGACTCGGCACTGCAGTTCTTCCTCAAGAAGCAGGAGGACTAATTCCGAGTCGCATGCCATCCTCTAACATGCACATACACATGAAAAACACTATAAAATAGAGACACACTTCACCCTCCATTGTACACTACATACTTTTCCATATAGATTGTAGGTCTGGTTATGGGCTTATTCTTAAATGCAGTCTCTTAGCTTTGCCAAAACTCTTGAAATCCTAGAATTCAAGGGCTGAATCCTAACTTGAGATGTTTGTGTCTAACTCAAATGTTTGTGTAAGTCGTCCATCGATGTCCATGGGAGATTGAACGAAAGTTTGAGTTGGACGTGTGCATCTTGTGTTTTCTTCCCTGAGTTACGCACAATAATGATGTTCCTTGTCCATCCTAGTCATATGTTTTTGTGTTGTGGGTCTATTGTGGATAGAATGACAACGTAGCGGAAAAGAGCAGCGATGACCAAAGCGCTCTCATAATGGTTAGATTACATAACATGTTCATCTATTTTCATATCCAGTTAAGATGTGAATGACCTAACCTGACCAGAATGTTTTTTTCCCTACAGTTATTTTAGGGGAGTATGACAGTTTTGTACTCCAATAAGTTACATAGTCTGTTTGTATTTATGCTGTACATTTAGATTTGCTCTAAGAAGGAGCTGTCCAGTTTTTCAAGTAGAAATGTTTTCCTTGTTCTTGCCTTTGTTGTGATGCACTTACAAAATAATATAATTTATTGAATCATTTACGTTTCTATCCCGTTAATAAATTATTTATTATTAGCGTCGTTCATTGTACTCCTATTATTTTTATCTGAAGACTGCAGCTCACTCAATTCTCTGTGATTTTTTTTCCCCCCTTTGTTATACTGTCAAGTGACAATGAGAAGTACTGACTGTTGCCTATGCCTGTGTAACTTTCTGCTTGTACAACATACTGTAACATTTATTATAGTGATCCCAGGTGGTGTGAGGAGCTGGGTTAGAATTTAAATAGCTGGTCCTTTTCTATACCACACTCAGTTCACCAGGCCCAGTCAGTCCTCTGCTCTCACCTGGAGCAGCCTCATCAAACCCCAAATAGTTAGACCTAGCAAAAGTCTACACACCCCTTGCACAGTTATCACATGTTGCTGCCTTTAAAATTCAATCTAAAAAGGGATACAATTATTTGTTTTTTTTCCCTACACAATCTACTCAACATTTTCAAAGTGAAGGAAAAATGATTGAACATTTTGTGTGTGTGTGTGTGTGTGTACACACTACCGTTTAAAAAATTGGGTTCACTTAGAAATTAGAAATCTTTTGTCCATTAAAATAACAGAAATACAGTGTAGACATTGTTAATGTTGTAAATGACTATTTTACCTGGAAACGGCTGATTTCTAATGGAGTATCTACATAGGCGTACAGAGGCCCAATATCAGAAACCATCACTCCTGTGTTCCAATGGCACGTTGTGTTAGCTAATCCAGGTTTATAATTTTAAAAGGCTAATTGATCATTAGAAAACCCTTTTGCAATTATGTTAGCTCAGCTGAAAACTGTTGTGCTGATTTAAAGAAGCAATAAAACTGGCCTTCTTTAGACCAGTTGAGTAACTGGAGCATCAGCATTTGTGGGTTCGATTACAGGCTCAAAATGGCCAGAAACAAATAACCTTCTTCTGAAACTCGTCAGTCTATTGTTGTTCTAAGAAATTAAGGCTATTCCATGATAGAAATTGCCAAGAAACTGAAGATCTCGTACAACGCTGTGTACTACTCCCTTCTTAGAACAGCGCAAACTGTCTCTAACTAGAATAGAAAGAGGAGTGGGAGGCCCCAGTGCACAACTGAGCAAGAGGACAAGTACATTAGTGTCTAGTTTGAGAAACAGACGCCTCACAAGTCCTCAACTGCCAGCTTCATTGAATAGTACCCACAAAACACCAGTTTCAACGTCAACAGTGAAGAGGCAACTCCAGGATGCTGGCCTTCTAGGCAGAGTTGCATTTTGAGCCTGTAATTGAACCCACAAATGCTGATGCTTCACATACTCAAATAGCCAGTTTTATTGCTTCTTTAATCAGCACAACACTGGGCTTCCTGTCACTACCATATTTGGTAGTGAGTAGAAATGCCAAACGAATGCGAGTAGAAATGCCAAACGAATGCTTCACATTTATACATCTGGTGAAATATCTGACTCATAGTTCTATCTGTGGTTTCACTCTGTGATGTATTGGAATTGATACAAACCTGAAGTTTCTAATATAGGCAAAAAAATGTATTTCTTTGCCATGTGTTCTTGCAATACAAACAGGATGGATGATTTGGAATGGATTTTTTTTACACAGGCTTCCTTCATTTCACTTTGTCATACACAGGCCAGTATTGTGGAGTGAAATCAATGTTGTTGATCCATGCACAGTTCTTTCAGCTCAGCCAATTAATTATGTGAATGATCTTTAAAGATGCACTCAAGCTATTTTTTTACTTTTCCTTTTGAAAAAACAAATTCCCAAGTATACAGTGCATTTGGAAAGTATTCAGACCCCTTCCCTTTTTCTACATTTTGTTACGTTACAGCCTTATTCTAAAATGGATTCAATAAAAATGTTTCCCCATCAATCTTCACACAATACCCCATCATGACAAAGTGAAAACAGGTTTTTAGAAATGTTTGTTATAATGTTATAATAATAATGTTACCTTATTTACATAAGTATTCAGACCCTTTGCTATGAGACTCGAAATTTAGCTCTGGTGCATCCTGTTTCCATCATCCTTGAGATGGTTCTACAACTTGATTGGATTCCACCTGTGGTAAATTAAATTGATTGGACATGATTTGGAAAGGCACACACCTGTCTATATAAGGTCCCACAGTTGACAGTGTATGTTAGAGCAAGAACCAAGGCATGAGGTCGAAGGAATTGTCCGTAGAGCTCCGAAACAAGATTGTGTCGCGGCACAGATCTGGAGAAGGGTACCAAAACATTTCTGCAGCATTGAAGGTCCCCAAGAACACAGTGGCCTCTTAAATGGATGAAGTTTGGAACTACCAAGATTCTTCCTAGAGCTGGCCGCCCGGCCAAACTGAGCAATCGTGGGAGAAGGGCCTTGGTTAGGGAGGTGACCAAGAACCCTATGGTCACTCTGACAGAGCTCCAGAGTTCCTGTGTGGATATGGGAGAACCGTCCAGAAGGACAACCATCTCTGCAGCACTCCACCAATCAGGCCTTTATGGTAGAGTGGCCAGACGGAAGCCACTCTCAGTAAAAGGCACATGACAGCCTGCTTGGAGTTTGCCAAAAGGCACATAAAGGACTGACCATGAGAAACAAGATTCTCTGGTCTGATGAAACCAAGATTGAACTCTTTGGCCTGAGGCACCATCCCTACGGTGAAACATGGCGGTGGCAGCATCATGCTGTCGAGATGTTTTTCAGTGGCAGGGACTGGGAGACTAGTCAGGATCGAGGGAAAGGTGAATGTACAGCGAGATCCTTGATGAAAACCTGCTCAGGACCTCAGACTGGGGTGAAGGTTCACCTTCCAACAGGACAACGACCCTAAGTACACAGCCAAGACAGCGCAGGAGTGGCTTCGGGACAAGTCTCTGAATGTCCTTGAGTGGCCCAGCCAGAGCCCGGACCTGAACCTGATTGAACATCTCTGGAGAACCTGAAAATAGCTGTGCAGCGACGCTACCCATCCAACTTGACAAAGCTTGAGAGGATCTCCATAGAAGAATGGGAGAAACTCCCCAAATACAGGTGCCACGCTTGTAGCGTCATACCCAAAAAGACTCAAGGCTGTAATCGCTGCTAAAGGTGCTTCAACAAAGTACTGAGTAAAGGTTCTCAATACTTATGTAAATGTGATATTTCTGTTTTGTATTTCTGTTTTCAGTCTCCTTTTCACCTAATTTAACAACTGATTTACAAAAGGCACATCTCATGAGGTAAATCATGACATGGCACAAGTTTAGGGCCTTTCCTCTTTAGTCTTCTGTTGCTCCTTTATTGTTCCTCAAGCAAGGGGGAGGTCGATGACATCACGGATTCCCATCAGACCAAATCCTTGAATGCCCTTCTCCTTGAAGTTTCCAGTTGTCTAAAAAACACTATTTTGCTGAAAACATTTTTTTTTTTTTTACCCTTTAGTGTGTGTACTTTACTGTATTTATACTTGGGATATAGATTTTTTCAACAGTAAAATTGCAGGAGGATGTATTACAAAATTACAAACTTCAAGGAGTTGGTCTGATGTGATTCGATGTGACACAGCTGGGGGTGTGAAGACCTTTACAATCAAAACTTAGTTTTTTGTTTTGTATTCATTCCAGAAAAATTCCAAGTAAATAAATATGCATCAATATATATATTTTACTTGGAAAATGTTGAGTAGGTTGTGTAGATCAGTGGGGAAAAATCCTAATTGAATCCCTTTTTAGATTGAAATTTAAGGCAGAAAAATGTGAGAACAGTGAAAGGGTGTGTAGACTTTCACCACTGTATTACATAGTTCCCAACAAGGAGGCTTACAAGTGGATCGTTTTTAGAAAGAAAACGTTCATATAAATGAATGCACAATTTAATAATTATTTTCAGTGTCTATGTGTGTAAGCCTATACAGGACAGGGTATAATCTCACAATGTTATTACCAAGAGTTCTTTGTAACTGCTGTTGAACATTTCTTACATGCCAAGCATCTCTTCAACTTTTATCTCAATTGAAGAGGACTTTCATATTAAGGGATAGTAAATGCGTAAAACTCTCAAAAACATTACTCATGCACTTTGCATACTGCGATAAACTTATGCTCTCAGGCAAAGTTTTGAAATTAGCCTGCAAGCCTACTATGGTCAGTGGCAGACTTACCATTTAGGCAATTGCCTGGGGCCTCACATCATCAGGGGGCCTTGTGAATAAACATTTTAAGAACTCAGTCGGTGTCTCAACTAGTAATCATAGCTGAATTACCAATCGGGCACGAAAGGCACCTCCAGGGGTTAGCCTTTTGGGGGGGCCCCGACCTCCAATCTCTCTTAGGGCCCACAAAGGCTAGAGGCGGCTCTTGACGGGGCCTCAGACTGGCATCTGCCTGGGCCTTCTAAATCACTTAATCCGCCCCTGTCTAGGTTTTGTGCCTACCAGGTGCTTGAAAAGTAGGCCTTTTATTTCCCTGAAGTATACCCCAATTGTTTATGCATCACCCTGTAGAGTAGCCTAATTATTTATACAGCATGTCATATGCTTTGAGTCCGGAGTTAGGACAACTGTTGACGTTAGTGTGGGAAATGTGTCCATTAGATTCCAATAATTTGTTATTGGTAGGGTGAAGTCCTGAAATGACTCAGGAGGAAATTACAGTGGGCTATCTATTTTCATTCTGCCGCTCGGGGCGCATTGGTGGCTCAACAGTGGATTAACGATTCTTTTGTTTGGGCTAATGATGTGTATCAGATACAGCTAGCCTATTTAGATGGATGATTGTGAGATGTAGATTTGAAAACTGTCTATATAATTATCTGATAAAAGGGAAATTATGCTGCTTTTTTCTGTGCGAACCCTTTTTAAAATCTTTATTCTAGACATTGCCTTATTTTTTACGCAAAACATTCCTAAAGTGAATTATGAATGTGTATTAGGCCTAAATAAGGTTTAAAGGGCGATTAATTTTATTAGACCTGTATCTAAAAAACGATAATGAAATATTTCCAGACGAATAATTAGCTGGAGTATAATGGCAGAAAACCGGGATGTATTGGTTTACAATTATTGACATAATTGACATTGCAAGATAGAGTATAGGCCTAATTGCTTTTTGATTTGATGCCAGATGTCACATAGAGAGGCCTACTATGTTTCTTTCAATTGCTGTTTCAGGTCGTGATAAATAGCATCCTCGGTTCAGAAAACAAATTGTTGTCTAGTTGGCTATATGTCAGTCGTAGGCAAGCTTGACCTACCCAATGTCCAGAGGCTATTCCTATCCAGGATTCCGGCTGAAATGAAAATAAACCTAAGACACTCCAGAATGCATTCGCAGGGTGGGAGTCCCTTCAGCACTGACTCCAGCGACAGAGAGGTGGGTTTGTTGTGGTTCCATTCAATGTATCGTTTGCAGGTGATGCCAAGCATAGATAAGGAGCCGCCTAGCCCTGTCCTCTGTCTAGACTTGTAACTTTACAAGTGAAACTGGAATAATCACATCGCAAATCTATGTGGAGGCCAATTCAATTAAAAATGTGTCCTCAGTAGTGATTAACAGGCCTCAAATGCTTGAATTTGACCCGCTATGATGCTGCTCATTTATGCATTTTGAATAGCGAATACAATTAAAATTACAAGCCTACAAATTGGTTTAGTCCAACAACGCAAGCGATTTTCGGAAATAGTGTCCTCTAAATTCACATCAAATCAGTGATTTATTTTGAGTGGTTCGAAATTCATTTTAGATTCTCTAGGCCTATTATACATTTTTCATCCTAAAAGCTACATACTTTAAATTGGGCCTAAGGCACCATAAAGTGCTGAAATAGCCGTTTCATAAATACATAAAGTGATTTATTTTGTCAATTGAAAATTCGGTGAATATTTTTATGAATTACTGCAGAGATTTCGCATGCAGTTCATTAAACATTAAACAAGTAATATGGGTTTATTCAGATTGCCTGTCTTTCCTCACAATAAATAATAACTTACTTTTCTTAAAAGGCTCAAACAATCTGTATCTCATCCACATAATTACAATATTTTACAAGACTTGATATTCATCATCTCTAGAAATCATGCACATCTACAGAGACATGGGGCTCCATATGATCCCAACCCGGCATAGGAAATTTAGATGACACTATACAATGATGGCCGTGTTGGCCACTATAAATCAGTGGCTCATAATAAAAAGTTGAATGTTTGTAGATATAATCCTCACGTATGTCCAACCATGTAGGATCCGAGGCTCAGACTCTGCTTTGGTTATAGGCCTTATTTGTCACACTGGTACCTTGAAATTCATCTGATCCTGAACAGTGCTGTGGACAGGTCCATCCGTGAACAATTGGTATCCTCATAGACAATTCCAACGATATTGTTCTTCAAATAAGAGGAAATCGTTTTCCTCTCCATGCAGTGAGCTGGCCAGTTCTCATGCAGGACACGCGGGAGCATGCTGGGGTTTCGAAGCGACACTGTTGGGCTGGTCTCACGTGTCCACCGGACTCGCTACCATGCTGTTCGGGGTGTCCGGCAACTGCGACGACAAGGAGGTCACATCACTGCCCGAGGAGTTACCCATGGAGCCCGATTCAGAAAAAGACACCTGCGATGGAAACAGGTGTTTAATTATTGTTGTTTCCTCCCCAATATTGAAAAAAAGGTGCTTATTGCATAGCCTATTAATACAGACCCTAAAGCCGAAGCCACAAGAAGCAATCTGGACGCAATGTATGTTGCTCGGTGTGTCACCCCCCAGAAATTGCCTGCAATTTAGTTGCATTGCATCACAGCTACATCACAAGACAAAAATCCAGCCTATTTTATGCAACTGATTGCATGCAATGTCCAACCAGTGAGCAGAACTCATATCTTTCAGGTCGGAACTCCTATCAGTTGTCATGTCAACACAGCTGTCAGTGCTGCTGCAAACCAAGACAGAATAGACATGCCAAATGGGGAAAGTATAAAACAATTCTAGACATCATGGCTAGTCATGGGCTGTCTACATGGTCAGTCAGACAATAAATGTAATTTTAGAAGTGAACCCAGACCATTCTCTGTCCAGTTTCAATTAAAATTGTTCAACATGAACTACAATGGCTAGTTAGCTAGCTAGCTTAGCTCATCCCTAGCTTGGTTAGCTAGCTATCTATCTTGTTAAAACATGGTTGGCAAATAGGCAACATTTTGGCTAGTTAGCTCAATTGTACAGATAGCATTTTGTATATATCGATGTTGTTACAATTACCCTCAAAATTATTTATGAAGCCATGTGTCACTGCAACCTTAAAGGTCCTCAGTGATGTCACCACTTCCCTTGATTCTAAGCAATGTTGTGCTGCTATTTTTATTGACTTGGCCAAAGCTTTTGATACAGTAGACCATTCCATTCTTGTGGGTCGGCTAAGGAATATTGGTGTCGCTGAGGGTTTGGTTTGCTAACTACCTCTCTCAAAGAGTGCAGTGTATAAAGTCCCAAAATTTGCTGTCTCAGCTACTGTCACCAAGGGAGTACCCCAAGGCTCTATCCTAGGCCCCACGCTCTTCTCAATTTACATCAACAACATAGCTCAGGCAGCAGGAAGCTCTCTCATCCATTTATATGTAGATGATACTGTCTTATACTCAGCTGGCCCCTCCACAGAATTTGTGTTAAATGCTTTACAACAAAGCTTTGTTAGTGTCCAACAAGCTTTCTCTACCCTTAAGCTTGTACTGACCACCTCCAAAACAAAGGTAATGTGGTTTGGTAAGAAGAATGCCCCTCTCCCCACAGGTGTGATTACTACCTCTGAGGGTTTAGAGCTTGAGGTAGTCACCTCATACAAGTACTTGGGATTATGGCTAGACGGTACACTGTCCTTCTCTCAGCACATATCAAAGCTGCAGGCTAAAGTTAAATCTAGACTTGGTTTCCTCTATCATAATCGCTCCTCTTTCACCCCAGCTGCCAAACTAACCCTGATTCAGATGACCATCATACCCATGCTAGATTACGGAGACATAATTTATAGATCAGCAGTTAAGGGTGTTCTCGAGAGGCTAGATGTTCTTTACCATTCGGCCATCAGATTTGCCACCAATGCTCCTTATAGGACATATCATGGCACTCTATACTCCTCTGTAAACTGGTCATCTCTGTATACCTGTCGCAAGACCCATTGGTTGATGCTTATTTATAAAACCCTCTTAGGCCTCACTCCCCCATATCTGAGATATCTACTGCAGCCCTCATCCTCCACATACAACACCCGTTCTGCCAGTCACATTCTGTTAAAGGTCCCCAAAGCACACACATCCCTGGGTCGCTCCTCTTTTCAGTTCACTGGAACGAGCTGCAACAAACACTCAAACTGGACAGTTTTATCTCAATCTCTTCATTCAAAGACTGTTTGCGTGAGATATTGTCATCTCTACCTTATTGCCCTTTGTGCTGTTGTCTGTGCCCAATAATGTTTGTAACATATTTTGTGCTGCTACCATGTTGTGTTGCTACCCTATTTTTGTCATGTTATGTTGCTACCATGCTGTGTTGTCACGTGTTGCTGCCTTGCTATGTTGTTGTCTTAGGTATCTCTTTTGGTAGTGTTGTTTTGGTCCTATATTTATATTGTATTTATTTATTTTTATTTTTATTTTTAATCACATCCCCCGTCCCCGCAGGAGTAATTTGGCTTTAGGTAGGCCGTCATTGTAAATAATAATTTGTTCTTAACTGACTTGCCTAGTTAAATAAAGGTTAAAAAAAAATGTACGTCCAAATTGCTTGTTGTTTCGATGAAGTCCGATGCAAAGATGATTTAGTCCTATAAGAATATGTGAAGCCTATTACAGCCCATAATGTCAATCAATCAGCATTCGAATTTAATGCTTAAAAGCATTCATGTATTATTTAGAAATTGATTGAGTGAATAAAGCAGCAGTTTCTATTCTGAATTGAGATTCAGTGATCGGGTGGATGGTGTTTAGCTCCGTGAATAAACATGAATGTATTTCAAAATGATCGTGTGTGTGTGTGTAAGTGTGTGTGCGCCTAGAGTGTCTTTTTCTTTTTCGTGTGGCTGCCTACCAACTGCTGGAAGGCGGGCTGGTCCAGGTCACTCTGCAAGGCGAACTCGCTCAGGGCCTTCCATGGGGGCTGGTAAGTCTGCACCTCTACTGGGTTCCCTTGGACCGTGTTGTCGTGTCGAATTGGACTGCCTGCCACCAGAGGCGTACCCGTTAGCCCCTGAAGATTCTACAAAGAAAACGAAAATGTATCACAACAAACTCACCACCATCTTGTCTCAACATTTAAAGTGCAATATGCATGCATTGCATTCAACATTTTGGCACGCGCCATTAAATTTCACCTTTATTTTTAGTAGACCAACATGTTTACGTTGCATTGGAATGTCTCAATAAGCTCACCGTTTTATCGCTGTGATGCTGTTGTTGAAGTTGCTTCATGAATATCGATCTCTTCTTGTCTTTACAACGTTTGTTCTGGAACCAAACTCTGATGACCCTTGGGCTAAGACCGGTCATCTCAACCAATTGTTCTTTCATAAGTGCATCTGGTCTTGGGTTGGCATTGTAACAAGTCCGAAGGGTATGGAGCTGCTTCTCGTTCAATACTGTTCGCACCCGAGTGGTCTTCTCAGACTGCTTGTGGACGTGGTTCCGATGAGGGGGCTGTCGAACGGACACGGGATCTGTGGGACAGAAACCTTTGAATTTCCGTTTACTGATCGCAATTTAGAAATGCATCGAAAAGGAATCATGGCTGATGATACCCTTCTCCCTATTCTGCTAATAATAGGCTAACGATTATACTAGTGGTAGTCTAATCATGTAATTTCGTGAAGGCTATTTAATAATATGCTTTGTTAAACTTTAATTAAACATATAGGCTACACATGTTTGCATATCCTTGCAAATAGGCTACTAAGTCAAAAAAACATTTTTGTGAGCAACATTTTTTTTAAATTACATTAAAAGAACATTCATTATTTTTCTGTTGTAGAATTAGGCCTATATGTTTCGATCGAGGTATTTTATTCTCTCTTTTTCTAACTTCACACCTACAAACTCAAAACGTTCAGTAGTCCTATATAGGCTAAATAACCAAAAATATATCGACAATTGCAGCGGACACCTTTTACACAGCCTAAATGTTACCTTATTGTTTTCAAAATAAACGAATTTAGATAGGCTACATTTTAGTCTAATAACTTAAACAACAATAGATAAAAACAGCACTCAATAGGCTATACTTTATGTTTAGCCTACCAATGAATGTAATTTAATAAACTAGTAGGCTTAAAAGTGTGCAAACTTGCTCAGTGAAAGAGCAATTTTACAGACAATAATAATAATAATTATCCTATTATTATGGTATATACTTTCGTTTTTATTAACGTTGTTATTAATATTATACTTTCGCTATTATTATTACATATTTACTGACCTGCAATATGAAGAGACCTGGAGTGAATAATTCCTGGACTGAGGGGACTTCCCCCTGAAGCCCGTTCAATCAGTAAACCATGATCAGCCCGACACAGCAGCTCCTCGTCCCGCAGAGAGAACTCATCTCCCGGCAGGAGATGCCTGCTGCACACCGAGCACCTAAAACACTCCATGTGGTAAACGTTGTCACGAGCTCTCATCACTAGATCGCTGCTGCCGAAGCCGATGTTACAGTTTGCACATTTAATTCCAAATAATCTGAAAAGGACAAAGGAACATTGGTCTCAATATTTTATAATGCATGGGACTATAGCAGGAATGGCTAAACGCATCCCTGCCTGGTTTTAATGTCCATGATCCTGGCTGAGTAACTCAAAAGTATTTCAAGAATAGCCATCAGCAACAAAAAAACCATCCAAACAGTTTTGGAATTCACATTGTACCTACTAGGCCTATATATTACGCACTTTTCTTTCCAAGCATAAAACATTAGGCTCAAATCATCACAAAAACATGCCTGAGATAAGACAACCTTTTTTTTATTTTATTTTGACAAAATAAACCAGAAACGTTGACTAGCCCATATGCTATTGTCTCTATAGATTATTGCATTAAAATGTCAACAAGCTTCTCATACATTTCCACTTTCTTGTACAGTAGCTAAATCAAATCACAATGTTGGTCTTTGGAAATTCTAAATCTCTGAAATCACGTTAGTGAGGAAAGTTAGTCAACTCATACCTTACATAATCTCGTTTGCAGTATGTCTTGCCATCTCGGACGAAGCAAGTGCACGTCTCATCCAGGTACTGACCGCATTCCGCGCACTTCAGACACGCAGCATGCCACTCCAGGTCCGGGGCGACCCGCAAGATGTACTGGTCGTGGATCTGACTCCCACAGCCCACACACATTGCGATTCCAGACTTCTCTGTGGAATACACATTCTATATTTATGCTACCACCACGTACTCGCTAAATCCCCGCATGTATTGTGTTCACTCTGTAGCCTGTCAATGCAGTTTGTCCTGTTCTGTCATCCATGTAATTTCCAGAATGAAGGGTCGTAGCCTACGCTTAAATCTGACCATAGACCTCTACTAAAATGCATTCATATCACCATTACCATTGATAAAGGCCTTGCTTTTGATTCACTGGGTCTGTTTAACGCTACACATATGCCTACATTTGTACGTACAATGTTCCAATAATAGCCCAATAGCATGAATGATCAAAGCAATCATAAATGTGCCCGGGTCAAAGTTTTTTTTTTAAGACACACAAATGTTTACTTACTTTTGGAATGATCCCCCATATCATCCAAGAAAGAAGAATTGAATATAATATCCACCATACAGGAGGGATAGTGCAGGCCGATAGCTGAAGAAATGGAGTGGGAGACTGCCCCGTCCCGTTCCTGGCTGACAACTTCTATTCCTCGAGTGAGAGGTGGGAAGAGAGCAATGCCCCATGCGCAGAGTGACGTCACATGTAAACCTGGACCTCTGTGCGTTTGGGTAGGGGTAAACTATGCAACGTCTTTGACTATGAAACAATACTAGATCAACATTGACCCCCCTCCATTTTTTTGTCCAGCGTTTGCTTTTTTATTTGAAAAGCATGAAAGTGGAAGAAAAGTTCTAAAGGCAACGAAAAGCATTTAGAAATTGAGTTATGTCAATGTTTTGTTTTGAAAATACTATTTTTGCATCATATAATGATTAGAAAGACACATTTTATTAAACTAAAGACCGTTTTATTTTCTAAACAAAAATTGAATTTCATACATGTATAGGATGACTGGAAAGTGAAACTTTATTGTTATGATTACGCTTCTAGACGTATTATTGTGATAATCATTATGATGATGATGATGATGATGATTATTTATATATTTTAATATTTTTAATATTCTTATTTTTATTATTATTATTTTTCCGGGTCACAGTAAAAAAACGTAAAATATGCATTGCAAAATCATTAGACTAGAGACCTCATAGAGCATTATGAGAGTGTTCTATGAGTGAGCCCTCTACTGGAAAAGGAGCAGAAAGGACCATTTTGTTGTTTATGTTTTCAATAACAGCTACATTATTTCGTCAATTATGTAGTCAATGTATATATATATATTAAAAAAATTAAATGATAAAGCTATTTTGACATGCATTTCCTGAACTGCCTACTCATGTACATTTTAGTAGACGCTCTTATCCAGAGCGACGTACAGTTAGTTAGTTCAGACATGTTCATACTATTTTCGTACTGGTCCCCAGTGGGAATCAAACCCACAACCCTGGCGTAGCAAGCGCCATGCTCTACCATCTGAGCTACACGGGACTCAGCACATTTTCCCATTTTGCATTATTTTATCATCCAAATTCAAATTCGATTGTCCGGATATATACATCAAGAAATCCTTAGATAAAATGTACCCTTTCAGTACGTTTTAAGACACGTTTTGAAATGGAAACTCCATCCGCTTTTGTGCATGTGCTATAAATAAATAAATTATCGCACAGAAATGCATGATATCAGATAACCAGTTCATTTGTTCAAGATGTCTTTATTCAAAAGGCCATGTGGCAACATCAACCTTCTTCTGAAAATCAAACTGTGACCGTGTCTCGAACCTCACCTTTGACATTGACCCTCACCCCAGATACACATACAAATACAAATTATTTTAAGTTACAAATGTAATTAGGATATAGGGATGTCGATGTCGACCATGGAGACAACAATGAATCCAAAAAAACATGTTTTTTTAGTTGAAGCATTCTTTGAGTTTGATACCAGAGCCGTTTAAATAAATAAATATTTAGCAAAAAAGTTGTATTAGAAATGGATAGGCCATAAGAAAACGTTTACCAGTCATTACATTCTTTACATTTCAACGCAATTGCATTAATAGACATATAAACTAGTCAATCATAAAACACATAAAAAAATGGAATAGGCTATGGATGGCTATTTAAGCTTTATTTGTTACATGTTCATGATTGACATCCATCCCACCCTGAAACGTTTAAATAAAATGTCTTCATAGGCTGCCTATTGTTATTTATTTCTCATTTATTTCGTTATCCATTAGGCCTAGATAGTCAACGGATGATCCCATTGGGTTTAAAAGTCTAATTCCTACAATAATGTATACATATATTAAATCACGATCTAGGTCTGTCCCAAGACAGACATCAGTTGAACGTCCAGTTTTGATTTACATAAGTTGGGTTGTCAACTAACGTGACATCAACGTGAAATCAACAAAAAAAATGTTACCTTGTCATTGGATTTATGTTAAACGTTAAGTGAAAAAAAAGACGAAATGCCCATACGTTTATGACTTTTTGCAAATCCAATCAGTTTTCCATGTTGATTAAACTTCATCACATATATTTATTTTGTTTAAATGATGTGGACACAACGTTGATTCAATATTTTTTTGACCAGTGGGCATGAAAAATAGCCTACAGTTTAAGATCTAAGATAAGACTGAGCTTTTGCCTGGGTTCTCGCTTATTCTCGCTTATTCTCCCTATGCGCCTTTGCGATCCAGTACGAAAAAAAAAAAAAAGTATGAGCATGTATGCACTAACTTACTGTAAGTCGCTCTGGATGAGGGCGTCTGCTAAATGACTCAAATGTAAATTTCTATTTAATAGAAATGTATATATTTATAATTTATTTATGACACTTATATCAATGCATAAATGGAATAATATTCAAACCTTAAAGACATTTAGGGAACATGATACATTGTATCAGAAATACAACCAAGTTGTTGCTGTCATAAATAGGTCTATATTTTATGTACTGTAAGTAGTAGGCCTACATATATAAGTTTCTCATATGTCAAATGCACTTACTTAAGTATTTTTAAAGACTTCATCATTGTACAAGATAAAACAAAAATGGGCATCACACAACAGAACCCTTCAATTGGAAGTGAAATTACACAGTAATGGTTGCAAAAAAAAGAACTGTGTGCAAACCACACTCCCAAATATTTGAATGAGCCCCCACCTTTAGCTGGGCTTGGTGTGGGCTAACCTGTGCTGCAGAGGAGGCTGGTGGGAGGTGTTATATGAGGAAGAGCTCATTGTAATGGCTGGAATGGAATAGATGGAATAGTATCAAACATATCAAACATATGGAAACCACGTTTGACTCAGTTCCATTAACTCCATTCCAGCCATTACAATGAGCCCGTCCTCCTATAGCTCCTCCCACCAGCCTCCACTGCTGTGCTGGGCTTGGTGTGGACTAACCTGTGTTGTGTTAGTGTAGGCTAGTACATGTTGGGCGGATGTGGCGTTGGTGTGGTCTAGCCTGTGTTGGGCTTGTTTTGGGGTTGTGGGCATTGGTTTTTTGCCCTAGCACTATCAAAGCTTGATGAAAATCTGAACTCATCATAAGGGCCTGCAGTGGCTCGCAGGTCTATGTACCCACATCCATACCCACACATGCCTGTCAGAGCTGGCCCTAGCCTTTTGGGGGCCATAAGCAAAATACTGTCTGGCCTCCTGGTGGCCTGTGTTGGGCTTGTTGTGGGCTAGCCCATGCTGGGCTAGTGTGGGGTTGGTGTGGCCTTGGTGTGGGCTAGCCCGTGGTACCTTGCCCACTGAATAACCACAAGGCCAATGGGGTCATGTTTGCTGGACATGGTCTAGGCTACTATGGATTGGATACATCTCTCCAATATGCATGTATGGCTAAAGTAGTTTATGGCAAAGCAAGAACTGTCCCCAAACCAGTTATCAAACTTTATTTGGTGCACAGTCTTGCCCAGTTCCATGTCCGTCCATTTACTCTTCTCATAGAACTTAGTAGCCACATAGGCTACTCATTTTTTAAATGTAACCTTTATTTAACTAGGCAAGTCAGTTAATAACAAATTATTATTTACAATGACGGCCTACACATTTAAATTAGTATGTTTACAGATCTGGATTAAATGGATACATGTAATGATTTTGTTATGTAGGCCTATCTAGTTTTCCCAGTTGTTCGCACACAGCTACCCAGTCATCATGTACCCGATGGCTGCAGGGTGACAGGGGTCTAGGACGGTCGTCACTAGCTTCTATAGACACAAAGTAATTTCCAAAATGTATCTTCTTAAAATGCGATTTTAACCACACACTAATCTTATGCCTAACCCTAACCTTAAATTAAGACCAACAATAAACTGTGGAATCTGACTTTGTGGCTATGAAAGCTACTAGGGAAACGTCTAATAAAATTGTATTCCGCTCCCACCCAAAACGGAAGTGTTGTAGTCCAACCATAGTTTTGTCTCGCGAGAACAGTCTACAGCTGTCAGAGTTCGTTCCAGGGTCCAAGATGATCAGAGCTGTCAACAAAACACATTTCAAACAGTTGGTAAGTACACGATAAACGCATATGATTATATTATATTAATTAGCTAAGTAACTTTCTATTAATTCGCAGAGTGACATATGCAAATAAGCACCAATAGTACAATGTTGCAGTTAACGTTAACAGTTAACGTTCATGTTAGCAAGGAAGCTAGCCAGCCAGCTAGCTAACTTAGCTTACTTGTTAGCAGAGCAGAGCAAGGTTAAAATGGCATTGATTTCCTTTGCTATATTCATAAAAATGAAAAAAGTCGAATGCCACAGTTTGAACATCTGATCATAGTTGATGGCACAGCTAGCGTCCTTAGCTAGCTGAAAATAGCTAGCAGTTACCTAGCTAGCTTATGCAACTCAAACAATCACTTAAAAAGAAACAGAAAAAAATGGCCATTCAATGATTTTAAAGAAGCACCATTTCAATAAAGAAAATAATTGTATGTATACTAAATCTATTAAACCTGTATTGTGCTGTGACTTTGGCTAGACTACTGTGAATGACCTCTACTCTAGTCTTTCAGACACATGTTCAGATAGAGCAGCTGCTACTGTCATGTTTTAGCTTGGTGATAGGATTGATACTCCCTGTCAAAGGTTGTATAAGCCAATGTATAGCTCTGATGTTATGTCAGATTGTTTACAGAAGGGTCTCACAGTCCCCCCCCCTTCGCTCAGGTGGTGTTATGTAGCTCAAACCTTCTGCTATAAATAACCCACTAGATGTTGTTTTCCCCAAAAAGCTACACCTTAACAGAACCAGTAGTATCTTGTATGATCTCAATATTAATGTTGCTTTGCTCTTTATTGGACTACCCAAAATGCTGTCATATTATTCGTAACTTTTAAGCATGGGTGTTTAAGTTTGATAGGCATAAGAGCCATGTTATCAAGGCCGACTTGGCCATTAGGCAGGATTAGGCGGCAGACTGAAGAGGGCGGCATTTTCCGAGCTAAACTGACCAAGACGCACCTCCAACGACACATAACACCTCACATAATTTCGCCCCAAAACAATGAAACCTTCTCTCACCCAGTGGCATATGGGCTATTTAGGTGAGCGCTGATGCTGCCCCATTATAAGCAATGCCCACTTTGCCACTCCTCTCCAGGGTGCTGTTGGAAAGACGCAGCGCTGCGGCTCTCCACCAACGCTCAAATCATCTAACATAAATCATGTAACCATAGTAAAACGCATACTAGCCTATGTGGTTTTTCTGTAGCTTAGACTGGAGATCGTATTTCTGACAATGTTATGAGACACTTTTCTTTCACATCATGCACGTGTCTCATATCAAATAGACTCTTATCAAATAAAAATGCGGTTCAATTTGAATATTACTTAACATCTTAACAAACACCATATACTAAAGACAGGACAGGTCAAAATAAAATGGACAATATGGAATGAAATTAGGCTACGCACGGCTTTTGACGAGCTGATCATAGCGAAGAAGAAAATACTTATTTATTTCCCGCTGTGTAAACACATTGATTCTCATTGCAAATAGGCTCAGAATAACTCCTGATAAACGTAGGTAGCTGATATTAAATAGCCAAAATGATTAGGCCTAGTCATAAGCCATGGTCATGAATCAGATGGCACGACATGGATGATCATTCATAAAATTGCATTACTGGCCGACACTGTAGGCTACACTATTCTAGTTTTGCGGGGGATTTTTTATTTATTATTTTATTTCACCTTTATTTAACCAGGTAGGTCAGTTGAGAACAAGTTCTCGTTTGCAACTGCGACCTGGCCAAGACAAAGCAAAGCAGTGCGACAAAAACAACAACACAGAGTTACACAGTAAACAACGGGGATAGGAGGAGGGCGTACATTTTTCTGTATCGCCTAGGGCGGCAGAACGGCCAGGACCGGGGCTGAGTGTTATGTTGATGTTATGCCCTATTTACTGAAAATACATTTTCCCCGTAGTCTGGTCTCCTCCAGAGGTTTCAAAGCACCTTGGTGGTAGCAGAACACAACAATGACAAGCTGACCCCCATTACGCTGAATGCTATCACTGCAGCCAAGAAACTGGGAGGAGATGTGTTCTGTTTGGTTGCTGGAACAGACTGTACAAAGGTAGGTTAAAATTGTGGGTTTGATCATCAGACAAATAACCTGTGGAAAATGGATGATATCCAGACCTACACTTTTAGTGTTATTCTTCAAGGGATTGATTAGCTCTATATTTATAATCTTTTCAGGTTGCACAGGAAATCGTCAAAGTCCTGGGTGTGAAGACAGTTTTGATTGCTCAAAATGATGCTTACAAAGGCTCTCTGCCAGGTATGTATATCCACAGTGTGAAAGGGAAATTGGGATACTAGTCAGTTGTACAACTGAATGCATTCAACTGAAATGTGTCTTCCGCATTTAATCCAACCCCTCTGAATCAGAGAGGTGCGGGGGGCTGCCTTAATCGACAGTAGGTTAACTACTTTGTTCAGGGGCAGAATGACAGATTTTTATCTTGTCAACTCATGGATTCAATCCAGCAACCTTTTGGTTACTGACCCAACGCTCCTACTCACCTGCCGCCCTGAAGCAGTGGCAGCCAACAGATTCACTGAAGCTGTAAATTAGTTGGAATTTTTACTTCTACAGTCTTACATAATTTTTTACAAGTCAGTTAAGAACAAATTCTTATTTACAATGACGGCCTACCTACAGGGTCAGCCCCTGGAGCAAATTAGGGTTAATTGTCTTGCTCAAGGACGCATCGACAGGTTTTTCCACCTTGTTGGCTCTGGTATTCGAACCAGCGACCTTTCGGTTACCGGCCCCACGCTCTAACCGCTAGGCTACCTGCCGCCCTAAACGTACTTAACTTAAAAATGTAAAGCTAGTTATTAATGTTAAATTTGAGGGTTGTTTTCTGTCAATTTTCATGTGGTGTTAACTGCAACTTGCATGTCTTCCCAAAGAGGTGTTGACTCCACTTATCCTGGCAACCCAGAAGCAGTTCAACTTCACCCATATCTGTGCTGGAGCATCTGCCTTTGGGAAAGTAAGATTAAAACACCCTTATATACATAACTACAGTGAGGTCATTTGTCACTCCTCAGCAAAGCTGTCTCCCTGCAGATGATTTCATACAATGGATTTAGTTTCATAAGGCTTGTGTTATCAGTATGCTGTATTTTCCATTAATGGTTTCTGGAAGTTATTTGTAGGGCATCTTTGGCTGACCATTAGAGATGCCTTATATCCCTGCTTATTTACCATCCTGTGTTTTGTAGAACCTGCTCCCCAGACTGGCTGCCAAGTTGGATGTTGCTCCTATTTCAGACATCATCGAGATCAAATCCCCTGACACCTTTGTCAGAACCATCTATGCTGGTAACTAGCTTTTTGTGAACGTGTTATGAGAAGATACAGAACATTTTAACTTTTGTACCTATTATTTTCCCCCCCAAGCCAACCTAAGATGGCGTTCAAATTTCTTGACCACTTCAGACATTTTTTGTTCCTCTATATGGATCTTGTTTGAAATTATCATGGGGAAATCATGTAAATTTATAACTGCATTTGGGACTTCTCTTACGAATTTTACCAGTAACTCACCAATGTACACAATACTTACGTGTACCGTAGGGAACCGGTTTATTTGTAAATCTTGTAAATCTTTTTTTGCAATACCAGCTATGATTTAGATCCTAAAAGTCTCATTTCTCAATTGCATTAATGGGCTATGAATAAATCAAAATGACATCATCCACTTAAACCTTTGCCCCCAAATAGGTCTTATTGAAAACTCATGGTGTACCTTGAGCCCAGAAGAGGTTTTCCAAATTAGACCATCTGTGTGAAATGAATTCTCTATTTTAATTTTAAGTTGTCATCAAAAGTTGCATGCGGTAGAGTTACAAAACATCACTGTTGTTTGTCTTATTCACAGGAAATGCTCTCAGCACTGTCAAATCTAATGAAAATGTCAAGGTTTTCACCGTCAGAGGGACATCCTTTGAGCCTGCTGAGGTGGAGGGAGGCAGTGCTACATCAGAGGAAGGTAGCTACACTACTAACCATGCACTAATACACACCTGGAAAGCACACATGCAAAATCCATTGTTCATGTTTATCATTCTAAAATCAATTGTTTAATTTCCTGGCTGGATAACATCTTTGTCAGGGTATAGTTAAAAGCAAGAAGACATGAGACAGTTTGTCGTCCTTGAGATGCAGTTGTATTATTTAATATGATCCTCTGACGTTTCCTCGTGTTGTTGTTTGTTTATTTCAGTTGCTGCGTCCGCTCCCTCTGGGATGTCTGAGTGGCTGGAAGCGTCCTTGACCAAGAGTGACCGTCCAGAGCTGACCAGTGCTAAGGTTGTGGTGTCAGGAGGTGAGAGCCACCTCATACTATTTGCCTTTATTTGACAAATGAATTGATGTGTATGCCAAATGTTTAAAGAAATCATTAATGTCTTGCCCTTCTTTTAGGAAGGGGCCTGAAGAGTGGAGACAACTTCAAGCTGCTGTATGACCTTGCTGACAAAATGAATGCCGCAGGTTAGTGTGTGATTAGAATTTTTGAATGTTGACCCAAAAAAAGTTCTGTATTTGTATAAGTAGCTAGGTTTTCATCCAATTGGCGACAGATGTTCATGCAAATACTTTAGAATCCGCATAAAGAAAATTTACAAATTCTCCCACCAGTGATGTTTCCACCAAATCGTACACACACAATTAAATTTTTCGCTTAAGTTTTCATGTACCGAATAAAAATCTGAAGTTTAATGTGTTTCCATCTAATTTTCAATTCTACCGAGAGTATTGTTGCGTTAAATAGCGTTTCCCGAGTTGTAGTGGGAGGACCACACACCATATAATTGCGTGACTCCAAGTTCACTTCGATATGATGGTTATTATATAAATGTATAGTTATCCATAAAGGCACTGCCATTTCTCGCATAAGGAATTTTACAGACACAAAAAGATCCCACCATGTCGAACAACAAAATGATCTGTCGGGCATTCATACAATTGTACCAAAACGTCCTGTTTCCATCATAGCTGTCGTGATTTCTTTTTATATGGTATGACTTTACAATAAAAATATTGGTGAAAATATTTGATTGACAGCAGTAAAGTAGATTTGAATTGATTCTCCCCACAGTTGGTGCTTCCAGAGCTGCTGTGGATGCTGGATATGTCCCCAATGACATGCAGGTTGGACAGACTGGCAAGATCGTGGCCCCTGTAAGTGACAAACTGTGGATCATTTATAATTCATCCTATTCTTTGATAGGCAAGTTTGTGGTCACAATGGTGTCATCTGTAATAATATTGCACAATTATTCAAGATAAACCTTTTGTGGAAACATGGGTGTATACTTACAAATACATTTTTCTGAAAATGCAAAGATATATTTTCTGAGTTACCCACCCAATATTGATTATTGTGCAAGTTGCCCTCAGCTTGACAACGGCCTGTTACTTTAGATACAAAAGCTTTAGCATATTTATGGATATCAAAGGATCGTGTTCTAAAGATGGACCCCTTTGCCCTTTTTAAAGGTTAAATTCCCATTATCCGGTTCAAATGGGATATCCCAGGTGTGATTATCCACACATTTGAAATGTAGTTAATGCCCCATTTGTGCTCCTAAATGATTTAGCTGATCCATTAGAGAGCAGAGCACAGTGTTGTGGGTATCTGCTCAGAGCCCCAGACCAGGCCATTCGGCCCAAATTGAATTATGCTATTGTTTTGACAAGCTTGTCATATGTGGGCTTAAAGCTGAAGACCTCATAAGGGCCAGTGTTGTTCATAGTCCTCATGCAAACCATTCAGAGGATTCTACCTTCAGGCATTGCTAGGAAAGAAGAACCATGCATGTCATATCAATGTTACTGTTTGTCTGACATATTTTTTATTTGACAAATGTCACCTTGAATAGCACAAAACTGTGTTCCTTGTTATGTGTATTTGAATTAACCGCTTTTGACAGAAGGAATTTTTATTTTTTTATTTAACCTTTATTTTACTAGGCAAGTCAGTTAAGAACAAATTCTTATTTACAACGACGGCCTAGGAACATAGGGTTAACTGCATTGTTCAGGGGCAGAACAACAGATTTTTACCTTGTCAGCTCGGGGATTCGATCCGGCAACCTTTCAGTTACAGGCCCAACACTCTAACCACTAGGCTACCTGCCGTCCCCAAAACGGTCTGTTAGCGAAGCAAATCTTTTCAGGCTTTAAATAGTATCCATTATTGAACTGCTCCAGTTATCATTTTGCTGAAATGAAATTTGAAAGAATCTCACATCACAGAATTAGTTGTCATTTATTGTTTCTGTCAGCATGTATTTCACAGTTAAGCTTTTGCATATTTATGTACACTGGAGGTCAAAAGTTTGGAATATTACTCATTCAAGGGTTTTTCTTTATTTGCTTTGCACACTCATGGCATTCTCTCAACCAGCTTCACCTGGAATGCTTTTCCATCAGTCTTGAAGGAGTTCCCACATATGCTGAGCACTTGTTGGCTGCTTTTCCTTCACTGCGGTCCGACTGATCCCAAACCATCTAAATTTGGTTTGAGGTTGGAACCAAAAATCTCAAATTTGGACTCCAGACCAAAGGACACATTTCCACCAGTCTAATGTCCATTGCTCTTGATTCTTGGTGTCCTTTAGTAGTGGTTTCTTTGCAGCAATTCGACCATGAAGGCTTTATTCACACAGTCTCCTCTGAACAGTTGATGTTGATGTGTCTGTTACTATTTGTTTTTGCATTTATTTGGGCTGCAATCTGAGGCTGGTAACTCTAATGAACTTATCCTCTGCAGCAGAAATATTTCTGTGTCTTCCATTCCTGTGGCGGTCCTCATGAAGCTGGTTGAGAGAATGCCATGAGTGTGCAAAGCTGTCATCAAGGCAAAGGGTGGCTACTTAGAAGAATCTCAAATATAAAATATATTTTGATTTGTTTAACACTTTTTTGGTTACTACATGATTCCATATGTGTTATGTCATAGTTTTGATGTCTTCACTTTTATTCTACAATGTAAAAAATAAAGAAAAACCCTTGAGTAATATTCCAAACTTTTGGCCCCCAGTGTATATCAAAGGATCGTCACACTAGCATTCAGTAGCCTAAACTCTTTATAAGACTGTCTTCACCCTACTGTCCTGAGGTTTACATACAGTGTGCCGTTGTATTGTTTTCTGTAATCTAAGCTGTGTGGTGTCATGCCTGAGCAACGTTTCAGGTGAGTACCACATTCTGGGAACAGCTTGGCAACGGAGCAGCCAGGTTGTCATGTTGCAGCCTTTTGTCGTTTTTATCGGTTAACAATAGCATCACCACACTTGATTGACTAGCTAGCAATACAATCATTTTGCTTTCACACCTGAGGGAAAGCTGGATGTGAAATAGTAGGCTGAAACAGTGCTTAATTAAGCATTAAGGCCCGAGGGGGTGTGGTATATGGCCATATCACGGCTAAGGGCTGTTCTTAGGGACGACGCAACGCACAGTGCTAGGACTCAGCCCTTAGCTGTGATATATTGGCCATATATCACAAACCCCCAAGGTGCCTTATTGCTATTATAAACTGGTAACCAACGTAATTAGAGCAGTAAAAATACATGTTTTGTCATACCTGTGCTGTACCTGATATACCACGGCAGTCAGCCAATCAAGATTCAGGGCTCCAACCTCGCTAGTCATTGGACTCTTGCTAGTACCTTCTTGTTTTATTTTTGTATGTACTCTGACCTTTCCATACAGTGATACTTGAGAAATACAACATACAACATGGTCATTTTATCTCTGCAAGGACAGTACACTTGCTGGACAGGACAGAGCCTCTCATGGTGAAATATTGGTCCTCACTTCTAGTCGTTGGCAGACTTGTGTTCATAAATTGATGTTCTGCTCCTCTGAGACTACTCCAATAACATTAAGTAGCACTGAAAAATTCATATGGCAGTGCATTAAGCTGAAAGCCTCTGTGTTTTTCCCATAGTTGAGGTGGGTGTTTGGAGGGTCCTACACTCTGCTACACCACTCCCCAGCACTCTCCCTCTGCTACACCACTCCCCAGCACTCTCCCTCTGCTACACCACGCCCCAGCACTCTCCCTCTGCTACACCACGCCCCAGCACTCTCCCTCTGCTACACCACTCCCCAGCACTCTCCCTCTGCTACACCACTCCCCAGCACTCTCCCTCCTGAGAGATCATACAGCCATGGTCAGGGTCAGCACTAGAACAACTAGACACCCAGGACTGTCCTGCAATCAGCTACATCTGTACCAGGGTGCCAATGACGGCCTTAGTGGTGCCTTGATGGTTTTCTGGAGATTGATGAAAAAAATATTTTTAAAAAATTATTCAAATATTGGAGGCCCACATATTATACTACTGGTATTGAGTCAGCTGCAGTCATTCCTGCAGTAAGGAGTCTTACCTGTGTTCAGCAGCCTTAAACAACTGGGACTATATACGTAGATGTGGCTGTGCACCAAGCTCTTGTATTATGCTGATGCAGCTTGTTTGTCATCTTGTTCTCTCTGCAGGAATTGTATATCGCTGTTGGTATCTCTGGAGCTATTCAGCATCTGGCTGGGATGAAGGACAGCAAGGTACAGTACAGTTAGCATTCTGGCTTGTGTCTTCCCTGTCCCTTTTTACCAGAATGTTCTGTCATGTATACACAATAGGCATGGCGCATTACGCAAACACATTTTTTCTTTGCTCTACAGACCATTGTGGCCATCAACAAGGACCCAGAGGCTCCCATCTTCCAGGTGGCTGACTATGGTCTGGTGGCTGATCTGTTCAAGGTGAGATAGGAGGCCGACTGTTGGAGGAATATTCCCCCATAAGGAAACATTACCAAACACTCTTGCCGTGACTGAAACTAACCCAACACTGCACGAGCTTCCAGCACAGTGCTGAATAGCTGATCAGGGAAGACACCAGCATTTCAATAACCAAGACATGACACCAGTGACAGTTGGAATATTACATTCACTATTTCCTTGATCAATGTTGTCGAACCATTATTATTCCCCCTAATGGAAATGTGTTGCATTAATCCGAGGTGAGTTGTGGCCAGAGCCTGCTGCTGTGTATTGATACAACAGCGCTCCTTTAAACCACACGTTCTCAAGTTTTATTGCCAGTACTTTACATGCTTAGCTGCCCTCTAGTGTCTGGCTGCCAGAGGGTTGGCACACTCTCTTGTTCATCTTTTATTTACTACGGTGGCGGTGGTGGTACGTGAGAGGCCCAGGTGTTCTGGGTAAACTCTGTAAAAGTGATTGGTAATAATAGCTCGCGGAAGCAGAGTTGTGACTTGCTGGTTATCAGCTTACATGTGATCACTCCTCAGATAACTGATTAAAATGTATGGGCTTTCTCCTCTTCCTTCAATTAAAAACGGATGTATGGGACACACTCGACTCGGGTGCTACTGGTATACTTTGTCAGTACGTCATTCAGCAGGCAACCCCGCTCATGTCCCTTGGATCAGTTACCGTCAGATTTTGAATTGGTTTATCAATAAATCGATCTTAAATGGTGTCACCTCAAACTGTGAGACTAAACACTTACATTTATCTAAAAGCTCAACCTTCCTTTTCCATGTCGCAAGCACACACCATGTCCGTTGTGTCAACCTTGCTAGATATGCCCGGTTAGGGGGGTGCAACCATCTTAAACTACTCTGTTTTGTCTTTGTGTCACTAGGCGGTTCCTGAGATGACTGCAGCGTTGAGCAAGTGAGCCAACATTTAGCTATGCAGTCATCCCATCACTACCTGGGTATCAAGACCACGAAGTTCCAACTCTCTTACAATCGCTGCCTTAAACGGTTTGTGGAGCTACTCTTCTGGGAACACTAATAATGTTAACATCATTCTTCCTAAATGAAAACAAAACAACACTCTCAGTTTATAAACCGGAAATCTGTTTTTATTTACGTAGGTATGATATGCCACAAATAACGTTTTGCTTACCTGGTGTAGGTGATATTTTTTCCCCGTATTAGTGCATATTTTGTAACATGTTTTTAACGTAGTGTCACAATAAAGGCATTCTTCGGGAAGTGTAAACCTGCCTCCTCACTAATGCACTTTTATTAATGTGTAGTTCACCGAAAGCTCTTGTTATTAATGATACAACTGACTGTAAATAACTGTTATTTTACCATGTTACCTTTTTAATTGCTTTTACTCCGCACTGAATTCCCTTCATGATCAATTTACAAAATGCCTGTTGACATGAAAGTGCACAGGATTAGTTTGCCATGTCTAAAAGCAGATCTTTTTAAAAGGTTCATGCTATAATACTTGTTCTTCTGACCAACACTTTACACAACATCTTCAATTACAAACCCCTCGAGATTTGGTAGCCGAAACGTCCCTCAGTCTGGCTCAAAAATATTTTGTCATATAATTTTAATACAAACTTTAGCATTGACAATGTAGAAAGACAAAGGTAAGAAATAAGCTGAGAGCACGGCTCGACACAGAACACAGATCAAATGTACCCTGCAGTAGTCCGATCTGAGAGGACTGTACTTAATGTTGGGACTGGAGACTCCAGGTTGACTTTCAGTATGGTTTGTTTCTAAAATGTCTGATTAGTGTGGCTCATACATCATAATATGATTGCCAATTAATAGTTCTCTTGTGAACAGTCTAGTGTCTCCAATCCCTAAGCAAGTATATCAGATGAACAAACCATCCAGTTCCACCCACACACACCCAGACCCATCACTAAATGATAGCACATTCAAAAGCATCAGAGCCAGTCACATTTCTGCAGAGCCCTGCTGTCTCAGAGCTCGGGCTAATCCCCCAATGCTGGTTTCTTTTGATGACTCCATATACTCATTTATTGTGTCAATTCCTGATTATGTTCAGTGCCTGCTCACTAAAGCACGTTTCCCTGTCCTCCATGGACGATGTGCTGTGCTAGCAGAGCTTCCATTCCCAGTACCAAGGTGCTTTTGGCGATGAGGACGGCTGTATGCCAGTGGAGGAGGCCTCTGAGTGCATGTCTTTAGTGTTAGTGAGTTTCAGTTAGTGAGTCAGGTCTTTGAGGAGTTAGTCAGTGCTGCCTAAGAGATACAGTACATCCCTGAAGCCCTTATCTATGTCTCAGGCAGACGGCTGACAGGGGCTTCTGCCTGAGACAGCCTGTACTTCTCCTCCACGAAGGGCTCCCTGGCCTGCATGTGGATGAGGGGCTTGGTGTGGAAGCCTCCGCAGCTCTCCTGGTTCCTGTTGTTGTAGATGTTGAGCCTGTGCTCCAGCTCAGGGCTGGTCTTGGTGGAGCCAGCAGGGCTGGGCAGTTTAAGGTTGACAGGGTCCAAGCCCTTCTGGCCCAGACAGGAGTCCTCAGACAGGGAGGAGAGCAGCTCCTGCACCACGGTGCTGGGGTGTCCTCTGGGGACAGGCTGTGTGCCCATGCCCAGGGCCAGGGGGCTGCAGTAGGGCGGGGGGTAACAGCGCTGGCCGCTGTAGGAGTCTGTGGAGGTGGAGGCCTCGCGGACGGTGGAGCTGCAGTCGGTGGTGGAGCCCAGGGTGTGGCTGCTTATGCTGTGCTGGTGGGCACTGAAGCTGGAGCGGGAGCGGGACACGGTGGTGTTGGAGGCCTCGCTCACAGAGCTGCCCGTCCGCTGCAGACAGCTGGACGCTGCATCTGCACTCACCAGAGATGAGGGCAGCTGGCTGGGGTTGTTGGGCAGGTGCACGTCTATGGCTGCAGTGGTGATGACACGAGCTGGGTCTGGGATCCCAACATCTACAAGAATCACATACAACTTGGACTCAACACATGATCCTGCCGACTGTCCGCAAAGCGAAGTACACAAACAAACCTGTGAAGGTGTAGACAATTGTTTATTCTTACCACTGCTCGCCTCACTGAAGTACTGGCTGATGTAGTTGTTCATGTCATCTTGAACAACGTGATCTGAAAGAAATAAGAAACCAATTCTATGTATTCTTTCTCAGAAACAATAGAAGGAGTGGGATGTTTGGTACCCTTATCTAATAGAGATTGTGACAATCTATTCCCATGTTTGTTCTGTAAAGATCCCCCAGAATGCATCAGTCAGATATTCCTGACCAGAAGGTTGAACCCACAGGAGCAAAGCAAGGATTGTAAAGAGGTGAGGTGGTGGGTAGAAGGTCCTGTGGCTGTGGCTGGCATCCCTGACCTGTCACCGTTGACCTCTAAGTGCCTTCCCTATTACCTCAGGACCGCTAGATAGATGGGTATTATTGATGTTTTTTCTTCAAATCTTAATTCTAAGACTGTCCCAAGAAGGCGGGGGATGCTTGGACTAAAATGTGGAGGCAGAGACAATCACTCTGCAATGAATAACACATGAGCATGTGAGGAACAGGCCCACTTAAAAGGCTGTAGTCTGACACACGGCCTCTCTCTGTGAAACCTCAGATATCTCATCTCAGCTGTGTAGCAGAGAGAGGAGCAGAGGGATTTATGTCTTAACTAAAGGAAAGGGCTTTGTGTTTTGAGCTCTATGACTACAATACTGACAGAGTGCTTTGTTCCTCTGCCTCTTGTAACGTATGATCTGTCTTTTTTTTGGTCCATTAGAATAACATCAAATTGATCAGAAATACAGTGTTAATGTTGTAAATGACTGTTGTAGCTGGAAACGGCTGATTTTTAAAAATGGAATATCTACATAGGCGTACAGAGGCCCTTTATCAGCAACCATCACTCCTGTGTTCCAATGGCACGTTGCGTTAGCTAATCCAAGTTTATCATTTTAAAAGGCTAATTGATCATAGATGAACAGGGTAAACTTTAAATTATATTTGCTGACACCCTACAGTCAAATTTTGGCACCAGTAGAGTAGCTATCTAGCTGTATAAACCACGCCCCTCTGTAAACACGCCTTTTCCGATGTTGGTTAATTTAATACACTGTAAGTGAATTTGTCCAAATACTGATGACACCTTCATATGGGGGACTAAATACATAAAGTGCTTCACTGTCCAAATAAATACATAGGGGAGTGTATATTTACACAGAGGATCTTGTCCTCATTCAAACAGCACTCCCATAGCACTGAGGTTTCTGACTCCACACTGCTAGGCTTCTCATCAGGCCGCTGTTCTAGGGGAATTATTTTCCTTGTACAGTTCTGTACTCTGGTGTGGTTTGTTACATGTCTGTTGTGGTTTCCAGGTGAACGGAGGACATCTTTTTCGACCAAGCCAACCTCTGTTTAACAAACATGGCCCAAAGCAAAGAGCACTCTGTTCATTCAACCACTTTGCCTGGAAAATCTGATCTGACATAGCAAGAACATCCCTCTATTCCCCTGGCTCCAAGAGAGACCCTCTTTGGTTAGAGACCACAGCCAGCAACAATCCATAGAGATAGAACCCTATGACATTGTTCTATCTTGATGAGGCAATCTGCAGTGCTCTGATGTAATACTACAGTAAGTGGTGGAGGTATAGGATCAGGGTGTGGTACCTCCAGTGGCCGCTGCCTCCCTGGCTTTAGCCTGGCTGCGCTGATAGGGGCCCCCAGGGGCCAGGCCGTCCACCTCCTGGAAGCTGTTGCTCTGTTTACCCCACACATGGTGGATCTGCATGGCAGCCTCTCGCTCTGCTACCAGGTCTAAGTCCTGCTGAGCCAGGTGGGCCCGCAGCTGCCTGATCTCAAACTGAGAGAGAGAGAGAGAGAGAGAGAGAGATGCATAGGGAGAACAAACGTGTTATCCTTAAATACAAACACCCGAATACCCTTTAAGAGCTCTGGCCCTAAAGTCCACCCACTGTATCTCATCCACTAGCAACATTACTGGTAGCTGTTGGCTGTATTGACAAACCCTGACTTGTGTCACACTGACCTTTGCACACATAAGTACATGACATATACGTATATACATATTACATATCCCTCTAATGGTTAGAACAACATTTTCCCTCTTGGTTCAACAGTGACAGTCATAAGCCCTCAGCTTTACTATATTACATGTACAAATGTGACTGGATAATCTTCCTGAAAGGAAATCCCACGATGGGAATAACAGGAATGTTGTGACGCATTATGACTGAATACAGAACCTGATAGTATCTCCTATTAAGGATATGTAATGTATTTATGTGTTCAAGGGTCAGTGTGACACAATTGAGTGTTTGTCAGATTAAAGGTTTGGTTATTCCTCTAATAAGTGTGTGAATTTGAATGTGTTATGTTATCTCAAATCTATGCATAATGTATCGGTAGTGCACCCATTCCTGGCACGTTGCTGCTCTCTGCTGGTCAAAGGTGTGTATGACATATAATGGTAAATAGTTAGACAGGTGTGGGAACATACTGCCTGCTCCTGGCAGATCTGGGTGAGTCTCTCCAGCTGCTCCTCCCTGACAGCTTTGGCCTTCTCATACTGCTGGTTCTCCATCTCCATCTCCACTTTCACCTGCAGCACGTAGGCTGGGACAGAACACAAGACAGACTGCTCTGTAGGGATAAACACAGTCACACTGACATAACTTTTATTTTATATATCTATAGTAGGCCAAATAAAAGGGATTATGATCATTTCCTGCCATAATGAATCACCGTACATGTATGTGCATGTGAAACATAGAACGTCCACAAGAGGGCGTAACATTGATTGAAAACAGCTCAGTCAAGAAACAGTACAACGTGTGTATCTGTATCAGATCATGTATGCATTTGTCATTGTAAAGTAAATATTGATTGCGGTTGGTAATAAGCATTTTCCGTAAAGCTCAGTAAAAAGCCAGTTTGGATAATGACATCCATAGAGGTAGCGCTGTAGAAATATTGCTGTCGCATCTCTGCAACCTGACAGTTAAGGACATGATACAGAGGAGACTGCCTTCATCCACCCCCTGCACCCCATCCATCCACCCCCTGCACCCCATCCATCCACCCCCTGCATCCCATCCATCCACCCCCTGCACCCCATCCATCCACCCCCAGGCCCTCCCAGCCTCACCATCGATAATCCTCTTGACCCTCCAGATGCGCAGGGTGATGATGAGGCCGATGGCGTCCCAGGGGCTGCTGGGGCCGTTGGCCACCGTTGAGGCCACCATGGGGGCCAGGGACAGGACTATGACTGCACCGTCAAACACCTACACACACACGGACACATGCACAAGCACGAGCACACACACACACACACGCACGCATGCACACACACACAGACAGTTAGGCACCCATTACACACAAACAAAGATATTAGCAAGCAGACAATGGAAACTTCCCTTTTTCAACAATATTTGAATGGAAAAACATGAACATGTCCACATTTCAGTGAGTACTCTATTACAGTATATTCCTCCATGCCTGTGGTCGGTTTACCACCGGTCTGACATTGGGAGTGACATTGCAGTGGAAGTGGTGGGGTGCTCTGAGCCCCACCTCAGAACTAATGGCCCCACAGGGAGCTTACCTCCACTTTGTTCTCGATGTAATCCCAGATCCCCAGCACCACAATCCTGAACACCGTCTGAGAGAGAGAGAGGGAGGGAGAGTGGGGGAGGGAGATAGAGAGAGGGAGGTAGGTAAAAGGGTAAAAAGGAGAGGGGAAGTGAACCATAGCGATATAATTAATTTCCTTTAGTTGTAAACACACCCCTGAAAATCCTAATGTCACAGCAAAAGCAAATTGCAGCTGTGATTCAGTTTTCTTTCATCTATCCACTGGCAATTCATCAACGACATATTCCTACAGTTCACTACCACAGCGGTCAGATTTCCTCCAAACAATTAGAGGCACACACAGCACACTGCACCAGCTAAAGCTGACTCAGCAAGGGCTGCAGAAGGCCACTGCATATTTAGGATTCCACCTGAGCAGAAGCTGTCCTGCACATCCAACACTTACATGAATCACTAAGGGTTAGATCTCATTGATAACTTAAACACATAATGTTTCTCAACCAAATGGAGCAGCAGACCGGTGAACAGAGAACAACTAAGATAAATGCTGCTAGGCCTGAGGAAGCGGTAATCGATAGGGTTTACCTGAGGCTCTGGCGTTAGTTAAAAGCTATGGTGCAACAGAAAAGCTCTATCTGCATTTTAAGAGGAATTAACACTTACATCAAGTTGTGAAGGAATGAGTGAGATAGAGGAGGCTGTAATGCTGTGAACAAACGTTAATGAAATAGCTGCGGTTACATTTGACAATATACCGTATGTGATGGACCAATAGAATCCTTTTACCAACACCCTAATGAGTCGATAAGATAGAGATAGGTACTTTATTGATCCCCGAGGGGGACATTTCTTTGTCAAGCAGCTACAACAAAACATAGGGCAGGTGCAAAATGCCAGGACGAAAATACACAAAAGACAGATACATGGTACATGATACATAGAGCGGCAGTATGAAAAAGTATAGAAATACAAGATGTCTGGAGTGCAAAAAAGCTACAAAAAGACATAGCATAGTATGGGTGGTTGGCTGAATATGTACACTATACATTGGTGGATGTTGGATGGTTAACTATACTATACAGGTCGATGGCAGAGAAATACTTAAATAGCTAAAAATGCATATGATATGAGTGAGGGTAATAATAGTTTACTTAATAGACAGACTGGTTAAATGAACAGGTAAGTGAATATTTTGCATGGTTAAATTAGCTGTACAGGTAAATATACAGTTATATTTACAGGTAAGTGAATACTTGCATGGTTACATAAACTGTACAGGTAAATGACAGGAAGAGATACTTAAATAGCTAAATGTGTGTATGATATAATTTAGGGTAATAATAGTAATTCCCTTAAAATACAGTCCTTAGTGTGCAGGGTTTAATTACAGATAACTGCACGTATTGCACATTCGATATACTAAAAGCAATGAAAAAAGATACAACTGACAGGATACTAATATGCATTCCTGAGTGAATGACTACGTAAGTTAAGTCCAAGAATTACTTGCAATATTACACGTGATATGATATAACAACTGTACATGAGTAAGTATATACAGACCTGAATGAATAAATAAGTCCTGAGTGAATGAGTGATTACGGACCAGAGTTACTCACGGATGGATGCATAATTGTTAAACTAGGTCCTAACACCCCAACAGTTCCAGGTCTGTGTTGCTGACAGCACGGCACCCCGGTGAGGCATTATATAGTCTAATAGCCGCCGGCAGGAAGGACCTCCTGTAGCGCTCTCTGGCACACCGTGGTGGGATCAGTCTGTGACTGAAGGTGCTCCTCTGCGTCATAACCATGGCATGCAGAGGGTGGGTGACGTTGTCCATGATGGACAGCAGTTTGGCCAGGATCCGTCTCTCCGCCACCTCCTCTAGAGTGTCAAGGCTCATCCCCAGGACAGAGCTAGCCTTCCTGATCAGCTTATTTACCCGAGAAGAATCACCAGCTTTTATGTTGGCTCGCCAGCACACCACTGCAAAAAAGATGGCACTGGCCACCAGAGACTGGTAGAAGGTATGCAGTAGTTTACTGCACATAATGTGTTGATGGAGGAAAGGGCACGGCTTAATAGGGTGTTGTAATAAGGATACACCACTGCACCTCTCTAGCTCACCAATTGCACGCTATTGCATTAAATCAACCCTCAGCTGCATCAGCTTTAAGTGAGCCTGCTACTACTGTGATGACTGTGGGGGTGGGGCTCACCTCAGTGAAGAACACAGCGAGAATTATCAGGCTGATCCAGTGGATGATGCTGGCAAACTGGAACGCGTTGTTAACTGTGAAGCAGACAGCAAAGACAATGTTTAGAAATTACTAGTTTACTCAAGGGTCAGATCATTTGTTAAATACTGGAGACCGACCCAAGCACAGACACATAGCCCTCTGTAGCTCAGTATGTAGAGCATGGCCATTGTAATGCCAGGATAGTGGGCTTGATTCCCGGCACTTCTCATACATAAAATGTATGTATTACTGTAAGTTACTTTGGATAAAAGTTTCTAGTAAATGACATATACAGTTGAAGTCGGAAGTTTACATACACCTTAGCCAGATACATTTAAACTCAGTTTTTCACAATTCCTGACATTTAATCATATCAAAAATGCCCTGTCTTAGGTCAGTTAGAATCACCACTTTATTTTAATAATGTGAAATGTCAGAATAATAGTAGAGAGAATTATTTCTTTCAGCTTTTATTTCTTTCATCACATTCCCAGTGGGTCAGAAGTTTACATACACTCAATTAGTATTTGGTAACATTGCCTTTAAATTGTTTAACTTGGGTCACAATGTTTTGGGTAGTCTTCCACAAGCTTTCCATAATAAGTTTGGGGAATTTTGCCTCCAAACATAGCGATGGTCATTATGGCCAAACAGTTCTATTTTCGTTTCATCAGACCAGAGGACATTTCTCCAAAAAGTACGATCTTTGTCCCCATGTGCATTTGCAAACCGTAGTCTGACTTTCTTTATGGCGGTTTTGGAGCAGTGGCTTCTTCCTGGCTGAACGGCCTTACAGGTTATGTCGATATAGGAGTTTAAAGGTAGGCCTTGAAATACATCCACAGGTACACCTACAATTGACTCAAATGATGTCAATTAGCCTATCAGAAGCTTCTAAATCCATGACATCATTTTCTGGAATTTTCCAAGCTGTTAAAAGGCACAGTCAACTTAGTATATGTAAACTTCTGACCCACTGGAATTGTGATATAGTGAATTATAAGTGAAATAATCTGTCTGTAAACAATTGTTGGAAGAATTACTTGTGTCATGCACAAAGTAATGTTTGTTAACTATAGTTTGTTAACATGAAATCTGTGGAGTGGTTGAACAATTAGTTTTAATAACTTCAACCTAAGTGTATGTAAACTTCCGACTTCAACTGTATATTATATAGGCGAAGACATGCACACACAGGTTTGTCTGACTTCATGCCTACTCATCAGCCTACACTGGGCTGTCAGCTACAGCATTCCTCTTCAAGCGCCACTTCCCTTCTGTCATTATTTGCTGTGCTCTCCGATCTGTCCGTCAGTCCATTCATCTTCCTCCATCCCTCCCTCTCTCCGTACATTCACCCAGCAGACAGACACCCTCTATCTTCCCATTTACTTGTCCATTCATCTCCCTCTATGCATTTGTCTCACTTCACCTCCTAACGGTCCCAGCTCTTCAGTCTGCCTCCAGGGACGTGTTAAGACTTGAATGCATTAAGATGCATCCACATTGACCTGTAACTCCGCCCCCAGATGGTGCAGACGATGTCATCTCCATGTGCTATGGGTCACAGTGGCATTAGATCACCTGACACTGTTTACTGAGGAATACTAATGATGATGATATCATAGAGAGAAGAGATCACAGCCCCAGGTCCTGTCACTGTCACTGTCACTGTCACTGTCACTGCCACTTTCACTGTCACTGTCACTGTCACTGCGTAATCATGGGTATTGTATTATACAACAGGCCTAGTGCCAATATTACCTACATTCCTAACAACAGATGTGCATTTTTATCAATTCCAAAATGAAACATATCACAAATTCCACCGCTGTTTTGTGTGTTTTAACTTTACTAAGGGTTGAATCACAATTGAAGATATGTGCACGTTACTCAAATGTTTATGTATCTATAAGCCTAGATCCAGGCTATAATACAGAGACAGGTCCAGGGTCACTCACACTGCAGGAGCTTGGTGTCGATGAGCAGCTCCAGACACAGTAGCACCACCACCAGGATGACACAGGCCACCAGGAAACAGTTGAAGCCTGCGCTCAGCAGACACACCTGCCAAAAGGCTGCCCTCCGCCCACAGCATGGCTTCAGCCAATTAGACCTGACCCCAGAGAGAGATGGGGGATGCGGAAACAAAGCAGAATGTCATGAAATGCAAGTCATGAAATATTCAAAATGTATTAGTTCTCGTTGAAACGTCTAGGTTATATAGTGGAGTCGTTGAGAAGTGCTTTCTACTCTGTGTTGTACTCCATTTCAGTCAGCAGAGGGCAGCGTTACGATCTGGCACAAATACATACAATACACATTCACACACACCCTACAGATACCTCTGATTTGTGACAAGGTTTGTTGGCCAACACATAGCTTGCGTTTGCCTTTTTGGCACCACTCACCACATGGCCATATTTACTCAGCTTTACAAACAAGATGTATTGGCACTTTTGAGAGCTATGATGTTGATTTCACTTTTTATGATCTCTTTAATTAGAGATATAAAGAGAGATATTTCCCAGCCAGATCTCTGTGCTCAGTGTGCCTCATTCCTTTAGGGAGCAGACTCTGTTCTGTTGTGTTGTGTTCCTGCCATCTCCATGCTGGATAGCTGTGGGACTATTTAGCAGAGAGTGCTCTCTCTGTTACCGCACGGCAAGCAGTACCGATGCAAGTTTGGAACCAACAGGACCCCGAACAGCTTCTAACCCCAAGCCATAAGACTGCTAAATAGTTAGATAAATAGTTAACCAAATAGCTATCCGGATTTTCTGCATTGACCCTTTTTGCAGAAACTTTTTTTACTCATCACATTGTTTATTATCTTTCCTGTTGCCTAGTTACGTTATTTCTAGTTATATGTATTATTATTGCTCCTATTATTATGCGTTTTACTTTTCTATTGCTCTTGTTTCTCTCTCTCTGCGTTGTTGAAGGGCCTGTAAGTTAGCATTTCACTGTTAGTCTACACCTGTTGTTTTACAAAGCATGTAATTAATACAATTCACCTTTACTGTCACAACGTGATTTCTGTTTTGTTTGTCTGTGTCTTGTTTATTTCTATCTCTTGTCCATGTCTCTGTGTTTGGTTCCGGTTGCCCGGGCAACTAAGGAGGAGGTGGGATTACCATGCCAGGAGTATTCTCTCACCCACCTGATAATCATCTGCAATCACTCACCTGTTCCTGATCAGACAATCACTTCACTACTTAAGTCACGACCTGACATCCAGTCCCGGCCAGATCGTTAAGTCACCTCCGTAGGTCGCTCTAACTACCAGCCCTTTTTTGATAACCAGCCTTTTGATTACCAGTCTAAGTTTTTCCCTGTTTGTTGATTGATTCCACCATTTTCATTACCCTGTTGTTTTCCTCTGTCTAGAACATGCCCGCCTCAGTAACCAACCTGCTCACCCACCTGGAAATCGGAACCATCTGCCTCACCACCCGTGCACTCTCCTGTACCGCTCACTGGGATTCCTGGATCTTCCCCTCCCGACCGACACCATCAACCCCATATCCACATCACAACTCTCACCCTTGGATTTATAAAGAATAAAGAATCATTATTGTAAATCTTCGTTGTCCGACCTGCTTTTGGGTTCGATCCCAGATCCTGACCTTTACGTCTCATGACGTAGACCTTTACGTCTCAGTCAATCATGTACACTGCCATTCATTTCCCAGTGATCTGACAGTAGGCTCCAGTGATCACCCTCCCTGTATATGGCCATGCATTTTCATGTGTGGACATAAGTGTGGCATTTCCCAGGTGAGCTGGTCGTTTGTCCAGGTACATTGTGTCTGCCTTAAATCCAGGCTCCCAGGGATTTCTGGTAAATAAATCATGGCTATCTGTGCGAGGCAGATAGGGCTTTACTTCCTGTCACTACTCTGTATTCTACACAGACAAAACTACTCTGATATTTCTAGTGAGAGAGCAGGATAGGGATGCTGCTTCTTAGGGGCAGACTGTGAAAGTATGTATGTTCTTTTAACTTTGTCATTGTCACCTTTCCCAGAGTGAAGAAATGCCATGATCAACGTCCATCTCTAAGCACAAGAGAGGAGGAAAGTTTCTGCTTCAGGACTGAGCAGGCAAACAGACAGAGAGGCAGTTATTTTTGAAGCCACCGGGGCTATGCAAAGAAGGGTAGAGAGAGAAGAGAGAGAGAGAGTGGGGAGAGAGAGGTTGGAGCCAGAGAGACGAGAGAGAGTGAGAATGTCCTAGTGAGAGGAGCCAGTTTGCGGCTACAGCTGGACCTCCGGTGGAGGACTAGATATCCTGTCCACCTGGTGCCAAGGTCCGCTGGGGGCTGGAGCAGGGCCATGCTGTGTCAATGAGCACTACCAGGGGCTTACTGGCACACGCTGCTGCCCACTGCACCACTGCCAGTCACTCTGAGCCAAGCCATGCCAACAGATTAGGAGCGCAACACTGGAGGTGACAGGGAATTAGAGGAGGATTCTATGTGATAGCAGAAAATACATTCATTCATTCCATGTATTGGCCAGTAGTTAAAAACATGTCTGCCACAGCTATTTGAAATAGTAGCACAGTAACACAGCATTTATTTTAGGAAACACCTCTGTAAAGTTCTGGATAAAAAAATGGCTAATTTAACGTATACTGTTTCATAATTCATTTACAAGAAAATGTAATAATTTAATAAAATGGTAAAGGGAAGCCCTTTGGGGAAATCATTTTAAACCTGGAGAACTGAAGACTTGAAATGAAGTAGTATCAGTGAAAGAACTCTGTGAGTGATAGAGGCAATAGAACAGGCAATACTTCAAGGAGCCTTACAGAGTGGACAGAGATATTACTGTGTGTCAGGGAGCAAGCGTGTGACTGAGCACACTCAGGGAGCCCTTACTCCTGCTCTGCTCCACAGGCTGGGCTTGACTCAGGCCCCTGCTAGTCTTAATGAAAAAAGCCTATCCGGAAAATACTGCTTTCATTTACAGTCAGTCCTAATCGAGACAAGACTAGAGACAAAGTTAAGGCCTGCTTATTGTTCTGGGACCATGTTAATGGTGGTTACTCATCTCCTCCACCACCATTGTAAGCTGGTCCCAGATATGTTTATCTGGGAAAAATTGTATCTTGTATCTTTACCAAATTGTATCTTGTTGGTAGGTTCAGATGTGAAACTCTCGCAGTCCCCATTGGAGGATGAAATGGCTACATCAGTAACTCTGGAGAGGACAAATAAAGTGGTGACCATGAAGTGTCTCATCTGAATCATCAACTCAGCCAGAAGCCTTCTATCAGCCTATTAAGCCAAAGCTGAGTGTTGGATGTGTGTGGTAGGACATTCTTTTCTCTGTATTTGCCATGTGTAATGAATACTGTAACAAATCTGATATTTTTATGACCACAAACGGCTCTCCCAAGGGAGTTCACTTCTTTTGAGCCACTGGCTACGGTGGCTGCCCTCGAACACGGTCTCTGCCCTCAAACGCTGACGTTACCATTTAGCCCCTCTGAATTGCAGTGGCTCATTTTGATAGGTTTGAAGTCTCGGAGCTTGACTTCCCTACGTTTCTCCTACAAATGGGCCTTGAGCTTGCTTGGAGATTCTAGCAGGGGAGTGCAGCTACACGTATACTAACGGAGAAGTATGGTCCTCCTCCGCCAAGCACAGGCTTCAGGAGGGACACCTATGGAGCGGTGAGTGAGAGGACCATTTTCATTAGTTTTCTCGGAAGAGGCGGCATGTTGAAAGAATTGTTTTCTATTTAGGTTAAGCACTGTCTACTATATTTCAAACCTACTGCCTGTCGTCTCAGTATTGTTTTCATGGTGTGTAGCTTTTGTTGTATGTAGCAGCTGTCTTCTATACTGTACTGCCTGTAGTCTCATGGTTATTAATGAGTATGATTGTTGGCCCCGCTGCCACTAACTCCATGTTTCTCTTTTCCGATTCTTTCGGAAACATCTTTAAATGTTAAAACAGTTATTTAATTGAGGTTTTTCTTCATTACTGAACATTGACTATTAACTATTTAATCTTATCTTTTGTTATAATTCACTATGGTTTACAGGTATTTTACTGCTAGGCCCTTCTTCGGTAAACTTTAAAAGTAACATTTCAAGTAAATTATTAAATTATATATGTTGATGATTGGTGTGTTTTCCAGGAGCCTGATCGATTGTCTTGATAAAAGAGATCAGGGAAGAATTTTCCAGTTTACTCCGTATTGGCTCAAATGGGTTTCTGTTTTTTCACTTCCTTCTGGAAAATAAGTAACATTAAATAAATACTAATAACAACATTATTTATTTGTCATTATTGTACTTTTACTAAAGATAGATGACATACATTAGCAGGTTTTTATATTTGGACATTTCCAAATGTAATGTTGAATTATAATACATTGTAATCACCTTCTGGTGTAAAAAAAAAGACATGGAAATTATACATACAAATGACATTTTAAGTGAGAAGTAGGCAGGTCTGACGCCGGATAAAGAAAGGAAATTGACAAGAGTAGCATTAGGCCGACCTTCACCCATGAAGAGTATAAATGAGACAACAGTAGACCAACATCCTCACACACTCAGTCTTAAGAAAAGCTCCATTGAAGTATGAAAAGGGCTAAATATGGAGCTCAGAACTGAGTCTTCTGTGTCAATATTCTGAAATTGATCAGAGCTCTTAATTGATATCTCAATTGCACATTTACTCCAGAATCAGTCTGCTCTCTCTGAAAAACTCCAAGGCATTAGGAACCAGACCTACGGCAGCAGTTCACACCATTACTGCTGATTACAAAAAGTAAATCAGTTCGCAAGTCTTTGGAAAATGGATTGGACAGCCTTGTTGTTTCCTCAATGACCGAGGGGCGTATTTGATTTATATGCCGGCAAACTATAGCCAGCAACTCAATTAGAATCATGCTTGAAAAGGGGACTTTGGTTCTTTTAAAAGCAAGGGGCTCTTTTAAAACCTGTAAATATATGGTAATGAGGTAGATGATAGGAAGTGATTTTTAAACCCGTCCAAGCCTGTCTAATACTTCTCCCTCTGTTCTGATAACTCCATGGCTCTATGGGTTCTCCACGCAGAAACTCCAACCAATTCACACCAATCTGCTGAACTCAGCATGCATAGGCAGAGGAAAATGGACTAGCACTGTGAGCCTGCAGCTCACTTTAGCTTGGGGAAGTTCTTTCCTTGTTGTCAGCAAACGCTTCTTGCTGTCTTTTCCTGGCGTACTGTATTTTATGTCATTCCTGTGACAACCATCAAGCCCACTACCTGTCCAAGCACTTAAAAAAAGGCATTGCTTTCCTTAAAAAAAGCTAAGATAATTCCACTCTATTGTTTTAAAATCATTACAAATGTCAATGTAACAACTAGCTGAATCCCTGAGACCACTGCTGAATCATCTGTGTCATCCTCACAGCCAATAGAATCAGTCCCTGAGAGAGGAAAACCAACTTGGCTTCTGCTGTTGTTATCACAGGTAATCAATTGTACATCTGAGAGTTTCCGTATTTCTTAAATATTCATCACACCAACGCCAGGGTAATTGGCAAATACTTTGCAGGGATTTATACAATGAACAGTTAATTTGGTAGGAATATAGGGGATTGAAATTTTTTATTTTCCATCTCTAATTGGACTTGTGTAAATATACAGTAGCATGCGACTGCCAGTCATTTTGACACGTGAACCTGGTACAGTGAGGAAGCAAGCCTACACTCAATATCAAACTACTATGATGCTGAATTTAAAAAAAAATGCCACCATAACTTGGAGATTCTTTTTGCACACCTGTACCATGACAGTGAAGCTTAGTGCCAAAAGGGATTCAGGCAATTCTTTGCTGAAGGAATAGGTTTTTAATATAAGGCAAATGGAGATGGATCGGCCTACATCTGCAGTGCAGCAGACAAGCTAGTTCCGAAGAAAGAGTTTTCACCAGGACACTTGAACTCTCTTGCTCTCAGACCAAAAAGCAATCTCGCACTTTGCATGTCTGTGAATATTAACAAACTCTCAAACCATGCCCTTAAATGTCATCTATTGTGCTACCCGGCATGTGGTACCTGCTGCACAGTCAATTTGATGGAGAGGACTGTTCCTCTGAGTGTTTGAAATAGAGTCCCCTCAGGGCTTCCCGAGTAGCACGGTCTAAGGCACTGCATCGCAGTGCTTGAGGCTTCACTACAGACGCGGGTTTGATCCCAGGCTGTGTCACAACCGGCCGTGACCAGGGAGTCCCTTAGGGCGAGGCACAAATGGCCACTGTCGGGGGTGCTTTGCTTGGCTCATTACAGTCTGGCCCATTTTATCAAATGTAGTTGAACAGTGTTTCCTCCGACACATTGGTGCGACTGGCAGGCGGGTGTTAAGGAGTGTGGTTTGGCGGGTCATGTTTCGGAGGACGCATGACTCGACCTTCGCCTCTTCTGAGCCTGTTGGGGCGTTACAGATATGAGACAAGATTGTAATTGGATATGACGGGGTGTATAGAGTCCCCCTTACTCTTTTCAGAAATCCATCTAGCTAGAATATGACTCTGGCTTCTGCTGGTATACAGTACCTTACTCCTGTCAAGAGTCAGTTCAAATTAATTCAGTACTGCATTCTTACATTCTGTGATGTTCATATCCCTTCAATCTTAATTCTACTGTCTGTTGAAATGTACAAGTGAGTGTATCGTTAACGGCATCGTTTGTATCATTTTTGCTAAGCGACAGTCATGTCTCAACAGTTGCAGGATAAGTATCTGGAGGACTTGATCCCAGTAGGGCACTCAGAGTAAATTTGTAATCAATCTACCCTGCACTAGTCTGGCCATGCGTAAACTAATCTAATACCATACTTCTCACCATCACTGTATGTATCAGCCCTGTGGTTCCCACTGCAGAGCACAGAACACCACAGCGTCAATCCTTCCACCTCCACCCAACATGGAGACCAGTCCACATTCATCAAATGGAGCCATTTCCCACTAAGCAGGCAGCTTTGTGCTTTGTGTGTGCGTGATTGAGCATTATAACTCCACCGGGAAACATTTTATGGGGAGAAGAATGCCGTATAATTTGCAACTATTGCAGTTTCTAAAAGAAAAAGAAATGGCACATTTGATCTGTATTTGGCAAAGGACTGTGACAGTTTCTGAAAGAAAAAACAATGGCAAATTGATGTGGACCTGTCAGAATAACGTTTGAATTCAACAATGTTTTGTACAAACTTTTTCCCCCAACCTGAATATGCTGGACCGAATTCTGAAACATTGACTAGGCTAGTGTATTTAAATATATATATGTTTTACAGTACTTATAGTAGTAGCATACATGTATACTTCAATGTAAAAGATCAACTGTCTGTTCAGTAGGCTCTAATGAGAGATGTGCATGGTAATTCCTTGCATGGCTACTTCGGGAATATGAACCCATCATGGCCAGAAAAGGTTATGAAAATAAAATAAATAGGAAATATATTCCTTTGTCTATTTACTTTAGATTCCAAAAATAAAACATAGATTTTCTCTTCTCACTAAAACGGCAAATGGCTGCAACTTGTTATGTTTTCCTATTTTTATTTTTTATTTTATGAATCAACGTGTCTTCCTATGCCCCATTTTCACAAAATACTTACTTGCCTGCCTACAATACAATACTTTAACCACTAGAAAAATGTGCGTACGCATGGTCTAAAGTTTGAATGGAGGTAAGGACATTCTCACAGCAAGTTTCGTTTTTATAAATTCCAACTTTTGAGGGAAAACTGGTGCACGCATGTTTTGGGGTACATTTTACAACGTTTATAAATTACGCTCCTGGACTCTTGGTCTAAAAGGTCAACTCACCATGTAGGTCACAAAGAGGGCGTCGCTCTGTCTAATTCACATTAATGCTGCATCTTCACAGACCGTAGATAATCCGGTTACACTCATAAACCGCTGAATAGCCTGTAACAACCAGACTGTACGTGTGTAATACAGTTTGACCAATCAACGGCTGGGATCTGCCTTTCTATGGTCTAAGCTTGAAATGCTACAACCCTGTGATGGTGCTGATGGTTTTCGGAAGCATACGACAGGTTCATTAGAAGTGGCGTAAAAGGGGACAGGAGAGGAAAGCAGCAGGCCACATCACCGTAGTCTCTAGCATGTTCTGGGCAAGAAGGTAGCTCCATCCAGGAGTCTATTAATACCTCCACAGAGCTTACCACTGCTCTGAATCTGCTAGTACTGTATGTGCCCCCTGTAGTCCACAAGAACATCCACCTCCTACATAATCGCCCACGTCTGCTGATAGAAAGCCATGTGCAGCAGCTAGATACAATGCAAAACCTACCACATTCACTCCAAGACGATATCTCTTCTGTTTCACTGATATACAGAGCACAACAAAGCCAAGCCCTTTTTAAAGTCTTTGGCTCAATTTAGTGTTAATCGGCTTAATTTCAGGCCAGGTTCAGAAACCTAAAAACCTAACCATAGCGTATATCAACATTACCAAAGTCTTCCCAGTGCTGATGGTAAACACATTCCGCTAAGAAATCCTATGTTATAGTATGTAATCGGTAACTAAATCACACATAAAGAAACGTGCTAATAAAGACCCAAATTTGATCATGTGGACCAGTAAAAGTCTGTTTGTGTTCGTACTTCTGTCAGGTTTAAAACAACGTTTTGTCATTGCCTGGAATGTCAGTCTGGTTTAGTAGAACTGTGAAGCTAATCTTATACGGACATCCAAGACCAAAAATGAGGTAGTGTTTTTACATTATCACTTCCTGTGTTCATGCAAAATATTGACCATGACATAAGGCCCCTACATTTAGAGAAAGCACTTGATTATACTTTGGAGAGCTTGCTTTTAAATGTATTAAGGACAAGGTTGAAATAATACTCATGGTTAAGGAACATAATGATCAGGGATAACAGTGCTTTAAAAAGAATCCGAACGTAAACTCAGTCTAAATATGTCAATGTGTGTAATGAATGACAATGTGCAATACCAACCTAGCTATCTTTCACTCCTCTAATGCTACAGACATGAGTCACAAGAGTAACAAGAAACCATGACGTGGCTGCATATTTCTCTGTTCCAATGGATGGAAACATGAGCCCACAGTGAAACTCTGGTGACGAGCAGGCCTTGGAATGCCTGTGCTTTGGAAATCTGGAATTCCAATCTAAAGAGTTGAATGAACATGCCATATCTCCAGCTTCACTGGCATCTCTGCCTATTCATATTAGTGTGATGGCGCTATAGGAGGGAAATATAGGAGGGAAATATAGGAGGGAAATATAATTCCAATCAAGAAAATCATTCCATGCCCTTTCATCAAAACAAATAGTTATTTAGCCAGGGACTGAACCAGAAAAGTCTGACTTCTGAAATCCCTTAGACACGCAACTTGATATCCCATTACTTTTCTACATCACTGTGTGCTCTACCATGGGATGATAGAGTCTCATATGGATATGCTCTCCTGAGATTCCCACAGTGATGCCAGCGCTGCCTGCTCCTACCCTCTGTGGCCTGGGTGTGTGGTGTGGGTCTAGGACCCATCTGTCCCCCCTTGCGTCCCACAGAGCCCTCCGCCGGGCCAGGTCCCAGCCCGGAGTGCTGAGGTCAGCTAACAGAGCAGGCCTTGGATGGTGTGGCGTGGCGGGCGGATGCTCTAACGAAGCTTGTGGTCATTGTCTACTTTCTCTGCATAGAGGAGAGCACCACGCTCTGCGCGCCAACTGCCTATGAGTCACGCTTCCTGAGAGGACAGGTAGAACAAGAGGGGGTGTGTCCTGTACACACTCAGCCTACAGCGCAGTGATAGGGCCATGTGATAAGGCCGTGTGATAGGGCCATGTGATAGGGCCATGTGAGAAACATGCCCAGCCAGGACTAACATGGCCCATGGACATAGACAACACAGCCACCATTCTATGATTTTTAAATAATTAATTTGCATTTTATTGCATGACATAACTATTTGATCACCTACCAACCAGTAAGAATTCCGTCTCTCACAGACCTGTTAGTTTTTCTTTAAGAAGCCCACCTGTTCTCCACTCATTACCTGTATTAACTGCACCTGTTTGAACTCGTTACCTGTATAAAAGACACCTGTTGTCAGGCTCTGGCCATAGAGAAGCATCGGCTTCTCTATGTAGTTATGGTCAGAGTCTGACAGTGTCGTTCTTTTCTGTTTCTGTGTGGGGTTTGGGTTGGATCCCTAATTAGAGGCAGCTGCACCGCATTGTCTCTAATTAGGGATCCCATATATGTTGAGTCTGTCCTTCACTCTGGTGTGGGTCGTTGTTGATGTTGTCGTTATATGTCGCAGTCACGGTGAAGTAAGTGTGCCTTTTTTTACGTCCGTTCAGTTTCGTGTTTGTGAACGTGACGTTGTTGTCAATAGTGTCTGGTTTTCTGTTTTGAAATAGTTCGAAGGTCATGTGGTCTGATGAGACAAAAATAGAGCTTTTTGGTCTAAACTCCACTCGCCATGTTTGGAGGAAGAAGAAGGATGAGTACAACCCCAAGAACACCATCCCAACCGTGAAGCATGGAGGTGGAATCATCATTCTTTGGGGATGCTTTTCTGCAAAGGGGACAGGACGACTGCACCGTATTGAGGGGAGGATGGATGGGGCCATGTATCGAGAGATCTTGGCCAACAACCTCCTTCCCTCAGTAAGAGCATTGCAGATGGGTCGTGGCTGGGTCTTTCAGCATGACAACGACCCGAAACACACAGCCAGGGCAACTAAGGAGTGGCTCTGTAAGAAGCATCTCAAGGTCCTGGAGTGGCCTAGCCAGTCTCCAGACCTGAACCCAATTGAAAATCTTTGGAGGGAGCTGAAAGTCCGTATAGCCCAGCGACAGCCCCGAAACCTGAAGGATCTGGATGGAGGAGTGGGCCAAAATCCCTGCTGCAGTGTGTGCAAACCTGGTCAAGAACTACAGGAAACGTATGATCTCTGTAATTGCAAACAAAGGTTTCTGTACCAAATATTAAGTTCTGCTTTTCTGATGTATCAAATACTTATGTCATGCAAATTAATTACTTAAAAATCATACAATGTGATTTTCTGAATTTTTGTTTTAGATTCCGTCACTCACAGTTGAAGAGTACCTATGATAAAAATTACTGACTTTTACATGCTTTGTAATTGGGAAAACCTGCAAAATCGGCAGTGTATCAAATACTTGTTCTCCCCACTGTAGATAGATAGATAGATAGATAGATAGATAGATAGATAGATAGATAGATAGATAGATAGATAGATAGATAGATAGATAGATAGATAGATAGATAGATAGATAGATAGATAGATAGATAGATAGATAGATAGATAGATAGATAGATAGGTACTTTATTGATCCACGAGGGGAAATTTCTTCGTCATGCAGCTACGAAAAAACACAGGGCAGGTGTAAAATGCCAGAACAAAAATACACAAAAGACAGATACACGATGCATGATACATAGAGCGGCAGTATGAAAAAGGATAAAAATACAAGAAGTCTGGAATGCTAAAAAGCTTGCATAGTATGGGTGGATGGCTGAATATGTACACTATACATTGTTAGAGTGTTAGGTGATTATTTTTATTTTTTATAATAAAATAAAAAAAATAAAAAATGAAAAAGAATAATAAAAGAGAAAAACTTAAATAATAAATACAATAAAATAAAATGTAAAAAAAAATCAACAAATTTAAATTTAAAGACAAAGAAAAAAAAATAGTTGAAGTAGAAAAGAGAAAACAACCAAAAAACAAATAAATAAAAAACTTAACTAAAATAAATGGGTATAAGAATATTGCAAGTTGATAGAGATAAATAAGGAGTGTTTGCATGGTTAACTATACTATACAGGTCGATGGAAGAGAGATACTTAAATAGCTAAAAGTGCATATGATATAAGTGAGGGCAATAATAGTTTACTTAATATACAGTCTGGTTAAATGAACAGGTAAGTGAATATTCTGCATGGTTAAATTAACTGTACAGGTAAATATACAGTTAAACATTTACAGGTAAGTGAATATGTGCATGGTTACATTAGCTGTACAGGTAAATGACAGGAAGAGATACTTAAATAGCTAAATGATATAATTTAGTGTAATAATAGTAATTCCCTTAAAATACAGTCCTTCGTGCAGGGTTTCATTTAAGATAAATGCACGTATTGCACATTCAATATACTAAAAGCAATGAAAAAAGATACAGGATACTAATATGCATTCCTGAGTGAATGACTACGTAAGTTCAGTCCAAGAATTACTTACAATATTGCATGATCCGTCTCTCCGCCACCTCCTCTAGAGTGTCAAGGCTAATCCCCAGAACAGAGCTAGCTTTCCTGATCATCTTATTTACCCGAGAAGCATCACCGGCTTTTATGCTGGCGCCCCAGCACACCACTGCAAAAAAAATGGCAGACTGGTAGAAGGTATGCAGTAGTTTACTGCAGGCGTTGAAGGACCTGAGCCTCCTCAGAAAATAGAGTCGGCTCTGGCCCTTTTTGTACAGAGCCCCAATGTTAGCAGCCCATTCCAGCCTGTTGTCCATATGGACTCCCAGGAACTTGTATGACTCAACCATTTCCACATCCATCCCCTGTATAGGGACTGCAGTCAGTTGGGCCTTGGTTCTCCATCTTCTTTATTTTGCTGATGTTGAGCTGAAGGTGGTTCTGCTCACACCACAACACAAAGTCATTGATTGTGCTCCTGTACTCCTCCTCCTGCCCACCCCTGATGCACCCTAAAATTGCGGAGTCATCCGAGAACTTCTGTAGGTGGCATGTTTCAGAGTTATATCTGAAGTCCGAGGTGTAGAGGGAGAACAGGTAGGGGGACAGGACCGTTCCCTGGGGGGCCCCTGTGTTGCTCACTGCCCGTGCTGACACACAGCTCTGTAGTCGCACAAATTGTGGCCTACCGACCCATGAGACTAAGGGTGCTTCCACTTTCATCCTCTTCATCTTCTCGCCCAGTAGCAGGGGCTGAATGGTGTTGAAGTCACTGGAGAAGTCAAAAAACATAACCCTCACAGTGCAACGTTCGTTGTCCAGGTGAGAGTAGGCCCTCTGCAGAAGGTAGATGATTGCATCATCCACCCCGATGTTGCGCTGATATGCGAACTGCAGGGGGTCCAGTGATGTACACACCAGGGGTCTGAGGTGAGCGAGGACTAACCTTTCCAGGGTCTTCATGATGTGGGATGTTAGCGCTACAGGTCTGAAGTCATTCAGGACAGTGGGGTGCACCTTCTTGGGCACTGGGACGAGGCAGGATGTTTTCCACAGCACAGGGAACCTTTCCAGGCTCAGGCTAAGGTTGAAGCGTTGCTGGAGTATTCCACACAGTTGGTCAGCACAGACCCTAAGCACCCTTGGGCTGATGCCATCAGGGCCCGCCGCTTTCCACTGATGTAGTCTCTCCAGCTCTCTCTTCACTTGGTTGGTGGTGAAAGCCAGCCCAGGTGGGGAGGTGGGGGGAAGGGGGGTGTTGAGGATCAGTCCAGAGGGAGCAGAGGCGGAGGTGGGGAGGGGGTCGCTGATTGTCTCAACGCTGATTGTACTGTGAGCAAAGTAAGGGTGGGACAGCCGTGAGGGTGTGTGGCCTGGGAAGCTGGAGGGGAGGTGGACAGGGCCAGTATTGAACCTGTTAAAAAATTGGTTCAGCTCATTGGCTCTGTCCTGGTTCCCCTCCATCTGCCCACTGTTTGACTTTTTGAAGCCAGTGATATTTCTCATACCCTTCCACACCTCTCTCACCTGGCTCTGCCTCACCTTGTCCTCCATCTTCTCCTTATACCCTCTCTTCCCCTCAGCAATCCACAACTTCCTCTGGACGCATTTCAATTTGTCCCTGTCCCCCTCCTTGAAGGCCCTCTTCTTCTCATTCAGCAGGGCTTTCAGATCGCTGGTGACCCAGGGTTTAATATTTGGAAAACAGCGTACCTTACTAACGGACTATATCAAAAATTTATATAGTCCGTTATGCAGTCAGTAAGTCCATCAATGTCCTCTCCATGAGCCTCACAGAGCACATCCCAGTCTGTTGTTTCAAAGCAGTCCTGTAGGGCCTCATTCACCTCCGGAGACCAACTCCTAAAGGTCTTAGTGTTCGCAGGCTGCTGTTGGACCATAGGCCTGTAGAGTGGGGTGAGGTGGACAAGGTTGTGATCCGATCTACCAAGGAGAGGGAGTGCAGTGGAGTTGTATGCATCCTTCACATTAGCATATAACAAGTCCAGAGTTTTATTATTCCTGGTTGGGCACTTCACAAACTGTTTGAACGTGGACACCGTTGAAGAGAGAGATGCATGGTTAAAATCCCACGAAATGGCAAAGAAAGCACTGGGATGCGCTGTCTGTAACCTCGCGATAGTAGAGTGGATGACGTCACACGCTGTGTTTGCGTCCGCAGAGGGCTGGATGAAAACAACAACAGCAATGGTCGCCGTGAATTCCCTCGGCAAATAGTAGGGTCTCAGGCAAACGGCTAACAGCTCAATGTTCGGGCTACAAAACTGTTCCTTAACAGTAATATGTTTCGGATTACACCATCTGTTGTTAACTAATAAAGCCAGCCCCCCTCCCTTACCCTTACCGGAAGAAACGCTATCCTTGTCCGCTCTGATGGTCTGGAAACCGCCGATAGCCACGTTCTCTATGGGGATGTTATCATTCAGCCATGTTTCAGTAAAGCACAATAGGCTAGCTTCCCGGTAGTCTCTTTGCCCATGGACCAGACGCTTCATCTTGTTATTCAGCGATCTCACGTTGCCCATGATGATAGACGGTGTAGCCGGCTTGTACTTCCTCAGCTTTGCCTTACACTTCAATCCCGCCCTGCGTCCACGCCGTCGCCTTTTCAACTTGTCCGGAATAACAAACTTTTCCCTGGGGTGCAGCAGCGCTGAGTGTGCTAAATCCAGGAGCTGGGCTCTGTTGTAAATAATTGAGTGTATGTGTATGTTAGGCGCTGAGAAAAATAAAAAGTGCCTCAGTGATAAAAAGGACCGCTAAAACCTTCGTAAAACAGTAGCACTCCATAATCCTGAACTATTATAGTTCAACTGTTGCAAAAAAAACTGACGAATAACTGACGAAAAAACTGGCACTAAAACAACAATTAACGCACAAACAATGGGAGCTGCTTAACAGGTGACCACACAGGGTGGTGCCAATCATTATGATGAGCTATAACTAGCATGATATAGAATGAAGGCAGACATTTTCTCTGTGAAGGTAGATTATGGATTGTGCTTAATTCCGTGTCAGTTACGGTAATAGTACAATTATCAAACGCACAGGGGAGATGTTTTCAGGTACAATCTCTGTGTCCACCTACCCCTCTCTGTTGTCCTCTTCGTCTAGGTTGGAGATGAGCTGGGATCCGGCCAGGGAGATGTCCAGCGCGGCCAGAGGCAGGTCTCTGTAAGCAAAGCTGACCACCTGGACCGGAGCTTGACACTGGTTGTCCTCCTTCACCTGCTGGGAGATCACCTCTAGCTCGGAGGATCTGGCCTGGGCCTGGGGAGGGTCCCTGGAGGACACAATGTACAGAACACCATGGACACTGCTTCAGAGTTTGGGCTTTCACTGAAAAGGCAAGGGGAAAATATCTACTAGAACACATTTATTCAGAGATATGTAGGGACAATAGTACATTACAACCTACATAGTGGATACAAATAAAGGGGTTACACAAACTGTACTTCCTCTGATGGTGAATCAGAAGAACATCCACAATAATGGTGTTTTCTCGTTAGAAGAGCCTGACCTAAATAAGCAAGACAGATAATCTAAAAGTAAATATCAGCTGGACCTGGAAGCCAGTGCCACTGCATTTTTTCACTGTTCCCCTGTAATCAGGGATTGATTTAGACCTGGGACCCCAGGTGTGTGCAATTCATTATCAGGTAGAACAGAAAACCAGCAGGCTCCGGCCTCGAAGGTTAAGAGTTACAGTGGGGAGAACAAGTATTCGATACACTGCCGATTTGGCAGGTTTTCCCACTTACAAAGCATGTAGAAGTCTGTAATTTGTATCATAGGTACTCTTCAACTGTGAGTGACGGAATCTAAAACAAAAATCCAGAAAATCACATTGTATGATTTTTAAGTAATTAATTTGCCATTTATTGCATGACATAAGTATTTGATACATCAGAAAAGCAGAACTTAATATTTGGTACAGAAACCTTTGTTTGCAATTACAGAGATCATACGTTTCCTGTAGTTCTTGACCAGGTTTGCACACACTGCAGCAGGGATTTTGGCCCACTCCTCCATACAGACCTTCTCCAGATCCTTCAGGTTTCGGGGGTGTCGCTGGGCAATACGGACTTTCAGCTCCCTCCAAAGATTTTCTATTGGGTTCAGGTCTGGAGACTGGCTAGGCCACTCCAAGACCTTGAGATGCTTCTTACGGAGCCACTCCTTAGTTGCCCTGGCTGTGTGTTTCAGGTCGTTGTCATGCTGGAAGACCCAGCCACGACCCATCTTCAATGCTCTTACTGAGGGAAGGAGGTTGTTGGCCAAGATCTTGCGATACATGGCCCCATCCATCCTCCCCTCAATACGGTGCAGTCGTCCTGTCCCTTTTGCAGTAAAGCATCCCCAAAGAATGATGTTTCCACCTCCATGCTTCACGGTTGGGATTGTGTTCTTGGGGTTGTACTCATCCTTCTTCTTCCTCCAAACACGGCGAGTGGAGTTTAGACCAAAAAGCTCTATTTTTGTCTCATCAGACCACATGACCTTCTCCCATTCCTCCTCTGGATCATCCAGATGGTCATTGGAAAACTTCAGACGGGCCTGGACATGCGCTGGCTTGAGCAGGGGGACCTTGCGTGCGCTGCAGGATTTAATCCATGACGGCGTAGTGTGTTACTAATGGTTTTCTTTGAGACTGTGGTCCCAGCTCTCTTTAGGTCATTGACCAGGTCCTGCCGTGTAGTTCTGGGCTGATCCCTCACCTTCCTCATGATCATTGATGCCCCACGAGGTGAGATCTTGCATGGTGCCCCAGACCGAGGGAGATTGACCGTCATCTTGAACTTCTTCCATTTTCTAATAATTGCGCCAACAGTTGTTGCCTTCTCACCAAGCTGCTTGCCTATTGTCCTGTAGCCCATCCCAGCCTTGTGCAGGTCTACAATTTTATCCCTGATGTCCTTACACAGCTCTCTGGTCTTGGCCATTGTGGAGACGTTGGAGTCTGTTTGATTGAGTGTGTGGACAGGTGTCTTTTATACAGGTAACGGGTTCAAACAGGTGCAGTTAATACAGGTAATGAGTGGAGAACAGGAGGGCGTCTTAAAGAAAAACTAACAGGTCTGTGAGAGCCGGAATTCTTACTGGTTGGTAGGTGATCAAATACTTATGTCATGCAATAAAATGCAAATTAATTATTTAAAAATCATACAATGTGATTTTCTGGACCTCTACATGCTTTGTAAGTAGGAAAACCTGCAAAATCGGCAGTGTATCAAATACTTGTTCTCCCCACTGTAAATAACCCTGCACAACAGTATAACAAAGTACATATTCATATTGCATAACTAGTGTGATTTATATCAAAATATGAAAAAGGAAACAGAATAATAACATTTATCACTGTTTGCCTTGATAGATAGATTTGAAGGATTTGAAGCACATTTACTTTCAGTAATTTGAATATTGATTTCAATTTCGGGACAAACAGTGCACGTGTGTACACTTCAGCAAACTGACTGAAGTGGTTGTTTTGAGAACGTTGATAATGAAATGGCTGTACTTTGTCGTTTGACAGTAATTGACAGAAATATGCATTAGCTTGCAGAGACAGCAATCTTACTTTCCCCTACTAATTTCATTTTCCACACTAAAACCCAGGTGTGGGTAGGACCCCATCCGCTCTCCAGCTCAGCCAGTAAAGATGAGAAGAGGTCAAACCAAGAACAGGAGTCTCAACCTGCTTGGCACTCGGCACAGCATAGCCAATGTGAAGATATCAATAACCCCGGAGCTTAGCAAGGGAGGAGGGCATGGATTACAAGCCAGAGAGAACAAAATACATTGTGCTGGAGAGCATGTAGATAGTTGGGGACTAACAGCCTGGTGATACGTGGAGGTAAATAGTGTACACACTAGGACAGAGAGCGAGAGAGAGAGAGACAGACAGGCAGGCGGACAGACAGACAGACAGACAGACAGACCTATGAAATGTTAATATAGTCAGCCCTTGAGAGGAAAACCTCTCCTGCTCTTCACTGACTTATGACTAATCCCTACTTAACATACCTGCTTACTTCAAAGGTTTCTTTCTTATCTGCATAGGTACCCACAATCATTTCAGACACAGTGTCCAACAGGGTGGTTTAATAATACTCATATAAATAAATCCTTACTGCGTCTATGCATTTCAGTGTACTCTACTCTACAGAGTAGACACACCCTCTTGTGATATGATACTGTAACTAACAATTGGGCACTGGGATGTGTTTGCCTCGGGGAAGAATGCCCCGCACATACCTCACATGCTCAACATTGAGATCCAGTGCTTTGCAAAATTATCTGTACACTTGGCATCTCTCCTTACTAGCCGCAAAACAAAGATGCTAATCATTCATGACAGACACAAACTGTTCACTGCATCAAAATCACATTTCCAAACAATCATAGACGAAACCAGGGTCCATTATGTGCAGAGGCCGCTTCAGTGGCTTGTTGCCATCCTGGGGAGGGGGTGGCTGGCTGCACATTGGCATACTGCTCCATTCCACCCAACTTGGTATCAGAGGGTTTTGTATTATTCTATACGTAAATTCGCGACACTTCATTTAATATGATAGGTTACGTTTCGTATGATATGTATTAATTTGTGGATGTCTATCGTCTGCAAAATGTACAATATGTTACGAATTTGCTAAAAGTATGGTCTGAATTACAATTTGTTGTGGCTAGCGTTAGCTGATGTTAGCTAGGCCAGGTTTAGGGTGAAGAGCAGGTTTAAGCTGTTTTACGCAATGAGGCTGACACAACAAATCAGTACGTTTAGCTTAAAAGTTTGATAAACTATTAGGCTATTTCTTCACATTATAAGCGTAGCAATGCGCACATGGCAGTAGGCTATAAGCGTGAATGTTCCATTAGTGGGAAAACACCGTTCTCAAAAGTGAACACAAATGTGATTATTCATGTAATGCTTTTATTATAAAGGTGCATTTTTATGGTGAAAATGATCTTCCCCAAACTTGAAACTCACACTCTGCTTACGTATCCCAGTTAGGCTCGACACCCCTTGTAAAGCGGATTAATATGCTTAATTTTAAGAGTTATTTGGCCACTTTAGTTGTGATACAAACCTATGGGCTAGGCTACATGAGGTGTGCAATTATGATTAGAAAAAGTAGCAAACAAAAGGCATTGTTTCTTGCCTTAAGCTGGGCATCATTCACAAGTGATAATATATCATTCACAAGTGGTAGGCTAATATTGTCACCCATCAGACTATTATTATTATTTTTTCCCACTTTCGTCATATCCAAATGGTAATTACAGTCGTGTCCCATCGCTGCAACTCCCTTACGGACTCGGGAGAGGCGAAGATGGAGAGCCGTGTGTCCTCCTAAACACAACCCCGCCAAGCCGCACTGCTTCTTGACACAATGCACGCTTAACCCGGAAGCCAGCCACACCAATGTGTCGGAGGAAACACCGTACACCTGGCGACCGTGTCAGCGTGCACGCGCTCGGCCCGCCACAGGAGTCCTTGTTACATTGCGCTGTAGAGCGCAATGTAACAAGGACATCCCGGCTGGCCAAACCCTCCCCAAACCCGGACGACACTGGGCCAAGATGGGTCTCTCGGTCACGTCCGGCTGGGATGCCCATCAGACTATTCTTGATTTAATCTTGTCTTTACATACAATGCCTTCAGAAAGTACTCAGAACCCTTGACTTTTTCCACATTTTGTTAACGTTACAGCCTTATTATAAAATGGAAAAATTCATAAAAAATCCCCAGCTAAACCGAGGCATCTGAGCGCAACGTATGTTGTTTGCTGTTGAATGCTGAAAGTGGAGCGAGAGACCTCTGTTTATTGTTGTTCTTGTAAAGCTGACAATGCTTTTATATACTCTTATTTTATTTTGGATCCTGCGGCTCTGTTGGGCTAAGTTGCTGTGAGTGCGGCTGTCTATCCCGGGATCCTGCCAGATTCAGCATAGAGGGAGAGACACGGAAGCCCAGCTAGCCTAGCTGGCTAGGCGGTCTCAAATGGAGGTCACTATTGAATGTTTCCAGTGCTGCAGGAGCTGTGTTTACTTTGCTTTGTTCCGGGACAATGTGGACCACCCTGACTTTCAATGTAAGAACTGCAAACCCACGCCCGCCTACTTTTTCTTTTTTTTTCCACCCCAGTAGCCGGACGCCGCTCTGGTCTGGTGGAAGTGTCGCTGCCGTTTCAGCTCTCCACAGCCGACTGGCCGGTGCTCAGCAGGGAACCATCCCCGAAGGGGTCTCCCCCTTCCCTGGAGAACGGAGCCTTTCACGACCCAACCAACCAGCCATGGAGATACGTCACTCACTGTGGAATTCAAAGAAAGCTTCCTCTGGCAACGGGGTCTCCTTGGAGATGTTAAGTCTGGACCTGACACAGACCAGAAACGATTCCGGCGCCTTCTTCCTTAGGGGCTTCCCATTCGAGATCGGATCCGGAGGTACCTGCGTCTTCAGTCTCTGTTCTGTCTCCCTCTCCGGTGACTTCTACCTCAGGTTCAGATCCTCAGAGCTCCCACCCTCATCAGACCGTGAAACTGCCTGAGAGACCAGCCCATTCAACATCACCAGCTGTCATCATCGGCAGCTCTATGGTGAGAAACATCTTGGTTCCCAATGCAAAAACTCTGTGCTACCCAGGAGCACGAGTACAGGGCATCACAAGGCTGCTTCTGACTGTTCTACGACAGATGCATGGAGCTGACGCTGTCGTAGTCCATGTGGGGTCAACCAACATCAGGAGGGCTAGCTCGGAACATCTGAAAATGGATTTTAAAGAATTGATTTTAGCATTAAAAGACCCCAAAAAACGGCCAATCCTTTCAGGTCCAGTACCATTGTTGGGCCGCAGGTATAAAATATTCAACAGCCTACTGGCATTACACATCTGGCTAAAAGATTACTGTAGCTCTGCTGCAATCACTTTTATAGATAACTTTGACACTTTCTGGAAACAGAAGATATTCTACAGGAATGAGGGAGTACATCCAAATCATCTTGTCTCCTTTCAAGGCTGTGTTGAAACAATTTCTTATCAATGACCAAAGACCAGCTCACTTAACCCCTACCATTGTGACAATCGTCACAATGCTGCATCAAATGTACATTATCCTAGGAGCGTTGGCAGACACAATGTAAGTAACTTAATTTATGTCCCCCTAATTTCCCTGAATATTGATCCTACAGATATTGTATGCGGTAATCATGAGCCTATGAACCAGAGTTACACTGCTAGCACTGCGGTGGTGTGCCCTAGTAGGAAGACGACTGTGTGCAGCTCACCCTGCACTATCAGCTCCAATATAAATACCATAAGCAAGTCTACTTCGGATAAGCTTCCCAGTAAAACATAAAAAACAATCAATCAGAAATCAGAATAGTGCTAAAAATAGCCCATATTAACATATGCAGCCTGAGAAACAAGGTACATGAAGTCAATAACTTGCTTGTAACAGATGATATTCATATTCTGACTATCTCTGAAACTCACTTAGATAATACATTTATTAATACAGTGGTAGCAATACATGGTTATAACTTCTACCAAAAGGACAGAAATGTCAACAGGAGCGGTGTTGTGGTCTAACTTCGGAACCACATTCCTGTAAAGCTTAGAGACGATTTCATGTTAAATACTGTTGAAGTAATACTGCCTCACCTAAAGCCCATTCTTGTGGGAAGCTGCTATAGACCAAGTGCTAACAGTCAGTATATGGATAATATGTGTGAAATGCTTGATATTGTATGTGATATCAACAGAGAAGTACATTTTATGGGTGATTTAAATATTGACTGGCTCTCATCAAGCTGCCCACTCAAGAAAAAACTTCAAACTGTAACCACATCTTTACTAATGTGCAGAAATTGTCTTTAAAGCAATATCCAAATCCAATATGGCAGCCATATCTAGGAAAACCAAAGTTCCAAAGGCTGGGCCTAATATAGTGTATAAGAGGTCATACAAAATGTTTTGTAGTGACTCATATGTTGATGATGTAAATAATATTTGCTGGTCTGTGGTGTGTAATGAGGAGCAACCAGATGCTGCACTTGACACATTTATGAAATTGCTTACTCCAGTTACTATTAAGCACACACCCATTAAGAGAATTACTGTACAAAATGTTAAATCCCCTTGGATTGATGAGGAGTTAAAAATTGTATGGTTGAGAGGAATGAGGCAAAAACTGAATGGCAAACGTACTGCAAATGAAGAAATCATGTGACTAAACGTAATAAAACAAAAAATAAACTATACTATGAAACAAAACAAAAATAAATGATATAAAGAATGATGGTTAAAAAAAGAACGTGTCTGCCCTCAGGCCTGGAGGGAAGCTAAAGTCATTCCGCTACCCAAGAATAGTAAAGCCCCCTTTACTGGCTCAAAAAGCCTGTTACCAACCATTATTAAACTTCTGGAAAAATGGTGTTTGACCAGATACAATGCTATTTCACAGTAAACAAATTGACAACAGACTTTCAGCATGCTTATAGGGAAGGACATTCAACAAGCACAGCACTTACATAAATGACTGATGATTGGCTGGGAGAAATGTATGATACAATTATTGTGGGGGCTGTCTTGTTAGACTTCAGTGCAGCTTTTGACATTATCGATCATAGTTTGCTACTGGAAAAACATGTGTGTAATGGTTTTACACCCCCTGCTATAATGTGGATAAAGAGTTACTTGTCTAACAGAACACAGTTCTTTAATGGAAGCCTCTCAAACATAATCCAGGTAAAATCAGGAATTCTCCAGGGTAGCTGTTTAGGCCACTTACTTTTTTCAATCTTTACTAACGATATTCCATTGGCTTTGAGTAAAGCCAGTGTGTCTATGTATGCAGATGACTCCACACTATACACGTCAGCTACCACAGCGACTGAAATAACTGCTACACTTAACAAAGAGCTGCAGTTAGTTTCTGAATGGGTAGCAAGGAATAAGTTAGTCCTAAATATGACTTCATAACAACTTGTTTTTGTAAGAGGTATTGACAAGCTGAATGTACCGAGCTGTCTGTTTAAGATACTAGCACACAGGTCGGACACCCATGTATACCCCACAAGACATGCCACCAGAGGTCTCTTCACAGTCCCCAAGTCCAGAACAGACTATGGTAGGCGCACAGTACTACATAGAGCCATGACTACATGGAACTCGATTCCACATCAGGTAAGTGATGCAAGCAGTAGAATCAGATTTAAAAAAGCATGTAAAAATACACCTTATGGAACAACAGGGACTGTGAAGAGGTACAGACACATGCATACGCACACATTGTAATATTGTTGTATGGTGGTATTAAACATTTTGTGTTGTGGATATGTAGTGGTGTAAAAATGTAATATGATGTACTGTTTTATCTTTTGTATATGTAATGTAATGTGGCAGCAGCTAACGGGGATCCCTAATAAATACAAATACAAATACACAATACCCGGTAAGGACAAAGCGAAAACAGGGTTTTAGACATTACAGAATTACCTTATTTACATAAATATTTAAACCCTTTGCTATAGACTCGAAATTGAGCTCAGGTGCATCCTGTTTCCATTGATCATCCTTGATTTTTCTACAACTTGATTGGAGTCCACCTATGGTAAATTCAATTGATTGGAGGTCAAAGAAATTGTCCGTAGAGCTCATAGACAAGATTATGTCGAGGCACAGATCTAGGGAAGGGTATCAAAACATTTCTGCAGCATTGAAGGTCCCCAAGAACATAGTGGCCTCCATCATTCTTAAAAGTTTGCAACCACCAAGACTTCCTAGAGCCAGACAAACTGAGCAATTGGTGGAGAAGGGCTTTGATCAGGGAGGTGACCAAGAACCCTGATGGTCACTCTGACTAAGCTCAAGAGTTCCTCTGTGGAGATGGGAGAATTTTCCAGAAGGACAACCATCTCTACAGCACTCCACCAATCAGGCCTTTATGATAGAGTGGCCAGATGGAAGCCACTCCTCAGTAAAAGGCACACGACAGCCCACTTATAGTTGTCAAAAGGCACCTAAAGGACTCTCAGACCATGAGAAACAAGATTCTCTGGTCTGATGACAGGAAAGCATGGTGGTGGTAGCCTCATGCTGTGGGGATGTTTATCAGTGGCAGGGACTGGGAGACTAGTCAGGATTGAGGTAAAGATGAACGGAGCAAAGTACAGAGCGATCCTTGATGAAAACCTGCACCAGAGTGCCAAGGACCTCAGACTGGGGCGAACGTTCAACTTCCAACAGGACAACGACCCTAAGCACACAGCACTCTGGAGAGACCTGAAAATAGCTGTGCAGTGACGCTCCCCATTCAACCAGACAGAGCTTGAGAGGATCTGCAGAAAAGGATGGGAGAAGCTCCCCACATAAAGGTGTGCCAAGCTTGTAGCGTCATACCCAAGAAGACTCGAGGCTGTAATCGCTGCCAAAGATGCTTCAACAAAGTACTGAGTAAAGGCTCTGAATACTAATGTAAAAGTTATATTTACGTTTTTTATTTTGAATACATCTGCAAACATTTCTAAAAACCTGTTTTTGCTTTGTCATTATGGAGTATTGTGTGTAGATTGATGAGGGGAAAAAAAATGTCATCCATTTTAGAATAAGGCTGTAACTTAACAAAATGTGGACAAATTCAAGGGTTTCGAAATGCACTATATATTACAAGATAGCACAGCAAAGACAAGATCATGTACTGTAAACTATGAGGGGAAAATGTGGTACCCTCAATATCTTGTCCTCTATATAGGACCTGTTCTTGGGAACAGATAGTTGAGTTAGTAGACTGCAGTCTGCTGTAGGAGAGGTGCTCAAAGTACATACATCCTCATCCTCTCAAATACTGCTGACCTCAACAGAATATACAACTGAATTAAATCTAGCACTCAATATTGTATTACATGCGCATAAAAATTTGGTTTTGCATAGGTTGTTCAATTTCCTGTAGAAATACACACTCTGACACCTCAAAAGATGGAGCTATTTATTTGAAAGCACAAAAGAAATGCAGACTATCGCAACCTGTAACAAGGGGTAAATAAAAACTGCATTCCTAAATGAAACGTTTTAAAAAATAACTCCCATTTGCTCATACAGTGTTCTCATTATTTCCAGTGCTCTCATAGGATTACAAAGTGCTGCTTCAGCAAAGCCTCATGTTATGTAGAGGGCATCCGTATCATTGTCATTCTGAGAGCTCACCACCACACTGTTTCTGGCCAGCTGTCTACAACTCTGTCACACTGTCTCACCCAATAAGCATGTAAGCCTGGTTGGCTGTTCTACAATGCAAAGCAATTTAGTGCTCTGATACGATCAGGAAAGCCGCACCAACGTGCCAAATTTAAGCCACATTTCCAGCCACCGCCCCTGACTCCATTGATGCGGGCCATTGATACACCAGCACATTTGTAAAATCAGATCTTTTAGGTAATAAGAGAATGATAAGATAATGAAAAATCAGTAGGTTCGTCTTCGCTGTAGAAAGTGTGCATGTGTTGGGGGCACTTTCCCCATCTTCATCCTGAGGACTTGAGCTTGCTTTCTCAAAGAGCTTGCCTCCACTATAAGGGTTAATATATGATAAAGATAATTCCTCCTGCTCCTGTACCATCCCAGCTATGGGCCGCTCTATCAGCAGACAGAGAAGATGTATGTACAGAGAGATGAGAAGATGTGTGAGTACATGGATGTGATGTCAGGCTCAGCAGAAACCTCTGCAACCACATCTGTCAGACCTCCACCACCAGCTGCTACATAGAGCAGTCAAGCAACAAGCTATAAAAATGACAGCCAATAGTGAGCTATTGTATTATTGATGATTATAGACTAATCTAATGTACTATAATAAGCTTCATAACATACTAATGGATAATACACAGTAAACAATACTATAATGTGTAACTCAACGTTCTCGGAAACCAATGTTTTGAGGAGCTGTGTGTATTCGAAGGGAAAGGAACTCACTGAGCTATTAAACCACAGTTAACTGGCTTTAAATCAGAGTATTGACACTGCTGCTGTATTTCTGACTAATACAGTTGGTCGTAGTAGCCTTGTTGTCGGCCTGCAAACATGCAAAACGTTATGTAATGTAATGTAATCCAGGCTGTATCATAACCGGCCGTGATTGGGAGTCCCATAGGGCGGCGCACAATTGGCCTAGCGTCGTCCGAGTTTGGCCGGTGTTGGCCATCATTGTAAATAAGAATTTGTTCTTAACTGACTTGCCTAGTTAAATAAAAGTAAAAAAAAATAATATATGCAGCGGGTGAAATAAGTATTGAACACGTCACCATTTTTCTCAGTAAATATATTTCCAAAGGTGCTATTGACATGAAAGTCTCACCAGATGTTGGTAAAAACCCAAGTAATCCATAAATAAAAAGAAACCAAAACAAATAAGTTCAGAAATTAAGTTATGTGTAATAATGTGAAATGACACAGGGAAAAAGTATTGAACACATGAAGAAAGGGAGGTTCAAAAAGGCATGGAAAGCCAAGACAACAGCTGAAAACTATCAGTAATTAAAAAGCAATCCAGCCCCCTGTCAGTGCAAATTAATATCAGCTGGTTCAATCCCAACTGATGGCCTACAAAAAGGTCTCATTGCCAAGGTGTCACACAAGACACATCTCATGATGGGTAAAAGCAAAGAGCTGTCTCAAGACATTCGCAACCTAATTGTTGCAAAACATAATGATGGCATTGGTTATAGGTGCTTCTGAATGTTCCAGTGAGCACTGTTGGGGCCATAATACGGAAGTGGAAAGACAATCATTTCACCATAAATTTGCCTCGACCAGGTGCTCCTCGTAACTTTGCCCATTCATCCTTCCTTCAATTATGTGAAGTTTGCAAGTACCATTTGCTGAAAAGCATCCCCACACCATGATGTTCCCACCTCCAAACTTCACTGTTGTTATGGTGTTTTTAGGATGATGTGCAGTGCCATTTCTCCTCCAAACATTGTGTGTATTATGACATCCAAACAGTTCAATTTTGCTCTCATCTGACCACACTATATTCTCCCAGTATTTCACTGGCTTTTCCAAATGTTGTGCAGCAAACTTTAAACAAGCTTCAACATGCTTTTTTTTTCAGCAATGGAGTCTTGCGTGGTGAGCGTGCATACAGGCCATGGCGGTGGAGTATATTACTTACTGTTTTCTTTGAGACAACAGTACCTGCTAATTGCAGGTCTTTTTGAAGCTCTCCACAAGTGGTCCTTGGCTCTTGGACAACTCTTCTGATTATTCTTTTCACTCCTCTGTCAGAAATCTTGCGAGAAGCACCTGGTCGAGGCAATTTTATGGTGAAATGATTGTCTTTCCACTTCCGTATTATGGCCACAACAGTGCTCACTGGAACATTCAGAAGCTTAGAAATGTGCCTATAACCAATCCCATTTTTGAACCTCCCTTTCTTCATGTGCATACTTTTTCCCTGTGCCATTTCACATTATTACACATAACTTAATTTCTGAACTTATTTGTTTTGGTTCTTTTTATTTATGGATTACTTGGGTTTTTACCAACATCTGGTGAAACTTTCATGTCAATAGCACCTTTGGAAATATATTTACTGAGAAAAATGGTGACGTGTTCAATACTTATTTCACCCGCTGTATATATATATATATATAAAAAACATAATCTGTAGGAGATTTAAATATCCCATTTGTGAGCTAAATGTGGAAACGGTGACCAGCTAATTAGCACATCTTGTTGTAATGAGACAGGATCAAGACATTGTACGACAGAAAAACTAACTGCACTATGACAGGGGCTCATGTGACCAAAGAAGTTGGTTACAGTAAACATTAGCTGGCCTGTTTTAAACACACATGACTCTGCAGGGTGTGTAGTGCAATATCTTTGTGTGCTGAATGGAACAAAATGTACAAAGAACTCTGAATAGGGCCCGGAAAAAGAAAACGGACTTACTACATATAAAGCACACACCAACCACTACTGTTACAGAGTAATTGTCACTAAACTAGCATGCAATGAGAAGAGCCTACAGCTAGTTTATTCAATATGATTTAATATGGAAAATTATATTATTGGATGACACTTGGAAAGGCAATGCAGTTCATACTTCTTTTTGTCAGTAAATGTTCCTCACTGGTTTGCGTCAATCAATATTAAAACTGCATAAAGAAATAAAAGCTTTCATATCTTTAACATGTTCAATTCTAAACTGAATGTGAACTATATTAGAAATCTGTCCACTGACAGGAGGGTTATATCTTGAGTAGTAACTACACTACATGACCAAAAGTATGTGGACACCTGCTCATTGAACATCTCATTCCAAAATCATGGGGATTAATATGGAGTTGGTCCCCCCCTTTGCTGCGATAACAGCCTCCACTCTTCAAGAAGATTTCCCTTCACCGAACCATGAAAAACAGACCATTATTCCTCCTCCACCAAACTTTACAGTTGGCACTATGCATTGGGGCAGGTAGCGTTCTCCTGACATTCGCCAAACCTAGATTCATCCATCGGACTGCCAGATGGTGAAGTGTGATTTATCACTCTAGAGAACACGCTACAGTCCAATGGCGGTGAGCTTTACACCACTCCAGCCGACGCTTGGCATTGCAGATGGTGATCTCAGGCTTGTGTGCGGCTGCTCAGCCATGGAAACCAATTTCAGTTCTTGTGCTGACGTTGCTTCCAGAGGCAGTTTGGAACTCGGCAGTGAGTAATGCAACCGAGGACAGATGATTTCTACTCGCTACGTTTTTTCAGCACTCGGCGGTCCCGTTCTGTGAGCTTGTGTGTTCTACCACTTTGCGGCTGAGCCGTTGTTGCTCCTAGATGTTTCAACTTCCAAAATAAAATAACTTACAGTTGACCGGGGCAGCTCTAGCAGGGCAGAAATGTGACAAACTGACTAGTTGGAAAGGTGGTATCGTCTTCAGAAAGGCCATTCCACTGCCAATGTTTGTCTATGGAGATTGCATGGCTGCGTGCTCAATGTTATACACCTGTCAGTAACGGGTGTGGCTGAAATAGCCGAATCCATTAATTTGAAGGGGTGTCCACATACTTTTGTATATAGAGTGTATTTCTAGTATGTCTCCTGTTACTCTTAGCGTGAGCAGAAATACATCACAGAGAAGGAGAGATGATTTAAAGGACTATTCTAGAATGAAAAGAACAGTGGTGAAAATATCTCTGCAGATATGATCACACCCCACAAAGATTTCTCACAAGGGTGGCGCTGAGGGACCGACATCATTAATCCACGCCATCCTGTTAACCAGAAAACACATCACAATTCTGTTTGTCACCCATTGGCCAATATAATGTTCCTCTGTGTTTTCTTTCAAACGGGCTCCATTTGGACACAATCCTGACAGAGCTAGAGATCTCTGTAGGACTGGCTTTAAACAGACGATGCAGCTGATTGAACCAATTCTGCATTTAACCCCCACCATCTCCCTCCCACCTCACACCCGTCTCTCTCCCACTTCACACCCATCTCCCTCCCACCTCACACCCATCTCCCTCCTCACCTCACCTTCATCTCCCTCCCTCCCACCTCACCCCCATCTCCCTCCCACCTCACACCCATCTACCTCCACACCTTCATCCCCCACCTCACCTTCATCTCCCTCCCTCCCACCTCACCCCCATCTCCCTCGCACCTCACACCCATCTCCCTCCCACCTCACCCTCATCTCTCACCTCACCATCTCCCTCCCTCCCATCTCACCCCATCTTCCTCCCACCTCAACCTAATTTCCCTCCCACCTCATCCCATCTCCCTCCCACTTCACACCCATCTCCATCCCACCTCACACCTTCATCTCCCACCCTACCTTCATCTCCCTCCCTCCCACCTCACCCCCATCTTCCTCCCACCTCAACCTAATTTCAACTCCCACCTCACCCCCCATCTCCCTCCCCTTCCTTGGTCATAACCAGGGCTGTCATCAGGATACAGAGGCTGTCTGGGGGACCACACAGCAACTCATTATTAATAAGAGAAGATGACAAGTGAAAATCCCTCCTGCATGCTAAGAGATGGCAGCAGAGGCTGTCTGGTGACTGGTGGTAGTTCTCTTGCCTAGCTCAGGCTAACTCAGCTCCTCTGCTGCTCCCCTGCTGTTCCCCTGCTGTTCCCCTGCTGCTCCCCTGCTGTTGCCCTGCTATTCCCCTGCGGTTTCCCTGCTATTCCCCTGCTGTTCCCCTGCTGCTCAGGCTCAAAGTCATTGGCTGGAAGGGCATGAGGAAATAGACAGGAGCTGTTCTCATAATCAGCCTAGACCATGCTGGGTGTCCAATTGCAAAATCTGTGCTAGTCATAGCAGGCAGTCGGGGTACAACGAGCAAAATGCATAAGAACAGGGTGAGGTTTTGATGTGTTACTTACTGGGGGTTGCTCATGTTGCTGTGTTGTTTCTGTGACTGGACGTCGACACGATTGTTACTGTTGATTTAACCAGAGAGTAGAGACTTGGCTCATACCACACCTGTGGAGAAAGGTTAGAAAACAAGGAAGTTAGTCACAGTCTCTCCATTACTATTCACATTCTGACAACAGTGCAGTATACACACCTCATGTATAAACACTTGTTCATTGTACTTTTAAATATTTTACATTTGTTTTGAATGTCATGTTTGTGAAATGTTTTATGAATTCATAGCTCTGCTATGGGAGTCCTCTGGTAGTGATAGATTTAACTCTGCACCAGGAGCTCAGAAGCACCACATCACTTGCATAACAAGTAAGGAAGGATGAGAACACTTTATGCAATAGGAAATAGATACATTGAAGAGTTCATTTACAGTACATTCCAGCAGCTTTACACAGAGTAAACATGAGTGAAGAACAGCAAGGTACATAGAATTTAGCCAGACAGAATCACAAACATATGAATCTTTGAAAAGGGAGATTACTGCACAGACAGCTGCATTCACCACATTGCAGGTATAAACTGAAGCTCAATGTGCTGGTGCCATACTTTTGAAAAGTCTGATGAAGTTGTCAGGAGCAATAAGAATACATATCAGTAAGCAGCATGGGCTGTAGAGGTCGTTTAACCTGAGCTTCAATCATTTAGATAGATAGATAGATAGATAGATAGATAGATAGATAGATAGATAGATAGATAGATAGATAGATAGATAGATAGATAGATAGATAGATAGATAGATAGATAGATAGATAGATAGATAGATAGATAGATAGATAGATAGATAGATAGGTACTTTATTGATCCCCCGGGGGGGAAATTTCATTGTCAAGCAGCTACAACAAAAACACAGGGCAGGTGCAAAATGCCACAACGAAAGTACACAAAAGACAGATACACGGTACATGATACATAGAGCGGCAGTATGAAAAAGTATAGAAATACAAGATATCTGGAGTGCAAAAAAAAAAGCTATAAAAAGGACATTGCATAGTATGGGTGGTTGGCTGAATATGTACACTATACGTTGGTGGATGTTGGATGGTTAACTATACTATACAGGTCGATGGCAGAGAAATACTTCAGTAGCTAAAAATGCGTATGATATGAGTGAGGGTAATAATAGTTTACTTAATAGACAGACTGGGTAAATGAACAGGTAAGTGAAAATTTTGCATGGTTAAATTAGCTGTACAGTTAGGTATACAGTTATATTTACAGATAAGTGAATACTTGCATGTTTACACAAACTGTACAGGTAAATGACAGGAAGAGATACTTTAATAGCTAAATGTGTGTATGATATCATTTAATAATAAATGCCGGGGCGGAGAGGAGAGGCTCATTTGTATAGCGTTGTATGAAGTCAGGGTAGTGTCTGTCTTACAAGCAAAGACAAAGGGAGAACCTTCAGACACACGAGCTGTGATGTGTGATGTGGAGTCATTATTTGGAGCTACAGCAGAACAGAGTAATGTAGCAATAGTACAGCAGACTAGATGTAATTCAAGATAAATCAATTCAGGCCATTCAAGGACTTGAGTGTAATATTGCATCACTGCAATGCCCAAGAAAAAAGACTGCACAAAACAGGCACCTATAGAAAATCTGGCCACAGCACAGGCACTAGTGTAGGCTATGCGGTGGAAAGGTTGTTCGACGTGTGCAGAAAAGACATTGGAGATACTGTATGCAGGATTTCTTCTTTTTAAAGACACCAGTCAATCCCAGTTCCTAGTGGCCATAAATCAAGGGCTGGACTTGACTTGACTTGACAACCTATCAAACAAGTACTTGAGACAAGCTCTCTGGGACCAGGTAGAATATTGCATAAAACATCCATCAATTCCAATACTTGAGTAAATGCTTGCATTTCTGTATACTCATCATCAAGATAAGAGATCCCTTTAGCAGGCTGTAGATGAACTGTTGCCTTATATCCATGTTGTCTCCAACATGGCTCTTGTATTCCTCAATACAGACAATAACTACTTGATTTTAAAACGGTTTCCCCAGGAAATTACGACATACAGCAATGCAACCATTTTATATTGTCCAAACCCTTCACTTCCCAATAGTCTACTGTCTACAGTTTAGTATCCACCTACTCATTCAGAACCCAAAATGTATCCTATATTCGAAGTTCCCCCAACAACCACATGGTTCTACCTCAAAGACGTGTCAACGTTGATCCCTGCTAAACTGATTAAGGCTACTATGTCTCCATTATTTTTCACAAGGCCTTGGACAGCTTCTACAATGACTATTTTACTGGTTCAAAGCACGTGTAACAACAGATATATAGGTTGCTTCTACACAGTAGATACTAAACATAGTACATTATATGTTTTCCTGATAATTTAGCAAAGCCATCAGTAGTGCAGCAATGATACATTCCGAATAAGACAATTATAGTGATCATTAAGACGACAATAAAATAAAAGAGGGAAGGAATGGATGAAGGAGCGGAAGTCACAGGCTGGAAGTATCGAAATGATTTATCAATATACTATCCTGATAAATAAACCTACCTTTTATGCTCTACATTGTTGGAAGTATGGTCGTGACTCATGCCCTCCTAATGATGATGGTAATGTCTCCCTTGCCGATGATCACTGTGAGCGAGGCTCGGTTGCTGTATGTAGGCTGCTGCTATCCTCTTCAGATTTGGATTGGCTAACGACCCGTGCTGCTGCTTAGAATACAGAGCACAACGAAAAAGCCCGATCCTTACTGTAAGCAGCATCATTCATGGAGATGCTTTTAAATGTCCACCACTATCCACATATTCAGTTAAACGTGATTTTTCGGTAGGAGGGCATTTTAGTGCCCAAATCGCGCCTGCTCACAGGGTTTTTCTACAATCACGTTCTAGGGACTCCATGTGCCCAGTAATAGGTTCACGACCAGGAGCTGTCCAGGTGCTGAATTGTGATCCCGAGTCATCCACAGAAGCGAGGCAACAAACTATCTCACAAAGAAATGTGAGATAAAAAAAATGGACGTCTTTATGGCAGTCATAACGAGCTTTTTCATGCCAACCACCCCCAGAAGCGTCGATGTAAAAACACTACCGCTTCACTTCTTCAGAGCTTCAGCTGTGTTCCTCGCGATAACATCGCAGTGATAGCAGGACAGCATCCAGTTCCAGTCACCTTCCTAAATATTTACGGGATGGTAAAAGGCTTGCATGTCACTATTCTCAAGGTTTTTCTGATAAAATATAAAACGGATTTAATCTATGAGACATTTGGCTAAACCAGGGTGTAAATAAACAATAAATCACATAACTTTCATAGATCTAGTATGAGGGGCTATAGGTTCCTCAGATTATGATACATGACTGACATTGAGGCAATCTTGTAGTTAAAAAAATGTCTAGGCCTATTTAAAGCGCCAATCAGTAGTTGAAACAACAGAAACACGTTCTTTTTTTTAACCCTGTTCTGTAAAAAGCTGAGGGATGTGGCTGGAGAAATGTAACCACTCTCAAATTCATAAACATAGCTATGGATACAAGGACTGACCATCCATGATATCAACATTGTAGTTTTAACCCCGTTTGAGGCTATATAGTGTTTGTTTATATTTACTTTGTTTACAAACATTTGAATGAAAAACGCTTATATTTTGGGTTCTGATGGGGTATGACAGTTGAACCAAGCTCATGAAGAATGGATGAATCAATTGCAGATTAACCCTTTAAACATGACATAGTAAGTTTGATTACAAGAGGTAGCACTTATCCCTGACTTTTATCTATGACATATGTGCATTTTAACGATAAACATTTGTGATGTATAAACTGCATGATAACCAACTATTCTGAATAGTCACATTTCCCAATCTACAATCTGTAGTGTTTGACCTGACAGTTCAATTCTCAACACCATGTGACAAGAGGATCACTCCCTTATGTTTTTTTTCAACATAGCATATGGGTTATTTGATCAATGTGACAATATATCAATAGTATTGTATTGGTGGGTAGATGAGTCAACTGCTAACGGTTTTGAAGAAGTCCCCAGAACAATGTTTATAAGAATGCTGAAAGTGTTGAGACAGGAGGAATGCCATTAAGATGCCCAGAGCAAAGCAAAGTTCCCACGATTCTAGCTATGCCTGAGCTGTTTGTTCCAATTCCCTCTCACCATACCAGTCATTCCATTGACTCTCACCAAACCCACAGATTGTCTATTTAAAGCCAAGTTGAAGTCACACAGAAATCAGCCAATCCACCAGGTGATCCAAACCCCACCTGGATAGATTGTGTGATGCAATCATAATTACTTTGGCTTTGACAAATTAATCTATTCATGTATCATTACAGTGACTGCAGACACCTATTGTCTTCATGAAAGTAAACCACCACTGCACATTCTCTTAGTGAAATGTCAACATTGTAAAATGATCTAGCATTTCCACAAGTGACTCATAAAAGCCTTTGTTTAGTTACTATTCTGACGTAGTCATTGAAAACGACCCCATTTCCCTATATCAGGCATCCTACCAAGATGAGTCAAAATCAACAGAGAGAATCCTGCCTTTTAGCGTGCCATTTACAATGTGGACAAACAGCTATCACAACATTTCTGGGCTCAAAGGAACACGCCCACATTAGTGCCTTTTGAAGGCCCAACAAAAAGCAGTTGTCAGAGTTATTTTCAACAGTCTGTCTCTGTGATTCACCTTGGAAACCTGCACTAACCCTACCACAAACTCGGATTTCATTAGGTGGTAAGGACAGATTCATAACAATACTATTTTGAAGGAGAATAACAAAAACTATTTTCATACAACGGTGATAAGACCTTGATATGATTCTGAATTTACAAGATAATCAAAATTAAAAGGCAAGATTCATGTTTTGTACATTCTTTTTACACTAAAACAAGGTATAACAGTAAACTGGTTATGCTTCCTTAACGCTGTCTATGTAGATTAATAATGTTACTAAATTGTAAATCATTCTTAGGTGGGGATCTAAGACAACCCTGTCACATTCTTCAGGATAGAAACAAGGAAAATAAACATTCAAATGATGGCAGGTAAAATAATTTGATCAGGAATGATATTGACAATTGCCATATTATGTAACTGTTTTCATTTGATGTGTCTGCTATTCTGTAATGTTGCTATTCTCTCTATTGTAGACCATGGTGATCCCTGTAAAGAGTTAGAGGAGTCTTACTGTATGAATGGAGGAAAATGCTTTAAAATTCCTTTTATGGATACGCTTACTTGTGTGTAAGTTACTCTCTCATCACTATTTTCTAACGTCTCCAACAGTTTGTCAGCCATGAGCAGGTGTACAGTGTTATTTGACAATGGGCTAAGGAAGTTCTGGGGAACTTCTGTATGGTGTTTTAGCCTTTTTTCTTATATATATTTTTTGACTTCACCTCAGACCAGGTAGACCTACCCTGGCTCTTGGCTCTCAACCGGTGACAGCTTGCTTGAGAATGATGCCGTTCTTTCTCCCTCAGCTGCAGTGAGAACTACAAAGGCAGCCGGTGTGAGCAGTACCAGCTGTTCACCATTGCACATAACGGAGGGGAGACAGGACTGATCGCTGCTGTGGTCATCATTGTACTTTTTATTCTAGTCGTGTTGGTAGCAGTAATCTACTACACCTGCAAGTAAGTAACACATTCATTTAGCTTGATTCATGATTCCACAAGTATGCAGGAATAGTGTTTTTCAGGTCTGTTTCTTCCACTTCTGTGACATTCCTTGTATTTGTTTTATTGTTAGGGTATGGAAGGCCAAATCAAAGAACCAGCGGAAAAGCTGTGAGCAACAGTATTGGAGAGTACAGCCCAGAGTATGAGGCCTGTTGCATATTGTTTTGGGCACATTGGATTGTATAACAAAATGTTTCATGGACGGTGGTGCGATATGTTGTGGCTCTGGATGCTGCTGGAGATGCGGCTATGAAGGAGCAGGATACGTATACGCAAAAAACATTCTGCAGCAAGCGTCAAATGTCAAGCTGCAGCCTGTTTTGAGTGGCCATCAAAAGCTGATGCTGCTGTAGACACACAGTCAGTCAGCCACAACCCTTTTTCTCGAGACTGTGTGAAGGAATTAGGAATGATAACAACCTATTACAATGGCTGCGTTCACTAAATGGTCTTTTGACCAATCAGAGATCAGCTCTGAAAAAAATCTGATGTTAAAAAAGATCTTAAATTATTGGTCAAAAGACCAATTAGTGGAAATAAAATCTGAATTTGGTTGCATGTGTAAACGTAGCCAATGAGTTCCCTGCAAACGGATATTTTCCATTGACACACAATACATGCTTTTACATTTATATTTTAGTCACTTAGCAGACGCTCTTATCCAGAGCAACTTACAGTTAGTTAGTGCATACATGCTCATGGAATGGAGTGAAACCTGATGGCTTCACTCAAATGAATACTACGACTGTAAAATGTTTGCTTAATCATTGCTTTGATTGACAGATAAGTAATTCATTGTGCCAACTTTCAATTGTGAATGTGCGCTCACTCTAAGCCTGTCCAGCAAGGCAATACTTAGAATACTTCATGTAGAATTCACACACTTTTCTCAATGTATCAATAATGCATCTATTTGTTCAACTTTCATACAAGTCAAACAGGAAGTGAGCATTAGTTACAGTTAGCATCTTTTTTGTATTATCGAATTAATGTACACCATGTGCAATATCACAAAAATAAATCACACATTACTTGTGATTGTGTATGAGGAAACAAGGTGTTGTCTTCTTCAGTAATCATTGTCAATCAAGACTATTGAAGTGATGTAATTGAGCTATAAGTAAGGACGATATTTCCCGCTATAAATACAATGGTTTACATTTGGGTATTGACATCCATAAGAGGTTTATCAATGGTATCATAGAGAATTCAGACATAGATAGTGAGTGGTATATTATAATCTCCATAGATATGCCCAGTTCCATTTCAGATGCACATTTGAGACCCAACCAACAGATGGTGCTAAGAGTCCCTCATCTTTAAACAAACTACTAGGAGTAATCTATTCATGGCCCAATAAGACTGCGCCAATTCACCACTCTACCCCTGAGGTGTTTCATATGTGATGGGTAGTAATGAGGCAAACCAGGGTTTGGGTGAATTTGATTTTGATTCAGGAGAGAACCCCAAACATTTGAACAGACAGTACAATTAAGACCTAATGCAAACTGCTATGTGGGTGGTTTCAGGTCTCCCAACACCATCATGCTCTTCCCACCCAGTATGACCTACAATTGGTATGCTGAAGTAGAGAGGAAGTAGATTAAACCATTTAGGTACTTATCAGCATTGAACAGACTGTGATTTCAGAAGTCACTGGTTGCTATTTATAGCAAAGCAGTTTACTGCTTCCACCTAGTGGTGAGATTAGTAGGCTCAGTTGAGCAAAGGTGAGAATGGTTGTCACTTATCTGCATCATGATGTACAACAATACTACCAAACTAATGACTTATTCTTCAATGTACACCCATGTAGAACATAGTCTTTTATTACTCAACAAAACAGGCCGAAATGTATAAAAAGCAGTATCAAATTCAAATATACAAATGAGTGCTGTTGATAAATCATTTATCCACTGCCATTGGAAAAGACATTGCAGTGCATTGATACTTTGTGGTAGTTTTAACCTCCTATATTTGTAAACAATATAAACTCTCATTAGCCTCTGGCTTTGTCAAACTCGTGGGCGATCTTCAGTGCTGTGCTGTTGAGTCCGACAGACTGCATGTTAGTGATGATGGTCACCACTATTCCCTGAGGTAGGGCTGAACTCAGTCCTTCGGGCTGCTGGGCTGTCTCGCTGGGCAACACCAGCAGGACACTGCTGGCCCCCACGGCGCCCCCTGTGTGTGACACATAATGCCTGCGGCTCCTGCACTGACCATACTTCTGCTCCTTCTCCACCACCAGCCAGCCCTGTGCATACAGCCCATCCTTATCCCAGGAGGCCTCCGTCTTGTCCACAGGGGCCCACAGAGCCTGGGCTGTCTCTGGTTTGAGGAAGCCAGGCAGGAGGTCTGTGCCGTCCTTCAGGTGGGCCACTTCGTAGCTGTAGAGAAGAGCATTCCCAAAAAGGAGCAAGTCTCCCACAGTGGAGAGAAAGCCACCTCCTGCCCACTTATAAGAGTTATCCACGTAAGGGCAGTTTACTATGCGTCCTTTCTTACTGAAATGATAAAACCTGCAACAACAAAAAAAAAGTAAAAAAAAAATACAAAAAAAAAAATACATGTAAAAATACCCAGAACACAATAACCAAGCTGATCTTACACCAATCAACCACTGATATGAAGTGAAGCAAAATGGAGATTTGTCAATCATTACCTTGAGCGGTTATAGATAATGGGGTCATTCTCATCTGGCACAGTGTTGAGCATGCCCAGTTCCCTGAACATCTTCATCATGTGATCCAGGAAGCGCTGGCCTGCAGCTCTCTCCACCACAGCACTGAGGAGGGTGAAGGCGTGGGTCGAGTACAGGAAGGTGGTGCCTGCAGATGACAAAACACGAGTTTACGTTCATGTCAATTCATTTGAATACACATATGATTCATTTGATTGACAGTGATAACTCTTCCATAGCTCCTACCAGGTTTGAAAACGAGAGTGTCGTCTTTGAACAGGTCCAAGGCATGAATGACACTTTCAAAGCTGTCTTTCAGGTAGTACTCTTCTTGCTCAAACTCTTTTTTCTTCTGAGCTGGTTTGTTTTCTTTGCTCTTGGTGCTGCTGTCCTCTGTCTTGGGGTTCTCTTTGTTTTCAGACAAGCTCTTTTCCTCTTTACCAGGCAGTTTTAAAGGTCGTTTGGACTTCTCCCTGTCCTCCCTCACTTTCTTTGCGTCCTTCTCGTAGTGCCGTATGCCACTCAGGTGAGAGAGAATCAGCCGTGGAGTTATTGTCACCTACATGTCAAAGAGAGAAAAAAAACACCATTAAGAACCACACAAAACAAAATATTAGGAAACATTTAGGGGAAATAGTGCTTGAGGTGAGAGGATCATGCTCATTCGCAATGTATCTTTATTCCAACTTCTCAGAAACACAACTTACATCTTCTCCATCAAACTGTTTTTGGGGGAACTCTGGGACGTATTTCTGGATAGGGGCATCAAGGTCCAGCTTCCCCTCCTCCCACAGACGGGCTGCTGCTGCTGTAGTTAGGGGTTTACTGATGCTGGCAATCCTCAGCACTGTCTCTGGTCCACAGGGCACACGGTTCTCCAAGTCAGCATAGCCAAGTCCTGCAACATGGATATCAGTTAGTTAGGTGCCTGTTTGACACAACAGCATTATGCATTGCATCAATTTGTGAACATATGAGGAGTAAGTGTATTGTGTCTACTACAGTGAACCTAAAAGTACAGCATGGCACCAACCTTCGCACCAGACTTGAGAGCCATCCACAGACACACCAACCACCAGCCCTGGAGCCCCAACCTCATCCTGCCACACCAAGCAAGAAAGAGGTGATGGACAGAGGTTGAGGTTCATGCTATAAAACTAAACATTTAATTTCAGGAGAAAAACATTCTGAATGCAAAAAAACGTCAAATACCTGTACCTTTATCCGCTGAACAAGGTCTCTGCTAACTTGAATGGCAGCAGCATACCTTCCAGTTTGTTGGAAGTCCTCTTCACACGAGAGTTCAGCTATGTCAGTGTGATATTTCAATCCCAAAGCTAAAACAATCCCTGCACCGATTCCCCCAATCAAAAACCATGACCTTGAGTAAAACCGAAAAGGTACAAGACGGGAAGGTCCGAAACATTTTCTCTGCTGTTGTTGTAACACGACAAAAGTCGGTTGTTTTGACAGCTGGGAGCAGCGAGTTGGTGTCAACAAAGAGGAATAGCAGCGCGCGGTCACTGCAGGAACATCTTTACACTTGACACAAAAACGCTTGAATGGTGAGTAAAGTAACCGAGACATGTCGACTTTTCTGTAGTCTATAGACACACTGACGTTTGTTTTAATGTAGAAAATCGCTCAAATCAAATCGAGTTCGCAACATTTCCTGAGTCCCCTGCTTGCGTCAGACAACGTTAATCGATCCCCAATTCAGACAGCACTAGCCAAATGACGAAGTGGGAGCGCAGATCAACAATTGCAAAAGCAACGAATGCACTATATATGGCTAGCTTATGATTTTTTACAAAATGTGTGTTCTAGAAAGGAATATTCCAAATGTATCATTCATGCATGATTTTTAAAAATTAAATCAAAATGTTTTTCTCCGAGGGGCAATCATTTGGGCAAGTAAATCTGCAACAACAAACCACAACCAAACCGCAATGACACACCGCCATTCACATAATCAAATTATCTCAAGACAATACCTGCATCACAACTGGGGCTCAGATCTATAAAAATCCATAACAATTTTTTTTTGGTCCATAAAAAAGGGACCAGAAAGACGGATGGCCTCATGACGATCCTTTCCTATCCGGATAGTTATTAATACTGTGACCATCTCTCTCTGAGAGGTGACGTGCCAGTAGTAGTAGGCCTAGGCCTATGTCTGTTCTTTGGCTGACAGTCCTCTCACCTTACCTTCAGTTTATCACCCAGTCCCCAGGGTGACAAAGTACTCTCTGAGGTCACATGCCAGAACATGGCTCCTGTCAGCACCCCTAGAGAGTAACAAGGCCCTCTGTTCTGTGTGAGCTGTTTACATTTTAATTCCTTGCAATCTCACCTGACATACAACTAGTTGTGCTATGATGGGTCGCATATAATCCAGTGACCAGTGTCACAGCACTAGGCCTGGAATTTAAATTAAACAGCTTTAGTACCAAAAATAGATGACAAATTATACTGAACAAAAATATAAACAATTCATATAAGGTAATCAGTCAATTGAAATAAATTAAATTAGGCCTTAATCTATGGATTTCACATGACTGGGAATACAAATATGCATCTGTTGGTCACAGATACCTTAAAAAAAAACAGTCAGTTGTGACCACTATTTGTCTCATGCAGCGCGACGCATCTCCTTCGCATAGAGTTGAACAGGCTGTTGATTGTACCCTGTGGAATGTTGTCCCACTCCTCTTCAAAGGCTGTGCAAAGTTGCTGCATATTGGCGGGAAATGGAACACGCTGTCGTACACGTCGATCCAGAGAACCCCAAACCTGCTCAATGGGTTACATGTCTGGTGATGAGTATGCAGGCAATGGAAGAACTGGGACATTGTCAGCTTCCAGGAATTGTGTACAGATGCTTGCAACATGGGGCCGTGCATTATCATGCTGAAACATGATGTGATGGTGGCAGGTAAATGGCACGACAATGGGCCTCAGGATCTCATCACAGTATCTCTGTGCATTCAAATTTTAGAGTCACCTTTTGTCCCCAGCACAAGGTGCACCTGTGTAATGATCATGCTGTTTAATCAGCTTCTTGATATGCCACGATCAATGGGAACTTACAAAAAATATTTATACTTTACAATATATATTAAAAAAAACATTAAGGACACAACATTAACCAAATAAAAATACTCCACTCTTTAGAAATCTCAAACTGTGCTGGTTTATTTATATTCACATTTCAGATGATATACATTTAAAACATCTATATTTAATAAAACAAATGAGGCAGACCCACGATTGAAATCATATTTCTAGACAAGACAAATGTTTCGAACCATGGTTAAAAAGACAGGAATGCATTTTGCAAGAACGATGCCATAGATTTTGTAATGAGTTTAAGGATGAAAAAAAAAGTATAAGTAGATCCCTTTCTAGACAGGGATTAATATAGTCAACAAAACTAAAAAAATGCAGTATACAAAAAAAATAAGTAATTTTGGCTTTCACATAGGCTGTCAGACGTATTTCCTAAAATGTCCAAGGGTCGTTCCACAAAAAGGCCTTTTGCATCTCTTTGATATTTTAAGTAGAAATTGGGCACCAATATTGAATTTGAAAAGCCTGTTATATTAAAATGAAGTGCCTTTTGATATAGACCACATGGAGAATTCAATAAATCAGACTTAATAGAATAAATACTTGCTAAAGTGCCAAAATTGGTGATCCTGTTGCAGCAGGGCTTGCATTCAATTGCCCCTCCCTGTTGCACACAACAAGCTTCTATTCCCCATGTCACAAGGGGATTTATGGCTGATTTAAGATGAAATGGCCAAGCCTGTTAAGGTCCAACCTACCCAGTTACTTCATTTGACACTTACTATAGTATTTTTTCTTCTTGAAATGGGAAAATATTGAACATGAATGTACTCTTTATGACAATGTTTAAATTAGGTGAAATCAAGTTACACTTCTCAAAAAAGGCACCGAATTGGTGGAATGACCCCCTAACTGCTTGACGACACAGCACCAATATACATGTGGACAGGCTTATCCACTGTATACTTACACTTCTGAAGAAACTTTAAATAAGAAATACAGAAGTCTTCAAAAACTAAAATCACGTGTTCTCCTACAATACTAATTATGTGCAACATCTTTCCACTTTATCTTTGATTATAATGTATGTGCATAACCAGGGTGAAATGGATATGTACCACAGTAATCCCCTTCAGTCTATCAAATGCAGATAAAAATAACCTTTGTAGCAAATGGCACATCATTTCACCTGATAACTTGTCAAAAACAAACTAAACTCAATGATTACAAAATGCTGACATCATTATAAATCAGCTGGCAAAAATAGAAATGTTTCTCATTTTGGGCTTCATTAAGGAAATGCTGTACCTTTCCCTTAGTTTTGCTCTCTTGTTGAGTTCCACTGAAAGCAGGACGGTGCAAAAGGCAAAGCATCGGTTTATGTGTTCCTCAACATGGGGATGGAATGGAAAGAGGGTTCATGGCATGTGAGGTGCAAATACAGAAAGCCAAAACCATAGTGGGCAAACCAGGCTTTCACATGTTATTTAGTTCCATTAAAGTCTGGTCCAGCATCTGGTGCATATCAAGGTTCTCTTCTTTAGCATGTGCCAGTTTCTCTGTTAAACACCAAATAAAACAAAAAATATTAAAATCCAAGTTAGCATCACCCAACAACATGCAACGGCAGGCTTAGGCCTATCAATATTCAAGATGGCCTCAGTTATGAATTAAATGTAATGTTAGATAGAGCTACATAATTAGGTATCGAAAACAACACGCTTTCAGTTAGAGAAAGAAAGAAAAACTGTTGTAACTATGCTGTGGCAGTGACCATACAGGCAGTATACACATTGCCTTCCCCATGCTTTAAACTGGGGAAATGAACAAAGTGGTGCGTATAGTATACTGTATATAAAGACACCTTACGGTACCTGGTTTTAAGTAAGAATATACAGTATAAACAGATTATAGGGATTAACCGATTACATTGCGGATAAGTGTTACTGCTGGCAAAACAAGCTATCATACAAACACAAGCATGTATCTTTCTTACACACACACCATTAAAATGTCAATACTGTACATAAGCTCATGGAGGAAACATTCACACTGTTTAGTCCTCATTCAAGGCCACTTAGTTCGTTAGAAAGAAGGCGTTTTTTTCTCATGTTGCTAGTAGAGGAAATCTTTGCAGTCAAAACGCAGGTAGGAAAGCGAGTGAAAGAGAAAGGAAAACCAGTGCAGTATCAGACTAGAAAGCTCAAGAGAAAGCTTCATGTGGGATCAATTCACACCTGATACCTTACCTTGTTTGAAAATGAAATAGATATATAGACAGCCTACTCTCCACAGAGCAGTGGAGCAGGAGCAGCAGAAGGGAATGGGTGGAATGCCTCTGAACATTGTGAATGGAGATATGAACAACATTTCTCTGGGGTGGATAATTGAACAAACAAGTAACACATTGCCAGACTACGTTTGCCTAGTGGGCTCTACTCAATGTCTAAATATACCTTCCAGCACCAGAAGGCATGTACTGTACGGATCCTGCTTAAAGTCTTACAGGTGCAACTAAGGCAGTATAAAGGCTGCTAAGTTCCAGACCTGTATGGAGGACCACTACCTGATGTCATAGATGCCCAGGATATTCCACAACCCCATTACACACCACACGGTTCTACATGAAACCCTGACTGTGGGAGAACAGACATATCATTGAGTGGCCTGGACATTCAACCCTATGTGTAGCAGCCCTGTTGTGAATTAGGTGCTTGGAACACATTCAATGGCTAATAATTAGAACATTTGTCTGAATGAATACTGCTAGTTGGGTGCAGTTAACTCAGTGCTAGTGCCTGTGATGTTCAATTGAAAACAATGATTCGGGAAAGTGCATATCTATTAATTTATTTCAACAATAAAAAGATATTGCAAATTGCAGACTTCATGTCATCAACGTCAGCGTCTCAATAGTCAATCTTCCTGCTCTTTCCAACTTACTTTCAACACGCAGAGGCAGACACACTGCATGCCGTGCTTCTCTTCACGCCCACTTTTCCCTTCCCTAGCAATCCAACATCAACATGTGCCACCTCCCTATCAAAACATTACATTAACTACACTGTATTGAGCCAAATTACACTCGTCTAAGAAGCTACATTTGGCATTACACATACTGTTGTTAAAACATGATGCTCCTAAAAAACATACCTTCATTAAGGCTGTAATATAATCACTATTCCCTTAGGGCTATGCCTATTCAATGAGTGAAAGTTGAATAAGAGCCACAAGTGTGCAGTAGGCCTACTTGCGAGAAATGTTCAGTGCACATTACACATCTCGCCTTCCAAATTAATGAAAATGTGAATTGTCAATCAACACTAATGGACATTAAATCAACAGAGTACTTTCAACTGAACTTGTAAGAATGTCAGCACCATAACATTTGTTTATGGTTTCCTAAGACCAAAAAAAACAAAAAAAACAATGAAAACACGCCTAACATCAGGGCTTGCTAGTTGTATTTAGAGCCGCTTGAAAACAAATAGAAATTAAAATTAAATAAAAGAGAAAAAGGATAGAATGAGGAGATAAAGCTTACATAGAAGGAAGGAGGTTTATTTGTATACAACACAGAAAGATTCAAAGGTTCTATACAAGAGATAGGATACAACACTGACAGAGGATGAGAAAGCAAGGACAGAAGGTTTGGGAAATGGAAGAAAGGCTGGAGAGAGCAGAGCGATGCTGCTCAGCTGGCGGGAGGCGTCTTTGATGAGGTGTAAACATTTTATCTGTGCGGAAGAGAAGAGGTACAGTGAGGTACTGCTATAGGGGTTGTCAGAAGACAGACGCGCAGCAACACAAAGGACAGGCTAGAGCCACAATGCCCCACTGTGAGGTATTGTCAGGGAGGGATACAGACAATGTACGGCGACTACTGCAGCAACCACCTCAAACACGAAACAAAGGTTGGACCAAACCTCTGTGATTACATGAAGACCTTTCCAAGGGGGTCATGAGGAGCATCAGGTGACCAAACATCTGTCATACGTGGTGGTCCTCCGACAGCTTTGACACATCTGATATCTTCTCAGATGCCAAAGGGGCACGGCACAAAACCCAACAAAAAGACAACTTCCACAGGCAACCAGATTGTAGATTGTGACAGTTCACCCTCAACTGTGGTTATGAACAAAAAGGAATTTCAAGGAGGATGCATGGGGACTTTCTTCCATTCAGAAGTAGACCTTGTTAGTAGTGGAAACAAGTGAGCTACACTTGAAAAGGTACAAAAAGAGAAACACAAAGCACATTGACTACATGGAGGAACTCCGCTTAAGACCCAGTAGAAGGCTCACATTGAAATGCGAACAGAATTATATTGCATTTCAATAGACGCCTCACATGCATTAAGGGTTGACAAAATATTATGAATATTTTGACATTCATTTGTTGGTCGAATGTATATTTAAAATACTATCACAAAATTAATCACAATTACTTTTTCTTGATGTAAAAAGTAATACAACATGGTATTTAGTAAAAGGTACGTCCAAATGGGTAAACAAAGAACCTCCATGCTGTATGCTGTTCATACAAAACAAGTCTCTAGGTTCAAGTACTCTACTGCACTGCTAATGGTAACTGACTTTAATGGAGAGAATGTCCTCACTACCACAATCAAGTGTCAGAACAGAAACCATTTTGAGTGAGCTTAAACACTTCACATAGTTGGCCAGTGCTTACAATATACAACCCCCCCCCCCTTAACTATCCTTTGACTATGACCTTAAGACTACCTAGTGTATCAAAATCACTTTATCTTGTACGAACAGAAACAGCAGATGGATGGAGAATTTCAGAGAAACAGAAGATTGTGATGGCTGGACAAGGGGGATGTGAGGTGCAAGGAGGTGACGACAGAGGCACAAGCAGGCAGCGCAGATGAAGAATTACATGGAAGTCATGTCGTTGAGGGCGTTGTCCAGCTCCTCGCTGATGGCCTTGTACTTCAGTTTCTGGGCATACAACTCATCTATTGGGACGTGGGCCAAATGCACAGATAGGGAGGAGGAGTAGGAGGCAGAAGTGGAGGGGTGTGTAGGAAAGGGGTGAAGGGTGTCCGGGTCATCAGCAAGACCCCAGTGGGAGGTGGGTGAGACAGCCCAGGGAGAGTGACACAGACAGAGAGAGATGGACAGAGTGGAAAAAGGAAAGAAAAACGTTATACCAGAAGAGGATAGAACAGAAATGTGATTGAGGCCACAACAAATTCCTCAGCATCATCAAGAAATAGTGAACAGAGTCCTGAACATCTCATGTCACCATATGGCTGCTTCTTCAGCCCTTCTAATTACTATGACAGTCTCATGGTACATTCTTTAACCTGTAATATGCAGCTGTAGGTCAGCATATCCCTTACTGTGACTAATAGCTAATTCTCATTAAGCGGATGCAATGCAACTTAATTGTTGCGGATCAACCGGCAAAAACAACCCAATCTATGAACAAATCTAAGTAGAGTGAATAAGATGACCTGTCAGATGTGACCCTAAAGTACACGGACTCAATCAGGGGCACATGTTGCTCAAAATATAAAGGTAATAAGAATGGATATGATGAGAGGTAGCAAAGATTAGCACAGATTAGAGTATAGCATAGAAGGGAAGAGGATTTCCTCCTTTTGTTGAAGAGATGTTGAAAGAAGTATAGACACTTACTGAATGGCCATGAATGAGACCCACTGACACTATAAAATGTATCATGTAAAATTTAGCCCTACTCCAAACAGATCAAAGTACAGTTTTGAAATGAACTGCAAAGAAGTCATACCTTCCAAGTCGTCAATGGTCTTCTCAAGTTTGGCTACTGATCTCTCAGCGAACTCAGCACGAGTCTCAGCCTGTGGTAGAGAGAGACGGGGTTCTTACGAATCAGACAGTCTAAATGTCACACAGTGACTGATACTGTAGGCCGGCAGTACCAACAGCACTGAAATAGCCTGGCCTCTGGCCAAAGTCCCCAGATAAAGGGGGTTGTGAAACTTGCCTCCTTCAGCTTGTCGGTGAGGACCTTGATCTCCTCCTCGTACTTGTCCTCCTTCTGCGAGTACTGTGGACCAAAGGAAGCAGAAGCGGCAGTCATCATCTACCCACAGACAACTGTTACATCTACCCACAGACAACTGTTACATATCACCAGTCTACAGAGACTGAGGCACAGAGCCTAAAAACACTCCCCCTTCATCTTTTATATGAAACAAAGACCTTACATCTAATTACTTTTTATCAAACGGTTCTAAAAACTGTAATGAGCAACAAGGCTTAGATACAATAGGTTTATCTTCAATTAACAGAACAAATACCGAAAGGTATTTTTGCCTGACATCTTCTTTAATTACATTTGATTAATCTTAGCCCAGGCAAATTTCATAAGCCAGATACTGTATCCAATAAGCCAAGTGTTGCTGTAAACGGTTCTTCAGGTTCCTTCCATTCAGTCGCCTGTATGACTCTGGGGTATCTGGGGTTTGGACAGCATGCCTGGGTCTGAACACAGCGGCAGACTACCTACCTTCTCAGCCTGGGCCTCCAGTGACTTCAGGTTGTTGGTCACAGTTTTCAACTCTTCCTCAAGCTCAGAGCATTTGCTGTTGTTTTTTTGTTTTTTTGAGGGGAGAAGGTGCGGAGGAGAGGAAATTGTGCCGAAATGGAGGAGGGGTGGGTATTGAGACACCGATGACAAATGGAAGCAGGATGGACAGAGGGGAGAAGAAACAAAACAAAATGAATACGAACTAGGGGAATTACAGGAAGGAGACCAAAGTGCCTTAACACAGCAGGAATGCGACAATAATAACAAAGATGGAGACTACAAAGACGCTTTTGTAAAAGTCTTTTAGCGTGCAGATTTGGTCAGATTAAAAATGCTAATATTGCATGTGAAAGATGTTATTCTAGCACAGTTCCTGCCAGGTTAGAGGTGTAAAAGGTTCTAGTTCTAGGCCACACATAGGAAAAGATAGCAAAGCAGAGCAAGGTGCTAGCAGGAAAGAGAGGCTTCATTCAGCCCAGTGAATGAACGTGACAAGAGGAAGTAGTACATAAGTCTGTAAAGATAGACCTGACAGAAGACTTTGTTAGTCTGCAGTACCTTTGCCTCAGAAGCTGTAAGTGATTTTAAGCTTTGTTCCAAAACTCTTAGCTCGTCCTCCGCTCTTCGAATCCGTCTGTTAGTGGACGTTGTGAACGAAAGGCCATTCGAAACATGGAACACATGCAAATTAATAGTACATGCAACAACGTGAATGAGCTATACGTCCCAAATATAAAGTACATTTTTTACTTTTAGCCAAGCGTGGCGTTAAATAACCCCATCCATGCTTGTTAATAAAGTGCAGTGTTACTCTTAGGTGACAAGTGAAAAATCATACCCTTCTGAAAGCTCAGCGCGCTCCTCTGTACGTTCCAGATCACTCTCAATGATGACCAGTTTACGGGCAACCTTAAGGTACAGCACACCAAGGAATTACACTCTATACACAAAATGGCTGTGTATATACACCCAATATCTGTGTACATATACCCTATACAAATTAGGGTATGTCAGGGTGGAGATGACTAAATCACCATGTTTGCTAGACAAGTGGACTTATGTTATTGTGTGGTGTTAGGGTTGGTTCAAGGCCGGGTGTGTGAGGGCTGGGCTATAGAGACAACAGCTGCAGCGGCTGAGAGACTCGCCTCCTCGTATTTGCGGTCAGCCTCCTCAGCGATGTGCTTGGCCTCCTTCAGCTGGATATCCTGCAGCTCCATCTTCTCCTCATCCTTGGAGGCCCTGTTCTCAATGACCTTCATGCCTCTGTGGGGAGGAAGGGGAGAGACAGGCAGCAGATGTTAGCCTAGGAAGAGTCCCATTCCCAGGCTCACAGAAGCACTGGGCAGTAACTCAATGACTCAAATCAATAGCTCCAGCCCAGACTAAACCTGGGTGGGCAGGCACCACTGCAGACACACTGCAAGCAGCTCTCTGGGAGTGCCGCATACACCCAGTGAACATCCACACTGGCTGGCTGCTGGTGAACTTTGATATGCCCTTTCAAAATCAAGGCCTGGGCCTGACAGCTTTCTTATGGGACTGAGGGGGAAAACACTGCACCACTATAGCACTGGGGATGACAGGGCAGGCCCAGCCCACACAGGGTCTGATCTACAGTCTCAGACGCTCAGGCATTGGTCTGTGCAGCACAGAGGGGTTGTTTGTACACCAAACAAAGGACTGGAAACAGAGTCTCATGGCACATTTATTCAGGATCTCATAGTCTCCACTAAAACAGCTTGTGTTTGTTGGAACCGGTCAGTGGCACCGCCAGTCATGACTTTCGCTAAAGGCCCTAACAACTCCAAATAGATCAAAGGATAAGAGAAACTCAGTCTACTCTATACGGTCCAACTCCCTCTCCACCATAAGTACATACCTCTCGGACTCATCAGCCGCCTTCTCAGCCTCCTCCAGCTTGGTCAGGGCAGTTGCCAGACGCTCCTGAGCACGATCCAACTCCTCCTCAACCAGCTGGATACGTCTGTTAAGGGAAGCGACATCGGCCTCAGCCTAGGAGAGAAGAGAAGAAGAACTTGCCAGAACCTGCATTTTGGGGCAAAATACATTGAGACAAACATATAGTACAAACAAATATCAACATGAAGAACGCTGGTGACTTTTCCACCTTAGTGTCTTGTGTTTTATAGTTGAGAGGTCTGGGTAATTACTATTTAAAATGGTGCTTCCTCCATCTGCCAGCCTAATGACAGTGTCACCTGTTAGGGAGACAAAGGGCCTTCCCAGGAGGATTCCCCTTTGCTGAGCTGCACTCCACACAATGTGTGTAATGACAACAATGCCCCTGGCTGACACAGGCTGAATACCTGGCCTCATTATTGGACCCCAGAGGGGACACTAAAAAGGAGTCATGGTGGGCCAAAGAGATTTACACTGTCAAAGGCCACACACACACAACCAGTGACGAAGAGTCCCTAGTGGACCAAATCAATTGTTTCTGCTATCACATGTTCTATCCTTTGTTGTTTCTATATGAAAAGACAACTTATTTTGAATCTTAAATCACTTTTTGACAGCTGCCATTTTGATTTGAACAAACCCTTCCATACATATTTGCCCATTGTAGTGCTCAGAAAGTGACTTTTTGGACCGGAATGCCAAAACATTAGAGATAAAAAGTGCTCAAAATTTGCCTAATTTGCATACCCCACCATACCATGAGACATTTTTGCACCTGGTTAACCGCTCAGAGGCCTGATTACATACTAACACAAGACTGGTATGCATGGTCAAAGTCCATCTCATGTTGTGAATGGAGATACGGAAACTATCCAGTGAAATTAAGATAACTTTATCAGTTCATCTAGTGGTTTTTCAAACCCTATCCAAAACGTTTCCTTTAAATAAACTAAACATGAAGTGACCATGTGGATGAGGCAATTAACCTTCTTAATGGCAAATGCAGACAGGCTTTATTTCCTGTTTCTATAACTCAGAGGCTGCCCCCGTTCTTTAGAACAGGCACAACTTTATGTCCTTATAAGGAAAACATTGTTTAAAACGCCATTCTACTGTTGATGTTGTTCTCAGCTCTGTTGTAGTATTGTTTTTGACGTTCTTGCCTGTTTAAATGGAAAATAGTTTTAAGGAGTTTACAGTGCTGCAACTTTATTTAGGTTATCATGTGAACTAAAGCATGTGCATAGAAGCCTAGCATACCCAGGACATTAATATTGGGGATGATGCAGTACCATGAACCAATGTAAGATTTTAATCCATGAACAACTGCTTGTGACAACAGGTACATTTGTACATAATGGCCATGAATTAAGATAAAATACTACGATATCAGAAACACGGTGGTTACAGTATCATTGAAATCCATCAAAAAGGCCGGAAGTGCTCTACCGCCACATCTGAACACTGTGTAACCTGAAACAATCATCCAATTCGTCTCGAGCTCGTAATCTGTCCGAGTTGGCGAGTCGTAAGCAATGAGCATGATATATTTAGCTTGTTAACTACCAACACAGCGGGATGTCAGAGCTGCGTACATCACCATACATTTTAAAAGGCTGTGCTACTCCCTCGGACATTAAACACCGCAAAATGAATATATAATTGTTGCACTTAACACACATTTTGGAGCAATTTTACAATTGTACAGTTATTTTATGACATGCTTACGGATTCTCTGGCTTTCCTCTCAAAGCCCAATTCTCTCTGTAGTCTTTCAGCTCTCTCTTCAGCACCGTCTGCCTGCTGTTGCAAGGTTTTTATTTTCCGTTTAACGGCCTCCAGTGATGTTATACCTGTCATTATTTCAACTTGCTAAGAAAACTAAGTTTTAAGACTTTCCTTGGAATGTTAATGTAGCGCAACAACGCCCTGGAATGTACCTGGAGGTAGGCTGCCCGCGGCACTCGAGTCATTTGCGAGGAACGCACACAGCAATAACTGAACATTACACCGGAAGTAACCAAGTTTTCATAATCAAATTCAAGGCTACAACAAACGAAAATATATTGAAAGCATGCTAAAATACATTATTTTGTTGTTTTCGTAATATAATAATGGTTAACCAACATTTGGTAATAATAAAAAGTATATATGTGGTAGCCGTACTGTAATGATAAGGGCACGCCGAGTTATTACTAGGTTCACTAGGTACATTGCACTGCTATATATCACCATCTGCTGGTATTATCTAGACAGTACACATGGGATTGAAAAAATATTCAGTGTATAATTCCTAGAGACCCAAGACGAGGCCCTCTATGTGTTTGTAGAATCTATTGTGATGTAACCTACCCTATAGACACTTTCAATAAATGAAAATCAATTGCCAACTGTATGTCACATCTAATTTGATAACTTCTTCGTTATTGAAGTGGGATTAATTTGCCTTGATAATGTTTTTTCTTTGTTCATCTTTATTTAGCCAAGGATTATCATGCCATAACACGATAAGCGTATGTATTTTATACATATCTGGATGCAGCTCCTGGTGTCACGCGTGAATCTATGTACACACGTTAAGCATAGTTTTCCTTTTATGGAGCATTTCCCTAATTTCAAGTTATTCCCTGCATGAAGCCAAATTACACTGTAGGGTATGAGTTTAACTAAATTTACCTCAAAACAACAACAATAAACGTTAAACACATGAATAATAAGATATCTTATCTTTAAAAATAGTTGAAGAATCTTGCAAAAATACTATAGCTCTAATAGTGGATTTAATTAGTAAATAGCTCATTATTAGAAAATACTTCAGGTTGATGGTAAAATAGTTTGAAAATTACATTTTCAAGGGAAACGAATTTACTGTAGGCCTAGTCTGTTCTGTTGCAAGAAACCGACACAGCCCAAAAAAGTAAACTCTAACTTGACCATTGACCATATATAGCGGTGGGCTATATTTATCCGTGCTCACGGTGCACTCGCTCTCTGCTTGGAGACTGCACGTTTAACAAATTCAGTTTCCACTCATAAATGTCCCCACTTTAAGGAGCAGTGGAGAGGAATCTGATTTACTGTCTTAAATTGACGCCACTTATAGCGTGGGGGTCTCATATGTAGGCTATCTAAGTGGAGAGATTAAAACACAAGAACACTAAAACACTTTTGTTCTTTATGTTGATATGACTTAGGTGACTTGTGTTCTTGGACAACAAACAAACAACCATAAATAAAATATATAAAATGACAGTTCAACAATATCTGGCAGGACATGATTGTTTATGTGATTGAAATATTATTCCTTTATCATGATAGGTTACATTCCAGCTGGCCCATAGACATATAGGGCTCGACAGGTGCGCAACACCTAAACAGTATTCTACCTACATTTGGTAATCTGAGAATGTACTTTAGACCGAGTGATGAGGACGAATAAAGGCCTCTCACGTAACACTGTCATTTTACATATTTTACAGTATGATCTGTGAGACAGATCTGGGAAGCAGTGTGCAGGAATGGTGATTTTGTGCCCTTTACTTACGTCCGTGGCTGTCTTCTCAGCCACCTCAAGTTTCTCCTGGGCATCCTTAAGAGACTCAGAGTACTTGTCCAACTCATCCTCTGTTCCCTTCAGCTTCTTCTGCAGAGCTACCAAGTCATCCTCGAGCTGAGGTTTGTTTTAGTGTGGACAGTTTCACAGGGGTGATCAGCGGGAAACAGAAGGCGTGAGCGCGCACAGGGCGCAAGAACGCAGACAGACAGAGAAAGGGAGAGAGAGGAGAGAAGTTAGGGAAAATCATGCGAGCCACACAAAATACCTTGGTGGCCACCTCCTCTGCGCTCAGCAACTTTTCCTCGGCGGCTTGGAATTCATCAAGCACTTTATCTCGTTCATCTTCGGTGATCCGTAATTTCTTTTCCAACTCACTTATTTCATCCTCTAACTACGCATGCATAAATAACAACATTTTATATAGAATAGAACATCAAACAAGTGAATGTACCATTGTATTTATGCTGAAAGAAGCCTATACATGTTTTCAATAGCCTATCCATATTCCCCACAGTAATTATGTACTACTTATAATGAGTCTACATTAATAAAACTTCACCCACCCAACAATCAGTGACATGGACATAATTATTAACACAATTATTCCGATAATTCATACCCAGGTCACTAATTAGCCTACCCGTTGTGATATGTTATTCATAAATATCACCTAAATACTCCTTATTTCGAATGATCCGTAAAAGTGATAAATCCACATTGAAGAGGTGATCGATCCATGTTTAGAGACAACGGCGCACAGAGTCACCGGTATTCAGGTGCCATTTCTAGGATCAATTCGATTTTCCATATATAATGCCGACCTGTTTGCTCTTGTCCTCTGCTGCCTTCTTGTCTCCCTCGGCTCCCTCAGCTCTGTCCAAGGCATTCTCCTTGTCGAGCTTGAGCATCTGCATCTTCTTCTTGATGGCATCCATGGCTGCTTATTTTTTGTTTGGCTCCACCAAATGTTTCGAAAGAGACCCGAGGAGAGAGACTGTGCGTCTGTGCTTAACTGAACGTTGCGCTGGAGTGCAAGCTCTTGAATGTACCCTGTCAAATATGTACTGTCAAGAAGGGGAGGCGACTAAATTCCTTTGGACATCCAAGACTTTTTTGGAGACTGCATCTCAGGGGTCCCTTCCCCTTGCCATATCTTTCTTTATGGATCTGCTCGGTGATTCGCTGCACTAAGACATTTGACCATTGATATGACTATATATGGGATTTGATGGGATTTGTCAAGAAGGGATACAGCTTCTGTCACAATCGACTTTTTATAGCAGGTTTAGAACTTACGCATCAGGTTATGATAATCCACGTAGCAGGTTAGTATAATTAGGTTAAGGTTAGGTAAAGGTTTAGGGTTAGCTAAAATGCAAAACCCCCCCCCCAAAAAAAACTTTGGACTTCCAATTTGACAAAAGCTGTATCCCATCTAGACATGACCGATTTGATGGGCAGGAGAGCAGCTCCTTCAATATGGTGGTTCCTATTTCTTAGGTAGTAAATGCTGCTGTTTGGGAAGACTAAGCAAAATGTGCTGTTTTATTATGCTATTAGACACATTTTGTCATACACATTATGTATCATGTATCTGTCTTTTGTGTATTTCGTTCTGGTATTTTGCACCTGTCCTGTGTTGTTCGTCGCTGCTTGACAAAGACATTTCCCCTCGGGAATCAATAAAGTACCTACCTACCTACCTACCTACCTACCTACCTACCTACCTACCTACCTACCTACCTACCTACCTACCTACCTACCTACCTACGATGCTAAGAGAGAGAGAATGTTGCAGTTTTGATGTTTTAAAGCACATTTCCTGCTATTCTACACATCTTGCTATGAGGCTGAGAGAAAATGTAGCAGGTTTAAAGCAAATTTCCTGCAATTCTACACATTTTGCTATCAAATGCTATCTGGAGGTCGGGGGCCCTGGGGCACCTGTGTGCCTGTTCGGTAATCTGGCCTTGACACTATCCCAAGAAGATGTCAGGAAATGTGACAGAAATGAGCATTGCAAGTTTACACATTCTTATACACATTAGCGTATTTTATAAAAAGTTTGTTTATAAACAGCATGTTGGCAGTGTGCCATACTACAGTAAGTACAATGAATTGAGATTTCTTTCCTTATGTCATTCTGAGCTGATTTAAAATCGAATCCTCTTTAATGTTTTTTGGTCCTTTTGTCCCAGGATACTGGACCATAACTGTGCCAGTGCCCACTGCTCTCCATGGATCTGTCTGCAGGGCTTACATCAGCTAATTTACATCAGCATTGTGTTGACGTTTTCCTCCTGGGAGGTGTTGTATTGGCTCAGGTCAAGTGTAAAGTCAGTGAAGAGGTACTGCTGGTGAAAGACTCAGGTCAACCAGCCCCTCGAGGCATTGTTCACAATTTGAGAGGCGTAAGATAGGGAAGAGCTGCCAGATAATGTATCAAGTAGCCTCCCTGCTAACTCTAAGTATTAGTTGGCTGTAGCCAGACAGCCTCCATGGGATACTGAAGTGTGATGGTATTTCAACAGCCCTCTGCTCCCTTTGACAATCTACAGTAGTCATGTACTGTAGTTCTAATCAGGGGCACAACTTTGGTTTTAGAAGTGGGGGGGACATAACACTTTATTTTTACTTTTTTTAGATCCAGTCTGACAAATACTCCAAACAGCCTACCCGATCGCTTTGAGGCATCCGCATGGTCCTAAAGCACACCGTTGCCTGGTTTGTATCACATTCCAATGATAAAACTGGGGGGGACAAAAATGCAATTTCAGAATGTAGCGGGGCCATGACCCCCCCCCCCCCTGTCCCCAGTGAAAGTTGCGTCCCTGGTTCTAATGTTAGAGAACTGTCACTGCTGTTCAGACTGTGGATATAAGAAGAAGAATCGTAAAACACTATCTGCAGGGAAAGAGTTACTTAAAATGGACCTGTTCGGCCCTACAGTACATGAAATATTGATAAATCAATGGATGGATCAGTTTGACAGTCTCTCATATCATCCATAGCATTGAAGGCTAACCATATCAATTGAACAGATAATAATTTGTCACAATTGATTTGGCAAGTGATTTGTGAAGCCCCCAAACAGCCAAAGTTGATATTGGGAAAACAAAATGTAATTCCATTGAGTAATCTCTAATTGTTATTAGTGTGTAAATATATATCTTATTGTAATGTAGACAGAAAGCTGAAAGAAACATAGGCTTAGACTGAGGCCTTCTTGAGTCTCTCCTTGTCCTCACCAAGATTCTTATGAGGATATTTTTAGAATTGCCTTCTTCAAGCACCTGCCTTGGTCTGTAAAGTTCAACTAAGTCACTATGCCATGTGTTCGGGCCAAACCCTATGAGATAAGCCTCTAAAATAATCCAAGTCTTTCGTATGCTGTTCACTTTGGCTTTGGGCTGTTTTTATTATCACAGCAATTGACATAGGTTGACTGCTATTCATGGGTGTGTGTTGTGTGTGCTGTGGTTGCAGTCTGAGAGAGCATGAATTTGCACGTCCCATATAAGGTGGTAATGAGTCAAAATCCACTTAGCCTGTCGTTTTCTGGCATATTAATTTATTTCATTTTTCGTGCTGGGTCCGACATTAACAATGTCACATCGGAGACAGTAAAATCATGTGTCGGGCCAGTGGATCTCATCACTCAGTAAGTAACTTTTCAGTGCATTTTTGCATTCCAGTTCAACATTTACCTGCTCTGTCGCTGTCTACCATAGAGCCTCACAGTGAACACATCATAATACTCATAAAACCTAGCGGTCAAACACATAAATGGTTCCAATGGGGGAATTTAGAACCACTTCAGACAAGGTTTGTGTTTCATATAGGCTTTCCCTGGTGTGATGTTTCGATAACCGTGTAAATGTCTCACGGACAAGGTGACTTTTATCAATATATTCGGCTTTATTTAATCTCAGATTCAAAAATGGTCATTAGCATCAAAGTAGAAATCATGCAAGACTACAAATCCCTGCAAGCCATCTTTGCTGTCAACTAGCTAGCAGGTACAGTAGCTAGCTTGATCCAAAACAAAATATATATTGAAATGTACTGTTCCATATTTTAATCAACAAAAATGTGTTGGTTTATTTATGCATTTGTACAGAACACTATCCTAGTAGCAGTCAGCTATTTACAATGTGCCATAAATACTAGGATAGTTCTTTGCCTAGATGATATTAGCAACATAGGCTAACTTTATTTGACCAGATCCTCTTCTCCTTCACCTGGTTAAGGTCTATATTTAATCCCTTATGATTTCTGCCAACTATATGAGGTGAAATCTATTTAATTCATGGTGACAGAATTTATGGTTTCAACTAACTTGTTGACATGTTCTGTTGCAAATTCAAAGCCAGATTAACTCATTGCAGAACGTATTCATAACAAGAACACACCTAGTCACCCATCAATCACATCAAACACTTGAACCCCAACAATTACATTGTTTTAAATACATCTAAAATAGTAGACAATGCATACATATGCCTTTTAAATATAAAATAACATATAAACATCTGATTTGAAAGTAAAGATACAATTATTTATTAATCAATGCCACAAACCTGGGACATCGAAGAGCTATGAACTATGAACTATTATTACTATCCGAGAGAGCACAGATACTTCTGCTTTTTCAATATAGCAATTAGACCAGCACAAATAACACAAAATGTAAAACAACATTTAATGATTTTTGTTGGGTGAGTTACAAATGGAGAAACAACCGGATGAGTAAGGTAGGATTAATATAAAATACTAGGTAAACTCCAGTAGGATGAGAAACACACTCAAAACAAGGAAGCCATGCCGAAACGCAGCTAATTTCAACACCCTTCTTGTCCAATGTTGCTGCTGTCAATTGTGAGCAGCTCATTTACCACTGCATTCAGTCTGAAACCCAGAATAAGCAGGAGGAGGACAGCATTACACAGGTGCAAAAAAGGTTTAAAAAAACAGCACACCACAAAACATTTAAACGTGTTACTGAGTCTAGATGTTATCAAATCGGGAGAAGAATAAGTGCATTGGGAAAATGGGTGAAGGTAGGGTGGGTTTATAGCGATAAAATGTAGAGTTCCAAAGACGATGAGTAATGACAGCATTTCCACAAATACAATACAACTTAAGCATAGTGGACAGCATTTTGTTGACAACATGGTGGTTTACACTATGTCTACTGTGAGTGAATGATGAAAGAATCTTACCCCAGCTGTAGGTCCATTTGAGTGTGTGTGGTCACTTAGGCAAGCACATCAACCAGTACTGGGACCACTGGAGACTATGAAGGTCAAGTACACAATGGAGGAAGTTAACAATCTGTGGCTTAAATTTAAAGTTGACACAATTAATAAACTAAGCAATACGATGCAATAAACTACTACACATATGAAAGACTGTATCACACAGGCCAGTACAATAGACTATACATATTTGGAGGGGCAAACGAAAAAATTACGTTTTTAGATGCAAAGCTACAACACAACACTAAAAAATACATTAATTGCACTGTAACGGTGACAAACGGTGCCCAAAAACGGTTAGGGCCTACATAAAACTGTCCCAACGGCAGAGCTTTCTTTGGAGTGAATCCTTACCACTGATACACCTGGCTATCAGTGGAGCCTTGTCTGGCAGCAAAACAGTTCATTCAGCCTCATTTACTGCCTTTAAAAAAACATAGCTAATACGGCTGACTTGATTAAACAAATGTGGTTTCTACTGACAATTGAGACGTACAAACTACGGCATAAGGGGACGACGAGCGGATAAGAGGCAATCCGTCATTTCGATGAAGACATTAATGAGCGAGCTAGGACAGACATAGTCAATATAACTATTTGTTCAGCACCTTTGAAATCTACAGTGACAGACTTCTACAGCGACCAAGTCAGAACCGTGGGATAAATAAAGGGGGCATATAAGCATATAACCTTGAGAATGAGAGGATGAAGCGGAACTATCCTTCTGGTCACGAAAAGAGAAAAAAAACCAATGAGAGTGAATTGCGGTAAAACTTGTGTTCTCTCCTCTCCAAGTTTGATGTCAGCAAATAACAGTAAAGTTAAGTTGATGTGCTAGCTTGCAGTGCATCACTCTCTTGTCTGTCTTGCTAACCTAGCTGGGCAGTGCATCTCTTGGTCTGTCTGTGTCTTGCTTGCTTGCCAGCCATGTCCAGGGAAGTGTTCTGTGACTTTGTGCCTGACAAAAGTGAGAGTGAAATACAACTATTTATTACGTTTGATAAATGCCAACGGGCAACAGTGTTTATAAACTGCAGCTCGGAAAAGTTACAAGTTTAGTTACAACTTTGGACTAATGCAAGATGGAAAGCAATGGATTGACATTGACTATTGATTTATGTATTGCATTTAAAATGTTGATTAGCTGGGCATACTGGGCAACATGGATGAACATCTCTCAGTAAATAATAACCATCAAGTATTCAGCCAAGCCATAGTATAAATAGTATTTTATATTTGAAAATGTATAAAAGGAAATCTGGGGGAGACAGTTTGAATGGGCCTGATGCAGCTGATAAAACTAATAATAGTATTGTTATCTATAATTAACAGGTGCTGTGCTTAAGTTTGTCATTAGAAGTAGAGGAGATGCTGGATCATCAGCCAGTTCAAGCACAGACCCAGTACAGCCAGGTTCAGCAAATACTAACACAGACCCAGTACAGCCAGGTTCAGCAAATACTAACACAGACCCAGTACAGCCAGGTTCAGCAAATACTAACACAGACCCAATACAGCCAGGTTCAGCAAATACTAACACAGACCCAATACAGCCAGGTTCAGCAAATACTAACACAGACCCAGTACAGCCAGGTTCAGAAAATACTAACACAGACCCAGTACAGCCAGGTTCAGCAAATACTAACACAGACCCAGTACAGCCAGGTTCAGCAAATACTAACACAGACCCAGTACAGCCAGGTTCAGCAAATACTAACACAGACCCAATACAGCCGTCTTCAGCAAGTACTAACACAGACCCAGGTGAAGTACAGGCAGCCTCAGCCAGTACTAGCACAACCAGAGGTGTACAGCCAGCATCAGATACAAGCAGCTCAGTCCCTAATAGAACAGTTGCTGCTCCACCAAATGACCCAGCAGATTGGCCCCCAGTCTTAACAGACTTTAGGAGGACTGAGTTAGTGTGCAGAGGTCCATTCAAACCAGGACTGTTTTTTTCTTACCTTAAAGACAAGTCTAGAAGAGGTTTCCATTCAGGCTTATTACAGAGACAGCTGTCAAATGGGGAAAAGATTACCAAGTTACAAGTTTAGTTACAGAGGTTTATGTCAAATGACCGATGAGCACTGATGCGTTTTATCTATTCTCTTCACATGACAAGGATTTGCCAGTAGATTGTTGACTTGATTCATGATGATGACTGCTAGCTTGCTAGCTAAGATTGTGAAAGTATGATATGATGTTAACATGATCAGTCCAATCAAAGCTACGGTAGATATAAAGTGATTTGACGTAATTTTATCTGTGGCCAATGACCTTGAGCCTTCTTGGATGGGCACTTCTAATATAATTCTATGGCAGCACCCAAGGGGCTTAATTTTTTCGAGCTCTACCCATAGATGCCTGCCCCACCACCACAGAAAGCACTGAGCTAGGCTGAAACACCTATATTTTGGAGCTGCCTTACTCAAGAAAACAAAAAAGAGACTATGTTTGTATGCAGCTTTATTAACTCCCCTCCCCCCAAAAAAGTTGTACATTGTTTGCAAACTGATATGTGACACGTATTAATGCCAAAATACCATGCAAAACAGGCAACAAAACCAAAACGTTTTCTTCTTAACTAAACAGGTGGAGCTCAAAATGCCCTGAATGATGGGCTGCCACAGCATAGAAACTAACCTAAAGGCTCATACAGTACCAATCAATACCACTCACCAGACAGACAGGGCAGGTGTGGACCAGTGCTTTCTTGGCAATAGTCTTCTGGTCTGCAGCTGCTCCCCCAACCCCACAATTGTATCCATTATACAGAATAATGACTTAAATGGGTGGATTTGTTCCAGCTCATAACTGATTACAAATCATAGCCGTGATTCATTATATTGATTATTTAAGTTATTATTTATATTATTAAAGCTGGACAAAACCCTTCACACACTCCTGCTCTTCAGGACTTCCTGCAATGACTGGAACAGACCAAGCAGGAGAATAGTGTTCCAGCCTTCCAGGTTGAAACAGCTTACCTAGTTGAGAGGTGATAAGACTCAGGCACACCCATTGGTTCTGGAATAGAGAAGGTGCAAGTAAGGTTTGCAATTTGGCATCAATAAAATGCCAGTAATTATACCTAAAAATCAAATGTGTGAATACCAATTCATTTAAAACCCACTATAGCAGGTAGGAATAAATAAGATTACATAACGTTGTTTACTAGCTATACGAATGAATGTATGGTTGGATCAGCATCGCCGTTATAATCATTAGCCAGTACGGAGAATGAAGTCCAAATCCCTATCTCCATCATTTTCTAATTAAGGAAAGGGTTCATTTTAGCTAGCTAGCCACCAGAGGACAACACAACAAGATGCAACAATAAACTAATTACATTTGGGAAAGGGAAAAAGGGAAAGGGGGAATACTAATCAGTTGTACAACTGATTGCATTCAACTGAAATGTGTCTAGAAGTGTGGGGGGCTGCCTTAATCGACATCCACGTCTTCGGCGCCCAGGGAACAGTAGGTTGCCTTGTTCACTTTGGCTTCTGATGTGATGTGATTGGTCTGAAGCCAAATCCAAACTGGCTTCACTTGCCACTTTTTTTGGTGCACCAGGACCACTCAGTTTAGCTCAACTTCTGATTGGCTATTATTTAATATATTTTTTATTTAAGAGAGGCCAAATGCTTGCTGGCTTCCCTTGCATTCAATACTAACGGCGGCAACAGTCATACTCTTTTCGACCAGACAGCATCAGATAGATAAACTACCCATACTGAGACAGAGGGGCTCTGTTTAGTTCACTCAGATGCTCTCTCCGGTGAGATACATTCAGCCTCTTGCGAATTGAAGGAATGTTATGAAACACAGTGAGACGAAAGATCTATTATTTTGTTTTGTGGGGAAGCCTGCCTTCCCTTGGCACCATGAATACACGCCACTGCATACTAGCAATATGCTGGCTTTATCAAAATTGGTCTTTTGGCAGAAATGCCTTCTGGAACATGTGAGCTTTCATGTGCCTTAATAACAAACTTTTATGCCATCCGTAAATAAGAATAAAATTGTTAAATTACAGAAAAAAAATTACCTTCCCACTAGCCATGTTTGGCTGAGATAATGAGTGGCCTTGACATGCCGAGAGAGGAGTTCGGATTGGTCTGCCATAAAGGCTTCTGCCTATTTGAGCTCGTCAGTATGTGTAGGTAATCCTGTCTAACGCAACTTTTATGTATCGTGTAGTGGAGCTGCTCAAGTGTTGTTCTCCACTTTCTGGAGGATCGAGTTTTGAAATCAGTGGAATTAGAGTATGATAGCTGAAGAGATGGAGAAAACACAAGCCTCCGGATTACATCTACAAACTAAGGGCAACCATGCTGGTATCCGTGACAGGGAGACACGTCCATCATGCATGATGTATACGGGTAAGCCACATTTTCAGATATTACACGTTTCTCATTTTGACAGAAAGTGGTTTCATTTCAAGTTAAAGTGTACTGTCGCTAGCTAACGTTACGTGTATGACCTTAATATTCGTATATCAGAGCCATTTGCTTGCTAACATTGACACAGATCAGTTACTGTTAAGTAAAGCCACACCGACAGAACCACCAGTGAATGGTCCAGAACTGTTACTGGGTGACAGACACCCTGACCCAGCAGTCGTCACCTAGGGGCTCACAGTCACGTTCTCAGGACACTGACTCAGCCTCACCCACACAAGTCTATGACGAGACTGTGACACAGCCTACACACGTCTACACCTGTGTCGATGCCACAGTCTAAAGACGTTGTTGAGAGTCAGGTTGACCGCCGTTACCCTATGAGAGATAGGCGGGCACCAAGGCGCTTAGACTTGTAAGGTTGTTCATAGTTGTTGTTCTTAAGGGGGACAATTTAAGTAGGTGGGGAGGAGATGTTGTGTATTGGGGTTGTGCTGCAGAGGATAATGGGAGTTATGTATGTGGAGACCATATAAATAATTGAACTGATTCCTGTCTCCCATGTCACCATTATTGAATTGTTATAAAGACGTGGTTATGAAACCCACGTGACATAACAGTACTCTCAGCACCATCGATGTAAGAGTAATTCATAAGTAAGCACAGTCTCCAGACAGACAGTGTAGTTAGTCATTGTGGAGGTCAATGTGTCATGGGCTGCCTTTGAGTGACAGGTAGTATTAAGATGTTAGAATGTTCCTGCAGGGCTAAGCTTTTTGCATAATACTGTAGCTTTTTGCTTAATAATAACTGGCAGATTTGTCTACGACAAATGTCTCTTGGAAGACACTTATGGTTTCGAGGTCAGGGTTAATTTCAACTTTCATCTTTTCAACTTTTCACCATGCTGTGAATATGTTTTCATTAAAATAACTACAGCTGCATCATATACAACATTTACCTCAATTCTTACCAGACACTGAAAGGCTGTAATAGCAAAATTATGTCTACTTGTACTGTATATATTGATTTTTATATTGCATGAGCTTGTCCCTATAGTGTTTTCAGTGTGGAGCATGCTGAATTTGCAGCGGTATTTAAGGAATTAAAATATGCTCTAATTTTGAGTTTAGACAATACATCTCCAAATCATATTTCCATATGGATATTATAGGTGCTTAAAACAATAGATGTGAAATACATAATTATTAGAATGGTCAGAGTAGGAAAAGGTCTTATTGTAATTGCGGAAAACAAAGGATATGGTTATGATTTTGTAATGCAGGTTTCAGAATGTAGAGAGTAGTCCGAGTTTTGTTTGGCTTAGTGTATCAACTATGTTTCAGTCCTGCTAGCTCTTTACAGCTGCAGAACCCAACATTTCTATTTCCCTGACACTGAAGTCAAGCAAAAAATGATCTAAAGTGGTATAATTATGCGTTTGCTTGGAATCCAATAATTAAAAAACTCTGGATAACTACTGTCAGAGCATCTTTTGAAGATGAATGTGTTTGTGCAGGCTAAACCTACCATTTTATTTTAAAAACATTATAAACCTCATGCAACTTGTAACATTTGAAAAAAGTGTTTTCCATGGAAATTATATTTTCATAATCATAAAATGTTATTTATATAAATCATAAATGCACTAAGTAGCTTGCATTGGGTTAACGTTGATGGTAATTTAGCACCACTCTCTCCCCTGGCTCCCATCATGTCACCCTCTGTCAAACTAAGGTTGTTATTTCTATTATGTGAGAGAGTTGACACTTGGCTTTGTCTGAGCCCAGTACAACATAGCAGGCATACATGGAGATCACAGTGGATCAGCTGGGGATCCTCACGCTTTACCACTGCTTTAGGGAGTCAGACGGCTGTACTACTCCAACCAAGTGATACCTGATGAAGAACTCATTCCTTTGGCATGCCTTATATTGTGTCGGGCAGCATGTAAGATAATTCACAACGACAGTTAGAATGAGACACAAATCCGACAAGACATACAGTAGGAAGAGTATTACAGACGGGTTGAATCATGAGCATGGTGTCTGTTTGACTGATACCACACCCAGGTCTGTTTCAGCATTTCTAATGAAGATGATAGTGAGGGTCTATCAGGTCTGCTGATCTCTTACAGTAAGGGTCCCCTGTGTGTATGAAATGTCCAGTTACCCTCCTTGGCTGCATAGGGAGCTGGACTGTTGTATAAGAGCTTATTAGCTAAGCCAGAGAGCCCATGGGAGAGAAGCTATGGGACTTTGTCATGGCTGAAAATACTATTGCGTTGCACGTGCCAATCACTCTGCCTCAGAGCCTCACAGTAAGTGGACTCCAAACTTCCCAGTGTGTCGGCTTGCCACCTCTGTTGGGAAAGTAAATATACTGAAGATAAATTAAGTAGAATATCCCAAACAACTTTATATGTGCATAGAAAGAAAAATTAATGAAATCGTTACGCCTGTCGAATACTGTCAAGCCTGCAAACAATTAAGTTTACTGTTGTCGTGCTTGCATTGGTTTACATCTGGAAAGCAGTCCTCCGGGCCAGAGGTTGAGGATACTGTACCAGCCAAAGCCAGTAGCTGAAAAGGCTAGGCAAGGACTTCATGAGTACAGTGTTACCTATGAATATGACATAATTATTTCACTAGTGGTAAGGGGCTTGCTTGTTTGGGCTTGCTTTTTTTTTTTTTTTTTTTTTTGCTGTCTCCTGTCTGGACAAAATCACATCTACCATTTGACAAACAGTAAAGCGGTCCCTGGTGTGAACCAAAGCCAGTCAGTCAGACAAACATAATGTTACTCAGAGCAGAGGCCCAGTCTGGATGGTACCCTACAGTTGGTTTAGAACCCACTATACACCCAGTCTCTGTGAGTCTCTGAGGAGTGTTGGAAGGCTCCTTGAAAATACTATTTGAGGATTCTACAGACATGGTCCAGATATATATAGAGTCCCTTGGATCCCTGTGGCCGCTCCCTAAGGACTACAGTGCCATGCACGGGCATACATTTAGTCCAGCAAATATGGAGAGAGTATGTTGGGGAGGGGAGAGGGGGCGTAAACCTACCCTCCTGTAACCTGAGTGCCATGGCCTATTAATGCCCTGGTGTCATAGGGTCCCGGGTCTCTCTGCACGTTATGTTCCACTGAGTTACAGATCTCACACACTGAATTAGCATAGACCGACATCTAGCCACAGCCAATGCCTTTACAACCAGGTACATTTTCACTTTTCATGACTAAGAAATTAGATACAGACTCAAGGGTGGGGAGGTCACATTTCAGCTAGAGGTGCCCCATTAAAGCTGCACAGAATTTCACCTTTGACAGGTATTTTGTTATATGAGGTTTATTTTTCACTACTCAAACTGAGTCTTGTATGGGCCAGGAATGGGGCACCCTCCTTGTCCTCACTGGAGTCCCTGTTTGCCACTGAATAACATTTACAAGTAGCACAAACCATTATGAAACTCATCAAGGCTTACATCAAAGTCAACAACATTATGTTTTGTCTTAGGTTGATCTGTGTACAACCCTCAGTTGAGATATTTCAGTTTGCAAGGTTAAAGTTCATATCCTGTTTTAGGGCTGACTCTGTCTTGAGGTACAAATCTGTCACAGTTGAAATAAAGAAACATGTATTTTTTTTTCTGTTTTAATTCAAACTCATATGTTGTCTAAAGTAAAGTAATGAGACTACATCTAGCTGCCAGTACACTTCAAACAGACAGAGAGAGCCCAGCTAGCACTTGATTTGTATTTGATTACTTTAACTTTTCCTAAAAGTTAAAACATGGTTACATTTAATTTCAATGTTGGCAATGTTCTATGAACATTCTCCAACTGGTTTGACATTGAGAATGTTCTCAAATAGTTCAGAGAACGTTAAGAAACAACATTCTTCTGTGGGAATTTCAATACTTCAGCATAACGTTTCCAACAAGTTTCCATGGTTCTATTTAAAGTCATGTTCTCAAATTGTTCAGAGAATGTTAAGAGAACCTTCCATAAAAAGTACAAGAAAACTTTATTAACGTTCAGAGAACGTTCTAAGAATGTTATTTAAAAACATACATTCCGTTCTCAGAACGTTAAGAAAACTCCATAAACTGCGGCACTCCAGGAACAGGGATGCCTGCCCCTGCTAAGTTTGTTAAGTTTGTTCAGGTGTGTTGGCCGAGCCCACTAATTGGCCACACCTGATCTTAAAGATTGCTTGTTTCCTTTGAAAAGGGGTCTCTGAATAGGCAAAAAAAAAAACATGGCATGTTAGTTCCATCCAGGTGGCGCACTGGATTAATTACATGGATAGAAAGCAGAACATCATAGGTTTGAATCTCACTGATGCCGTGCTACAATCCCACAAAATGTTTTTAATGCCTAAGCAAATTAATTTCCATGTATCCTTTCTGTGCTTGGAGTTAAAAACATTTAACCTAGTGTTCTGAGAACATAGAAATATGTTCTCAGAATGTTATTTAATTTCTATTTTGAGAAAGTTAATAAAACTTTCAGGGAACCATAGTAAAACATTCTCAGAACCTCCCTGCAACCAAAACATTAATGTTCCCATAAGAGGCAAAATGTTCACTTCCGTTCTCAGAACGTTCAGTTTTACCGGTCAGGAAACTTATGGCTTCGTTCCCAGAACCAATGGTAAAGCGAAACTGTGCGTTCCCACAACTTCCAAGGAACTAAATGTGCTAGCTGGAAGTATATGGAAAGAAAACATGAAGAACTTATGGTAAAGAAACCATAAACCATGTGAAGAATTTCATTTTTTTCTGCTCCAAAAAGACCACTGTGGGTGGTAGCTATAATGGTGGAATATTTGTGGCCTAGCCAGGACTCCTCCCAAAGTATTTGTTTGTTTTCCCCCTCCACATCTGGGAAGACACAGAGGGAAGAATGTCAGGCATATCTGATGCAGCTCTATCATAAAGAGGGGGAAATAAATTAGGGTGGAAACGTCATGATTCATAGTGGGTGCCAGTAACACAATTTAACCCAAATACAAAATAAAGCTCTACAAACCTGAAAGTTTTTGAATACAATTATCAGTCCTATCATTCACTTTTAAAACACTAACTTGGACTTGCTTATGGCAGATATTCATGTAGCCCCTTTCAAATTAGTAAAACAATTTGAACTTGGGGGTCATTGTATTTTGCACTTTGACTGTGCTTGTTTGCACATACCAATGGGGATGCCAACAAGGGGGAGGAGGAAGTAAGTGACTGTTTACTGGCAGCTTGAATTTCTCCAAGTTTCAGATAAGAGATTCCTTACCAGCATCATCAGGGCCGTGTCCTGGTCAGGAATTCTCCTTCCATGGATCAGAGGATGTTGAAAGCTACTGATAAGGGGGAGATCTTTACAAGTGGTTGAACTGAAAACCCACAGTTTTTTTGAGTGGTCTTATGTTGACAACTTCCCGTTCTGAATGGTTGACCCTCTTACAAATATCGTCAAAGTACAAGTTTTGCATTTACGCAGTTTTTAGCCTAGCATCTTGTTGCTTAAATTATTTAGCCCCTAATGTCACAAGGTTAGAACTTTCCGTGTCTACACACACACAGAGACGCTTCCATACGTGTCCATATATGGAGTCTCTGGAGAGCCTTTTTGTGAGGTCTAAGTCCTACTTGATATTTCTTTCCATTCCACAGTGCTATAAAACTCTTCGGTATGCACTTACAAGTGAGCCACTGTTCTTCCCCAATACTTGTGTCAGAACCTCCTGGAACAGAGAGAGACAGATGAAAAGAACAATGTGAAGGGGAAGTGAATGTCAGAATAAGAATACGGGTTTGTTATGGAATACTTACTGAAGAACTTTTCTGCTAATATTTTATGCTGTACTTTGTCACAATTACATACATATATATGGTACAAATGTATTATTGCATAGTTAGCCTGGAATAATGGCAACCTACTGGCACATTGAGCAGCATGGCCAGCACATACTGTACATAGATAGGCATAGCCCATCTGATCAGCTCTCAAATAGAAATCTGGGCCAGGTTGTACTACTGTGTGCATCATCTCCCCAAAATGTGAAATTCCTTTTTCCTTGTTAAATAACATTTCTAAAATTAAATCTGAAAGTAGGGGGTTTTAAACTAGATTTTGGGAAGGAACTCCAAAATTACTTTTTAAGTGAAAGTAAAACAGTAATTTGGAGCTTGCGTGGGAATCTATGGCAATGATACATTCCAGTGTGGTTTTGAGTGACTGGTGAAAGGCTGACAGAGTGTTCATACTATGACCTGGCCCAGCAGTCTCCCTACAGTAAGGAATGCTACAGGAACCCACAGCTCTATAGTAACTGTCTGCTGCTCATACCAAAGCCTGGCTGTGACCCTGTCTGTGTTTGTTCAGATGCTGTGACTGTTTTCCTGTCACATTTAGACTTCCCTGTCAGGTAGAGCAGATGGGAAAAGTAATGAAACTACTGTCTGAATGCATAGACGTGAGCATCGATAGACACATCTGGTGGGGGTGGTGTGGTCTGAGTGATCCCTGCCCTGAGGCCACACTGTTAGAGATAACAGCATATGATTATTGTCATTATCTCATGAGCCTGCTGAGAGGAACACTCATATCATGAGTCACATCTGAAGAAGGGCTTGAGAAAGAGCTTGATGAAAGAGGACGTCTGACAAAACTCTTGGTGCTAGCTATCCCAGGATCCCACTTCCTCAACCAGCCCAGTCTCTGGGTCAGTCTCTGCAGCCAGAGCTGCTGGGTGAACAGTGCACCGGAAGAGTGTACAGCCAAGCTCTCAGAGTAGTAGAGAGTTTAGTCACATTGATTAATCACTCTGGTTCAACACAGTCTAAACTCTCTCATGGAAAATGGCATCAGTCAAGAGAGAAAAAACAGCTGAGTATCCAGAGTAACTGTTTATTCAGCTTTTATACAGGGAGGGGAAGCCATGGAATTGAGAGAAATAAGTAGTCTTGCCAGGGCGTTTGTGTGCAGCCAATTTGGGCTCTCATCTAGTGTGCACTGCAAAGTTTCCAGAAGGGGAAGGGACGGAGGGATGAGTGTTACATTTCATGTGAGACAGCTTAAATCCCTGGGGACGCTGTAGCTCGGTTTCAGTCTGCAGCAGCACAGTTTGAGACAGAGCTCTCCGACTGCTCACCATCATGGGTCTGTATCAGATACCAGCTGAACTATCCCATCTCATCCAAAACCCAGGTTTGGTATTAGGCTCAGTATGGGTTGGCAGTTACAGGCGCTATTATTTATTTGGGACCAGCTGCAGCAGATACATTTACATTACCTCCTTAGTTTTAAGAGGTGTCCAAAATTAGCCCCTGAAGGTTTGAGCTTCATAGCTTTGGCCCAATATAGCTCAGCTCTTACCGCACTGCTGACTCAGAAATGCTGTCTCTTTCTTACACTCCCCCTGTAAAGGAGCTGCCGTGCCTAAGACTGAGAGAGGCATCCATTACCATCACACAGCAGGGGACTGGGTGCTGCTAAAGGCGGCTACACGGTTTAGATCGTGCGTAGATCTATGCGCGGGCCTGTTAGTGGGTGGACTAGACTCTTTCCGTTGTGTTCCAGCCAGAGAGGAAGTCTGCCTTGAGTAGTGTATCTCCACAAGGGGGCTTGGGGAGGCAGAGTAGCTTTGCCAAGCAAGAGGGGCCGAGGCACTATTTTTGACTCTAGCTAGCAACGACATTTGAACTTCCAGATCCGGTGTTATATGCCTGTTTACAAATACTAGTTAGCGAGCTAGCTACATGTCAAGCTAGTCTGGTGTTCTATGTTTTATGACACTACTCTTTAGCCACAGAAGCAAACATGTCTCTCTATGAATTGCAATTGCTAGAGTTTGAACAGCAAGAGCTTGAACTGCTCTTACTACTCATGAGAAGGAAAAAAACCCGGAGAAAATGGCGAGTTCGTCCACTGAACACTACAAGAATTGACGATGACTAGGAAAGACATTGAAATACATTTGGATGTTGGTTGCCAAATTTTACGACTTGCTTCAGCGGCTTGCCCCTCACATCTCGCGTGAAATAACTCCCAGCTTGCTCGTAATTGCTACAGGAAGGCAAAGTATCGCCGCAAGTTATAAGCTAGGAATCACAACAGTTGGTGCCATCGTCACGGAAGTGTGCCACACTCTCTGGCATGTCCTGAAGGAGGACTTTGTTGCTCATCCCTCAGTGGGAAAACGGGCTCCACCGTGATCGACGTGGGCATTATAGTCAGGAGTGAGATGCAGGAATCTTCTCAGGAAGCAAGTTCGGCTCCCAATTCATAGTAGGCCAGCTGCTGCTACCAAGGCCAGAGTGCTTGTCGGGGACCCAAACACCGAGCCTGTATGTCTTTGTGGGAGGCGAGACTTTCCCTCTGATGGTAAACCTGATGCGACCATATCCAGGTAAGATACGCTAAATACATGTGACTATACATTTGATGTGAAAATTATACTAATATAGACGTTGTAGTTATATGCCTCCACATAAAAGTGATCTTGTATCCCAGTAAGAGAATGGGGGCCTAAGCATAGGCTACACAGTTGATAGCCTTCATGTTCCTGTTCAATACTAATGGAAATGCTTATTTTATTCAAAAGGTTCTTCTGGTCTTGAAGACGCCAAGAAGATTTACAACTACCAACACTCAAGAGCCAGAAGAAGTTCAGAGACTTTTGGGGCTAGAGGCGTCACTACAGCCTGGTTTGATTCCAGGCTGTATCACAACCGGCCATGATTGGGAGTCCCATAGGGCGGCTTACAATTGCCCCAGCGTCGTCCGGTTAGGGTTTGGCCGGGTTAGGCAGTCATTGTAAATAAGACTATGTTCTTAACTGACTTGACTGGTTAAATAAATACAAATTAAAAAATGCGTGGCACCTTACAGTAAATGTGTGGTTTGGAGAACGTGCACATAGTGCCTTCGGAAAGTATTCAGACCCCTTGACATTTTCCACATTTTGTTACGTTACAGCCTTAATGTAAAATGTATTAAATGTTTTTTTATTTTCAGGTGCATCCTGTTTCCATTGATCATCCTTGAGATGTTTCTACAATTTGATTGGAGTCCACCTCTGGTGAATTCAATTGATTGGGCATGATTTTGAATGACACACACCTGTGTATATATAAGGTCCCACAGTTGGCAGCGCATGTCAGAGCAAAAACCAAGCCATGAGATTTAAGGAATTGTCTGGATTGTGTCGAGGCACAGATCTGGGGAAGGGTACTAAAACATTTCTGCAGCATTGAAGGTCCCCAAGAACACAGTGGCCTCCATCATTCTTAAATGGAGGAAATTTGGAACCACCAAGAATCTTCCTAGAGCTGGCCGCTCAAGCAGCTACAACAAAACATAGGGCAGGTGCAAAATGCCAGAACGAAAATACACAAAAGACAGATACACGATACATGATACATAGAGCGGCAGTATGAAAAAGTATAGAAATACAAGAAGTCTGGAGTGCAAAAAAGCTATAAAAAGACATTGCATAGTATGGGTGGTTGGCTGAATATGTACCATATACATTGGTGGATGTTGGATGGTTAACTATACAATACAGGTCGATGGTAGAGAAATACTTCAATAGCTAAAAATGCATATGATATGAGCGAGGGTAATAATAGTTTACTTAATAGACAGACTGGTTAAATGAACAGGTAAGTGAATATTTTGTATGGTTAAATTAACTGTACAGGTAAATATACAGTTAAATGTACAGGTAAGTGAATATTTGCATGGTTACATTAACTGTACAGGTAAATGACAGGAAGAGATACTTAAATAGCTAAATGTGTGTATGATATCATTTGGGGTAATAATAGTAATTCCCTTAAAATACAGTCCTTAGTGCGCAGGGTTTAATTACAGATAACTGCACGTATTGCACATTCAATATACTAAAAGCAATGAAAAAAGATACTGACAGGATACTAATATGCATTCCTGAGTGAATGACTACGTAAGTTAAGTCCAAGAATTACTTGCAATATTGCACGTGATATGATATAATAACTGTACATGAGTATGTATATACAGACCTGAATGAATAAATAAGTCCTGAGTGAATGAGTGATTACAGACCAGAGTTACTCACGGAAGGATGCACAATTGTTAAACTAGGTCCTAACACCCCAACAGTTCCAGGTCTGTGTTGCCGACGGCACGGCACCCCCGATGAGGTATTAAATAGTCTAATAGCCGGTATTAAATAGTCTAATCAGTCTGTGACTGAAGGTGCTCCTCTGCGTCATAACCATGGCATGCAGAGGGTGGGTGACGTTGTCCATGATGGCCAGCAGTTTGGCCTGGATCCTTCTCTCCGCCACCTCATCTAGTGTCAAGGTTCATCCCCAGGACAGAGCTAGCCTTCCTGATCAGTTTATTTACCCGAAAAGCATCCCCGGCTTTTATGTTGGCTCCCCAGCACACCACTGCAAAAAAGATGGCACTGGCCACCACAGACTGGTAGAAGGTGTGCAGTAGTAGTAGTAGTACTGCACACGTTGAAGGACCTGAGCCTCCTCAGAAAGTAGAGTCGGCTCTGGCCCTTTTTGTACAGGGCCCCAGTGTTACCAGCACATTCCAGCCTGTTGTCCATATGGACTCCCAGGAACTTGTATGTTGTAACCATTTCCACATCCATCCCCTGTATAGGGACTGCAGTCAGTTGTGCCTTGGTTCTCCTGAAGTCCACCACCATCTCCTTTGTTTTGCTGATGTTGAGCTGAAGGTGGTTCTGCTCACACCACAACACAAAGTCACTGATTGTGCTCCTGTACTCCTCCTCCTGCCCACCCCTGATGCACCCTACAATTGCGAAGTCATCCGAGAACTTCTGTAGGTGGCATGTTTCAGAGTTATATCTGAAGTCCGAGGTGTAGAGGGTGAACAGGAAGGGGGACAGGACCGTTCCCTGGGGGGCCCCTGTGTTGCTCACTGCCCGTTCTGACACACAGCTCTGTAGTCGCACAAATTGTGGCCTACCGGTCAGGTAGTCCGTGACCCAGGAGACTAAGGGTGCTTCCACTTTCATCCTCTTCATCTTCTCACCCAGTAGCAGGGGCTGAATGGTGTTGAAGGCACTAGAGAAGTAAAAAAACATAACCCTCACATTGCAACCTGCGTTGTCCAGGTGAGAGTAGGCCCTCTGCAGAAGGTAGATGATAGCATCATCCACCCCGGCGCTGGTATGCGAACTGCAGGGGTCCAGTGATGTACACACCAGGGGTCTGAGGTGAGCGAGGACTAACCTTTCCAGGGTCTTCATGATGTGGGATGTTAGCGCTACAGGTCTGAAGTCATTCAGGACAGTGGAGTGTGCCTTCTTGGCACTGGGACGAGGCAGTAGGTGACCAAGAACCCGATGGTCACTCTGACAGAGCTACAGAGTTCCTCTGTAGAGATGGGAGAACCTTCCAGAAGGACAACCATCTCTGCAGCACTCCACCAATCAGGCCTTTATGGTAGAGTGGCCAGACAGAAGCCCCTCCTCAGTAAAAGGCACATGACAGCTCGCTTGGAGTTTGCCAAAAGGCACCTAAAGGACTCTCAGACCATGAGATACAAGATTCTCTGGTCTGATGAAACCAATATTGAACTCTTTGGCCTGAATGCCAAGGGTCACGTCTGAAAGAAACCTGGCACCATCCCTACGGAGAAGCATGGTTGTGGCAGCATCATGCTGTGGGGATGTTTTTCAGCGGCAGGGACTGGGAGACTAGTCAGGATCTAGGCAAAGATGAACAGAGAAAAGTACAGAGAGATCCTTGATGAAAACCTGCTCCAGAGAGCTCAGGACTTCAGACTGAGGCGAAGGTTCACCTTCCAACAGGACAACGACCCTAAGCACACAGCAAAAAAAAGCAGGAGTGGCTTCGGGACAAGTCAAGGGGTCTGAATACTTTCCGAAAGCACAGTATGTTCTCTTCCTCTGGTTGATGACTGTTTATATACAGTGGGGAGAACAAGTATTTGATACACTGCCAATTTTGCAGGTTTTCCCACTTACAAAGCATGTAGAAGTCTGTAATTTTTATCATAGGTACTCTTCAACTGTGAGTGACGGAATCTAAAACAAAAATCCAGGAAATCACATTGTATGATTTTTAAGTAATTAATTTGCATTTTATTGCATGACATAAGTATTTGATACATCAGAAAAGCAGAACTTAATATTTGGTACAGAAACCTTTGTTTGCAATTACAGAGATCATACATTTCCTGTAGTTCTTGACCAGGTTTGCACACACTGCAGCAGGGATTTTGGCCCACTCCTCCATCCAGATCCTTCAGGTTTCGGGACTGTCGCTGGGCAATACAGACTTTCAGCTCCCTCCAAAGATTTTCTATTGGGTTCAGGTCTGGAGACTGGCTAGGCCACTCCAGGACCTTGAGAGGCTTCTTACGGAGCCACTCCTTAGTTGCCCTGGCTGTGTGTTTCGGGTCGTTGTCATGCTGGAAGACCCAGCCACGACCCATCTTCAATGCTCTTACTGAGGGAAGGAGGTTGTTGGCCAAGATCTCGCGATACATGGCCCCATCCATCCTCCCCTCAATACGGTGCAGTCGTCCTGTCCCCTTTGCAGAAAAGCATCCCCAAAGAATTATGTTTCCACCTCCATGCTTCACGGTTGGGATGGTGTTCTTGGGGTTGTACTCATCCTTCTTCTTCCTCCAAACACGGCGAGTGGAGTTTAGACCAAAAAGCTCTATTTTTGTCTCATCAGACCACATGACCTTCTCCCATTCCTCCTCTGGATCATCCAGATGGTCATTGGCAAACTTCAGACGGGCCTGCACATGCGCTGGCTTGAGCAGGGGGACCTTGCGTGCGCTGCAGGATTTTAATCCATGACGGCGTAGTGTGTTACTAATGGTTTTCTTTGAGACTGTGGTCCCAGCTCTCTTCAGGTCATTGACCAGGTCCTGCCGTGTAGTTCTGGGCTGATCCCTCACCTTCCTCATGATCATTGATGCGCCACGAGGTGAGATCTTGCATGGTGCCCCAGACCGAGGGAGATTGACCGTCATCTTGAACTTCTTCCATTTTCTAATAATTGCGGCAACAGTTGTTGCCTTCTCACCAAGCTGCTTGCCTATTGTCCTGTAGCCCATCCCAGCCTTGTGCAGGTCTACAATTTTATCCCTGATGTCCTTACACAGCTCTCTGGTCTTGGCCATTGTGGAGAGGTTGGAGTCTGTTTGATTGAGTGTGTGGACAGGTGTCTTTTATACAGGTAACGAGTTCAAACAGGTACAGTTAATACAGGTAATGAGTGGAGAACAGGAAGGCTTCTTAAAGAAAAACTAACAGGTCTGTGAGAGCCAGAATTCTTACTGGTTGGTAGGTGATCAAATACTTATGTCATGCAATAAAATGCAAATTAATTATTTAAAAATCATACAATGTGATTTTCTGGATTTTAGATTCCGTCTCTCACAGTTGAAGTGTACCTATGATAAAAATTACAGACCTCTACATGCTTTGTAATTAGGAAAACCTGCAAAATCGGAAGTGTATCAAATACTTGTTCTCCCCACTGTATATGTGAGCTACACACTTGGTTTTGCAGTTTTTCTTATTCGCACTTTACAAATAACAATAAAGACTACCATAATGACAATCCCTTTATACTTCTTTGTTTAGTTTGTCATATAGTATTCTTTGGAGGCAAGACCCTCAAGACATTTACCTAACCTTGTGTTGTGTAGGGGCCTTTCAATGAGGATTTTCCTGCTATGGTACATGGGTGGTATATGGGTGAGAATGGCTGTCCAGCTGTAGACAATTAGGCTAGATCCTCAAGACATTAACCTAAACAACATAACAAGGTTGTACATGGTCATGTGTTGTGGCCTTTCAACTGAGACCTTCCTGCTTTGGTACATGGGTGAGAATGAGTGTCCAGCTGTAGACAATAAGGACAGACCCCCAAAACATTAAACTAATCTACATAGCTCATGTACAAAGCAGTACAAGTTTACTGAGTGACTGATTCAGAACAGTAATATTTTATGCCACAAGTACAAATAACCAGACGTTTTAGATATTTATTTAGGAAAATAGTTCAATGTAAAACAATGTAATACACAGGTGAAAAGTGTAATGAAAGGGGAAATAATAGAAAAAAAACTAAGTAAACCCCAGTAACATGTGAATGAGGAAATAAATATAAAAAACATGCAAAAATACCCACCACCCTAAGATGTGAATAAGAAAAGCACACAACATCAGTTTTTGGGTTGAAACGGAGGGCTCTGTCACACTCAAGAGCGGACAGAGCAAACACACAGTACTGATCAATGGTTCTGTGAAAGTACATGTCATGTCCCTGTGAAAAGGGAGACATTGATCAACAGGAATAGACACCATCCATGGTATCATGACGTCGTAGACAGCCTTTGCTGGATCCTGCTGCCGCTGAATAACGTCAGTGTCCAAAGGATCCTCAGCAGTCTTCCTCTTCCGGCCATTGAAGCTGGGACGGGGAGATGGGGCAGAGGTTAATGGAGTTGCAGGGTAGAGAACAAGGGTGCACCTGGACGGTGCGTTTAGTGTTGGTGAGAAGGGCCTGGGCCGGGAGAGGTGCCGGGGAGGTGATGAACTACGCCGGGTGAGAGAGATGAGGAACCAAAGTGTTATGCCTGGGACAAATCCAATACAACACTTTACTGAGTACCACTCTCCATATTTTCAAGCAAAGTGGTGGCTGCAACATGTTATGGATATGCTTGTAATCGTTAAGGACTGGGGAGTTTTTCAGGATAAAAAATACATGGAATGATGCTAAGCACAGGCAGAATCCTAGAGGAAAAACTGGTTCAGTCAGCTTTCCACCAGACACTGGTAGATAAATTGACCTTCCAGCAGGACAATAACCTAAAACACACACTCCCAATTAACAAGTTGCTTACCAAGAAGACGTCTGAGTTACAGTTTTGACTTAAATCTACTTGAAAATATATGGCAAGACCTGAAAATGGTTGCCTAGCAATGATCAACAACCAATTTGACAGAGCTTGAAGAATTTTGAAAAGAATAATGGGCAAATGTTGCACAATCCAGGTGTGGAAAGCTCTTAGAGACTTAACCAAAAAGACTCACCCGCTGTAATCGCTGACAAAGGTCTTTCTAAAAAGACTCAGGGGTGTGAATACTTATTTAAACTAGATATTTCTGTATTTAATTTTAAATAAATGGCTAAAAAACATGTTTTCACTTCATCATTATGGGGTATTGTGTGTATATGGGTGAGAAAAACATAATATTTTATACATTTTGAATCCAGGCTTTAACACAAAATAATTTGGAACAAGTCAAAGGGTGTGAATACTTTCCTCAAGGCATTGTACTATATTAATATATTTTTTTACAGTCCAGTGCTTGCTGCTCAAAGGGAGATTTCCTTCTTGGAGGACATTACTCTCCTCATCCAGCCATTTCAAAATGTCTTCCTTAGTGTATCTTTCCAAAGTGGTGCTCTGTGGAGTGTTATTCAGCCAGACATACACTACAGTTCAGTGCAGGTCTCTCCATCTAAGGTCAAAAACATTCTACAAATAGTGTTGTATAACTGAAAGATGTAATGGCTTGTCAAGTCAACCATCCTAGTCAATACCACACATCACATTCATTACTCTGCAAATTTGAAAAACAGAGAGAAAGAGAAAGTGTGAGAGATGATCAAAATGAGGAAGACCATAGAGAGCGCCCCCTTTTTTGAAACCACTGACGGCATCACTGGAACTATGTGCAGTACTCTCGAGAAGACTCTTGTTGTACGTTTGGTGAGTGAAAGCCAGGATGTTGGGCGAGCCCCCCTGTCGCTCATCCATTAGTTTCTGCCACCTGGGTTTATGTTAAAGAGCAAATCCCTCTCCAAGCAGATTCCATTCAGTCCACACAAGAAGACGAAACGTGTTTTAAAGTCAGGCTCACAATGACCTCACTCACTCTGACTTAAGCAAGCCATCACTCTGTTATTTGTCATTTCATAGGTAGAGAAAGGCCTATCTTAAATGCTTAATGGTACAGTATGTAATGAGCATTGTCGAAGATAACAGAGTATTGCAACATAAAGCAGAGGTAGACCCTTTAAAATGAGAAAGAAGAAATATAAAGCGAAGTTGGGAAACCAGCTGTAAAAACATAACGGAAACAGACAAGGCCAGAAAAGCAAAAAACTTCAGCAGAGTTGGATAATTTTTTTCAGGACTTCTCAGGGGCTTTCACCATAACATATCAACCTGCGACTTGGCTTTGGGGAGCCAGTTCAAATAAACTATTACATCATCATTCTTGTGCTCCAGGCTCTGGGTTGCGTTCAATGGATCATCATGACAAAAAATAACCAAAATCGAAACACTCTCTACATGGCATTTTACCTGTGAACAATAATGGTTTCAACTCTTTTGTCTGTTTGGTTAGCTATGGATTTCTTTCACATTCAACATTTGATTTCACGCCACATACTCAGAGCTTCAGTGCCTACACTTTGACAGTCTATATAACATCATGTCTGTAGCGCCCCGAGATGTTGAAAAATGCCTAGCTTAAACCAAAAACAATTATTCCTTTCCTGAAATGCAAAACATTTTTCAAAATCTCTGCTTCCTCTCTCGACAATTTCTACAGCAAGAGTAGAACCAGATCCATTTGGCTCAGAGAAGTTACTGCTTCATTATGGATATACTGTCAATGAGAAGAAGAAAAAAGCATGATTCTATCTGAACTCAGTTCAACTTCAGCCTTACTTATCTTGGACTAGTGGACTATGGTGAGAGTCACAGACAATGGGTTTCTTCTATCTCAAGAATTGTGTGTGCTTCAATCTCATTTTATAGATCCCTTAATCTTGCAATATAACTCAATGCGTCATACCACCAGAGACCAATATAAATGTTTAATATCCAGCCATTTCAAATGATAGAATTGGCAACATCATGACAAACACAATTTCTGAAGAATGCTGTGGGATTGCACTGCTCAAGCTTTGGTACCAACTCCAGTGGTACCATCAGCAAGGACAGTAAGACATGTTACCAAGACATTCCTTAGCGCGATCATTGTGGATACATCTATCTCCAGCCATTTACACTAATACCAGCCATTTCGGAGTCAGTTCAGTTTAATTTACAGAATGAAACATGACTGAACTATCCATCTCAACTAACTGGTCAAAAAAACAAAAGCATTCAACCAATAGTCCAGCCATTCTGATATTTGTTTTTACAAGGTGTATGAAGTGCTACATGCTTTATTGGTTAGGTATGTACGCAGCCCTCTCTAATTACTTGCACATTGATGAATATCACCTGTGTAAATTAAATTAAAGAGAAACATTGACCTATTTTCATCCAGTTTAGCCACGGCTTGGCAAGGCCCCTTCTCTATGAACTTGAGCATGGAAGAAAGCAGGGAGTTAATGTCTGCCAGGCTGTAGGGATTTGGCACGGCACAAGCCACAGTCCCTCTAATAAAAACACTCCACACTGTTAATGTAACACATTTGGAGGGTCACAGTTCCCTGGTGTGGGTGCCTGGGATTACTGTACGTCTATGAGGCTCCAGGCGCCCTTCAGATGTCCTCTGGATATTAATGACATACTCCCTTGTGTAAGAGATCAGACATCAAAAATACCACCAGGTGCAGCTGGCCTCCATACATGGGTGAGCAGGTTTGACAGGGGTGAGTGGGCAAGAACTCCACTTCTATCTTATAACACCAACAGATGGCTTTCTATCGAGCCTTCCTCTCTTACCTTTGGATGGACCTGGCCAAGACTAGAGAAGAGTGAGCGTGTGATTGAGTATGAGAGAGTGATGAGTGTGTGTTTACATGTGCGAGAGAGCGAGAGAGAGGAAGGGGTGGTGGTGCATAAATATTAGGGTTGTTAAGTGATACAACATTTTTAATTGAGTTAAATCACAGGATGTGCTGTGATTAATCTCAAATTTTGTGTACAAAAAACATTACAAGAATATTGACGTCTTGATTTTGTCCCAGGTAACGGTTTGCAAAATCAGGTAAATTGATACTTTACTTAACCTCAGTGTCAACTTGTTTTGACATCGCATTGTTGTTTTTACAGTAGCTGTATAGATTATGTATTTTGGATGTTTTCAGTGTATTTTGAACAGTTTCAGACAATACAATTAAATCACCAAAAATGTGTTACAAAAAGTTAACTGATTAATACAGTTCCTTCAGAAAGTATTCAGACCCCTTTACTTTTTCCACATTTTGTTGTGTTAAAGCCTGAATTTAAAATAGATTAAATTGAGATGTTTTGTGTCACTGGCCTACACACAATATCAATGTGGAATTATGTTTTTTGACATTTTTACAAATGAATAAAAAACACAGAGCTGAAATGTCTTGAGTCAATAAGTATTGAACGCCTTTGTTATGACAAGGCTAAATAAGTTTAGGAATAAAAATGTGCTTAACAAGAAGCGTAATAAGTTGCACGGACTCACTCTGTGTGCAATAATAGTGTTTAACATGATTTTTTTTTAATGACTACCTCATCTCTACCTTATTATCTGGATGGTCCGTCAGTGAATTTCAAACACAGATTCAACCACAAAGACCAGGGAGGTTTTCCAATACCTCGCAAAGAAGGGCACCTATTGGCAGATGGGAAAGAAAGAAAAATAGCAGACAATGAATATCCCTTTGAGTATGGTGAAGTTATTAATTACCAGTGGTGTAAAGTAATTAAGTAAAAGTACTTTAAAGTACTACTTCAGTAGTTTTTTGGGGTATCTGTCCTTTACTTTACTATTCATATTTTTGACGACTTGTACTTCACTACATTCATTCCTTAAGCCATTTTTTTTATTTTTTTTACTCCATACATTTTCTTTCACACCCACAAGTATTTTAAAATGCTTAGCAGGACAGGAAAATGGTCAAATTCACGCACTTATTAGCAAAACAACCCTGGTCATCCCTACTGCCTCTGATTTGGCGGACTCACTAAACACACATGTTTCGCTTGTAAATTATGTCTGAGTGTTGGAGCCCCTGGCTATCTGCAAATTAAAAAAAACAAGAAAATGGTGCTGTCTTGATTGCTTAATATAAGGAATTTGAAATGATTTATACTTTTATATTTTAAACCAAATACTTTGACTTTTACTCAAGTAGTATTTTACTAGGTGACTTTTACTTGAGTCATTTTCTATTAAGGTATCTTTATTTTTACTCAAGTATAACAAATGGGTACTTTTTCCACCACTGTCAATTACACTATGGATGGTGTATCAATACACCCAGTCACTACAAAGATACATGTGTCCTTCCTAACTCAGTTGCCGGAGAAGAAGGAAACCACTCAAGGATTTCACCATGTGACCAATGGTGACTTTAAAACAGTTACAGAGTTGAATGTCTGTGATAGGAGAAAACTGAGGATGGATCAACAACATTGTAGTTAGTCCACAATACTAACCTAATTAACAGTGAAAAGAAGGAGACCTGTACAGAGTAAAAATATTCCATGCATCCTGTTTGCAACAAGGCACTAAAGTTATAATGCAAAAATGCATTTTTACAAAGTGCTATGTTTGGGGCAAATCCAATACAACACATTACCGAGTACCACTCTCCATATTTTTAAGCATAGTGGTGACTGCATCATTTTATGGGTATGCTTGTAATTGTTAAGGACTGGGGAGTTTTTCAGGATAAAAAATAAAGAGAATGGAGCAAAGTACAGGCAAAATCCTAGATTGAATGTACCCGAGTGGCCGAATTACAGTTAACTTAAATCCACTTGAAAATCTATGTCAAGACCAGAAAATGGTTGTCTAACAATCAAAAACCAATTTGACAGAGCATGAAGAATTTTTAAATGGGCAAATGTTTCACAATCCAGGTGTGGAAAGCTCTTAGAGACTTCTACAAAGTATTGGTGCTTCTACAAAGTATTGACTCAGGGTTGTGAATACTTATTTCAATTAGATATTTCTGTATTTCATTTTCAATAAATTTGCAAAAGTTTCGAAAAACATTTTGTTCACTTTGTTGTTATGGGGTATTGTGTGTAAATAGGTGAGAAGAAAAACATTTATTCCATTTTGAATTCAGGCTGTAACACAACACAATGTGGAATAAGTCAAGTGGTGTGAATACTTTCTGAGGTACTGTATATAAACCAAAGAAATGCCTATTAGTGCAATCATGGAGTCATGAAGTTATTCATGCTGGTGTGCCAAACAGAAATTCTGCAGAACTTGATTGCAGCTCTAATACAGTGGTTTCCTAATCAGACTGCAATCATGAAGTTCATGACAAAAAGAGGACGAACACACTGGAGATCATGGGAGCCGCAAAGCATTACTCATACCACTGAGGGTTTTGATAGTTCTATTCCTGAGCCAAAACTCCTCAAACAAACATAATCCACTTCCTCTGGTCTAAGTTGTGGTGGAATGGCACTCCCTTCCCTGCTGGACACATGGCTTGAGTTTCCCCTCTCCACTGTGTGGCCTCGCATGAGACCAAAACAGTCAAAACTGACAAATATGGTGTTCATTAGGCTGGCTATGTGTATCGTACTGCTGGGCACCTCTGCTCTGGCAGTCTTTCATACAGTCTGTCCTGGGGAGCCCAGGGCTGGGCACTGAGAGGAGGACTGGTGTGTGAGCTCCAGACTTCCTGGAAGATTTGTCACCTGAGGAGAATGTGCTCACTGCCAACGTAAGGTCTAATAGACATAGAACAGCTGATCAGAATTACATGGCATCACTTTAAACACCAGAGGACTTATACAGGCAACACTACAGAAATGGGCAATTGATTTAAATCTACTGGGAATCTGAAAGTACAAACATTCAAAATGGCAGTCATTCTCTGCACGGTTAAGGGTCTGTTCTGTGAACCAGGGGAATACAGCACATACTGTATGACCATATTTGGTCTGCCTGAATTTACACTCTCCCTCCACTACAGCATAGGTCTCAAAACACCCAGTGACCCCTAACCTCTACATTGAAAAGACTAACAGTGACATCTACTGGAAAGAATGTTGGTGAGCTGATACAGCTTTTGCTTCGTTTAACTTCCTTTAACTTTCAGTTAATTCAGGATTTCTGTTCAAGAATGAATGACACACACAGTACATGAATCACAATGACCACTAACAAACTGGGCCATGTTTGTTTCAAACTCTTTATTTCCAGTGAATACAAAAAATACTTTTGTGACAAGATAAATATTATACATACAGTATCAGTTAAACTGTTGAAATTAATTCAGTATGTTAAAGAAAGCACAACACCTACATGTTTTTAGTCGTTTTTCCAGTTAATGCTTATAGACAAATTGCTTGGACAATATACATTATCTCAGGATAGTAGTTACACATTTATCGATAAAAACTTCATTTATAGTGGTTTAACAAAGAAACAAGGACGTCATTTAGTCCTATTTATAAGGATCATGTGTATGTTGAATCAAGGCAGAGCAAATTCTTATATTCAAGACTTCAATAACTTGCCACATGCTCATGGAATGCAGTGTAGTGTGTGTTCATTTCTGTATATAGTCCAAAACCTAATGCTCTAAAACCATGGATGCACTTTATATACCAGCAGGGTGTACGACAGGCAGATGGGCTACCAGCCAAGGCAATACATTGTGTTATGGCAGAGGACTAGGCGATAGTTAATGACCCAGAGAGAGTTTGGGTTAGACGGGATAAAATGTTCTAATCCAGAAGGACAAGCCTTTAGATGTTGGTACAGCAGAATCAATTAAGGCACTAGTACAAAACGCAGACCACAGACTGACAACGAGGGACTGAGCTGTTGGAGTGGAAACAGTACTAATGACCTTGTACTATACCAATACTTGAATAACAGAAAGTAACCATTTCCCTACGATACCAGTATCGCAATCATTTGTTTCCATGGCAAAAATGAAAACACGAAGCAGACCCAACACTTTGGTCTTTTAAAAACCTGCTGTATGCAAAATATTGTGTGCTATAGCAAGGAAAATAAATACATGTGATTCTGGATGACAACATGACGATGTTAGTTTCCAACATTAGAGCTGTAAATACGCTTCATGTTTTGTTTCCTTGCTACTATACTAACAAGTATTGTGATACTGGTATCGTCCTGGCCCTAGTCAGGACTGCACTGTATGTGGTTTCATTACTAATACATTTGACAGGAGCGTTAGTAGTAATCCTGAATGGTTGAACATGGAAGGCATTGCTTGCTCTCCTCAGCGCATAAGGTTATACCAGCCATCTCAGTGCTATTCTACACAGCATCCAACAGTTTCCTACATGTTTAAGAGGGGGGAAAAGGCATCCACAGCTGCATTACACAATTCCAATCAGTGCTGCCCTCTCATCAGTCTGATACAGTATAACGAGTGTTAATGTATTGCTATGGTCAGAGTAACAATAAGAACATGAACACGTGAACAAGCTCATCTCCCAAATTCAATGGAATCTGTAATAAGTATAAAACCAAACACCACCAGTTGAACAGGCCATGGACAGACGGAGCACAGCGTATGGTGGAACTCCCATTCATACTCTGGCTACTGTCAATTAGACTGGAATTAAAACAAAGACGAGCGAGAACAAATATGATAAAGAAAGTAAACAGAGCCTCCTCCTGCACGCAGCACAGAAACAAGTGTGAGAGAGAACACCAGTCTGGCAAGAAGACCTTGAGATTTAACCCATTAATGTCCCTCTGCCCGTGACTGAGTGACAGCCGAATGTCCAAACATGGGAGCCGAGACAGTGATCACCCTACTGACACACCAGGGATAATTATTAGTTAGAGAAGGTTTACTTTAAAAGGTACTATGATGCTGTAAGAGATGAACTAGCATCTGCAGTTGGCTTTACTATCCACTCAGACCCACTTTACTATCCACTCAGACCCACTTTACTATCCACTCAGACCCACTCACTGACACTATGAATTTGGTGTGAAGCTGAAGTTCTATTACATTAAATATAGTACATCAAATCCAAACGTTTACTTATTCAACAGCAATTCCAAAGATCACACTCATATACTAACATATTACAAATGCCCAATTCTAAGATAAACTATTGGTTAGTAGCTTTATTGATATGTACAGATGCACCTTAATATGACCCTGCTTCTCACAGCAGGAAAATAATCCTGTAGCAACAAGCCTTGAATTATTATGCGGATTATGACTAATGGGCATTTTTGTAGGTGTTGATACATTATTCATTAGGGCAAGTCAAGTCTGACATTTTTAAGTGGAAATTACACATTTTTTAAGCCTTTTTAAACCTTGAATACACTACAATTTGCATTTCTTGCTGCGTAGGAAAATGATATGCAACAGAGTGATCAAATTAAGATACCAGACCAGAGTACTGCAATACTTAAGAGTAGATCAACACTAAGACGTTGTGTGAGGAACTTAAGCTATGGATCCTATCTCAGCTGTGCCAGTTGGATAGTGAACTACCCCTTTTTATAAGCTTTTACAGGATTTAAACTACCTTCAACTGATTTAGAGATGTATCCATGAAAAGTATTAATAGTGTTTACCATTATTGGATCCAGTAATGTTAATTTAACTGTGATGTCCTTATTCGTGTATCCTCCCATTAAATCAGTAAAATAATCTGTCTCAATCTTAAAATTGCAGGTCCTAACCCTGCTATTACAGAACAGCTATAGCCAGCTGGTCCTTATGTCATAATGTCAATATCATCCTCTGTGAAACACAAACACACACACACACTAGTTCCACTCATTAAACAGGCCTGGCCCAAATACGTTATACACTCCACCCGTGTGAGAGAGAAACAGCCAATCACTGAAGTCAGCTACATCTCTGTGTAACAATAGGTTCCAATCAGATGTCCATCTACTTTACTCTCGACCAATCAGCTCTCATCCTTCCTCAGCTCAGTGGGCAGGAACTTGTACTGCTGCTGTCTGATCTGAGCCAGCTTCTTCCTGGCCTCCTCCAGCTCTCTCTCCTTTCTCAGCATCTCCTCCTGGGCTGCAATGATCTGAGGTGGTGGAGGAAATGGTTAAATACAGTTGAAGTCGGAAGTTAACATACACCTTAGCCAAATACATTTAAACTCAGTTTTTCACACTTCCTGACATTTAATCCTAGTAAAACTTCCCTGTCTTAGGTCAGTTAGGATGTGAAAATGTCAGAATAATAGTAGAGAGAATGATTTATTTCAGCTTTTATTTCTTTCATCACATTCCCAGTGGGTCAGAAGTTTACATACACTCAATTAGTAACTTGGGTCAAACGTTTTGGGTAGCCTTCCACAAGCTTCCCACAATAGGTTGGGTGAATTTTGGCCCATTCCTCCTGACAGAACTGGTGTAACTGAGTCAGGTTTGTAGGCCTCCTTGCTCGCACACGCTTTTTCAGTTCTGCCCACAAAGTTTCTATAGGATTGAGGGCTTTGTGATGGCCACTCCAATACCTTGACTTTGTTGTCCTTAAGCCATTTTGCCACAACTTTGGAAGTATGCTTGGGGTCATTGTCCATTTGGAAGACCCACTGGCGAATAAGCTTTAACTTCCTGACTGATGTCTTGATGTTGCTTCAATATATCCACATAAATTTCCTTCCTCATGATGCCATCTATTTTGTGAAGTGCACCAGTCCCTCCTGCAGCAAAGCACCCCCACAACATGATGCTGCCACCCCCGTGCTTCACGGTTGGGATGGTGTTCTTCGGCTTGCAAGCCTCCCCTTTTTTCTCCAAACATAATGATGGTCATTATGGCCAAACAGTTCTATTTTCGTTTAATCAGACCAGAGGACATTTCTCCAAAAACTACGATCTTTGTCCCCATGTCAGTTGCAAACTGTAGTCTGGCTTTTTTATGGAGGTTTTGGAGCAGTGGCTTCTTCCTTGCTGAGCGATATAGGACTTGTTTTACTGTGGATATACATACTTTTGTACCCGTTTCCTCCAGCATCTTCACAAGGTCCTTTGCTGTTGTTCTGGGATTGATTTGTACTTTTCGCACCAAAGTACGTTCATCTCTAGGAGACAGAATGTGGTGTTTATACTTGCGTACTATTGTTTGTACAGATGAACATGGTACCTTCAGGCGTTTGGAAAATGCTCACAAGGATGAACCAGACTTGTGGAGATCTATTCTAATTCTGAGGTCTTGGCTGATTTCTTTAGATTTTCCCATGATGTCGAGCAAAGAGGAACTGAGTTTGAAGGTAGGCCTTGATATACATACACAGGTATACCTCCAATTGACTCAAATGATGTCAATTAGCCTATCAGAAGGTTCTAAAGCCATGACATCATTTTCTGGAATTTTCCAAGCTGTTTAAAGGCACAGTCAACTTAGTGTATGTAAACTTCTGACCCACTGGAATTGTGATAGTGAATTATATATTGAAATAATCTGTTTGTAAACAATTGTTGGAAGAATGACTTGTGTCATGCACAAAGTAGATGTCCTAACAGACTTGCCAAAACTATAGTTTGTTAACATGAAATCTATGTAATGGTTGAAAAATGAGTTTTAAATGACTTCAACCTAAATGTATGTAAACTTCCGACTTCAACTGTACATGCTTCAGTCTGCTCATCTTAAATCAGTGCTGTAACACTCCAACCCAACAGGTTATAATATCATCAAATAATTTCATCAAAACATTTGGAATACAGCTCATACTCATTTCCCAGATTTCTCAGTATGTTTCTTTAAAGCGGGTTATGGAAAACCTATAATTAACATAACTCTTCTGTGGTAACTATTGAAATGTCTTAAATGTAAGTATGCAGTAAGTATCTATTTATTTTCTTAAGCAAATAGCTCTTGTGGATTTGGGAGATGGCAGTTGGTGGGTTATGAATGGCCGCTTTGGGAGAGTGTCTCTGGAGGGGTGCTGGCTAGGAGCCTTTCAGTGTTACACACACACACACACACACACACACACACACACACACACACACACACACACACACACACACACACACACACACACACACACACACACACACACACACACACACACCCACCACAGGCTATGGGGTAGACATCCACTCTTCAATTACTCTAAATTTGGCTATGGATGAAAAGGGAGTGGATAAGTAGTCTGCTGGGGCAGAAGAACTCTGTGACTTGACCTTGAGGCAGCTGTGGATGCCTGCTAAACCACAGATTTCAAATGCAGCTGATGTGTGATTCAGTCATACCTCAATTTCAGAACCATTTAGTTACAGAGGAAATGTTTGGATGTGAAAGCAACATTAAAGCTGGGAATAGTTCAGGAGGTAGAGGTGGAAAATGCACAAAGGAACATTTAGAATCTAAACTCTAAAATCTCACCTGAGCAATGCCGCCCACAAACTTGGTCTTGACCACCACACCGTCGTCATCAGCTTTGTCAAAGGCAGCTTTCTGAGCCGCCTTCACCAGGTTGTCTGATGCCCGCTTGACCGCGTTTCCAGCAGCCTTAGGAGACAAAGCCCTTGGTTAATGCCATCATAGTGTGTAGAGCTGAAGTCAGAGACAGCAGTGGGTTGTGTTTAGTAGGGTTATACCTGCAGTCTCCTCATGGCCTCAGAGTCCGGTTGAGCTTTGACCTTACAGGCCACTAGGAGCTGAGCTGTGGAGGCTGCCACCTGCTTGGCTGAGGAGATGAGCTTCTCCTCACTGGCGTGGCCCTGCACAGAGGCATTGGCCGCCTCACACAGGTTACTGGTAGCTGCCGCCACCATCCGCGCCTGCAGGGAACAGAAACCATACATCGGGGTACTGCTTCAGACAGACAACTCAGCGGATATGAGCCTGATTCACCATGCATAGTTTCACAGTAAATTATGTCATAATACTACATATAAAAAAAAAAACAATGATGGGAACTCACAGCAGATATGAGACCATGAGACCACTGGCCATCATCCACAGCATTGGCAAGAATGGATCCCACCTGGAGAGTAGAGTGAGACTGTACTGTGTAACATTTCACATACATTTTTTGTTTTTTTGCTGAGGTTACATTCAGACACTGATGATTCTAAAACGGTTGTAACTGACCTTTCCCTGTGCCACCAGCTCTCTCTGGGCTGCAGAAGCAGACTTCACCAGGGCACTGGTGGCTGCAGCGATGGATTTAGCTGCCTCCAGGATCTGCTCCTCAAAGTCCAGCGTCTCATCTGCTTGCTGAAAGCAAAACCCATAGACAATAATGAGGCATCTAGTGGTAAAAAAAAGGCTTGGGCAGCGCCCTTGAGGGTTTCCACCATTTTAATGTAGTCAACTGGGTGGGACTTCCAACTTCATTGGCTGATCCCTCCTGGTGACCCTGATCACAATACCAGATTAATCAGTGAACTAGGTCTGGGCCAGACCAGGTCATCAGGAGGGATCAGCCAATAGTGAAGAAGAAAATTGACTACTTCAAAATGGAGATGCCTATTCTTCCACATATGCTATAATGGCACAGATACAAAGATGAGTCCTCCATCTAAACCATGGAAATGCATTAAGGGCGACACCTTATAGCAACAAGACAAAACAACAAACTCCATTGGTTGTTTTAAAGTGCCATGTTGAGTAACTGGCCAATCACACCCACCAACACATTTCATAATGGGGAATCCTTCCAACAGATCTTCAAATACTGTTTGCTGTTGGAAAATCCAAACCAAACACTTTGCAAGATTCATACAGTAGAGAAGCACCCATTCTAAAAGGATAATGAATTACTTGGGAATTACAAATAATGTCATTCCTGTCTCAGTAGACTACACCAGTCAGTGACCATAGATCATGCCAGCAGCACCAACACACAAGGCACACGTGGCTGGAGACAGGGCGGGACACTGTAGGAATATGTTTGATATATAGTTGGACTGAATAACAACCTAATATATCAAACATATCAGACAGAGGCCTGCAAAGAAGGCTTCCAGGTCTACAACTCAAGAGAATGGAGGGAGAGCGGACCATGCTGGGGAGGGGAGAACAGGCACAGAGAGGGAAGGATGGAAGGAGGGAGCAGAAGGAGAACAGCAGGAGTTGCAGATAATCAGTCAGACAGTACCTTATCATGGTTTATATGTTTTATACAGTGTCCCTTTCACACGGTATACTGTGGCCTTGATAAGTAAATCTACACCTTGCATGATATAGTAGTAAACATAGTATACTGTAGCTGGTAAGAAGGATTGCTTCATGATAGAAAGAAATATCTCAAAATCTCTGTCCTGTCTCTCTGCCTTGTGGAAGCAGAAAGCATGTACCATTTTTAACAGACCACTAGAGGGCAGACAGATACTGCCATCTTAAAGAAGCCAAACACCCTACACATCCATCTTATAAACACTGGGCCCTGCTGAAACCTGAACTGCAGGGCCATCAGGAAGTTTCTAATGAAAACAGGAGGTTCTCCAGCCATGTTTAGTTGTGCACCAGAAAGCTGGAGAGAGGGACCAGATCTGATCAACCAGACACAAAACAACCAGACCGCACAGCATTACAGGGAGAGAAGGAAGAGTATTGGGAGGATCTGAGGTCCAATCTACACATGTACTTGTACGGTACACACACAGATGTATACAGCTCAAACCTTACATACTAGCTGTCTAACGTTTGTACTTCAATTTCAGACAAAGCTCACAAAGTTGTTTATAGTTTTCTTACAGACAGTTGTTTCTTTCAGAGAAGTTATGTTGGTTTGTGCAATATCACTCCATGAAGTGGATGAATACCTTGGGCTGAGAAAGGCTCCTCTCATTTTAGTGTAAAAACTAAAGAATGTTGTATTAAAATAAATTGAATAGGTTCAACAAGGAGGATGACCTTTCCTTCAATAGGCTTCAGACAGATCATCCCACATGTGAACTCATTCAAACATAAGCATCAGGTCCCAGTAATCTAATTGTGTCTCCTGGCAACACGGCTCTACAGATTCTCTCTAAAAACACCAGATTTCTCCCCAGACAAAACCTTCCAACGGTCGTAAATACATCAACATTCTGCAAGATCACAAAACACACAAGTAGGCTGTCTTGAGTCAGCATAGTTTTAGAGGTAGGCTACAGTTCACACAGAACTCCTATTCTCTCCCAACATATCACAACCTCTAAAAGCAACTCTGAGACTAACAGATTACTGTACTTCAAAGTCAATGTGAACTTTTCTTATCTTTGGCCCAGCTAGCCTTCCAGATGAGTGAGTAGATAGGTTAGTAGACAGGTGTGTTCCGTGGCGGAGGTCTGGTCTGGGAGGTGTGGAGGGAGGGAGGCGACTGGTGAGCCTACCTTGGGCTTGGCTCTGGGTTTCAGCTGCTCCAGTTTCTTGGCTGCGGCTTCGATGGAGGCTGCCGCTCCCAGCAGCTCAGTCTCAGCGATGACAGTGGGGTCCTCAGGGTCCACCCATTCGGACCCTAAACCACACCACAGAGAGGTCATAATCACAACACATTATACAAATCCTACAACCCTTAACAGACACAAAAATAACCAAAGCATACACCACCAAGGCAGATCATCAGTTCAGACAAAATCACTTCACTTATGCCCTATCTATACAAATTATACCTCTGAACATACAACGCCAAGCAGATCTACCATGCAGGTTTTCCACTCTGCCGAGTTCTGTCCGTAGACGAGGCCACAGTGTCCCCCGACCCCCTCAGTCTTAGTCTCCAGTATCTATGCTGCAATAGTCTAGGTATGTGCCGGGGGGGCTAGGGTCAGTCTGCCCCCCCGAACGTACTGTCTCGACCTCTGAATGTTCGGCTAAGAAAAGCCAACTGATATTTACTCCTGAGGTGCTGACCTGTTGCACCCTCTATAACCACCGTGATTATTATTTGACCCTGCTGGTCATCTATGAATGTTTGAACATCTTGAAGAACGATCTGGCCTTAATGGCCATGTACTCTTATAATCTCCACCTGGCACAGCCAGAAGAAGAATGGCCACCTCTCAGAGCCTGGTTCCTCTCTAGGTTTCTTCCTGGGTTCATGCCTTTCTAGGGAGTTTTTCCTAGCCACAGTGCTTCTACATCTGCATTGCGTGCTCTTTGGGGTTTTAAGCTGGGTTTCTGTATAAGCACTTTGTGACATCTGGTGATGTAAAAAGAGCTTTATAAATACATTTGATTGATTGATTGATAGTGATTATAATGCCTCAAAGTTAAATAAAGTTAAATAAGAGTTTGGATGGAGTTTCGATGGATCATTGTCACTCTTTATAGGTTTTAAAGTGGCCATAAAAAAAGGACTATTTGGGAACAGCTTGGAAAAGCAGACGGAATTATGTTTTTCCAGATTATGTTGAACCCTGGGGAAATCTGTTTAGTGCCCCTCCCCCACTCCTCTACCTCCCCTATGTGACTGAGTGAACGGTGATCTGCAGGAACCAAAACAGCCCCATCACTCACTCACCTCCGTCTGATGCAGGAAAGAGAGAAAGAAAAACAAGAGGCATTAGAGATGTGAAATGGATAGCCCCAGTGGGTCGTTGGCTGTACATTGGGATCCAATTCTCACCCAATCACAATATATTAGTCCTGTCAGAGATATGGAAGGCAGGCAGCAGGGCTTCTGGAGGACACATTCCTGGTATACATACATGTGATAGCTAACCTACTGATCTAATATGTTGACAATATGTTTACATTGCAATGACTCAGGATGTTAGGCCCACTCTACAGCATATATTATCTGTCTACATAACCTGTGGATAAATGGGGTGGTTTTGGTATTTTCATCATTGTGAATATTCTACACACATAAAGTCATTATAGGCCCTGGGAAGAAAACATCCCTAAACTAATTTACATTGTGCGCTACTGTTTGAATACATTGTCGGAATGGTATACTGGGTCTCTGCAATATGCCGTAGTCTCGGTTAACTATGCTTCTCTAGGTGAATGTGTGTGTGGCAGCCTCACCCTTCATGGCCTCAGCCGTCTGGATGAGCTCCGTCACAAACCCCGCCACGCACTTTGAGTGTACCGCCAGCTGCTGCCTCTGATCCGCTGTGGGCTTCTGGAGCACCTGGACAGACACGCACACACGCACACAACAAATCATGGAGCCACATGTTATCAGGCTAAGCTAACAGAGGTTAGGTGTCGTCTGTGTGATGTATTGTATTCTCCATTTTACCAGCAGTACCTGCTCCAGCAGGTTGATGTATCCAGTGGTGCACTCTGACCCGTAGTGCAGGGCCTTGCTCCTCACCTCCTCACTCACCTCTGGATGACAGGCCGCTTGCTAGAGGGGAGCAAGACAACACAACATTATAAAAACATACAAGGGACTGGATGTTTGTATATTATTTGCCTAATGATATTGACTACCAAGGCAAAGTAATATAAAAGGTGTCTAAAAAGGTATGTTGAAGACCACGAGGCTTTATAGAACGACAGCCTTAATATCGCTGCTGCATTGCTACAGCATTGATAGGTGGGACAGCGAATGGCTTTTCCTCCTTTTCTCCTCTGGTCAGTTCACTGCTGTATGTCCACTTTTGTGATGCGCCTGAAGGACATTGCGACAAAACGTTCCAGACTGAGTGACATTGAACAGTGTGAGTCACACCAGCCATCTTTAATGTTTCCCTGGCAAAGCGGCGGTATTGGGAGCGACGTGGTGTCAGTGAGAGGATGTGAGGCCCGGAGTTGGCAGAGCTTGGGGGGGGGGGGTGGATTATCACCTTGCAAGTGGTCAGCATATCAGAGATGGCTTTGCGGCTCAGGTTGGCCGTTGCGATGACGTGCTCCTGCTGGGCGGAGTTTCCTGCTGCCACAGCCTTCGCCGTTGCCGTGGTAATTCCCTTTGTCATGCGGATGAACTCTTCCGGTGTGGTCGACTTCTCGGGTACGTCCTTGGACTGGAACACCTGTGCACACACAGCATGAGTCAGTGATTACACTGACAGCCACTGAGGTTGATCTACTTTCATTCACAGGTTGGTTCATCATTACTAAAGACAGGAGTTTTTCTGACCATATGACCTGACCAGAAAATACTCCTGCCCTTTATCATTGCTAGTTTTGAATGGTCATCAGTCAGCCTGGGGTCACGACCACTGTTAGAGTAAGCATGTGAGGTGTACACATGTCCTAGTGTTATTGATGTCACTAATTGTGAGCTAAGTGGGCCGTGTTTGATTTGGATTTCACCGCTGCAGCCTAGGTAACGCCTGTTGTGGTCCTGAGGGTGAACTGATAAGGATTAGCAGTAAATCACTAGAAAAACAAGCTGATGAACATTTCAGTCTCTCTTTCCCCCGTGTCTGCTATACAATCCCTGATGAGAGCAATGAGAAAACGGCAGGGCTTTGGGGAGGAGTGGAGAGGACGGGCAAAGGTGGACTAGATATCAGAGACTTTAAGGTTGAGTAAAAACACTAGGGTACAGCATTCAGTACACTGGCACACCTCCCTGACTTTAACCAGCCTGGCAGCCTGTGTCTCCTCTATGATATCCCGCCAGTACAGACTGGCAAGGGGACATTTTCAGGGTGTCTTACTGTCAACTCCTGTTTGATGCACTCGATAGTGGCCTCCAGTGCCCTCGTCCCGCGAGTAGCCTCATCCTCCACAGCCTTCACAGTCTTCAGTAGGGAGGTCACGTTGGTCACCATCACCTGTCAGAGATAAAGAGAGAGAGAGATAAAGAGAGAGAGATCAAGAGAGAGAGATCGAGAGAGATGTGAGGATGACACTTACTGAACACAGACAGCCAGGCCAGCAGGTGGCGGTGTATCCCCCTAGCGGAGACCAGAATGGGGCCAACAGTAAAGAGGGACAATACTATACACATTTCAGACCAGGAGGAAAAAACCTTGAAGTAAAGACCAACTTGTTTTGTTTGGATATCCTCCATTAAAATTACGATAATATGGGGGGAGAGCGGGAGTAGAAAGGACACGGCTTCAGTAAAAGCCCCAGTCAGTGGCTCTCTCTCCACAGAGCCCCAGTCAGTGGCTCTCTCTCCACAGAGCCCCAGTCAGTGGCTCTCTCTCCACAGAGCCCCAGTCAGTGGCTCTCGCTCCACAGAGCCCCAGTCAGTGGCTCTCGCTCCACAGAGCCCCAGTCAGTGGCTCTCGCTCCACAGAGCCCCAGTCAGTGGCTCTCGCTCCACAGAGCCCCAGTCAGTGGCTCTCGCTCCACAGAGCCCCAGTCAGTGGCTCTCGCTCCACAGAGCCCCAGTCAGTGGCTCTCGCTCCACAGAGCGTGGGAGATAAGGAGCCTCTCTAGTCCTAGTCACAGTGGTGATCACAGATTGCTCAGAGTTTGCACACACACACACGGAACTGTCATATCCTTCTGGAAACAGGACCATGCATGTTTTTTTGTAGAACATACTGCCATCACACAGGGACAGCATATTGTATAGATATGATCTGAATCTCCCTATACAGAAGCTTAATTTCTGTAAAACAAGAATAAACAAATAGACACTCCAAAGTGTGTAACATTCTGTGTGGTGTTCTCTATGTTACAGCAGTGTGTGTCTTACAGTACCTTGGCAGCACTCTTCAGCTGATACATGGACGGGTCGTCAGCTGGCTTGCCTGAAGCACACTTGGTAGCGCTGATGAGCTCAGCTAGAGCCTTGGCCACGTCTCTCACCGCATTTATAAGGACCACCTTAGAGGAAGGAGGGGGGAGAGAGAGAACATTAATACAACACAATAGACAGAGTACAGGTTAAATCAGTCCTACCTGAGGTAAAGGATTCAACAGAGCCTGGCCGTATCACTTCTACCTGGAGCTATGCTACCTTCTAATAGAGTGGAGGGGAGAGATACATGGCCCGATTACAGAATGGCTAGACAGAATGACAAAAGACTAAACAGAACAGTACAGGTCTATCAGGATGACCTTTATAGAACACATACAGGTTAAATCACTCTACAGTAGGATTATTTAGAGGTGTGTAATAATTTGAATTTAGAATGAAAGATTTTTAGCGTTACATTTATGTGTTGTCATTTCAATCCAACATGGTAGGGTTAGTGTATTACCTGAGTCTCTGGGTCATCAGAGCCCATGCTGGTGGCTCCAAGTTTCACCACGTCAGTGAGCATGGTGATGGTCTTGGCTGAGGACTGGGCAGCCTGGGCCAGTCTGTCTTGACTGGACGCTGCCCCAGACACCAGCAGCTTAGTGTCCTCCACCAGAGCCTTGGCTGTCTTCAGAATGCTCTCCCTGAGGGACACCACACAACATCTTGTCAAATACCCATTGGGATAAATAAAGATTTATTGAATTGAGTCATACAATTGCAGATCATAGGAAGAGACAGTCCCTTTCCTTAAAACAAAGCCATCTTGTATGAGGTCAAAGTCCATGCATTCTATTATATTCCTTCATTGACCCCTACTTGTCTTGTGGTTTCTGTGGACATAATGAGTTTGGCCCAAGGTAATCTCCTCAACAGAATAGCGTTCACCTCATTACTGTGACCTGCTCTAGTCTCACCTGTGGTCAGCAAAGGTCTCTTCATTCTCAGGGTTGAGTGTTCCGGCTGAGGCGAACATGATGGTGGTGTCGAGGTCAGCGATGATGCCAGAGACAGCACTGGCTGCTGTGATGCAGGCCTGAGTACCTTTGTTACCTGCCTGCAGTGCAGACAGCACCATGGAAACCTGCATGGATAGACAGACAGACAGACAGATATGGGAAGCAACATACAACATTCAATGATTACATTTTAGTCATTTAGCAGACACTCTTTCCCAGAGCGACTTACTGTTAGATCATCCATCTTAACACAGCTAGGTGGGACAACCGCATATCACAGGCATAGAAAGTACATGTTTCCTTAATAAAGTAGCTATCAGTGGAGTCAGAGCTAGAACCAACAGCGAGTTGCAGTAGTCCAGACGGGAGAAGACAAGTGCCTGGATTAGGACTTGTGTGATTTGCAGAGAACAACAGGGTGTTGTCCAGGGGTCATGCCTAGGTTCTTTGCACTCTGGGAGGGTGACACTGAAGTTGTCAACCGTGATGGAGAGGTCTTTGAGCAGGCAGGCCTTCCCTGGGAGGAAGAGCAGCTCAGTCTTGTCGAGGTTGAGCTTGACGTGATTGGCTGACATCCAAGTTGATATATCTGCCAGTAATGAGTACCTGGTGCAGACACAGATCTTCTCCACGTCACCTGTTAGGAGCGGCCTGCCAGGTAGGATGCAATCCAAGAGTGTGCAGAGCCTGAGACGCCCAGCCCTGAGAGGGTGGAGAGGAGGATCTGATGATTCACGGTGTCAAAGGCAGTGGATAGATCTAGGAGGATGAGAATAGAGGAGAGAGAGTCATCTTTGTCAGTGCAGAGGGCCTCCGTGACACAGAGAAGAGCAGTCTCGGTTGAGTGACCAGCCTTGAATCCTGACTAGTTAGGGTCAAGAAGATCGTTCTGAGAGAGATAGCGAGAGAGTTGTTCAGAGACAGCAGGTCAGAGAGCACACTCAAGTGTTTTGGAAAGAAAAGAAAGAAGGGATACCGGTCTGTAGTTTTTTATGTCAGATGAGTCAAGTGTTGGTTTCTTGAGGAGGGGAGCGACCTTGGCTGAGGGGATCAGAGGGGATGCAGCCAGTGGTCAGGGACAAGTTGATGAATGAAGTAAGGAATGGGAGAAGGTCTCCAGAGATGGTCTGGAGGAGGGGATGGGGTCGAGCGGGCAGGCAGGTTGTCGGGCGTCCAGACCTCACTAGTCGTAGGATGTCACCTGGAGAGAGAGGGGAGAAAGAGGTCAAGGTGCAGGGTAGTTCTGTGTGAGTGAGACCAGTGGACTCAATAGGCTGAGTGAATGAGTAGCGGATGTCGTCAACCTTCTTTTCACAGTGGTTGACAAAGTCGTCTGCAGAGAGGGAGGGAGGGGATGGAGGATTAAGGAGGGAGGAGAAGGTGGAAAACAGTTTCCTAGGGACAGAGGCAGAAGCTTGAAAGCTTGAAGTGGTGTTGGCAGAGGAAGAGAAGGTAGGGAGGAGGGACTGAAACGATTATAGGTCTTCTGGAAGTTTAGTTTTCCTCAATTTTTGCTCAGCTGCCCGCAACCCTGTTCTGTAAGCTCGCAATGAGTCACTCAGCCACGGAGCAGGACGGGAGGGCCAAGCCGGCCAGGAGGAAAGGGAACAGTGCAAGTCATAGGATGTGGAAAGGGAGGAGAGTAAGGTCGAAGATGCAGAATCAGGAGACAGGAAGGAGATAGATTTAGCAGAAGGGAGCAATCATAGGATAGAAGAGGAGAGAGAGAGCGAGCGAGATAATATTGCGACGGCGCATGACCATCTGGGTAGGGGCGGAGTGGTTAGGGTTGGAGGTTATGGAGACAGAAAAGGAAACAAAGTAGTGATCAGAGACCTGGAGGGGGGTTGCAGTGATATTAGTAGGCAAGCAGCCTCTAATAAAGATGAGGTCAAGAATATTTTGTTGCCTGCCTTGTGAGTTGGATGGGATTGAGAAAGGGGGACGCCAAAAGAGGCAAGAAGTGGAAAGAGAGTTGGAAAGAAATGAATCGAAGGCAGACGTCGGGAGGTTGAAGTCTCCAAGTACGAAGAACGGTGAGCCATCGTCAGGAAATTATGTTTATCAAGGTGTCAAGCTCATTAAGGAACTCTCCAAGGGCACCTGGTGTGCGATAGATAATAATGTTAAGCTTGAGTGGACAAGTGACAGTGACAGCATGGAATTCAAATGAGGAGATGGACAGGTGAGAGAGGGAGAAAAGACAAAATCTCCATTTAGGAGAAATTAGTAGACCTGTGCCACCACTGCAATGATCAGATGCCCTCGGACTATGAGAAAACATAGTCAGATGAAGAAAGAGCAGCTGGAGTAGCAGTGATCTCTCAGCATAGGCTGAGATGAACTTGGCGTTCTTGACCACAGATCGGCAGTTCCAAACGCTGCCAGAGACCCGGAATTCCACATGGGTTGTGCGTGCAGGGTACACTAAATTAGAAAGGTTGCAGCCAAGTGGTGGGGAACGTCTGTAAAGCCTACAGGGAGATGAGCGAACAGGTATAGAAAAACACACACATAGTTGCCAAAGCTACAAAAATGTGATCTGAAACTTACTAGGTAAGATACTCAAGTGAGAGAGTGGTGTGGATTAACAGCAGCTCCTCCGGATCTTTCTCAATAAACATCCAAACACAGCATGATCATAAACTAATCATTCCCTCTGACCTTATTATGTTAAGAGAAAACAAAGGAGCTGTGGAATATAATCTGATATTATCTGTGAATGACAACCACCACTCAGGATCCACGGTTTACAGTACATGATCCACCAACACCAAATAGCGTGTTGGTGAAATCGTCATTTGATTAAAGCTTCCCATTTGCATTCAAATCAAGATGTGAATCAAGTAATGGGAGGGCCGACTGTGAGGCAATTTGAGAGAGCTGGACTGAGCAGGGAGCTGGCAACAGGAGAGAGAAGGAACTGTGCATTAGCCTCGAGCCTACTGCTGCACAAACACATTAAACTAATGACTCTGGACACTGCATCACACAGTGCTCTCTCTCTCCTTCCTAATCCACACAGACAGACGTCTGCAGTCCCTCACAAACAAATGAAAAGCCATAAGAGAAGCATTCAAATGAGGCATCTCAAGGTTCAGCTCCCCGCACGCATGAGGCCACAAATTATTAATGTCTGAAATTAGCCTCGAATTAAATCATGCAGTGCGCGAGGAGAGATATTCTAATGCAGTTTCATTGAAAACCAGCGATATCTTCTGCTAGTGCTAGGGTCTCAGAAATGACTAACCGGTCTAATTTCACTATGTACAGTAAGTGTAATCATGAGAGCATGAACTGAAGCACTGAATTGATATTCATCTTCACGGCTACTGTACAGCACAAGTTGTTAACTTAATACAACACATAGCAAATATCACAGCATTTTCACAGCTAATGTAGGTCTGCTTTACTCACTCCCCCAGTTCTTCCCCCAGCTATAGGGCTCAGGGGGATAAGGTGTTTCAGGCACAGTAGAGAATGCTCCATTATATCCTTAGAGCTGATTCTCAGCTATTCCCGACACCAAAACGACATTCACACCTGGACTCTTTCTTCCCAAAAACCCCTTTGTGATTCTGCTACTGGCATTAGACCCAGAACACAGTAAGCAACTGCCATTCATGGGAATTACATTCTCTCTTTCACTTAAAGTAGAAATCCTTGAAGCCTAGTAAATGTTAAAATGCAGTAACAAAAGCCAGAACAAATCAACTGAAATATATTTTGTTGGCATAAGATAATAACATTGCAGACTTAGATTAGCGGTTTGGTTCGTCTGGCTTACATCCTAATTCTACTAATGCTTAATATACCCATTTCTCATTTACTGTACATTGTCTGGGCCAATACATACTGTATGCCTCCTACCTACACAAATTACTCATCATACAAAATACATTTACAAGACTAGCCACCTCTTCTAATTACCTGGCTTTGTTTAAGAAACAATATATTGTCTATCTACATCAATTTACACCAATTATCAATTTTCATCTACAAATACTCATACCTCCCAGACAGTTTACTTAAACCCTTCAATGGATTCTTCCAGGTTAATTCTGAAATCCATCTATATAACACAAGACACTGTGATAACCTTCACCCTCCCTACTGCCGCACCTCACATAGTCAATTATCTATCAGATACAGGGGTACCATACTCTGGAATTCTTATCTTCACATTGCAAAAACCTCATCATCCCTCAATAGCTTCAAGCAAAGACTGGGGGGTCAGCCTGATGAACCAAACTACTCAGTAATCTCCTCCATATAGCCCAACTCTCACACACTCTAATCAACACATTTAAACAAGACATATACGTTTTTTTTTTGTGGTTAATTTGTTTTAACAAATCTTTTTTATTTTTGTACTTGTATTGTATATTGTTTTTTTTTATGGTGTGGTTTTTATATACACGCCGTTTTTATTTGTTTATCTGTATTGTTGTTTATCACTTACTTTTTCTGGTGGAAATACATTTAACCTAAAATGAAACAAAGACTTAGGCAAATAATTACACTATATCAGCCCCGTTCCCCAGCCTACCTTCTCAGTGACGGCACGAGCACACTCATTGAGTTCCCTCTTGGAAAAGCTGTCAGTGGGGCTCATTTGCAAGGCCCCAGCCTTCTGAACCAGGTAGATACATCCATGGCCCAGCTCCTGGACCCGCGTCTTGATCTGGAAGCCTACCTGCAAGCACAGCCAGACAGCCAGTCCATCAGTACTACAGAGCCATCTCACCCACTCCCTGCCTCCCTCCACACAGCAGACAATGTCTCATCATTTCCTCGACTGACTGACTGACTGCCTCTTATCAGGCTGCTGGGTAAAAACTGATTTCCAGCACCTGATGGTACTACACCTTTAATTTCCTGACACAGAAATTAATGGGTGGGTGGCACTTCATTACCAGCATCACTATATGCTTTAAGGCTTGGAGGGGTACAATGTCGCTATGGTAACAAGGGTTTCCAGCATCCAGTTATATAAAGAGAATTGATAAGAGTGTGTGGTTTTCACACATAATATAGATAGCCGTCTCCCTCTCAGAGATGAGCATTAAACAGACTATATGGGTGCAACTGAGACCGAGAGAATGAGGTTTGAGAGGTGGAAATATATTCCAGAGTTTGATCTCACACTATCGAGTACAGCCTCAAGGAAGATGCATCATATTAAAGAATGCCATCCGCCCTGGGACATCTCTGCATATATGTGTGACATTTTTGCATATTTTCTAAGCATATGCAAATCTCTTGCATCTCAAATCTCTTTTGATATGTTGCCGTATAAAGACAAGGGAGATTCTCATTTGGGCAAAACACTGTTTAAAAACCATGACTTCATTCTTTTATTTATAAAATGTCTAGCTACATTTGTAATACTTTCAAACCAAACCTAATTTTATTTGTCACGTGAGCCAAATATAACAGGTGTAGACCTTACAGTGAAATGCTTACTAACAAGCCCTAACCAACAATGCAGTTTTTAAGTAAAATAAATATTAGGTAAACTATAGATAAGTAAAGAAATAAAAGCAGAAAATAACAGTAAAAATAACAGTAGCTAGGCTTTATACAGGTGGTACCGGTACAGAGTCAATGTGTGGGGGCACCGGTTAGTCGGGCTAATTGCGGTAATATGTACATGTAGGTATAGTTAAAGTGATAAAGTATAGATAATAAACAGAGAGTAGCAGCAATGACACACACAATGCAAAGAGTCCGGTTAACCATTTGATTACCTGTTCAGTAGTCTTATGGCTTGGGGGTGGAAGCTATTGAGAAGCCTTTTGGACCTGGACTTGGCGCTCCGGTACCGCTTGCCATGCGGTAGCAGAGAGAACAATCTATGACTTGGGTGGCTGGAGTCTTTGACAATTTTTAGGGCCTTCCTCTGACTGCCTGGTATAGAGGTCCTGGATGGCAGGAAGCCTGGCTCCAGTAATGGACTGGGCCGTATGCACTACCCTCTGTAGTGCCTTGCGGTTGGAGGCCGAGCAGTTGCCATACCAGGCAGTAATGCAACCAGTCAGGATGCAATCGATGGTGTAGAACTTTTTGAGGATCTGAGGACCCATGCCAAATCTTCACAACTGGGGTCGTGCACAATCCTCTTTTTCCTGTAGTCCACAATCATCTCCTTTGTCTTGATCACGTTGAGGGAGAGGTTGTTATCCTGGCACCACACGGCCAGGTCTCTGACCTCCTCCCTATAGGCTGTCTCGACGTTGTCCGTGACCAGGCCTATCACTGTTGTGTCGTCTGCAAACTTAATGATGGTGTTGGAGTCGTGCCTGGCCATGCAGTCATGGGTGAACAGGGAGTACAGGAGGGGACTGAGCACGCACCGCTGAGGAGCTCCAGTGTTGAGGGTCAGCGTGGCAGATGTGTTGTTACCTACCCTTACCAACTGGGGGTGGCCTGTCAGGAAGTCCAGGACCAGTTGCAGAGGGAGGTGTTTAATCCCAGGGTCCTTAGCTTAGTGATGAGCTTTGAGGGTACTATGGTGTTGAACACTGAGCTGTAGTCAATGAATAGCATTCTCATGTAAGTGTTCATTTTGTCCAGATGGGAAAGGGCAGTGTGGAGTGCAATAGAGATTGCATCATCTGTGGATCTGTTCGAGCGGTATGCAAATTGGAGTGGGTCTACGGTTTCTGGGATAATGGCTACAGACGTGAGTGCTACGCGTCTGTAGTCATTTAAGCAGGTTACCTTAGTGTTCTTGGGCACAGGGACTATGGTGGTCTTATTGAAACATGTTGGTATTACAGACTCAATCAAGGACATGTTGAAATTGTCAGTGAAGACACTTGCCAGTTGGTCAGCGCATGCTTGGAGTACACGTCCTTGTAATCCTGTTTAAAGGTCTTACTCACATCGGCTACAGAGAGAGTGATCACAAAGTTGTCCGGAACAACTGATGCTCTCATGCATACCTCAGTGTTGCTTCCCTCAAGGCGAGCATAGAAGTGATTTAGCTCGTCTGGTAGGCTTGTGTCACTGGGCAGCTCGCGGTTGTGCTTCCTTTTGTAGTCTAATAGTTTGCAAGCCCTACCATATCCGACGAGCGTCGGAGCCGGTGTAGTATGATTCAAATCTTAGTTCTGTATTGACGCTTTGCCTATTTGATGGTTCGTCTGAAGGCATAGCAGGATTTCTTATAAGCGTCCGGGTTAGAGTCCCGCACCTTGAAAGTGGCAGCTCTACCCTTTAGCTCAGCGCGGATGTTGCCTGTAATCCATGGTTTCTGGATGGGGTATGTGCAGTACGTACAGTCACTGTGGGGACGACGTCGTCGATGCACTTATTGATAAAGCCAGTGACTGATCCTCAATGCCATCAGAAGAATCCCGGAACATATTCCAGTCTGTGCTAGCAAAACAGTCCTGTAGCTTAACATCTGAGTCATCTGACCACTTCTTAATTGACCGAGTCACTGGTGCTTCCTGCTTTAGTTTTTGCTTGTAAGCAGGAATCAGGAGGATGGAATTGTGGTCAGATTTGCCAAATGGATGGCGAGGGAGAGCTTTGAACGCATCTCTGTGTGTGGAGTAAAAGTAGTCTCGAGTTTCTTTTCCTCTGGTTGCACATTTAATATGCTGCTAGAAATGAGGTTGGACGGATTTAAGTTTCCCTGCATTAAAGTCCCCGGCCACTAGGAGCGCCTTCTCTGGAGGGGCATTTTCCTGTTTGCTTATTGCCTTATGAAGCTGACTGAGTGCGGGCTTAGTGCCAGCATCCATTTGTGGTGGTAAATAGACAGTTACGAAAAATATAGATATAAACTCTCCTGGTAAATAGTGTGGTCTACAGTTTATCATGAGATACTCTACTTCAGGCGAGCAAAATCTAGAGACTTCCTTAGATTTCGTGCACCAGCTGTTGTTTACAAATATACACAGACCACCCCCCCTCGTCTTATCGGAGTCTGCTGTTCATCTAGCCAGTGCAGCGTATATCCCGCCAGCTGAATGTTATCCATGTCGTCGTTCAGCCACTAACTCGGTGAAACATAAGATATTACAGTTTTTAATGTCCTGTTGGTGGGATATTTGTTATCGTACCTCGTCTAATTTATTATCCAATGATTGTACGTTGGCTAGTAATACTGATGGTAAAGGCAGATTACTCGCCTTCGGAGTAATCTCGCCTTCGGATCCTTACAAGGCACCCCGACCTACGTCTCCGATATATCTGTCTCTTTCTCCTTCCAATGACAGGGATTTGGGCCTTGCCGAGTGTCTGAAGTACATCTTCCGGGACCGGCTCGTTGAACACGAATTCCTCGTCTAGTCCGAGGTGAGTAATCACTGTCCTGATATCCAGAAGCTGTTTTCGACCGTAAGATACGGTGGCAGAAACATTATGTACAAAATAAGTTACAAATAACGTGAAACATACATAATAGCACATTTGGTTAGGCACCCGTAAAACGGCTGCCCTTTCCTCCGGTGCCATTTTCATGCTTTACACATTTAATTTGGGATTACACCCCTGTAAATATAATTTGTACGATAAGAGTGAAGGAGAGTCTCATTTCAAACAAGCGCATATGTTTCCACATTTCCTCTTGTCCCGTCGGTTACCTCTGACCTTTTTCAAAAGGAGGCGAGGCGAGGACCAAAGAAGGTGAAGGAGGACAGAGGAGTTGAGTAAACCAATTGAGAATCTCACATAGGGCTTGCCTATAGGGGCACCACAGAAAAATATCCTATCTTTTAACAGTATCCTGCTTAGACAGTGCACCCACAGGCACCGCTTGACCTCTCACCTCTTCGGGTTCTGCGGTGGCAGCTGCCAGGCGACCTTGGTGGGCTAACTGGCTGTAGTCTACAGTCACCTGAGAGGCCAGACCACCCAGCTCCTCTGGACACGTCACTGACTTAGTCATCTGGGGACACAGTCAGAACAAGGTCACAACATGACTGTGACATAGTTATTTCAGATCTATAAGGATACATTGCATATTTAGGCAGTATTTGTTTGTGCTCACCATCTCCTGAGTTGTGATGGCGATGGCCTTGGAGTATTTCACCATGGTGGTCTGGTAATCCACAAAATACCCTTCTGGTTCAGGGGGAGAGCCCTCATCCAACTGCAGAGGGAAAACCACGACTTGTTTAATATATTCAACCTAGCTACTTACTGTACATAATCTACACATGAATATCAACCAAGCATCCACCACACATTTGAATAAAGCTTTTCTTTATTCAATGAATTCCATGCATAAATGTGTTTCAGAATGCAAATATCCACATAAGGCCACTCTATGTGTTATTTTCTATGCAGAAACAGAAATCGAATTCAATGGGTTGGAAACATATAGAGAACAACATCTGATAGAAGCATTCAGGCAATCAAATATGCAGGCATCATTTATTATTAGGAGCTCCATCATCAAGTCTGTGACAGATCTCAGGAGACGGAGGGTGACAGCCAGTGGATGAGTGATAGCTGACAGCTCTGAAGCCTGGACCTGACACTTCCCATCCATCTCACTAATGAGTGTCAGTTAGAGGATGTTTCTCTGCCCCGCCCACCGCAGTAGGAAGAGATGAGTGTTCTCAAGAGAGCTCTACTCCTGAGCTGCTTGGGGCCACAGTACACATAATAATGTACGGAACGGTGCAAATGGAATGGCATCAAACACCTGAAAACCATGTGTTTGATGTATTTGATACCATTCCACTGATTCCACTCTAGTCATTACCACAAGCCCATTCTTCCCAATTAAGGTGCCACCAGCCTCCTGTGATATACTGTACAGGCACATACAGTTGATGTCGGAAGTTAACATAGCCAAATACATTTAAATTCAGTTTTTCAAAACTCAGTTTTTCATATACTTTGGAAGTATGCTTGGGGTCATTGTCCATTTGGAAGACCCATTTGCGACCAAGATATAACTTCCCGACTGATGTCTTGAGATATTCAATATTGCTTCAATATATACACATCATTTTACTTCCTCATGATGCCATCTATTTTGTGAAGTGCACCAGTCCCTCCTGCAGCAAAGCACCCCCACAACATGATGCTGCAACCCCCATGCTTCACGGTTGGGATGGTGTTCTTCGGCTTGCAAGCCTCCCCCCTTTTCCTACAAACATAACGATGGTCATTATGGCCAAACAGTTCCATTTTTGTTTCATCAGACCAGAGGACATTTCTCCAAAATGTACGATCTTTGTCCCCATGTGCAGTTGCAAACCGTAGTCTGGCTTTTTTATGGCAGTTTTGGAGCAGTGGCTTCTTCCTTGCTGAGCGGCCTTTCAGGTTATGTCGATATAGGACTCGTTTTACTGTGGATATAGATACTTTTGTACCCGTTTCCTCCAGCATCTTCACAAGGTCCTTTGCTGTTGTTCTGGGATTGATTTGCACTTTTCGGTACCATAGTACGTTCATCTCTAGGAGACAGAACAAGTCTCCTTCCTGAGCAGTATGACGGCTGCGTGGTCCCATGGTGTTTATACTTGCATACTATTGTTTGTACAGATGAACGTGGTACCTTCAGGCATTTGGAAATTGCTCCCATGGATGAACCAGACTTGTGGAGGTCTACAATATTTTTTCTGAGGTCTTGGCGGATTTCTTTAGATTTTCCCATGATGTCGAGTAAAGAGGCACTGAGTTTTAAGGTAGCCCTTGAAATACATCCACAGGTACACCTCCAAATTATGTCAATTAGCCTATCAGAAGCTTCTAAAGCCATGCCATAATTTTCTGGAATTTTCCAAGCTGTTTAAAGGCACAGTCAACTTAGTGTATGGAAACTTCTGACCCACTGGAATTGTGATATAGTGAATTATAAGTGAAATAATCTGTCTGTAAACAATTGTTGGAAGAATTACTTGCACAAAGTAGATGTCCTAACCGACTTGCCAAAACTATACTTTGTTAACATGAAATCTGTGGAGTGGTTGAAAAATGAGTTTGAATGACTTCAACCTAAGTGTATGTAAACTTCCGACTTCAACTGTACACACTACTACTATACAGTACGACACACCCTACTGCTGTACAGGACACCAGCCCCACTCACCCTGCCCATGGCCTCAGCGATAGCCTCCACCATGCCTCCCACCATGCCACCCTCGCTGGCCGCCTCGTTCAGGGTCACCATGATGTCGTCCACAGCCTCCTTCATCAGCTGGGCAGCTTCTGCTATGGCGTCGTGGGTGTGGGCCGCCTGGACACGCAGTAAACACACCAGACCACCACAAAACTTAAAGATCTTCATCATATCAATACACATGGCTATGCAACTACAAGAAGCAATACGATTGGTGTGCACCTCATTCCACAATCTATCTATACTAATTAAGTACTGCTCCATTGCTCAAACATGACATCTGTGCCCTGTGTTGTACAGTAACGTTACCTTGGGGTTTCCACCTCCCTCCTTGGCTGCGTAGAGCATCTGCAGGGCGGATTCTGACAGTGTCTTGGTCTGGTCCAGGATGTTCATCTGCTGCTGCTGGTCGACGATCTTGGAGGCCAGGCCAACAGACGCCACGATGAGGGGCTCAAAGTAGCTGGCCAGCTGGGTCACCTGGGAGAGACAGTATCACGTGACAGTATGAGACACAGATTGAATAAGAGGAGTAGATCTAGGAGACAGGACTTTCTCCCTATAGGGGAATGGTCCCAGCCTAGTACCTTGTGCCCCAGCTGTGCAGCTTCACCCCTGGCTGCAGTATTGACCGGATCGATGAGATGTCCAATCTCCTGCACTGACGATGTCAGCTGCTCCTGCAAAGCCTAAGGGAGGCAGCAAAGAATTACGATGGGGAAAATGAAAATGAACAAAAAGCAATTAGTGACCATTTGACAATTCAAACTTACTTCCAAAGAGATGTCATCCCTACATCCCTGTAGGCTCTGGCCCACAGCAGCTAGAGAAGCCTGCTCGATGTCCCGGATACACTTGTTGATGTTATCAATGGAGTAGTCACACTCCCTCTGCCCTGGCGCCTTGTCCCTACCAACGGTATCATGATACATATGAACAAGGCAGTACTCCTACAAGCAGGTAATCAATGCGGTATCACAGAACCTCACAGAAGGGAATACTAGGTAGACTTTATGCAAACATGGTCTCTAGAGGTTGACCAGATGCAAAATGTTCCGGAGCTAAGGGTCAATTTATTGTGTGTGAGATAATGAGGGGAGACATTCTATTAAAAAAAGCAGGAGGGTCTTTCTAAGTATAAGAAAGCTGTCTAAGCAACACCAGCAGCACACCAGATCCTCCACGGAACTCTGCCGACTCATCTTTATCAGTGCCCTAGAGCATTCCTCTTCATATTACATGGGAGGTGGAAACCCAGCCCCCATAAATTACCATGACAACTCACTGCTCAGTCAAACCGACAGTTACTCAGAGATAGCTGAACTCCCCCTCACCCCGGGTCTCAATTTGCCTGGCTACCCATCCACATCACTCTGGCCAAACTGACGTTTCTTCTCCACCATGAGTCTGGATTTGCCTCCCTCCCCTACGATTTCTAGAATGCAAACACATTCTGACCGCTTTGATTAGTCCCAGAAGCCGATGGGTTGGGCCAGAGCCATCCTACATGACGATGTTGATACTCCGATCGCTGACTCATTTGTTTTGTACAACACCCTTCACTTTGAAGTCACGCAAAGAACTTCTAGGGCGGCAGATTCGGACTGAATGTATGTAGCAATCTATAAGGCAGTGGAAGTAAATTCAGGGTGAGTCGTCAGGCAAGGCCCTAATAGGACCCCAGAGGGGTCTATGCTGACCTGATGGAGGTGATGAGACTCTTGATGGAGTCAGAGACGGTGCGGGAATGCCCAGCCAGGATGGACCAGGTTGGCGGGTCTTTGGGGTTTATGATGAGCGAGCGGGCAGTCTCCAGGAGCAGGGTGGAGCTGTCTAGCATGGAGCAGGCTGAACGCATGATGGGCTCCTGGGCTGCTGAGCCCTGGAAATGGGAGAGTGGGAGGGTGAAAAAACTACACAGGTTAAAGAGCCTCTGACTAACAGCTCAATAGCAACACACTACACAGCTGACATTGATCTCTTATTATTCTGCTTCCAGTCTTTATGATGGCAGCCAAAGCCTCCCTCGGCAATTAGATGAACAAGCTGAAGATTAGAGCAGTGCTGAGAGAGAGAGCAGTTAAACACTGCCCTCCAACAGATAACAGTCAAAGCTTTTAGGGCTGTGTGACTCTTTCTGCTAGATTGTAACATAAAATACACCGATTTCTCCTTGAGCCATTTCCCGACATTAAATAAATTAGAGGGAAATGGTACATCAAACCAATTCCACCAGCTTTCCTGCACTACTGGCTCTGTATAGGAGGTGCTATTTCAAGGGGATTGAATGCCGTAGTCGCCAATGTATTCATGGAATCTGTTGGAGTAGCTTTTCCGTCTCGTTTATATTACAGAATATATGAGGAACAAGACAAATAAAACAATGTGACAATGTAGGCTGAAGAAACCTCTTAGGAGGTAAAAAAAAAAAAAAAAAAAATCCTCTGGGCAAGAACGCCACTAAAAATGTCTTACAGATAGTGAAAATACACATTGAAGAGCTTACAGTACATATCGCACAATACAAAGTCAACCCTTGAACAAGCACTCATACAAACCTCATTGCTGATCTGTGCAGGGATACTAGCAAACTCTGGGTTGGAGGAAAATGTAGACAGATTCTCTACAGCCTCGATAAGTGGAGTTGTAGCGATACGACACCGGTTTCTGTTCTCCTCTGAGAAGTCCCCATCCAAGGCCTGGAAGAAAACAACTGGACATGACCTCCTAACCCCAACTCAGCTACACAATATAAACGCCATCTGTTTCCATTACAAATTCTGGAAATATTTTAAGTGAAACAGAGAACATAAATAAATCTACTTTTACTGAAGGCACAAAGTACAAGAATCCCATGTATGAGTGGGCCATGGCAGAGTACACATACCTTTATAGTTTTGACGAGGTTGGCAGTGGTGTTGGCAACCTCTTTGGCTGACTGAACAAAGTGTCTCCTGGCCACAGGGTTGGATGTCTTGGACGAGGCCAGGCGGCAGGCATTGCAAAGACCTGAGGTATGCTTTGCTACAATCGTAGCTGCGGACAGAACCTAACAAACAAATGAACACAAACAAAGCAGTATAAACCTTTCTCTAAAGAGGCATATGGTGAGAAGAAGTTTGATGTTATGTTGATGTTCCAATTTAACAATCCATTTGATTAAGTCACTATTCGTATAATAGACTCAATATTCTCACCTGAGAGGGGCTGCTGGCTGGGTCCACCAGGTTTTGACAGGCCATCTGAATAGCCTGGTTGGCCCGGGCAAACTGGATTGGATCCACCAGCCCCTCATGACCAGATTGGCTGTTTGGATCGGACACACCCACCAAGTAGGAGGCCTGCAGTGTGGGGAGAAGGAGAGAGAGGAGAGAGGAATGCTTTAGAGAGAGGTGCATGTAGGTGCTGTAACTAAACAAGAACAGAGGTCTAGAGCTGATAGTGTTGGTTGGGTGCCAGACCCAGGCCCAGGCCTGATAGCAGGGAGGAATGGGAGGGAGGCTGGAAGCTCCAGACAGTCAGTCAGTACTAGGCTGGGATCTCACCTGTCCAGCCGCCTCAGTCAACCCACACAGGGCCTTGGATGCCACTCCCACACAATCCCCAAACGCTGGCACGTTGCCCGTCTTACAGTGCTGGGAAATCCCCGCCATGGACTCTCCAAGAACCTACATATGGGGGAAATTAGAAGAAACTAAGATTACCTCTTCAGCTGTCTATTCCATTATATATCACTGACATTTAAAGTCTATGTTGCATGTGATTGTTTTGTAAGGCTTTACCTTTGAGTTCTCCATGACGCTCTCGATGCAGTCAAAGTAGGACAGCTCACTGACAGGCTCACTGGGGTTTTCCAGCAATCCTCTCACAGCCTGTACACAGCGGGAGACGGACTCAACAATAAGAAAAGCACAAACTACTGAACCAATCTGATACCCAACTTGGGGGGAATTAAAATGTGTGCTACATGAAAACAAGTCCAACTGATTTTAATTGGTCTGTTTTGAAGTCATGCTAATGCCATGCTCCCGAGTGGCGCAGTGGTCTAAGGCACTGCATCTCAGTGCTAGAGGCGTCACTACAGTCCCTGGTTTGAATCCAGGCTGTATCACATCTGGCCGTGATTGGGAGTCCCATAGGGCGGCGCACAATTGGCCCAGCGTCGTCCGGTGTCGGCCGTCATTGTAAATAAGAATTTGTTCTTACTTGCCTAGTTAAATAAAGGTTCCAATACACTTATAGAGGGAAGTCATGTCGCCAAGCATTATTACTTAGCCATTTAGCAGAATAACCCACAGATCTGTTAGTTAGATAAAAGTATCAACAGTGGTACAACAGGGGTTGAAATGAATGGTAACTGTCATTCAATGTTAAGCAGGAGGGATACAGAGAGAGACCGGTAACAAATAACCAAGCGTGTGAAGAGGAAGGACATGGACTGATGGGGCTCAAGGCACAGAGGAAGTAAACGACTTGGTCATTATTTCCCATGGAGACAGAGCAATGGTGTGCATAAAATAATGTCAATACAGAAACCTTCAGCAACACGCATCTCATTCAGCCGTTAAATATCATCCCAATTCATCCATCATTAATGAACTGTAATGATAAACCATTGCTTTTTCACAATTCAAATCAACACAAAACATGGCAGCAGTAAATATCTCATACCCCACGAATGATGCAGCGTGCCCCCCCCCCCCCCCCCACCTTGAGCCAATCAGCGGATCTCTATGGCAAGACAGATTATACACCCAAGTTGTCAAAATCGGGCTACTGGTGTCTGAGATATCGCATGTGACTAATGTATGAACGTACGAATGTACTAACAGACGGACAGATCCACAGTTCATTGTGGGGGACATAAAGTTCCTACGTCAAAACTCTTTATTTTGTGTAGACTGAAATAAACATGAATATTAGCTAGGCTGAACATAAAAAGGGTTGTGTAGTGTACAGTCAAACGTCTACCTCCAGTTCTCTCAGAGCGTTGTCACACTCCTTCTGGCCCGGTGCCTGCTGGGTACACAGTGTGATGAGCTGATTAATGCTCTCTGTCACCGCTCTGAAACACAAGGGCAGCAACACTGGGCTTTTTAGAGCTCACATCTCTCTATACACACACACGCACATGCACACGCATACACATACACTTCTACTTCTACTTTACACATGCATGGCAGAGCCCATCGCCCCTCTCTCCCTGTGACAATCTAACACTGTACAGAAGTGTGGAGGTTGCGCTTACTGATCACAGACAAGCTCCAGCCATGGCTTCCATCTGCCTAATTAAAGAGAGGGAAGTCAGTCAGGCCAAAAGCCCAGTGGGGCCAGCTGTCTGCCGTCTCTCCACCAGGGGGGATTCTACCCTACTATCTCTCAGCCTAGCAACATGATGTGAGAAGGGCCATACAACCACAGCAAAGATGTTTCATAGCATGGATATAAACTATGATAGTAGTGTACTTGTTTTACGTCTCTTTTGATGGAAACTGGGTAAGAATATACAGTATATGAATATGTTTTTGTTCTAACCGACTGAATATAGTCACTCCTTACAGTCTTACTTTGTGCTAATGTAGACCCTCCTTATACTCAACTAGTTTGTGATAAGAGACATCCTACCATTCAGCTCCATATAGAGTGGCCTCACCTTGCTGCAGCAGCTAACAGGTTCTTGGCGTTAGCTGCTCCAGGATCCACTGACAGGGACTTAGCTGCCAGAAGGAGCTTGCTGGATGCCATGGAGATGTTCTTCAGGTTGCCAATCACTTGGATTTGGTCCTCTTGGGACTGCAAAGACAGTCACAAGACAACTAAGCTGTTTTGTTTTGAATAAAATATGTTGAAGAGTGGTCAACATGTCATTCAAGACACATCTTTCCAGGAAAATGCAACTGTACTTATTGTCAACAACTGTCACACTGTCTATCTGGTGGAATGGCCTATGAAACTGGCATCATGTGAACCGTGTCCCCCACCTCAGCCAGCCAGTCCCTACTCATTTAAGCCTGACGAAGGCCTGTTTGTCATGCTACATCAACTGCTCTCCCACACGATCTATCCAAATTAATGAGCAAAATACCACCATCAAAGATCTCATTACGTGTGATAGTGTTAGCGCTCTCGGGGACAATCAGGTGCCTAAGTGAATTAGATGAAAAAGTGTAATTAACAAATGAATCAAAATAGCTTAAGTGCTCAAGCGACAGAACATTTTGAAGACACTCGACATGACTACCTCAGAGGCATTTCCATTTTATCCTATTAAATAAAAATTGCTCCTGTCTATCAATGGTATATTCAGGCGTCATAACATTTATCCACACCTATTTCACAGGGAGATTAATCCGATATTTCTATGGGGCTGTTGGGACCTGCTACAGATAATGATACCTACTTGAGTGTGTCCAGCCATCTCAACGCCGGCGTCCAGGAACTCATCAAAGTCCTCGCTGAATTTCCCAGAAGCCACAGCCAGTTGGCTGCTGGTACCCCGGGAGGAATGGACCACGTCCCCTGCTGAGTGGTTGAGCTCTGCAGCAGTATGGTTCAGCTCACTCTGAGCGTCCTGGAACAACTTACTGCAGGGCGGGATCTGGAGACACATGGGAAAAACACAAGTATAGTAGTCCGTCCAAAATCATCAGCATAATTTGTTACATCATAATCCGTATCGTTTTTGTGTTATGTGAATGTCTGTGTAGATGATTAATGACTAGAGGTAATATATGCCAAATGTGTGTTTAGGTTGAGGACAGCATTGACTTGAACCTCTATAAGTACTCATGTTCAGATGTGTAATAAAACGTCAACACTCCAAACTGCAGCCTCGCCGGTCTGGCATCAGGACTCACAGTGTCCACCAGCAGCTTCTTGCTGGCCTCTCCGATGCTTTTTAGGGCCATGTCCACATCCTTCTGGCCAGGCAGGCAGTTCACACAGTTATTCAGAGAGTGGGACACTGCCTTGGCCACCTGCAACAAAGTACAGATCAGCCTGTCAGTGGGCTGACATTACACATTCTAACAACGCTCCACAGTCCCAGAGCACAGCTCTTAGAAGGAAAAACATCTTAAATGCAAGCGGAGCATGACAATCCATGTCAGTAATTTATGCTACCTTCACAGACATATGCCAACCAATATGTTTCTCTCTCAAAGGAGAGAAATAAGCAGTTTTACTGGAGCTAGCTTCCGGTGAGAGGATCGCTAAGCAGGACAAAGAAAATAGCAACCCTTAAAGCAGATCACTGTTATGGAAAGTAGCAGCATTTACAAATCGGTTATCAGCCAGAACGGAGAGGAAAGGAAAGAGCCTGACAGAAAACACTGTGCTTGGAACATTTTACACAACTGTCAAAGTAGGACGTCAAAACAGGAAGTCTGTCAGGAGTTTGTATTTGTATTTATTATGGATCCCCATTAGCAGCTGCCAATGCTACTCTTCCTGGGGTCTAGCAAAATGAAGGCAGTTCATACAATTTTTAAAACATTACAATACATTTGCAGATTTCACAACACACGGTGTGCCCTCAGACCCCCTACTCCACCACTATCACATATCTACAATACAGAATCCATGTGTACGTGTGTATAGTGCTTATATTATCATGTGTGTGTATGCATGTGTCTGTGCCTATGTTTGTGTTGCTTCACAGTCTCTGCTGTTCCATAACGTGTATTTTTATCTTTAAAAAAAACAAAACAAATTTGACTGTTTGCATCAGTTACTTGTGGAATAGAGTTCAATATAGTCATGGCTCTATGTAGTACTGTGCGCCTCCCATAGTCTGTTCTGGACTTGGGGTCTGTGAAGAGACCTCTTGTGGCATGTCTTATGGGGTATGCATGGATGTCCGAGCTGTGCGCCAGTAGTTCAAAACAGACAGCTCGGTGCATTCAACATGTCAATAACTCACATAAATACAATGAGTGATGAAGTCAATCTCTCCTCCACTTTGAGCCAGGAGAGATTGACATGCAAATTATTAATATTAGCTTAGCTACTCAAAGCCAGTGGCATGTTGCTAGTAAAGATTGAAAAAACTAAGGGGCCTAGACAGCTGCCCTGGGGAATTCCTGATTCTACCTGGATTATGTTGGAGAGGCTTCCATTAAAGAACATCCTCTGTGTTCTGTTAAACAGGTAACTCTTTATCCACAATATAGCAGGGGGTGTAAAGCCAAAACACATATGTTTTCCAGCAGAAGACTATGATCGATTTTCCAAAAGTTTACTAAGGGTTGGTAACAGGCTGAGGTGGTCTATACTATTCTTAGGTAGCGGAAATACTTTTGCTTTCCTCCAGGCCCGAGGGCACACACATTCTAGTAGGCTTAAATAAAAAATATGGCAAATAGGAGTGGCAATATCGTCCGCTATTAACCTTTTTTTCCATCCATGTTGTCATCTTGTTATTTTTGATAGACCCAAAACAATTCACCTCTTCCACACTCACTTCACAGAATTCAAAATGACAATGCTTGTCTTTCATAATTTGGTCAGATATACTTGGATGTGTAGTGTCAGTGTCTGTTGCTGGCATGTCATGCCTAAGTTCGCTAATCTTGCCAATGAAAAAAATCATTAAAGTAGTTGTCAATAACAGTAGTTTTTGTGATGTGTCCCAAAATGTCATTTAAGGTGTTCCAAAGCCTTTTGCTATCATTCTTTATGTAATTTATCTTTGTTTCATAGTGTAGTTTTAATTCCGCTTAATTACATTATTGCAATACGTTTGCCAAATCGGTTGTTGCAGCCAGACTTATTTGCCATTCCTTTGGCCTCTCAACCATGCAATTTTTCAATTCCTCATCAATCCATAGTGATTTAACAGTTTTAGTAATTTTCTTAATGGGTGCTTGCTTATTAGTAAATGGAATGAGTAATTTCATAAATGTGTCAATTGCAGCGCCTGTTTGCTCCTCATTACACACCACGGACCAACACATTCTTTACATCAACAACAGAGGTATCACTACAAAAACTCTTTTTCCTAGATATGGCTACTATATTGTGATCACCGCATCCCATGGATCTGGATACTACTTTCAAGCTAATTTCTGCAGCATTAGTAAAGATGTGATCAATACATGTTGATGATTTCATTCCTGTGCTGTTTGTAACTACCCTGGTAGGTTGACTGATAACCTGAACCAGGTTGCAGGCACTGGTTACAGTTTTAAGCTTTTTCTTGAGTGGGCAGAGAGATCCTCTCTAAGCTGTACAGGAATGTGTTTCTGAATATAAAACAGCAACACCTCCACCATTGGCATTGCACTCTTTTCTGTAAATGTTATAACCTTGTATTGCTACCACTGTATCAAAGGTTTTATCTAAGTGAGTTTCAGAGATAGTCAGAATATGAATGCCATCTGTTACTGGCAAATTACTGATTTCATGAACCTTGTTTCTTAAGCTACATATGTTAACGTGGGCTATTTTGAGCACTTTTCTTCTGGGATGCTTACTTGTTTTCATTGCATGTTATGTATATTAGTGCAGGGTGAGTTGCACACAAAGCTAGTTCCTCACCTGTGCCAGCCTCTGCTGACTCTCTGTGTCGCCAGGGGAGACCAGGGCCTGGTGGGCCTCGTGGATGAGCATGGCAGAGCCCTCCATGACGTACTGGGCAGAATCCAACATTGCCGCCGCAGACTGGGGTTCCTTAGTGCTGGCCGCGACACCTCTGGCTGCCTGGGCCAACGTCCTCAAGGCCTGGGCAGTCTCCCTGGCAGCCACTCCTACACGCGACAGAGACGGACAAACATTGTTGGAGTGAGTGAAAGACTTGGAGTTGGAATAACAAAGCTAGTCCAGGAAATAATGATGGAAAACCTGGTGTCAATGTCCCACTGTGCCTCATCATTGTTCTTTAAGATGCAGCTAAACAATCTACATCATAATTTATTCACTAGACAAACTCCAATCTGAATCTTACTTCATTGAACCTCATTATCACTTCACTAAATATGCCCTGCTTTAAGACACACACACATTCAGAGGTGCAGCTTTACTGCACAAAATGAATAGAAAGGTAATGTGTAAGTGAACAGTAGGAACAGCACGGTGAGCTAAAGCACCCCTATTGTTGAGACAAATTAGATAGATAGGAGAACGTGGCACCGTGTGGGATAGGGGCTTTACTTATTACACACAAAGCTGAGATGAGGGAATGCAGCAAATTGCAGCAAATTTCATTATCCAGCCGAGTGGAGCCCATTGCTGATGGAATGTTAAATCTAGTGAAAATAAGACGAATGAGGAGAAAGTAGCACCCTGGGAGGGAGGGAGCAGACATTGTTAGAATACACTATTCAAATCGGTCTTCATCAATTCTCCTGTGAGACTAAATGGAGCTAGAATGTAGGCTAAAGAAAATGCCCGGCTGTGCAGCAGGACCCAGTGGGTTTATTGCTTGCTCGTAGGCAATAGTGATAACAATATCACTAAATCAATAATTGAATTACACTTGGATATCTATTGGTGGAGGGAAAGTTAATGATTGTTAGGGTTTTACTTTATAACCTCTCTTACCCCACTTGGTAGAGCTCCCGAGTGGCGCAGCGGTCTAAAGAGGCGTCACAGACCCGGGTTCGATCCCGGGCTGTATCACAACCGGCCGTGATCGGGAGTCCCATAGGGCTATGCACAATTGGCCCAGCGTCGTCCGGGTTAGAGGAGGATTTGGACGGGGGGCCTTACAAGTAGGCCGCCATTGTAAATAATGTGTTCTTAACTGACTTGCCTAGTTAAATATAGGTTGAATAATTTTTTTAAAATAAATACAAAAAGAGTAGAGCTTTACTGAGACCCTGATTGTGACATTTTGTAAACTGTTCCTAATGTCAAATAATAACATTTAACTAAAAGGACAGAAAACGTTCTACATACTGTAGCCACTAAATGAAGTCTGCCATAAGTTTAGGTGAACATTCCTCTTGTACTACTCAATCATTCCCAGTGCACTCTGTTTGTTTTCTTACCTGTGTAGTGCTCATTGCCCTGTGCAGCACAGGTCAGCAGCTGGGCCATAGAGGAGCCAACAGCCTTGGAGGTACTACCCAGGTCCTGGGCACACTTCTCTAGCTGTAGAGATGACACAGGAGCACCAAGTCATGCCTTATCACACATCTGCAGATTTGCTTTGCATGATTGGAACTAATCAATGTATTCTATAATGAACTGACCGATTCCCCAGGAAGTGGTTTGAGCTGCCCATCATGCGCAGCCATCCTGGCATCTTGAAGCTCACTCCTCAGAGTTTGGACAGCACTGAGGGCAGAGTCTATCTCGAGCGGACCACAGGCTTCATGGGCCTGCATAAGCACACAGACACAAACCTTTCTCACACAGAGCCCAGAGGCTGTGTGTCCTGTATGATAACATGACTATCAGTAGCTGTGGGTACAGGCAGTGGCATAGCAATTTTCGCAGGGCAAAACAATGATTTCTTTTTTATGCTATTTTACACAATGTTGCTGTTTTATAGCTCAGGGATTGGGGGCCCCGGAAACTCGTGGGCTGCGGGGGGCTGTGTGCTACGCCTGTGGGTACAGAACTTACCTTTTGGGTGGCTGTCCGTAGCTCAGCTAGGCAGGTGGCCAGGTTCTTGGCACACTGTCCAAGTTGCATCGCTGCAGACTGGTCTGTCACTGTGGGGACGGTTGACTTTGCAGAAGTCACCATCTTACTGCCAGGCTGTAGGAAGCTCTGGCTGGCCATGATGAGGGCTAGCTGGGCACTGAGTTCCTCTGGCTGAGCCTGACTACTCCTCATCCCCTGGACCAGCTGAGGGATGTAGTCTGCCACTGCCTACAAGTAGACATTTCATTTGATTAAAACCATGTAATGAAACCTGCAATAAACTGTACAGTGCATTCTGTTTCCTCATCAATCTATACACAATAACCCATAATGACTAAGCGAAAACTGTTTATCATTCTTTAGCACATTTATATATAAAAAAAAAAACCTTATTTACCTTTTCTATGAGACTCGAAATTGAGCTCACATGCATCATGTTTCCATTGATCATCCTTGAGATGTTTCTACAACTTGATTGGAGTCCCCCTGTGGTACATTCAATTGACTGAACATGATTTGGAAAGGCACACACCTGTCTATATAAAGGTCCCACTGTTGACAGTGCATGTCAGAGCAAAAACCAAGCCATGAGGTTGAAAGAATTGTCCGCAGAGCTCCAATAGAGGATTGTGTCGAGGCACAGATCTGGGGAAGGGTACCAAAATATTTCTGCAGCTTTGAAGGTCCCCAAGAACACAGTGGCCTCTATCATTCTTAAATGGAAGAAGTTTTGGAACCAACAAGACGCTTCCTAGAGCTGGCCGCCCGGCGAAACTGAGCAATCGTGGGAGAAGGGCCTTGGTCAGGGAGGTAACCAAGAACCCGATGATCACTCTGACAGACAACCATCTCTGCAGCACTCCACTAAATCAGTCCTTTATGGTAGAGTGGCCAGATGGAAGCCACTCCTCAGTAAAAGGCATATGACAGCTCACTTTGCCAAAAGGCACCTAAAGTATCTCAAACCATGAGAAACAATATTTTCTAGTCTGATGAAACTAGGATTGAACTCTTTGGCCTGAATAACAAGCATCATGTCTGGAGAAAACCTGGCACCATCCCTATGGTGAAGCATGGTGGTGGCAGCATCATACTATGGGGGATGTTTTTCAGCAGCAGGAACTGGGAGACTACTCAGGATCGAGTGAAAGATGAATGGAGCAAAGTACAGCGAGATCCTTGATGAAAACCTGCTCCAGAGCGCTCAGGACCTTAGACTGGGGCTGAAGGTTCGTCTTCCAACAGGACAACACCCTAAGCACAAGACAACGCAGACAAGTCTCTGAATGCTTTGTTGGTTAGGGCTTGTAAGTAAGCATTTCACTGTAAGGTCTACACCTGTTGTATTCAGCGCATGTGACAAATACAATTAGATTTGAGGGGCCAGCCAGAGCCCATACTTGAACCCGATCTAAAATCTCTGGAGAGACCTGAAAATAGCTGTGCAGCGACACTCCCCATTCAACCTGACAGAGCTTTAGAGGATCTGCAGAGAAGAATGGGAGAAACCACCCAAAAGGTGCCAAGCTTGTAGCGTCATACCCAAGAAGACTTGAGGCTGTAATCGCTGCCAAAAGGTGCTTCAACAAAGTTCTGAGTAAAGGGTCTGAATACTTATAGTACCAGTCAAAAGTTTGGGTTTTTTCTTTATTTTTACTATTTTCTATTGTAGAATAATCAAAACTATGAAATAACATGGAATCATTAAGTAACCAATAAAGGTGTTAAACAAATCAAAAGGTATGTTTTTTTTAGATTCTTCAAAGTAGCCACCCTTTGCCTTGATGACAGCTTTGCACACTCTTGGCATTCTCTCAACCAACCATGAGGTAGTCACCTGGAATACATTTAAATTAACAGGAGTGCCTTGCTAAAAGGTAATTTGTGGAATTTCTTTCCTTCTTAATGCGTTTGAGCCAATCAGTTGTGTTGTGACAAGGTAGGGGTGGTATACAGAAGATAGCCCTTTTTGGTAAAAGACCAAGTCCATATTATGGCAAGAACAGCTCAAATAAGCAGAGAAATGACAGTTCATCATTACTTTAAGACATGACGGTCAGTCAATCCAGAAAGGAATTCGATGGAGTGCTGCATCAGATGACCTGTCCTCCACAATCACCCAACCTCAACCAAATTGAGATGGTTTGGGATGAGTTGGACCGCAGAGTGAAGGAAAAGCAGCCAAGAAGTGCTCAGCATATGTGGGAACTCCTTCAAGACAGTTGGAAAAGCATTCCAGGTGAAGCTGGTTGAGAATGCCAAGAGTGTGCAAAGCTCTCAAGGCAAAGGGTAACTACTTTGAAGAATCTCAAATACGAAATATATTTTGATTTGTTTAACACTTTTTTGGTTACTACATGATTCCATTAGTTTTATTTCATAGTTTTGATGTCTTCACTATTATTCTACAATGTAGAAAATAGTACAAATAAAGAAAAAACATTGAATGAGCAGGTGTCCAAACTTTTGTCTGATACTGTATGTAAATTACATATTTCAGTGTTTTCTTTATTTTATAAATTTGCAAAAATTACTACAAACCTGTTTTTGCTTTGTCATTATGGGGGATTGTGTGAAGATTGATGAGAAAAAATATATATTTAATCAATTTTAGAATAAGGCTGTAACGTAACAAAATGTAGAAAAAGTGCAAGGGTCTGAATACTTTCCAAATGCTGCCAATGTAGGAATCGGTTCAATATTGTAAGTATTTCACCAGAGTGATCTAACAGGGATCTTGTTCGCTGTGGATCAATCTCTATCCATATCAATGTACCTTGCAGCTGTGTACTAGTTGTTGATGAGAGGCAGTGTTCTTATTGGACACAGCAGAGTTCTGGGCAGCTGCGATGGTCTGAGTAGCAGCAGCCGCAGCCTGCTTAGCAGCAATCTGTTCCAGAAACAGAGATAGATATTGACAGACATTCTTGTAGGTACAGTATGTGTTTTACATCAGAAACATACAGTTGAAGTCGAAGGTTTACATACACTTAGGTTGAAGTCATTAAAACTCATTTTTCATCCACTCCACAGATTTCATGTTAACAAACTATAGTTTTGGCAAGTTGGTTAGGACATCTACTTTGTGCATGACACAAGTAATTCTTCCAACAATTGTTTACAGACAGATTATTTCACTTATAATTCACTATATCACAGTTGACTGTGCCTTGGAAAATTCCAGAAAACCTTCTGATAGGCTAATTTACATCATTTGAGTCAATTGGAGGTGTACCTGTGGATGTATTTCAAGGCCTACCTTCAAACTCAGTGCCTCTTTGCTCGACATCATGGGAAAATCTAAAGAAATCAGCCAAGACCTCAGAAACAATTTGTAGACCTCCACAAGTCTGGTTCATCCTTGGGAGCAATTTCCAAACGCCTGAAGGTTCATCTGTACAAACAATAGTATGCAAGTATAAATACCATGGGACCACGCAGCCGTCATACCGCTCAGGAAGGAGACACATTCTGTCTCCTAGAGATGAACGTACCCCCGTGCTTCACGGTTGGGATGGTGTTCTTCGGCTTGCAAGCTTCCCCCTTTTTCCTACAAACATAACGATGGTCATTATGGCCAAACAGTTCTATTTTTGTTTTATCAGACCAGAGGACATTTCTCCAAAAAGTACGATCTTTGTCCCCATGTGCAGTTGCAAACCATAGCCAGGCTTTTTTAATGGCGGTTTTGGAGCAGTGGCTTCTTCCTTGATGAGCAGCCTTTCAGGTTATGTCGACATAGGACTAGTTTTACTGTAGATATAGATAATTTTGTACCCGTTTCCTCCAGAATCTTCACAAGGTCCTTTGCTGTTGTTCTGGGATTGATTTGCACATTTCGCACCAAAGTACGTTAATCTCTAGGAGACAACGCGTCTCCTTCCTGAGCTGTATGACGACTGCGTGGTCCCATGGCGTTTGGAAATTGCTCCCAAGGATGAACCAAACTTGTGGAGGTCTAGAATTATTTTTCTGAGGTCTTGGCTGATTTCTTTAGATTTTCCCATGATGTCGAGAAACGATGCACTGAGTTTGAAGGTAAGCCTTGAAATACATCCACAGGTACACCTCCAACTGACTCAAATTATTTCAATTAGCCTATCAGAAGCTTCTAAAGCCATGACACAATTTGCTGGAATTTTCCAAGCTGTTTAAAGGCACAGTCAACTAAGTGTATGTAAACTTCTGACCCACTGGAATTGTGATATAGTGAATTATAAGTGAAATAATCTGTCTGTTAACAATTGTTGTAAGAATTACTTGTGTCTTGCACAAAGTAGATGTCCTAACCGACACGTTAACATGAAATCTGTGGAGTGGTTGAAAAATTAGTTTTAATGACTTCAACCTAAGTGTATGTAAACTTCTGACTTCAACTGTATAGATACATACATACAGTGGGGAGAACAAGTATTTGATACACTGCCGATTTTGCAGGTTTTCCCACTTACAAAGCATGTAGAAGTCTAATTTTTATCATAGGTACTCTTCAACCGTGTGAGTGACGGAATCTAAAACAAAAATCCAGAAAATCACATTGTATGATTTTTAAGTAATTAATTTGCATTTTATTGCATGACATAAGTATTTGATACATCAGAAAAGCAGAACTTAATATTTGGTAGAGAAACCTTTGTTTGCAATTACAGAGATCATACGTTTCCTGTAGTTCTTGACCAGGTTTGCACACACTGCAGCAGGGATTTTGGCCCACTCCTCCATCCAGATCCTTCAGGTTTCGGGGCTGTCGCTGGGCAATACGGACTTTCAGCTCCCTCCAAAGATTTTCTATTGGGTTCAGGTCTGGAGACTGGCTAGGCCACTCCAGGACCTTGAGATGCTTCTTACGGAGCCACTCCTTAGTTGCCCTGGCTGTGTGTTTCAGGTCGTTGTCATGCTGGAAGACCCAGCCACGACCCATCTTCAATGCTCTTAATGAGGGAAGGAGGTTGTTGGCCAAGATCTCGCAATACATGGCCCCATCCATCCTCCCCTCAATACGTCCTGTCCCCTTTGCAGAAAAGCATCCTCAAAGAATGATGTTTCCACCTCCATGCTTCACGGTTGGGATGGTGTTCTTGGGGTTGTACTCATCCTTCTTCTTCCTCCAAACACGGCGAGTGGAGTTTAAAAAAAGCTCTATTTTTGTCTCATCAGACCACATGACCTTCTCCCATTCCTCCTCTGGATCATCCAGATGGTCATTGGCAAACTTCAGACGGGCCTGGACATGCGCTGGCTTGAGCAGGGGGACCTTGCGTGCGCTGCAGGATTTTAATCCATGACGGCGTAGTGTGTTACTAATGGTTTTCTTTGAGACTGTGGTCCCAGCTCTCTTCAGGTCATTGACCAGGTCCTGCCGTGTAGTTCTGGGCTGATCCCTCACCTTCCTCGTGATCATTGATGCCCCACGAGATGAGATCTTGCATGGTGCCCCAGACCGAGGGAGATTGACTGTCATCTTGAACTTCTTCCATTTTCTAATAATTGCGCCAACAGTTGTTGCCTTCTCACCAAGCTGCTTGCCTATTGTCCTGTAGCCCATCCCAGCCTTGTGCAGGTCTACAATTTTATCCCTGATGTCCTTACACAGCTCTCTGGTCTTGGCCATTGTGGAGAGGTTGGAGTCTGTTTGATTGAGTGTGTGGACAGGTGTCTTTTATACAGGTAACGGGTTCAAACAGGTGCAGTTAATACAGGTAATGAGTGGAGAAGAGTAGGGCTTCTTAAAGAAAAACTAACAGGTCTGTGAGAGCCGGAATTCTTACTGGTTGGTAGGTGATCAAATACTTATGTCATGCAATAAAATGCAAATTAATTATTTAAAAATCATACAAATGTGATTTTCTGTATTTTTGTTTTAGATTCCGTCTCTCACAGTTGAAGTGTACCTATGATAAAAATTACAGAACTCTACATGCTTTGTAAGTAGGAAAACCTGCAAAATCGGCAGTGTATCAAATACTTGTTCTCCCCACTGTACCTACCTACCTACCTACCTACCTACCTACCTACCTACCTACCTACCTACCTACCTACCTACCTACCTACCTACCTACCTACCTACCTACCTAGCAGTATTTTGGGACAAAGACAACATTTTCTCAACATGTAATACATAAGCACTGTACAATACACTTTTTGTATAGCCATTAATCCACACCCAGATGACTTTCTTTGAAGTATAAACAAAATGGAAAGTGCAGAGAGAGAAGCGATTCCGTCTTTCGTGGGTGGAAGGATGAAGGATGAAACAAGAACCTGAACAACAATGCTATCTTTGTCCTGTGGAAAACAAACACACGGCACAATGCTGCCTGTCTGGCACATCTCTCAAGGGGAGAGGAGGGAGATGGGTGGCAGAGAGAGAGAGAGATAGGGGAGAGAGAGGAAAGAGAGAGAGAGAGGAAAGAGAGAGAGAGAAAGAAAGAGAGGAGAGAGAGAAAGAGCATTAATTTCTCACTGGTGAAACAGACAAACAGATAAACTACAAACAGACTACATATTTAGTATTCTCTTAACAGCAGAGCATGCTGGTAAGGACGACACCACACAAATGGCAATGTGTTGAAACCAAAACAGATACAAAGCTTTAGGAGATCAGTAGGAGATATTTCAGCCATATGAATGGGCAGGTGAAGGTATGATCTCAGTTAATCTAAACCCATTACATTCTAAATTGTTTTTATTATCTCTGCATCCTCTTTGGAGTGGAACCCATTACTATTACAGGCTACAGAGAATGATGTATCAGATAACCAACTGTGTGCAGTGGAAGCTCCAGTGCAGTGAGGGTCTGGTCATTAGGAGCCTACTAATTCTAGGGGCTAAACCCAGATCTTTACACTACATTAACTCATTCAACTAATGGGATTCACATACTCCTGCTGCAGGAACAGAAATTATGTATAGAATATGCTAAATACACCTAATTTGCGCAATTTTTTTCTAATTAATTTAGCCTTTTGCTATGCTCTTTCCTAAGGCTTAGTGGGGAGATCTATGCATCTTCACACACATATAGGTAGTGGTGTCTGACACACACTCTCCTCTTTAATAGTGTGTCATGGTGTTGCATGGACTTATGGGGTTTGTTTGCGAGAAAGGACATAGTGTAAAGTCTAAAATGTTGATTGCTACAAAGCTACAGCTGGACAGGGACTAAAAGTTATCACAAAGGTTACAATATTCTCCCACTCTCCACCCAACCCACCTCCAGCCTGTTGACCAGCTTCTTCTTGATGGCATTCTGAGCTGCAGCGTTAGTGGCAACACGTAACCCCTCTGCTGCCTCTCTCAACCTCTGCTGCTGGTCCTCATTGTCTGGGTAAGCGGCAGCTCCCTGTTCACGCACACGGACACACACACATGCAGGCAGACAGGCAGGCGCACACAGACACAACAAGCAAAAACACCACTAATTACAATCGTAGTTCTGCAGTGGCAAAGGGAATATCAAACCCTCTCTCAGTCTCCAGTAGCACTCTGAACATTTCCCCAACACTGTGACTGCACATGAAATGTCTCAGTAGCATTCTGAAAGAATTCAACACTGTGACTGTACATTAAATGCAGAGCAACATTAGACACTGTCTGCTTTCTGACAGTTTCCAAGGAAACCGCCAGTGCAAGATTCCCACTTCCTCTTTTTAATGGCAGCAATGTTGTGATGAACGTGTTACAGATCAAAAGCATCTAACAATCCATAAGCATCGTTTCACTCGCCTGGCATTTTCACATTGATAATACCCTGCTCATTTATACTTGTCTACAGCGCCAAGGGATCATTAAGAACCATTGGCCATGCACTTTGATTATTTCAGCTCTAAAGAGGAGCTACAGCCAAAACTACATTAGGAATACTATAAATCTCCTTTACAACAAATGACAGCAGTACAATTCTAGTTTTAGTTCCAGACATGACACTAATGATAATACACTAACATGACATACTGGACAGTTTACACACTAACGGCAATACAGCAATCTATCCTAGAGCTCATAGTTGTCCCCGTACCGTACCTTAGCAGCCTCTACCATCCTGGCCGTGGCATCAGCCAGGAGTTTGGCTGCAGCCAGCAGCTTCTTAGAGTTGTCAACGTCCACCTCGGCCTCAGCATCTGACCTCATGGCATTGACCAGGTCAGAGGTGGCCTGAGCCAGCACCCTGGCCTGACGCACCATCTCCCCTACACACGGTCAGAGAGAGAGCGAGAGAGAGAGAGAGAGGAGTGTGACAGAGCCAGGGTTAATACCTAGCATCTGTGCCATCAACACAGAAACATGCCTAGATTACAGTCACTAATTACTGATCCCTCAGTGGATCTCACACACTGTACTACACAATTTCCTTTTCACCTTCTGGTACCGTACTGATAGTATCACAGCAGTTTACTATTGTCTTCCCCACTGGTTATAAAAAAGAAATATGTCTTTGTGTATTTCTGTGAGGAAATAGAAGAATAAAAGCACTATAAAACCTCTATAGTGCTGTATAGAAGCTACCGTATTTCCCCCAGTCAACCTATAAAAACTGTTATTGCTAAACACCTACCTCCAGCTAGAAATAACTGGAGAGAAGACTATCAAAGGCATGACATCCAGGGTACTTTACCGCCTACAGCCTTTGGAGACAAATGTTTTTCCCTATCAGTGAAATGGGACTTTTAAAAGACATATTTCATGATAAATGATACTTGGCTGATGTACTGCAGATTTTTATTTTACGATGTTTTATGAAAGTCAGAGTGTTAAGTCCTATAAAACATTTTAAGGTCATACAGTATGTTTTCAGTTACATTTCAAAGCCGCACTGAGTGTGATTGAGAGCAGATTTTAAGCTCTGTAGTGGTTTTCGATGACATGCTTTCTCCAACCCCTTGAGGGTTGGCTGGGGTTGGGAATTCTTCAGACTCATGGGCAACCCATAAACATTTCAGGCTTTGAAATGTTTCAACAGCAGGGTATTGAAGGTCAGTTAATATAAACCATAACCTGACAACATCTTTGGTCCCACTCAGTCAAAATACATAGGAACAACCCCAAGATAATCAAAGACAAGAAACAGGCTGGATAGTCCTGTCTACTTGAATGATCATTCGTACATCTTGTGTCGTTTGATAATAGCTAGCTAAAGGTTTGAGACTCAAACACTCCTCCCCTCCCCCTCCACTTCAGTTGACTCTTCCCTCCCCACCTCTCCCAGAGCTCACCTGCGTCTCCCATTGAGGTGAAGATGCTCTCGGTGACGGTCATGATGGTGTCTGTGGCCTGGTCGTAGCGTCCGATGGGCTCACCACAGCTGGCGTAGTGGCGTACGTGCTGCAGCAGGTCACTGAGTGCCTGGCTCACCGTGTTGGCCGCGGCACCCACCTGCTTTAGGAGCTCACCGTCGTCTGTGGCAGACAGGCAGGCCTTGAAGCAGCTCTCCACCGAGCGGTCCACCAGCTTCCCTGCCTCAACCAGTTGCTCCTGGCACACCGGTGAACTGATGGTGGGGCTCACCACCTGGACGAACACATTCCACGATCAAATTAAACACAACACATTCAGAGATGCTAGGAGACTCATTTTGGTGTGTACAATAATGTTAATGCTATTGTTGACATAACTAATTTAGCATTTGCTACTCTGTACTAGAAATCAAGAGATGATACAAACACACAGACATTTCATTGAAGTAAGCCAGCTCTTCTTTTATCACAGTCCTGCGCTGAGCTGTCCTCCATGGCTACAGGATACAGGTGTGAGGTGTGTGACAGTCAGTCAGGGCAGTACCTTGGTGCAGGCCACCAGCTGTGAGGTGGAAAGTGCACACTGCGTAGCAGCTGCAATCACTTGGTTCTGCAGAATCGTGTCCTCTGCCACCTGGGCCACATTCTTGGCCTTGAGGACCATCATGGCAGCTGCGTTGGCCACCGCTTTGGCCAGGCTCATCAGAATGTCCTGAAACGCATTCATCAACGTCACTCACTGACTCACAGCAGAGCTGAGCAGACTTTTTGCTGTCCATTCAATTACAATAACTAAAGAAAACGTTACAGTGTGTGTGAAGCTTTAAACAGGGACTGGGGGAACATGTGTGTTTTCCTGTTTGGCAGCAGTACTCTAGAAATAGTAAAGACCAGTCCAACCTGGAACCTCTCGTCGGTCTCGCCCTCCCCCATATGATGCAGCAGGTCCCCGCTGGCCTGGCCTATGCTTCCTGCTGCAGTCAGCACTGTCTGTCTGGGCTGCAAGAGAGGGGGTGACATCACCACATTCACAACACTGACCCCGCAGCGGCACCACAGCACAAATCACAGCACTCCGCTGCTCTCAGATACAATTCACATCACAAGCTCCCAGTGATTATTTCTACACATCATTATTATTTTAGAAAAACACACTAAAGAATGACACTAATGTCCTTGTTAAAAGGGAGTCCACATGCAGCACGTATCAATCTCTGTGTAATCATTGTAATAAGGAGAATAGAGCAGATGTGATGGGTAGAACAGTGCTGTGTTGTGTCTGTACCTCTCCAGCTGCCGGCTCCACAGACCTGAGCAGGTCAGAGACGGCCCCTGTCAGGGTCCTGGCAGCTCCCATCAGGTTCTGCCCGCTGCCCACCTGGTCCTCAACCAGCGCTGCCAACAGTTTCACCCCCCTAGACATCTCTGTCAGGTTGGAGGAGATGGTTGTGATGGCACAGCCAACCGCCGTGTAGTCTGTGTCTGTAGGGTCACCTAGGGAAGACAGACAGTCTGCGTTAACCCTTATGAGAGAGAGGGGCAGCGAGAGAGACAGAGAGAGAGACAGAGAGGCAGAGAGAGAGACAGAGAGAGAGAGGTGATAGTCATTAGTGGGGAGGTAAAAGTTTCTATTGGATGATAACAAGGAGCCTTAGTGTCATTCATCAGATGGCTGGGATAGATTAAAACCTATTGAAAGGCTGGCAGGGAGCAGTGTGGAGCAGCATGGCACAGCTCCAGCCAGGGAGAGGAGAGGACAGCAGGGAGAGGCTGCCAGCAAGTTAAGCTTCAGGACAACACACTCACTATTTATTCATCAATGGAAATATTTATTAGGGCAAATGGGAAATGCTCGATTATGTAAAGGGAACTCAGACCCCCCCCTCTCTGGGTGTTTCACATCGGCTTGGAAAATTTGTCTCTGTGGGTTTTGCCCTTGAAGATAAGCGCCTATTCTTTTTAATAGGGCATTTTCGAGCTAAGGCTAGAGGCCTTTTATAAACAAGGATTCTAGTGCAAATATAACAGAAAACTCTACATGAGTACATGGTTCAAAATATCATTAAGGAAACTCTTGGGCACTCACCTGCAGTAAGATTGACCACAGATGCTGTTCCGGCAGTTATGGCATCAACTTGAGAGTGGATTTCATGTTTGGACTCATCCATTTTGTTCTGAACCCAAACTCTGGATGCCTTTCAGGAGAGGGAGAAGGACAGGTATTGGCTTTCATCACAGTGGGAGATTTTCAGTTCATATATATTTTGTTATCAAGGCTCCTTCACAACTCCTACAGCTTTTGAAGAACCAGTTTCCAGCTTTAAAGTACATCTTTCATATTTAAAATCAATTTCCACCACCTATTTACACGTGAAACATGGGAGTAAAAAAATACAACGCTTCTCTATGCTTAGCTAAGCACATTTACAGAGGGAAAATGCCAAACTTGCACCTTAAAAATATATAAAGTTGAAGTCGGAAGTTTACATACACCTTAGCCAAATACATTTACTCAGTTTTTCACAATTCCTGACATTTAATCCTAGTAAAAATGTCCTGTCTTAGGTCAGTTAGAATCTCCACTTTATTTTAAGAATGTGAAATGTCAGAATAATAGTAGAGAGAATTATTTATTTCAGCTTTTATTTCTTTCATCACATTCCCAGTGGGTCAGAAGTTTACATACACTCAATTAGTATTTGGTAGCATTGCCATAAATGTTTAACAATGTTTCAGGTAGCCTTCTACAAGCTTCCCACAATAAATTGGCCCATTCCTCCTTTTCAGTTCTGCCCACTAATATTGAGGTCAGGGCTTTGTGATGGCCAATACCTTGACTTTGTTGTCCTTAAGCCATTTTTCCACATCATTTTCTTTCCTCATGATCCCATCTATTTTGTGAAGTGCACCAGTCCCTCCTGCAGCAAAGCACCCCCACAACATGATGCTGCCACCTCCGTGCTTCACGGTTGGGATGGTGTTCTTCGACTTGCAAGCCTCCCCCTTTTTACTCCAAACATAACGATGGTCATTATGCCGAAACAGTTTCATCAGACCAGAGGACAAAAAGTACGATCTTTGTCCCCATGTGCAGTTGCAAACCGTAGTCTGTGGATATAAATACTTCTGTACCCGTTTCCTCCTGCATCTTCACAAGGTCCTTTGCTTCGTCTCCTTCCTGAGCAGTATGACAGCTGCGTGGTCCCATGGTGTTTATACTTGCGTACTATTGTTTGTACAGATGAACGTGGTACCTTCAGGCGTTTGGAAATTGCTCCCAAGGATGAACCAGACTTGTGGAGGTCTACAATTTTTTTCTGAGTTCTTGGCTGATTTCTTTAGATTTTCCCATGATGTCGAGCAAAGAGGCACTGAGTTTGAAGGTAGGCCTTGAAATACATCCACAGGTACACCACCAATTGACTCAAATTATGTCAATTAGCCTATCAGAAGCTTCTAAAGCCATGACATCATTTTCTGGAATTTTCCAAGCTGTTTAAAGGCACAGTCAACTTAGTGTATGTAAACTTCTGACCCACTGGAATTGTGATATTGTGAATTATAAGTGAAATAATCTGTCTGTAAACAATTGTTGGATTAATTACTTGTGGCATGCACAAAGTAGATGTCCTAACCAACTTAACAAAACTATAGTTTATTAATATGAAAGTCCAGTGTGGAGTGGTTGAAAAATGACTTCATCCTAAGTGCATGTAAACTTCTGACTTCAACTGTATATTTAAATGGGATACAAAAATATATTTTCCAAAAGCACACAAAAAAAGAGTGAATTAATCTTCACTGACGAGGCTGCGTGGACTAAAAGGTTCAAAGTGTTGGAGAAGTTGAGCCGTTTTGAATGGTGTAATTTTGTGGCTGTGGTGTGTGAAGGGGGATTAGTCCAGTGAATGGAGGAGGGAACTCACCATGTCCTGTCCCAGAGGAGGCAGGTTATCTACCTCCCTCAGATCAGCCTGGGCCTGCTGCACTGCCTGCATACTGGTGTTAATGGTCCCGATCAGGGCCTGCTGGGCTAAGCTCTGAGAACACACAACGCACACACACATTTGAAAGATTTTTGTACGGATAAAGATCGTAGTTAGTGATGGTGTAAGCAAGGTTCTCTGCACATCACTGCTCCTACTGTGTGACATTGGCATGGGTGCCAGCGGGCATGCTCACCAGCGGGGGCATGTGTCCTCTGTGCATCTGCCCTGTGGTGATCTGCTGCTGGGCAGAGGGCATGGTGCCCATGTTGAAGGTGTTGTCTGGGCCACCGATGGACCCGGAGCGGATGATACCTGGCAGTGCCACGGAGCCATGCTCCACACGACCCACCCTGTTAAACTGCTGCTGCAGGATGGTCGACCTGAAGGGAGAGAGAGGAGAGAGAGAGAGATGGAGAGAGAGAGCGAGAAAGAAAGGAGAAAGAGCGAGAGAGAAAGATGAAGGTTAGAACCTTTATAGGACTTCAAATAAGGCAACATAATACTCAGTATTTTCTCCATAACAATAGGACAGTAGTAACAGAGCCATAACAGTGAGTTAGTACTGATAGACTGAAACACATGAAAATAGCTGTTCTACTGCCCCTGTAAACAGTTTGACACATTCACTATTGGTTAATTACTGCTTATTTTGAGAGGCAGCAATTATGTCCTATGCTGAGAAACAAAACACGAGTCCATTGGCACTTAAACAGCAGGGAGTGATATGATGCTCAGTGTCTATCCCAGCAGGATACGCTATGAGACACACAGGTTTCCAATAACAACCGGTGTCTGGGCTATGCATGACAGGACAGTTCATCTGTATTAGATATACTGTAGGAGTCGAGCTACAAGTCCAAGCAAGGATAAAACTAGGCAGCTGTGATCATTTGAGATGAGAAGAAATTAATCAAAAATTGCTTCCATATCTTTCTTTCCCCCCTTTCTTTTTATTTTCTTCTTTCTCCTTCCCTTGTACTGTGTTTGTTTTCTTGTGCCTTTTATGTTTTCCAGGTCCTGGTTTTTAGGTATATAGTCTAAGTCTGTGTTTGTGTATGTGTGTGTGATGTTTACTGGGAATGATGGGGGATAGGGTTAAAGAAAAACTGAACAGTGGTCTACTCTCTGAGTGCTAGTTTTCATTGTCACTACTGTCTACCTGTTCAATAAAATATAAAACACAAAAATGGCTTCCATGAACATGACATGTTAAAGGGATACTTCAAGATTTTTCTACTTCCCCAGAGTTAGATAACTTGTGGATACCATTTTTAAGTCTCTGGTTGCAGTTTGAAGGAAGTTGATAACTAGCGCTAGCAGATTCCCATAGACTTCCGGTCATTGCGCTAACACTAGTTAGCACTGGCTTGCGAAACTACCTCGAACTACCTTCATACCCCAACCTGAGCACTCCACTCTGCCACCTCAGGTCTTTTGGCCCTCCCACCCCTACTGGAGGGCATCTCCCGCTCAGCCCAGTCCAGGCTCTTCTCGGTCCTGGCACCCCAATGGGTCCCTGCGCATCTAAGTATTTTAAATAATACCAATGCACCACCCCTCGTACCGCATCCTCACCCCAACACAGACATAAAAATGGCATCCATCTGTTATATTTGCACTAGAATAAAAATCACTAAGTATCCCTTTAATTCATGTCTTCCTGATTATTTAGTCTTTGTTTGAATAATAATAATAATAATAATAATATAACCGTCTTGCCCTGGGCTATTTTTCTTACGGAGGTAATAAAAATATAAGCAAATATTTCTTCAGTAGGAGGGGGACAGAGGTAATTATGTGATCATGTTTCAGATAACACATGTACTCACAGAGTGAGTACATATGTTATTGGAAAATTCAGGATGCAGAGTCTAACTCATTTTGTGTTATTTTTCTCAGGGGTGTAATGCCGGGCAGTCAGAAATGTGATTATATTTATATATTAAATCAAGGTTTACATTCACATGAGGAATAACTTGTCTGTAGTCCCTAAATATATCTGGTCAGCATTCTCAATGTAAAATAGGCCAGCACTCTATGTATGTGCAGTATGAGGGATACTTACTTCTTCGGAGAGACAGATTCCTCTAGCATGGTGGACTCTTCATCTCCCTCCAAACCAAAACGATCCTTACTCTGCTTCTGCGGAAGGGAATAACAAAAAGTTGTCAAAAGAAAATAGTTGTGGGAAGTGTTTCTGGTTTGCTAATTTCTCGTTTATCTTGACTTACCTTTTTGAGGATGATGTCAATATATCCTGCAATCAGCTGAGAGATCTGTTCCCCCTCTGTGGTCTGAACTGAGTAGTAACTCTCCTGGTACTCCCCAAAATCCTGCAAGGTAAAACCAGACTGTCAGGAGAGATACTGAAGTTACAGTGCAGGCCCACTATAATGGATTACTCTCATAGCAATATCTTCATCATATAACTCATCCCTATCTGTCAGTACATAGGCTCAGAGTATTCTGGTTATATCTCTAGGAAATGGAGAAGTGTAAGTGTTGTTGTATGTGGAGTACAGCAGCTTTCTCAGAGATCAAGGTTGAACCAGGGCCTTCTACTTTCACATTGTGTCACAGCTCTTTGCCATGCTGTGCTCGAAGTTCAAAGTTCCTTTCCATCAACACAAGCATAGGAAGATGTGAAAGTGCTTAGAAAGAAGCTTTGAATGGACACCATTCCGTCTAATGAAAAGACAAACTTTGACTCCATTCCACTACGATTCTGAAGTCTTCAAAGAGCTGATAAAATATGAGACACTCGTTTTCAATATCTAACTCCACATACTTCAAAGGCTTCCTAAGCAAGACATGAATGTAATATTTCATTAAAATCAATGTTGGCAAATGCACCACAGAGTATGTTAAAAAATTTGACTCCCTATTCATCTTAAAATGGGTGGGTTATTAATTTCAGTTCAATGCTGCCTGGCTTAATAAGCAGAGATAAAAACAACGCTTAAAAAAAAAACAGCATTGTTGACAACAACCAAAATAATAAATAGAAAAAGCACTCAAATAAATAAAACATCCAAGTGCTTCACATTCTTCCAGTAAAATCCCTTGTATACACAGTCTAATATATACACCAACAGAACTGTTTATTGAAAAGAAAACATAACAGTGGGTTGCGGCAGTATCAACAACGCATACTATTTTGCAGTTACACTACACCTGTCAGCAACGGATGTGGCCGAAATAGCCGAATTGAAGGGGTGTCCACATACTTGTGTATATATAGTGTATTTCTGTTGCTATAATGAGACGTAAGGGACAGAAGAGAGGTTAAGGGCGCAGATACACCACTAGCGTTTACCGGCCGAGAGTACTTAGCACAGAGTGCGCACCAATTTCCATGTAGAATCAAGCCTTATGAGTGTAGAATGTATTCCTGTGAATGTGGGACTGGACTGAGACCAGGTCATACCAGGGTGAAGCTCTTGGGAGAAGCAGCCCATCTCTTCACTGTGGTTAGGGGCCACTCCTGAACCACGTCTTTAGTCTTCTCTTCCACCCGCAACACAGACTCTTTGGTTATCCCCAGTAACCGTGGGACCAGCTTATTCTTGCTTTTCATCTTTTCCTAACAGACAAGACATAAGATAATATTTTCATAGGTGTTAAACGTCTACACAGATGAATAACTGGGGGCATCTCTTTATTCAGAGAAATGAAAACAGCAGCAGAGCAATGCTGCCTGCCATAGATAGCACACATGCGTGGTTCTGTTTGTCTGTCCTGAGTCAGAAGCCCCAGTGGAGGAGGAGGAGGGCGGATGGGGTTTGACCCTGCAGAGTTCAAGCTTGTTTAACCGGGCCTCCCTGCTGTTCTGCTGAACAGGCCATCCCCAGTCCCTCCTTCCCCAGGCTAGGCCTCTGTTGCTAGGGGAGCCTCAGCCTGGCTGTAGCGAGTGTCAGGATGGAGCTTGCACCATCAGCAGCACACAGACTCTGATTCTCCCTGGCTCTAGTGCCCTCCTCCTCTCTGCCCACACACAATCCATTACGTCTAACTTCAGAACATGAGCCTACTCTTGGCTCCACTCCAGTAAAGCTGAACACTACAGGACAGGGGATATGAAAAATACCTTTTCACTTCTCCAGGGTGTTGTTTTTATTTCAGGGTCAAAAAGTAGAGCTCGAATAACAGAACAAGGTAACACCTTGTACAGACTAAATTATTTTCATACAAGGGCAGATAACGTTATCTTGATTATCATGGTAGCTATGTATAGAGAACTATTCCAATTGTTCATTGTCTTAGTTTATTCAAGTAGTTGTTCAGAGTGTATCCAACTCAGGAAGTCAGATTTTGAAAATCTGAAGTGGTTTGCCATGTTAAAGATAGTATCTTAAAATCAGTAAGCTACTCTTGAACAAGTTGGTGAGGTTTTTAAAACATCTGCTGGTCTGGGACTCACAGCAGCACAGGTTGAACTAATGTCAGAGAGCTTGTATTGGCCGTAGTCCAACCATCACAGACAGGTTTAATTCGTTCTATATCATTCATTGAAAGTTTCTTGAATTTGTTGAATTTCTTTGTTCAACTTACAGTTTGACATTTTAGTGAATTGTTAGGGGCTAGTAACCTAAGCACTTTGCTACACCTGCTATAACACTTGCTTAACTGTGTACGCAACCAATAAACATATCTAAGATCCTTACAGTTATTGTTCTGGGAGCACTGAGCTGGTTTAAGAGTGACACAACAAATGGATGGATGGAATAAAACTCCCAGAATTGCTTAACCTACAGTATATCTATTTTTTGGGCTGTGGTTACTGTGTGAGAGAGTTTGTCCTGTAGTTCATTCAATGTAAATGGAAAATCCAGTGGGTTCTGGTAGTCTTTAATAGTTGATTCTAAGATTTGTATTTGATCATGTTTATGTGTACTCTCTCACTCACACATCTCAAACCTAATCATAACCTTGCATGAAAGCTGTATTTGCACAGTCATTTTACTGTCTGTTGGAGAACACAAAGCCTCTCTCCTTACATCTTACCTTCACCAGGAAGAAGGAGACCCCATATGTCGGAAGGGACCTCGCTAGTTTCACATACTTTACTTTGGACTCAATCTCTGTCATTTCTCCACAGGTTTTGTGATCCTGAGGGTCAGAGGGAAATAGATACAGCAATATGAACCTTTCAGAGTTTAAAACAATATTAACATTTCAGTTTAAAACAATATTGACATTTCAGTTTATAACAATATGACCCTTTCAGAGTTTAAAACTATATGACCCTTTGAGTTTAAAACAATATGAACCTTTCAGAGCTTAAAATAATATGAACCTTTCAGAGTTTAAAACAATAGCATATTTGTGAATTGCATAGCTTTTAATTCAGTTTTACATTTTTTCCTTTCATAACATAGGAATCCAAATGTCTACAACATATTGCATAATACTGAACATACCACAAATATTTTCTTCTCCGACCCTCTCTGCTTGATGTACTCTTTGGGTAGAAACTCCTTCAGGCTACGGAGATAAATCACATTTTACAAGTTCACACTCATGATGTACAAAAATACCCTTTCCAAAACATGCTTTCACACAAGGTAATTCTTGCCTCAGTGCCTACATTCACAAGTGTTAACATTCTCGTATACCTTTGAGTATGCACTCAAATAGGTATGACAACAATAAGGATCTACCCTAAACTACGATGGTAGTATTGTGTCTAAAAAAAGATTGAAATGTATAGAATGGTAGTGCTAGATACAATAGTGTTATTGTTGATAATGCCATCTGATAAAAGGGCTTACTCTAGGAATCCAGGCTTGTGTTTGTGTTCGACGTGGGGGCCAAACTGGATCTGGGCCTGAATTCCAGCGAACTCACAGGCTTTATCAAATGAAACAGGGTGGGAGCCATTCAGTATGTCATCTCTGGCCTAGAGGAGAGAGAGACAGAAGAGAGAATAGAACAGAGAACATTTTACTTTATACAGATTTAAAACTAGCTGCTTTTTCTATTTTGAAAGTTGCTTCAGAGAAGAGTGCCTGCTAAGTGAATAAATGTAAACCAAGAGCAGAGACATCACACAAACACTTGACTGAGATTAATGGACTCAGGGGAACCAAACAAGATTAGTTTGTATAGCAATCCAAAACATTAGCTAACATATCAAATCTAACAGCTTCAACCATTCATCATCACAGTCAACGGTGACGTACAGTATTATCACAAAGACGTCAATAAATATGCCAATTTCTCAGAATATTGAAGACTAATCCACAATGTGTCATTCATAAACTGTTAAAGAGCAACTCCAGTCCATACATTCTCTCCCACGCTCACTCTCACTCTCTCTCACTCTCACAAACACCTCTTTAGAGTGGTGCTGATCAGTATGGGTGGGGCCATCTGCCCTCCAGTACAAGGGCATTGAGAGACAAACAGTTGTGAGCCCCGTTAGAAGAAGCAGGATTGTACTGTACTGGAGGAGGAGCTTCATAACAGCCCAGATGTCCAGACTCAGCCTGGGGCTGTAACCCTGATGTCAATAAGCCCATTGTACTGTACCAGAAATAGTTCAACCCTTAACCTGGGCGGAATACTACAGCCATAAACATAAACCCTGACAAAAGGTATAATTGTTTATTGCATACCACCGTAAATCACATGACTAACCAGCCAATCAAATCAATAGGCATATCAATAACGAGAACCGTTGTTTCACAGAAAAACACAAGGAATATTCGGTTTATAACGCCTGTAGACTGGATTGGCTACAAATATACTGCTTGATGATCTAGCAATCAGGATACTGAACACGATCAAAAGCGGGACACAACCCCATAATTTGTAAAAACAATGAGCTCAAACATTTTAGCACCACACACACACACACACACACACACACACACACACACACACACACACACACACACACACACACACACACACAGAGACAGAAAGGCTGTTGCCATTGGCCTCATTAGTGCATTTCCTGTAGTAGTGGAGTAGATATGTGTCAGGAGGGGAGTGTCTGGGTTTTAAGGCTGTGTATCTGGCAGACCACAGCTGCGTGGAGGGGTGGGAGGATGAGATCATGGAAGCTAAACATCATTAATAAACATTGGGGCTGGCTCATCACTAGGAGGCTCTCCCTAAGGAATGCCAAGGGATGATATCACAATCTACACACTCACTAAATGAACCTAGTAACTCAGATTCCTATGGGAATGGCTGCATTGCGAATGAGGACTGTTCCATCGTACCAGAATATAGACATTGACAGGAAGCATGTGTAGTACGGTCATGTGCCGGAGACGGGTATGAGGACAGCCCTGCAAAAGGCTCTCGGAAAGAAGGAGTCAGAGAGTGGATGTGGGGCCTGGGGTGTTCCAGCCTAAGAATGCTGCTACTCTTCTCGCTCGGTCAGGCCTCTTTAATATGTTTGGCAAATTAGAGTCACTGGAGTCTGAGGCAATGACATGTGGGGGGACTCTGTGTTCAGCCTGTGTGTGACTGTGTGTGACTGTGTGTGACTGTGTGTGTGTGACCGAGTGAAAAAAAAAGAAATAGAGAGAGGGAAAGCTGCAAGAGGAGCAAAGGGAGGAATAGATAGAGGGAGGAATTGTGTTTTTGTCAGAAAGGATATGGGCTTGTGTTTGTAAAGGAAGGGAGCACTGCACTGCAATGCAATGTGTGCCAGAGTAAGCGGGTGTGGATGTGTGTGTGATTATGTCAGGATTTTTATGGGATTAAGGGGGCGTGATGCAAAAACAGAGAATGAGGGAGGGAGTCGGGGGGCGAGAGAGAGGGAGAACTATATATGTATTTATGGACTGTAGCGCCGAGGCAGCCTGGATTACAAAGAGGGAGTTAACTATGGATGTACAGTACAGTATTTATGTACAATGCCTTGCAAAAATATTCAGACCCCTTGGATTTCTTCACATTTTATTGTGTTACAAAGTGGGATTAAAATGGATTTAATCAGTCAACAATCTACAGAAAGTACTATGTAATGTCAAAGTGGAAGAACACTTCTATACAATATATATATATATATATATATTTTTTTTTTTCTTTTTTTTTACTGAACAAAAATATAAATGCAACATTTCAAAGATTACCGAGTTACTGTTCATATAAGAAAATCAGTCAATTTAAATGAATTCATTAGGCCCTAATCTAAGGGTTTCATATGACTGGGAATAAAGATATGATTCTTTTGGTCACAGATAGCAAAAAAAAAAAAAAGAAAATAGGGCCGTGGATCCGAAAACCAGTCAGTATCTGGTGTGACCAGCATTTGCCTCATGCAGCGCGACACATCTTCTGCGTATACAGTTGATCATGCTGTTGATTGTGGCCTGTGGAATGTTGTCCCACTGCTCTTTAATGGCTGTGCGAAGTTGCTGGATATTGGCTGGAACTGGAGTGCGCTGTCGTACACGTCGATCCAGAGCATCCCAAACATGCTCAATGGGTGACATGTCTGGTGAGTATGCAGGCCATGGAAGAACTGGGACATTTTCATCTTCCAGGAATTGGGTACATTATCATGCTGAAACACGAGATGTGGATCTCATTCTCTGTGCATTCAAATTGCCATCGATAAAATGCAATTGTGTTTGTTGTCCGTAGCTTATGCCTGTCCATACCATAACCCCACCGCCACCATGGGGCACTCTGTTCCCAACTTTGACATCAGCAAACCAGTCGCCCACACGACGCCATAGTCTGCCATCTGCCTGGTACAGTTGAAACCGGGATTCAGTGCCAGTGGCCAGCGAAGGTGAGCATTTGCCCACTGAAGTCGGTTACAACGCCGAACTGCAGTCAGGTCAAGACCCTAGGGAGGACGATGAGCACACAGATGAGCTTCCCTGAGATGGTTTTTGACAGTTTGTGTAGAAATTCTTTGGTTGTGCAAACCCACAGTTTAATCAGCTGTCCAGGTGGCTGGTCTCAGACGATCCCACAGGTGAAGAAGCCGGATGTGGTGGTCCTGGGCTGGAGTGGTCACACGTGGTCTGCGGTACTGTCAACTTCTCTAAAACAACGTTGGATCGACTTTTGGTAGAGAAATTAACATTTAATTATCTGGCATCAGCTCAGTTGGACATTCCTTCAATCAGCATGCCAATTGCTTGCTCCCTCAAAACTGCATATTGTAGAGTGGCCTTTTATTGTCCTGTGTAATGATCATGCCGTTTAAATCAGCTTCTTGATATGCCACACCAGTCACGTGGATGGATTATCTTGGCAAAGGAGAGATTCTCACTAACAGGGATGTAAACAAATTTGTGCACAAAATCTGAGAGAAATAACCTTTTGTGCATATAGAACATTTATGGTATCTTAAATTTCAGCTCATGAAACATGATGCGTTTATTTTTGTAGATAAATAAAATGTATAACTAAAATATAGAATTCAGCCCCTTTGTTGAGGCAAGCCTAAATTAGTTCAAGAGTAAAATTTGGCTTAACAAATCAAATAATAAGTTACATGGACTCACTAATAGGGGTTGACATGATTTTTGAATGACTAACCCTTCCTCTGTCCCCCATACATACAACATTTGTAAGTTCTCTCAGTCAAGTATTACATTTCTAGCACAGATACAACTACAAAGACCAGGGAGCTTTACGAAAGCCTCATAAAGAAGGGCAGTGATTGATAGATGGGTATCAATAACAAAATCAGACATTGAATATCTATATCCACAGTAAAACAAGTCCTATATCGACATAACCTGAAAGGCCGCTCAGCAAGGAAGAAGCCACTGCTCCAAAACCGCCATAAAAAAAGCCAGACTACGGTTTGCAACTGCACATGGGGACGAAGACCGTACTTTTTGGAGAAACGTCCTTTGGTCTGATGAAACAAAAATAGAACTGATTGGCCATAATGACCATTGTTTTGTTTGGAGGAAAAAGGGGGAGGCTTGCAAGCCGAAGAACACCATCCCAACCGTGAAGCACGGGGGTGGCAGCATCATGTTGTGGAGGCACTTGGCTGCAGCAGGGACTGGTGCACTTCACAAAATAGATGGCATCATGAGGAAGGAAAATTATGTGGATATATTGAAGCAACATCTCAAGACATCAGTCGGGAAGTTAAAGCTTGGTCGCAAATGGGTCTTCCAAATGGACAATGACCCCAAGCATACTGCCAAAGTTGTGGCAAAATGGCTTAAGGACAACAAAGCCAAGGTATTGGAGTGGCCATCACAAAGCCCTGACCTCAATCCTATAAACATTTTTTGGGCAGAACTGAAAAAGCGTGTGCGAGCAAGGAGGCCTACAAACCTGACTCAGTTACACCAGTTCTGTCAGGAGGAATGGGCCAACTTATTGTGGGAAGCTTGTGGAAGGTTACCTGAAACGTTTGACTCAAGTTAAACAATTTAAAGTCAATACTACCAAATACTAATTGAGTGTATGTAAACTTCTGACCCACTGGGAATGTGAAGAAAGAAATAAAAGCTGAAATAAATTTCTCCACTATTATTCTGACATTTATTCTGACAATTCCTGATTAAATGTCAGGAATTGTGAAAAACTGAATTAAAATGTATTCGGCTAAGGTGCATGTAAACTTCCGACTGTATGCGTGTACAGTACCGTGCATAACATGCTCCTCTGTGAGCTCAGGTGTCTGGGGGCAGCTCTCCTCCTCACCTCAAGGCAGGGGAAGCTAATGCAGAATCAGTGTGGCATGCAGTGAGCAATGTCTGCCCGGTGTAGAGTAGGCTCAAATGATTTCCCCCCCCCCCCCCCCCCAGGGGACCCACCGTCTCAGCAGCCCTCTCTCACTCAGACTCCATCCACACTGTAGTGTACATCAACGCTGTAGTGTACAACAATCAGCCAGTCCATGCTGACCCAATCTCCACAGCACAGCAGCACCGGTACGGCAAGCTAGCCTGTCTGTGATCAACATACTGTAAGCCAGGCCCAGCTCATCCTCCGAGAACTGCAGTACCAGCAAGGCTATAATCAAGCCAGGCTTTCTAGGAGCTCCAGCACTATAGTCTTGGACAGCAGATCCAGCTGATGTCTGTTTTACTGACCGTAGGGCTACAGGACCAGTCAGGGAGGAGGGTAAATAAAATAAAATATTTAGTCGTCTCATGCGCCTTATAAAAAAAAAAAAGTAAGAAACATTTGCTAACAAAAAATTGTAAGAATAAAATAGCAATAATTGAGGTAATATGTACATGTAGGTAGGGTTAAAGTGACTAGTCGGTGACTGTGATTCATATTAAATTCACCCAGCTCAATGTAACATTGATAGGTTAGGCTACTATATGATACAAAAATGTTCCCTTTGATTGTTGTACAGTTCCTTCTAGCATCTGCGTGCTCTCATTCGTTTACCTTTTCCGTTTGCTTGTGGAGTTCAGTGCACAACACATCAGCTGGAAAATCTTTCCAAGCCAAACCTTCATATCATAACTGCTAACCACTACACACAGCCTACATCGTTGTCACCATATTAACGTCATAGTTCTAGTAGATATGTTGACTAACGCGTTAGTAAACCTGCTACAATCATGCAGTACAGTGTACAGTCAGCAGCAAGCAGTTTAGCAGTTACACCAGCGGGCGCCGGTGGAAATAAATTATTAAAACCAAAAGCTTACCTTGAATTGAAAGAGTTCCAGCGTTGGATAGCCATAGCCAACTAGTTAACATGGCATCAATCTCTGTTTGAGTCAGGTGTTTGACTATGCTAATCTAGCTAGCTGCATTTTCTAGCTAAGTAAGTAAAAGTGAAGCTTATTAATTTTTGAAGAAATACATTTTTTCAAAACTGTTCAACTATTGTCTTAATCTCTCTTTGAGTCAACTACTCACCACATGTTCTGCACTGCAGTGCTAGCTAGCTGTAGCTTATGCTTTCAGTACTAGATTAATTCTCTGATCCTTTGATTGAGTGGACAACATGTCAGCTCATGCTTCAAGAGCTCTGATAGGTTGGAGGACGTCCTCCGGAAGTTGTCAATTACTTTGTAAGTCTATGGAAGGGGGTGAGAACCACGAGCCTCCTAGGTTTTGTATTGAAGTCAATGTACCCAGAGGAGGACGGAAACAAGCTGTCCTCCGGCTACACCATGGTGCTACCTTACAGAGTGCTGTTGAGGCTACTGTAGACCGTCAATGCAAAACAGTGTGTTTTAATCAATTATTTGGTGACGTGAATATATTTAGTATAGTTTTATCTATTTACATTTTTATGAAATTCACTGTTTTGTGTGTGTGTGTGTGTGGGAGTGTGAGTGTAGTATGTGTGAGTGTGTGGTTAGAGTCCAGTGAGTGTACATCAAGACTTGTGCAACAGTCAGTGCAAAAAATAAGAATAATGCAAATAGTCCGGGTAGCTATTTGATTACCTGTTCAGTAGAGTAGAAAATAATTGAAGATCTTAGTTTACTACATTTTGTATAGCAATGAGCACAGTGAGAGAGAGAGAGAGAGAGAGAGAGGTCTGACCTGTACATAGAGGAGGTTGAGCTGGACAGGGTCTCGTGAGTCCACATTTTGATCTGAGTAGAAGAACTTGCGTCTGAGCAGCAGCATCTCGCTCTCCTCCACCCCCTGCTCTCTGAATGTCCGGCTGTGGTCCAGCCAGTTCACTGGCAACAGAGAAAACCCACACTCACGTATGTATAATACACAGTAGCATACACTTCTACAACTGGGATTGGGCATGCTGACAGTGAAATAAAGCAGTCAGAAAGACTTCAATGCCAAAATGACTTTTTTTTGTCTAAAACCACGAGGGCAGTAATTTGCATGACGTTCAGCTAAGAATAAGTTTTGATTTTGTGATGGTTTGATGATTATTTATATATTCATATTTTCCTAATGTTATTTCTGTCCCCCCTTGGGGGTAAGATAACAATATTAATTTCATTAAACATTGATACAGTACTATGACTTTAGATGATACTGGACTTACTTATTAATGTGAGATATTTGACTTAATGAGAAAGGGGTAGAGGTGATGACTGGAGCCTGTAATACTGGACTATAAACAACACAGTGTTCTTTTGGAAGTGCTTTTCAAACTCACAGTCATCGTCTGTGTGAAGCTTGGCTTTGAGCTTCTCCATCTTCCTCTCGTCTCGGAGCAGAGTCCTGTCCTTCTTCAGGGTGCCCGTCCCATGACAGTCCTCCTTCTTCTCCTCCCCAGCTTCCTGGATCAGGGAGTACTCCTCATAGTTGGTGATTCCTGAAGAGGAGAGGCAGCCAGGAAACTCTCAGAGGGAGCAGTGTAGAGCACAGAGCCAGCACTTTGAGCTGTGCCATATCAAAAACACCAGTGCGGGAAACTGGAGAGCAGCCAGAAAACTAGTGGGAACTCAGAAGAGGAGAAGCCAAGCAAAAAGCCCTCTCTAAACAAACACCAGCCAATAAAGAGATCTGCCAGACGTCTCTCTTCTCCTCACCCAATTCAGGCAGCCCACTATGGCTGTGGGAACACCTACATGACAGGAGGACAGCACAGTCTATGGCTTCACAATTACCACTCATCATTTCAACATGGGTGAAAAAGGCTTTTTTTTTTACACCATAAAAAAAAATATATATAAAACTTTGACTATACCAGTACCATAGCTAATTATCACGTTCTAAAAGCTAAGGGATGTGCATCCAAAATGTATGGCGGAGCCTGTAAATGTGAGCTATGAATAGGATCAGGGCCCGTATCCACAAAAGGTCTCAGAATAGGAGTGTTGATCTAGGATCTGTTTTTCCTTGTAAATCTTAATTAATAAGAGATACCCATCCCCCCACACACCCCCACACACACCCACACCCACACACCAGCACTCGTACTCTGAGATGCAAATGGGTGGTTTGACTGGTGTAGATTCCAGTTGAAGTATGGTTACCCACCTATTCTACTGCATATGGTTACAAGCAGCTCTCCCACGGTTTTAGAGTCATCCACCATGATAGTTTTAACTGCCCCGTCCAGCATCTTGATCTTCTGGGGCTTCTGTTTCTTCTTGTACTCCAAGACATCCTGAGAAACAAGGAAAGAAGGTATAATGAGATGCAGTTCCTTTGATTGAATGTCTGATGGGGACTCTGCCCTGGGCTATGATTGGGCTTTACCCCGTTCCGGAGCATGTAATAATCCAGAGTTCTTCCAGACTCCAGCCAGATTCCTTTTTTGGGATCATCATCAGAGAGAAACAGGCCGTAGTCAGAGGCTGAAACACACAGCGGAGAACGTATTAGGGGTAACGTTTAGTAATGGGAACAGCTGCTTGATCGACCGTTTAAAATGGCAAAAGCCAACTAAGTGAACACACGTTGACAAGACAATGCTATTAAACTGCATCTCACGTTGTTACTGCTTATGATACAGAGGATGCCTCTTCTTCTGATCTCCTTGACATTCATATGAATAATCCATGTTATGACATTCAGTTGGGAAAGAAGAGTAATAATTTCTGCCATCAGACCTTCTAGCTGATATTAATCTGTTCTAAAACCTAATGAGAGCTCACAGCTTAAAGAGCCTCTCCAGCATGCCTAGCTAACACCACAGAGAGCCTCTCCAACCTGCCTAACTAAACACCTCCCACAGGGAGGAATACCACCCACAGACCCAGATTGAACCAGCTTCCTCAGACAGAGAGCATCGACTGTTAGGTTTTGAAACTGTTTTATGTCTGTCTGTAGTCAGAAAGCCATGCTGTTGGTGACATCGATTTTTATCTCCTGCTTAAACAGCTCTGAACAGTTTTTATTCACTACGTACATTCTGAAGCAGAACTGGAGATCAGACAGACACTCTAATGCCTTGTTTAACATTTGCATTACAATTACACTCGTATTTAGTACAGAGTGATTGTGTAGTTTTTGAGTTTCTGAATTATTTTTTTTTTCTTAGTGCAAGCGAGCCTTGTGCAAGTGAAGCATTCTGGCATTACCCATTAACAGTAGCTTTCCCAAATCTCTCACCTTGGCCAGTCTGGGCTTCCGGAACCCTCTCCCTGATGATCCTACAGGCATCATACACAGGAGTGGAGGGCTCAAACTGCATGGTCTTCACCACATTGCACTGGCGAACACAGATCTTCAGTGAAAGGGCCACCATCTCGACTGATGGTGTATTGGCTTTGCCAACCTACACACCTGGAAAAAACAAACAGATCAGTTCAGATAATAATTACAGACAGAAAACAGGTTTCAAAACCTAACAGTTGATGCTCTCTGTCTGACAAAGCTGGTTCAATCTGGGTCTGTGGGATAACTCTGACTTAGCTAAGGAAATGTGTATAACATGACACTGGATATATACATCAGAACAGCATACAAGGCATATGGTTATTATCCGCAGGTACATTGTAGAAGTGCTGTTTTGAGGGAGTCTACTGCATCAGCTAGTTTCCATCCCTCCTTGTTTCTTAAAGGTTTGGCTGAAGAAAGTAGAACTGCTAACTGGCAGTGTTTAGCATATACTGAGCTGAGCCAAGATGAGCAGCGTAACCTTTCAGCAGAAAGCGAGTGTCTCTCCAATAAGCTACAATAATAGGACAGAAGATGCTACCTGAATAATGACATTATCGAGTATCATTATCAGCTCTCTCACCCTACAAGCAGACATCAGAGTTAAACCAGTGGGTATTATGTCACCCGTTTAAGGGCAAACCAATTGAAGTACACTGTAGTTCTTATTCCTACTCTAGAGAAAACATGCAGAAAAAAAACCTCTAATGACACCATTTATTAGATTTTTATCTCCCTTATCCGGGAGGGAAAACTGTTCACAATGGATTTCTCCAACAGTTCAGAATATAGTTAAGGAATCCATTCCTCTACCCAGTGGTCTGTCAAATCCAGATGACAAGACCATTTTCAGTCAACCCTACATTTTCTCATGTTAGATATACAGGACAACACTGTATTATGGATAATATGAGTTGACATTCTCTATGTGCTTCTTAATGACAAAGGTCATATGGAAGCTGTACTGGTGAATAAACAAATTGACTCCATTTAGTCTAGATATAACCATGGCAAAATGCTTCCCCCCTTATTTTGGAGGTGTATTCCATACAATTGTTCTGTGAGCCATTTCAGAGAAAAGGGAGAGGAAAATTAATTCTAATGAGGTGGTTGTGAATGATGTCCCCTCTGACTAGAAGTCTTTCATAGTAGTAAGGGAACGTAACAACACATCTGCCACGCTGATCCTCAACACTGGAGCCCCTCAGGGGTGCGTGCTCAGTCCCCTCCTGTACTCCCTGTTCACCCACGATTGCATGGCCAAGCACGACTCCAACACCATCATTAAGTTTGCAGACGACACAACAGTGGTAGGCCTGATCACCGACAACGATGAGACAGCCTATAGGGAGGAGTTCAGAGACCTGGCCTTGTGGTGCCAGGATAACAACCTCTCCCTCAACGTGATCAAGACAAAGGAGATGATTGTGGACACCAGGAAAAAGGAGGACCGAGCACGCCCCCGTTCTCATCGACGGGGCTTTAGTGGAGCAGGTCGAGAGCTAGTGTCTACCAACAAACTAGAATGGTCCAAACACACCAAGACAGTCGTGAAGAGGGCACAACATAGCCTATTCCCCCTCAGGAGACTGAAAAGATTTGGCATGTGTCCTCAAATCCTCAAAAGGTTCTACAGCTGCAACATCGAGAGCATCCTGACTGGTTGCATCACTGCCTGGTACGGCAAGTTCTCAGCCTCCGACCGCAAGGCACTACAGAGGGTAGTGCGTACGGCCCAGTACATCACTGGGGCAAAGCTTCCTGCCATCCAGAACCTCTATACCAGGCGGTGTCAGAGGAAGGCCCTAAAAATGGTCAAAGACTCCAGCCACCCAAGTCATAGACTGTTCTCTCTGCTACCGCACGACAAGCGGTACCGGAGCGCCAAGTCTAGGTCCAAAAGGCTTCTTAACAGCTTTTACCCCCAAGCCATAAGACTACTGAACAGGTAATCAAATGGCTACCCGGACTATTACTAACTCTCCCCTACTCCTGCAGCACCCCTCCTAGCCTCTTCCCTACTGATAGTCTCTCAGCACAAAGAGCCAGAGGTAATGGCTCTGCATGGGACCTGCTCCATACAGCCTGCCACAAGAGTCCTACAACACCTTTGTGGTTCAGATGTATGGTTATTCTCTGTTAGACAGGCCGCATGAGCCCCAGCTAGCCCAGGCCACACACACACACACACACACAGGCATTTGTGCACACAATGAGGATGGGCTATGCCACACACAGGCCTGTAGGTGCAGTAGAGTATATCTGTGTGGGGATAATCAAAAGTGTAAAACGTTCTTGTGAAAGCTCTGTGTAAATTTGCCGTTATGCATTGGTAATGCCACCCATTGTAAAAAAATACATCACGCATGGAAAATGATAATATTCCTGTTGTAGGCAATACAGATATAATTTACTTAAAAATACCTTGCCACCGCAAATCACATAAATTCAAGTAAATGCCAGCAGTCACTCGAGAGAAAGAGCTCAGGAGATAGTGAGGGATACAGCTCAGGAGCAGCCACATGATGAAACCCCGGAGGATAATCACTACTCTGGAGCGGGGCTAGTAGGCGCTAGCAGTAGCATCAGCAGCGTGAGAACCCATTTATCACTGAGTTCCTCTCCTCTCTCTCCTCTGGCAAACACTCAACAGCAGCAAGATTCTCATTAGCTCTGCTTTCAGGCCGACACAGAACCATTACTAGGCAGAGAGGACACAAAATAGACAGCAGATCACAACCAGAGATATATCAACATACAGAACAAATGGGCTTCTACTGTATCCACTGCAACATGATGCTTCAAAGTGGACTTAAAATAGTATTACCAGTCCCCTGTCCTCTCTTACACCATTACCAGGGATTTTCTTTACTACATTCACAGGGCTTCCAGTATTAAGTTAGGTTTGTTTAGTACTCAACACATTAGAGATCTGAAAATAGAAGGAAAGTGTATAAGAGCAGCTGGGAGGGCAGTGTAAACATGGACAATTCAATAAGAGCAGAAGTAGGGAGCCATCTGGAAGGGATACAATATATGTCACATGATTTGTTGTAATAACAATAGCAGAGAGGAGAGCTCCTGAGGACACCCAGGCATTGTCTGCTACTCAGCCTGGTGGATTATTATAGCACCAGTCAAACAGTTAGACAATCAACAGGGAGATCGCCTGACATGATCACTTCATTGGAGACTGTTTGATCATAGCTGATCAATACGTTTTGTGGAATTGGGACATCACCAACAAACTGCCACAATGCAGTTCAAATGTGCAGTGATTATGAATATACGTTGTTTCCATGTCATTTCAATGAAATTACGTCGATCCAACGTGGAACAGATGTCTAATTGACGTCTCTGCCCAGTGGGAAGCTAGTGGAGTTGTCAAACACGCAGCTATCGGAAAATATATGGGAATGTTTGCTCAATATAAAGTAACAACCAATTGATTGCAGCATTACTACAGAAATTGAGAAGTCAAGTGGAAGGGGAGAAGGGAGGGAACTTATAGTTTTGCATAAATAAAGAAATGTACCAGTTCCATTTGTTTATTAGCACGTTTTCTGGCCTGTTGGAAACTACAACTCCCTACTTTTTGACGGGCTCCCAAGTGGCGCAGTGGTCTAAGGCACTGCATCTCAGTGCTAGAGGCGTCAATACAGACACCCTGGTTCGATTCCAGGCTGTATAACAACCGGTCGTGATTGGGAGTCCCATAGGGTGGGCGCACAGTTGGCGCAGCGCCGTCCGAGTAGGCCGTCATTGTAAATAAGAATTTGTTCTTAACGGACTTGCCTAGTTAAATAAAGGTTAAATAAAATAAAATACAAAAATTACTAAAATCGCAGTTCGTGCTTGATCTTGACCTGCTCTTTTTTAATGGCAGAAAAAGACCATTGGATAATGATCATAAACACGTCATTTCTTAACAATGCCCATCCTCTATTAGCTAATAGGAATAGAAAAACAATACTGGTTCAAGCTTTAAATGCATTTCTCTGGCTTTACTAATAGAATCAACCCTCTCGGCAGCAGCACTAGTTGTAAATAGTACAACTTCAGCCATATCAGGATCAAAGGTGGATTAGCATACCAGCTCCATATCCCAGCCTAGTCATTGTTAAGGATGAGAAGGAGATTTTAACAAGCTCTAATAAGATTTAAAACAACCTCAGACCTCAAAAGAATGTGCTAGTCTAAGAACATGCAAATACCTAAGCTGTACATTAATCTCAAATTCATTGAATAGTCATTTTAAAAAAATAGTAGCGGATGTTTTTATTTTTTTCTACAGGCCTAATCATTATGATTTTTAATTAAACAAATACTTCCCTGGCATGCTTTAGTGGTATGAGCATAAGTCCATCATCATCATTTCTCTGAGAGGCTGGGAGAGAGAAGGATTAAGGTTTCATGTGCTGATGAATGCTATCTTTCCTTGGGTTCCTTTCTCTCCACTCATGCTCTAAATTACAGATTGACCTGCTGGGCTTGTAGCAGGTCAATCTGCTGCAGGCCCAGGGCATGTCTCCTGGGATATACACTCTCTCACATCGTGGTCTGCAGTTGTGAGGCCAGTTGGACATACTGCCAAATTCTCTAAAATTACGATGGAGGCAGCGTACGGTAGAGAAATTAACATAAATTCTCTGTCAACAGCTCTGGTGTCAGCATGCCAATTGCACGCTCCATCAAAACTTCAGACATCTGTGGCATTGCATTGTGTGACAAAACTGCACATTTTACCTTGGCCTTTTATTGTCCCCAGCACAAGGTACACCTGTGTAGTGATCATGCTGTTTAATCAGCCTCTTGATATGCCATATCGGTCCGATGACTACGTAACAACCTACCACAAACATTAACATTTTACTATGGCAGAAAGTCAAGGTCAGGTGTGTTCATTTAATTAAGGCTGGTAGCCTCATGTGCTACTTCGGAATTTAATAACAGGCAATCAATGTGTAACACATCTAAATTGGAAAATAGTCTGTAGGTTTGAAGAACAGCTTGGTAGAAGAAGCACATTAATCCGCCATCATAAATACAGTATATCCACAGTTAAGGGCCAGATTTATCCTCAGAAAATGCAGCAGCAAATTATGACCCATATCTTTAAAAGGTCCAATGCAGCCATTTTCATCTCAATATCATAACATTTCTGGGTAACAATGAAGTGCCTTACTGTGACTTTTTTTTTTTTCAATAAAAATTGTCTAAAAGAAACAAACATAGCTTTTTAGCGAAGCAATTTTTCAATCAATAATTTAGCTAGGCCTGTCTGGGAGTGGTCTGAGTGGGGAGGGGAAAACGGAAAACTAGATGTTATTAGCAGAGAGGTTTGGAACTCTTTCTCATTGGTCTATTTACTCATTTACAGGCCGGCCAAAGCTCCATCCCACCAATACAGGCTGAGATTTCAGGCGATCTTTTCAAACAGCTCTTACACTAAAAAGGAGCATTATCATAATGTTTACTTCACTCTGTCAGATGGATCCTCATCACAAATCATATTATATATCCACAACATCAGCATGTTTCACATAAATATCACACTTATTAAGCAGCTTAGTGAGATGGTTTAGGAACCTTCATCACAAACAAAAGTATTGGTTGTATGGATGGGATGGATAGGAGAGCAGATCTGAACAAACAAACATACTGTAATCACACAATTATCTGTTCCACTAATATACATTCATACAAACATGCTGTACATACTGTACCATTCAACTTAAGTTTGGCCAGCAGAAAGCAAAGTCAAACACAATACCTTCCTACTAGTCTTTCCATATCAAGATGTCCTTGTTTAACACACTTCCCTTCTCAGAATGCTTAGCCATAGTTTGGCCTATTTGTGTGCTGAACTAAATACAACCACCACGATTAACCATCAATCTGGGGCCTTCACTCTAATTCTGTGATGAAACTAATTGAATCTCTCTTCCAATAAAAATACATCTTCAGACTGGCCTTGTGCCCATGAACAATAAAACATGTTCGGCCTTCTCCACGGATAATGCATTGCACAAAATCTAATTCAGTCCAAGGACAACGTAAGGTCATCAGGAGAGGCTTTGAAAGAACTTCATGTGACATTATAAATGGAAAAAAATATCCTAAGGAGAAGTGTTTTTGCTTGTCGAGGCCGACTGTACTATAACTAAGGTCAACGGTTCAGCCACAGCAACATTAAACCACCAGCAAATTCACCATTTGACCCCTGCATACAGGAAGTATGTCTACAATTGTAATGAGGAGCAGTCTGTTGTCTCTCCACTGACCCTGACTCAGGGAGGACATAGGCTTTCCTCTAATGTAATTTGAAGGTACAGATGCTGACAGAATTGGTGAATCTTGCCCTCGTCACAGCGGGAAGGGAGAAAGCAGCTCCTTTTATCTAAAAATACCCAGCAAAGTAGAACGTCCTCCAGCACTGCTTCACACGGATCCTCTGAGATACATGCAATAAATAGACTCCTGTCACCCTGAGCATTTAAGAGGAAACCACTCATTTAGTAGATCTAATACGATGGTTTACCTCTACAAAAACCTCAAATCGTGCCAAACATATTTACTCCTAAATCATGAGGATAAATCCTTAGATTAAACCAACATAACACACAGTATCTGAGGATTGTGTAAGTAAAACAAAGAGTCAACCCTCTACGATCATTATGTTAGTGGTTCTGAAACGAGCACAGCTTATTAGTTCACATTTGTCCAATTGTAGAATAATTGTAGAACATTCAACGGTTTAATAATATACTATGGAATGTTTTTGGTTGTTTTTGGCCCCAGGGTCGTCCGGGTTTGGCCGGTGTAGGCCGTCATTGTAAATAAGAATTTGTTCTTAACTGACTTACCTAGTTAAATAAAGGTAAAATAAAAAAATAAATTCAAGAGGGAATAGATCTGGCACTTGGAGGATACAGTATACATTGTAAGACATGAAGAAGCAGCTTGTGACTACGCCAAAGCAGGATGAGCTACTGGAGAATAAGAGAACAGAGCAGAGCAGAGCAGAGCAGAGATGAGAAGAGCTCCACTCCAACAGCTGCAGTAAGTCAGTCACTGACTGGACTTGACGCCTACCCAGGGTCCAAGCCAGACTGGATTGCCTGCTTCCACTCTTCAAGACTGTGGGAGGTCCGTTTGGATTCCTCTCTTCAAGCCTGAGTGTTCCTTTTGGTAAAGAGGGCAGTGAAATAGAGATAGATGAAAGACAGAGCCCTTACCTGGCTTATCTGCATGCAGCAGATACTAGAGTACTAAGTCAATGAGTACTTAATTGTCTTGGTAACATCTTGGATTTTTATTAAATCTCTGCTGAATATCCAGTGCATAGGATGTTGGTCTTATATAAAGTGTGTACTGTAAGTTAGTGATCTGATCTAGTGAGTATGGTTGGAGTCAAGAGATCAGCTTGCGTCTGCCATGTGCTCGCCTCTCATCTCAGCCCACACAATGCAGCATGAGGTCATACGCTCTCTCTCTCACACACACACACACACACCTTTCACAGATTTCAACCCATTCAAAGCTGAAAACACCAGTATACAGTGCATATGTAGCAGGTTTTTTTCTTCATTGCTTTTAGTATATCAAATGTGCAATACGTGCATTTATCTGTAATTAACCCTGTTTTAAAGGACTGTATTTTAAGGGAATTAGTATTATTACCCTAAATGATATCATACACACATTTAGCTATTTAAGTATCTCTTCCTGTCATTTACCTGTACAGTTAATTTAACCATGCAAATATTCATTTACCAGTACATTTAACCAGACTGTATATTAAGGAAACTATTATTACCCTCACTTATATCATATGTGCATTTAGCTATTTAAGTATATTTCTCTGCCATCGACCTGTATAGTTAACCATGCAAATATTTATTTATATCAGCACAAGGTTTATATCATTTTTTCACCTAACACTATAACAAATGTATAGTGTACTTATTCAGCCATTCACTCATACTATGCAATGAGTTTCTATAGCTTTTTGCACTCCAGATTTTGTGTACTTTTATACTTTTTCATACTGCTGCACTATGTATTACGTTCTGGCATTTTGCACCTGTGTTTTTCGTAGCTGCTTGATAAAGTAATTTCCCCGAAGTAAGTAAGTACCTACCTACAATACCATTGGTGTGGTGGATGATAAGGGATGTGGATGGATATGCATCTGACAGCTGGCAGTATGAGTCAGAGTTAGTGATCCTGTAACACAGATCATCCCCTCATCCAGAAAATATCCGTTAGAAATGTAGAAAGAGGGGAGGTCTAATATGCAACAACTAACATGGGTTGCTAATATGACTAGGATTGTGCCTTTGGCTACTGGACAATGAAATAAATGTTTCTATAAAATAACTGCCTCCACGGATATGGTCAGATTTAGGCTTTGCTACTTTGAAGCAAGATAAGACATGCCTCATAATATGTAGTAAAATTGTCAGGTTTCCAACAACAATGTTTTCAAAATACATACCGCCTCCAGCTCATTGCAAAGTGGTGTGTGACGTAGCAGCAGCTGTCTGACAGATTGTCCAATCATAGGCTGTCAGTATGCTGTGCGCGTGTGATAAATAACATGCATAGTGAATATACAAAACACGCCAATTTTATTCTACAAAATTAGGCAAATTAGCCTATAGACCGATAAGCATGACCAGTCAAATGTATTTACATCTACTGGCATTAAGCTAACAAGCATTATTTCGAAATGAGATGTTTTCTTCTTCTTCTCCAGGCTTGTCGGTGCCAATTTTATTTAAAAATCGGCTTTAAAAAAAATGGATAGGCCAAAAGCAGGCTAACGGAAACCCTGCTCTGCGGTCTTCTGCAAACACCACTGGGTGCACATCCAAGATGGATCAGACCACATATACAGTATTTGTAGGGCTTTGGCAACGGCCTTCCTATTATTTATCTGCCAAACAAAAAGCTTTGAAAAAATGAGCGTATTCTGATAAATTAAATGGAATCAAGGTCAAAAACTGCTATCCATCGCCTGGAAAACAAAAAAGGACTCAATTATGGCAATAATGTTGCTCTTCTCTCTGTTCCTGCACTGAAGTTGACTGGTGCATGCTACAGTAACTCGAGTTTGACACAGGTCGTAATTGGAGTAATATGCACTATTACCAGAGGTACAGGACAGCAGGAGAGGAGCATCATGTAATGTGACAGCAATTAAGGAGAGATCATGGTTAAGGCGGGGTTACAGAAACAAACATCTGAGTCTTCGACCTCCCTCTCTGAACAGCTCTAGAGCAAATATGCTCCCTCTTCCAGTCTCTCACACACAGTAAAACCAGCCCCGACCCCATACAAACACAATGTGCTTGGCAGAGCTTTCCCCCGCCCTTAGGTACACCTACAGTAACAATAACACATACTGTACTGTACCGAGTGACTTACAAGGAACAAAGCTTATTGTTCAGGGAATCTTATACCAACAACTACAATATGAATGGATCTTTTGATTGAATTACTAGTTGTGCATTGTTAAACATACAGGTAATTATGATTTTGAACTGTACTGTAGTAGGTCAATCGGTGTTGCTCTGAGAGATGGGTATAGCCCCTTGCCTTCAGATCAAGAGAATGGGAGCATCAGAGCATCAGTATTTAGCAGCATGCTCAGAGCATTGCCTGCCAGTCATATAAATCCTGGCCATGTCATGTCCTGTAAATCAGGTAACTGCAATCTCTGGTCCAGCCTCTCCTCTCCAGCTCACAGCCAGGATGGCTCTCACTTTCATCCGTCAGAAGGCCAGAGGAGGCAGATCCCCGAGTACCCACTGTCTGCTACCAGCAGCATACTGTTTGTATTATCAAGCACTGGAACAGAACTTTTAAACAGTTGCTGTGCCCCAAAGTGTGATGGACTATGAGACTTTTTATAAGTGATAGCTAGATATCTTTAGACATGTGACTAAAGAAAGATATATACTGAACAAAAATATAAACACAACACGTAAAGTGTTGGTCCCATGTTTCATGAGAATAAATAGAAGCTCCCGGAAATGTTCCATATACACAACAAGCTTATTTCTTTCAAATTGTACGTACAAATTTGTTTACATCCCTGTTAGTGAGCATTTCTCCTTTGCCATGATAATCCATTCATTTGACAGGTGTGGCATATAATTTAATACTTTAAAAAAAATGTAACCTTTATTTAACTAGGCAAGTCAGTTAAGAACAAATTATTATTTACAATGACAGCCTACCTACAGGGACAGCCATAGTAGTACTGCGCCCCTGGAGCAAATTAGGGTTAAGTGCCTTGCTCAAGGACACATTGACAGTTTTTCACCTTGTTGGCTCGGGAATTCGAGCCAGCAACCTTTCAGTTACTGGCCCAGCGCTCTGACCACTAGGCTACCTGCCGCCCATCAAGAAGCTGATTAAAACATGATCATTACACAGGTGCACCTTGTGCTGGGGACAATAAAAGGCCACTCTGAAATATGCAGATTTGACGCACAACACAATGCTACAGATGTCTGAAGTTTTGAGAGGGTGCAATTGGCATGCTGACTCCAGGAATGTCCACCAGAGCTGTTCCAGAGAATTGAATATTAATTTCTCTACCATAAACCACCTCCCCAGTGGGTGGGCCTCGCTCCCCTGCCCAATCATGTGAAATACATAGATTAGGGCCTAATTAATTTATTTCAATTGACTGATTTCCTTATATGAACGTTTATATTTCATTCAGTATAGCTCACCATCACACTACCATTTCCCTTTCTTATCTGCATGCAGGTTTTTGACTAATTGTATTTAGATAAAGGTTGCATACTGTATTTTGAACAACATCCATGTAAATGTTTTATTAATCATAAAAAAACTTCAGAACTGAGTCAAACCTTGTTATTCTCTGATGGAAGAATTTTAGAGAGGGCATGTGGTTGGCCGATTGTTTCCACATCACTTGACTCTGCCCCCTGTTGCCATGACGCTGCATTGCCCACCTTTTCCTGGACATATAAGGCTGGACAGCAGGGGCCGGCTGGGCCACTTCAGTTATCACAGGTTCAGAGCTGCCACTGCCTGCAAGGTCATCCTCATAAAAGCATTCACTGCTGTGCTTTTAACATTTAAAACAAAGTCTGCTTCAAATGTCAGATAAACAAAGTTAGTATTAAGAGCTCAGCCATCTCGGAGGCAGGAAAAGAGATGGAGAAGGATGACATTCATTTTGACGGAATGTGCTTGAACATTTTTAAAAACCTCAGTAAAACTGCCATCTTCGTTTTACTGCATCAGTGAGGGTGCATTATAAAACTATTAAGAAGTTTATACATTGTATAAACCTGAGACCTGCTATTTCTGTACTTTAAACAAACTGAAGTTACAAAGGTAAAAGTACCAACCACTGCTTTGAGAGGAGCCTTGCTCATTTGGTGTTCAGCTGGTATGACCGGTCCTTTTATCTAACCACATTACTACTGCTTGTACATCGATCCAGGACCCTGGCTGTAGACGATTACTGCTGTGGAACAATTATCCTCTCACAGGACTCACTTGGCCTGAAAACAAAGTGAAACTTTCCTACACGCCATGGAGGCGAGGTAACCAAACAAAACTAAACAAGACAGCCAAGCCAGCAGATAGAGCACTCAGGCAAGACTCCTCTCCACACACGGAATTAGAAAGGCAGGGTTTTACTGTATGTTCCCTTTCAAGATGATTAATGATTGGTCAACATCCAGAGCGAACAATAAAAGGTCAAAGCAAACCAACAGCACCTCCCCTCAATTACTGAGCGTATTCCAAACACACTGCATCTCTGTGCCACTTCTAGCAGGTTTGCTTTTTTCTCTCAGCAGCACGGTCTCAAAGCAAAGGAAAATGAAATGTTCAAATTGGCGTAAACAAACAGCCTCTCCTGCAACAAATATTATCGACTTCAGAAAGTTATCCTAAAGGGTACCGTGTGCTGGAGGCCTGCTGACAAATTGGAAGCCATTTCTGAAGATAGCTACGCAAAGACACACTTGGCTGATTTTGTTTCCTCCAATATTCCCATATAGTCCCTTGAGAAGACACGCTCAGTTAACTCTGATTTACTTAAAATAAGGAATTGTTTTTTGTAACGTTTCTTATTAAGTGAAAACTAGCACCAACCATGTTCATCAACATCTGCGACGTCACACTTTGTCCGAGCAAAACATCCAGAGCTCAATATGGCAGAAATTGAGAGAAGGAGGAGAAGGAAGAAACATAGTCTTCGCCCAATCATTAAGCATTTTACCCATACGATTTCACCCCCTTAGTTATCGTTAGTCTCAGACGGGGTTTGGGTGTGTGTCACGGGCTGACAGCTGAGAACCATTAACTACCCAGCAAACATCCACATTTTCCCTCTGATTCAAGACCACCAACCAGAGCACCAATGACCTGTACTGGCCACAGTTCCAAACATACTTTATGGAAAGAACAAAAAAAACTCCCTTCAGAACATCTGCCCCCACAATGTAGCAGAGAGGAAAGGTAATCTACTTGTTTGAGTTTACTCCTTCGCATACAGCTCTATCACAGAATTTGATACCGTTGTGCACGGCAATTCAAACATTTTGAAAGTCATCTAGCCATCAAATCAGAACTCCCTTTTAAGCCCTTTTCTCCAAGAACTGAATTTATGCTCTACGACCAGACGACCAGACCATAGCCCCGTTTCTGATTAAGAGCAACAAACATCCAGCAGAAATCCACCTCATAAACATCTGATCAGCTCAACACATCACTCTACACCATGATTAGGCTCCCAGTCATTGTGCAACACATGCTTTAGATCTGAAGGGTCATCTGAGGAGAGCTACCTTGAGGTGATTACTGGCTCCCTACAGACAGTGCTTTAGGGGAATAAACTAGGGTACAATGGACAGGGCAGGCCAGGGCTGGACTGACGGACTCACCGAGGAGCTACAAGAGCAGCTACAGGATTAGGGATTGAATCATGCTGCTGTGAAGAAAAGAAAAGGTCTAATGCAGCTGTTTTGATCTCAATATCAAATCCTTTTCAATTAAAATGGTCAAACATAAACAGCTCTCTTAAGCAATAATCTTTCTAGAACTGCCTGGAAGTAGAATTTGGAATTCTCTTGATTGGTCTTTTAACTAATTTACCACCTAGAGCGAGAGAGAGATACTTTATTGATCCCCGAGGGGAAATTTCTTCGTCAAGCAGCTATGAAAAAACACAGGGCAGGTGCAAAATGCCAGAACGAAAATGCACAAAAGACAGATATACGATACATGATACATAGAGCGGCAGTATGAAAAAGTATAAAAATACAATAAGTCTGGAGTGCAAAAAAGCTATAAAAAGACATTGCATAGTATGGGTGGATGGCTGAATATGTACACTATACATAGTTACAGAGTGTTAGGTGAAAAAAATATATATATATATATATATATATATTGCAAGGGTAATAATAGTAATTGCCTTAAAATACAGTCCTTAGTGCGCAGGGTTTATTTACAGATAATGCACGTATTGCACAATCGATATACTAAAGGCAATGAAAAAAGATACAACTGACAGAATACTAATATGCATTCCTGAGTGAATGACTACATAAGTTCAGTCCAATAATTACTTACAATATTGCATGTGATATGATATAACAACTGTACATGAATATGTATATACAGACCTGAATGAATAAATAAGTCCTGAGTGAATGAGTGATTACAGACCAGAGTTACTCACGGATGGATGCATAATTGTTAAACTAGGTCCTAGCACCCCAGTTCCAGATCTATGTTGCCGACGGCACAGCACCCCGGTGAGGCATTAAATAGTCTAATAGCCGCCGGCAGGAAGGACACTCTCTGGCACACCGTGGTGGGATCAGTCTGTGACTGAAGGTGCTCCTCTGCGTCATAACCATGGCATGCAGAGGGTGGGTGACGTTGTCCATGATGGCCAGCAGTTTGGCCAGGATCCGTCTCTCCACCACCTCCACGGCTAATCCCCAGAACCGAGAAGCATCACCAGCCTTTTATGTCGGCACCCCAGCACACCACTGCAAAAAAGATGGCACTGGTAGAAGGTATGCAGTAGTTTACTGCACACGTTGAAGGACCTGAGCCTCCTCAGAAGGTAGAGTCAGCTCTGGCCCTTTTTGTACAGAGCCCCGGTGTTACCAGCCCATTCCAGCCTGTTGTCCATATGGACTCCCAGGAACTTGTATGACCCAACCATTTCCACATCCATCCCCTGTATAGGGACTGGTCAGTTGGGCCTTGGTTCTCCTGAAGTCCACCACCACCTCCTTTGTTTTGCTGATGTTGAGCTGAAGGTGATTCTGCTCACACCACAACACAAAGTCATTGATTGTGCTCCTGTACTCCACCTCCTGCCCACCCCTGATGCACCCTACAATTGCGGAGTCATCCGAGAACTTATGTAGGTGGCATGTTTCAGAGTTATATCTGAAGTCCGAGGTGTAGAGGGTGAACAGGGAGGTGGACAGGACCGTTCCTTGGGGGGCCCTTGTGTTGCTCACTGCCCGTTCTGACACACAGCTCTGTAGTCGCACAAATTGTGGCCTACCGGTCAGGTAGTCCGTGACCCAGGAGACTAAGGGTGCTTCCACTTTCATCCTCTTCTCACCCAGTAGCAGGGGCTGAATGGTGTTGAAAGCACTGGAGAAGTCAAAAAACATAACCCTCACAGTGCAACGTGCGTTGTCCAGGTGAGAGTAGGCCCTCTGCAGAAGGTAGATGATTGCATCATCCACCCCAATGTTGCGCTGATATGCGAACTGCAGGGGGTCCATTGATGTACACACCAGGGGTCTGAGGTGAGCGAGGACTAACCTTTCCAGGGTCTTCATGATGTGGGATGTTAGCGCTACAGGTCTGAAGTCATTCAGGACAGTGGGGTGCACCTTCTTGGGCACTGGGACCAGGCAGGATGTTTTCCACAGCACAGGGACCCTTTCCAGAATCAGCCTAAGGTTGAAGCGTCGCTGGAGTACTCCACACAGTTGGTCAGCACAGACCCTAAGCACCCTTGGGCTGATGCCATCAGGGCCCGCCGCTTTCCACTGATGCAGTCTCTCCAGCTCTCTCTCGGTTAAAGCCAGCCTAGTTGGGAAGGCGGGTGGAAGGGAGGTGTTGCAGATCAGTCCAGAGGGAGGGGGGGCGGAGGTGGGGAGGGGAGGGGGAGGTGTTGTGAGCTAAGTGGGGGTGGGACAGCCGTGAGGGTGTGTGGCCTGGGGAGCTGGAGGGGAGGTGGACAGGGCCAGTATCAAACCTGTTAAAAAATTGATTCAGCTCATTGGTTCTGTCCTGGGTCCCCTCCGTCTGCCCACTGTTTGACTTTTTGAAGCCAGTGGTATTTCTAATACCCTTCCATACCTCTCTCACCTGGCTCTGCCTCAGCTTGTCTTCCATCTTCTCCTGATACCCTCTCTTCCCCTCAGCAATCCGCAACTTCAGCTCCCTCTGGACGCATTTCAATTTGTCCCTGTCCCCCTCCTTGAAGGCCCTCTTCTTCTCATTCAGCAGGGCCTTCAGGTTGCTGGTGACCCAGGGTTTATTATTTGGAAAACAGCGTACATTCCTGGTTGGTACAGTGTTGTCTACACAAAAATTGATATAGTCCGTTATGCAGTCAGTGCATCCATCAATGTCCTCCCCATGAGCCTCACAGAGCACATCCCAGTCTTTTGTTTCAAAGCAGTCCTGTAGGGCCTCATTCGCCTTTCGGGGACCATCTCCTAATGGTCCTAGTGGTCGCAGGCTGCTGTTGGACCATAGGCCTGTAGAGTGGGCTGAGGTGGACAAGGTTGTGATCCGATCTACCGAGGGGAGGGAGTGCAGTGGAGTTGTATGCATCCTTTACATTAGCATATAACAAGTCCAGAGTTTTATTATTCCTGGTTGGGAACTTCACGAACTGTTTGAACGTGGGCAGCGTTGAAGAGAGAGATGCATGGTTAAAATCCCCCGAAATGGCAAAGAAAGCAATGACGTCACACGCAGTGTAAACAATAACAGCAATGGCCGCCGTGAATTCCCTCGGCAAATAGTAGGGTCTCAGGCTAACAGATCAATGTCCGGCCTACAAAACTGTTCCTTAACAGTAATTCCTTACTCTTACCGGAAGAAAAGCTATGCCTGTCCCCTCTGATGGTCTGGAAACCGCCGATAGTTAGCGATAGTGATAAAAAGGACCTCTAAAACCTTCGTAAAACAGTAGCACTCAATCTTGAACTAATATAGTTCAACTGTTGCAAAAAAAACTCACAAAAAACATACTAAAACAACAATTAACGCACAAACAATGGGAGCTGCTTAACAGGCAAGCCAAAACTCCATCCGACCAAAACAGGAAGTCTTTTCAAAAAGCTTTTACACTAAAAGCGCATTATCATAATTTTTCACAGCGTCACAGTATTATTACAACCTCATAGTATAGAAATATATATAAAACAAAGGAAAAATCACATTTTCGTCAGCACTGGGCCTTAGCTGTGCGGTTAGCCATTCACAGCACCAGGCCCAAGCTAAGGCTGACAAAGGCTACTGAATTTCATTACCGACTTTTGAGTCAATGGTCATTGCAGTTTCTCTTGCTAATCGCTGCCTACACTCTCACAACACTTCAAGTGAAAGATTGTGACTGGAGTCTAGAAGAGTAACATTATTTCTTATTTTGTGAGCTTCTAATTTAAAACTTTTGATTATTTTGCACCGATTTTCCTTGATCGTAGAGAGAAAAGAACAAAGCTTACCTTATTGCTGAAGCATAAAATGGCCAAGGATTTCAGCAGGTTTTTACAGCTGGAAAGAAACAAAGACTTAGTGAGAGAAAGGAAGGCAACGTCGGACAATATAATACTGCTGAATCACGTATTCTCAGCAGAGCACATTCTGCTACTATAGCCTACTAAAAGATTCTCCCCATAACCAGATTGCTACTGCATGAACCAGGAATACTAGCATGTAGCCTCAAAACATACACCCAGCGATCAAATCAAAGCAGTGTTTGATCTTCATTCTTGGATGACACAGTAACATGAAACGGAAATGTAATTACTTGATATTTTTCCTACAAAAACAAAATAAACAACGATTTCCCAACAACACTAGTGGCAACATCATTAGGTAAATGATCAATGGTTTATCTGTGAAAGAGAATGGAATTGAAGAGGATAATATGTGTCACTCAGCCACTGTGTGTGGGGATTGTGTGTGTGTGGGGGGGGGGGGGGGGGGGGGTGTCTGATTCCGAGGGGCCTTACAATTAAGGAAGTCATTAAGACAGCATGAGTGCAGTTGAATAGTAGTGTGCATACTGCATGCACCAAGCCTGTTTGAGCTGATCATTAATAGCAGGACAGGCTCGCCACAGGGTCTGCGACACTGTAGGAACTCCGCTCACCACAGGGGTAGGCTGATAGGCTGCAGGAAGAATGCCTGAGGCCAAGTGCTCCCCTGAATCCCTCTCTTGAACCTGATTACTGTAATGAGCTTAGAGACTGCTGAAAAGCACAGCACCAGACCCACAGACTGCCTGCCTTCTCCCTTCCTCATTGCCAGATGAAAGGGTCTCATCAGAGCGGGGGCCTTATTGTGCCTCATTGGTGAGAATGCACTGGCAATGCATATTAAATGCACATTAAATGCACTGTATGAGGTATACAGGTAATAAATGCAAGTGGTCCCTTTGCACAATTCAGTATGTGTGACAAAATGTCAGATATTGCGGTCAAGAGATAATGGACTCAATGTGCTGGGTTAGAGAGTAACGCAGCAGCAGTGAATGCACTAAATACTTACACAAATTACAGTTGCAACAGTGTTCAGGATTAGTGTGTCATAACCTTGTCATAATAACATAGGGGACAGAAGTGCTGTTTAATTGTGAAATAGTGTGTCTATGATAAATAGCAACAGAGGTTCGCCACAAACTGTGGGTTGTTATAGGTTTACATCCTAGAAATATACATGCTGAACAGTATCCATACAGTAGTAATCCCAATATTACTACTACTAACCATTCCTGAAGTTGTACAGTACATACACTTTGCTTGGGCACAGGGGAGTGCAATGTTTTCTACCATCTAATAAATATGAATAGTGCACCCATTAGTTAAACAAACAAACACACAAACACACTAAAGTACTATGTCAACAACCCTGAAAGAACACGATGGAGGTAGAGATATTAGTTGAAATGAGATACACTTTACAGGGGCGGTTATTTTATTCTTCAGAATCAGTGTGTCATTAGATTTAGCACACTGCTTCATCCTCTGCACAGTAAAGCACTTACTGTAGAAAGGAAAAACTGTCAAACAGTCCACTCCTCACATCTGTAAAAGACCTGAGGCTTGCCTGCCCATGCTGTACATTCTGGAAGCCAACCTATGTCATCAACTCAAAGATACATCCATAAAACTGTGATGATTTTTAATTCTTTAACTTCCTAGGGAGGAATAATGAGCAGTCATAGAGGAAGACGTTCCGTAAGCAGTAAAAGTTATGGAGAAGTTATGGGAGAAGAGCCCAGTCTTGACATTGGCTGGATGGAGCTAACCCAGGAGAGGACAGGAGTACTTCCTGATGGCCCTCTGCAGCAGCTGTGGGAGGAAGCTGGGGCCTGGTCACTGCTCAGAAGGAAGGAGGATGACATGTCTGATGGAAAGACTGATCAACCTTTTATTATATGGTCTTACTTCATGTTTCAGCGCTCAATCCACAACCATCAAATGCAAACTGGCAATTTGTATGGTTCCCAAAATATCCAGCAATCTGGCTTTTCTATGGAATTCTCTTAAAAATACACTAAAAGTAGCATAGCCTAAGCATACATCACTGTCTACGCTGTGCTCTTTCCATGACAGACTGACCAGGTGAATCCAGGTGAAAGCTATGATCCTTTATTGATGTCACCTGTTAAATCCACTTCAATCAGTGTAGATGAAGGGGAAGAGACAGGTTAAAGAAGTATTTTTAAGCCTTGAGACATGGATTGTGTATGTGTGCCATTCAGAGAGTGAATGGGCAAGACAAAATATATAAGTGCCTTTGTACAGGGTATGGTAGTAGGTGCCAGGCGAAACCGGTTTGTGTCAAGAACTGCAACACTGCTGGGTTTTTCACGCTCAACAGTTTCCCGTGTGTATCAACAAAGGACATCTAGCCAACTTGACACAACAGCATCCCTGTTGAATGCTTTTGATACCTTGTAGAGTCCATGCCCCGACAAATTGAGGCTGTTCTGAGGGTCCCCTCAGTGACAGCTAAGTGACGTAACATTCAGAGGGCATAAAAATGATACCTGTATGGGTCTGGGACAGACACTTTCATGAGACAAGACACTCAAGGGGGTACAGTATCTAGTCTTTGGCGAATGTGGTTGCAGAAATGTGGTGTACTACAATCATATACGCAGGACATTTGTCAGTTTTGACGGGCGAAATGTGTATTAGCCTACTTTGCTTCTTATTTTTTATAATATCCCAAATATGAACATGCTCATACTATATTTCCTTAATTTATTAGGCTTACTATCAACAGCACTTAATTTATAAAGACAATCCATCTGGAGGATCTGGTGGTCGCAATCCTTATAGCAGCCATGCACATTTCCTTCACTTGTTCAGTCTACTGACTTTCACTTTTAGACTGAAGCAGTAAAAATAATACCTGACACACTCTGTCACTTTCATCATGTTTAGGCTTCAGATTAGTCCAAGGGTTAAAGCTACTACACCTCAGTCAGATAGCTATCTGTTATCATAAATCCTTAATGTGTTAAATGATATCTAATGATGGTTTTCCTTTTGTCCGTGTGATGATCTGGAAAGCATTATTGGCCTGTGTAAGATATCATCTTTGTCATTATTAGCATAATCTATTCTTATTCAACTAGTTCGGTGAGAGTGGTGCCTGTGAGAAGAGAATGAACAGCTGCATTCCTTCAGCATCATAGGCTAAATATTAATCTGCCACTGATTCTGGGCTAAAGGTAACCCAATTCTCTAGTCATCTGACGAAATTCCTCTCTTACACAACAAGCCCAAATGCCACACACTTCAGGCTCCATCACTTGAAAACAGAATTCCCCACCATAATCCGTGTAGTAGACATGCACCTAGTGCTGTTATGTGTTGTTAAAGTCCATAGAAAACACTGGCAGCATAAGTGTCTCAATATTTGGAGCTCAGCATTTTGCTGTAGCTGCTTACTGAGGCTACTAATTGCCTTAATGAGTTTTCACAATTCATTAACGCTGACACAGGCTTCGAATTAGTTAAGTGGGGGTATCGAATGCAGTACTTACTATTTTCGCATAGCATAGTGACATTTCTTTATCTGGACCAAATACACAACCACCTACTGTTAAATCAATACATTCATTATAGGGCATGGAAAATATCTAGACTGCATAACAAGATCAATTAATGTGGACAAAAAAAAAAAAAAATCTGTATTTCATTGTATGTTACATAGTTAGATAGATTATATGCCACACCTGTCAGAGGGATGGACTATCTTGGCAAAGGAGAAATGCTCACTAACAGGGATGTAAACAAATTTAAAATAAATAAGCTTGTTGTGTATATGGAACATTTCCGGGATCTTCTATTTCATCTCATGAAGCATGTGACCAACAGTTTACATGTTGCGTTTATATTTTTGTTCAGGATAGATCTGTCTTTAGCCTCATGTCTAAAGTTATCTAGCTATCACTTATAGAAAGTCTCATAGTCCATCACACTTTGAGGCACAGTCACTGTTTAGAAGTTCTGTTCCAGTGCTTGATAATATCATAATACCTTCATGTCTTAAAGTAATGATGGACTGTCGTTTCTCTTTGCTTATTTGAACTGTTCTTTACCAAATAGGGCAAATAGGTTATACCACACCTATCTTGTCACAACACAACTGATTGTCTCAAACGCAAATTAACTTTTAAGAAGGCACAGCTGTTAATTTAAATGTATTCCAGGTGACTACCTCATGAAGTGTGTAAAGCTGTCATCAAGGCAATGGGTGGCTACTTTGAAGAATCTCAAATATAAATTATATTTTGATTTGTATAACACTTTTTTGGTTACTACATGATTCCATATGTGTTATTTCATAGTGTAGATGTCTTCACTATTATTCTACAATGTAGAAAATAGTCAAATGAGTAGGTGTGTCCAAACTTTTGACTGGTACTGTATGTCATAAGGCCTTTCTTCGAGGGGCCTAGTTACAGCCTAACACAGTGGTCTGAAACTCCTGTTTTATAGCCCACATCAAGCCTGCAAGTCACATTACACTGGCTTGCAAAGTGAAGTGTAATTCCTATTGGAATCCAGACAGGGTGAGGATATCCAACAACTGGAACTTTTAATCACCTGCAACCTACATTGAGAATGACTGCCAGTGTAACGAAGATTATTAAGATTACCTATATAATATAAACTGGAACAGCCATCTCAGTAATGAGTGCAATAATGCCACGTTCACGTGCTAGCCGAAACTTGGAAACTCGAAAATGTCTGACTTGCTAACTCGTTGTAGAAAGATGATACCTAAGTTTCCCACTAATAAAGTAGCAGAATCAACCAATAGGAAGCTCTACGCAAATAACTTATGTTCATTTTAACTTTGAGTATTCAAGTTTCCAATAACATGTGAACACAGCTACGAACAGATTTTATTAGTTAGAACATTTTATATTATTTATGTTTGTGCAGTAGAAGATTGTGCCTTCAGAAAGTATTCACACCCCTTCACTTATTCCACATTTTGTTGTGTTAGACGGAATTCAAAATGGATTAATAAAACAAATCTCAGCCATCTACACACAATACCCCATAATGAAGAATAGTCAATACTTTGTAGAAGTACCTTTGGCAGGGATTACAGCTGTGTCTTTTCAGTTTTTAAGAGCTTTGCACACCAGTGGCCTCAATTATCAAATCATGAGTAATCACAAATCTGTGCGTAAACCATGCGTGGGATCATTTGCGTAAATTTACAGACAGCTATGACAATGCGTAGGCACAATGCAAAGTGGCCGAATAAGGGAACAGCTTGTCAAGCGTAGAATGGGGAAAATATATGTTGAAAATGTGTGAAAGTAATAATTACTATATATCATTTGACCACATCAGTGCATTTGTTATGAGATTAATCCATATAAAGTACAGCAATTTGTTAAATTAGCGGCACGTGTGAAAGTGAAACCATTGTTGAAATACTATAAAAGACAGATAACGGGAGGCTTATTTTCCTCTATTGGAAGATTTGGCAAAGGCTGCATTTTGCAGAGAGCGGGTTTTTAGAGACAGGTGGGACTTTTTAGCAGATAGTACAGATTGGTTTTGGGAAATTAAATCTGATGAGCCAATCTTATGAATTTATTTGCGAGGATTTAAGACCTAGTTTAGAAAAGGCAAACAACATGCCATTCCAGTGCACATCAAAGCGCTATCCACCCTCAGGTTTTTGGCAACGGGCACTTTTCAGCAGGAGCTTGCCAATTGGCATCTCACATCCCTGGATGAGCCAATGTATTAGATGCAATCATCAGCAAAACTAACTAACATACAATTTCCATACACCATCGCACAACAACCAAGAGTGGCTTCTTTGCCGTCAATGGGTTCCCAAATATGAACAGAAAAATAGACGGCATCCACATCGCAATAAAAGCAACATCCCAAAACAAGTTCAACTTTGTGAACAGAAAAGGCTTCCACTCTTACTGGTATTTATCAATGGTTCTCTCCCACTTTTTCCTATGCGTACGAACATTCTAAATTCTGTTTGTAAGTAGTATTTTAGAATAGTTTGTATGCAATATTGATAAATGAGGCCCCAGGTTTGCCCAATATTTGCCCATTATTATTTAAAAAATTCTACTGTTGATCATTTTAAAGTCTTGCCATAGATTGCCGATTCAAGTCAAAACTGTAACTAGGCCACTCAGGAACATTCAATGGTGTCTTAGTAAGGAACTCCAGTGTAGATTTTGCCTTGTGTTTTAGGTTATTGTCCTGATGAAATTTGAATTTGTCTCCCAGTGTCTGTTAGAAAGCAGGCTGAACCAGGTTTCCCTATAGGATTTTGCCTTGGCTTATACCTGTATTCTGTTTCTTTTATTACTCCCTAGTCCTTGCCGATGACAAACATACCCATAACATGATCCAGCCACCACAAAACGCTTTGTATTCAGGACAAAACGTTCATTTATTTTCCAAATTTTTTTCAGTATTATTTAAGTGCCTGTTGCAAACAGGATGCATTTTTTGGAATAGTTTTATTCTGTACAGGCTTCCCTCTTTAGGTTAATATTGTAAAGTAACCACATACAATGTTGTTGTCAATGCTCAATACCATTAAACTAACTGTTTTAAAAACACCATTGGCTTCATGGTGGAATCCCTGAGCAGTGTCCTTCCTCTGTGACAACGGAGTTAGGAAGAATGCACCATATATGCAAAAACACAGGTATTGCAACAAACAATTATAAAAATCTACCTGCAATAGAGCTTGCTGGGAAATATGATAATTATGGGCGTGGTTTTCAGCAAACATCATTTTACTCAACAAGCTTGTTCAAATTCAGCTCACCTCAAGCAGAGTTCGTTGAGTAAATAAACTAAACACATTATCTCAAATTCTTGTCCTTTTTATCTCCACTCAACTCACAGAATAAAGCTGATTAAGCAATTGGTTAAATTGGCTTTTTTATAGTGTAGGCTACAGTATGAATTGGGACTAATGAGTTCAATAGCGACATGTTGGAAACTGCAGCATTCCTTGAGATGTAATCTTTTTGCATGTTTCATACAGAGAGATTCCATGGATATACAGTATCACAAGACATATGGTATTTCTCAATTGGGTTAATCATATACAGTTGAAGTCGGAGGTTTACATACACCTTAGCCAAATACATTTAAACTCAGTTATTCGCAATTCCTGACATTTAATCCTAGTAAAAATTCCCTGTCTTATGTCAGTTAGGATCACCACTTTAATTTCTGAATGTGAAATGTCAGAATAATAGTAGCGAGAAAGATTTATTTGAGCTTTTATTTCTTTCATTACATTCCCAGTGGGTCAGAAGTTTACATACACTCAATTAGTATTTGGTAGTATTGACTTGAAATTGATTAATTTGGGTCAAACGTTTTGGGTAGTCTTCCACAAGCTTTCCACAATAAGTTGGGGGAATTTTGGCCCATTCCTGCTTACAGAACTGGTGTAACGGAGTCAGGTTTGTAGGCCTCCTTGCTCGCGCACGGTTTTCAGTTCTGCCCACAAAGTTTCTATAGTATTGAGGCCAGGGCTTTGTGATGGCCACTCCAAAACCTTGACTTTGTTGTCCTTAAGTCATTTTGCCACAACTTTGGAAGTATGCTTGGGTCATTGTTCATTTGGAAGACCCATTTGCGACCAAGCTTTAACTTCCTGACTGATGTCTTGATGTTGCTTCAAAATATCCACATAATTTTCCTTCCTCATGATGCCATCTATTTTGTGAAGTGCACCAGTCCCTTCTGCAGCAAGGCACCCCAACAACATGATGCTGCCACCCCCGTGCTTCACGATTGGGATGGTGTTCTTTGGCTTGCAAGTGTCCCCCTTTTTTCTCCAAACATAACGATGGTCATTATGGCCAAACAGTTCCATTTTTGTTTATCAGACCAGAGGACATTTCTCCAAAATGTACAATCTTTGTCCCCATGTGCAGTTGCAAACCGTAGTCTGGCTTTATTATGGCGGTTTTGTAGCAGTGGCTTCTTCCTTGCTGAGCGGCCTTTCAGGTTATGTTGATAAAGGACTTGTTTTACTGTGGATATAGATACTTTTGTACCCGTTTCCTTCAGCATCTTCACAAGGTCCTTTGCTGTTGTTCTGGGATTGATTTGCACTTATTGCACCAAAGTACGTTCATCTCTAGGAGACAGAACGTGTCTCCTTCCTGAGCGGTATGATGGCTGCGTGGTCCCATGGTGTTTATACTTGCGTACTAATGTTTGTACAGATTAACGTGGTACCTTCAGGAGTTTGGAAATTGCTCCTAAGGATGAACCAGACTTGTGGAGGTCTACAATTTCTTTTCTGAGGTCTTGGCTGATTTCTTTCAATTTTCCCATGATGTCGAGCAAAGAGGCACCGAGTTTGAAGGTAGGCCTTGAAATACATCCACAGGTACACCTCCAATTGACTCAAATTATGTCAATTAGCCTATCAGGAGCTTCTAAAGCCATGACATCATTTTCTGGAATTTCCCAAGCTGTTTGAAGGCACAGTCAACTTAGTGTATGTAAACTTCTGACCCACTGGAATGGATTCAAACCAGGGTGTCTGTAGTGACGCCTCTAGCACTGAGATGCAGTGTCTTAGATCGCTGCGCCACTTGGGATAGAATAGAGGAGGGTGTGTAAGCATCATCTCTTTTCATGAGAAATAGATTTGGTCTTGCATATTGAGAGGGGATAGATAAGCCATAGGGCTTTTGTAACTTACTGTAAGGGTATATAGTATTCTACTTAGTCATCTGTGCCTCTCCATACAAGTGTCTTTGTTGAGATGTCATTATAGAATGAGATCTAACAATTTCAGGGCAAGCAAGATAGTATGAGAAGCAGCTTAGTTCTTCAAGTTGTATCTACATATCTTACTTTGATATATAACATTCATTCAAGGGTTTTTTCAAGGGTTTTTCTTTATTTGTGCTATTTTTTTTACATTGTAGAATAAAAGTGAAGACATCACAAATATGACATAACACATATGGAATCATGTAGTAACCAAAAAAAATCTACAATGTAAAAAACAGTGCAAATAAAGAAAAACCCTTCGGCCCCCAGTGTATATGCAAACCATACACTCTGCAGATTTATCAAAGTACAAAAAGGTAAGTTATCCAATGCTGTGCTTAGGAACAGAATGTACATCTAGCTCACATGCTAATCCTTTATCAGCTTGTTATCAATACAAACTCAATACTACTTACTATACAGAACCACATTAGGAAAAGCTGGCATAGGCACATTGAAAACACTTTAATGAGTATGATTTAGCTACTGTATTTGCAGTGGTGGAGTTTATTACAGTGCCAGTGCCATTAATGTTGTACGTGATACCACTACCGTCAGCGCAGATGCCACTGGAGAAGTGCTCTGCCAAGCCTTCCCTTCTCCCCTAGCTACATCATAATGGGTAGACAGACAGGCAGTGAATTGTTTCTAGCTTTGGCCTATAATAACTGGCCCGGCCTCAGTGAGGCCCAGCTCAGAGCTGTGAGGGGAAAGATCCCTGACAGGGATTAGCCTACACTATCAGATGGCCTCCATTGTCCAGACGAGTGGAGCTGAGAGGAGCCTGCGACACCATACTGTAGCGAACAAGGCTGAAGATAGGCTACGCACCAGAGTTCTGGACGAGATACAGGAAGAGTATAACAGATTGTTAAGGAAAACATTTCTCTCTTAAAGAGATTCTCTGGTACTTCTGCATATTTACGTTGTAAATGTCATCCGTTACTTTGAAATTACTTTCCCCTTAAAAGGTGCATGTTAGCTTTTTTCGCCATGAATCTTGTTGGGGCAGCTCCGCAGAGTGCTCACTAGCTGGCACAGCCACAAAGTCATACAATCCGATTTTAAATCTAACCCTAATCACACAGCTATCCTGGTGTCAGGACCACAACCTCTTCCTCAACGTGAGCAAGACAAAAGGAGCTGATCATGGACTACAGGACCCATTGACATTGATGGGGCTGGAGTGGAGCAGGACGTGAAAGACAACCATCTCTGCAGCACTCCACAAATCAAGCATTTAAGGTAGAGTGGCCAGATGGAAGCCACTCCTCAGTAAAAGGCACGACAGCCTGCTTGGAGTTTGCCAAAAGGCACCTAGACTCTCAGACCAACGTCTGGAGGAAACCTGGCACCATCCCTACGGTGAAGCATGGTGGTGGCAGGGATTGGGAGACTAGTCAGGATCGAGGGAAAGATGAACAGAGCAAAGTACAGAGAGATCCTTGATGAAGTCCTGAGTGCTCTGGAGCAGGTTCTCAGACTTCGGCGAGGGGTCACCTTCCAACAGGACAACTACCCTAAGCACATAGCCATGACAACAAAGGAGTGGCTTCGGGACAAGTCTCTGAATGTCCTTGAGTGGCACAATACCACGGGGGACTTTAGAAATGAGGAACTCCCTTAACATTTTACAAATGTTAAAGTTTTCGATAGCATCCCAAAGCACTATATTTCAGCCTGCACAAACACAACAAGTGTTAACCAATTGAAAACAGACCACCTTATTGACACAACTTAGTGTAATAAGGAAGTATTACCACACATTTTATACTGGCTGTCCATTGGGGCATATACATTATGATGATTCCGTTCTTCATTAATTTTATTTAACTAGTTAAGAACTAATTCCTATTTAGAATGACGGACTACATTGTTCTACAGTCAGCCATAGTAGTACAGCGCCCCTGGAGCAAATTAAGGTTAAGTGCCTTGCTCAAGGGCACATCTATAGGTTTTTTACCTTGTCGGCTCATGTTTTCTAACCAGCGACCTTTTGGTTACTGGCCCAACGCTCTAACCGCTAGGCTACCTGCCGCCCTTCTTAAAAGGAAGCAAACAGAACGAAACGGAGAGGGACCTACCTGAATTTGTCCAATAGTAACTCTCGTTTTGTTCTGTTTGCTTCCTTTTGATTCTTAAATCGTAAACGGTTTCCTTAATGAATACAATCCTGGTTGCAAAAGCAATGATTGATAGGCAGCTTAAACTTCTTCAATTCAACCATTATTGGGTTAAAATACACATATACAATTGTGAACAGCCATCTACAACAACCACAATCCGTATGGCCCAATTATAGCTAAATGAGAGAGCAGCAGTGTGATTCAAATCAATGTGCTATGTAGGTCAATAATAAGTAATATCCATATCGCACTGCCTGTAGGCTACACCACTGCTGTCTGTCTTACCTCCAAGCGTTTATTCAAGTTGGATAATCTCTGGATGCCGACAGTAGTCGCACCATTGGAAGACATAGCTTGGACTGTAGCCTACAAAAGCCTATTCCTGCTCTTTTCCCGCAATCCATGAAATGCATTTGCTGTGTCATCATAGGGACTTGCTCAGGAGGGACAAACTTACATTTGCGCCTTTTTACAAATGCTGATTTAAATGTCATTGAGAAAACAGAATGCTGTAAAATACTTTACTAGTTTTTAAAAGTATCTACTTTGATTACAATATTCTAGCTGGTAACATAACGGATTACATTTCCAGTTTTATTGTAATGCGTTACTCCAACCCTGTGTATACTTTTCAGCCAGTAGAGCTCATAAGTCAAAAGTGGTCCCAGGAAATGACGTACTACGCCACATATGTGCATCTCGCATATCTGCTATGTGTGCATCGCGCTAGCTGTCACTCAAATGGCGAGGGGCTGAAGCTCATTGGCTAGAACTTGAATTGCCAGGGGGCTGGCCTACATGGGGGAAAACAGCATAGCACTGCTTCCAGAAAAACAATTGCATTCAAACTAGGGATTTCATGGCTAGTTGAGGTAAAGCAGTAATTCTGCTCATGGATTATACATGTATGAACTACACATTGAAACATCCAGGCCAAAGTGGGAGTTTAAAAAAAAATACTTAGTAGTCGCCAATGTTCCGGAGCATATCTTTAAAATTCCACATCTTGTGAGGCAGAGCACAGAGTCCCATCCCCTCTGGATACAGAGCAGGATTCTTTAATCTCTCCATATAGATATGACATTTCCATGTAATCTCCTTCCCAGTATCCTGAGAGCAACACACACTGACAGGAAATAAAATAAATGCAATTTTTCCTCCCTGGGCCTGTGTGTGACTTTATTAGCATGGATGCTACAGATGTAGCAGCAGTAAATGTGATTTAGGACAGACAGGGCCCAAACCAAACCACAGCAGACAGACACGGTGGATGCTGGGCAATTCCACAGTAACACTTTTTTTCGCCTTAAAATGTATGCCAAGCAAAAAACATTGAACGCAAAGTTTAACAAACCACCATACACCTATACGCGGAGGTCTACTTTTAACAATTGAAAATGTTCCTAAAACTAATTTACTTGAGGAACAGTGCAGGTGCAAAGTTTGGCAACAGAATGACAGTAAAATATCCCTAATGTTTTAATCCGTTTTCCAAAAACTTAAATATCTACTCTGAATTAAGATTCAAATAAGTCTACAGAAATAAAACGTGGTGTCAGCTATATTATTCTACACACTGGCTATTATTCTAATGAGCTCTGCCCCCAAACAAGACCACATTGTTTGTGACTGATTTCCCATTGTGGCAAATTTAATTGCAGTCATTCTGCTAGTAATTTTTTGGTCACTTAACGATATGGCAACAGAGTGACATGTTTTAATCACTTAATAAATCATAAACCAAATTGTTATCCATAAAACTAACTCATTGGTAGGTCTACCTTTTCTTGTTATTTCTGTGAACTTTCATAATCCTCCCTCCTCATGAGGGAGAGAAATTAGAAAACATTTTAAAGATACTTTTTTTTATTTTACCCCCAATTTCAATCTTGTCTCATCTCTGCAACTCCCCAACGGGCTCAGGAGGTGAAGGTCGCGTCATGCGTCCTCCGAAACGTCTTAAAACCCACCTGCTTAACCCGGAAGCCAGCCACACCAATGTGTCGGAGGAAACACTGTTCAATTGACGACTGAGGTCAGCCTACATGTGCCCAACCTGCCACAAGATTCGCTAGAACGCGATAAGCCAAGTAAAGCCCCCTCAGCCAAAAGATCCCCCAATCCGGACTTCACTGGGCCAATTGTGCACCGCCCTATGGGACTCCCGATCACGGCTGGGTGTGATACAGCTCGGGATCGAACCAGAGTCTGTAGTGACGCCTCTAGCACTGCTATGCAGTGCCTTAGACCGCTGCGCCACTTGGGAGGCAATATATGGGGTTTTGGTAAGAGAATGACAATACACAAGGCAATATTTCTTAAAAACGTACAGAATAATTTCTGCAAAACTAAATATTCAGTAAATGTTGATATTAGTGGGCAGGGGGCCTTTACCTCTATATTATTATGTTTTCATGTATTTACATTTCAAGACTATTTGTAGTAGATATTTTTTAAGAGCCCTGAAATCAAAGTCTTTGTTTATTCCACATTTTTTGGGATGGAAAATGCTTTAATTTCCCAAAAATATAGGCTCTTTCCTTTTATTTGACAGCTAATTTGAAATGCTAATCAGATGTTGGTGCTCATGGGTCCTTTCAGATGGAAATTACCTGCTGCTAAATTTTAGGACGTTAGCAACAATAATAGCAGGCTGATGCTTAGTCACAACTTTACCAGCTTCAAGCAAAAAAGGTCAAGGACAAAGAAGCCCACTCAAGTCAGTGTTTTTTTTTATCCCAATTGTAGTAATTAGAATACATCTCGGGAACTCCAAATTGTTTTGTATGGGTCCCTTTACAAGTGAATACAGAATGTAGAGTACTTGTAACAGCTATCTAAACCACAGAGGGTACAGGACACATATAAATGAATCAAACAACATGGTAAAATACTTAACTCAGCAGAGCACTCAAATAATACTTCTAAAAAAAATACTCCAAAACCACCATTTAAATGCTCAGACAGACATGTGAAATGAGCCAATAGGAATTGTGCCATAAGAGAAAGTTCTACATTTCAAATCGTCTTTCATAAGAGAACTAGAAGTTGGGCACATCTGGGGAGCAGCTGTTGCCAAACCAGCCTGGCCCAGCCGCCTTTAGAGGTCAGTAGGTTAGCAGCCTTCTGGAGAGACGCCATCTAATCCCAACATAGAGATCACATAGAGCCTGCCCCCCTGCTCACTGCAGAAATACGCCCCCTTCCACTCCCACCCCCCTTTCCTGGAAAAACAGAGATCCCAAATGATTAGTTGTGCCTTCCCATGGGACAGAGACGGATAAAGAACGATAGGGGGGGGGGGGGGGTAATTCAATTAGCCTCTCAGCTCTGCCCCAGTGCTAAATTGTGTAGGGAATCCGCCATCTCACTGGGGTAGATTATATTACATTATACTGGGTCTTGTGTACACAGCAGCCGCGTAGGCACGGGTGGGCCTGGGCCCACCCACTGGGGAGCCAGGCCCACCCAATCAGATTGAGCAAAGAGCAAAGCTCTCTACTTGTTCCAAATGGGCAGAGGTGTGTAGTATACTACTAACACGTTATATATACACTTGAGTACATTTTTGCTTGTAGTGGCACAACCAAGGGGGAGGAGAATGGGCCAACCAAGAAAAGGAAAGACCCTTCAAAGTGTAAAGGAGAGGTTCGGAAGAGAAGGAGGACGGAGGGTAAATCCTACCTTGGCAGGAAAAAGATGATTGAGTTGACTATGGCAATTGATATCTGCACTGTTTGATTATTTATTACTTAAATGATTCTTACCTGAATGCCTACCTTGATTTTTAATTCCATGGAGAAATGTGTCTGATTGTCATACTAGTAACATGCTTGAGTGTGACATTTCGATATTGATTGTTGTTTGACTATTGACCTGATACTCCTTGATATTTCATTTTGAGTAAAATAATTAAACATCACCCTTGGTGTAAAAACACACATTCACCATCACATGTATTTAAAATGATAGTGAAATAAATGTTAATTAATGCTATTGAATTTGTGAAATTATCCCAATGTCTCGAGTACCATTGACCTTTTTATGAAATTGAGCACATTGATCGATATTAAGATCAACTTTGAATAAGACAGATAATTGAAAGTGGACAGCATAAGGACTTTATTTGATGTCAGCTTCCATTGGAGACTACCTGTGCTGTAGGACATCTGCAATTTAGTATTTTTATAAGGATCCCCATTAGCTGCTTCTACTGCAGCCACTACTCTTCTTGGGGTCCACAAGATGGTGCTGGCTGGCTTAAATAATAATTAATATCAAATTGTTTTTGTTTACTGTCACAGTTCACCTTTAAGTTTAAAAAATGACCAAACAAAACTTCTGACTGGATACTTTAAAAAAAATCTTACTTGAGTAGTTTCTTAAGAGAGCTACTTTTACTTAACATCTAAGTAACAGTACGTTTACTTAAGTACAGATTTTCAGTGCCGTACCCACCTCAGCAGACAGGACCTTAGTATTTTTACCTAAACATGCACACACCATCAGATAGAATTAACAGCAAGCAGTGCACTGGAATGACAGTCTGATTAACTGGAATGACATTCGCTCTCATGGGATGGGTGGCCAATAATAACTAACTGAAAGCCACACCCCCAATAAGCCATGAATGTGACCACATTGGGGCATACTGTATGTCACTGTGCTTCTATGGCTATATGCACCATGCCACTGCCTACTTCATTTGTTCATTTAGCCAACAATACATAATCCAGTGCCTTTATCAGTCAACACACATATATTTTAGATTTAATTAACTTTAAAAATTCAAAATGTTCTCTCAGCCTCATGACAAAATGTGTAGAATAGCATGAGATTAGCTGTTCTTTTGGCCCACCCAGATTTCTGCAGGCCCACACACCAACACATTTCTGGCTACGCTACTGGTACACATAGGACAGGCATCAATGTCACAGGCAATGGTGGTGAGCATTAAAGCCAGTGTGACATAGTATAGATCCCACAAGCTCTGAAAAACTCTGTTCTGCCGCCTTGACAACCTATGCCTGAAATTGGTACACTGACAAAAAGTACAGAGCGAGCTGCCATGGTCCCTTTGTAAACAGCTACCTTTTACGGTAAGCCTCCAGCACAGCAGCATAGCAGCTAGCTTCCTCCATGCCCATTCTAACGTTCAATCGAACAGTAACTGAATGCCTCGTTGCCTGTCTGCCTGTTTTATATAACAAGCCACGGCCACGTGTTTCACGGTCTGTAGGAGCTAACCATTTTCATGTAACTAATGAACTGGCGAATGAGTGTATATCAAAAAAGGGGAGACCAACCAACAGAGGTCATAGTGATGGTATGACCTTTGACCTAAGACTGGCACACACACCTGGCGGTGTTACATGACACTTTCTGGCCCTGAACGACTCAAGCTGGATAGGAGCAATCTCCTGGGGATGGCAGAGGATAGCCTGTCCACCCCGGGTGGCCCACCACCCACCACTGGGTAAAGGGCCATCTCACGTCTGTGGAAACTGAAGACCCACATGGGACAGACTGCAGCTGCCATGCAGCAAACAGAACAGATGGTAAAGTTGGCAAGAAGTTAACACAGTATCATCTTAAACCTACACACAGCATTTCCATTTGGGTACTAGACAAAAAGTGCTTGAATTTATTATTATTTTTAAAAGTAACTTCTGACTACGCCTTGCATTGCCAGTCGGCTGCTGTATATTAGATGAGTCGTTCCACCAATGCGGTGCCTTTTGAGAAGTGTAACTAGATTCCACCTAATTTTCACAATCTGTCATAAAGAGTACATGTTCAACTTAATAACATGTTTTTTTTCTCAATAGGTTAAAATAGAAAAATGACAATAGTGTATGCCTATTAGGGGCCAAATAAAGAAACTGGATTGACCGTAAAAGGGTTGACTGCAACAGGGCTGACAATTTCATTTTAAAATCAGCCATAAATCCCCTTGTGACAGGGGGAATGGAAGCTGAACAGGGTAACATTGTTAACATTTCTAGCCGGTCTATCTACACGTAACGGGGTTAATGTGTTATACTCGATCTGCTCAGTTTTCCATCACAAAACACCAGCAAATGGCCAAAAAGAGTAGAACCAGTTCACACTATGATTTGATTATATGTTCAATGTTTCTATAAAGAAAAATATTTTTAAAAGGAGTAGCTTCACCTTATTAACAAGAGTTCAGTTGACGAAACAGAGTTGACCTTAAAATTAGGAACATTTATATGAACTCACTAATCACATAAATAATTATGTTCAGAAATGACTGTCAAGGCAACAAAATAACTAGGGCTTTACAATGATGGTGATTACATAGACATTTTGGGGTTAAGTGGGTTAAAATCTTCCTAGAAGTCAGAGGGTGCATGGAGGTACATGTCAAAAAGCTGAATTTTAGACATTATTCATCTATAATATCTGATGTATTGAATTCTCCATGTTGTCTATATTAAAATGCCACTTCATTTAATACAACAGGCTTTTAAGATGTAATATTGGTGCACAATGTCTACTTAAAATATCAAAAGTGGCGCAAAAAAGGCCCTCATTTCGTGGAACAACACATATTGTATTCTGGAGAAAACCCTCCAGGTAGTCTCAGTAGTTTGTGCATTGCAGGCTGTGCATGAGAAAACAGTAGTAATGTTTACTGGTACAGTAACAGAGTAAACTGCTTTGGAAACAGGCTCTCCACACTGACAGCTACCGTACAAACACCATGCCATTGTCACTATGTCCACTAATGCTCTTTTTAGCACACTGCTCTGCTGGACACAAGCATTTACTCTGACAGGGTGGATATCTAGTGATGGAATGGTTGGTTGCTGAATTTACCTTCTTATGCCCTTTACTTAAATCTTCATTTATTTTCATCCTTATTAGATAGTCTTCAAATACTACACGAGTTTCTGTACATTACAAAGATTATGAGAGAGATAAACCAATGGAACGAGAGAGAGGGGGGGGGGTGTTATGTAACTAATGATTAATTCAAAGCCATGATTGAATGCACGCAGTAATGGGGAAAAAAAACGGACTAATGAAAATGCCTTCCATCAAAATGATGATGAAATAGCCTGATCCATCATAGTACATTACATATCCCTGTACCCATCCCTGCACTCAAAACCCTACAATGGCAGTATGACTGCACTGAGTCAGTGTCTCACTGTAGGTATTGAAAATGTACCTTTCCCACCCATTACAGAACTGTATAAATGGACATAAAACTAAAACATCAACTGGTCTATTTATTTATTTATTTTTCACTACTTTGATCCTTTCTCATTATTGAATGCATCTGGCACCAAAGTAAGTAGATCCTGACATTATAAACAAGCTACTTCTAATAAACCAATAGACACGGAGAGCTGTAGTGTCTCTAGCGAATTCCCCTCTGTTCATATAGGACACGTGGTAAGCGCTCAAAGCGACGCCGTGGCAGCTTCATCCCATCAATATTGCCTAGTGAAAGAGCAGACCATCACACACACACACACACACACAAGAGGATGAAGAGGAGTGCAAGCATGAACATGATTGCAGTGGGAATTGAGGACGAAGACATTTAATTGGGACATGTTCATGGTGCTGTGCTGGGAGGTTAAGTACACTGGAGAGGTCATCCTTTCCCAGAACAGCTCTGCTGTTACGTTACACGGAGGAAAAGCACAGCTCATAGAGCTCAGTACATTGTGCTGAACACTAACTCTGCTTTATGATGAAAAAAGGTCAAAATTAAAATGGTTTGGTTTGCGATGATAATCAATAATGGTATTTATGGTTTAAATAATCTATAAAATAACAAAGTATCTACCATAGAGGCTTCCACAGTTTCTAACAAGCAGGTCAAATAAATGTCACAAAAAAATTGCCATTGGGGAGCACAGTAGTAGGAAAACAATCTAATTATTACTGAACAAAAATATAAAACGCAACATGAACATTTCTGGGATCAAATCTTTACATGTTGCGTTTTATATTTTTGTTCAGTAATAATTAGATTGTTTTCCTACTACTGTGCTCCCCAATGGCAATTTTTTTGTGAATGTAGAATGTAGATAGATAAGATAGATAAGATAGATAGATACTTTATTAATCCCTGAGGGGACATTTCCAGTTACTATGATATGCAAGCATTGCTGAACATTAGCTCTAAATAATCACCTCTTTCTCTTACAGGTCAGAAGACTAGAAGAGTCCAAGGCTTCTGAGGCCTAACAGTATACTGACAATATAGTACACTACTGATCTTAACCTCTTTACCGCTTTTGTGATTCTAACTCGGATCATAGTTCAGCAAATCCTTCCAGAGATACACCGGATACCCAGGCAGGTTCCTAGAAACTAACACTCAATTCAGTTCCTCTGCTACACAACAAATTGAGAGGAGTGTGATGTTGCTACTAGTCTCTGGCTATACGGATGGAGGGATGAAGGGGATAAGTAATAGGAGTGATGGATTAAAATCAGGGCCTGCTGTGGGGGGGCTCCTGCTCGGTTCCATCTAGGAGCCCTGTTGACACAAACGGAGACAGAACAGCACAGAACGCATGGTACACAATACAGACAAGCTGCCAACCAGCTCTTCGGGTGTACTGTGACTGTCAGGCCAAAGCTGCAGAAAACAAGGCAACGCATGCTCCTTTGTTAGAGAAGGAAGACCATACAGTGAGTACAACTATGATGAAGACCAGAGCTGGAGTGGTACATGGTAATATTTCAATGGTATGTGAATTAATTGTTGAAATTAATTGCTTATAAATTATTAAAAAGGTATAGTCAGTCTCATTCATTAGTCACTGTTACAGATCAAAGCTATAGATGTGATTCTAGATATCATTTTGCCCAGTAGGCAACCTGAGAATGGCTCTGACCTTAAGACAAGGTTACTGATGATATGCTGAATGCACAGGACTAAAGCAAGGCATTCACTCAACACAGCTTCTAGCAGCAAAGTGCATTCCCTTCCCAAATGTAAAATAATTAGCTGTCTGCCAAAGCGGCCCACACTCCTCTCTCCCTGTAAGTCAAGGTTCTGACGCTGTAGCCGTAGCCATGAGCCAGAGCAAAGTGGCTGCCTGGCTGGGCTGGCCTGGGGGAGACACAGGGCTCTGGAGGGGAGATAGAGAGCGGGCTGGAGCCTGGAGGGGTCACTGGGTCAGCAGCACAGTGAGCAGCACTGTACCGAGGACCTTAGCAGAGGACAGCAGTATTTTCAGTGGTGCTCTTTAGACTCCCAAGTGGCGCGGTGGTCTAAGACACTGCATCTCAGTGCTAGAGGCGTCACTACAGACAACCTGGTTAGAATTCAGACTGTATAACCGGCCACTACAGACTGCACCTGGAGCCTGATAAGCAGGGACCTATGGACCTTGATCAGATCCGGAAGCATTGGCTTATCAATTTTCCCTAGCTAAATAAGATCAACTGTGCAGTTCAACAACAATATAAATTGTGTTGTTGGTTCATTTGTCATTGTATTTCCATCCAAGCTCCCTTCTCCCCCAGCCCTTGTTGTCCAGTGAGTCTGCCTTTTTACAATTTTTATTTAACCTTTATTTAACTAGGCAAGTCAGTATTGCCTTATTGAGCTGTGATGTTTCATTAAGGCGGATCAATGAGTGGCTCAATCAGCGGTCTTAGCATCCCACTCCAATTGCTCCTATGGGCTGCTGTGGGAGACCCTGCCAACACAGAGCACTCCCACCGTGCGGATGTAGGGAGGGGGGCAATGCCATCAGGACCCCACAGAGCCTGCTGCTAAAACGGAGTGATTCCTCAGGAAACCAGGACAAAACAAGAACATGATTTGGGGGATTTTCACTAAATGTAATCCATAGAATGGTCCTTTGGAGGAAGGATTGTTAACACATACACATATACAGTATGTATGAGATTTGTATCTATTAACATATGTAATAAATACGCTTTGATACATTATTTCTCAAATGGCCTTCACCGGTAATATACTCTACAGGCATTTCAAAGTTGAAGAGGGGGATCTCTGCTACTTTTAGATTTATTGCCCATTTTATACAGAAAAATTGTCATAGTAGGCAATGTAACCAATAACAGACCTCCTTTTACTTGCATCATTGCCCACACCTGCAAATCACCAGTAGAGGGTGACCATTTTGAGTCCATTTTCATATTCACTCGCTTGGTAATGCTTACAAATTGGATCATAACTAACAGCAGCAGAGATCCCACTCTGGAACTTTGACATACCTGTAGAGTATATTATGTTCAACAATATATACAAAAAAAAAGTCCAAATATAAAATTGTTGTTAATATTTGTCAATATTCATGAATAAATGTAAAAAAAACAACAGTTATTGATATCAAAATACTAGAGCAAGCGGCAAAACTTCATATGACACCACATTTTGTTAAAATCCCCCAAATCATGGTATTTTTTTCCGCTCAATTATCCTAATGTACACTCACAGTCACACACACTCACAGTCACAGTCACACACACACTGCTTCAACAGAATAGCACAAATATGCCCCCATGTGTAACTAAGACTCCTATAAATGATTTAGTGTAAACATGCGTCAAATATAATCCTTGTCTTTACGTAGATAATACAAGTATTAGAGGGGTTAACAGAGCGACAATAGGCAATGAGTCTTGTCCACAATACTTACAGAACAAAAAGCCCAGGCAGGTCACAAGATTACCATTATTCACAGGGAACAAACAGTCATTATGGGATACAAAGGTACTTTGCTCTGTTCTATGGATTGCAAAGCACTGTCCTTTAGACATCATGCCCAGGTAACTGTGTGTGTTAGGTGAACAGTTTATCAGTGCAGTAGGTCAGTATGTGCTCTGGTTAGTGGCTCCATAACTGACCACACTGTTTCTGTGGCCAGATACTCAATAGTACTCATTCAAATTGTTAGTGGTGGAAACCACCATATAAAACCCTGAGGAGCATCAGTTGATCTTTTCAACTTGTACTCTTTCACATGCAGCTGAATAGAAGACATCTCATGATCCTTACCACAGATAATTAATTTCCCTGTAAGGGAGCAGAACCATGTTCAAAGGCATTCCTTTCCTTTTCCATACAACAACAGATATGTTGATCCAGTTTTTCCCATGAGAAACACTCTATAAGAAGTACTGCCTCTATCTAGCAACAATCAGCAAATGTATAAAAACACACACACACACACACACACACACATATTAACAGCATGTTAATAATTCTCCCTCTGACATCAGGTTGATAAAAACCTTACTGAAATTATAAACATAACTCTTGATGGTTTTCGCGAATGCACTTGAAGAAACTTTCAAAGTTATTGAAATATTCCAGATTGATTGTGTCTTAAAGTAATGATGGACTGTTGTTTCTCTTTGGTCATTTGAGCTGTTCTTGCCATAATATGGACTTGGTCATTTACCAAATAGGGCCATATTCTGTATACCAATCCTACCCACAACACAACTGATTGGCTCAAACACATTAAGAAGGAAAGAAATTCCACAAATTAACAAGGCACACTTGATTGAAATGCATCCTCATGAAGCTGGTTGAGAGAATGCCAAGTGTGTGCAAAGCTGTCATCATGGTTCTTTGAAGAATATCAAATATAAAATATATTCTGATTTGTTTAACACCTTTTTTTCCATATGTGTTATTTCATAGTTCTGATGTCTTCACTATTATTCTACAATGTAGAAAATAGTCAAAATAAAAAAAAAAACATTCAAAATAAAGAAAAACTATGAAATAGTAGGTGTGTCCAAACATTTGATTGAAACTGTATACCAACGATGAATGCATACAATACCAGATATAATTACAGTCAACCCCTAGTTTTAATGAAATTACAGTTTTCTGTATTCAATTCTATGAAATATCTCATTCTTTATTAATTAGCAATATTGAAGAAGTGCTTATCAGAAAGTCATTAAATGATTCACTCAGTTTCCAACCATCCTCCAAGGCCAAAGAATAAAGCTTTTGCATTTTCAATATTAAATTGTACCCTTGCATATTTGATTACTTCAATGTATTACGCAAAGAGAGGACACATTAGCGAGAACACAAACATGGCCACTAACCCAAACAGGGTGTTTGAGGTAACATACACAAGTGTTGTCACATTGGCCGCTGGCTCAGACAGACACCCCGTTTGACCCATAGATGGGCAGGCTGACAGCATGGCACGTACCAGTGCCCTGATCTGAGCCCTACCACACTGGAGTCAGTCTACTGACTGATTTGTCATGTGTCTGCCATGGCAGAGTCTACAACAGCTCCACTTACTACTGATGTACACAGTGCATACAGATTATAACATTTTTCAGAACTGTCATAATCATCTAAAGCTTCTTCTTCTCTTTGTCATGCCAAAAGAGTCTTGTCTTTCTTGAAATGCAGAGCCACATCAAAATATAATATATTATAATGATTATTTGACCATAAAAAAAATAAAAAATACAATCACACGTGGATACAATGCATTTAAAAATCAGAGGATAACACAAAAAAAGTTGAGATACTTATTTCCATTGTGGTCTTCTTGTTAACAAAATACATCATTAATGGACAACCAATTAATGAAGGAAGAAGGGAGTTAAGGCAGAGGGCGCATTGATGGTACCGTACAGCCAGGGAGGAAGTCAATCTGTCAGACAGGCCCATCGCCTTGTCTGACGCCCCAGTTCCACCATAGTAGCCGCTCCTCCGTAGGTAGCTGAACCTCCATTGCCGACAGCGTAGCACCCACCTGGGCAATGCTTCCGCTGCAGTAAAGCTCCAGAAAAATAAACTACACATCAGCAGTGGTCAGAAACAGTCCCTCGGCCTCTCTGACGTCTCAGACTCCGGTAGCAAAATGTTGTGTTCCATTTGACTGTAGCTACAATTTTGCATCATCAATAATATCAAAGGAAGAGTGAAAGTGGAGGCCGGTTGCTCGGCTGTTGTGTAGAGTGAGCGAGTGGCCTCTTAGTCACAGGAACATTCTTTCTACTGTACTTGTCCTTTAACTCTGTTATCTTCTGACCTCCACCAGGACTTCCCCTGGAAAAGCTCTGACACACTGCCAGAGTGGAAGTGAAGGGAGTGATTTTGGAAAATGTGTATACGAGGACTGAGGAGGGACTTCTTCCAACAATGAGCCCCACTCAGTTCATTCCTCCCAGGAGACAAGGTGAGTTCACTTCATTCCATTCAACATGCATAGATCATTCTAGAAAATGCCACGGAAAAGTCACAAGAGTAAAGGAATTACACCTAGCAGATCCTGTTGTTCCATCAGCGTCTCACATGACACTAATGAGACAAAATCTAGTGGACAGAACAATATCGAACCAAATAAAAATGTACTTTCTCTCACTGTCTAAGTCTAATAATGTCTTGCTCTTTTAAGCTGAACACACACACCCAACAACTATGCAATCCAACAACCACCGAGACCATGTGAACTTAATAAAAAAACCACCTACTCTCCACATCCAATCCTTTCACTGCCACTGGATCAAAGGGATAGTTCATAGTACCCATTGTTAGTCATCGCTAAACCCATCCACCTTGCTAGAAATACATATGGTTGAACCAAAGCTTAGGAAGAAGAACTAACAAGGTAGCTGCCTTGTGTTCCTTAAAAAACAGGCAAGCCCTCCGGAGTCTGATGTGCAGTGACTATATAGAGAGCAGTAAGCAGTACGTAGGACAGATCTATTTCAGTGGTAAACAGAGAACACAAAGGCAGGGTCAGAGCTACAGTAGCACAGTATAGCACAGGGTGTGATGCAGTTTCCAACTCCCACACACTCATCATCTTGCATTCATACGGCTCAACAATCACACTCTCCGATGACTCCAAAACTCTCACTTTCCCAATCCTCCCCAACCCCTTACTTCCCAATCCTCTGACTAAACATTTCCTGGGGAATTCCGTCCGGGAATGCTATGTTAATGATGGAGCAACTGCAACAGCTGGGAGGAAAACTACTTTCTAACAGATGACAGGGAAACATAGGCCTTATCTCGCACACTGTAAACAGCAGCTTGCCCTCTTCACTGGCACTGGGCAGTAGATCAAGAACGACTGACTGTTTCTAATGAACCTTTGAGTGACTACGATCAGATTTGTTTTGCAAAAAAACTCTCCTATCGATGTGTAAGCACATGTGTCTTATCCCACATATTTCTCCTCAAACTGACACTGAGCTTCAAATATGTTTGACTGATGGGATCCTGTCCTTTCTCTATGACCCGGAGAATAGCCAATGAGAATCAGAATGGCCTACTCTAAGGAAGTAAACACAGAAGGGGTAATTAATTGGATTTGTTAAAGCCTTTTGATCACGAGTGATGAAGAGAGAGGAGCACAGTTCATTAGACCTTCATTAACACCTGTTTATCTAAAACACATGCCACAGAATGCATTCATTTGCCAAAATTAAAATGAAACGACAATATTGCTCTAGCATGGATCACTGGTTAATTGGAGTGTGCCGTTTCCCGTGACATTTTTGCAGAGTCCCATGTGGGATCTCAAGTACTAGTAATTCCACAAAATACAATAAACCTACAAGTTGAATAATTTACACAGAGAGGGCAATTTTGCATGAATTAGAGCTTGTTTTAACAGGGATCTTAAATCCCCATAATCCAGAGTAATGTTCATTTATACAGGCAGCCCAATTCTGATATTTTTCCATTTATTGGCCTTTTGATAAAGATCAAAATTGGGCTGCATGTGTAAACATAGCCGTAATGGCCTCTTAAAATGGGTGGCTTGTGATCAGGCAAAGTCAATGTACAAACCATTAAAGAGAGCTGAAGTTTAATTACTCCAGCTAGATGACGATACAGTTGGGGAAACGACAATAAGAGGTAAACATATAATAAGACACTGTTTTACCTGATATCAGGTTTCAGGATGTATTGACTGTACTGAGTGAGTTGAATATAATCTGACACTGCACACATGGCAGAGACAGGATGACTTCAGTTGTTTACGGTCTAAGCCAGGTAGTCTACTACTGTAGGTAGGCCAATATATTGCATATTGTGATGACTACATCAACAACTAAAAGAATACCATGAAAGCCATCCAGTAGTAAGGCACATTGAGTTTCTACCTGTTCCCACATGGATCTGACTACCTAACTCTGTTGGAAGGATTCAGAAATATGCTGTGTACCTCAGTCAGTTTGAAAAGTGGTGCAGTGATGCTGACATAGTAACCTCTGGTCATCCTGCTAAAGTAACCGCTGGATCGGAAGCTGCTAAATTCCCCTCTGTGTTTTCCATGAGGTGATGTTAGATTAACTGTATAGGATTTTATCAGTTGCCGTTGTCAATTGCATGCTCCATCTGAGCTTGTGACACTTGTGGTAACGGAGCTAATTATAACTGGGTGCATGATAGACTGATGGAGCACAGATGCTCTTTACTGTAGGAGCATGGGGAGAACTCACTCTAGCTCTGAACATGGACTGGCCAAGGGTTAACACATGAACAGTTCAGTATGGATGCATAACACCTGAACACTGCTGACATTCGCTTGCCTTTACTATCCTGTTCTTCAAACATTATATGACATTCAGATATTCTTACTTTATGCAAAGTCCTACAGTGTATTTTAAATCTGATTATGGCTGAATTTGGCCCGCGGGTGATTTTATTTGGCCCGTCAAATTTTCTGAGCAAAATATATAAAATACTGTAAAAACACCAGCAAATCAGCTCCAAGTGGTTTACATTTTGGAAATATTTTCCAAAGTATTCCCACACATAATAGAGAGAGATATGTGATCGTACACAAATGTAAGCAATGTTTAAAATTATTATGTTTCAGTCAAATATATCTGTTTGGGCTTCTTGTGGTCAATTTGCAGTCTACAAATTATTTGTAATTATGGTCAGGCCCCCTGACCACTGGCTCCAGAAAATAAAAATGTGTCCTGCGCCTGAATCTAGTTGACGATCCCTGCTCTAGTGGCTAGTGTAAAATTAAACACTCATCAGCTGACCCACCCAGCACAATGCCTTTACAGCAATATGTTTAGAATTCTTCAACTCTTTCCAGCAGTCTTAAGCATACTTTTTCTTGGCACATCATGTCAATGTGATCTTCAGAGAGCTCTTTCTCTGGCCACCAACAGTAACTGACATACATTTTTTGATGACTCGTGTCCCAGCTCAAGTGGCAGTGCAGAGACAGACTGCTGACTCAAAGGACTAGGGAGGCACACTGCAAACTGACATAGGGATTGGGCAGTGGGCAGGCAGGGAATCTGCATGGAATGTATGTGATTGGTAAGGCCAAAGATGTACTATAGAGAGAGTCTAGGCCTTATTAAAAACCAGAGCCCCTAGTCCAAGGCACTCAAGTAGCTCTGAAAGGGCTGGATAGGGCAATTCCAAGGTAAAAGAGAGTGACACTAAGACTCACTTTTTACCTTTAAAATGTATGCCAACCAAAAACCAGTGATTTGCTAAGTTTAATAAACCACACACCTATATGCAGAAGAAAATTTTTCTGAAATACATTTACTTGAGGAACAGTGCAGATGCAAAGGTAATAGAATGAAAGTACAAACTCCCTCCGTTTTTTTATGTGACATTTTCCGAAAACTCTTAAATATCTACTCCGCATTCAGATTCAAAGATGTCTGCAGAAAGATGTTTGAAACATCTATTTTGGTTAATGAACTACAGTAAGTGAAGTGGCTCAACACCCAGTAACAGAATGACAATGATTATTCTAATGGACTCAGCCCCCAAACAAGAGCAAACTTGTCTGGTCCAGACTGGGCCAAATTGGTATCAATCATCAACGTTTATGTTACACAAGTTTTAACATCACAGTACAGCACAGTAGAGCACAGTACAGTATAGTTCAGTACAGTGCAGTGAAGAAGAGTAGAGTATAGTTCAGTACAATAAGAGCTGGTGACCGTGCGTACATATCCCAACCAGAAGCCATGGATTACAGGCAACATCCGCACCGAGCTAAAGGCTAGGGCTGCCGCTTTCAAATCCCGCTCTGCCCTCAGACGAACCATCTAATAGGCAAAGCGTCAATACAGGACTAAGATTGAATGCTACTACACCCACTCTGACGCTTGTTGGATGTGGCAGGGTTTGCAAACTATTACGGGCTACAAAGGGAAACCCAGCCGCGAGCTGCCCAGTGACACGAGCCTACCAGACGAGTTAGAGTGCAGTATACTGTAATATACTCTACTGGACTCTACTGTGTGATCATGCTTTCCTTGGCCATTGTGAGCAAGACCTTTAAACAGGTCAACATTCACAAGGCCGCGGGGCCAGACGGATTACCAGGCTGTATACTCAGAGCATGTGCGGAACAACTGGCGAGTTTCTTCACTGACATTCACCGAACAGGCCCCAATTAACATCGACGGGGCTGTAGTGGAGCTGGTCGAGAGTTTAAAGTTTCTTGCTGTCCACATCACCAACAAACTATCATGGTCCAAAGACACCAAGACAACACCTTTTCCCTCCTCAGGAGACTAAAAAGATTTGGCATGGGTCCCCAGATCCTCAAAAAGTTATACAGCAGCACCATTGAGAGCATTCTTACCGGTTGCATCACTGACTGGTATGGCTACTGCTCGGCATCCGAACGTAAGGCGCTACAAAGGGTAGTGAGTACAGCCCAGTACATCACTGGGGCAAAGCTTCCTGCCATCCAGGACCTTTATACTAGGTGGTGTCAGAAGAAGACTAAAAACATTGTCAAAAACACCAGTCACCCAAGTCATAGACTCTCTGCTACAGCACATTAAGTACCAGAGCACAAAGTCTTGGTCCAAAAGGCTCCTTAACAGCTTCTACCCCCAAAGCCATAAGACTGCTGAACACTTGTGTCACTTTTGATTTTATTTTTTACTTTAGATAATTGAGTAAATATTTTCTGAACTTTATTTCTTGAACTGCATTGTTGGTTACAGCTTGTAAGTAAGCATTTAAAGGCAAGGTCTACACCTGTTGTATTTGGCGCATGTGACAAATACAATTAGATTGTATTTACAGTACAGTATAGAAAAGAAAAGTGCAGTAGAGCACAGTACAGTAAAGCAGAGTTCAGTATACTGTACTCTACTCATGTGTGCTCTACTGTACTGCATTTCTACTGTACTTTACCCTACTGTGCTCTACTGTACTTTACCCTACTGTAACTGTTTGTGATTACTATGATTTCCCATTGTGGCCGATTCAATTGCAGTCATTCTGTTACTTATTTTTACCGATTTGGTAACAGAGTGATGCACATCAATCACTTAATAATTCAGAAACAAAATTGTTATCCGTAAAACAAACTAACTAATTGGTAGGTCTACCTTTACTTGTTAATTCTGTGAACTTTCATAATCCTCCCTGATTTAAAAAATATGTGGGGTTTTGGTAACAAAATGACAAGATACTAGATACTAATATTTCTTAAACTTACAGAAGGCAAATCATTTCTGCAAAACTAAATATAAATGTTGATATTAGTTAGCAGGGGCCTTTACTTCAACATTATTGTGTTTTGATGTATTTCTGATACCTTTTTAATACTTTTTCTAATAGATGTTTTTTAAGACCCTTTTTCCATATGTGTGACCAGAAATCAAGCTTTTGCTTATTCCTAATTTTTAGGATGGAAAATGGTTGAAAAACGTATCGACGCTTTTATTTCCCAAAAATATAGATTAGCTTTCATTTGACACCCAATTGTATCTGCTCATATAAACTTTATTCAACTTGCCATCTGATTGGCCGAGTTGAAATCTTGCCATTACACATAAGCAATCCTTTCAGATCTACAGGAGTGCCTAGGGGGTAAGGGTTAAGGGTACATTTGGAATTCAGCATGTCAGATGGGGTCCATGCTGTCCAGGTCATTGGGACCTCCCTAACCCCATTGCAGTTAACATTTCAAATGGTTAAGGTCAAGGTTAGGGAAGGGTTAAGGTTTAGTTAGGGAAGTCCCAATGATCTCTGTTAACACAAAATGTGTCACGTGCCTCAAATGAATGGTCCACATACAGTATAGGCTACCTAACAAGTAAGCCTACTTGCCTTAGGCATATCAACTATTAAACAGTGTTTCTGACAAAAGCTGAGCACAAGATATCACACATCAAGATATTTAATTTATTTGATGTCTGACCAAGTCATGCATATGTATGACCAAGTTATGTCTCTAATACAATTTCTTGATAATTGGAACATGCTAATATGGGTCCTCCTACCACTCCAAATGGTTTGGTGTAGAAAAATATAAATAGGATCTGGTAAATTTGGACCGCTATTGGACCCTATCTCGGGATGCGCCTTTGGACACCTGCTAGTACGACGTCTTTCAAATACAGTGCAGCTCTATTACCATGCAGTGCCACTAGCGATGGTTGAAGGACTCTAACCCCTAGCCTTCTGAGACCAAATCTGGACGCAACTCGGGTCTGTAACTACATGAACAATAAGGCAGGCGTAGCAGGAATCGCAAACGGTTTGCTGCTTCCAACATGCACTCGGCATCATAGGCTACTAAATGTAAGCTATTGGTTTATGTAGGGCAATGAGGGGGAGGGAGGCTCGTCGTTTATAGTTATCCTTCAATGTAACTACATGTAGGCTAAAGTAAAACACTCAACATTTTCATTTTATTTTTTTACGGTTCTCATTTTAAATCACTGATGCTCTAAATAGCCCATGGACACCATTTATTAGGTTACAGCCCAACCTCATCATCCGAGAAATGGTTGTCTTGATGTAGCCTAGTAGTAGTACAGTAGTGGTGGGGTAGTGGCTTGACATTTTCGGTTAGGCTACAATAGCCTAATCCTATTACTTTTGGGAACATGATAGTGGACATACATTAAAATATGACTGCAAATATTCACCCTTTAGCGATGACAGCAGTAACTGTGGAATCTACAACGTAGCCTACATATTATCAAACGTTAAAATGTAACACCGGTCAATAGGGGATTGCTTCACAAGTTCGCACATCCTTCGGATAACGGACTGAATATTTAGCAAGATGATGTTCTGGAAACTATAGTTCAAATATTTACTCAAGTTAGGTAGTTATGTTTAATGAAGTCATATGGTCCCATATTAAATAGCCTACGTGTTTGCAGGTGCAATGAAATCAACCATCATTCAATTATGGGCAAACGTCATATGAAATTAACACACTAGCCTAAGTGAAAACAAGTGAATAAATACTAACCTAATAAGAGATACAAGATACGAAGATACATACTAACCTAAAACGTCAGTGTTAAAAACACATTGCAACGATAAAAAACCTGAAATCCTACCTGAAATCTGTCACTCGTTAGTGCATGCGGGCTGAATTGGATGTACACACGGTCGCAGAGTAAGCAGCAGCAGACCTGCCTCCACGGTATCAAGCCCCTCCTAGTTTGGGGAATCGCAAACGACCGAAGAGAAAAATGGACATATCTGTGCTCAGAAAAGAGGAAGCGCGTCATACATTTCCAGCCTGGCTTTAACATAAAGTAATTTCACACTCATGCAGTATATGCAGGCCTATACAAAAGGACTTGGCGCATATTCAGTAACACTAATTATACAGCAATAGCTACATGTGTGTTTAATGTAAGCACACATTTTGAATAAATGATTAATAATTTTTTTTAAATCACAAGGGCAACTATCCCTTCCCTGGGCAATACCATCTGGTTCAATAACGGGTACATTTCATAAAACCTCATAACAGCTAAGTACCCCATATCAATTATACATATTTCATAATAAACAGTAATCATCTCAAAATATCTCCCTTAAATATTTAGGCCTTCAGTATTCATATTTACCTATACACAACCAATAATCAACATAATTGAATATTGGGTGAAGTGTCACACCAATCAATAACAGTGTGCACCTGTTAGAAGGTCCTCATCTCTGTTTGTTGAGAACGATCGTCAGTCCCCCTAGGCTGGAAATACAATACATGACCAAAAGTATATGGACACCTGTTAGTCGAACATCTCATTCCAAAATCATGGGCATTAATATGGAGTTGTCCCTCCTTTGCTGCTATAACAGCTAGATGTTGGAACATTGCTGTGGGGACTTGCCTCCATTTAGCCACAAGAGCATTAGTGAGGTCGGGGACTGATGTTGGGCGATTAGGCCTGGCTTTCAGTTGGCGTTCCAATTCATCCCAAAGGTGTTCGATGGGGTTGAGGTAAGAGCTCTGTGCAGGCCAGTCAAGTTCTTCAACACCAATCTCAACAAACTATTTCTGTATCAACCTTGCTTTGTGCACAGGGGCATTGTCATGCTATAACAGGAAATGACATTCCCCAAACTGTTGCCACAAAGTTGGAAGCACAGAATTGTCTAAAATGTAATTGTATGCTGTAGCCTTAAGAGTCCCCTTCACTGGAACTAAGGGGCCTAGCCCAAACCATGAAAAACAGCCCCAGACCATTATTCCTCCTCAACCAACTTTACGGTTGGCACTATGCATTGGGGCAGGTAGCGTTCTCCTGGCATCCGCCAAACTGCCAGATGGTGAAGCGTGATTCATCACTCCAGAGAACGCATTTCCACTGCTCCAGAGTCTAATGGCGGCTCGGCCATGGAAACCCATTTCATGACAGTCCCGACGAACAGTTCTTGTGCTGACGTTGCTTCCAGAGGCAGTTTGGAACTAACAAAAAGCGTGAGGAATGGTCAGAGGCGGTCTATAGAAAACTAATGTCATGTTGTTGTTATTTTATGATCTTATTAAAAATGTTATAGAGGAAATAATGTAACTTGAGTGTCCATCCGATGCGTTGTGAATGAAATCAGAAAAATTATGAAAGCATTTTTGTTAAGATAAGAATGTGATTTTAGGAGTCATAAGATATCATTTGTCTCCTATAAACTTAAGTAAATAAGTAGCCACTCTCCGAGTAAAGTCAGAGAGCATGTCAGCCTGACTGAAACGCCCCTTTCGACCAGAGTGTATAGAAGGATTGGTAAAGAAATTAACATTTTAGACCTGAAAGACTTCGAGCTGCAGCACACGTTCAAAGTGGTCCGAACTCTGAATCTCAACACGAGGTAGAGACGATAGTCACCTCCCGGACAATCACTGGTACGGCTGATTAACTGTCCTAAACACAGTATCTAGAAAAGTGAATTTAAGTGAGACCATTCTACTACTCTGCTCAAACCCTCCTACTATGCTATGCTCATCACCACACTGGGGGACCATCGACACAGCTGGCTAGCCTATCTTCAACGAAGCAACAACAATAGAAGACAAGTGTGCCACGGAAAGGCCCAACCAACCCCCTTTCCAAGAAGGCCTGGTTCCGACAGAAATACATGAAGAATCAAGACATTAACACGTAAATACATTCATGATTTCTTACTCCAAACAGGTGGCGGCTTGTGTGCAAAGTATATGATTACTATGAGAGTAGTTTGTAAATGTACCAAAGTATTATGTCTCTGTCCCTCTCTGTCTCCACCTCTCCATCTCATTTGTAACAAGCCACCATATTGTGTCAGTCCGCTGGGGACCTGTTTCCATCGTATTTTCCAGTCAATAACCTGGACAGTGTGTGTGTTTATCCTGTACTATTGTTTAGTTATCTAGTAAATAAATAATTCAACCAATTTGTGTAGTACTGAATCATAAGTAAGGCTTGGGTTTTTGCAGATGCAAGGAGGATACGACGTTCAGAATGATGATATGATATGAGGTTATGATTAATAAGTTGACTGTTTATCGATGTGATAGGTAGAGACCTTTTAGAGTTTAATTTTGGAGATGGTAACTCTTTAAAGAACCGCTCCCGTGGTGCACCAAGTAGGTGTTAGAGTAGGTTACTGCAGTGATCCAACTGCAAAGAATTTGGGTATGTGTCAATTGTTTAGAAGGGGCATAACGTGAGCGGTTATTTTGCTGGAATGTCCAAATTGTGGTGGGAAGCATGCACATGAGTTCCCAGAATGTCCTGTAAGGGTGAAAGAGCCAGAGATTGCTAGCATAAGAGGTATTCAGCTTGTCTCCTATGCAGAGGCAACAAGACAAGTTAAAGAATGTTCTAGTGGTTCTGTTGCCGTAGAGACTACGCAGTCCAGTGCTGTGGGTGTCGTTCGCAAGGTGCAGGACACAGATACCCTTGTTGTGAAGCATGTTTTTTGGGGGCATTTATTGCTATGGTGATAAACTGCATTGCAGGAGTGGATAAAACTCAAGAAAGATCGGTATCTGCAGCTGAACCCTTCTTGCGAATGAAGGATGTAACGGGTGAGGGACTGCATATTGCAGGCCTACTGACTTGAGCTGCAGTTCCGTCCTCTCAGGTCACCGCATCTGAGTAGAGCTCTGAGTGTATTTTGAGGGACTGAGGGTTTTTGTTTTGTATTTTATTTTCGGATGTTTCAGTGGATTAAATGTTTTAGTTTATTTCCCTTTTCCGTTTTGGGCTTCCCCCTTTTTTATCTCCAGCATCCAATAGTGGGCGGCAATACATCTTTTCCAGTGTAGTCCGTCCTAAAACACCACTGAAGAAGAAGAAAAACAAGATATCCTTTGGCAGTGTGCGGGAAAATAGGTGTTCAGATCCAGGAAATAACTAGGCAATGGGCCGTAGCAAGCTAGTTCCTTTATTTTCTGAGATGATCGATCTCTGCCGAGGGAGGAGCTAGTTTTTACATATTGTGTTTATTTATTTATTCTGAACACATCTCTGTTTGTTCAAATGTATTTATAAAGCCCTTTTTACATCAGCCAATGTCACAAAGTGCTATACAGAAACCCAGCCTAAAACCCCAAACAGCAAGCAATGCAGATGTAGAAGCATGGTGGCTAGAAAAACTCCCTAGAAAGGCAAAAACCTAGGAAGAAACCTAGAGAGGAACCAGGCACTGAGAGATGGTCAGTCCCCTTCTGGCTGTGCTGTGTGGAGATTATAACGATAGATGGACATTAAGGCCAGATCTTTCTCCAAGATGTTCAAACGTTCATAGATGACCAGCAAGGTCAAATAATAATCACAGTGTTTGTAGAGGTTGCAACAGGTAAGTACATCAGGAGTAATTAGCCGGGTATTTAGATGTTGAAATAGCAGGTGTGGTAGAGAGAGAGATTTGAAAAGAGAAGGTCGGGGACAAGGTGGCACGTCTGGTTAACAGGTCAGGGTTCCATAGGCAGAAGAGTTGAAACTGGAGCAGCAGCACAACCAGGTGGACTGGGGACAGCAAGGGGTCATCAGGCCAGGTAGTCCTGAGGCATGGTCCTAGGGCTCAGGTCCTCCTGGAGGCGAGGGAGAGTGGGAGAGAGAGATAATTAGAGGGAGCATACTTAAATTCACACAGGACACCGGATAATAACACCAGATATAACAAACTGACCCTAACCCCCCGGGCACATAGACTATTGCAGCATAGATACTGGAGGCTGAGATGGGGCTGAGACAGGGGGGGTAGGGAGACACTGTGGCACGGTCCGACAATACCCCAAACCAATCAAAACGTGTGTACTATCTATGGTACTATCTCTGCTGGTCACTTCTGCCAATCACGTTATCCATAGCTAAGGTGGTAGACAGCTGATGACAGCTCGAGAGATAGATCTCCATCCGACAATAATATAAGTTTAGCATTCTTAATGAACCAAAAAATGTGTGGTTATTTCTGATTGTTTATCAAAGTTTGCTGTCTAACTCATTGATCCTGCTTTGTAGTATACCCCTCTGGTAAAGTAATTTTTATTTATTTGTAATTTAGCTAACTATGTAGTTATAGAACCGTGATACCATCAATGCAATCTGTAAAATTACTCCCAACTAAGAACGCAGCAACTTTAGTAATGTATCTAGCTTGCTAGTTAGCTAGCTAGTTACAACAAGTAGATATGTTGCTCGCTAGCAGGAGGAGATATCACTAGCTAGCATGTAATACTGGAACAAGAAGTTGTTTAGCTACCAGTTTATTCCAAGTAATAATTCAAGACTACAAAAATCTATAGGACAAGTAGTGTAAAGCTAATACAGTCAAGCCAGGACCCACTCATTTCATTCATACTGACAAATAAGAAATGCCACATTATCCCTGTCAATAGTTGGAGTAGGATCATTGCATTTTCTAGCTCACAAACAATATTCCTTTGCTTTGATGGTCCCCAGAAACTCTGGCGGAAAAAAGGGGTTCCCTGCTGAAAGAGTTTGAAAACCACTGCTCTAGGGGGATACAATATGCATTTATTTAGTAAAAATACAGGAGCGGCTGATAATACTGCCCTTGTTGTCGAGGCAGAGGCAGAGGACATGTACAGTATGTGTAGTCCATCTATCTGATGCTGTCTGGCCAAAAATAGTATGGCATGTCATACTCCTTTTGACCAGACAGCATCAGATACATGGGCTACATATAGTAAGACAGAGGGGCGCTGTTTCCGGTGAGGAAAGTTGGAGGGTTCGGGATGCTGGAATTATTTTGGATGGACATGCGAATGTAACCTACTGTACTTTTTGAAGTGATTTGTATGATCAGATGAAAATGTAACCTACTTTTTAAAGTGATTTGTATGATGGCATATTAAAAGGAAATAGATTTTTACAGTTAAATTACACTTCTTTAATACAAACTCATAAAACAAAATGGACATAACAGACATAGTGAGAATGTTCCTATTTTTTTCCGGCATTGCCTCTGCCTCCAAATCCCTAAATTCAATATATAATCAGTTTGACAAACAGATAATTTTACTATTAACATGCAGTGGTGAGAATTATATTGTCCCTGTCAGGAGCCCAGCCTTTTGCTATAGATGGTAAAGTTCTCGTCTCTGGACCACAAAGGCTTTATATGGCATTCTGCTAAGGTACTTGTCTCTCTCTACATCAGTCAGCTACATTGGTGACTAGGGTGGGATTCTTTCGATACGCCTATGACGCCTGGGCACACATGCTCCTAGAGAGAAGTCCAGGCTTGGGCTTCATTTCTGGACCGCAACAAGATTGTGCCCTCCACTGCACTTGATGTACACTGCCTTTGGAAAGCATTCAGACCCCTTGACATTTTTTGTTAGGTTACAGCCTTATTCTAAAATGTATTCTTCTTCTTTTTTTTTGTCAATCTAGACACGATACCCCATAATGACAAAGCAAAAACAGGTTTAGAAGTTTTTGCTAATTTCTATAAAAAAATATAAAAATGAACTGTTAGATCGGGTTCAAGTCTGGGCTCTGGCTGGGCCACTCAAGGACATTTATAGACTTGTTCCGAAGACACTCCTGCGTTGTCTTGGCTGTGTGTTAAGTGTCATTGCCCATTTGGAAGGTGAACCTTCGCTGCAGTCTGAGGTCCTGAGTGCTCTGGAGCAGGTTTTCATCAAGGATCTCTCTGCACTTTGCTCCATTCATCTTTCCCTCGTTCCTGACTAGTCTCCCAGTCCCTGCCGCTGAAAAGAGAATCTTGTTTCTCATGGTCTGAGAGTCGTTTAGGTGCTCCAAGCGGGCTGTCATGTGTAGCCTATGCAATATTGTGTATTTTTATTTATTAGGGATCCCTATTAGTTCCTGCCAAGGCAGCATCTACTCTTCCTGGGGTCCAGCAAAAGTTAAGGCAGTAATATACATTCTAATACCATTTTTAAACATTTAAATACATTTAAATACATTACAACAGATTTCACAATAAATGAAGTGTTTCCCCTCCTGCCATTAATCTACTACAACACACAATCCAGGTGTACGTGTGTGTATAGTGTGTATGTTATGTGTGTTTGTATGTGTGTGTTTGTACCTCTGTGTGTGACTCTTCACAGTCCTCGCTGTTTTTTGAATCTCATTTTATTGCTTGCGTGAGTTACTTGATGTGGAATAGAGTTCCATGTAGCCATGGCTCTATGTAGTACTGTACGCATCCCATAGTCTGTTCTGGACTCAGGGACTGTGAAGAGACCTCTGATGGCATGTCTTGTGAAGTCAATCTCTCCTCTACTCTGAGCCATGACATTTAAGGGCCAGACGTAATGCCCTGTTCTGGGCCAGTTGTAATTTTCCCAAGTCCCTCTTTATGGCACCTGACCACACGACTAAACAGTAGTCCAGGTGCGACAAACCTAGGGCCTGTAGGACCTGCCTTGTTGATAGTGTTGTTAAGAAGGCAGATTTATTATGGACAGACCTCTCCCCATCTAAGCTACTGTTGCATCAATATATTTTACTCCACCAGTTTAGTCTCTTCAACTTGCTAAATGTCCATATTATTCATTATAAGATTTAGTTGAGGTTTAGGGTTTAGTGAATTATTATTTTTTGCTTTTAGTTTTTTTTTTGGACAAACATATTTCTTGCCACCCATTCTGAAACCGACTGCTGCTCTTTTTTAAGTGTTGTAGTGATTTCCCTCGCTGTAGTAGCTGACGTCTATAAGTGTTAGACAAGTAACTCTCAATCCACAATATATCAGGGGGTGTAAATCCATAAAATATTCATTTTTACAGCAGCATACTATGCTGTGTCAAAAGCTGCACTGAAGTCTAACAAAACAGCTCCCACAATTTTTATTATCATTATCTCTAAGCCAATCATCCATCATTTGTGTATGTGCCGTGCATGTTGAATACCTTTCCCTATAAGCGTGCTGAAAGTCTCTTTATTATTTACTGTAAAATAGCATTGTATCTGGTCAAACACCATTTTTTCCAAAAGTTTACTAAGGGTTCGTAAAGGGTGCTTCACTATTCTTGGGTTGCGGAATAACAATTTCTTTCCTCAAGGCCTGAGGGCACACACTTTTTTGTAAGCTTAGATTGAAGATATGGCAATATCGTCCACTATCATCCTCAATAATTTTCCATCCAAGTTATCAGACCCAGGTGGCTTGTCATTGTTGATAGACAAAAATACACATATATATTTTTTTCACCTCTTCCACACTCACTTCACGAAATTCTAAATTACAATGCTTGTCTTTCATAATTTGATCAGTTACACTTGGATGTGTAGGTTTGGCGTTTGTTGCTGGCATGTCATGCCTACGTTTGCTAATCATGCCAATAAAAACATTATTAAAGTAGTTGGCAATACCTGTGGGTGTTGAATGAGCCATTTGATTCAATGAATGATGGAGCTTAGCCTTTTTGCCCAGCTTTTTACTATCCTCCTTTTATAATTGATCTTTGTTTCATAGTGTAGTTTCATAGTATGAATTGGCTAATATGCATATGCAGCTGTCGTTTTTTAAACCTCATACATAACACTATCTACATGCTTTTATTTGGGTTTATATGGAAATTATATGATTTAATGTTTTTTTTAAGCCTGCAGCTAGTTACTTGAAATGAAACAATCATGCCAAAACATTATTCAAAATGTAATTCACTGACAGAGAAGTCAGAAGGGATATGTATAATTAATGAAATCAGCAGGTATTTACATGGTTTTGCGCATGTGCCAGGTGATAGAAATGTCAACTTCAGTACCGGTGCTCTAAAAAGTCTGGTAAACAATACTTTCCTGTGGATATTTTGTCAAAACTTTTGAGAGGCTGAAGAACAAACTGCACAGATAACCGGTAGAATAAGTTCAAATGTAATTTTATTCAACATTCTGGCTTATAAGGAACATTTACAAGATTTTGCAGTCATTACATTCAGTCCTTATATGCCAATTAATTCGTTCACAGCGATGAGGGCAGACATTTTCTCTAACACAAAATATACAAATATGTATAATACAGTTATAAGGAAGGTGAAATCTTATAGTTAGTCATTTTACAAATCGATTATACTATATTTTGAAAAAAATATAATTCATTTCAAAGTCTTATTCATACAGTTTTGTTGAATAGGAAATACTGTTTCTTTCATATTTTCATATTTTATCATATTTGTACTGTGTACTTGAGCTTGTGTCCTCAAAAGTGACTACACCTCAGCAATGTCAGATTCTAACCTTTCTTGGAGTATGCAGCATTGATAGTTATTGTCTATGGCCTTCTCATAATAAATCATTACTTTTTGGGGATTACGTAGATTCTATTTTCAATTACATTTAGTTACATTTAAGAGTTAAATTAAAAAGTGTATTTTTTTTTGGGGGGGGGGGGTCCCTCATCCCCATCAGAATTTAATGAAGACCTAGAGAGAGCGGAGAGAGATAGATAAAAGAGTGAATAGAGCCAAGAGAGATAGGGACAGTATAAGGGACTACAGGGAAGAGAAGAGGAAATGAACAGATGAGCCATCTATTGAAAAAAAAAACACAGTAGGGGGATTATTGGAGGAGAAATAGCACATTTGGAAATGCTGTGCAGGCAAGTGGCGTTGATGGATTTCACAATCCCTATTCCACTTGTGTAACCTACAGATGTAGGCTCTTAATTAGATCACTCTTTTGTTACTGAGAATGTTCCTGCACAGTAGGAAATGCAAACTTTTAGCGTATTAGTCTGAAATACAAAATGCCCAACTGCAAGTTGGCTTAGGCCTGGCCTACCACTTAACATAGACACTTTAAAACATGATGCGTTGGAAAGGATATTCAGCTGTATTTGAAGATGTTCTTTTCCCCTCTGAACTCGTTTTGCTTCCTCTACAGGAGGTAGCTGTAGCTCAGGGCAGTGAGGAGTACCTTACAGAGAAGCAAAGAAGGTAAACAACCACCTTTTTTATGGGTTTTATTTTAAAGATATGTAATTTAACTGTAAAAATGTATGAACAAAACCAGTCATTATGTTTTCATTTGAGTGACCGACAAATCACTTCAAAAAGTATCAGTACATCCAAAATAATTCCAGCATCTGAACAGTACACTGTGCACCCTCCAACGTTCCTCACCGGAGAAAGCATCTGAGCGAGCGAAACAGCGCCCCTCTGTCTTACTATATGTAGCCCATGTATCTGATGCTGTCTGGTCAAAAGGAGTATGACATGCCATACTATTTTTTGCCAGACAGCATCAGATAGGTGGACTACCACCCACACCCCAAATCTAATGACACAACCTTAAAATATGTACATTTAGATTTTTACATAAACAACTAACCTTTCAATTGCATGTTTATCTCTTATCAAAATGAAAATTTAGTTAATACAATTGTATTTTTCTCATTATCTTTCTCAAAAAACGTTTGTATATTGTCCCATACAATAGTACTACTAATTTTGGCTATCCTACTGCAATTCCCCCGCGATCGCACTAGGGGTCGCGACCCTGACTTTGAATACCACTGCACTAGTGTTTAATGGCCCGGGGCTGGGTTTCTACTCAGCTAACATACGGAATTGTTTTAGGATGGTCATACCAAGGATCATTTAGCTATTTGATTTGGTATTCAGCCTTGCTGCTATTAGCCCATGGAAATGCATTGAATAACAGAGTTATGGAAAAAACAGTAGGCAAAACATTTAATCAAAAGGAAGTATGTTTTGTAGAGTCTGTCCTATATCTGAGAGATATAAGAAAGCTCAGGAGAATAAATATATCATGTTTTACAGTGGAATTACCCTTATAGGCCCCTTGATGATGTGAGGCCTGAGGTTATTGCCTTTTCTGCCTAATGGTAACTCCGTCAGTGACCACATGACTTCAGATCTACAGTCCTTATGTTAGGTCTACTAGTGTATTGAAAGTTTGGAATTACAACCGGCTTGGAGTCTAATTGAAACTGGGTGATTGACGGCATAACAGCCAGCATATCAATTTGGTCAGTCAAATCCAAGACAAATTGATGTTTTCTACCTACCTAGATGCTGCCCTCTGTTGGCTGCAGTGAATTAACACACATCAGCTGGTGACTGACTGCCTGCTACACACTCTGGGAAGATCTCAATGACATCCTCCTAATTTCCTCTCTCCTCTCCTCGCCTCCTTCTCAAAACCAATTGGATGAGAAAGGCAGAGGTCCCACCCCTCTGACCTTCTCCTACAATGGGTTTTGAGAAGGAGACGAGGAGAGAGGATGCGAGGATTATGCAATTGAGATCTTACCATTGAAGCGGGGAACGCATCATCCTACTGAAATGTGACCCCCTGTTTGAAGTGGAGGGGCATATGTTTTGAGGTGACCCTTAAACACATATACCTCATTACATGGCAGCACTGGATGATTATTGATGCGAGATCCAGCTCACTGGGGCAAGGGTCACATGCGTTTGGTTAAGCTAATAAGAGAACTGGTCACGCACTTCAGTTTCTGAGTCAAAAAACCCTCCTTAACCTCAGTTCAGCTAATAGGAGGAGACTTAAAGGCTTATAAACTCAAAAGCAAATCTGAACCGATCATAAGGGATGTTGACTTCATTTGATCTTTGAAGTTGAACATTTTTCAATCAACGTTTTCTCCGCTGTCTGAAATCTGTGTCAAAAGTGCAACGGATGAAATAACCATTAGTTGAAACCATTAAAAACAACATTTCTTCCACTCTTTCAATGTTTTCTCTCGAGATAGCATTATGAATGAGCTCACCATCTGTCTAATGGTGTGGTTGCACAGGGTTACTAAGACGTTCAACTTGAACTTTGGCCATTACTGAGCTTTTTCTAAAGGTAACCCAGAGAGGAACGTCAAAGGGAACATCCAAGCGGTACTGTAGCTTACTGTACACTAATCCACCGGCACAATGTCAATTTACCATATGACTCATGAATTTAACACCATGCCTTTTACTGTGAGTTGTGACATGATTTTCGTATGGATTGAGTTGTTGAAAAAAATGATATTGATGTGAGAATGAACTAGAGGTGTCCATGCCTCGGCTCCACTGGCACTCTTCCTTTTATTTACTGTCCAAAATAGAATTGTTTTTAATGACAGAAAAGCTGATCCTTCTTCCACCACAAGAGGGTACCGTTGGCATGAATTAAGACAGGTTGTTTTGTGTGGAGTGTAGACCTACTAGACTTTTTATTACTAAGTGTCTAAAATAATGTGAGAACGTGCTCTGTTTTGTCTTCAAAGCAGCATTGTGTTTTAGAGTTGCTCAACTAGTCTGGTTGTAACTGTTGTAATCCTCTTGTCAATATCACAGTCATTATACAAAGGCATCAGTAGGATGGGTAACTGTGTAGAAAATACTTATAGTAGGCTATTGAGTATTCAAGTGATGTGAAATTATACTACTATTCAAGTGCATTGCATTCAAAATCCCTAAAAGATAATGACAAACAAACTTGTTGGATATTGCGATTTCAGTGTTTGGCTTTGCAACGTCCTAACACAAGCTATTTTTACAGTAGGTCACAGTTCATTCGTAGCAATACTGTAAGTAGTATTACGATCAAAGGGACATGTGCATGTGGATTTAACAAATATTCTCAGCAACATAAATGGACAATGATTCACTTGACTCAATGAATATGTATCGATGTCAATAAGAAGTCAAGGAAACATTTACATTTTTCAAGCAAGCAAGAGTTTCTTCCTGTAATTAGTTGATTTAGAGAGGTTTGATCCACATTTTATTCAACAGAAGCCAATGATGTCCGATTTCAAGCACTGCCAACCTACGGCCAGCAACAGACCTCAGCCATAATCTTATCATTTCACTTTATTTGTGTGAACAATCCAAGGTTACGTCCCCCCCTCTCATCTGCATAAATGGAAAATCAAACAAACCAATGAACATGTTTTCCTTTGGTCAGATGCATATGTTCACTTTCAAAGTAGTTCAGTTGGCATATCTGGCTGGCCTTTCCCCCTGCTGTGGGCACACAGCGCTGTGTTGTGGCTTGGGTGTCTCCATGGGAACAGGGGGCCAAGGAGAAAGGGTGGTTCCTGTCAGAGCTCCGAAGGGTGTGTGGAAGTGGTCCTGGTCTCCTCCCCACCATCCGGCCATATTTAAACAGCTTGCAGCTCTGTCAGTCAGTCGCTTACAGAGCTGGTCTTAACAAGAGCGATTCTGAGCCTGCTACTTATAGATACCTTTACTACTAACATCGTAATCTATCTCACGAGTGTTGGATTTACTGGCATTTCATTTACACAAGGTAAGCATCACAATCATGAATTGAAAATAATTGACCTTTTCTCAATGTTTTCAATACAAAGTTTAGTTATTTTCTTCATGTGTTTTAAATTCGTTTTTTTATTTTTAAATTGGCTATTTGATTTCCTGTGACTTGTTTTGATTTGTGTTGTCTAATGAGGATTTCCTTTTACTTTTCCAGTTACCAAGCCCTATCAGAGAACTCATGTGGGTGATGGAGAAGATCCGTGTGTCCGTGGAGAGAACCAACCTGCCTTTCCCCTCAACAGAATACAGCTTCAGGATCGGATACATGTTTGGAGAGAAAGCTGACAAACACAAGAGACTTTCCCTGTGTCCTAATATTATCACCCCAGACACTATCCCAGAGTTTTGCATCCCTCCTAAGATCCCGTCCTTCCAGGAGCCAAAGGGTACAGAGCAGAGCCGCCAGGCCCCCATCATCAGAGTGTCCCTGTGTGAATGGGAGAGGGGGAGTCCTAAGAGGGAGGCCCCAACACGAAAGCTCATCAGCCCACACATCATCCAGGTAGAGAATGTGGACGAGAGCCTCTTTGACTGCAGTGATGAGGAGACCACCAACGCAGACCCTCAGAGCCAGGCAGCACTCTCCTTGCCCCACATGGCCAAAGCCCAGACCTGCTACGGTTTCTGTACCCTGCTGGAGAGCCCCCACACCAGGAGGAAGGAGTCTCTTTTCCACAACGACCCTGGCTCATGTGGCATACCGCTGCTTCTCCCCAGGAGCAGGTCCAACACTTGCTCCAGAGTCTCCCCCTCTACCTCCCCATCCTCCTCCCCTTCCTCCTTCAGTCTCCACACCCCGACCTCCAGACTCTCGCCCAGAGGTTATACACTCAACAGACAGGGCACACTGGACAGTGACACCACCTCCTCAGCGGAGTCCTCCCCTTTCAGCTCCCCAATGCTGAGCAGGCCCCCACCGAAGTCTTCCCTCTTCCAAACACTGAGTCATGAAAGGCTTCTTCCCAGAAACATCAGGAAGACGGTGCTGTCCAGAAACAACTCCCTGTCAACAGACGAGGGCAGCTCCACAGACAATAGTCCCAATTTCATCAGGAAGGCATCAGACGGGATGGTAGAGGGCCTTCCACCAAGCTTCGGTCTGGCCCCTCCTACCATCTTCCCCATAGACCTGGTTCTGCACAGGGAAAGGGTGATGAGGGAGAGCTTGGTGCCTATAGGGAAGGACGGCACCCTGCGCCTCTCTGCAGAGTACTGTCCTGACAACCAGAGGCTGCGGGTGCGGCTCATCAGTGCTGAGGGTCTATACACTCACTCGGTGGACACCAAGAGTATCAACTGCAGTGTCAGCCTCTCCCTGGTGCCTGGAAAGGTCCAGAAGCAGCGTAGCACGGTCATCAGGAAGAGTCGCAACCCCATCTTCAATGAGGACTTTTTCTTTGATGCCATCTCAGAGGAGGACCTCTGCCAACGCTCCCTGAGATTTAAAATTGTCAATAAAATGTCCAGTATGAAAAGAGACTATATTCTGGGGGACGTTGAACTTCCGCTCACAAGCATTATCACTTTATAAGTTGAATCGTTTGTCTTATTTATTGACTTGAATGGTATTTATTATGGCTTTTATACTGAGAGCAGAGATTTTGTACTGTATCTATTAAATCCTTTATTAAAAAGATATCTGTTTCCTTTTATCTTTTATATCTAAAATAGCAGTCTTGGAGTACATCTGTTGTAAGCAATAATGTTTTCATATGGTGACAGAAAGGTCTTCCTTATACGAGAGTTCCTATCACATCGTACACAAGCAACATCTTGTAGGCCTATATATGTTTTAGGTTAATCTTTCTATCCATCATTCAGAAACATTACATCTCTGGATGACTATCTATTTTTGTCATCACCCTCCCAATGCACCTCTTTGTCAGCAGGGGAAGATGTACGGCATGGCTGTCTCATGTGCCAATGTGAGAGACTCACCTTCTCTTATTTCCTTTATGCCTGTCATTTCCTTCTGACCTTTGCAGGAATCAGTATATCAATGGTAACCAGAAACTGGCTGAATTTCAAACAGTGCTGATGACCAGTTCTGAAAGGTCACATCCACTTACCTTCTAAAAAACCCTATTTATTGGAAAGCTATGAGTTGATCATTTACGTTTTAGTCTTAGTCACGTTGTTCTATGTGGGACAACCACATACAGTGGGGAGAACAAGTATTTGATACACTGACGATTTTGCAGGTTTTCCCACTTACAAAGCATGTAATTTTTATCATAGGTACTCTTCAACTGTGAGAGACGGAATCTAAAACAAAAATCCAGAAAATCACATTGTATGATTTTTAAATAATTAATTTGCATTTTATTGCATGACATAAGTATTTGATCACCTACCAACCAGTAAGAATTCCGGCTCTCACAGACCTGTTAGTTTTTCTTTAAGAAGCCCTCCTGTTCTACACTCATTACCTGTATTAACTGCACCTGTTTGAACTCGTTACCTGTATAAAAGACACCTGTCCACACACTCAATCAAACAGACTCCAACCTCTCCACAATGGCCAAGACCAGAGAGCTGTGTAAGGACATCAGGGATAAAATTGTAGACCTGCACAAGGCTGGGATGGGCTACAGGACAATAGGCAAGCAGCTTGGTGAGAAGGCAACAACTGTTGGCGCAATTATTAGAAAATGGAAGAAGTTCAAGATGACGGTCAATCTCCCTCGGTCTGGGGCACCATGCAAGATCTCACCTCGTGGGGCATCAATGATCATGAGGAAGGTGAGGGATCAGCCCAGAACTACACGGCAGGACCTGGTCAATGAGCTGAAGAGAGCTGGGACCACAGTCTCAAAGAAAACCATTAGTAACACACTACGCCGTCATGGATTAAAATCCTGCAGCGCACACAAGGTCCCCCTGCTCAAGCCAGCGCATGTCCAGGCCTGTCTGAAGTTTGCCAATGACCATCTGGATGATCCAGAGGAAGAATGGGAGAAGGTGATGTGGTCTGATGAGACAAAAATAGAGCTTTTTGGTCTAAACTCCACTCGCCGTGTTTGGAGGAAGAAGAAGGATGAGTACAACCCCAAGAACACCATCTCAACCGTGAAGCATGGAGGTGGAAACATCATTCTTTGGGGATAATTTTCTGCAAAGGGGACAGGACAACTGCACCGTATTGAGGGGAGGATGGATGGGGCCATGTATCGCGAGATCTTGGCCAACAACCTCCTTCCCTCAGTAAGAGCATTGAAGATGGGTCGTGGCTGGGTCTTTCAGCATGACAACGACCCGAAACACACAGCCAGGGCAACTAAGGAGTGGCTCCGTAAGAAGCATCTCAAGGTCCTGGAGTGGCCTAGCCAGTCTCCAGACCTGAACCCAATAGAAAATCTTTGGAGGGAGCTGAAAGTCCGTATAGCCCAGCGACAGCCCCGAAACCTGAAGGATCTGGATGGAGGAGAAGGCCAAAATCCCTGCTGCAGTGTGTGCAAACCTGGTCAAGAACTACAGGAAACGTATGATCTCTGTAATTGCAAACAAAGGTTTCTGTACCAAATATTAAGTTCTGCTTTTCTGATGTATCAAATACTTATGTCATGCAATAAAATGCAAATTAATTACTTAAAAATCATACAATGTGATTTTCTGGATTTTTGTTTTGGATTCCGTCACTCACAGTTGAAGAGTACCTATGATAAAAATTACAGACTTCTACATGCTTTGTAAGTGGGAAAACCTGCAAAATCGGCAGTGTATCAAATACTTGTTCTCCACACTGTATGTCAGTCATAGTACTAGTAGTAAGTACATTTTTCCTCAATAAAGTAGATTTCAGCAAAGTCAGATCTAGTAAGTTTGATCTCAAGTTGCACTGTACTAAAGCACATGCCATTACCATGAGTACCACTACAACAGTCCTCTACCCTCTGGGTATTCAAACAATAGGAACATCTGGAATGACGCTGAGTGTTTAGCACCCCATACTCTTTTTCTGCTTCCCAAGGTAATTTCTCTCATGACTTTTGATTTTTCTGCATACATTAACAGTATGCAATATACTGTGGTTTTCCTGCATACAGTAGCAGTATACAACATATTGTGGTTTTCCTGCGTACAGTAAGAGTATAAAACATACTGATTTTTCTGCATACAGTAGCAATATACAACATACTGTGATTTTTACACTTAAAGCAAACCTCAGCTAGGGAGGCATATCCTGCTGTTTTCAGCGGTTAAGATCCAGCCTAAAAACCATCCGCTGTCACTAGATATAACTGCTGGGCTTTTCTCAGAGCCTTGGAACTCTGTGATAATATGTTATTAGCAATAGGTGATAGAAAAATTGTAGAAGAATTAAGTAACAGTTACGTCTAACATTGACATTGAAGCAACAGAAAACATTATAGTGATGCCCTGCTCCAGGTGTATAACAGGACTAAAGGCAGATTCACAGATGTTTTCATTGACAAAGGATGAATAATCAACCTAATGTGAAGGCTTGAATAGTGCTTTCAGGGCCCACAGAAAAAAACCATGAATCACCATCATTTACATAGCAGATTGAAGCTTGCCACAAAGACCTGCAAACCCTGTGCTTGTAATTGTCCAGATAGCAATGAGTGATTGTGTCCTTGTAGCCTTTTAGTATATGGGCTTTTTCATTAGAAAGCCTACATTTCTGACGCATACACCCACCCCATCCCACATCCAACCTACATTTTTAACAATACTCGTGGGGGCTGGCTTTGTCTCTAGACCCTGTGTAGGGACAGATAATGATGGACAGCTTTGTATCGATTGTTGACTCAGCTGTGACATGCCTGGTAATAAACAGGAACTCCCAGTGATTTGCCGGGCTGTCCATCCAGTGATAGGTTGTTTTTTAAAAATAGTTTTTTAAAGGAACTCAGTCCGGCTTTAAAATTACTCTTGAAAGTTGTAATAGTAGAATGCACAAGGTGCAATTTCGAAATTGGGTAGAGCATCATCAGTTCCTCTTGCCATGTTAGTCATTGAAAACTTTAGAGAGCTATTTATAACTTGTCAGAAATGTCCAGATCAAGTAGCCCATGTCAGGTAATGTTTTTTTATTTAGGTTTTTTAGCCAAGATATTGTTGTAATTTTTTTGTCACTCAAATATCACATGAATACACATTAGATATGGCAAAAAGAGGAAATAAGCTTTAAACCTGCAAAGGTCTCTCCACCAACAAGTGGGGTGTGATGTTCCCCAATGCTGGAAAGGGGCCCCTGAGTGAAACAGTTTGGGAACCCCTGCATTAGAGGAAGTGCAGACTTTAGATCCAGTGTCACAAAATGAAACGCCCTGTTGTGTGTCCGGCAAATGGTTACCTAGGTGTTCCTCTGTTCTTTAAACACAATGTGAACATTACTACAGGATATTGTGCAGCTGATGCAGCCATGTTGCAAGAAAATATTGCATTTATGGTCCGTCTCAAGTCAGTCTGGAAGTGTTTGGTTGTATGGAAATGTATGGTTATATACATCAGTAAGGTTATATGCCAGATACTATTATCTTTAGGTACCTTTAGGTCTAACTTGCAATAAAAGTATTTAGCCTTTAAGCAAATTAAGAAACTAAAAACCTGTGCCTCCAATTTAGGACTATTTTAGAATGATCTAACACACTAAAGCATCCAGAGCTTTCTTTGCTCAGAACAGACTACAAATATAATGCAGGAATGTACTGTAGAGGAAAACATTAAAAATCTTATTTGACATATATTGAGTACAGAAATAAATCTGGACAAGGAAGAAGAAATGGTCTACCATTTATTGAAACTAAAACAGGCTAGTACAGGCCGTTACGAGGTTAAAGTGTCTTTAAACTGAATTGTAGGGCTGAGAATTGTCAGGGACCTTATGATACAATAGTATCACGATACGTTGCTGCTGATAACACTAGCACCAGTAACAACAACAACAACAACACAAATTATATATATACATTTTTTTTTTACAAATAGATACTTGGAGTCAAATATTTATATAATATAATCCAAAAATAATATTGCGATATGCAACTGTATCATTTTTTGGTCTGGAATGGTTGGTCTGGGTTTGGGAGGTGTATTTCATACCAAAGCTGCTTAGCAACCCCTGTGTTGTAATTACACTATAATCCATTGTCACAAAAATATATTGGAGTATGAAGAATAAACATCAATGTGTGTGAAAGAAGAAAGGCTAAAGGTTTACTGTTTGCTTTTGGTCACAAAAGCTGATTAGATGTTCCAATTATATTACTGTAGATGGCATTAATACAAGTTTGATTTTCTAAAGCTAGCAATATGCGAGTGTTGTTTCTGGATATTCCACATCAACGGATTCCATTTCCTGCATTAACCTGAATCTGCAGGGGACACAGATGTTGGTGAGGTAGTGGGACTCAGTACCACCATGCAATAATGTGTCTCCACTGGATATTTCTCCATCCATATTTATAGTTTTATGACATGTTTGGCCTGCTCCACTCAAATGGGACAGACTTGGGTATCAAGAGGTACATAATGCACATGCAACTATCCTCAGAAGCAGGCCTGTTACTGCATGTAGTAAGTTAAGTAGTAAGGATATTCTTATTTTTCCATCAAGAACTTGGTCTTCTATCATAGGACCTTTACAGTAAATTTCCAGGGCAAGTGTATGACCGAACTCTATCTATTTTTAGTGAAATGGAAGACTGTTTTCATGCCAAAAATCACATACTAGCTCCTTCCTCTTCCTTATCTCACTTGTCTATTTTAGAGCCTCACCTCCTGTTGTAAGACGTTGAAGACAAAGAGCCATACTGTGTTACTTTCTTATCGTAAATGCTGTTTTATCAGGCTTTGTTAAGCTTGCCAAAATATATTCCACTTAAGTGATAATGCCAGAGAAGCCGGTGTTTGGATGATATATTGGCACAGGTGTTGTTAGGCCCAAGACAAAGTCCTCCAAACACCGGCTTCGAGGGCATTATCACTTTATACAACGGGTTACCAACATATTCAAATAATGATTGACATATTTGCATAAAAAATGCGATTGTGATGAATTTAATCATACTATTTAATCCTTCCACAAGATATAATCCAGACACAAATCAAGGGTTGCTACCAAAGCCGGCTTTTAGTTTGTTCTATTGGTTCGGTTGCTAGAGATGCAACCCAGTCGTCCGTTCTAAATGTTCTATTGCCATACTGGCTGGCAACGTTATCCCTTGCTTGCTAGCTAGCCAACTACGGCTAATTTACAGTCACGTCAAACAGTGCAGCCAGAATAACAACAGTAGCTGCATTTGCATTTGTTTAAGCTGTTTTCTAGTGACATTTATTTTGGAACATCCATAACAATGAGCTAATGAGGCGTGATTTCGCATGGCATAGAAAATGTGCTCACTAGTCAGGACACTGTTGTTTAGAGGATCTAACCAACAGCACAGCTAACACAATCACTTCAAACAGAAGCTGTAAAGACTGCAAAATAGCTACACTTCGTTATGTTGGACCTTTTTTCAAATGACATTACTTTGTATATATCCATTAAAACGATGCCAGCTGATTCATGATTTCGACTGGCTGAGAAACGCTGCCTACCTGTCTGTCTTGTCCCGACTCTCGACACGTTCATTACTATGGGACAGCAGGAGATTAAATTTGAATATTGAAACAATGTTGTAAGTGTTGGAGAGATAACAAGCAAGGTTTATACAAATGAAAACTAAATGTTAGTCTATAAGAAATGTGAGATAATGTCTAGAATTTTAGACAGTGGATTGCGCAGTCAGATGGAACATAGTAAATAGGCATTTTAACGTCATAGATTTAGCCGGTGGTAATTTGTGGAATAGACACCAGCTGGAATGCGGTTTTAACCAATCAGCATTCAGGTTTAAACCGACCTGTTTACATACAGATCTCATATCACTTTCTTGAATAATCTTTGTAAAAATACATTCAATATTGATATCACAAATGTATAATTTGTACATTTCTTTATTTAAAAAGTAGTTATTTGTTACATTTGACTGTGTAAAACCTAGCAGTACAACTTATTTATCTGAGAGTGAGGCGGGTAGACTACCGTTCAAAGGTTTGGGGTCACTTAGAAACATCCTTGTTTTTGAAAGAAAATAAAAGGTTTTGTCCATTAAAATAACATCAAATTGATCAGAAATACAGTGTAGACATTGTTAATGTTGTAAATGACTATTGTAGCTGGAAACAGCTGATTTTTTATGGCCAGAAACAAAGAACGTTCTTCTGAAACTCATCAGTCTATTCCTGTTCTGAGAAATGAAGGCTATTCCATGCGAGAAATTGCCAAGAAACTGAAGATCTCGTACAACGCTGTGTACCATTCCCTTCACAGAACAGCTCAATTTGATGTTATTTTAATGGACAAAAAAAATTGACATTTCTAAGTGACCCCAAACTTTTGAACGGTAGTGTATATAGCATTTTACAAAAAACCATGATTATTTGTCTTTCGCAAATAAAACCATCAAGTGATAGATTTCAAACAAATACATGTCTGTTAAAACACACCAATCTCTTTCATAATTTTGTTTTGGAATGAAACACCACATGTTTCTGGTCGTGCCAGGTCTTTGAGGTGATGGGAAGAGGAATTAGTCCCTTTCAGCAAAATCATTAGTGTCTGCATCCATGGCCCACATCGCACATACGCCTTTCCCTAAATACATAAAATGACATTTGAAATATGATAATACATTTGTCATAATTCGATTATATTTACCTTAAGTACAGTGATAACGGTACATTCTTTGTAAGTTGTTTTAAAAAATGTTTTAAATGTGACCCACAACAGTCGATGATTATCCCTGTGACTCCCTAACCTTCCACGTCACAGGGAGCCAAGGCTATGTGACCCCCAACTCAGCAATTAGCCAATCTTTTATGGCCACCCACATTAGTACTAAGTATTAAGCTCCAACCTGCTGCTCCATCTCCATTTCTCTATTTAGGCCCAATTTATTTTTCATATTGATTGAATCCTGGTCTAGGAGGTACTCAATTGACCTTCACAGCATCATGTAACGACAACTTAATCTCTCTTTGTTCTCCCATGCCCATGAGTGGTGCTGTGGTAATAGAAGCAGATTTAAGCCAAAACGGATCAAAATACAAATGTATTAAGTGATAATAAAAACAAAATCTCTATTTTTAGCTTGTGACAAAGAGAGGATGAGAGGTGGTCATTTAATCACACTGATATAACTGTTACCATGAGTTAGAGGTAGGCCCTCTGTTTATGGTACAGTCAGGCTAAATCAAGGTTGCCAAAGTCAATCCAAAGTAATTACTGCGGTATAAATATTAGAGGTGCGTCAGGGTCCTGCGTCACATCATTGGAGCTGAAACACGATCAGTCATGCAGAGAGGCCATTGGCGATTGTACCACGTCACTGCACACTAATAACTGCCTGAGGACCTACAGGGTGCCAGCCCGCAGTGATGCTAATTTGGGGGAGGGGGGGACTCCAATAATGAATTTGCATCTGGAGAGACAGGAGATAGCATGTGTGGTCTGAATTAGGATTTAGCTAACCAAAGGTTGTATGGTTTGAGCTGTGTTGAGTCAGTGTTGAGGGGATTGATGATCCATTCTTTTAGGTTTATGACTTGATTACACAGACAGAGCAGATACACTAAATTGACCCTCCTGTTTATTGATTGTTCCAGTGTCACAGAACTGATGGAAGCCTTACAAAACATAACACATTTAATTTTTCTTCAGGAGACCTCAAAATTAAATTAATCTTTAGGAGACCTCAAATGATCCACTTCCTATGATGAACCTTGGTCTTATCTGGCATTCAGCTATATACAGATATGTCAGTCAAACGTAGTTTAGTTCACTACAATACACATGGGGGAAAATAAAACACCAGATACACAATAAGTAAGCTCTGTCTCATTTAGCAAAGGCAGTGCCAATATTCTTCACCTACTAGCAACAGATACTGAATACAGTCGGATATATTTTAGAAAAGGAGGAAAATCGCCTTTGATACAATACAACGTTCTGACCGAGCTCGTTATGTGGTCAGCAGAAGGTGCAGTAGAGTCAGGGAGGCTGCTTGAAGCATGTTGGACCTGCATGTACTGGCTGTGTCTGGAAGCTTCTGCACCTGCCCTGCTGCAGTGTACAGGGGCAATTCCACCGTAACAAAGTGATGCTGAGACTCAGGTTTTTCACTTTAAAATGTATGGGAAAAAAACAATGATTGCAAAGTTAAACGAACCATATGACCCTATTCACAAGGACTACTTTTAACAATGTCCACTGAACATTTTACAAAAACACTTTTACTTGAAGAACTGTGCAGATGCAAAGTTTGGTAACAGAATGACGGCACCAACAGCACAAACCGTCATTCTGTTACCAAACTTTGCATCTGCATCTCAGTATGTTTGAGGGTTCATTCAAGTACGGCATCTCTCTACACCATAGAACAAGGTGCCTGCTGCCTGCCTGCCTGCTAGGTTGATTGTATTTCATGGGCTTACGCAATATTGTCTTAATACCCATTAAGCAGAGAGCAAACAGTGACTCACTTTGTGACAACAGAGCTCTGACGTGTCAGTGGGTCATGTGATCTGGTGGTCTCCGGTGGAGGGAACTGTGGGGGTAAACATATTTCCTAAGTCTATAGATTTGGTTTACAGCAACTTATCTATCTCCATTTTTTCTCCTTATTTCATGTCTTCTCATGCCTAAAAAGTTAAACAGAATTAATGTATTTTTATGCATAATATATTCAAATGCATATTAAATTTTCAGGTCTAATTTATCTTCAATTGCAAGATTCACAAACAATGACCAGCAACTAAAAGATCAAGGATAATGTAAGAAATGGCAATAAAGTTATTCTTTTTGGACTGGGGGACAAGTACATTGTCTTTCTGTGTTTTTCCCTCTTGCAAAGGCTCCATTCGCTCCCATGGCAACGAAGCCTAGCTCCAAGGGGAAACCATGGAGATCCTGCCTTTCATGTGCAAGATCCTTTTATTTAGACACGTACACTGATAATTCCTGTTCCTGTCTGCTTCTAATCTGGTGCACCAAAACTCCCCATCATACTGTATCTCCCCAACCTAAGAGGGCATGAGGTTCCTTCTCCAAATATTCATCAGAATTGTATAGAATGTCAAAAGATGGTTGGCATCTCTTGATTGAGATGTTAACACGCTGGAAAATGTTTATTTTTTATTATTTTGTATCTATGATTCTGCTTCATAAAAACACCTTCCTCCCAGCAAGGCCAAGGACCACTGTGGGATTCATTCACATTTTTGTAACATAGCATTGTTAATGTTGAACTGACTGTCTAATTCATAAATAAAGTACACCTTTTTTGGCTCAAACTACAGTACAGCCTTAGTAGTTATCAGTCAATAATATGCTCTGCCTACATGTAGTCTATTGGTGAGACAGCAGCTTATGATCCAGTTCCCTGAGAGGCAGAAGCAGCAGAATTGGGTCTCTGTCTGTGTCGTCTTAACTGTCCCACTTACTGTGACACTCTTCTCAACCTCCAAACCACAGAGGACTACTGTTCAGTTCAGGATAAATGTTACAAGTTTGTCCTTGACTTGAACTTGTCTTTTTACATTTATCCAAGTTTCTTAATAGAGATGATGTTTTGGATGGTTGTTACCATAACATGTTCTTATTAGTTGTGTAGAAGTATCACATCCGTAAGACTTGGATGACGTGATTTCATGTGCTCTACCCAACTTTCATTTAAATACTGTCCTTTTTCTTATGCATCTGATGACATTATGAATTAAGAAGATCGCAATTAAGACCCTTATGTTGAGATAAAACCTAGTATGCGTTTGCCATGGGATGATACATAGCACAGATAATGCACACGGTGGAAGCTTCCATTGACTGACACGTTTTATTGGGTTTGTGGGCGTCTTATATCATGACGCAACTAAGCCGCAAACGTTAATAGTAGCTTCATTCCTCTGTAAGTGGACAGATTCAAGGAGCTCTTTGAAGTGTGATCACCTAAAACAACTATCGGAGGTTGACTGAGCTTGTTTTGCCAATAGCTTTGTAATGTTGCAGGATAAATATGTTAGCAGAGGGTCCATGTACTGGTTTGATTAGATGTGTCAAACCTGCCGCTAGAAATGAGGGGAGAAACTCGTTTTCTACAACAGTGTCTAATATATGCATCAAGTGTTTACTCTGTTAATGATAATTGGTCTATCTGCATCATGTTTGAGTGTACAGTATGAATAGGTTCCCATGTACAGTGGTTGTTGTCTTCCTTGAAGCTCTACATGTGAATTAATATAACCTAAAAGACATGATTGAAGTGGTGCCGCAAAATGCATACATCAATGTAATGCTGACATTTAGGGATAAGGGCAATTTAAAGAGAACATGTGACATTAAAGCACGTGGTGAAGTTCAACATTCATACATTTACTAATGGTCACCACCAGTCACTAGTCACCATTCTAAATGGCAGCTCTTGTGTTCAATCTTAAACAATGTTTGTGCGGCCGGTACAGTATTTAAAACATTGTACATTCCTGTCATGACTGAGCCCTCTACCTTGACGGTGCCCCTCCCACCGTCAAGGTAGAGTGAGGATGATGGCAGCCACACCCAAGCTCCACACCTGTTCCCAATTCCCCTGATTCCACACACCCACACACGCACACACCTGTTCCCATTTCACATTATTGCACTCCCTATATACAGCGGGTGAAATAAGTATTGAACACGTCACCATTTTTCTCTGTAAATATATTTCCCAAGTAACAACCCAAGTAATCCATACATACAAAGAAACCGAAACAAATAAGTTCAGAAATTAAGTTATGTGTAATAATGTGAAATGACACAGGGAAAAAGTATTGAACACATGAAGAAAGGGATGTGCAAAAAGGAATGGAAAGCCAAGACAACAGCTGAAAACTATCAGTAAATAAAAAGCAATCCAGCCCCCTGTCAGTGCAAATTAATATCAGCTGGTTCAGTCCCAAGTGATGGCATACAAAAAGGTCTCATTGCCAAGGTGTCACACAAGACACATCTCATGATGGGTAAAAGCAAAGAGCTGTCTCAAGACCTTCGCAACCTAATTGTTGCAAAACATAATGATGGCATTGGTTATAGGTGCATTTCTAAGCTTCTGAATGTTCCAGTGAGCACTGTTAGGGCCATAATACGGAAGTGGAAAGACAATCATTTCACCATAAATTTGCCTCGACCAGGTGCTCCTCGCAAGAGTTCTGACAGAGGAGTGAAAAGAATAATCAGAAGAGTTGTCCAAGAGCCAAGGACCACTTGTGGAGAGCTTCGAAAAGACCTGCAATTAGCAGGTACTGTTGTCTCAAAGAAAACAGTAAGTAATGCACTCCACCACCATGGCCTGTATACACGCTCACCACGCAAGACTCCATTGCTGATAAAAAAGCATGTTGAAGCTCGTTTAAAGTTTACTGCACAACATTTGAAAAAGCCAGTGAAATACTGGGAGAATATAGTGTGGTCAGATGAGAGCAAAATTGAACTGTTTGGATGTCATAATACACCATGTTTGGAGGAGAAATGGCACTGCACATCACCCTAAAAACACCATACCAACAGTGAAGTTTGGAGGTGGGAACATCATGGTGTGATGCTGCTTTTCAGCAAATGGTACTGGCAAACTTTACAGAGACATTCTTGACAAAAATCTGCTGCCATCTACCAGGATGATGAAGATGAGACGAGGGTGGACATTTCAGCAAGACAATGATCCCAAACACACAGCCAAGGAAACTCTCAATTGGTTTCAAAGAAAGAAAATAAAGCTGCCAGAATGGCCCAGCCAATCACCTGACTTAAATCCCATTGAAAATCTATGGAAAGAACTGAAGATCAAGATTCATAGAAGAGGCCCACGGAACCTTCAAGATTTGAAGACTGTTTGTGTGGAAGAATCGGCCAAAATCACACCAGAGCAATGCATGCGACTAGTTTCTCCATACAGGAGGCGTCTTGAAGCTGTCATTACCAAGGCTTTTGTACAAAGTATTAAATAAATATCAGTAAGTGTGTTCAATACTTTTTCCCTGTGTCATTTCACATTATTACACATAACTTAATTTCTGAACGTATTTGTTTTGGTTTCTTTGTATGTATGGATTACTTGGGTTGTTACCAACATCTGGTGAAAATGTCATGTCAATAGCACCTTTGGAAATATATTTACTGAGAAAAATGGTGATGTGTTCAATACTTATTTCACCCGCTGTATGTTCCCTGCTTCTGTGTGAGTGTGTGGATTATTGTTCTTTGTTATGTGTTGGTGTGCTCATTAAACTTAGCTGTTCATTCATCATTTTTGTTTCAACCCTCATGTTTTTTTCCCATTTTTTCAGTCTTTTCGAGTTTTGTTCCTCACACTCTCATGAGCACGGAAGAGCGTGATGGGGGACCCGGTCCCGGCGGCCCACTGTCGGGTCTAGAGGATAGGTGCCGGGTCATGGAGGGATCTCATGGGAGCCTTTCGTGAACTTATGTCCCGCATGACGGTCAAATTCCTGTACCCGATGTCCCTCGTCCCTCCGGCCATAGAGCAGCTCCGGGGGGCACGATTCTTCACCATGCTGGACCTCCGGAGTGCATACAACCTCATATGCATTCGGGAGGGAGTAGAAGACCGCTTTTAGCACGGCGTCGGGCCACTACGAATGTTTGGTAATGCCGTACAGATTAGCTAACGCGCCTGCAGTATTCCAATTGTACTTGGATGAGGTGTTCCGGGACATGGTGGGGAGACATGTCGTAGTCTACATCGACTACATCCTACCCGGAACACATGGCCCACGTTCGTGCGGTCCTGAGACGTCTCCTAGACAACCATCCCCCAAGACTGCACCCGTGCACCTACTTCTCCAAGAAGTTGTCTGCTGCAGAGAGGAACTAAGGCGTGGGTGACAAAGAACTCCTGGCGGTTAAGTTGGCACTGGAGGAGTGGAGACACTGGCTGGAGGGTGCACAAGAGCCGTTTACAGTCCTGACGGATCATCACAACCTGGAATACATCAGGGCTGCTCTGCGCCATAACCCTCGTCAGTGCAGGTGGACAATGTTCTTCTCCTGCACGCTGACTTACCGTCCAGGCACCAAAAACACCAGAGCCGACACACTCTCCCGCACGAACGGGGGGCAGAACAGGCTCCCAGGGTGACCATCTTGCCACCATTGTGTGTTGTGAGACCAGTCAGGACACCCGGGTATTATCAGAACCCTTGAGGCGCTCTGGGCAAAATACTGGTGGCCTGGCATGAGGAGGACTGTGCACTACTACGCCCAGTCCTGCTCCATCTGCGCGCAGTCCAAGGCGTCGAGACAGGCTCCCGTGGGTAAGCTCTACACTTTGCCGGTACCTCAGCGGCCTTGGTCACATCTGGCAGTTGACTTTGTGACTGATCTACCCAGGTTGGAGGGACATTCGACCATCTTGGTGATCATGGACCGAATCTCCAAGATGGTTCGCTTTGTTCCTCTCGCCGGACTGCCTTCTGCCTTACAGGTCGCTGAGGTCCTGTTCCAACAGGTCTTTCAGATGTATGGAGTTCTGGAGGACATTGTCTCTGACCATGGTCCCCAATTTACATTCCTGGCCCTGCTGGACGTCACGGTCAGCCTCACGTCCGGGTACCATCCTCACCGCGAACGGGCAGGCGGAACCCACGAACCAAGAGCTGGGAAGGTTCCTGCGAAGCTATTGCCTAGACAGGCCAGGTGAGTGTTCACGCTTTCTTCCCTGGGCGGAGTACGCTCAGAACTCTGCCAGTCCTCCACAGGGTTGACACCTTTCCAAGCAGTCCTGGGCCGGAAACCTCCATTGTGTCCCTGGACTGGTACCGAGCCCAGTGATGTGCCTGCGGTGGAGGACTGGTTCCGGTCACTGGGTACTGTCATGACTGAGCCCTCTACCTCGACGGTGCCCCTCCCGCCCCGGCGTTGTACTAACCACCTGCATGAGGATGATGGCAGCCACACCAAAGCTCCACACCTGTTCCCAATTCCCCTGATTCCACACACCCACACACGCACAAACCTGTTCCCATTTCACATTATTGCACTCCCTATATATGTTCCCTGCTTCTGTGTGAGTGTTCATTAATAATTTTTGTTTCAACCTCCTCCATTTCGTTGGAGGAGGTTTCTACCCTCGCACCCTCACAATTCCATTTTACTATATTTATGTTTGTTCCAATATGATGCTTGCTAAAAGAGACAACTAAACTAAGACTCTTTATTTCAATATCTAACAAATCATGTTTTGCCTTTGTAGGGCTTAGACTTTGTATATATTTAATCCATTTTAGAATAAGGCTGTAACGTAAAACAAAATTTGGAAAAAGTGAAGGAGCCTGAATACTTTACGAATGCACTGTAGGTCAAAATGAATTGCAGTGTCATGTTTTACAATTGTTCTACAGCCCTTAGCTTTGAAAACTTTAACTCTTATGGTTGGGTTATCCATAAAGCCCTCCCTGCATACAGAGAATGCTGCCTTTACACACCTCCTTACTCTTACTTTGGTAATTCATGGCAGACTATGTAATTTAGTCCTGTAAGGTTATTAGGTACGCCTTAAAGCTGTTGGATAACACTAATCACAAAGCCTTGTTGGTACTTTTCTCAATGGCTTGGAAATTAAGTGTTTCATGCCAGCTGTTCTACCTGTTGGGCCAATTAAAAAATACAAAGTATTGCATCGGTTCCATTTTGATTATGTAAATGCAGCACAGAGAGCTAGGCTTTGGATTGCGCATCAGTCTCACATCACTCAGGCTGTATGGTTTATATTTGCACACTGGCTGGAGAGCAGAGATTCAGATCAGAGATCAGTGCTGCCTGTCATCACTGCTGTAGCGAGTTCAACCTGTGTTTAGTGTAATGATCCACGCAATTTTTTATGGGTTTGTTTATTTGGTAAGTGGTCATGAGAGTGCAGCTTGTTCCTTTTCATACCTCACTCAGAACCTACTTGTTTACAGAAATCCTAACCTTACATACTGAATCATGTTGCTACCAGAGTTTGTTTCAAAAACATGAGCGAAGCCTTTTTATTTTTCTGTTGGGCTGTGTGCACACCCACGCAGTCTTGTATTACAGAGAGGGCTCCTCTGAGTGGTTACGTCATGCTAATGAGACTCAGAGGTAACGCTAGTCAAAACATAGGCCACCGGTGGATGAATACTAATTTCACTGAAGGCCAAGGATGGAGTGCTTTCCCCATCCATTTACTAAGGCCTTTAATTACTAGATGCTTTGGTCAAACAGCTGTGGGAGCCATGACATCGTGTACTTGCAATACAATAACATCGCAATTCTGATTTTAGGGTCAGTCAGCTATGTTAAAGTAGGATAATCTGCAAAATCGTCAGTGTATCAAATACTTTTTCTCCCCACTGTATATACAGTGGGGTGAACAAGTATTTGATACACTGCCGATTTTGCAGGTTTTCCTACTTACAAAGCATGTAGAGGTCTGTAATTTTTATCATAGGTACACTTCAACTGTGAGAGACGGAATCTAAAACAAAAATCCAGTATGATTTTAAAATAATTAATTTACATTTTATTGCATGACATAAGTATTTGATCACCTACCAACCAGTAAGAATTCCGGCTCTCACAGACCTGTTAGTTTTTCTTTAAGAAGCCCTCCTGTTCTCCACTCATTACCTGTATTAACTGCACCTGTTTGAACTCGTTACCTGTATAAAAGACACCTGTCCACACACTCAATCAAACAGACTCCAACCTCTCCACAATGGCCAAGACCAGAGAGCTGTGTAAGGACATCAGGGATACAATTGTAGACCTGCACAAGGCTGGGATGGGCTATAGGACAATAGGCAAGCAGCTTGGTGAGAAGGCAACAACTGTTGGCGCATTTATTAGAAAATGGAAGAAGTTCAAGATGTCGGTCAATCTCCCTCGGTCTAGGTTACCATGCAAGATCTCACCTCGTGGGGCATCAATGATCATGAGGAAGGTGAGGGATCAGCCCAGAACTACACGGCAGGACCTGGTCAATGACCTGAAGAGAGCTGGGACCACAGTCTCAAAGAAAACCATTAGTAACACACTACGCCGTCATGGATTAAAATCCTGCAGCGCACGCAAGGTCCCCCTGCTCAAGCCAGCGCATGTCCAGGCCCGTCTGAAGTTTGCCAGTGACCATCTGGATGATCCAGAGGAGGAATGGGAGAAGGTCATGTGGTCTGATGAGACAAAAATAGAGCCTTTTGGTCTAAACTCCACTCGCCGTGTTTGGAGGAAGAAGAAGGATGAGTACAACCCCAAGAACACCATCCCAACCTTGAAGCATGGAGGTGGAAACATCATTCTTTGGGGATGCTTTTCTGCACAGGGGACAGGACGACTGCACCCTATTGAGGGGAGGATGGATGGGGCCATGTATCGCGAGATCTTGGCCAACAACCTCCTTCCCTCAGTAAAAGCATTGAAGGTGGGTCGTGGCTGGGTCTTCCAGCATGACAACGACCCGAAACACACAGCCAGGGCAACTAAGGAGTGGCTCCGTAAGAAGCATCTCAAGGTCCTGGAGTGGCCTAGCCAGTCTCCAGACCTGAACCCAATAGAAAATCTTTGGAGGGAGCTGAAAGTCCGTATTGCCCAGCGACAGCCCCGAAACCTGAAGGATCTGGAGAAGGTCTGTATGGAGGAGTGGGCCACACCCTGCTGCAGTGTGTGCAAACCTGGTCAAGAACTACAGGAAACGTATGATCTCTGTAATTGCAAACAAAGGTTTCTGTACCAAATATTAAGTTATGCTTTTCTGATGTATCAAATACTTATGTCATGCAATAAAATGCAAATTAATTACTTAAAAATCATACAATGTGATTTTCTGGATTTTTGTTTTAGATTCCGTCACTCACAGTTGAAGAGTACCTATGATAAGAATTACAGACTTCTACATGCTTTGTAAGTGGGAAAACCTGAAAAATCGGCAGTGTATCAAATACTTGTTCTCCCCACTGTATTTACTGAGAAAAATGTTGACGTGTTCAATACTTATTTCACCCGCTGTGTATATATATATATATATATTTTTTTTTTTCCACCGGACTTGAATGCTTTATAGCTGTATAGCTGTTAATTCCCCCCCCCCCCCCCCGTAAACAATAGATATTATATATCTCTTCTCTTTTAGCCAGGTAAAGACTGATCGTCTATTCTTATTATCTGCTAAGCCATTACAATTATAACTAGCTATACTTATTTCACCACTTACCATAATGAGATATACGTTTTAATTATACTTACCATAATATATGTTTGTAAATTTACCATTAAGAAGTACCATGATAATTGAGTGTCCATATAGTTGTACCATGATATTTGCATTGTTAGGCATACTATAGCTACAACTAAGTAAACCTCTAATTGTCCTCCAATATTCCACCCGCTAACCCCCCCACCCCCTTTGAGGGTTATCATCCCAGTAACTGGCTGACCACCTCTGTACACATAGGGGCCCATCCTTTAAAAAGAGCATGTGGTGTCACCTACAGTACAGAACCAGATTTGCAGCCAACCGCATTTCAAACGCTTATATACAGTACCAGTCAAAGGTTTGGACACACCTACTCATTTAAGGGTTTTTCTTTATTTGTACTATTTTTAATTCTACTATTGTCGAATAATAGTGAAGACATTAAAACTATGAAATAACACATATGGAATCATGTAGTAACCAAAAAAAAGTGTTAAATCAAATCAAACTTTATTTGTCACATGCGCCGAACACAACAGCTGTAGACCTTACAGTGAAATACTTACATACAAGCCCTTAACCAACCAAGTTAAAAAAATTGTTTTTATAAAAAGTAACAATAAAAATAAAAGGGGTACAAGGTAGTTGAGGTAATTGAGGTAATATGTACATAGGTAGAGGTAAAAGTGACTAGGCAATCAGGATAGATAATAAACAGAGTAAACAAATCAAATAAATGAAAAAATATTGCATATGTTAATTTATTCCCACAATTTAAAATTGATATTCATAATAATATAAGCACTTCTACAGAGTGTTGTTACCTATAACAAGGGCTGGCAGTGGAATTCTATATTTTTGTCAACAGATGGGATGCATACACTTTAGGTGCCACCAACCTCCTGTGCTACACGGCTATATATCAAGCCATCCTTTAAATGTCAAGAGAACATTGAGATTCATTGCAATGAATGATATTCAGAAAGACTACAGGGATACTGCTTATGTTAATGGTATAACATCAACCATGATAATTGTCAAGTGGATGCTCAAATGCTCTGATTAGATTAGAAATCTAATCTGAAAATCAAATTGTGTTCAGACATTGGTGATCTCAGCAGTTCGGAATGAGGAATAGTAGGCTAGTATGTATCAGCACAATGAAATTGCTGTCCAGACTGGGCTGGGCTGGCACGATACAACGCTTTCATTTTGGCTTGCTTTGTATCTTTGAAGTGATCAATTATTCAATGCGCTGTTCTCTGCCACTGTCACACTGCAATGAAGGAACACTGTTCTCGATTAGCAATGCAGTATTTTCCATGGTCTCACACTAAATGTGTCTCCCTGTTCAAAACGCTCATTCTTTGATTAGTTACTTTATTTGAGGTTTAAAAAGGCTTCAGAAGTTTGTAATTACCTCTTTGAAATTTGGCTCGATTTGCCCTTACGAAATATATATCAACCCCTACAAAAATGTCCATTAATTATAATCCACATGATAATTCACATTTCCTATTGTTGCAGGTTGTGAGGCTCTGGCCATAGAGCAGCCTATTGCTTCTCTATGTAGCCATGGTCAGAGTCTGACAGGTCTATTATTTCTGATTCTGGTGGTGGTTTGTGTTGGATCCCTAATTAGAGGCAACTGCAGTGCATTGTCTCTAATTAGGGATACTACATAAGTCACGTTAAGCAGTGTGAGTACGTGTGTATTACTTTGTTGGTTTATTTTGAGAAGTTTGTAATTCAACATTTTGTTTCGTCTAATAAATAATGTTGAATTTCAACTGCGCTGCGCCTTGGTCTCTAACCATCCCGACTCGTGACACAGGTTTATTTTCCTGCTGTAGCAATCTGGCAATCTAAGGGTTGGCCCAAGAATTGAACCCTGTGGCACCCCCATAGAGACTGCCAGAGGACCGGACAATAGGCCCTCAGATTTGACACACTGAACTCTGTCTGAGAAGTAGTTGGAGAACCAGGCAAGGCAGTCACTTGAGAAACCAAGGCTGTTGACTGCCCTCGACCAACACAAAAACATCCTGTGGTGTACTGCATTAGCTTTGATTAGCCCCCGCGATATGCAACATTTCATGTTAAGTCAGGTACCAATATACACAGTCAGTTAGGAAAGCAAAGGCTAGCTTTTTCAAACAGAAATGTGCATCTTGTAGCACTAATTCCAAAACGTTCTGGGACACTGTAAAGTCCATGGAGAATAAGAACACCTCCTCCCAGCTGCCGACTGCACTGAGGCTAAGAAACACTGTCACCACCGATAAATCTATGAAAATAGAGAATTTCAATAAGCATTTTGCTTTCCACCTGGCCCTCACTACATATTTGTCGCCAATCCCACTGGCTCCAGGTTATCTATAAGTCTTTGCTAGGTAAATCCCCGCCTTATCTCAGCTCGCTGGTCACCATAGCAACACCCACCCGTAGCATGCGCTCCAGCAGGTATATTTCACTGGTCACACCCAAAGCTAACACCTGCTTTGGCCGCCATTCCTTCCAGTTCTCTGCTGCCAATGATTGGAACGAATTGCAAAAATTCTTGAAGCTGGAGATTCCTATCTCCCTCACCAACTTTAACCATCAGCTGTCAGAGCTGCTTACCGATCACTGCACCTGTATATAGCCTATCTGTAAATAACCCACCCCAACTACCTCATCCCCATACTCATTTGCACTCTAGTATCTCTGCCCGCATATTTGCACATCGTCATCTGCACATTTATCACTTCAGTGTTAATGCTAAATTGTAATTATTTCGCCACTACAGCCTATTTATTGTCTTACCTCCCTAATCTAACTACATTTGCACACGCTGTATATAGATTTTCTATTGTGTTATTGACTGTATGTTTGTTTATTCCATGTGTAACTCTGTGTTGTTATTTTTTGTTGCACTGCTTTACTTTATCTTGGCCAGGTCGCAGTTGTAAATGACAACTTGTTCTCAACTGGCCTACCTGGTTAAATAAAGGTGAAATAAGATAATTATAAAAATGTTGTGTAGTAAACGGTTAGTAGCCCATGTGCCTCTCCCTAATCATTTGGTCCCTTTCCCCCTCATAACTTAGCCTACTGTTCTGACTTGGTGGTGCATATAACCTGTTTTAGAGAAATGTAATCATCGAATATTGTAAGAGCTTTCACTGCTTATAAGCCCCCTTGTTTTGACTTGGTGTACAGGGAGAATACTATAAGAACGGCCCATGTTCTGAATTCTACATTTCAAAAGTGCTGAACAAATAGTTATAATGACTACGTCTGTCCTAGCTCGCTCATTAATGTCTTCATCGAAATGACGGATTGCCTCTTATCCGCTCGTTGTCCCCTTATGACATAGTTTGTACGTCTCAATTGTCAGTAGAAACCACATTTGTTTAAGCAAGTCAGCCACATCAGCAATGTTTTTTTAACGGTAGTAAATAAGGCTGAATGAACTGTTTTGCTGCCAGATAAGGCTCCACTGATAGCCAGGTTTAGCGGTGGTAAGGATTCACTCCATGGTGCTGAAAAGAAAGCTCTGCTGTTGGGACAGCTTTATGTTGGCCCTAACAGTTTGTGGGCACTGTTTTTCATCGTTATAGTGCAATTCATGTGTTGCTTAGTGTTTTGTAGTGGCTTTGCTGCCATGCATCTAAAAACATTTTATTTAATTTGCCCCACCAAGATTTACATACTAAAATCGCCACGGAGACACATTGTCCTCTGCTGGATTTCTATGTTTGATATCCTGTTGATGCCAGAGTCAAAGGACAAAAAGCTCAGATCTTATATAGGTGCATTTGTTTTTCCACTGTGTGTGAGGGTGCATGTGAGTGGTCAGTGGTGTGTGTATTTTTTATACCTGAGAGTAAGCATGTGCCTGTATTAGTGTGAAAGTGTGTTTCCTTCACCGAATACTGTATAAATGTACGGAAGGTGCTCTACAAAGCCTTAGCCATGCTGGGGTGTTTGTACACGTCTCGTTTGATTTAGTCAGAGCTGACATTCTGTCTATCTGAGGGTGGAAAACCATGGAGCTGGTCCCATGGAAGCAGGAATCTCACAGCATTGGGAAGCTGCTGGCATCTCAACAGGCAGTTTGTCTGTAATTGCCACACACGCTGTCTAAACCTGAGCTAATTAGGGGAAAACATGCTCCCTGGCAGTGGAAACACCCAGTGCTTTGTCACTACCAAGCCCCTGCTCCACACTGCCATTATAGCGTAAAGCAGGGGTGTGCTTGGTTGATAACCCTTGATCCCTAGCACTTCCTCTTTCCTCATTGGAATTACATAGTTTCCTTATACAGGCAAAATCTCATAGCCTCAGTTTTTAACGTGATGGTCCAGCATTTCAGGTTTGGTTGACGTAGTCAAGGAACTTGACGTGACAGGTCGTGCACCACGACTAAAGTAGCACACACCTGAATCATTACAGTTACAGTAGTTGTTTTACTGACTCAGTTTGGCTATCAAAATAAATAGGGTCAAATCGTTCTGATGGAAGTCGAAGGATGAGACAGGTAAATTAGTGAGATACGAAAGATATGACAGATCAAACAACTCATTGTTTGTTGTATAGATTGGCCCATATACTGTGCGTTGACACTACTGTGCCACTGATTGCATGACATCATGTCATTAGATTCACAGCTTATGAATTAGTGCCCTTGTTGAGGTACGCTGACAGTGCATGCATGAAAACATTGCCTCACTGCTTATCTCTGATTCAGAGGGGTTGGATTAAATGCGGAAGACACATTTCAGTTGAATGCATTCAGTTGTACAATTGACTAGTATCCCCCCTTTCCTGTTTCTATCGCAGTTACTACTCGGACCTCATGGCCGATCTCCCAACCCAACATACCTTCCTGCTGTTCATTCACTGCAACAAGACTGCTGCGGTTTCCATGCAGTTTATTACGAATACGTGTGTGGTTCAAAGTATCGCTTCAGGCATGCAGGTTCTTTTGTCTGCTGGTCGGAAATGACCTGTAGAGACGTTTGAGTGATCTGTTGCACAATTAGTGTGAGGATGCATACGAGCATGGTCATTGAAACGTTATTTTAGGCTAATGGAATCAGGAAGAGATACAATCTTACATTTGTGTGGTTTCAAAAACCATTGTAGTTTTGACATCAATGCTTTTGGCTTTGGTGACCATATTAGCACAATGTGTACACTTTATGTTTTTGATTGTATTTGCATTGAGCTATTCTGTTTTCCATATCACCAACAGTATTCCTACAAGTTTATTTTTACTGGATGCATCATTCATGTATGGTCCATGTACAGTCATGTGAAAAAGTAAGTACACCATCTGGAATGTGGTCTTTAAAAAATGATATGAGCAAAATTCCCACTACATTAATTGATAAAGGTAACCCAATTTAACAAATCCCACCCAAAAAAATGACTGAAAAGGTTATGAAATTAAAATAAACAAAAATGCCTTTTCCTTACGCGGAAAGAGTTAGTACACCCCTACCTTTACCATCACATAAAATGGCTACAATTAGAATCAGTTACCAAAACAGGTGCAAATGATTAGGAAATCATTCAAGAGAAAGATTAGGAACTTGGTCTGGTTTGGTCTTAACCATATGGGTGTGTGGAACACATCATGCCAAGATCAAAATACCTACCCGAGGCCCTCAGAAGAAAGATTATTGATGCCCATGAGTCTGGGAGGGGTTACAAATGTGTTAATTTCCAAGCAATTCGAAGAACATCATTCCACTGTCCGACGTCTCATCTACAAATTTAGAAAATTCCAGACCACTGGCAAACTACCTAGGACAGGTCGTCCCACCAAATTCAGCCCAAGAACTGACCAAAATATGCTCATAGAAGTCTCTAAGAACCCCAGGGTAACATCAAGGGATCTATAGGCCTCTCTTGCCAATGTCGAAGTGCATGAGTCAACTGTCAGAAAGAGACTGCACGAACTTGGCCTACATGGGGGGTCAGGAAGGAAGAAATAATACCATACAACACCTGGGTAAGGACCAAAACTACTGGAACAATGTGCTCTGGACAGATGAGTCAAAGGTGGAGTTGTTTGGCCGCAACGCCAGACACCATGTTTGGCGAAAACGAAAGACTGCCTTTGAACAGAAGCTGAACCGAACATGGATCTTGCAACATGACAATGATCCAAAGCACAAAACCAAAGCTACAACAGAATGGCTCAAGTAGAAGAAATGGAGGGTTATGGAATGGCCGAGTCAAAGCCCAGATCTCAATCCTATCGAAATGCTGTGTTGGGACTTGAAGCGGGCCGTACATGCAAGAAAGCCCTCGAACATGACACAGTTGAAGCAGTACTGTAAAGAAGAGTGGGCAAAAATTCCTCCCAGTCGATGTAAGAGACTAATAGTCAGTTACAAGAAACATCTACATGAAGATATTTCAGCCAAAGGGCGCAACACAAGCTATTGAAGCTAGGGGTGTACTTACTTTTTCTGCACTAACCTACGCACTAATTGCATTTCTGGTAATTTTTTATGAATAAATGATTGCAATGTAGAATCTTTCAGTGTCATTGCACTTTCTTTTTCAGACTGTATGGTCAGCATGTTGCCTGCAGTAGCAGGAGCTTGGTGTATGCTGCCCTCTCCTGGTTAGTATTCCATATTTCTATGGAAATAAATATTTAGGTAGATACTGTATCCTATAGTCCAGGGATCATAGACTTGATTCAGCCACAGGCTGATTTTTTCTTGAGCAGATGGTCAGGGGTTCGGAACATAATTACAAATAATTTGTGACTGCAAATTAACCGCAAGAAGCCCAAACAGATATCATATTTGACTAAAACAAAAATGTCAAACCTTGCTTACATTTGTATTTGATCACATACAGTATATATCTCTATTTTGCATGTGAATACTTTGGAACAAATTTCTCCAAATTAAATTCACTTGGTGCTGATTTGCGGGTGTTTTTCCATTCTTCTATGTCCAACAATCCCAAAAAATATAGAGAAAAATATACAGCGGGTGAAATAAGTATTGAACACGTCACCATTTTTCTCAGTAAATATATTTCCAAAGGTGCTAAACCAAAACAAATAAGTTCAGAAATTAACTTATGTGTAATAATGTGAAATGACACAGGGAAAAAGTGTTGAACACATGAAGAAAGGGAGGTTCAAAAAGGCATGGAAAGCCAAGACAACAGCTGAAAACTATCAGTAATTAAAAAGCAATCCAGCCCCCTGTCAGTGCAAATTAATATCAGCTGGTTCAGTTCCAACTGATGGCATACAAAAAGGTCTCATTGCCAAGGTGTCACACAAGACACATCTCATGATGGGTAAAAGCAAAGAGCTGTCTCAAGACATTCGCAACCTAATTGTTGCAAAACATAATGATGGCATTGGTTATAGGCGCATTTCTAAGCTTCTGAATGTTCTAATGAGCACTGTTCGGGCCATAACACGGAAGTGGAAAGAATCATTTCACCATTAATTTACTAACCATGTTTGTATGCAGCTTTACTAACTAAATTATATATATATTTTTGACATTGTTTGCAAACTGATATGTGATACGTATTAATGCCAAAATAACATGCAAGCCCCCCCCAAAAAATATTATTATGATATCTTTTTTTGTTGCTAAAAATGTGGGGCTGAAAAAAGGTGGAGCACTGCCAGGATTGAGGGAAAGATGAGCAAAGTACAGAGAGATCCTTGATGAAAACCTACTCCAGAGCATTCAGGACCTCAGACTGGGGTGAAGGTTCACCTTCCAACAGGTCAAAGACCCTAAGCACACAGCCAAGACAACGCAGGAGTGGCATCAGGACAAGTGTCTGTATGTCCTTGAGTGGCACAGCCAGAGTGCGACTTGAACCCGATCTAACATCTCTGGAGAGACCTGAAATTAGCTGTGCAGCGACGCTCGCCATCCAACCTGACAGAGCTTGAGACGATCTGCAGAGAAGAATGGGAGAAACTCTCCACATACAGGTGTGCCAAGCTTGTAGCGTTTATCCAAGAAGACTCGAGGCTGTAATCGCTGCTAAAGGTGCTTCTACAAAGTACTAAGTAAAGGGTCTGAATACTTATGAAAATGTGATATTTCAGTCATTTATTTTTTAATACATTTGCAAAAACGTTAATGACAAACGAAAATGTTTTTAATTTGTCATTATGGGATATTGTGTGTAGATTGAGTAAACAAAACGATTAAATACATTTTAGAATAAGGCTGTAACGTAACAAAATGTGGAAAAAGTCAAGGGGTCTGAATACTTTCTGAATGCACTATATCTAATTTGAAAGCTTAGATTCACAGCTATCAGACTCATTTTCAGATTGTTTAGATCAACATAACTTTGACCTTTGACCTCTAGGGTACATATCAGCATTACCTGTAAAAGTTGCTTTTAAAAGGAAACCCTGTCAAGTGGTTCTGAAAGGTCATCAAATTGCCTTTCAAATGAGCCAATATTGTGCCATTGACATTAGAATGTTGGTTGGCCATAGAATTCCATGGAACTGGGCAGCTATATTTTGGGATTGTTACTTTGGTGATAGAGGCACCAAATTTCACACACCGCTAGAACAGGGATTTAAAAGATTCATAGACACAGGGCAATCACATAATTAATCTGTTAAAAAAAACCTAGAGTCGATGACCACGCCCCCGTGGAAAGGTAGTTAGCATATAAAAAAAAAATCCTCATAAAAATCTGTCAGTTTAAGCTAGAGATATCCACCCCATCCACAAATGTCGCACTTCCGCATCTGCAGTGAAAGACTATGAGACAAAACGGCTTTGATAATAATTTTTTCCGCTAATGGAACATTTGCGCTTATAGCCTACTACCATGTGTGCATTGCTGCGCTGATAATGTGAAGAAATAGCCTAATAGTTTATTAACATTTTAAGCTAAACGTTCTGATCAGTTGCGTCAGCCACATTGCATAAAAAAGATTTTCTGATGCTAGTGGTTGTGTTAGTTTGGAACCTATCGCATCCCACAACTGTCCCATACCATGTTTGGAATATTTATTTATTGCACAGAATAGAATAGGTTGACTTTTGTACTATGTGGGATGGTGGATTGCCATAGGCTAGTGCTTTTGCTGTTCGTTAGGCCTACTCATCTTGTTGGCTGACAAAAAGTAAATGTGGACCGTTCTTCCAATATCTTTAATATGCACCTGGATAAGGATGCACGCAGTTGCGTCCCCGATGTGTCTGTCTTCACTTGTAGCCTGTGAGAAAGACCCGATCAAGTGACAGGGAGCCATGTGAGTCAGAGGCGCTTCGGATTGCGCAGCAGACTCAGGGAGAAGGGCAAAACGCAGCACTCCGGGACGCAAAAGGCATGGATTCTTTTAGGATGCATTACGGGCACAAAGGGAATGCCGCCCTGAAATTCGAGGCATTATCAAGTGCTTGTCAAATTGTGAATGAGAGACTATTGAAGTGTGTACAGCCTGGCAAAAAACAAAGCAGAGCTCATGCCTTTCAAGCAACTTTTTTCAAATCATCATTGGAGTCTCATCATGCGGCCTTTCAATGTATTAAAAATATAAACATATATCCCAATGTTTGTAGAACAACTAAAGTTACATGAATAACTCTAAATTAAACATAGAGGAATACCTATTTATTTGTTAACCGCTCAATCCAATCAAATTTTACTGTTCAATTGTATTCTTCATACTGTAAAATAATGTAAATGAATGCCACGGAATTATAAGCAAATCTTGTCTGCTAAAGGAACTAGTGTAGCCCACAGCCATTTGGCATAGCCACATCAGGACAACTCAGAGTAAAATGGCTTGTAGGCTATGTGTGGAAGTGTTTATGTTAATTCATGGTCAATTACTGTGAGACTGACAGTTATTTGCTTGACAATCACTGGCTGACAAAATGTTGTGACCGCTACAGCCCTAGTGTTCCCTCGTTAGATTTTAGCTCATATCTCTGGCTAGCATTAGTTGTTGATGTGCACAGGCAACTGAGGGAGAGAGAGCTTACCTTTTTATGGTTGTTTGATCAATACGACCGTGAAGTTTCCAAATGTAAGAGGACTCCTGTGGTATTTACATATTTGCAGAAATACGTTCAGGTGTATTTTTTGGCGAACGCATTCTAATGATCTAAAGTCCCACTGTTGCTACTACCTGTAAACACAGTCCAGTTCAAAGTGAATGATAGAAGGCCCATGTGGCAAACGGCTTATTTGCATATAGGCCTACTGTAGCTCTGATTGGCTATGGCATACCGGTCTGCATAGACTCCGGTCCTGGACAAGACAGATGTTTTTATTAGGTTTAATTTACTGCAGTGTCTATTAATTGTCCAAACACACGGCCACCTTCCCACTATATTTTTTGAGAATTTTTACAAAATGCCTATACATCATTCCTACATATTCTATGAATTAATAAAAATGTGAAAATGACCATATCTTAAGTGCTCGCTTGTCAGAAAATGTAAAATAAAATAAGGTGTCATATTCTTCCTGGGGTGTATATGAACAGATTTTATATTTAATGTTGCTAAAATGCTGTCAGTTCCACTTTAAGTGTAAAACTAACAATGATTCAAAAATGAATGCCTTCTGCGAGTGCTAGAAAAGTCCAAATGTTACGGGCAAAGTTTGAGCTGGCTGTCAGAAGTTTTACAATGTAAATTTACTTGTAATCTGTCTATCTGCATATTTCAAGACATGGCATATGGGGGTAGAGTTATTACTTTAATACTGGAAGTCAAATGATACTCCAACGTTAAGAGAATGGAAGAATTAAATGACTTATTATTTAAATATTGAAAAAAATCTGTCTACAGACAGAAACAACATAACACAATTTGAAGTCATATGGGGTAGAGTCTTACAAGCATTAGAAACAACACTGGGTGTGGATACGGTGGGAACATGTGGGTCTAAGCAAGTGTGATGTTACAGATTCAAAACCAGATGTTTCTAGTTTAAATTGACAGATTTTTATGGCGATTTTTGTATTAGGCTAATTTGATTTTCGCGGGCACCGACTTTAGGGGTTTAATGTTTGTGGAAATCTATTGTTTTATCTATGTTTTTGTTTATTGTCAAAAAATAAATAAAAATAAAAACAAGAGGAAAGGACAAGGAGTCAGGTGAGATTACATTTTCACATTTTAATGAAATTAAATGACCTTTTATTGGTCGCATATGTGATGGGATGTATAGACATTATAGACATTAGGGGCCGTATGTGGATAGAATATTTAGTGTACTGTATCTGTAGAACAGGGAGGATAGAATATAATTTGTAAAGCAATAGTTGAATAGGATGGCATTGACTAGAATACAGTATATACATATGAAATGAGTGAAACAGTATGTAAACATTATTAAAGTGACCAGTGTTCCATTATTAAAGTTATTCAAGTCCATTATTCAGAAAGTATTCAGACCCCTTGACCTTTTCCACAATGGGGACCTTCAATGCTGCAGAGATTCTTTGGTACCCTTCCCCAGATCTGTGTCTCGACACAATCCTGTCTGTACGGACAATTGCTTCGACCTCATGGCTTGTACCTTATTTACACATTTTCCGAGTGCAATCTCTAAGGTGCAGTGTTGAGTAACTGGGTGGTTCAGGGCAGGGTACTGGGTGGTTCAGGGCAGGGTACTGGGTGGTTCAGGGCAGGGTACTGGGTGGTTCAGGGCAGGGTACTGGGTGGTTCAGGGCAGGGTACTGGGTGGTTCAGGGCAGGGTACTGGGTGGAGGCCGGCTAATTGTTAATTGTTCTTTCTCAATATGGCTGTGTTGTCTGGAAGGGCATTGAACACGAACGGTCAACTTCAAAATGCACACTAGAGTTTTTCATTTAAATTTGGTCGTTGTTCACATAAAAACAATATTGAAAATGTATTAGAGGGTGATTTGGTCATTTGACTTCAGGAAAGGGCTACAAATACATGTATTAAAAAAAATCCTTCTACTGTAGCCTACCTTGAGAATCTTGCCTTTTTAAAATGAGAGAAAATTAAAGTTTTTTACATTTGAACAAATCTGTAGCCTGCAGTTACTGGACTAGCCCAATGGGCACACACTGGTTGAATCAACATTGGTTCAATGTAATTTCTACAAAATTACGTGGAACCAACATGACGTCTCTGACCAGTGGTCATTTTCATTATTTTAAAATGATTTTTAAATTGACATTGAGAAGAATCAACATAATCAAATGAACTTGTCTCACCGTATACTGTATGTTTGATACAGACGGGTTCTGTTCATTATTACATCATATATAAACGTATCCATTTCGATACATACTAGCTCAAATCCTTACTAATAATTGAAAATGACAATGGATCATGATAACATTATAGTAATAAAAAGTTTACGCTCTTCCCTATTTTGAAAGTGGAGATGCAGCCGCTCAATTTGCGGCATCACTCAGGCGCCTATACACACGTAAACATGTACACATCGCAGGGACTGTGCTCGTGAATGTTAGGATACACTGTGTGAGACCCTTTCTCTCCCTATGCTATTTTAGGAGACACAAATGCCTTACGGCAAATATCACATGAATATGGATAGTGTGCTCTGCTGTTCAGAGTGGTTTCCAGCAAAAAGCTATGCTGTAGACAGACTACTTGCAGATATGGTTTGTGTGGTGTGTGTGTGTGTGTGTGTGTGTGTGTGTGTGTGTGTGTGCGTGCCTGTGTACGTGTGAGTGGGTGTGTGTGTGTGTGTGTGTGTGCGTGTGAGTGTCTTAACCAGAGCTATTTTTTTTTAACTACTATAATGATGTAAAGAAATATGTCATATACATATTATTTTGAAACTGTATGAAAAGCTAAATGAGACATTTTCACTGTTTATACTGTACATACGGTAGATGCTTTAATGTTGTTATTCTTATGCCAGTCCACATTATTCAGTCCACAGTTTCTATTGTAATATATACTAGAGGCACTGCAACATCAATTTGAATGTCAATGAATTAGTAACTACCCCCGTTCAAAACCCATGGCTCTTTTTCTCCAAAGAGGTCAGAACACCAATAGAGGAGAGCATTTTACAAAGAGGGAATAATGTTGTAGGTAAAACCATGCTTCCTGAGGACATTTATTAGGCTCTATGAGTCTCTTATCTTCCACTCTGAAGGATATTGTTTGTCATCTTAAGGGCTTGTATTTAAATAGATCACAACCATTTAGCTGGTATAATTGATTCATGATGCAAATAGGCATTTATTATAGATTATGTGATATGAATATGTATTTGTTTAAAAAATATCTGTATTTGTTCTAACTAATTGCTATAATTCTATCATATTTGCACATACATCGTTTTTCTAGTTTTCTAGGCACAAATGCATTGACAGAGAGATATGATTATCTACCATTTGCAATTTTCACAGTTTGTTTTGAAGTAGGCTAGCCCACATTCAGTTCAGTTATGCACTAACAATACTTTTTTATTAACTTATTATGGTTGGTTTTATAGACTGTATATGTTAGAGTTATGTAGGCCTATGTGCTGTACAGAAACGTCACATTTAGTTATACATACACTACATGAACAAAAGTATGTGGACACCTGCTCGTCGAACACATTCCAAAATCATTGGCATTAATATGTAGATGGGAGAGCTTTCCACTAGATGTTGGAACATTGCTGCGGGGACTTGCTTCCATTCAGCCACAAGAGCATTAGTGAGGTCAGGCACTAATGTTGGGCGATTAGGCCTGGATCGCAGTTGGAGTTCCAATTCATCCCAAAAGTGATCGATGAGGTTGAGATAAGGGCTCTGTGGAGGTCAGAGCTCTGTGCAGGCCAGTCAAGTTCTTCCACACCAATCTAGACAAACCATTTCTGTATGGACCTTGCTTTGTGCATGGAGGCATTGTCATGCTGAAACAGGAAAGGGCCTTCCCCAATCTGTTGCCACAAAGTTAAAAGCACAGAATCATTCCTGTGTGGCTCGGTTGGTAGGGAATGGCACTTGCAATGCCAGGGTTCTGGGATCAATTCCCATGGTGGACCAGTATGAAAAATGTATGCAGTCACTACTGTAAGTTGCTCTGGATAAGAGTGTCTGCTAAATGACTCAAATGTAGAATTGTCAAGAATGTCATTGTATGCTGTAGCATTAAGATTTCTCCTCTCTGGAACACAGCCCCAGGCCATTATTCCTCCTCCAACAAACTTTACAGTTAACACTATGCATTTAGGCAGGTAAGGGTTCTCCTGGCATCCCCTAAAGCCAGATTGGTTGGACTGCCAGAGAATGTGTCCAATGGTGATGAGCTTTATGCCAACGCTTGGCATTGCGCATGTGGATGCGCATGTGGATCTTAGGCTTGTGTGTAGCTGCTCTGCACGGAAACACGGTTCATGAAGCTCCCGAAGAACAGTTAATGTGCTGAAGTTGCTTCCAGAGGATGTTTGGAACTCTGTAGTGAGTGTTGCAACCAAGGACAGATGATTTTTACGCGCAACGTGCTTCAGTCCTGTTCTGTGAGCTTGTGTGTCCTACCACTTCACAGCTCAACCGTTGTTGCTCCTAAACGTTTCTACTTCACAATAATAGCACTTATAGCTAACCGGGGCAGCTCTAGTAGGGTAAAAAAATTGCTGAACTGACTTGTTGGAGAGGTGGCATCCTATGACAGTGCCACATTGAAAGTAACTAAGCTCTTGAGTAAGGCCATTCTACTGCCAATGTTTGTCTATGGAGATTGCATGGCTGTGTGCTCGATTTTGTACATCTTTATATAGTGTATTTGTTCTCAATGCACACAATGGAAGCAGCATGTATGTAGAAATACATAACTTACGTTTCCATTCAAAACTCCAATCACCTGTATGGACTCTGCATCACTCTTTGTCGTAAGATATACCAACATAGACTGGCTAGCTTCCTGTCCTTAGCATACTTTGCAAGTCAATAGGATTCAAAGGATGTCTATGTACAGAATATGTCTTTAAATAGGCCAATTTGGGCTTGGAGCGCATGCATCTTGGAAGACAGGTTTATTTAGGTGAAACTCAATTTTTCAAGTCTCCTTGAGCGTCAGTGTATATCCTTGAGAAAGAGGCCAGAGGCAAAGATATTTTCTAAACAGAGCTTTAAGCTCTTTCTATACTAGTGTGGTGAATACAGCCTACAGTAGAGCACTGTGGATGCGTGGTGCCTTCCATCAATTCCAGGTCCTTCAGGTTCAGTTGTGTCCACTAGGGGGTGTACTGGTACCCTGTTTTATATCTGATTCCTCTTGTCGTACTGGCCAGAGGATTGCCAGGCAGTAACTGAGGGTAGTAAATGGTTTCCATGGATGGAATTGGGGATAAGAGTTGGACTACCTTCCCCTCAGGTACCTGTAACCTCTAAAAGAGTGTGATGTTCACTGTGAAGTTCTGTATGATGGTTTCTGTAAGTACCTGTAAAAGGAAACGCTTGTATTTCACTCTTCCTTGCACAACAGATTTGCATTGGAAAATCCAAGTGACTCAGTGTTTGGCCACACAAATAGGCAACTCCCAGTCCTAAGGCAAATCACTGGATTTTAGAGAGCCTGGCATTTCTCTAACCAATGTGCCTAAAGTGGCTTTGTGTTTGACATTTTTACCTCTCTCATCCCTTCAACACGGGGTGGTAGACTGGGCACTAAGGGCCGGCCGGCTGTTGTAGCCTCTCTTTGTGTCTTTGGAGCGGTCTTGTTCTTCTCCACTAGATGATGTGAGTTGGAGGGCTAGAGCTGATACAAATTGACGTGTCTCCCCATCACAGGAGCAGAGCTGCGGCTGAGCCTTCCTCGCTTCCCCCGCACTGGGCTGTTTTTGTTCGGCGGAGCTCATGCGGATAATTTGCGTGGATGTAGTGGAGGGCTGTCACAAGGATTTGGCTCAAGGGGTGTGGGAATATAACAGAAGCGTCTTCCATGCTCAAACCCAGCCTTAATGATTAGCATTAAATATGAATGTCTTCTTTTTGTAAGCAATGCATTAAGCTTTCTACTCGGCCCTCTCTCATCCTCTTTCCACTCTTTTATTCTTTCATTTTCCTTCTCTCTCTCTCTCTCTCTCTCTCTCTCTCTCTCTCTCTCTCTCTCTCTCTCTCTCTCTCTCTCTCTCTCTCTCTCTCTCTCTCTCTCTCTCTCTCTCTCTCTCTCTCTCTCTTTCTCTGTATCACTGTTTTCTGTCTAATTTGGAAAATGGTTGAATAATCCAGATGACAAGGAACCTTTAGGTTTTGGCTTTTCTGTTTAGAAATATTCTCAATTCTCTGAGCAGGAAGAGCGTAAACAGTCTATGCTACTGAGCTCATGCTTCTTTACAAATGTAGCAGGAACAGCTACAGAGACAACAATATCTTTGTGGCTTCCAAGCTCTCAAACAGAGTCAAACAGGGTCAGAGCCAATCTTTCCTTCAAGGGTGACCTCTTCACTACCTGGCTGATCTGAGGCCAGTCCAAGCTCCGGTGAACAAGCCATGTGTTGGATCATTAATACCAGAGTTGGAGATTAAGTGATTTCATTGGGAAGTATGGGTACCCCCCGGGCATTGGAGCTAAGGACAAAGTGACATTGTGAATGCTAACATCTGTGCAGAACCTTGCAGTACCAAATGCCCCAGCTCAAGTTTGAGCAGACTCTGCCGTCATCCTCCAAGGAGCAGCCATTTTGGATGGCTCTCCCGGCACAGATGTTGCATATTAAAAAGTAGGACTGTTTTGGAGAGAGAGTTACAGCAGAGAGAGAGGGACTGGCTCTCTGAGGGGTTCACCTGTGCTGTCATCCGAGAAGCAAATCCAAGAGAGGGGCTTGACTAACCGACCAAAAACAAAGTGACATTCATGATAAAGTCATCCCACTTTCTCTTTGACCCTGAGAAGTTATGGATATGGAGAAATTACTTCACACTTGAAAGGCTCTTGTTTACCACATCATTTTTTCATCACAATTTCAACGTTATTATAGCCCAATCCTTTTATAATGTTATTATTATTTCTAGGTGTATTCCTTGACCTATTCTATGGTCACATCTGCTTATGTATCCTCCGTAGAATAGAGCCTAATGAAATACATTAGATGCAATATTTGGTAATAGAATGCTTTGCAGTGCTTTGACCCCAGCTGACCCTGTGTCCATCTACACGATTAGTAAAGGCAGTACAGTAGATAGGCTAAAACTGCTTCTCCAATAGAAATCCCTGATCACACTTGTAGGCTGGAGACATCATGGTGACGTTGGCTAGCTAAGCTCATGCGTAGAAACTCATCATCGCGTTTAACTGGCGTCTTGCGCCAAACTGCGCATGTGCAGGCCGTCAAACCAAAGGCTTCAATATTAAGTTATTTTGGACGAAAATTTAAATGTGTTTGTCACTTTTACGAGGTTGGAGTAATACCATGTTCAACTAGTTGAGACATTGGCTCGAGTCTTGGTTGTGCCTTTAGATTTCAAGAAAATGAACACTTGAAATGAAATGAACACCTAAGGAACAATTTTTCACTTCTCTCATTGACTTCTCAAACCCCAAACCCTGGCCTGTTTGATCTGTTTCGCAAACGGAAGTCTTCCGATGTTGAACCTCTGGATTTAGAAACTCTGTGCGATTAGTACTGTCTCCACAGCTGAGCAGCCTGAACTATGAAACATACCAAGTGTCCACAAGATGGAGATATTGACCAAACTAAAGCTGGCTGTCTTTAACTGGCAGCACATTAAACACAAATTAGTGAAAAGTTTAAATAACTGTTTGAAATAACATAAAAAATATATGTTTTCTGTATGTCAATGGCTCTGCATTCAGGAATTAATGTGTGTGTGTGCATAAGAGAGCAGCTGTGTACAGGCTATATGTTTGACTAAGTGTATGTGTAGGCCTATGTGTTTGTTTGTATTTGCATACCTCTCTATCACTCCGGGGGAGTCGAGAAGGCAGTGTTCCTGTTAGCATAGTGTCTGGGAGTGGTCCCTGTACTGATTGGCTAGTGTCTCATAGACTGTGTGTGGTTAGAGTTCAAAAGGGGTTCGGCTGTGCTGTGTTGTGCTGTGCCCTGCTGCCTGCCTTGCAGGGGAGGGTTCAGGTGGGTGCCGACCTCCTGCTCCAGCGGGCTGTAAGTAAAGAGACTTGGGACCGCTGCTCTTATCCAGGGCCATGGCTGCTGCTCTGCTGTAGGGACGCCTTGGCCCTGACCATGAAAGCCTCTCCCTCCCCCACATCCACCTTTAGAGCCAATAGGTTTTCAGCCACAGTTACAGCAGGAACATGATCATCAAATCACACAAACATTTCCTCAGTAAAAGTGTTGTAAAATCATTCCCCATAACACCAAAAGCTTTCTTTTATTTATTGGAAATAGTGATTGCATGCAGCCAGTTAGCGATGGGGAAAATAACTATTGTAACAATGAGAAATCCCCAGACCTTCAGCCTTCAAGACGTAACAGCTGCAGCCTCTATCCTTATTCCATTGTAGGTGTTACAAATGTAGGTCCTTAATTTGATCACTCTTTTGCAGAACATTTAAAACATGTTGTGTATTTGAGGTTTAAAAATGCTTCTGTTATTTCCATTTATGAAAAAAGTATCAACCCCTACAAAATTGTCCATTAATTACAATCAACGTAATAATTCACATTTCCTGTTGCTGCAGGAATATTTTCCTGCTGTAGCAAAATGGCTCAAATTAAATTAAATCTATAGAAATTATTTTATTGGTCACATACACGTGTTTAGCAGATGTTATTCCGGGTGTAATGAAATGCTTGTGTTTCTAGCTCCGACAGTGCAGTAATATGTAACAAGTAATATCTAACAATTTCACAACATATACCCAATACACACATATCTAAGTAAAGGAGTGGAATTAATCATATATAAATATATGGACGAGCAATGTCAGAGCGCCGTAGACTAAGATACAGTAGAATAGTTTAGAATACAGTGTATGAGTAATGCAATATATGTAAACATGATTTAAAGTGACTAGTGTTCTATTTATTAAAGTGGCCAGTGATTTCTAGTCTATGTCTATAGGCAGCAGCCTCTAATGTTCGGAATACTATGTCCAGATAAAATCCCACATATTAAGCCACTGTACTAACCTGTAAACATGTTTTTTTGTTTTTGTTTGCATTAGAGCAGAGAAGGATTTATACCGTGATGATGCTGATTTGGTTCTGTAGTAAACTAGAGAAATACATGAAAGGTAATGACACGAAAAGGCGAAACACTCCTACATTATATTAACATCGAAAGACATGTCCTAAACAACCACACATTTGCTCTGTTCACCCAAGAATAATAAATAATGAGAGTAAGACCCATCAACTTCATCCCTTGCTGCTCAGCTCCAAAACATCATTATAGAAACAACCCAGTCCATCCAAGGACATATCAATAGAATGCACTGTTTCCTCTTGTTTCTCACATGGATGTTGTCTTATTTCCTCTCTATCTCTGTCATAAGGGCATTTCGGAACATGAATCAGTCAAGGGCAACAGGTTCTGTCAAACTCAGTTTGCCCCGTCTTCAGTGAGGTCCTGAGGGCCACACTTAAAATTGTTTATAGTTCCCGCCGTCAAAATTAGCAAAAATGTGTCCTCTATCCATCGTTTTGGGAATGTTCTATGCTCCCTGACTGTCCAGCTTTCATTTAGGTGATTATTAAGCTGAACACAGTCAAGAAACTGTATGATGTAGGTCCGTTATCCTTTCTACCCACTTTGATTTCGTTTTAGTCATTTTAAAGTATATGTTTTTGTCTTTTACGTGTACATTTTTAAATCAAACCACCTGTGGGCCGGATTGGACCCGGGCCGTATGTTTTGACACCCCTGCTCTAGACTAACAGCTGTCCTGACAGCTCGCATGAGCAGATCTCATGTCCATTGGGGGATTATTAGGAGTATGGCGCCTCACAACCACCAGCCATAGATCTATTAGTGTGCGCAGTTGTCCTCAATGGTGTATGGTGGCCACATTGTATTACTGCAGACCTTGGCACCTGGTGCTCTAATGTTATTGTTTGGCTACCTTTTGTGCCCATGCAGTGTGCCCACATTGCCCTCAAGCATTGGCCATATGACCAGGGACAGAGCTTTAAACGCCATGCTAATAATAGGAGAACATGGCGAGGTAGGGGCTTTTAGCAATTATGTCCCACTGTGGTGGGAGACATATCACATCTCTGCGGTTCAAATCATCAGGTGAGTTGCTACTCCATAACCCAAGCATAACCCACTGTTGTTCTTATGCTAGTGGAAGAATGGCAGAATCATTAGCAGTGGGGGGAACCTTCAGAGGTTGAGGTACCAAGGACAGTCTAAGTGCCTGAACTGAGGCAACAGCACTACCTGAACAGGGCACAGGGTTAGGCAATCCAGGCATGAAAACGTCCTCGGCTGTTTCCGCTGTCTGATTCCAAGGTCTTGGTGTCTCCCTGGGTTACAGAGACCTGCCCTTGAACTCAGCTCCTGGGGAATCAGCTCATTCTCTCTTGAAAAGTAGAGAAACTATACTACTATCCAACAGAGTGAATCTCCTGTGAAATAGATTCTGAGATGATAAGAACACTGACAGGAGTATGAGGTTTAAGCAGGCTTTCAGACCAAAGTTTGCTTCCACAGTGACATTCATATTAGTATGTTTGTTCTGTGTGTGTCTGTGTGCGAGTGCTCCAAAAACAGGATCACAACACATGTGCCCCTCACTATGGGCAAAGGCGCAACATACATTATGCACACATATACGGAGTAGAGCAGCAACAAATCAAAAACCAGCGCCTAAAAATAAAACAACTTGAGAAGGAATTAAAGTGAGAGTCTGCAGCAACAAACAGATGCATCCTATTTAGGCTAATATCAACTTTAGCTAACAAGTGGAGGGAACTTGTGATTGACGGCGTCTGCCACAGATAACAGCCTCAACATGCCTTAGTCCTCCTCTCCAGTCGTTGCACAGCACTGAGATGCACAATGCCTGATCTTTTATTCCTTCATTCAAATTCCCATCGATTGAATGGAGTGATCAGAGGCGTTGCCCTCTCTAGAAGAGCTTAATCTCTCGCTGACACATGGAAGGCTTGCTGGACTTTGATGATGCAGCCAGCATATCCTTTTGGGGCTTTCAAACAACTCTGTGTGCGCCTGCCTGCCTGCCGTACCTCAGTCAGCTGTCTGGAGAACAATCATTCAGTACAAAGCATTGTCAAGGCTTCAACAAGCACAATCCTTACCCCGCACGGCTGCCTGGAATGTACTGTGGGATAGGAGAACTAAATCACAGATGCAATTAATGATGCTTTCAGAGGCCATAGTTCAAGCAATGTGCTGAAATCCTCCGATGTGGCCAGTGTTCTGGTTGCAAGCTGTAAGCTATGGCCTAATCAGACTTCTAGAACAATCATTCAAGCATTGGTGACCCATCATTCATTAAAAATGACCTGTTTTGCATGTTATTTTGGCATTAATACGTGCCACATATCAGTTTGCAAACAACGTAAAAAAAAAATTCAACCTTGAGTTAATAAAGCCGCATACAAACATGTTCTCTTTTTTGCTTTCTTGAGTAAGGCAGCTCCAAAATGCAGGTGTTTCAGCCTAGCTCAGTGCTTTCTGTGGTGGTGGGGCAGCCAGTGGAAAATATGGAGCGTAGGGGGGAGAGCAAAAAAATTCAAGCCCCTTGGGTGTTTTCATAGAGTTACATTAGAAGTGCCTATCCAAGAAGGCTCAAGGTCATTGGCCACAGATAAAATTACGTCCAATCACGTTATATCTACCGTAGCTTTGATTGGACTGATCAACATCATCACTTTCAAAATCTTAACTAGCAAGCTAGCAATCATCATCAAGAATCAAGTCGACAATCAATCCTTGTCATATGATTTCCGGTTTTGAAAATCGGGACTGGGTTGTTCGGGAATGGAATTGTTTAGTGTGTGGTGTGTTGTGTTGGCCAAATTGTTACCCTCCACACATAACGATCTAAACTGTAAAACATATGTTTATTTGTCGTTAAGTGTGTGGTCTGTTACGATTTATAAATTGGAAAGATCGTGTAGTGTGTGCCCGGCAAGAAAGTAATACTAAGTGTATGTTGTGTAGTAAGATGTTAGTAGCTTCACCCTAAAAATGTGGTCCCTTTTCCCCTCATAACCCAGCCTACTGTTCTGACTTGGTGGTGCAAATTTAGCCTATAGCCTGTTTTAGAGAAATGTCATCATCGACTATTGAGGCTGAATGAATGAGGCTGAATGAACTGTTTCGAGGCCAGACAAGGCTTTATGTAGGCCCTAACAGTTTGTGGGCACCGTTTGTCATTAATTATAGTGCAATTATTGAATTGTTTAGTGCTGTGTTGTGTAGTGGGTTTGCTGGCATGCATACAAAAAATATGTTTTTAGTTTGCCCCACCAAGATTTACACGTTAAAATAGCCACTGCTTTCAAGAGGGCATTGGTCCTGTGGCATGAACACTTTTTGTCATTTTGGGATATAATATTATGTTATATAATTCATCAAATTCTGTAATCGGGTTCAATTGATTTAGTTGATGAGTCCATAAGTTATTTGGGGAGTGGGTGTTAGATGAGTGGTGACATGATATACAGTGGGGAGAACAAGTATTTGATACACTGACGATTTTGCAGGTTTTCCTACCTACAAAGCATGTAGAGGTCTGTAATTTTTATCATAGGTACACTTCAACTGTGAGAGACGGAATCTAAATCAAAAATCCTGAAAATCACATTGTATGATTTTTTTATAATTAATTTGCATTTTATTGCATGACATAAGTATTTGATCACCTACCAACCAGTAAGAATTCCGGCTCTCACAGACCTATTAGTTTTTCTTTAAGAAGCCCTCCTGTTCTCCACTCATTACCTGTATTAACTGCACCTGTTTGAACTCGTTACCTGTATAAAAGACACCTGTCCACACCCTCAATCAAACAGACTCCAACCTCTCCACAATGGCCAAGACCAGAGAGCTGTGTAAGGACATCAGGGATAAAATTGTAGACCTGCACAAGGCTGGGATGGGCTACAGGACAATAGGCAAGCAGCTTGGTGAGAAGGCAACAACTGTTGGCGCAATTATTAGAAAATGGAAGAAGTTCAAGATGACGGTCAATCTCCCTCGGTCTGGGGCACCATGCAAGATCTCACCTCGTGGGGCATCAATGATCATGAGGAAGGTGAGGGATCAGCCCAGAACTACACGGCAGGACCTGGTCAATGACCTGAAGAGAGCTGGGACCACAGTCTCAAAGAAAACCATTAGTAACACACTACGCCGTCATGGATTAAAATCCTGCAGCGCACGCAAGGTCCCCCTGCTCAAGCCAGCGCATGTCCAGGCCCGTCTGAAGTTTGCCATTGACCATCTGGATGATCCAGAGGAGGAATGGGAGAAGGTCATGTGGTCTGATGAGACAAAAATAGAGCTTTTTGGTCTAAACTCCACTCGCCGTGTTTGGAGGAAGAAGAAGGATGAGTACAACCCCAAGAACACCATCCCAACCGTGAAGAATGGAGGTGGAAACATCATTCTTTGGGGATGCTTTTCTGCAAAGGGGACAGGACGACTGCACCGTATTGAGGGGAGGATGGATGGGGCCATGTATCGCGAGTTCTTGGCCAACAACCTCCTTCCCTCAGTAAGAGCATTGAAGATGGGTCGTGGCTGGGTCTTCCAGCATGACAACGACCCAAAACACACAGCCAGGGCAACTAAGGAGTGGCTCCGTAAGTAGCATCTCAAGGTCCTGGAGTGGCCTAGCCAGTCTCCAGACCTGAACCCAATAGAAAATCTTTGGAGGGAGCTGAAAGTCTGTATTGCCCAGCGACAGCCCAGAAACCTGAAGGATCTGGAGAAGGTCTGTATGGAGGAGTGGGCCAAAATCCCTGCTGCAGTGTGTGCAAACCTGGTCAAGAACTACAGGAAACGTATGATCTCTGTAATTGCAAACAAAGGTTTCTGTATCAAATATTAAGTTCTGCTTTTCTGATGTATCAAATACTTATGTCATGCAATAAAATGCAAATTAATTACTTAAAAATCATACAATGTGATTTTCTGGATTTTTGTTTTAGATTCCGTCACTCACAGTTGAAGAGTAACTATGATAAAAATTACAGACCTCTACATGCTTTGTAAGTGGGAAAACCTGCAAAATCGGCAGTGTATTAAATACTTGTTCTCCCCACTGTAACTGTCCCATTTTTGCTTATGTAATTCATCTACTGAATTAAGATAACATCGTAACAACATTGTCATAGCAGCTTTACGTGAATGTTTCTGTGGTAGTTTAATTATTACTGTAATATCAAAGCTTAGATTTCTGCCTTAAATAGACGGAAGCACAGTTATTTTTTTTAATCAAAAATAAAATTGCAAGTTGGCCTCCCGAGTGGTGCAGAGGTCTAAGGCACTGCATCCCAGGCTGTTTCACAAGCGGCCGTGACCGGGAGACCCATGAGTCGGCGCACAACTGGTCCAGCGTCATCTGGGTTATGGGAGGGTTTGGCCGGCCGGATGTCCTTGTCCGTTCACGCTCTAGTGACTCCTTGTGGCGGGCCGGGCGCCTGCAAGCTGACTTCGGTCGTCAGCTGGACGGTGATTCCTCTGAAACATTGGTGCGGCTGGCTTCCGGGTTAAGCGAGCAGCGTGTCAAGAAGCAGTGCGGCTTGGGATGGTTGTTTTCCGGAGTACGCATGGCTCTTGACCTTCCCCTCTCCACAGTCCGTAGGGGAGTTGCAGCGATGGGACAGGAAAAAAGGGGTAAAAAAAAAAATATATACTATCGCAATGATACAGTATGTTCTTTTCAACAAATAAATCCCAGGTTTTAATATATCTCTCCATCAAAGTGATAGATTTGACTTGAAGAACACCCACACAGCAAAGGATGTCAGTGTAGAGAAATTAGCCTATGTAGTCACAGCAGGGGAAAGAATGTCATCTGTGTATCAAATGTGATCATCGTTAGAGCCTCGTGGTTTTCTGGTAACATCCTCTGACAGCCACACAGAGACCATCCCTCACTCTGGGTCCGCCTTACCTGGGAAATGACCATTCCCATCAGACTAGGTTTGTCATCCACTGCACATGTCAACATAAGGATTCCTTATGTGTTCTGATGGGCTCTGGGTACACACTCATGCACACACACACACACACACACACCCACACACACACACACACACACAGAGACACAGGATAATAATAATCGCAGCTGAGGAGTGCACAGATTGTAGGTGTGCATTCATGTCTGAAACAATATCCATAGGGGTGGACATAATGTATAAAGTCAACAGAAGCCGTGCCGGCCTTGTGTTAAGATAGAAGCGATAACAGCTGTGCTGATGATGTGGTAAATACAGTGTGTTTCAGGTGCAGTACAGCACTATAATACCGTTTTATTTATTTAACCTTTATTTAACCAGGCAATTCAATTGTTATTTACAATGACAGCCTGGCAAAAGGCAAAATGCCTCCTGTGGGGACGGGGGCGGGGATAAAAAACACACACAAAAAACGATATAAGACAAAACTGACAACACAGACAGAAAAACACTGGCAACAGCACAAATACAACAGCAAACAAAGAGTGGATGTGTGTGTGTGTGCGTGCGTGTAGGCGTCTGTGTGGTGGGTGTGAAGTAAAACAACATACACAATCTTTACATAAGGCAAAGCAAACTAGTGACAACGAGTGACAACTACACTCTTAGAAGTCAAGGTGCTATCTATAACCTAAAAGGGTTCTTCGGCTGTCCCCATAGGAGGACCCTTTGAAGAACCCTTTTTGGTTCCAGGCAAAACCAAAAAGGGTTCTTCAAAGGGTTCTCCTATGGGGACAGCTGAAGAACCCTTTTTTTCTAAGAGTGTGGAAACAAATACATGTCTGAACAACCTGTTCATCTATTTGTCCTTTACCTCCAGGACACCAGGTCCTGGAGTTTTAGGTTGGTTTGGAGGGAATTCAAAGACCTGATGAAAGGACCTTTTTCCATGTTCGGTTCAAATTGTCAGCATAAAGCAAGATTGAGATCAGAGCTTGCATGAGTTTTCATTTCGAGCTAGAAGAGAGGACAGATAAAATTTCTGTTTTCCTAAAATGGCCTTATAAATAAGAATGTACCCGTGTTTGAGCCTGCGTGTTGCTAGTGATGTCCACCCGACAGCACTGTAGAGATCACAATGTTGAATTAGACGCTTCTAATTGGTGACAAAACGAAGGGCTGCATGATGCACCAAGTCAAGAGCCTTCAGTGTAGAGCTTGAGGCTTGCACATCAATAGTATCACCAATGAATCAAAAATGTTCTGGTGGCAAAGGAAAAACAAGCTTTGTACCGGTAATAAAACCCAATACGCAGAGTTTCCTGACAAGGTTCTCTACGTGGGTGGTGAAGCGCAACTTCTCATCCACCCAAACTCCCAGATATTTATTGTACATTTTGACTTGCTCTATAAAATGTCATTCCAAGGTAGTAATTATATGGTTTTCAGAGTGTTTAGTATTCAAAAATACCATGCATTTTGCTTTAGAGGAGCTCCAAATCATATAGACGCTGTTGAAGGATGTTAAAAGCTGTTTTTTAAAAGCCAAAGTCAAACTGCTGCCACTTGAATAGAGGACAGTGTCATCTAGTGATGGGTAATTTGGGGACAAACTGCTTTTTTTGAACAGCTCTTTTTGGTGAACGTTGGGAACCATTCATTTGGCCCCCTGTTTTGCACACTGCTACTACTGCTTTTTGAGCTCAAAACAAAGTTTTCCTGCAGATAAGTTACAAAATAATTATCTAAAGTGGGTGAATTCTCACTGTAGAAACAATAAATAGTGGGGATAGCGCTTTAATCTGGTCCACACAGATTTTTTCATTGCCGGCCATCTAATAATTTGGCCAGGTACACTTTTTGGGGAAGATGCATTTCACCATCTGACATAATGGTAGCCACTTTTGGGCTTTACATTGAAGATTTTCATGGTTCTAGGTTGATTTTTAAACATTTTGAAAGAGCTTTATTCTAAAATGGATTGCATGTATTTTGTTCCTCATCAATCTACACACAATACCCCATCATGGAAAAACAAAAACAGGTTTTAATTTATTTTAGCAAAATAAAATTTACCTAAGTATTCAGACCCTTTGCTGTAAGACTCGACATTAAGCTCAGGTGCATCCTGTTTCCATTGCTCATCCTTGAGATGTTTCTACAACTTGATTGGAGTCCACCTGACACACCTGTCTGTATAAGGTCCCACATTTGACAGTGCATGTCCAAGCAAAAACCAAGCCATGAGGTTGAAAGAATTGTCTGAGATTGTCGACAGGATTGTGTCGAGGGACAGATCTGGGGAAGGGTAACAAAAAATGTGTGCAGCATAGAAGGTCCCCAAGAACACAGTGTCCTCTATCGTTCTTAAATGGAAGAAGTTTGGAACCACCAAGACGCTTCCTAGAGCTGGCCTTGGTTAGGAACCCGATGGTCACTCTGACAGAGCTCCAGAGTTCCTCTGTGGAGATGAGAAACATTTCCAGAAGGACAACCATCTCTGCAGCACTCCATCATGGTAGAGTGGCCAGACAGAAGCCACTCCTCAGTAAAAGGCACATGACAGCCTACTTGGAGTTTGCCAAAAGGCACCTAAAGGACTCTATGACCATGAGAAACCAGATTCTCTGGTCTGATGAAACCAAGATTTAACTCTTTGGCCTAAATGTCAAGCATTACGTCTGGAGGAAACCTGGCACCGTTTTGTGTTGGATCCCTAATTAGAGGCAGCTGCTGTGCATTGTCTCTAATTAGGGATCCTACATATGTTGGTAGATCCCACATCCTAGGTGTGGGTCATTTTCATCAAGTCACTGTAAAAGTAAGTGTGTCACGTTTTGTCATATCGTGTTTTGTTTGATAGTTCGTCATTTTGGAATTTGTGATAATAAATGTCGAACTATGATTGCGCCGCGCCTTGGTCTCTCTTTCCACCAACTCGTGACACCTACGTATGTTAGCTGGCTAACAGGCTAAGAAGCAAGTTGATTCACACAAATGGCAATGGTCATTTACAGATAGCTGCAGTGCAACATAACCACATTTTTAAACACATAATTCTATGCATATGACCAGTAACAATATCATAAAGTTATGTGTATTTGTCACATTTGAAGAGACCAAGTAGATGGACATAACCTTAGCCTTAACATTCTTTTTCAGTAATCTTTGGTGAGCCATCGCTTGACTCAATAGGCCTACTGTTAAAGCACCAAGACATGGGCATTATTGCACATAGAGTTATTCCTTGCAAATATAGACAGTAAAATCAGCTCTAGACTAAAGCAGAAAATAGTGTTCAATTAGGTAATTGATTTGTCGTGTCCTTGCCGTAGCAATCAGCCTGAGGAATTAACAATCACAAATTATTTTATTAAGGATATACCCCTTACTGTACACTTGGAGACCTGTGATAGAGCCATTGTCCTACAGGTAACACATTTATGATTGCCCTTAGAAGAATCACTGGTGTTCAAGAAACAGATTACAATTTCAAGTGTGTGTTCAACTAGTTTATTTTGATAATGGTTTCCAACATAAGACTGGCAGAACTTCAACATAGAACAAGAACCTTTCTGTATTGTAATTATATTTTCAGGATACTATACCTTATTGAACATGTGACTAGTGGCTGGTAACAAATTGTCACCGTAAACTTAACTGAACACAGTTCACCGACAATTAATAAGTCTGCCCTCCTCTTTCTCGTCGGTACAGTTAGAAATATTAGTAGTATTATTTGAGACAAAGTTTTTACTGCCTGTGAAAAAGGAGCACAAATTATAGGAAAAGCTTAACATGGTTGGAAACTTAACACAGATTATCAAAGTACAAATAATGATAGTCACAATTTCATTATTGTTCACGATAACTGCATTCTCCGGTTTAGTGCATGTTTTCACAACCAACCATTACTTCACCAAATGTACCCAAGTATGCTCCTATTGTAGTTTATTTAGGTGTTATATTAGATGTTATAGGGCTCCCAAGTGGCGCAGTGGTCTAAAACACTGCATCTCAGTGCTAGAGGCGTCACTACAGACAACCTGGTTTGAATCGAGACTGTATCACAACCGGCCGTGATTGGGAGTCCCATACGGCGGCGCACAATTGGCCCAGCGTTGTCCGAGTTTGGCCCGGTGTAGGCTGTCATTGTAAATAAGAATTTGTTCTTAACTGACTTGCCTAGTTAAATAAAGATTAAATAAAAAATAAAAAAATAGCACAGGCAGCGATGAGAATTTACACACGGCTACAGCAGTGTTTGTCAGACCATCTCTAAAATCAGTCTACTCATGAAATCGTCTGTAGCTTCCGAATGGTTTGGCCACTATTATGACCACTCTATGGAAAGGGGTGACTCCCACGAACACGTTCCCACAATCACGTTCTCTGTTTTGCTCTTGCCCGCACAAGTGTCACAAGACTCTTTTGAAGTCAGTACCATCAATGTGTCAACTTCTGTGTGTAGCATCCGAACGGTACCGTTTACTTAAAAAATATATAAGTATGGAGGTAGTTTTGTGCCTATCCAAAAAAGGGGTTAAATGTGTGTAAAAATATATATATACAGTGGGGAGAACAAGTATTTGATACACTGCCGATTTTGCAGGTTTTCCTACTTACAAAGCATGTAGAGGTCTGTGATTTTTTTCATAGGTACATTTCAACTGTGAGAGACGGAATCTAAAACAAAAATCCAAAAAATCCCATTGTATGATTTTTAAATAATTAATTTGCATTTTATTGCATGACATAAGTATTTGATCACCTACCAAGAAATCCAGCTCTCACAGACCTGTTAGTTTTTCTTTAAGAAGCCCTCCTGTTCTCCACTCATTACCTGTATTAACTGCACCTGTTTGAACTCGTTACTTGTATAAAAGACACCTGTCCACACACTCAATCAAACACACTCCAACCTCTCCACAATGACCAAGACCAGAGAGCTGTGTAAGGACATCAGGGATAAAATTGTAGACCTGCACAAGGCTGGGATGGGCTACAGGACAATAGGCAAGCAGCTTGGTGAGAAGGCAACAACTGTTGGCTCAATTATTAGAAAATGGAAGAAGTTCAAGATGACGGTCAATCTCCCTCGGTCTGGGGCACCATGCAAGATCTCACCTCGTGGGGCATCAATGATCATGAGGAAGGTGAGGGATCAGCCCAGAACTACACGGCAGGACCTGGTCAATGACCTGAAGAGAGCTGGGGCCACAGTCTCAAAGAAAACCATTAGTAACACAATACGCCGTCATGGATTAAAATCCTGCAGCGCACGCAAGGTCCCCCTGCTCAAGCCAGCGCATGTCCAGGCCCGTCTGAAGTTTGCCAATGACCATCTGGATGATCCAGAGGAGGAATGGGAGAAGGTCATGTGGTCTGATTAGACAAAAATAGAGCTTTTTGGTCTAAACTCCACTCGCCGTGTTTGGAGGAAGAAGAAGGATGAGTACAACCCCAAGAACACCATCCCAACCATGAAGTATGGAGATGGAAACATCATTCTTTGGGGATGCTTTTCTGCAAAGGGGACAGGACGACTGCACCGTATTGAGGGGAGGATGGATGGGGCCATGTATCGCGAGATCTTGGCCAACAACCTCCTTCCCTCAGTAAGAGCATTGAAGATGGGTTGTGGCTGGGTCTTCCAGCATGACAACGACTCGAAACACACAGCCAGGGCAACTAAGGAGTGGCTCCGTAAGAAGCATCTCAAGGTCCTGGAGTGGCCTAGCCAGTCTCCAGACCTGAACCCAATAGAAAATCTTTGGAGGGAGCTGAAAGTCCGTATTGCCCAGCGACAGCCCGGAAACCTGAAGGATCTGGAGAAGGTCTGTATGGAGGAGTGGGCCAAAATCCCTGCTGCAGTGTGTGCAAACCTGGTCAAGAACTACAGGAAACGTATGATCTCTGTAATTGCAAACCAAATATTAAGTTCTGCTTTTCTGATGTATCAAATACTTATGTCATGCAATAAAATGCAAATTAATTACTTAAAAATCATACAATGTGATTTTCTGGATTTTGTTTTAGATTCCGTCACTCACAGTTGAAGAGTACCTATGATAAAAATTACAGACTTCAATATGCTTTGTAAGTGGGAAAACCTGCAAAATCGGCAGTGTATCAAATACTTGTTCTCCCCACTGTATACATACAGTACCAGTCAAAACTTTGGCCACACCTACTCAATCAAGGGTTTTTCTTTATTTTTACTATATTCTACATTGTAGAATAATAGTGAAGACATCAAAAATGGGCGGCAGGTAGCCTAGTGGTCAGAGTGTTGGGCCAGTAATCAAAAGATTGCTGGATTAAATCCCTGAGCCGACATGCTGAAAACCTGTCGATGTGTCCTTGAGCAAGGCACTTAACCCAAATAAAATTATATTTTATATTTGAGATTCTTCAAAGTCGCCACCCTTTGCCTTAATGACAGCTTTGAACACTATTTGCATTCTCTCAACCAGCTTCGCCTGGAATGCTTTTCCATCAGTCTTGAAGGAGTTCCCACATATGCTGAGCACTTGTTGGCTGCTTTCCTTCACAGTGTGCAAAGCTGTCATCAAGACAAGGGTGGCTATTTGAAGAATCTAAAATATAAAATATGGTTTGATTTGTTTAACACTTTTTTGGTTACTACATGATTCCATACGTGTTATTTCATAGTTTTGATGTCTTCACTAGTATTACCTTTGACAAGAGTGGGATCACCTCCTTTCAAAAGAGGTAGGACAAATGCTGATTTCCATTACATTCTAGGGTGAGTTTAAAGGTGCATGTTAAAGGGGGAGCAATGATGTCTTTAACTAATTTTGGTAAGCAGATTTTTTACATCAATTGCTTTCAGGTCTCTACGCACCTCTGCATTTAAAAGCCTTCCAATCATCAGCTGAATCAGACCTTGTTCCTTTAGCCCACAAAGCATTTCATTTCCTTATGATTTCAGCTAGTTCTTCTGAGACCCAAGGGTTGTCTCTGACCTTAATTATGTAATGTTTGAAAGGGGCATGCTTGTTGCATACATCTTGGAATGCTTTACGGAAGTAAGAAAGGCTAATTCAACATCAGGGATTAATTTAACTTTATTCCAGGAAATGTAAAAAGCCACTGAACACATCGATTGGCACGTGTGTTTTTCTGTTGCTCATTAGAAAAACTAGATTTCAGTCTTGGAGGTGTGTTTCCTGACCGATTCCGCATTTGGTTAATAATGTTTGTCCCCCACGAGACACTGTTCAGTAGTTGTGGAAGCCTCTTTCACTTCCTCAAAATAACCAGAATGAATCTAAGATAACTCAAGAAATCTGTAATTAATTTTGTAGTTTTTGCCAAGGATGTTTCATTCTAACTAAGGTCTTTGGTGCAGTATTTCTCAAGTAAAAAATGTTGCAACATGTTGTCTTATGTAAACAAAGTCGGAGCTGCTGGGCAGGTCTGTCTCACTGTCTATGCTATTGGATAGAGAGCAATCACCACAGCTGTTCACCCCATGTTAGTGGGCAAATGGACATTGCCAAATCAAAACCCATCCTTCATTTACCCGTTGTGACGCACCGATGTCCCAAACTCCGTTTTAGACAAGACTGACTCTATGACCAAAATTCACCTATTTACACTTTGTAGTCAGTTTTGACACTAGAATAACTGTTTCTGACTCAAATCATGCCACATAGGTCGTACTCAAAGGAATTTGTTGCTTTTCAAGAAGCAGTCACTCATTAAAAACATCATGTAAACAACTCTGAGTATCAAACTCCTTCCAGTTTCCTTTCATGATGATACATGGCGGTAATTTAGGAATTTTACCATCCCTTACACAGGCAACAGCACAGTGATCACAGGGCAGGCCTGGGTAGTCGGGAGCAGACCGAAATGTGCGGGCCAAATAGTGCAGCATGCCACTGGAGTAGCCTAGCTATCACATACACTTGGGAGAGTCTTGTGTCAGGATGCTGGGTAGGAGAGGAGGCTTTCAACCAGACAGGTGCGTGGTGGAGGAGCGATTGATATCTGTTTGCTTTCTCCGATAGATGTTAGATGTGCAGGTTAGATGTTAGATACTGACAGCACTGTTCAGAGGCAAAGGGTTGTTAAGGTGGGAAAGTCTAATGATTTCACCTGACATGAACAACATGCTATAAGGTAAGAGCTCTAACAAGGTTATGTGAGATGTCAGAGTAGGGTCTTTAAACACATCTACAAAGTTAGAAACAACAAGGCCTTTCAACAGGCTTTTCCACCAGAGAACATTCAACGTAGTGTCAAACACTGGTGGCTGGTGGCATCTTAATTGGGAAGGATGGCTCATGGTAATGGCTGAAACGTAATGAATGGAATGGTATTATGAGCTGTCCTCCCCCCACCAGCCTTCTGTGGTGTCAAAGGATGGCAGACCAACCCATCTCCAAAGAAAGGAGGTTTTACATATCTGCAATATTTTTCCCTCATTTTGAATGAATGGATGTGATTATAATCCTTTCCGGTCGCTGTCACGAGTGGGTGTAGAGAGAGACCAAGGAGCAGCGCAGCGATAGTTCGACATGTTTATTTTAACTATAAACTTGAAATGTCACGAACTATACAAAACCAAACAATGACACAGAACACACTTACTTGGCTGTGACTTGACGTACAAACATCTAACAATGACCCACACAACAGGTGTGGGGAAAGGCAACTTAAATAGAATCCCCAATCAGAGACAACGTCTCACAGCTGTCTCCAATTGGGGATTCAACACAAAATGAAAAACATAGATCTAGATATCTAGATCTGTCAGGCTCTGACCATGGCCAAAAGGTACTCCCTATGGCCAGAGCCTGACAGTCGCAGCAAAACACAATTAATAAAAGGAATGATTTGACATCATAGCTACGTTTCTAACTGAGGAAAATTGTTGTTGTGGAGATGTTGTGTAGCTCTGCATAATTGGCCAGGTTTGGCTTTTTCCTTATCAAGAGGCACTTTCTGACAGGACGCCTTTGCCCAGTACAACATTGTTTTACTTACAAATCAGCTATTAACAAGAGCAAAAAATACAGTATATTCCCTGACTCTTCAAGATCCATTACCCCCTTAAAATGTCAGGAAATTGCCAGAACATAATTCATATTTATCTCTCTATTTGCATTCTGAAATGCTGATCATATTCAAACAGAGCTTTGAACAAAATGCACTTTTCCTGTCACAGAACTTTAATGTATTGTGTTGGATCAGGAAAAACTAAGCTTCTCGCCTGTGATTGTGTGGGGTCTATCTGGTGCAAAGTTTTACAAAACAAACCTGCACCCCTTGGCTGAGGAGACAGATACTCTGCTGACTTGCACACTTTTCCAGAGAATTGTACATTTGTAAGGCTGAATCGATACAATTAAAATTTGCCTTTGCTTTTAGAAGTTCCCCTTCCATTTCAAAGTGAGAACCTCAGCAAAGTTGTTGTTTTCTTAGTCTCCGCCATTTGCATCAATACTATCATCACTGACAACATGCCTGCAAACTTAAAGAGCCACTGTGCATAAAACAAATCAATTCAGGATGTCAGCAATAATATGTCGTGGTGGTGATGCTAATCTGTTTACGGGTTTCTTCATGATACACTATAGGTTTCTTTGTGTTAAGTGCTTTGATGGCATGTCAGGGAGCAGTGATTTGTGTGTGTGTGTGTTTGGGTGTGTAGACACACCATGCAACATTATTGGCAAGCTTTTAACTTTTATTGGTTTATTTTTTGCCAAAGCAGCAGCTACACTTCCTGGGCTCCACACAAAAACATTAAACACGACAAGTAACAAAACACTGATATACTGATAGACACTAACAGTCACACAAATGTAAAATACAACTATACACAAACAATACAACTAAAGAATAAAATGTGTGAAGAACGTGTGTGTTAGAGTGTGATAGAGTGTGATAGAGTGTGTTAGAGTGTGATAGAGTGTGTTAGAGTGTGATAAGAGTGTGTGCGTTTGTGTGTTATTATCACGGACCCTATTGTGCCATGAGGTGTTATATACATTTTTTAAAGGTATATTGCTGTTTGCTTGAGTAATTGGAGATGGAAGGGTATTACATACAATCATGGCTCTGTATAATACTGTGCTCTGCCGTGAATTCATTTTGGACTTGGGAATTGTGAAGAGACCGCTGGTGACACTTCTTGTGTGGTATGTATCGATGTCTGAGCTGAATGTTCTTTGGTTATGCCGACAATCTGGAATTTTCATCGCAGTAATATTTATCATAAAAACTAGAAGAGAAGCAGTTCATGTCTCATCTACCCTCAACTAGGAAAGACTGGCATGCATGTTGTTGATGGTAGTTCTGTATGTGCGCTTAAGGGCAAGATTCTGTTTTGAGCCAGCTGCAGCATTTCTTTCTTCCTCCCCATCTTCACAACAACTTTTTCAATTTGACTTGGCCATTCAATGTTACACCTAGGAGTAACTTAACTTGCTTAATGCTCACACTCTTTATGCACAACTCCAGTTGAGGTCTTAGACAATGTTTTGAACCAAATACAATGCTTTTCTTTTTTTTATGTATTCAAGACCAGTTTATTATTAACCACCCATTCTGATACTGACTGGAACTCCTTATTTTGGATTTCAGTGAGCTCACTGGCTTTGGGTGCTGACATCTAGTGTGGAATCATCCGTATACATAGTAATTCTAGCTTTGTGTAAGACCAGTGGCAGATCATTTGGAAAAACCGAGAAGAGTAACACCGAAGGGACACCGAACTGTACACATCTGATGTTAGAGGGTCTTCCATTGAAGCACACTCTCTGGGTTCTATTGGATAAAGAACTATCCAACCATGTGATTGCAGGTGATGTAAAGCCATAGCAAGTGAGTTTTTTTCAAAAACTATTTATGATCAATAACATCAAAGGCTGCACTGAAATCTAACAATACAGCTCCCAGTATCATCTTATTATACATTTATTCGAACCAATCATCAGCCATCTAAGTCCGTGCAGTACAGTGCTGAAGGTCAACAGTGAACTTCTTCTGTGAAGAAAAGCATTGTATTTGGTCAAACACAATTCTCTCCATCATTTTATTAAGAACAGACAGCAAACTGATTGGGCGGCTGTTAGAAGCAGTAATGGGTGCTTTACTATTTCTAGGCAGTAGAATTACTTGAGCTTCCTTCCATACCTGTGGACACACACACTCCTTGAGGCTTTGGTTAAAGATATATCAAATAGTGGTGGCAATACAGTCTGCTACCATTCTCAACGGCTTCCCATTAAGGTTGTCTATACCTGGTGGCTTATCATTATTGATGGATAACAATCGTTTTTCCACCTCTCCCCACACTAACTTGACCAAATTCATAACAGAAATCCTTCTCTTTTATTATTAGATATTTTATACAAAAATATGATGGTTCCCTGTTTAATGTTGTCTTTTCACTTCAGATTTTTTCCACTTTACTGGTGAAATAGTCATTGAAATAATCAGCAATATCGAAAGATTTCGTTTTACCTAAATGACCCATCAACTTCAATGAACGATGGAGATGAATTGGGTTTTCTGTCCATGATATAATTTAAGGTACTCTAAAGTTTTTTCCCATTGTGTTATATGTCATTCATCTTGGTTTGGTAATATAATTTCTTATTCTTTTTGTTAAGTTTGTTAAATCAGCTGAGCAGCCTGACTTGTTTGCCACCTCTTTTGCATAATTTATTTTAACTATACCATTTTTCAATTCATAATCAATTCAGGGGGCTCTAACAGTTCTCACAGTTAGTTTCCTAACAGGTGCATGCTTGTCAACAATTGGCATGAATCATTTTACAAATACTTCCAGTGCTGCATCTGGATTCACTTCCTCATACACATCAGACCAACATAAATGTTTTACATCTTCAACAAAATAGTCTTAGACTTTATGCCCAATCTTTGGCACTTTGGCTTTCCTTGTTACTACCACAATGCTGGTCACTACAGCCAATGAGAACTGTGCAAAGCTCTGCAGCATTATTGAAGATATGATCAATACAGGTAAATGTCACAGATCCAACACTATTGGTATTCAGTTGGTTGAGTGATAAACTGGGTCATATTACAGGCATTAGTCACAGTTATAAACCTTAGATAGTTGCTAAACAGTAAATGTTAAGATTAACCTTGAAAATAGACCTTTCTGTTAAGATTACACACATTATCAAGCATTGCACACATATTATCCAAATATTGACTGTTATCACTTGGTGGCCTATAGCAGCACCCCAAAAGAAGAGGCTTTAGATAAGGCAGGTGAACTTGCAACCACAACACTTCAACAACATTTGACATGAGATCCTCTACAAGCTTTACAGGAATATGGCAACACCTCCTCTATAGGCATTCCTGTCTTTTCTGTAGATGTTATAACCTTGTATTGCTACTTCTGTATCATCAAAGGAATTATCTAAGTGAGTTCTGATGTTAGCAAGTTATTGATTTAATGAGCCTTATTTATAACGCTACATATACTAATATGGCTGATTCTTACCCTTCCATATCAACTGAGGAACATTTGTGTGGGAAATGTGTAACTCATCTGAAGTGTGTCTTTATAGCAAATATTCACATTATAGTGAGTGAAAATGGACTTATTCTCTATGCTGTGGGTGCGGTGTATTAATGGTGTATGTCCCTTGAACTATATGTCCAATTTTACCCTGACACCCATCAGCAGTGACGTTCTCTAGTCATTAGGATGATCACAAGATCGTCTCTTCGCAGCATGGGGTTCCTAAAAAGAAGGTCTCTCAAGCCCTTCTGTAGCGGTTGTAGTGGTAATGAACAGGCCAACCAGGCTGTCAATATGGTCTGTTAAGTGAGTTCAAAGGAGGAAAAGAAAGTTGGAGTCGGGGTTCAGTGAGTGTGTGAAGGCTCTGGCCGTTTCTATTCATCTTCAGGAGCCCCAGCCTTCCTTCATGTTTGATAGGCCCTTTGTTTTCATCACCTAGAATTATAATGAGGCTTTTCATACTCATTACCCTCCTCATCGCTCAATTATAACACAATATTGATTTGTTCCTGGAGACACCATTAAGGACACACAGGCAGGAAATCATCATATACAGACTGATATGATGAATGTGTATTAATCCCGTGTTACATTAAAATGTCATCTTGTAGTGCTATTAAGCACTAAACTATTTTGGCTGCTGAAGAGATGGGCTCCCAAACATGTTTTGGTCATTTTGTTCAGAGCTGACCGACACTCTGTGTATATATCTAATCGATCTGTTTCTTTGAATTAATCTTAATACAGTAACTTATCACCTCTACTTACAGATAACAGTAGTTGTAATGATACACACGCCCACTTGAAATCACTCATAATTTTCCAAAAGACTCCATAACTCTCCTCCTACTGTGGCAGTGTTTTATTAGTTCAGTTAGGTCTACTTCTTTACATGAACATGGGATGCAGTGACTTATTTCATTCTATGGCAGAGAGTCAGTGGTTCTACATATTGTAGCAGTGGCACAGTGAGCGCAGTATGGAGAGGGAGATGGAGGGAGTACGCACGCAGCTATAGAACAGGAGCATGTGGCAGTGTCAGCAGCCTAGCGCGGCGCCGGCCAGGCTTCCTGGGGTTGGGGCTGTGCTGTGCTCCATACGGAGGGCCTGTGTCGGAAGCCCTGGGGCCATACAGTCCCAGGTCAGCAGATGGGCCTGTGATTATTATTTCCAGGCCTGTCTTACCTGACCACTTCTTCACTCCGTGAACAGCTGTTTCACTCGCTTCACTGAGACGCTACATGAACAGCCATTTTTCTTCTGCTCTTTACTTTGTACCTAGTATAAATCTTTACTGTGACCCTGCTCCGGGCTCCATCCACCTGTGTCTTACCTCGGGCAAAAGCTCCCTCTGAGGATTATTTTTTTCCTCAGAAAGACTATGAACTGAATTGTGTTTTCTCAGACAAAGGACAAAGGTTCTGTGAGGTTTCCATAATAATTAATCTATAATTAATTATATTATATTATTATATTATAATATAATGAAAATATAACAAATAGGAATAATAATAAAGATAGATATATTATATTGCATAGTTGAATGGTATTCCTTATTAGTTATTCAAATGGGAAATGCTTCAAATTGATGGCACTGCAAATGTCAAATTTAACAACATGAAATGAACTCTACATATTGACTAGAAAATTGAAAGACAGCCTAATATTTGTAAGGCTTTCACAATACAATACTGTACACAATATGAAGTAAAAGTGAAAGATAACCTTTGTTAAAGTAATTAAATACCTTGTGATAAACTGTTAGAACAGGACAGAAACAAACCATAAAGACTAATAAATAATATGTCAGGTCTAGGCGTCACATAATGCATGCTGTACCATTTTTGGGACGAATACCCTCTTTAGTAGACCAATTCATCAAACTGCAGGGAATAATGTTCTACATCTGTAGGAGCACCTGGTGTCCACACTATTTATGTATTCTAAACACTAACAGTACAAACACTGTACTCCGGCTTAGATTGTATCCTAAAACACTCATTACTGTTCATTATTGCTGGAGCTTTTTTTCCTAGATTATGAATCTTCAGGGCATGTCAGGATGATATTTTCTGTCAGACGTTTAAAAAGTATACTTTTTTTGTTGTTGAAATAATTTGTTGGAAAATTAGCTAAGCTGCAAGATCATACCTCATGGCGTGAGAGAAATTAGACTTGAGTTGAATTTCCATTGTAACCAACTAAGCAGAGAATGTGCTTTATTGGATGTGAAAGTGTGAGATGGTATATGAGATACCAACAGCCAGGTCTGAGAATGTAACATCTACACTGGGGGCCAAAAGTTTTGAATATTACTCGAGGGTGGCTACTTTGAAGAATCTCAAATATTAAATAAATGTTGATTTGTGTAACACTTTTTTATTTACTACAAGGTTACATATGTCTTGGGGCGGCAGGTAGCCAAGTAGTTAGCGCATTGGGCCTGTAACTGAAAGGTTGCTGGATCGAATCCCCAAGCTGACAAGGTACAAATCTGTCATTCTGCCCCTGAACAAGGCAGTTAACCCACTGTTCCTAGGCCATCATTGTAAATAAGAATTTGTTCTTAACTGACAAATAAAATAAAAATATGTGTTTTGTCATAGTTTTGATGTCTTCACTTTTATTCTACAATGTAAAAAGTTGTGCAAATAAAGAAAAACCCTTGAACTTTTGGCCCCCAGTGTTCTCCACAATCCTATTTGCTGGAAAACAAAATACTTTTGGTGAGTAGTTGAGAGCAGAAACAAAAACCAACTGGAGGAAAACATTTATCAAGGAACAAAAAGACAGTTGCTTCAGTACTTTCGGGCGCCCCAAGTCATTCAACATACACCAAGTCTACGAAACGTTAAGGACACCTGCTCTTGTCATGACATAGACCGACCCTGTGAATCCAGGTGAAAGCTATCATCCCTTATTGATGTCACTTGTTAAATCCACTTTAATCAGTGTAGATGAAGGGGAGGAGACATGTTAAAGAAGGATTTTTAAGCCTTGAGACAATTGAGACATGGATTTTGTATGTGTGTCATTCAGAGGGTGAATGGGAAAGGAAAAAAAAATTAAGTGCCTTGGGTTGTGTCAAGAACTGCAAAGCAACTCAATATTAGGAAGGTGTCTTTAATGTTCTGTATACGCAATGCAGATTCAAGCACTGGAGGAAAAAAATTGAACATGGCTCATTTATTGATGAAAATGACATGACAGAGAGGACTTCTTTGAAATGCACAACGTAATAATGAATGATATTCTTGCATGTAAGCAGAGAGGAAAATGGAATGCTGGTGCTAGACGTGGCTGGGGCCAGACATGGCAAACGAGGCAGTGAACATTTTGACCAAAATACATTCAGTATTTATCGTTAGACATTCAACAAATAATCCTGACAGACTCTTTATGAACGTTATTGTTTGCTGATTAATTCTCACTATTAGGTTTCTACCACATGCCACTGTCGATCAGAATTTACCCTTTCATGGGTAAAGTACATTTAGATCCCCAGCTCCTCCCTTTAAACCTTGCAGTGTGCTCTCAAGCAAATGCGTGGAAATGAATTATGGACATTTATGATGGGAAACTTGGTGCATTAGCGTTTCATTTAGCTTGGCCTTATCCTGAAGCTCTGCTCCAACCTGCGAGGGACAGTGCTGGACATATGACTCCCAGCAGCAGGAATGCCCAAAGGGACGCCTTTCTCAGTCAGGGCACGGGCTGGCCGATTTATCTGGCATTGGCCTGGGTCTGTCTGATACAAGCTTTCACACAGGTGGATTTATCACCCCCTGCCTGGGCCTGCAGCTCCAGCCCTACCAATTCTTACAAAATTCCATTTTTTATACTCGCTCATTAACCATAACCATCTCTGCTCAGTCTCCTCAACCTCTGGAGCCTGGCTGGGTGTACTTTCCTAGACATGTTTTATTTGTGTCAACGCTTTAATTTTAAGGTAGTTACAAACTACAAAGAAAGAGATATGATATTGATGGTATTTATTTATTCCCTTTTATTTTCCCTGATGCGTAAATAATGCTTCGCCACCCTGTGCTTTCTGTGAACCGGATGTCTCTTCCTCCTTCAAGGCACTCAGAATCAGAAACACCTTTATTCGCCAAACACATTTGCATGTATAGGAATTTGACTTGATTAAATGGTCTTGCCACAATAAACCGAATATACAGACAGAAAATAAGCAAACTGAATACATGGAGCAGATATATAGACGCAGAATTTACACAATGAACATCAAGCAAAAAACTACAGACTACACTATAAAGATCAGCCTAAAAACTATAGACTACACTATAATTATTCCTTAAGAATCTATTGACACAGGTGCCTCAATCTAAGTAAGATAATGAAAAAATCCCCATCAAAATCCATCGGTTTAAGCTAGAGATATCTAGCATCGGCTGTATCTCAATCCACCACATCCAATTATGGCGGCCTGCCACATCTGCGGTGGAAGGTGGCCAAGCTACAGTGAGGTTTGTTCCAAAAATCGGTCTTCTCACGAAAACATCTGTATCGTCCGAACGGTTTGGCCTACAAACTAATATGACTCTAAGGAAAGATGAGACTCTCACAAACATGATGGTGCTCTCCATTTTGCCCTACGACCCCTGGACTCGTCTGCAGGTAACCCAGTACCGGTAAAGAAAATGAAGGGAAGTATGGAGGTAGGTTTGTGCCATCAAAAAAAGGGGTTAAATACAGTGCATTCGTAAAGTATTCAGACCCCTTGACTTTTTCCACATTGTTATGTTACAGCCTTATTCTAAAATGGATTAAAAAAAGAAACGTCAATCTACACACAATACCCCATAATGACAAAGCAAAAACAGCTTTTTAGAAATGTTTGCAAATGTATAAAAAATACAAAACTGAAATATAACATTTACATACGTAAGTATTCAGACCCTTTACTCTGTACTTTGATAAAGCACCTTTGGCAGCGATTACTGCCGAGTCTTCTTGTGTATGACGCTACAAGCTTGGCACACCTTTATTTGGGGAGTTTCTCATTCTTCTCTGCAGATCCTCTCAAGCTCTGTCAAGTTGGATGGGGAGCGTCACTGCACAGCTATTTTTAGGTCTCTCCATATCTGGAGAGTCCGGGCTTTGGCTGGGTCACTCAAGGATATTCAGAGACTTGTCCTGAAGCCCCTCCTGCGTTGTCTTGGCTTTGTGCTTAGGGTCGTTGTCCTGTTGGAAGATGAACCAGCTGGAACAGGTTTTCATCAAGGATCTCTCTGTACTTTGCTCCGTTCATCTCTCCCTTGATCCTGACTAGTCTCCCAGTCTCTGCTGCTGAAAAACATCCCCACAGCATGATGCTGCCACCACCATGCTAAAGGGGTCTGAATACTTTCCTCAATTACTTTGTACCCCTGCACATCAACTCCGTACTGGTATCCTGTGTATATTATTGTTACTCATTCTGTATTTATTCCTCGTATTATTATCTTTCTAAATTTTAAAATATTTTTCTCTTTGCATTGTTGAAAAGTGCCCGTAAGTAAGCATTTCACTGTTAGTCTACACCTGTTGTTTACGAAGCATGTGACAAATAACATTTTATTTGATTTGATTAATCGCTGAGCTGTTCTCTCGTCTGTTGTCGGTCATGGGTGGCCATAACAGTGGTCTGTCCTGCAGGTCAATAATCATTATGACAGACATGGCTGAGACATGCTAGTGGGCATAGTATTATATATTTTTCATTTTAAGTTGCCTTTAAGTGGAATCACAGTGAAAACAGCCTTTTGTTCAAAGCAAAATGGCTTCATCCACAGTTATTTCTGATATGTTCCATGATTATGATCAGCGAATAAAAAGAGACCATGTTTAGCTGCTTGTTACAGAGAGAAACGTGCCTTACATCAGACCGTCAGTTGGTCACCATTGTGACCCTGTGCTTCCAGCTGTGGCTTTGAGGTGCAGTGCTCCTGAATGGCCACTCTAACCAGGCCCTGGCTCCGAGAGAGAGGTAGTAGGAGAGGTCACAACTGTAAGTGAAGAAAGGCAGCTCTCAACAAGCATTTGCTCATACAACCCAGGGGCCATTGTAGCACTTATGTAACTGGGAGAGCTCAAAAGAAAGAATATATTTGTCACAGGTGTCTTGGGCAGTTGGCGAATGCTAGGCTATGAATTAGAGATGTGGGGTAGATGGGCTTCAGCCCATGACACACTCTGCAATGACACCCCTGTGGATTTGCCAATGGAACATTCCATCAACACAGTGCTTTAAGGCCACTCTTAAAAGTGATGCATAGAAGAAAACTACTGTCTCAGCAAATGTCCATTTAAATCATGTGAACATAGATACAGTGCATTCAGACCCTTTGACTTTTTCCACAGTTTGTTACGTTACAACATTATTCTAAACACAATGCCCCATAATGACAAAGCAAAAACAAATGTACATTTCTTTTTACAAATGTATTAAAAATAGAAAACAGAAATACCTAATTTACATTAAGTATTCAGACCATTTACTATGAGACTCGAAATTGAGTTTAGGTGCATCCTGTTTCCATTGATCATCCTTGAGATGTTTCTACAACTTGATTGGAGTCCACCTGAGGTAAATTCAATTGATTGGACATGATTTGGTAAGGCACACACCTGTCTATATAAGGTCCCACAGTTGACAGTGCATGTCAGAGCAAAAATGAAGCCATGAGATCGAAGGAATTGTCTGTAGAGCTACGAGACAGGATTGTGTCGAGGGATAGATCTGGGGAAGGGTACCAAAAAATGTCTGCAGCATTGAAGGTCCCCAAGAACACAGTGGCTTCCATCATTCTCAAATGGAAGATGTTTGGAACCACCAAGACTCTTCCTAGAGCTGGCTGCCTGGCCAAACTGAGCAATCGGGGGAGAAGGGCCAAGAACCTGATGTTCACTCTGACAGAGCTCCAGAGTTCCTATGTGGAGATGGTAGAACCTTTCAGGAGGACAACCATCTCTGCAGCACTCCACCAATCAGGCCTTTATGGTAGAGTGGCCAGACGGAAGCCACTCCTCAGAAAAAGGCAAAACAGCTAGCTTGGAGTTTGCCAAAAGGCACCTAAAGGACTCTCAGACCATGAGAAACAAGATTCTCTGGTCTGATGAAACCAAGATTGAACTATTTGGCCTGAATGCCAAGCATCACGTCTGGAGGAAACCTGGCCCCATCCCTACGATGAAGCATGGTGGTGGCAGCAACCTGCTGTGGGGATGTTTTTCAGCGGCAGGGACTGGGAGACTAGTCAGGATCAAGGGAAAGATTAACAGAGCAAAGTACAGAGAGATCCTTGATGAAAACCTGTTCCAGAGCACTCAGGACCTCAGACTGGGGCGAAGATTCGCCTTCCAACAGGACAACAACCCTAAGCACACAGCCAAGACAATGCAGGAGTGGCTTCAGGACAAGTCTCTGAATGTCCTTGAGTGGCCCAGACAGAGCCCGGACTTGAACCCATGGGCCATTTTGACCCATGGGCTATTACGACATGTACACTACTTCATTGGTGGCATCAGATCATTATTTGTATGTTTTTAATCACTGTATGGGGTTTATATTCAAGTCATGTTGATAAGAACAGAAATGGTTTACAGCCATATTAAAAATAACCTTTGTGGCTAGAGTAAAAAGGTCAAATGTCAAATGTCAAATTCCATTTGTGTAGCATTAAATCAGGCAGTAAATACAACTCTTCGCTCTTCATGGTTAACTATGTCTGGTTAATATATTTTATTTTCTTGTAGGAATAGTGAAAGCAGTGAATTTATCCCCTTGACCTTACCTTATTCTTGCATATTAATGGTTAGAAAATCATAAAATCTGTATTTAATTATTCAAAAAGGCATTCAAGGCCATAAACGTACTGTAAGTTCTGACAACTTTTTAAATTGTGTTGAGTAAGAGCTACCCAACAGAGTTCCTGCTCCAGAGTGCTGTAAATGCATAGTCAGCCCAATTGTGATAACAAATATCAGCTTTCAGAAACACTGTAGCAGCCAACTGGTCAACGTGCGGGAGGCAAGCCCTTCGGCCAGTAGCAAGCTGGTCCCAGCCCACTGGCAGAGGCTACGGCGTACCCGCCTCCAGCCTGAGCCGCGCCTCCACTCACAGTCCGTCCCGCCAGCCTGCGGCGCATGCCTGGCAAACGCCGCTGCGCCTTGCCAAGGAAGATTTATACCTGGTGGTTGACCTAGTTGAGTTTGCTTTGCATCTATATTAGTGTAGGAGGCTTGGTTGAGGGTAAGAGAAAGGTCACAAAGAGCTCAGGTCCTCTACTGAGGCATCAGGATGATGGAGCTGGCTAATTTAGTGACCAACAGTTGTCCCCTTGGCTGCCACAGATGGTGAGCTGAAGCTCAAGGCAGTGTATAAACCACCAAGCCCTGAGAGCAAATACTGTATCACCCAACAAAGGCCTGGTCACAAACCACACAGGTAACTCAATTTACAGCCCTTTTGTTGAGTGTAGAAAATGTGTTCACAGTGTTGAAGGAAAATACACTCGTCTTTCCAAAGGACTTACAGCACTGAGAAACCAGCAACTACGAAGGACAAGAAATGCTATTTCTTATTTTTCTTTGAAATTCCAAATGTTATAGAAATGTCTGTCTTTTAAATCATTGTGAATGACCTTTACAAAAACAGGAAGGCATTTTTTATTGTGCAGTAAGCATCTCTTTGCTGTAATCTTATTTGGGAAGGAAAGACATACAGATATAATGCCAAGTTTCATCATGACAAAGTAATACAACAGTAGCATTTGGAATATAGTATTTTTCTTGACCAACACTAACATGTTGAATTTATGCCACAAACACTTCTCATACTTTTGTATTCAACATAACATCATTGTTTTCATTCAATTTGGCAATGCTGAATCACTATAAGTCACCAGGCATGACCAAAAATAATTTGATGTCTATGGAATGAAATACCTGAGGAATACAGTATGTTGGAGCAGAAGTAATTTACATGATAGAATAACCTTCCTTGGGTGAGAAAAAAATAAAAAAAGATAATGTATTCAGTGTATTTGTGGTCATGCTCTTCAGTTCTTTATAACCAAGAGAATAGCATTAAATCACCTCACAGGGGAACAAGTCTCAGGAAGGGAGAGAATGAAGGAGCCTCTGAATCTAATGAATTCCCCGGGGAATGAACACCTCAGAATAAAGCCTTAATAACAAATTAAGTGGTTGTTGCCATCTTACCTTTGTGTAACATACCCACCGATACGGCCCTGTGAATGTGTTCAAATTATTTTCCATCAGCTCCGGCAACAGCAAGAAAAGATAAGAGGTAAGCTATCCAGTCCTCAGACAGTCTGTGATAAAGATATGGCACAGCTCATTTCCAAAGTAATCCCCCGTTTCCTTTGCTCTGAGTTAGACTGGAGCACAGGGGTCACAAAATAATTATCTCAAAATGTGTTCCTGTCTTTGGAAGGTCATGCCACCTTCAGCCTCATGATCTGGCACCTTTGCAAACGACTGGTTACTTGTGACATAGGTACAGAAGTCACAGAGTGATCTTTCTGACCAATATTGTAACATACTCTACTGGCACTAGTGAACAAGGAAGGCAACTACGGGAATAAAGACATGGGCAAGTTTTTTCTTCATTGAATGATCCCACTGAGCCTTCTTTGAAGGAGTTCTTCTTACAGCAGGAAGGTGGATAGAGCAGATTTTAATCAATACAGGAAAACAAGGAACTCTGGGGACGTGAGTAGCCTACAAGTCAGGATGAAGATTAAACACCTCTGTCTAAAACATGCTCTCCCCGTGTCAGGAAGCCTGGTCTACTTCAAATCCATCTATCACATGGTATCAAACTGTGTTTTTCTAACAAAGCATTGCTGTATGACATGTATTCTTCCCTACAGCTGTAAGTGAGCTACTATATCACAAATCATATCAGACAAAGCTCAGCTTGACCCCTAAACAGTTATTCTGATTCAGAAGCAGAAAGGGATGTCGTTTGGCCTCGATCGCTAGGCTGGCTTTATTTGAGCTTGAACAGTAGTTGACTAACTCCCATGGGTTGATTCTTAATAACAAAACGATCTTCGCTTTTGTCCCATGCCGAACTTTCAAGGAGACATTCTATACATCCTCAGAACTTCACCTTAGGTCTCTCTTTTGGTAGTGTTGTTTTGTCTCTCTTGTCGTGATGTGTGTTTGGTCATATATTTATATTTGATATTTGATTGATTTATTTGTATTTATTTGTATTTTTAATCCACAGGAGGTCTTTTGTCTTTTGGTAGGCTGTCATTGTAAATAAGAATTTGTTCTTAACTGACTTAAATAAAAGGTTAAATCAAATAAAACAAAATAAATAAAAACCTAAAGCAAGAGCTACTGTACATGAATAACATCTTATCTTTGAACATCAAATGATAACCTTGTACAGACCTGGAAACCTCATTCTGTTATTTAAGTCCTCTGCCTCACACACGTATGATGTATAAAACCAATGTCTACGAAATCGTCTTTTAAATGTCCTCATGGATTTATAACTAACAACTTGAATGGTTGCATTAGTGATTTTCTGAGGTTAGGATTTAGTCACGTTTTTTCAATTACCTTAGTGTGTGAATCTTGGGCTAGTTAAGTATTTGCTGTCCAGACGACAGAGTACACACTGAAGATCCCCTACTGTTAAAAAAATGACAAAATAATGCCTATGTGGAAACCCAACTTTTTCCCTTTGTGTTAATTAGCCAATCACAGCCAGGGATCAGAGAGGCTACACTGGGTTTTCCTCTGGAATAATGTCTTTGATTAAAAGAGCCCAGCACTCATGAGTAGGTGATGAAACCCTGCTCAGAATGGAGGAACTCCCAGCTCTTGGAGAGAGAAACCGCCCGCCCGCCCGCCCGCCTGCCCACCCCCTCCCCATTCTCCCCCTTCTCCCTTCAGACAAGAGAGGGGAGAAGAGGGAAGAACAACAACAGAGCTGCCCTGGAGTGCTCGTGCTGCTCCATCATTGTATATGCATTTTTTTTTTTACCATGCGGCTCCACCACTCCGTCTCATTTACCAGATGAAAGACAGTTACAGCAACATTTTAACCAATATCCACGGCAACTGAACACAAAAGGGTGTATTTTTCAAGAGTTCAAGTGTGTTTTATATGATATAAGAACATGCTGGATGGAGCATGAAAATGGCATAGAATGAGAGGAGCGAAGGCTGTCACGGACACGTCTGGCTGGGAAGACTTGGGGCTGTGTCTTCTCAGAACCCAGGTCACAGTCAGAGGCTCTGGCTGAATAATTGAGTGAGCAGTGAAAACTGAAAACACAGCTTAGCACTATGTTTCCACTCTCCCCCTGTAATGTGCATGGAATCCCACAGATCCATCAGCCACATGCAAAGCTGCACTGAGCTAAAAGGTCTCCAAGTTCAGTTAAATTATTCAGTATCCCTCCAAGATGATGAATTATTAAGATAAAAGTAAGTTCCCATATAAGGCCATGTAGTCTGCTGTAGACATCACCCACTCTGTGGACACGTAAGGGAGCTAGCTGTGTTTGTGTGAAGAAGCAGTGAGACCGGAACTTTTCAAGTCATGAACACCCATAACCGCGGTTGATAGAGGAAGCAGTGATTAACCATATTTGACAAGCTGAATTAATTACAGGTAAAATCAAAATAAATGCTTGTTATGTCAGCTATTAAATTGAATATTCTGCTTGAGGCTATATTCAATGTTTCCTCTATGCTCATATATTCTAAATTGTTGCTGCCATTTAAAAATATACATATATTTCTACGGCGACTTGCTTTTAAAGGGATAGTGCAAGATTTTGGCAAACACACCCTTTTCTACTTACCCAGACTCCGATGAACTCATGTATATCATTTGTATGCCTCTGCATGCAATCTGAAAGTTGCTAACTAGCATTAGCGCAATTGCTAACTAGCATTAGTACAATGACTGGAAGTGTATGGGACCAGTTAGCATGCTAGCTGTTCCTGTAGACTTCCAATAATTGTGCTAATGCTAATTAGCAATGGCTCGCAAAACTACCTTCAACTTCCTTCAAACTGCATGCAGAGACATCAAAATTGTATGCATGAGTTCTTCTGTCTCTGGGTAAGTAGAAAAAGGCTATAGACAAAATCTTATACTATCACTTTAATATTAGAGTGAAGCGGGGTCACACTGTAAGATGGTTCTTTCTTGAATTCTGGTCTCATTTGGGCAAATGTACTTAATCTTTCTAGATTTATTTTAATTTGAAATGTATTTGGTTACACCTTCCCATTGTAAATGAAGTTATATGGTAGCTTAATAACTTTAAATAATGTTCACCATTCTTTATATTTAGTGTTTTATTAAGATCCCCATTAGCTGTTGCCAAGGCAGCAGCGACTCTTCCTGGGGTCCAAACAGAAATAAAGCATTACATAATACAAAACATTGTGAATCATACAAATGTACTTTGCTCCCTTATTACATTACAATTTTACAATACTACATTACTAAGAATAATGTGTGGAGTGTGTGTTTGTTAGAGTACATGTTTCTCTTCACAGTCCGTGTTGTGATTTTATCTGGGGGTTTTTTATATCCGATTTTATTGATAGCTTGAGTTACTGGAGGTGGGAGAGAGTTCCATATAGTCATGGCTCTATATAGTACTGTGTGTTTCTTAGCCTCAGTTCTGGACTGTGAAGAGACTCCTGGTAGCATGCCTTGTGGTGTATGTATGGGTGACTGAGCTCTGTGTTAACTGATTGAACAGAGTGTTTGGTACTTGCAACGCGTCAATACCTCTCACAAAGTATTGAGGCTGTCAATCTCTCCTCTGCTTTGAGCCAGGAGAGATTAACATGCATGTTGTTGATGTTAGCCCTCTGTGTACTTTTAAGGGCCAGACGTGCTCCTCTATTCTGGGAGCGCTTACCTTTTTTTTGCAGCACTTGACCATATAACTGGGCAGTAGTCGAGGTGCGATAGAACTAGGGCATGAAGGACTTGTTTGGTCGATTGTGATGTCAAGAAAACAGAGCAGTACTTTATCACGGACACACCTGTCCCCATCTTGGCAGCCACTGAATCAATATGTTTTGACCATGTCAGTTTACAATCCAGGGTTACACCAAGCAGTTTAGTCTCCTCAACTTGCTCAATCGCCACATTATTCATTACTAGCTTTAGATCAGGTTTCGGATTAAGCGAATCCTACAACACAATGCTTATAGTTTTTACTTTATATTTAGGACTAGCTTATTACTAGCCATCCATTCTAAAACTGACTGCATCTCTTTGTTAAGGGTTGCAGGGATTTCTGACATGTATAATGTTGAGTCACCAGCGTACATAGACACACAGGCTTTATTCAGCATTGTGCCACCAGTAGGAGTAGTGGCACCAACGATGGTAACACAGATAGATAGATAGATAGATAGATAGATAGATAGATAGATAGATAGATAGATAGATAGATAGATAGATAGATAGATAGATAGATAGATAGATAGATAGATAGATAGATAGATACTTTATTGATCCCCGGGGGGAAATTTCTTTGTCAAGCAGCTACAACAACACATAGGGCAGGTGCAAAATGCCAGAACGAAAATACACAAAAGACAGATATACAGTGGGGAGAACAAGTATTTGATACACTGCCGATATTGCAGGTTTTCCCACTCTTATGGGAAAGTCTTATGTAGAATTTTTATCATAGGTACTCTTCAATTGTATGATTTTTAAGTAATTAATTTGCATTTTATTGCATGACATAAGTATTTGATACATCAGAAAAGCAGAACTTAATATTTGGTACAGAAACCTTTGTTTGCAATTACAGAGATCATACGTTTCCTGTAGTTCTTGACCAGGTTTGCACACACTGTAGCAGGGATTTTGGCCCACTCCTCCATACAGACCTTCTCCAGATCCTTCAGGTTTCGGGGGTGTCGCTGGGCAATACAGACTTTCAGCTCCCTCCAAAGATTTTCTATTGGGTTCAGGTCTGGAGACTGGCTAGGCCACTCCAGGACCTTGAGATGCTTCTTACGGAGCCACTCCTTAGTTGCCCTGGCTGTGTGTTTCGGGTCGTTGTCATGCTGGAAGACCCAGCCACAACCCATCTTTAATGCTCTTACTGAAGGAAGGAGGTTGTTGGCCAAGATCTCGCGATACATGGCCCCATCCATCCTCCCCTCAATACGGTGCAGTCGTCCTGTCCCCTGTGCAGAAAAGCATCCCCAAAGAATGATGTTTCCACCTCCATGCTTCACGGTTGGGATGGTATTCTTAGGGTTGTACTCATCCTTCTTCTTCCTCCAAACACGGCGAGTGGAGTTTAGACCAAAAAGCTCTATTTGTGTCTCATCAGACCACATGACCTTCTCCCATTCCTCCTCTGGATCATCCAGATGGTCATTGGCAAACTTCAGACAGACCTGGACATGCGCTTGCTTGAGCAGGGGGACCTTGCGTGCGCTGCAGGATTTTAATCCATGACAGCGTAGTGTGTTACTAATGGTTTTCTTTGAGACTGTGGTCCCAGCTCTCTTCAGGTCATTGACCAGGTCCTGCCGTGTAGTTCTGGGCTGATCCCTCACCTTCCTCATGATCATTGATGCCCCACGAGGTGAGATCTTGCATGGTGCCCCAGACCGAGGGAGATTGACCGTAACCTTGAACTTCTTCCATTTTCTAATAATTGCGCCAACAGTTGTTGCCTTCTCACCAAGCTGCTTGCCTATTGTCCTGTAGCCCATCCCAGCCTTGTGCAGGTCTACAATTTTATCCCTGATGTCCTTACACAGCTCTCTGGTCTTGGCCATTGTGGAGAGGTTGGAGTCTGTTTGATTGAGTGTGTGGACAGGTGTCTTTTATACAGGTAACGAGTTCAAACAGGTGCAGTTTATACAGGTAATGAGTGGAGAACAGGAGGGCTTCTTAAAGAAAAACTAAAAGGTCTGTTAGAGCCGGAATTCTTACTGGTTGGTAGGTGATCAAATACTTATGTCATGCAATAAAATGCAAATTAATTATTTAAAAACCATACAATGTGATTTTCTGGATTTTTGTTTTAGATTCCGTACCTATGATAAAAATTACAGACTTCTACATGCTTTGTAAGTAGGAAAACCTGCAAAATCAGCAGTGTATCAAATACTTGTTCTCCCCACTGTACGATACATGATACATAGAGCGGCAGTATGAAAAAGTATAGAAATACAAGAAGTCTGGAGTGCTAAAAAAAGCTATAAAAAGACATTGCATAGTATGGGTGGTTGGCTGAATATGTACCATTGGTGGATGTTGGATGGTTAACTATACAATACAGGTCGATGGTAGAGAAATACTTAAATAGCTAAAAATGTATATGATATGAGTAAGGGCAATAATAGTTTACTTAATAGACATACTGGTTAAATTAACAGGTAAGTGAATATTTTGCATGGTTACATTAACTGTACAGTTAAATTTACAGGTAAGTGAATATTTGCATGGTTACATTAACTGTACAGTTAAATGACAGGAAGAGATATGTGTGTATGATATAATTTGGGGTATAATAGTAATTCCCTTGAAATACAATCCTTAGTGCGCAGGGTTTAATTGCAGATAAATGCACGTATTGCACATTCGATATACTAAAAGCAACGAAAAAAAGATAGAACTGACAGGATGCTAATATGCATTCCTGAGTGAATGACTACGTCATTTCGAATTACTTACAAAACTGCAAGTGATTTGATAACAACTGTACATGAATATGTATATACAGACCTAAATGAATAAATAACCAGAGTTACTCATGGATGGGACAATGAGACAATTTACTGAAGTGAAACGATTAATCGTTTTGCTCACAACCTTGGATTCAGACACACCAAATTGTCAATGGAATCCTCCAATTTATGACATACTAAAAAGGGTGTGATTAGCTAATACCAGCCACTTTATAACCCTGTTCTATTATTATGACTACCATTGGTATTTAAGCCGCTAGTCACTTTTACCCTTGTTTATATGTACATTCATTCCTCAATCACTCCAGTAACCCTGCACATTGTAATAACGGTACTGGCACTGACCTGACATGTATAGAACTGCATTGTCATGTTTCTCTTTTCTTTGTTCTCTTCTCTCATATTTCACATGTTTTTCTTTCTATGTATATGATCCCCCCGGGGGATCAATAAAGTACCTATCTATCTATCTATCTATCTATCTATCTTTATTGTGCATTGTTGGGAAAGAGTTTGCAAGTTTAAAAAGGCAATCAGTAGTTGCTACATACATTTTTGGACTTATAAATGAATGATATGTAGCCAGAAAATGTAAACAAGCATTATATAGCTTCAAAACATGGTTAAAGCCATCATTGTTATATCGTTATATCACCTTTGACAACAAACACAATTGCATTTTATCAATGGCAATTTGAATGCACAGAGAATGAGATCCTGAGGCGCATTGCCGTACCATCCATCCGCCACCTACATGTTTCAGCATGATAATGTACACAATTCCTGGAAGCTGAAAATGTCCCAGCTCTTCCATGGCCTGCATACTCACCAGACATGTCACCCATTGAGCATGTTTGGGATGCTCTGGATCGACGTGTCCAGCAAAAATGCACAGCCATTGAAGAGGAGTGGGACAACATTCCACAGCTCACAATCAACAGCATGATCAACTCTATGCGAAGGAGATGGCGGTCACACCAGATACTGACTGGTTTTCCGATCCATGCCTCTTATCTTCTTTTTTAGGTATCTGTGACCAACAGATGCATATCTGTATTCCCAGTCGTGAGTCTATAGATTCAGGCCTAATGAATGAATTTCAATTGATTGATTTCCTTTTATAAACTGTAGAAATTGTTAAATGTTGCATTTATATTTTTGTTCAGTGTAGATCCATATCTCTAAATCCCCAAAACATGTCACTACATCTTTACACATTACCAATGGGACAAGCCAATTTGCTATCCCCAGTAGTTTCTACAATGCATTAAAATAAATGTTTTGCAGTGTAAAGGACATACATATGTTTTCTTATAAAATTACAGTTTCATAAAATGGAAAAAATGTATTAATTTATTATTTTAAAAAATTATATTACAATTATTAATGTAATAATTAAATGTATTATTTGTCATGTTTTTGTCATTTTAAAGTGTTTTTACATGGTGCCAAAATCAAGGGACAGCAATTTACCACCACAATTAAAGTATTACCCATATTTGTAGTAAACAGAACAAGCAGTGGCGCGAATGAGAGCCAGAAGCACACAGACACCACCTGCTCCTCATCATCTCCCTACATTGCAGTGGCGCACATCAGTTATATTTCAGATGGTGTCAACAAAATTTTATTTTCATGCATTTTGGAGTGAAATATTTTTTTTTTAAGTCACCAGAGGTGGTCCTCTCACAGTCATTCTACAAAAAATAAATAAAAATAAATAAAGAAATAGTTATATCGTTATATCAACGGTCACCTTTGATGGCCGCTGGTACGCTGGAGAAGTGTGCTCTTCAAGGATGAATCCCAGTTTCAACTGTACCAGGCAGATGGCGTGTGTATGGCGTCATGTGGGAGAGAGGTTAGCTGATGTCAACGTTGTTAAGAGAGTGTCCCGTGGTAGAGGTGGGGTTATGGTATGGACAGGCATAATCTACGGGCAACAAACACAATTGCATTTCATCAATGGCAATTTGAATGCACAGAGAGTGAGATCCTGAGGCGCATTGCCGTACCATCCATCCGCCGCCTACACCTCATGTTTAAATAAATAAATAAATAAATAAAAATCACCCATGGGGCATGAACCCAGACCCCTGTAGCAAAGAACAGACCCTCCCTCCTCCCCCCGCTACCTTAGCCACACTGTTATCTCAACCTCAAGGTTATATACTGTATGTTCAGATCAGTCAAATCCACAGAAGTATAGTGCCTTCAGAAAGTATTCATACCCCTTGACTTATTCCAAATATTGTTGTGTTACAGCCTGTTCTTAATGGATCATTATTTAATTTTTTTCCTCACTCATCTACCCACAATACCCGATAATGACAAAGTGAAAACGTGTTTAGAAATGTTTGCAAATTTATAAAAAATGAAATACACAAATCTCATTTACATAAGTATTTCCACCCCTTAGTCAATACATGTTAGAATCACCTTTGGCAGCTGTTACAGCTGTGAGTCTTTCTGAGTGAGTCTAGAAGAGCTTTGTACACCTGGATTGTACAGTATTGGGCCATTATTATTATTATCAAAAATGTTCAAGCTCTGTCAAATTAGTTGTTGATCAATTCTAGACAGACATTTTCAAAGTCTTGCCAAATATTTTCAAGCCGATTTAAGTCTAAACTGTAACTAGGCCACTCGGGAACATTCCATGTCGTCTTGGTAAGCAACTCTAGTGTATATTTGGCCTCGTGTTTTAGGTTATTGTCCTGCTGAAAGGTGGATTTGTCTCCCAGTGTCTGTTGGAAAGCAGACTGAACAAGGTTTTCCTCTAGGATTTTTCCTGTGCTTAGTTCTATTCCATTTATTTTTATCCTAAAAAAAATCCTAGTCCTTGCCGATGACAAGAATACCCATAACATGATGCAGCCACCACCATGCTTGAAAATATAAAGTGATGTGTTGTGTTGGATTTTCCCAAAACATAACGCTTTGTATTCAGGACATAAAGTTAATTTCTTTGCCACATTCTTTGCAATTTTACTTTAGCGCCTTATTGCAAACAGGGTACAAGTTTTGGAATATTTCTGTACAGGCTTCTTTCTTTTCACTCTGTCATTTAGGTTAGTATTGTGGAGTAACTACAATGTTGTTGTTTTCTCCTATCACAGCCATTAAACTTTGTAACTGTTTTAGTAAATTCACCATTGGCCTTATGGTGAAATCCCTGAGCAGTTTCCTTCCTCTTTGGCAAAGAAGTTAGGGAGGACGCCTGTATCTATGTAGTGACTGGGTGTATTGATACAGTATTCAAAGTGTAATTAATAACTTCACCATGCTCAAAGGGATATTCAATATCTGCTTTATTTTTAATTTTTAGGTGCCCTTCTTTGCGAAGCATTGGAAAACCTCCCTGGTCTTTGTGGTGGAATCTGTATTTGAGGGACCTTTCAGATAATTATTTATAAGTGGGGTACAGAGATGAGGTAGTCATTTAAAAATCATGTTAAACACTATTATTGCACACTGAGTGAGTCCATGCAACTTATTATGTGACTTGATAAGCAAATGTTTACTCCTGAACTTATTTAGGCTTGCCATAACAAAGGGGTTGAATAATGACTCAAGACATTTAAGCTGCATTTTTAATTAAGTTGTAAAAATGTCCTAAAAAGATAATTCCACTTCGACATTATGGGATATTGTGTGTAGGCCAGTGACACAAACTCTCAATTTAATCAGTGTTAAATTTAGGTTGTAAAACAACAAAATGTGGAAAAAGTAAAGGGGTGTGAATACTTTCTGAAGGCACTGTTGTCGCCATAACTTGCCTAAGTTCTTGTCTCATGAGAGTGAATTTTCTCCCTGGGATTGAGACTGAAAGTTACAACTGCCATCTGTTGACATGCACATCCAGCCAGCTCAAGTCCAATCACCCTCTATGGTGATGTGAATTGTACCCAAGCTTCTGAAGAGGAGTTTGGGTTCACTTTTCTTGGCTTGAATGGGAGAGGAAGCAGATGATACAATTAATTATCAATAGCTGCCTCAGTAAATCAAAGGCACTTTGGCAGCCAATGACAAAAACCCAAGTGAAACTGCCTGAGTGTCTTAGCCATCTCCTCATCTCCTATTCTCAACAACTGCTCTCTGGCCGCCTGCCTCTCCTCCATCCACAAGGTGTTTGAATAGACTGTTCAAATATTTTCACTGCTCCTCCTCTCTCTTTTAGTATGAAGGAAACCTCTCTCTGGAAGAGAGCAAATCCTCCTGACTGACTGCATTAGACTCTCCTCCCCATCACCTCATCTATAATGAGCGCTGGCTGGGTCCGAGGCAGGGAGGCCAGGGTAATAGTACCTCATTATCTCCCTGCCCATGCCGATGCTAGCCTCTGTATTCATCTTTATTTCTTATGGTAGGGTAAACATTTACTCAGCAGAGATGGGCTAGGCCTTTAGGCACTGGGGAGATGCGGTAATAGAAAGAGGGACCACTGGAGCTAGGTCTACCTCCCTCTTTTAACAGAATAACTCACTCACGGTCACTTTGTTGTGAATCTTTAAATTGGAATTTACAACTGTCTTGGGACTACTCCTCTGCAGAGGTTGTACCTTCACTCTGGCCTTACAAAGCATTAGGTTTTTATAAGCTTAAGAAAGCTAGACAGGCTATGTTGACAAGCAATCAATATTAAAACTGCTCCCGTCCCCGTCCCCAAATTATTCTGTACATGGTTCATTGCAAAGTATGTGTATGATAATTACATATAACTTGATTATTGCCACTGACTGTGTATGGCATGAACAAGTGGACATATCACAGATTATGTTTGTATCAGTTCCCTGCTGTGTGTTGGAGAGGCCAGGCATGTGATAGGCTTGGAGTTCAGTGTACACACTCCCTCCCCCTACAGTGTGTGGGGTGAGAGGGGTGAACTCTCTGGGGTAACACAGGCTCATTAGGCAGCCAGCTCCTTCACATAACCCAGCTGGATCCAAGTGCCAAATGACTGGGCAGCCATCTCAATCTCTCCAACTATCTTTCTTCCCATCTCTATCTTTCCATCTCCATCTCTCCATCTCTCAATGTCTCCATCTCTCCATCTCTCTTATATTGTGATGGGTAAGCTGTAGGCTACTGCAAATAAAAATGCAGACTGTTCCCCTCTCATCATAGAATTCCTCCCCTCTGAAATTATTCATATTGCAAAAATAAATACTTGTTCTCGTATTCTTCTTACATTTTTGTACTAAAGGAATCAACTATATTGTTATATCTCATACATTATATATTAATACACATTTTAGGGAACTTCAAAGATGGGATAAAGGTAGTGGTAATGAGTGCAGACATCATGCAGTATATTGACTGAAATTGCAGTATTAATCTATACCGCCTCTCCACTGTTTTATACAAAAATTCTCAATTCTGTAATTGTTAGGTTTTTTACTTCTACATAAATTCAATTTGACCTCCCACCGAGCAGCCCACCATTTTCCGAGCCTGTAATATCAAGTGTTTGATAATGATTGTTCAAAAGGCCTTTTCAAGGGCCCACTGGTCACATACTTGTCATGGCCTGATAAGCCATTTTGCCTCCCCACAAGCTCTGCTAATTATGAACTCAATTAGGACCCTCTCTGTGCCTGATGCCTGAAAGCTCATGTTGTATTATTGATATTCTGGCTACTGCAAGAATATGATTTTTGTGTTTAAATTCATTCTTGAAAAAATGCATTATTAGCTATAATACAGTATTTCAGTTGTATTTGACCATAAGAAGTGTGCTTAAGAATCACTGTGTATTTTCTTCAAGACAACATCCCATTTGTCTTTGAACAGCAAGGTACCTAGAATAATGTAACAAATGCGTTACCCCATAGGAGACTTTTGACACTACCACAGCTTGTTGCTGTTGTTTTGTGAGTAATTGGTGCCTCACTACTCATAATCAAGTCATCAGTAAAACCAAACTAAATAGATGCACAAATGCACAAACAATGGGAATACGGCCAGAGCAGAGGGCTTTTTCACCTGACCCAAAGGGAATAGCGTGCCAAGCCTTTCTCCTAAAATGCTCTGTATTACTAAAGTACAAAGGCAATGCAAAGCAGCCTGTGCAAATTAACTGCCATTGACTTTCCCAGGTTGCGGACAGTCTGCCTTCAAATTAAGGCTGCTAAACGGGATAGCCAAATTGGAATTCAGATTCTATTAAGAAGCCATTTACATACACCTTAGCCAAATACATTTAAACTTAGTTTTTCACAATTCCTAGTAAAAATACCCTGTCTTAGGTCAATTAGAATCTCCACTTTATTATTTCCAGTTCTGCCCACAAATTTTCTCTAGGATTGAGGTCAGGGCTTTGTGATGGCCACTCCAATACCTTGATTTTGTTGTCCTTAAGCCATTTTGCTACAACTTTGGAAGTATGCTTGGGGTCATTGTCCATTTGGAAGACCAATTTGCGACCAAGCTTTAACTTCCTGACTGATGTCTTGAGATGTTGCTTCAATATATCCACATCATTTTCCTTCCTCATGATGCCATCTATTTTGTGAAGTGCACCAGTCCATCCTGCAGCAAAGCACCCCCACAACATGATGCTGCCACCCCTGTGTTTCACGGTTGGGATGGTGTTCTTCGGCTTGCAAGCCTCCCCCTTTTTCCTCCAAACATAACGATGGTCACTATGGCCAAACAGTTCTATTTTGGTTTCATCAGACCAGAATACATTTCTCCAAAAGGTACGATCTTTGTCCCCATGTGCAGTTGCTAACCATAGTCTGGGTTTTTTATGGTGGTTTTGGAGCAGTGACTTCTTCCTTGCTGAGCGGCCTTTCAGGTTATGTCGATATATGACTCATTTTACTGTGGATATAGATACTTTTGTACCTGCTTCCTCCAGCATCTTCACAAGGTCCTTTGCTGTTGTTATGGGATTGATTTGCACTTTTCGCGCCAAAGTACGTTCATTTCTAGGAGACAGAACGCATCTCCTTCCTGAGCGGTATGACGGCTGCGTGGTCCCATGGTGTTTATACTTGCGTACTATTGTTTGTACAGATGAATGTGGTACCTTCAGGCATTTGGAAATTGCTCCCAAGGATGAACCAGACTTGTGGAGGTCTACAATATTTTTTCTGAGGTCTTGGCTGATTTCTTTAGATTTTCCCATGATGTCGAGCAAAGAGGCACTGAGTTTGAAGGTAGGCCTTGAAATACATCCACAGGTACAACTCCAATTGGCTCAAACTATGTCAATTAGCCTATCAGAAGGTTCTAAAGCCATGACATCATTTTCTGGAATTTACCAAGCTGTTAAAAGGCAGTCAACTTAGTGTATGTAAACTTCTGACCCACTGGAATTGTGATATAGTGATTTATAAGTGAAATAATCTGTCTGTAAACAATTGTTGGAAGAATTACTTGTGTCATGCTGTCACGACTTCAGCCGAAGTTGCTCCCTCCCCAGGAGCGGGCTGCCGGAATAGGTCGACGTTGCCCGAGTACTAGCCATCACCGATCCACATTTCAGTGTCCGTTTGTCCTGTTCCCTTTCACACCTGTTTCCCATTTGTCACTAATTGTTTGTGCGTCTTATTCCCTCTGCTCCCTCCACCGGTCTCTGTCGGTGAATGTCTAAATTGTGAGTGTGTGTACGTGATTTGGAGTTCCATTGTTTTCGGAATTTCCACAGAGATTTGACAGTAAAGTTATTTTCCCGCTACCCTCCTGCCTCCCTGCGCTTGTTTCCACCACGCCTGCCTTTCGCGTAGGAAACATTTACACATGCACAAAGTAGATGTCCTAACCGACTTGCCAAAACTATAGTTTGTTAACATGAAATCTGTGGAGTGGTTGAAAAATGAGTTTTAATGACTTCAACCTAAGTGTACGTAAACTTCCGACTTCAACTGTAGCTCACCATTTCATAAAACAATACATTTTCATCCCCAATAATTGAATATTTCATATTACTGGTAATGTACACTGAGTATACCAAACATTAGGAACACCTTTTTTGCCCTCAGAACAGCCTCAATTAGTCGGGGCATGGACTCTACAAGGTGTCGAAAGCCTTCCACAGGGATGCTGGCCCATATTGACTCCAATGCTTCCCACAGTTGCGTCAAATTGGCTGGATGTCCTTTGGGTGGTGGACCATTCTTGATGCACACAGAAAACAGTTGAGCGTGAAAAACCCATTAGCGTTGCAGTTCTTGACACAAACCGGTGCGCCTGGCATCTACTACCATACCCTGTTCAAATGCACTTACATCTTGAAATCATTCCCCCTCTGAATGTCACACATACACAATCCATATTTCAATTGTCTCAAGGCTTAAAAATCCTTCTTTAACCTGTTTCCTCCCCTTCTATGTTATGGAAAAGAGCAGGTATCCTTAATGTTTTGTATATCTAGTTAACTGTTGGTGGTTTGTTGCATAAATGTGACAACTCTATGTGTTCTGAAACAGCTGGACTTCAGACCCTCTTTGAAAGAGTATCCAGTGTTGGGTTTTATGGTTTGGGGTTTAGTCATAATGCTGGATGGATAGAGAATACACACAGAACCACAACCACCATATTATCCCCTGGGAAGAGACATCCAAAGACCAAGACGTCTAATGTTCCCTCATATGCAATGCTTGTCTGTTGATTTCTCATTTGATGGTGTTTGACTCCTGACATTTCATCAGGGTCTCATCCCCAGGCCAGGAATGAGCCATCATCAGGCCATCATCAGGCATGGAGAAACAATAACAGTCTGGCCTTTCTTAAGTCACTGTGTTTTCCCCCAGTGACCGTCGTCACACTGGCTGTGTGTGCATGGGGGCAGGGTGTTTATCTCCCTCCCCTGGACCTGGCTCTGACTCTGGAGCTGCCCTGGAGTGTGGAGATAGAGACATACATGGAGGAAAGGGAGCCAGAGAGTCAGCCACAGCAGGGTTGGTCTTCTGTAACAGTGTTCACGCCACACCATCAGCCTCAAACTCACGGAGCTATACAGAGATAGCTGGTTGTCACCAAGACGAGGCTCAGAGACAGGCTCCACAGACCGCTCATTTGGAGTATGACCCATCATTGCCTTGTCAAGGAGATGTATTATTCTCATGGCTAGTGGTTATCACAATACAGGCCTGTTCAATCCTGTTTCTAGCCACAGAGCTTGAAGGGATGGGCAGTCACATGGGTTGTGGATTCATGGTGGCAATGTAAGGAGAGCAGAGTGATCTATGGAGCACTGACACCGACTGCCATTTCCAAGCTAGTGTAATGTATTTACCCGTATGTGTCCCCCAAACCCCTTAATCATCTGTTTTCAACCAAATGGTTGAAATTATAGTATTTTACTATCATCATAATGTCAAACATATTTTCATGAGTATCTTACTTAAGAGGTTAAAGAAATGTCGCCCGGTCCACATTATAATTTTGCATGTTCATCAATATTGAACAGGATGTGCCTTGTGCCTTGGATGTGCATCCTCACTCCAGAAGTCTAATGTGGTCTGGTAAAGGCTTATTTACTGGTTCACTATCCGTGCCCATGGTAAGGTGCTTACCGAAGTTTTGAATAATCATCCCAAAAATGTTCAGCTTGTCAAACAATTATTCCATTATTTTTAATGAGGCTCTGTTGTTTCCCTGTAAATGAAGACAGGCAAAGAGCTTGAATTAAGTTTATTGGAGACAAAACATAATTTTCTAGCAGAGAGAGAGAGAGAGAGAGAGAGAGAGAGAGAGAGAGATCCGAACAGAGTTCCACTTTAAAGAAGCCACCCATTACTTGTGGAGTGACTCCTCTGCGTAGTTACCTGAGCTCCAGGTTTATTTTTACCCTCCCTATGTCCCTCATTCTTTAGAGATGGCATTAGTTTGGCTTCATCTCTGACAAAAGATAAATGAGCTCTGGGTCTATGGTGATCCACTATGGCTGCCAGGGGGTTCCAAAATAGCAAACTATTTTTTCATATGGGGCGAAGTGATATGGAGTGTGATGCAGTAGGCGCTAACATTTACCATCTCATAGTATGCAGGAATACATCTCATTCTTTCTTTCTTGTATCACTTTAAAACTTAAAGCTGTCTGTGTGCATGGGTAAGACAGTACTTTCGATATACTTGACAGCAACAAAGAAAGCATATCTTAATGATGTTAAAATATATTTTTAAAGAACATGCATGCCAAATACATAGTATGTAAAAAAGCTAAATGGTCAAATTCAGGGGTAATTACACGTCTGATATAAAGAGAGCATGTTAAGTTCTAGTTTTTCTTGTCAATTATGTAGATTCAGGCTTTCCTAACATGCATGTAATATGTTTATTATTTCCCTGTATTTCCCCATCTACAGTAGGTTCTGTCATACAGTGCCTTCTGAAAATATTCAGACCCCTTGACTTCCATATTTTGTTAAGTTACAGCTTTATTCTAAATTTGATTAAATATGTATTTTTTCCTCATCAATCTACACATCACACCCTATTATGACAAAGCGAAAACAGGTTTTTAGACATTTTTGTAGATGTATTCAAAATAAAAAAACAGAATTACCTTATTTACATAAGTATTCAGACCCTGTGCTATGAGACTCGAAGTTGAGCTCAGGTGCATCCTGTTTCTATTGATCATCCTTAAGATGTTTTTACAACTTGATTGTAGTTGACCTGTGGTAAATTCAATTGACTGAACATGATTTGGACAGGCACACACCTGTCTATATAAAGGTCCCACAGTTGACAGTGCATGTCAGAGCAAAAACCAAGCCACGAGGTCGAAGGAATTGTCCTTAGAGCTCCGAGACAAGATTGTGTCAAGGCACAGATCTGGGGATGGGTGCCAAAAAATGTTTGCAGCATTGAAGGTCCCCAAGAAAACAGTGGTGTCTATCATTCTTAAACGGAAGATGTTTGGAACCACCAAGACTCTTCATAGAGCTGGCCGCCCGGCCAAACTAAGCAATCGGGGGTGAAGGGCCTATGTCAGGGATGTGACCAAGAACCTGATGGTCACTTTGACACAGTTCCTCTGTGGAGATGGGAGAACCATCTTTGCAGCACTCCACCAATCAGGTCTTTATGGTAGAGGGAACAGATGGAAGCCACTCCTCGGTAAAAAGGCATATGACAGCCCGCTTAGAGTTTGCCAAAAGGCACCTAAAGACTCTCAGACCATGAGAAACAAGATTCTCTGGTTGATGAAACCAAGAATGAACTCTTTGGCCTGAATGCCAAACATCTTGAGGAAACCTGTCACCATCTCTACTGTGAAGCATGGTGGTGGCAGCAACCTGCTGTGGGGATGTTTTTCAGCAGCAGGGACTGGGAGACTAGTCAGGATCGAGAGAAAGATGAACAGAGCAAAGTACAGAAAGATCCTTGATGCTCCAGAGCGCTCAGGACCTCAGACTAGGGTGAAGGTTCACCTTACAACAGGACAACGACCCTAAGCACATAGCTAAGACAACGCAGGAGTCTCAATGTCCTTGAGTGGCCCAGCCAGAGCCCGAACTTGAACCCAATCGAACATCTCTGGAGAGACCTGAAAATAGCTGTGCAGCAAACGCTCCCCATCTAACCTGACAGAGCTTGAGAGGATCTGCAGAGAAGAAATGTAAGAAACTCCCTAAATACATGTGTGCCAAGCTTGTAGCGTCATACCCAAGAAGACTCAGTGCTGTAATCGCTGCCAAAGGTGCTTCAACAAAGTACTGAGTAAAGGGTCTGAATACTTATTTAAATGTGATATTTACGTTTGTTATTTGTAATAAATTAGCAAACATTTCTAAAAACCTGTTTTCGCTTCGTCATTATGGGGTATTGTGTGTAGATTGATGAGTGAAAAAATTATTTTATAAATTTCAGAATAAGGCTGTAACGTAATAAAATGTTGAAAAAGTTAAGGGGTCTGAATACTTTGAGAAGGCACTGTATGCAACAATGTGTAAAAATGTAGATTGATTTGCCGAGCGGCACACACATCGTTTGATAGCCTTTGGATCTCAGATGTTGTCATTAATCGACTTCTATAAACCCGAACACAGTGGAGAGGAGAGGAAAACAACAGTGATGTGTTTTCATGGGGAAAATGTCCTGTGTCAACAGGAGCTCCACCAACGCTACCTGCTGAAAGAAACTTTCTATTTAAATGAGGCGCTACAGAGCAGTGGAGTCGCTTTGAAGAAATGTGCTCGGCACAAACAAGAGTGAGCGGCAGCCTCTCCTGTGTTTTTAACAGCCGAAACATGGCTGACACCTGATGGGTGATCAAACACAGATCCTCTCTCCCTGAATCCTCATGGGTTCTCATCTTTGTAGTCTTTTCTCCACAGATGAATGTGCAGACCATGTTACTGGAACACCCCTCCACTCAATATTTACAAAAGCCACCAGACTGTCTCCATGTTCTCTGTAAAGGGAAAATTGTTCATGGGTTTTTCAGAATTATGCCTCTGTGTTGACTATTAACCTGTCATGGCTTTAGCTGTAATGCCACCAAGCTTGTTTTGAGTCCTTCAATAAATTCTCATTCTGATGTCCTGCCTTATGGGAAATGGAAAGGGCTTGTGGAAAACTCACAGCAGCGCCTCACAGTAAGAGAGGTCAGGATGTTATTCAGGCCATAGGGACTCCCTTTTTTACCTTATCCATTTCTCACTCTAGTCTAGCTCCATAATGATGCACCCTTGGTGGGCTGCATGAGTACTTGTTGGAGTTAGAGCAGTGGTGGGCAAACTTTTTGGCTTAAGGGCCACATTGGGATTTTGAAATTCAATGGAGGGTCGTAGATTTTTGGGGGACCGATGTGTTTGTCAAAATCAATTTGCGGACCAGATTAAAGGGCAGTTATTTTTTAGATATATAGGTCCATTCTAATTGACATACTCTCTATTATATAAGCATGTGCATTACAATGGGAAACAATCAGAGGAACACAGGCAGGTCGACGCCCACACAGGAGATGTGCACTGTGAGGGACGTGCCCTGTCACTGAGGTGATTTATTTTCTAATAACTCCCAGCTTGCAATGAGCACTAGGCCCTCCTGTCTACAAACTGTGAGCACCACAAGACCCAACTCTCTCTCACACACACAGACACACTTCTCTGCTCCTTCCAGCATTGAGCCAATAGTGGGAGCCTGCAGGTTACGTTAATACAGCTTATTTGTACACGTTTATGTTGGGTAAGTGGAACAAGGCAAAGAATGGTGACTAGATTAAAAAGCCCTGAATGACAGAGCTCCAGTGGTGTTGGATTGAGATGGAGTCTGGCAGGCTCTGCACGCCTGGGCCTCCAGGCAGATGGTGAAGGCTGGGATTACATAACGCCAGGTACAGCCATATGTCTCTCCACCACACACAAACTACTTCAGGAAACCATAGGTTCCACTCCCACTGCAGCTCAACTGAGACCAAAGGCCAAGTTTGTTGCACTCTGATCCCAGACCAGGTGTTCAGCAAGTTGTTTCCTCATGCTGTCGTAGTGAAGGCTGGCAGGAAGACAGACAATGCTCCAGTGTATGGAGAAGTCAATGACCATGACCACAAAGCATTACATCCAGACGGATATTGTACAGGTACTGTTTTGTACTCTGCTGACGAATCCTGGTATACTGTAGAAATTAATGGTGCATATTTTCTGGATTAGTGAAGGAATGTATATATTATTGCTTACCTGTAAACGTTTTCTGTAACAGTCGAATTGGGTGTGATATTTTAAGAAAATAGGACCCATTTCGAATAAGTGATGTCCGCTTCCTGAACTTTGGTTATTGTTAGCTCCAGGATTTAGTAAAGAAAGCTTAGACAATCTCTGAGCTTCTTAGACCTTCATTCTTGACTAATTTCATGGTAGATTTCCATATTATGATACAACTGGTTTGAGCAGAGAAGACTTAAAATACACACACACGCTGAGGAAGAGAGCTAGATAGGAGGGACTATCCATTTTAGTTGGAATACTGTATTAATCGGAGATCAACCATCCATCAGAAATTAGTGAAGAAAAGCAGAAATGGACTGGATATAGGTAAACAAGGTCCTTCATCGTGTTAATCACTATAAACCCTGTACGCTTTCCTTCCCCAAACATGCTAATGGTACTGCCAACCACGACTAAAAGCGGTTTGGAAATGATTGATTGCCAGAATTATATCAAGGTGACTTTCACCCAGTTCCATCAGGTTTTTTAGTTTGATCGATAATAAGGACCAGACTTAACAGGGAGAGTTCTACTGTAAGAACTCATTCATCAGTTATACCTGCAGTCATTATCTTTTCCTCGGCTCTTTTTACAGAATAGCACAGATAATGCATGGTAGCATACCTGAGCAAAATGTATTTTATGGTGACTAGTTACCAGAAGTTATTTTGTATTCATGCCCTGAAATGAACTTGTCCCATGCGTGGAAGAAAATATTTGAAACGCAAAGTGTGGATTGAAATTTCTTTATAATTCTGACAACTGCAACAAACAGAACAGCGTTGCCTGGTTGCGTGTGGAGTCGTTTCCCCCTCCCGTCTTCCCATTCTCCTGGACCCTGTGTTTAAACGGCCGTGTTGATCCTGGTCACAGACTCCCCCTATGACTGTATGAGAGGGTCAACCCAGCTTTAGAGATGAGATCTCTGTATCTCTCTATCCGCTTGGCCCAGTGCCCCTGTCTGGCCTGCACACAGAGCCCACTGTGCCTACGGGCTACAACAACACACAAAGAGCGCCCCATGTGTGAGACCACAAATGAAAGATCAAACATCAATGTTCACCATAGGGTCTCTGAGCAAGCTGTTTATCACAGTGAACTTAATGTGTTCCAGTTGAGAGAAGAGGATCCCCAGTATATGCCAGTCAAGTGTGTTTTTTTGTTGAAGTTTTTTAAAGAGCCACACAACAGGGGATGTTTTGGATTGAAAGAAGGAAAGACAGCAGTGGTCTCATTCAGTAAGGATGGAACACATTTTGGGAGGCGCAGGATGGATAGCATATACGTCTTTCATTTTCCCAAAATAAGTTTGATAAATCAATGTAATTTATGTCTTCCTTGACATGACCACCTAGTGCCTCTCAGTCAGAACCATGGGTAAAGTCTAAGCCCTGACCAATACACCCACGCCAGACTAAAGTGTGGAGCGTTCACATATCAAATATGAGAAGACAGGGCAAATCCCAGGACGTGGCAACAAATAGCCCACCAGCCCCTCACCTCACCTCTCTGAGAGGCTTATGCAAACCCTGGGGGAGGGTGATGGATTTTCCCCCTTACATACAGTGAGAGGAGCAGATGCTGGAGAAAGATTTTAGACGTCACTAGAAGTAAAATATGAGTGTGTGATACACTAGTTCACAGAGTGCTGAAGTTTCAATAACTTTTAACAAACTTTGAGGGCTGAGAGAAGAGATTACATATCCTCATGCTGCGTGGAGTGTCTCCCCAGGAAGACCCAGATTTCACAAGTTAGATTTGTTGACTTTGGAACGTTAGATTTGTTGATGTCAGAAGGTTAGATTTAATGACATATTGGGGAACATTTACATGTTCAGTTCTCTATGGATGTATACATCAGATTGTGTTGCATTTCAAACAATAAGGCTTGTCATTACACAATTAACTGAACTCATGTGGTACATTACATATCTTGAGCGGTCCACTAAACAACGAAGGCCACAAATCAAATACCTGCGAGCTATAATTGTTAAACTGATTCATTCATAAACATTTTATTATGCTCACTGTTACTCTTGCATTACGGACCAATTTCATTTCAGTTACAAACCAGAGGTGCACTTAAAGTTTCATAGTCTGCTAAGGCTGTTTACACAGGCAGCCAAATTCTGATATTTTTGTTCACTAACTGGTCTTTTAACCAATCAGATCAGCTCTGAAAAAGATCTGATGTGAAAAGATCTGATGTGAAAAGATCTGATGTGAAAAGATCTGATGTGAAAAGATCTGATGTGATTGTAATGCAGATTGTAATTTAGAGCCACGATAAAACCATGCACTCACCGTAATCCCATTGTTAAACAATCATACAATAGAGTCTGGACCAAAATAAATATTGATGCACAAAGATCAGAGGCAACTTGATAAATTATATCTGTCCTGCTTACGTTCCATTTGTCCAACTAAGAATTGTTCTATTCATATCTATAATCATTTCTCAACTCCATTAGTGAATGCATTGTTTATTTTGAAAAGGGCATTAGACTAGAGAACAAAATATTGGATTTAACCAGTGGAGGTAACTCTGGCACAGTGAGTTATGGATGCCCAGCAGAGAGGAGCCTCTTCATTAGGGGAGTAATTAAAATTGATGGGAGCCCATAGAGCTTAGGTTCCCCTGAACTCCCTGAAGCATAGCTCTCATTCTCCACTAATGTATTTGGGACTTTGTGTTGATCAATAAAAGGTGCCTTCTGCTCACCATGGGTTCTGACTGGGGGAGAAAAAAATAAAAATAAATAAAATGTACTGACTTTAGTTGTCGAAGAAACATTGCTGTGAACAATTCAGGCTTTAGAGAATCTTGGGGAAAACCATTTCTGTAATGGTTTTTACAGGGTCTCTATTTTGGTCTGTGTACTTCCTTTTGAATTTGGCATCTAATAGGTTTATCAGGCAAAGTTCTCTTTAATAATGCTGTATCTGCTATTGTAGCAATAGTACAGTTCATCATAATTTACTAGTGTAATTAGGTAATCTACATATCCGGTTGGAAATATAATAACTATTACAGAGGTCTTTCAGTATTGCTCAGACTTATTGCATTAATTAAAATGTACATTGTGGACTCCATGTGTACTGAAGGAACACGCTTATGTAATTACTTAAGGGAACAGGAATCAATTTCTGTGTGCTGGACATGGGCCCGATATTAGGCTGAGATATTGAATTGGGTCCAGGTCCTCTAGGTAGGGTTCTACATGGATCTCAACAACAGTTCTACCAAGAAACAAATAGCGTTCTACCTGGAACCAAAAAGGGTTCTCCTATGGGGACAGCCACAGAACCCTTTTGGAACCCATTTTTCTAAGAGTGTAGAGATTCAAAGACCTAAACACAAAAATAGTTCTTGCATAGCATTCCTCACTGTGGATTCAAAGGGTTATCCTATAGATGCGGTAAAGAGGTCATTCGAACTTGATCAAAACAATGGAATTGCCATGGAAACACGTGGGGCCTGAATCTCCTCATTGTCCCCCCAGCAGAATTAGCCTACATTTAGCCTACAATTTATATGTGTATTTCACACTACAGTATGTTAAAGTAAAAATCGCAGTATAATGCTGGAATGGATGTCAACCCCAACCCATGTTCATGTCATTTTAACCAATCAACTGCATTACAGTTAACTACATTGACTAGCACCACTGGGGCGGCAGGTAGCCTAGTGGTTAGAGTGTTAGGCCTGTAACTGGAAGGTTGCAGGATCGAATCACCGAGCTGACAAGGTAAAAATCTGTCGTTCTGCCCCTGAACAAGGCAGTTAACCCACTGTTCCTAGGCCGTCATTGTAAATAAGAATTTGTTCTTAACTGACTTGCCTAGTAAAATAAAGGTTAAATAAAAAATAAAACTGATTTCTGTACACATCTTTTTTTGCAGTGGTGTGCTGGGGAGCCAGAATTAAAGCCGGTGATGCTTCTCGGGTAAATAAGCTGATCAGGAAGGCTAGCTCTGTCCTGGGGATGAGCCTTGACACTCTAGAGGAGGTGGCGGAGGGACGGATCCTGGCCAAACTGCTGGCCATCATGGACAATGTCACCCACCCTCTGCATGCCATGGTTATGACGCAGAGGAGCACCTTCAGTCACAGACTGATCCCACCACGGTGTGCCAAAGAGCGCTACAGGAGGTCCTTCCTGCCGGCGGCTATTAGACTATTTAATGCCTCACCGGGGTGCCGTGCCGTCGGCAACACAGACCTGGAACTGTTGGGGTGTTAGGACCTAGCTTAACAATTGTGCATCCATCCGTGAGTAACTCTGGTCCGTAATCACTCATTCACTCAGGACTTATTATTCATTCAGGTCTGTATATACTTACTCATGTACAGTTGTTATATCATATCACGTGCAATATTGTAAGTAATTATTGGACTTAACTTAAGTAGTCATTCACTCAGGAATGCATTTTAGTATCCTGTCTGTTGTATCTTTTTTTTTCATTGCTTTTAGTATATCAAATGTGCAATACATGCAGTTATCTGTAATTAAACCCTGCACACTAAGGACTGTATTTTAAGGGAATTAATATTATTACCCCAAATGATATCATACACACATTTAGCTATTTAAGTATCTCTTCCTGTCATTTACCTGTACAGTTAATGTAACCATGCAAATATTCACTTACCTGTAAATTTAACTGTATATTTACCTGTACAGTTAATTTAACCATGCTAAATTTTCACTTACCTGTTCATTTAACCAGTATGTCTATTAAGTAAACTATTATTACCCTCACTCATATCATATGCATTTCTCTGCCATCGACCTGTATAGTACAGTTAACCATGCACCATCCACCAATGTATAGTGTACATATTCAGCCAACCACCCATACTATGCAATGTCTTTTTATAGCTTTTTTTGCACTCAAGACTTCTTGTATTTCTATACTTTTTCATACTGACACTCTATGTATCATGTATCGTGTATCTGTCTTTTGTGTATTTTCGTTCTGGCATTTTGCACCTGCCCTATGTTTTATTATAGTTGCTTAACAAAGAAATTTCCCCCCGGGGATCAATAAAGTATCTATCTATCTATCTATGCTAACCAGCTCATACGAACAGGAGTATGCATTTAGAAGTCACTTCTTCTAAACCTGAAAAGGGACAAGTGCTGAAGTTTAGAGTTCGTAAGAGCTTTTTGATTCTTTGCACATTTTCCTAAACTCAGACAAATATATATCCAGGAGCTATCAGTGGATTCCATATGAGCTGGTTCGATAAATAACAGTTGAAATGACAGGAAGCAGTGTCAATCAGACGTCAGGGGTGGAAGCACAAGTAAAATAAACATGAAACACGGAGACTAAAAAGAGAGTTATATAAAGCTCTCCTTGAAGTTCAGCATCACACCACTTTACCCCTAGTGTGTCTGTTCTATAATGGCACAAAGTAGGGATGGGTTGATGCTGCCTTTTTAATCTCTAAGCCTTTTGTTAACATGGAGAGAGAGTGAGGGAAAGACAGAGAGGCAGAGAGAGAGAGACAGCGAAAGAGAGGAGGAGGAAGTAAAGGGGGATGGGGATTGGACCCAGTCCCTGCACACCCAATTAAAGGAATCTTCTGCTCAAAGACACAGTCTGGCAACATGGGTTCTGACATTTGTCTTCCTCACTGTTGTGATTTACGGTACCGTGGAGCTACAGGCTAAATTAGCAACCACCCCAATATCAGAGACCGCACAGTAATGTCTGATGGGCTGGATTTGTCAGATAGCATTGGGCAGGCAGCTTGCTGCTGTCTTGTTTTCATCAGAAGCTGTTAGTATAGGCAGCTTAGCATTGTGCTTTCTGAATATAGAAAGGAGCTGCTACAACATACCAGTGGCTTTTGCATCAGGACTCTTTTAAAAGACGATGAAATAATATGTATGATATGCTGAGGGGAGAATGGCTCATAATAATGGCTGGAACGGAGCGAATGGCATCAAACATATGCTACCATTCCACCTATTTCGCTCCAGCCATTACCACGAGACCATCCTCCCCAATTAAGGTGCCATCAACCTCCTGTGGTCTCTACATGTGGATGTAGCAACTTGTCACGGATCCGTCCAATAATTGACCAAGGCGCAGCGCTACTTAAGTTCCGCATATTTTATTTAGATGCGAACTTGAAAAACAACAAACACAGGATGCCGTGCATGCACGTGGGAGCCCAAAACAAAGGAACTCACACCCAACAATCAACCAAATCACAAGTGGGAAAATGAACAACATAAATAGGGTCCCCAATTAGAGGTAACGAAATGCAGCTGCCTCTAATTGGAACCAACACAGAACCTCCATAGACTATTCTAGATGACCCCCTCCCTGTCAGGCCCTGACCATAAACCATCGAATAAGCCCAAAGGCTTCCCTCTGGTCAGTCTGACAAAACTGCACATAATCCTATAGTATATAAACCATTATAGGCGTTTTCCTCTCCCTTTTTCTTGCATGAATGTAACATTTTATGAAATTACATTTTGTGCTCTCTCATTCCAGTGTCTTATCATATCACAAATCATGGTAACCAAAATGGAGATTAAATGATGAAAACATTCATGGTGAAGAGGATTCTCTGGGTCATTGGTGTGATTAGGATAAATACAACAGTATGAAGCAGAGCAGTAGGATGCCGGTCTCTCAACTAATGCATACAAACCCAACAAACATTATGTGAACACAAAAGGGCATTGAATAGCATGAATAAAGGCAAATCACCTGGTTGGGACGGTATTCCTCCTGAGGTTAACATTTTGGAAACAATTAGCTCAACTATAACTTGAAATGATTAACACAGCCGTTTGCAAAGGTTCATTTGCACAGGATGTAAACACAGCACTAATTTCACTTTAATAAAAAATAAAAGGTAAGGATGCCACCCAGTGCTCTCACTATCACCCTTTATCTTTGATAAACACAGATATAAAACAATTTTCAAAAATTCTGCCATCCTGTCTCGAAAGGACTTGATACATCCAGACCAAAGCAGGTTTGTTAAAAAAAGATTATCCTCAGATAACCTCCACAGTCTATTACACATCTTACATGCTTCATCAGAAACCAAAGCTCCTTGGGCAGTTCTATCTCTCAACGCACAAAAAGGATTTGATAGACTAGAATGGTCATATCTTTTGGCGGTTTTGGAACATATGCAACTTGGCTCCAATTTCAATAATATGATTAAAATACTACATGTCAATCCCTCAGCCACAGTAATAACAGAATAAGTAGAAGTATCAGGCAATGTGACGCCATCTCACCTCCGCTATTTTTATTGTCTATGGAGCTCCTGGCTCAAGCAGTTCGACAATTAAAACAAATTACACCAATATCTCTCAATTCTATGGATCACGTCATCTCATTATACGCTGATAATATCTTACTTTATCTACAGTGCCTTCAGAAAGTATTCATACTCCTTGAACTATTCCACATTTTGTAGTTACAGACAATTAAAAATGGATTAAATATGATTATTTTTCAACCATCTGCACACAATAGCCCATAATGACAAAGTGAGAACATGTTTTTTTAAATGTTTGCAAATGTATTGAAAATGAAATATCAGAAATATCTAATTTACATAAGTATTTATACCCCTGAGTCAATACATGTTAAAATCACCTTTGGCAGCGATTACAGCTGTGAGTCTTTCTGGATCAATATATACAATATTTGCGCATTATAATTGTATTTTATTTTTCAAGCTGTGTGAAGTTGGTTGTTGATCATTGCTAGACAGCCATTTTCAAGTCTTGCCATACATGTTCAAGCCAATTTAAGTCAAAACTGTAACTAGGCCACTCAGGAACATTCAATGTCATCTTGGTAAGCAACTCCAGTGTATATTTGGCCTTGTGTTTCAGGTTATTGTCCTGCTGAAAGGTTAATTCATCTCCCAGTGTCTGTTGTTGGAAAGCAGACTGAATCAGGTTCTTCTAGGACTTTGCCTGTGCTTAGCTCAATTCGTTATCTTTATATCCTAAAAAACTCCCTAGTCCTTACCGATGACAAGCATACCCATAACAATTTTAGAATAAGGCTGTAACGTAACAAACTGTGGACAAAGTCAAGGGGTCTGAATACTTTCCGGAGGCACTGTATATACACTCACATGTCCGAAAATGGATCGCTCCTAAAGACAGTGAGTCACGTGGCTTGTTATATATAGCAGGCTGAAAGGCATCGAGACATTCAGTTACTGTTTGATTTAACGTTGACTTTTCACGCACGTCAGTGTTTAGGGTTTACAGAGAATGGTGCGGCAAACAAAAAACATCCAGTCAGTGGCAGTCCTGTAGGCGAAAACAGCTTGTTGGTGAGAGAGGTCGAAGGAGAATGTCAAGAATCGTGCAAGCTAACAGGTGGGCTACAAACAGACAAATAATAGCGAAATACAACAGTGGTGAACAACATCTCGAAATGCACAACTCGTCGATCCTTGTCTCGGATGGGCTATTGCAGTAGACGACCACACTGGGTTCCACATATCAGCTAAAAACAAGAAAAAGCGGCTCCAGTGGGCACGTGATCACCAACACTGGACAATTGAGGAGTGGAAAAACGTAGCCTGGAACATGACAGAGTTCAGTTTACTTGATTGGCCAGCGCAGTCCCCAGACCTCAACCCAATTGAACATATTTGGGAAGAGAAGGAACTGGTTGCTCACAGCATGAATTTACCACCGTCCAATCTGCAGCATCTGCCTGATTCCATTGCTTCAGCATGGACCAACATTCCTGCGGGACGTTTCCTAATAAACTGTCCGGTGAGTGTATATTTCCTTCTTTAGATTAAACCATTGCCAAAAACTTCAACATAACGCTCAAATCAATTAAATCGGACCTCAGTAAATGTACAGGTTCTAAAGGCGGGCTGGGAAATATGGATTTTGGGTGGGGAGGGAGGACGTGGGTGGTGGATGGGGACTTTTTTTGACTTGCATAATAATATGACAACATTTTTGATACTGATCTTTATCTTTGTATGCATTTCTCTGATGTTTTTTTGTGGCAGGCCACAGGTACAAGAAAATATAAAATATGAAATGCATATATGAATATATCTGAATTAATATGACTTCGAATGATATACCTGTACCTGTAACCCCGCTTCTGAAAAGATTACAAACTAAATAAAAAGTTGGTCACATATGATGTTGATAGTAAACTTTTTTTATCCCAATTTTATTTCAATTATTGCTATAAAAAAAACACAAGGCTGAAAACTATTTACCGACTAACCAGATATATCCAGCAATTAAGCTTGCATCTCCTGTCAATGCCATGACTCTATGCTTCTGTCTCTGAGTCATAATATGTCGGCACAGACAAACGTGTATGAACATGTACACACACACACACTCATTTTACTGTCCTTGGCACACACCCCCATACAAACACATATAAAGCAACAACCCAAAAGGACAGCTACAACCCATGAGGACAACTAACTAAGCTCCAGAGTCAGAGTAGTGTAGAATTAGTGGATAGTAGGCCATCCCAGCTGCAAGTGGGAAGTGAAGTGTGCTCTCACAAGGTGAGCTGATGCTGGTGGAGAAGAGAGGAGAAGGCAGCCTTACGGTCAGCAGGGAGTGAGTGGGCCTCAGGGAGAAGCTCTTAACTTCTGTCAGGTACAAATAACAACGCCATTTTTCACCTCCTGATTTTTAACTGAGAAAATCACTCCGGTCCCTAGTCATATGAACTCTACACACATGCCATGAGTCAATTCTAACTCTGACAGAAAAGAGTTGGCCTTAACCTGACAATAGTTTTTTCCTCACACAAAGAGGATTTATGACCAGAGAATTTGTTTTCCTTTGTAGTTTGTCATGTCTTTAGGATATTTGCTCAGTCCTAGGGACGCATTGACTATGTAATAGATAGATAGATAGATAGATAGATAGATAGATAGATAGATAGATAGATAGATAGATAGATAGATAGATAGATAGATAGATAGATAGATAGATAGATAGATAGATAGATAGATAGATAGATAGATAGATACTTTATTGATCCCTGGGGGGAAAGTTCTTTGTTAAGCAGCTATAACAAAACATAGGGCAGGTGCAAAATGCCAGAACGAAAATACACAAAAGACAGATACATGATACATAGAGCGTCAGTATGAAAAAGTATAGAAATACAAGTCTGGAGTGCAAAAAAAGCTATAAAAAGACATTGCATAGTATGGGTGGTTGGCTGAATATGTACACATTGGCGGATGGTGCATGGTTAACTATTCTATACAGGTCGATGGAAAATAAATACTTCAATAGCTAAAAATGCGTATGATATGAGTCAGGGTAATAATAGTTTACTTAATAGACATACTGGTTAAATGAACAGGTAAGTTAATATTTTGCATGGTTAAATTAACTGTACAGGTATATATACAGTTACATTTACAGGTAAGTGAATATTTGCATGGTTACATTAGCTGTACAGGTAAATGGCAGGAAGAGATACTTAAATAGCTAAATGTGTGTATGATATCATTTGGGGTAATAATATTAATTCACTTAAAATACAGTCCTTAATGCGCAGGGTTTAATTACGGGTGCATTACTGCACGTATTGCACATTCGATATACTACAAGCAATGAAAAAAAAAAGATACAACTGACAGGATACTAAAATGCATTCCTGAGTGAATGGCACGGTACCCCAGTGAGGCATTAAATAGTCTAATAGCAGCCGGCAGGAAGGACCTCCTGTAGCGCTCTTTGGCTCACCGTGGTGGGATCAGTCTGTGACTGAAGGTGCTCCTCTGCGTCATAACAATGGCATGCAGAGGGTGGGTGCGTTGTCCATGATGGCCAGCAGTTTGAACAGGATCCGTCTCTCCGCCACCTCCTCTAGAGTGTCAAGGCTCATCCCCAGGACAGAGCTAGCCTTCCTGATCAGCTTATTTACCCGAGAAGCATTACCAGCTTTTATGTTGGCTCCCCAGCACACCACTGCAAAAAAGATGGCACTGGCCACCACAGACTGGAAGAAGGTACAGTGGGGAGAACAAGTATTTGATACACTGCCGATTTTGCAGGTTTTCCCACTTACAAAGCATGTAGAAGTCTGTAATTTCAGAAAATCACATTGTATGATTTTTAAGTAATTAATTTGCATTTTATGAGAATTTGATACATCAGAAAAGCAGAACTTAATATTTGGTACAGAAACCTTTGTTTGCAATTACAGAGATCATACGTTTCCTGTAGTTCTTGACCAGGTTTGCACACACATTTTGGCCCACTCCTCCATACAGACCTTCTCCAGATCCTTCAGATTTCGGGGCTGTCGCTGGGCAATACGGACTTTCAGCTCCCTCCAAAGATTTTCTATTGGGTTCAGGTCTGGAGACTGGCTAGGCCACTCCAGGACCTTGAGATGCTTCTTACGGAGCCACTCCTTAGTTGCCCTGGCTGTGTGTTTCGGGTCGTTGTCATGCTGGAAGACCCAGCCACGACCCATCTTCAATGCTCTTACTGAGGGAAGGAGGTTGTTGGCCAAGATCTCGCGATACATGGCCCCATCCATCCTCCCCTCAATACGGTGCAGTCGTCCTGTCCCCTTTGCAGAAAAGCATCCCCAAAGAATGATGTTTCCACCTCCATGCTTCACGGTTGGGATGGTGTTCTTGGGGTTGTACTCATCCTTCTTCTTCCTCCAAACACGGTGAGTGAAGTTTAGACCAAAAAGCTCTATTTTTGTCTCATCAGACCACATGACCTTCTCCCATTCCTCCTCTGGATCATCCAGATGGTCATTGGCAAACTTCAGACAGACCTGGACATGCGCTGGCTTGAGCAGGGGGACCTTGCGTGTGCTGCAGGATTTTAATCCATGACGGCGTAGTGTGTTACTAATGGTTTTCTTTGAGACTGTGGTCCCAGCTCTCTTCAGGTCATTGACCAGGTCCTGCCGTGTAGTTCTGGGCTGATCCCTCACCTTCCTCATGATCATTGATGCCCCACGAGGTGAGATCTTGCATGGTGCCCCAGACCGAGGGAGATTGACCGTCATCTTGAACTTCTTCCATTTTCTAATAATTGCGCCAACAGTTGTTGCCTTCTCATCAAGCTGCTTGCCTATTGTCCTGTAGCCCATCCAAACCTTGTGCAGGTCTACAATTTTATCCCTGATGTCCTTACACAGCTCTCTGGCCTTGGCCATTGTGGAGAGGTTGGAGTCTGTTTGATTGAGTGTGTGGACAGGTGTCTTTTATACAGGTAACGAGTTCAAACAGGTGCAGTTAATACAGGTAATGAGCGGAGAACAGGAGGGCTTCTTAAAGAAAAACTAACAGGTCTGAGAGAGCTGGAATTCTTACTGGTTGGTAGGTGATCAAATACTTATGTCATGCAATAAAATGCAAATTAATTATTTAATAATCATACAATGTGTTTTTGTTTTAGATTCCGTCTCTCACAGTTGAAGTGTACCTATGATAAAAATTACAGACCTATACATGCTTTGTAAGTAGGAAAACCTGCAAAATCGGCAGTGTATCAAATACTTGTTCTCCCCACTGTATGTCATATAAAATATATTCACCCCACTCAGTATTGTAATCAAAACTTTCCAGAAAGCATGTAGTCCTTGGCTCAGACAGTGTAGTAGTGTGGCCTCATTAGCATCTCATTAGTGTACAAGATCCTGAGAATCAGCTGTACATGTGATGTAAGAGTGCACTGCACATGTGTCGGAAGAATGCACTGTGCATGCAGAGGGTTGCAATTCCATTGAATTGGGGATAGTTTGACCAAAATATGCCACAAGACCTAGAATTGCCTTATGTGTATCCCACAAAAAAGGTTCACTATTATAAGCTAACTTTTTTTATGTAAGGTCTACACCTGTTGTATTCCGCGCACGTAACAAATACGATTTGATTTGATTTGATGTGGTGTCTTCTCTGCATCTGTGTCCAACCTCACCATGTCACAACTGCTTGTTACATTGTTTAGATTGATACAGCTTTGGAAGTATAGATTATCTTAATAGAAACAATAATTGAAAACTGTGTCATGTAATTGTAGAAAATCCAACCGGTTCTGCATATTGAGTGTGGGGCAACATGTTTGATGAGAGTTACATCAACTTGTTACTAACATATAAAAATAGTCTGCCTCTGATTGGCTTGCTATTACTTAACCATTTTCCTCTCTTTACTCTGAGGGACATATAATCACCATTTCCACACTTAGCCATAATAACCCTTCATGGTATTATTCATCACAATCATCAGCTATTATCATTGCCTTTTGTATACAATAATATTTACCTATCAAAAATATTGTTTCATTGAAATATCTGCTATAGTTTTGAGTAATCAGACACTCCAACACTGAAACACTGGAACTGTGATCTTATACAGGTTTGACTAAAAGTAAGTAGGAATGTAGCAAAAAAAAGAACAAAAACTAAAATATCTTATCTTGATTTGTGTCAAATAAGAATTTCACAATAATGCTGCCTAATTTGTTTAGAGTTAGTGTGACTGACCTCACACCAAATCATACCTTGTGTGTGAGTCCTACTTTATTGGGAAATGTATGGTCATTTGCATGGCTCAGCCCTGAGTCTCAAGTATTAACAAATTAAGTGATAATGTAACAACATCATTGGCAATGCCTGTGTATCTTTCCAGTTTTACTCCTACCAACCTAACGCTTCATTGCGTGCCATGGACCACACACTTCCTTCAATAATATACTTTATTTTCATATCTTAATGTCACTCAATCAAAACACTGTGAAAAGACACATTGTCTACTTCAGCCATTATGCAACACCTAGTTTTGGTTTTGCAATGCCAAACGGGATGGGGAAATTCAGTCAGAACTCGGTACAGATTAGGTTTAACTGACATTCACGTAGCCTTTGGCGTCACTTCAACATGAACGGGTGAATTTAAAGGTCTCTCTAACCACAACAACAGAGAATGAAGACTACTAACTGACTACTAGTTAATAAGCCAAATGTGACTCATCTGCAATTTCAGAGAAAATATCACAGAATATATGAACAGCTGGTAATCTAATTATCTACACCAAAGCAGTTGATTCAAACTGCATATACTCCCTCACATCAGGATAATTGCAGAAATTACCAAAAGTAAAATAGAAAAACATTGTTATTTTGGTCATGTAAGGGATTCATTTGTTACTATTAAAAAAGTTAATGACCTACAAGCTTAAAGCTCTGCATGATCTAAACACAGGAACATTGTGGAAAGAAGATATTTTCAGGGAAAGGAAGAAAGAATCTCTCAATGGCCTGAGATTAGGCCAAATCCCTTTCCTTCTGCTAAGCCTAGTCTCCTCCAAAATTCATAGCCTCCTGACCCACTGCAATTTAACCCTGTGAACCATACTCCAACATCTCTCTCTTTCTCAAGTTCAATGTGTAAACCAAGGAAACTTGAATTTGAAGGTACTGTATGTACTTTATCTTCAAATGGGACACACAAACACACGCACACGCACGCAAGCACAGACGGACACACGCACGGCCGCACACCCCCCCCCCTCCACCCCCCTGTTTAAACAAAGGATGCAAGGACGAGTTTGATACTGCTAGTTTAATTTTTGAGTTCTAATGAATTATGCCGCTGTCATCAACTGGAGCAGGGGAAGGATGTGGCGGATGTGAGGTGGGCAGTGCTACATGGCTGCCTCTCTCCCTGTGTTTAAAAATGATTGATTAAGCTGACACTAGCTCAGGGGTGCACCACTGCTCTATTTTTCTCCCTCATTATGTGAGGCAATATTTCAAATCAGGAGAACACAGGAGGAAGACACTAGAAACACCAGACAGGACACCCTTCAGATATAAAGTATCAGACAATAGAATAGCCTCTGAGACTGATGCACTCAGTCTCATGTTTTTGTCAAAAGAGAGGGTCATTTTAAAATGACTTACGCATCAACAACGCCTCTTCAGTGAACTTGACTTTGGGCAGTCTTCATCTCATTCCAGGAGTATCTGATCATTCTGTGCTCTGGAGTAAAACCAACATATTTTGGGGGGAATTTCCTTGTGCCGTTATTTTAACATATTGATCAAGTGAAGGTGTAAAGATTCAACCAATGGTTCAAGAGATTAAATCCAAACCCAAATCGAAAACAACCGTACAGAAAATATCCTGTGCAATATGTCAGTACTGTGACCAAATAGCAGGAAATTAGAACATGTTTTTTTGCAATACTGATGTTTTTTCCAGAGTGGACATCATGACATCTCTTTGTTTCTTTACAAATCGGACATCAAAATGGTTCACCTCCAAACATAGACGCACTACAAATGATTTTCCTCTTGATGGTTTACTGAAGTGTGGAGTGCCAGGCCTTAATGAAAGAGACATATTAATGATGTTTCACTTATTCATGTGTAGGAAATGAAGAGGCACGGCAGCGGATTGAAACAGTTGACAGAATAAAAACCCAGCGTTGGGGGAATGATTGTATTTATGATTTCAATCTGACAGATCATGGTATCAGGGGAGAGGCAGAGTGACACATTTGTGGCAGTTCAAAGTGTTAAATGATGGGATATATGGTGGAATACTTTGGCATGGGGCACGTACACTCAGACATTCAGTACAGTACAGGATAAATGTGTGGGGCCTCCTGGGTGCACAAGACATCAGAGAGTTCTGCCAACTCCAATCTCACAGGAGACAACTATGCAGTCAAAGGTTTGTGAATTTTAACATGAAAATGTGATAAACAAATTATACAGTATGTACTGTATACTATATACTGTTTCAGTTTAACTGAGATATGTCAAAGGTTATGTATTGACTATCATAGTTATCTGTATCTGGAACTTTGTGTCTCCCTACTTTGAATGAAACAATGCTACTGAACAGCACCACCTAGCAGCAACTTGACAATAGTAAATCATTGAATTTACTATAAATGAATGATTAGATTTTATTATATAAGTGCTGCTGTACGGGCAGCTAGCTTTACATTCCTGAGAGTCAGACATAGTGTTGCAAAGGGTCAGAAACTTTCCGGTAAATTTCCGGACATTTTCCATGGGAAGTTAATCACAGGGGAATTTTGCTTAAATTCATTAAAATGTTAGCTTATAACAGTGAACCTTTTTTGTGGGATACACATAAGGCAATTCTAGGTCTTCGAGGAGTCCTACCCTCACATCACACCCACTGGCTGTGCTGCTTAGGCATTGAATCTGCTCCTCAAGGACATCATGGCACTGAAAACAATGGATACACTCTACAAGAGAGCCAAGGAAATGGTTAAGTATGTGAAGGGTCATCAAGTTATAGCAGCAATCTACCTCACCATACAAAATGAGAAGAATAAGAGCACCACATTGAAGCTGCCCAGCAACATCCGTTGGGGTGGTGTTGTCATCATGTTTGACAGTCTCCTGGAGGGGAATGAGTCTCTCCAAGAAATGGCCATATCACAGTCTGCCGATATGGACAGCCCCATCAAGAGGATCCTGCTGGATTATGTATTTTAGGAGTGAGTGGTAAGCATCCTGAATCTCCTGAATCCTATAGCAGTAGCCATTGCATGGATTGAGGGAGACAATGCCATCCTGTCTGATGTCCAGACTCTGCTTGCAGATGTAAGAGAAGAAATCCGTACATACCTGCCCAATTCACTGGTGCTCCAAGCAGAGGAAACTGTAGTTCTGAAATACATCAAAAAGCATGAAGACTTCTGCCTGAAGCCCATACACACCGCAGCGTACATGTTGAACAACAAGTATGTTGGCAAGAGTATCCTGTCTGGTGCAGAGATCAACAAGACCTATGGTGTCATCACTACCGTCACCTTGGCCTGGATGAGTGTCAGGTTCTTGGCAGTCTGGCAAAGTACACTTCCAAGCAAGGGCTTTGGGATGGAAATGCAATATGGCAGTCGTGCCAACATATCTCATCAGCAACCTGGTAGAAGGGACTTTGTGGATCGAAGGCTCTTTCCCCTGTTGCCTCCACCATCCTCCAAATCCCACCAACATCAGCCACCTCAGAGCGCAACTGGTCCTTTTTTGGACACACACACCAACCTCAACAAGGTTGGAAAGTGACAGTGAAGATTAGGCCTCAGAGTCTGATGTTCAAGAGGTGGACATTGAGGAGGTCCAGGGAGAAGACATGGAAGCCTGAGAGGAAGACAACCAAAGCTTTAGTTTCTAGACACAGATGTATGTTGAAAACGTTTTTGGGAGATGCGATGGATCCTTGGGGATCATTCAATATTCCCTTTCTTTTGTTGTTCAGTGATCATCCCATGTGAAGGGTCAACCAAATCGTAACTAATTCGTTTTTTTGATTTAATCATTTTCAATTATGTCTACTTATGTTAAGGTAAAGGGTTTATGTTTCTGTCTCCATATCATATGGTAAATATATCCAATGCAAAAAACATCTACATTTAAATGGTATTAATATTAATTTGCATATATTAACGTTAATTCCCATATATTACCGTTAATTCCCATATATTCCTATTAATTCCCACGAAACGTTTCCACCTCTGAATATTCCCCAAAATGTGCAACCCTACTTACAGGTGGTACTAAGTCAATGTGTGGGGGAACCGGTTAATTGGGCTAATTGAGATAATTTGTACAGTGGGGCAAAAAAGTATTTAGTCAGCCACCAATTGTGCAAGTTCTCCCACTTAAAAAGATGAGAGAGGCCTGTAATTTTCATAATAGGTACACTTCAACTATGAGAGACAAAATGAGAAAAGAAAATCCAGAAAATCACTTTGTAGGATTTTTAATGAATTTATTTGCAGATTATGGTGGAAAATAAGTATTTGGTCACCTACAAACAAGCAAGATTTCTGGCTCTCACAGACCTGTAACTTCTTCTTTAAGAGGCTCCTCTGTCCACTCGTTACCTGTATTAATGGCACCTGTTTGAACTTGTTATCAGTATAAAAGACACCTGTCCACAACCTCAAACAGTCACACTCCAAACTCCACTATGGCCAAGACCAAAGAGCTGTCAAAGGACACCAGAAACAAAATTGTAGACCTGCATCAGGCTGGGAAGACTGAATCTGCAATAGGTAAGCAGCTTGGTGTGAAGAAATCAACTGTGGGAGCAATTATTAGGAAATGGAAGACATACAAGACCACTGATAATCTCCCTCGATCTGGGGCTCCACGCAAGATCTCACCCCGTGGGGTCAAAATGGTCACAAGAACGGTGAGCAGAAATCCCAGAACCACACGGGGGGACCTAGTGAATGACCTGCAGAGAGCTGGGACCAAAGTAACAAAGGCTACGATCAGTAACACACTACGCCGTCAGGGACTCATCCTGCAGTGCCAGACGTGTCCCCCTGCTTAAGCCAGTACATGTCCAGGCCCGTCTGAAGTTTGCTAGAGAGCATTTGGATGATCCAGAAGAGGATTGGGAGAATGTCATATGGTCAGATGAAACCAAAATATAACTTTTTGGTAAAAACTCAACTCGTCGTGTTTGGAGGAGAAAGAATGCTGAGTTGCATCCAAAGAACACCATACCTACTGTGAAGCATGGGGGTGGAAACATCATGCTTTGGGGCTGTTTTTCTGCAAAGGGACCAGGACGACTGATCCGTGTTAAGGAAAGAATGAATGGGGCCATGTATCGTGAGATTTTGAGTGCAAACCTCCTTCCATCAGCAAGGGCATTGAAGATGAAACATGGCTGGGTCTTTCAGCATGACAATGATCCCAAACACACCGCCCGGGCAACGAAGCAGTGGCTTCGTAAGAAGCATTTCAAGGTCCTGGAGTGGCCTAGCCAGTCTCCAGATCTCAACCCCATAGAAAATCTTTGGAGGGAGTTGAAAGTCCATGTTGCCCAGCAACAGCCCCGAAACATCACTGCTCTAGAGGAGATCTGCATGGAGGAGTGGGCCAAAATACCAGCAACAGTGTGTGAAAACCTTGTGAAGACTTACAGAAAACATTTGACCTCTGTCATTGCCAACAAAGGGTATATAACAAAGTATTGAGATAAACTTTTGTTATTGACCAAATACTTATTTTCCACCATAATTTGCAAATAAATTCATAAAAAATGCCACAATGTGATTTTCTGGATTTTTTTTTCTCATTTTGTCTCTCATAGTTGAAGTGTACCTATGATGACAATTACAGCCCTCTCATCTTTTTAAGTGGGAGAACTTGCACAATTGGTGGCTGACTAAATACTTTTTTGCCCCACTGTACATGTACAGTTGAAGTCGGAAGTTTACATACACTTAGGTTGAAGTCATTAAAACTCATTTTTCAACCACTCCACAGATTTCATGTTAACAAACTATAGTTTTGGCAAGTCGGTTAGGACATCTACTTTGTACATGACACAAGTAATTCTTCCAACAATTGTTTACTTATAATTCACTATATCACAATTCCAGTGGGTCAGAAGTTAAAGTTAGCAATCAACACTATGTTGACTGTGCCTTTAAACAGCTTTGGAAAATACCATAAAATTATGTCATGGCTTTAGAAGCTTCTGATAGGCTAATTGACATAATTTGAGTCAATTGGAGGTGTACCAGTGGATGTATTTCAAGGCCTACCTTCAAACTCAGTGCCTCTTTGTTCGACATGATGGGAAAATCAAAAGAAAAAAGACCTCAAAAAAAATATTGTAGACCTCCACAAGTCTGGTTCATCCTTGGGAGAAATTTCCAAGGAAGAAGCAAGGAAGAAGCCATTGCTCCAAAACCGCCATTAAAAATTCCAAACTATGGTTTGCAACTGCACATCGGGACAAAGAATCAACTTTTTGGAGAAATGTCTGATGAAACCAAAATAGAACTGTTTGGCCATCATGATCATCGTTATTTTGGGGGGGAAAATGAGGAGGCTTGCATGCCGAAGAACACCATCCCAAACGTGAAGCACAGGGGTGGCAGCATCATGTTGTGGGGGCGCTTTGCTGCAGGAGGGTCTGGTGCACTTCACAAAATAGATGACATCATGAAAAAAGGAAAATGATGTGGATATATTGAAGCAACATCTCAAGACATCAGTCAGGAAGTTAAAGCTTGGTCGCAAATGGGTCTTCCAAATGGATAATGACCCCAAGCATACTTCCAAAGTTGTGGCAAAATGTCTTAAGGACAACAAAGTCAAGGTATTGGAGTGGCCATCACAAAGCCCTGACCTCGATCCTATACAAAGTTTGTGGTGAGAACTGAAAAAGTGTGTGCGAGCAAAGAGGCCTATAAACCTGACTCAGTTACACCAACTTATTGTGGGAAGCTTGTGTAAGGCTACCTGAGAAATTTTACCCAAGTTAAACAATTTAAAGGCAATGCTACCAAATACTAATTGAGTGTATGTGTCAGGCTCTGGCCATAGGGAGGACTTTGGCTCCTCTATTTAGCCATGGTCAGAGCCTGACAGATCTAGTATACCTAGATCTATGTTATGTTTTGTGTTGGATCCCCAATTAGAGGCAGCTGCTATGCGTTGTCTCTAATTGGGGATTCTATTTAAGCAGTGAGGACCCACACCTTTGTGTGGGTCGTTATCTTGAATGTCACTGGATGTACCATTGTCTAGTTCACTTAGTAAGTACACTTTCTTGTTTTGTTGTATTGATATGAGTTTAAGTAAATAAACTTATGTTCCAGTACAACTCCGCTGCGCCTTGTTCTCTCTACACCCCACATCGTGACAGTATGTAAACTTCTGACCCACTGGGAATGTGATGAAAGAAATAAAAGCTGAAATAAATAATTCTCTTTACTATTATTCTGACATTTTACATTCTTAAAATAAAGTGGCGATCCTAACTGACCTAAAACAGGGAATTTTTACTAGGATTAAACGTCAGGAATTGTGCAAAACAGAGTTTAAATGTATTTGGCTAAGGTGTATGTAAACCTCCGACTTCAACTACATGTATAGTTAAAGTGACTATGCATAGATAATAAGCAGAGAATAGCAGCAGATTATTGTTGAGAATCCTTTTGGACCTAGACTTTGTGCTCCGGTACAGCTTGCCATGCAATAGCAGAGAGAACAGTCTAAGACTAGGGTGGCTGGAGTCTTTGACAATTTTTAGGGCCTTTCTCTCACACCGCCTGGTATAGAGGTCCTGGATGGCAGGAATTTTGGCCCCCTGTGATGTACTGGGCCGTACACATTACCCTCTGTAGTGCCTTGCGGTAGGAGGCCGAGCAGTTGCCATACCAGGTAGTGATGCAACCAGTCTGGATGCTCTCGATGGTGCAGCTGTAGAACTTTTTGAGGATCTGAGGACCCATGCCAAAACGTTTCAGTCTCCTGAGGGGGAATAAGCTTTGTTGTGCCCTCTTCACGACTGTCTTTGTGTGTTTGGACCATGATAGTTTGTTGGTGATGTGGACACCAAGAAACTTGAAGCTCTCAACCTGCTCCACTACAGACCCGTCCTTTTCCTGTAGTCCACAATCATCTCCTTTTGTCTTGATCACGTTGAGGGAGATTTTGTTATCCTGGCACCACACGGCCAGGTCTCTGACCTCCTCCCTATAGGCTGTCTCTTCGTTGTCGGTGATCAGGCCTAACACTGTTGTCATCTGCAAACTTAATGACTGTGTTGGAGTCGTGCCTGGCAATGCAGTCATGGGTGAACAGGGAGTACAGGAGGGGACTGAGCACGCACCCCTGAGGAGCTCCAGTGTTGAGGGTCAGCGTGGCAGATGTGTTGTTACGTACCCTTACCACCTGGGGGGGTGGCCCGCCAGGAATTCCAGGATCCAGTTGCAGAGAGAGGTGTTCATTCCCAAGATCCTTAGCTTAGTGATGAGCCTTGAGGGCACTAAGGTGTTGAACGCTGAGCTGTAGTCAATGAATAGCATTCTCACGTAGGTGTTCCTTTCGTCCAGTTGGGAAATGGCAGCGTGGAGTGCAAAAGAGATTGCATCATCTGTGGATCTGTTGGAGTGTCTAGGGTTTCTGGGATGATGGTGTTGATGTGAGGTGACGTTGTCGATGCACTTATTAATGAAGCCAGTGACTGATGTGGTGTACTCTTCAATGCCATCGGAAGAATCCTGGAACATATTCCAGTCTGTGCTAGCAAAGCAGTCTTGTAGCTTAGCATCTGTGTCATCAGACCACTTTTTTAATGACCGAGTCACTGTTGCTACCTGCTTTAGCTTTTGCTTGTAAACAGGAATCAGGAGGATGGAATTATGGTCAGATTTGCCAAATGAAGGGTGAGGGAGAGCTTTGTATGCATCTATGTTTATGCATCTCTCTGGTTGCACATTTAACATGCTGATAGAAATTTGGTAGAACTTATTTAAGTTCTACTTAAATCAGGAGTGTCGACTCTGGATAGGCGTTTTCCTGTTTTCTTATTGCCTCATACAGCTGACTGAGTGTTATCTTAGTGCCAGCATCCGTTTGTGGTGGTAAATAGACAGCTAGGAAAAATATAGATGAAAACTCTCTCAATAAATAGTGTGGTATACAGCTTATCATTAGATACTCTACTTCTGGCAAGTAAAATCTAGAGACTTCCTTAGATTTCGTGCACCAGCTGTTGTTTACAAATATGCACAGACCGCCACCCCTCGTCTTACCGGAGTCTGGTGCAGTGTATATCCTTCCAGCTGAATGTTATCCATGTCGTCGTTCAGCCAAGACTCGGTGAAACATAAGATATTACATAATTTTATGTCCCGTTGGTAGGATATTCGTGATCGTACCGAGTCTAATTTATTTTCCAATGATTGTACGTTGGCTTGTAATTCTGATGGCCTTTGGATCCTTACAAGGCTCCCTGACCTACGTCCCCAATATCACAGTCTCTTTCTCCTGCCAATGACAGGGATTTTGGCCTTGTCGGGTGTCTGAAGTATATCCTCCGCTTCTGGCTCGTTGAAGAAAAATTATTTGTCCAGTCCGAGGTGAGTAATCGCTGTGCTAATATCCAGAAGCTCTTTTCATCCATAAGCTATGCTGACAGAAACATTATGTACAAAATAAGTTACAAATAACTTGAAAAAAAACACACATAATAGCACAATTGGGCAGGAGGAGGAGTACAGGAGCACAATCAGTGACTTTGTGTTGTGGTGTGAGCAGAACCACCTTCAGCTCAACATCAGCAAAACAAAGGAGATGGTGGTGGACTGAGGCCCAACTGACTGCAGTCCCTATACAGGGGATGGATGTGGAAATGGTTGGGTCATACAAGTTCCTGGGAGTCCATTTGGACAACAGGCTGGAATGGGCTGGTAACACCGGGGCCCTGTACAAAAAGGGCCAGAGCCGACTCTACTTTCTGAGGAGGCTCAGGTCCTTCAACGTGTGCAGTAAACTACTGCATACCTTCTACCAGTCTTTTTTGCAGTGGTGTGCTGGGGAGCCAACATAAAAGCTGGTGATGCTTCTCAGGTAAATAAGCTGATCAGGAAGGCTAGCTCTGTCCTGGGGATGAGCCTTGACACTAGAGGAGGTGGCGGAGAGACGGATCCTGGCCAAACTGCTGGTCATCATGGACAACGTCACACACCGTCTGCATGCCATGGTTATGACGCAGAGGAGCACCTTCAGTCACAGACTGATCCCACCACGGTGTGCCAGAGAGCACTACAGGATGTCCTTCCTGCCGGCAGCTATTAGACTATATAATGCCTCACCGGGGTGCCGTGCCGTCGGCAACATGGAACTGGGGTGCTAGGCCCTAGTTTAACAATTATGCATCCATCAGTGAGTAACTCTGGTCCGTAATCACTCATTCACTTAGGACCTATTTATTCATGCAGGTCTGTATATACATACTCATGTACAGTTGTTATATCATATCACGTGCAATATTGCAAGTAATTCTTGGACTTAACTTACGTAGTCATTCACTCAGGAATGCATATATCAGTATCCTGTCAGTTGCACCTTTACTCATTGCTTTTAGTATATCGAATGTGCAATACGTGCAGTTATCTGTAATTCAACCCTGCGCACTAAAGACTATTTTAAGGGAATTACTATTATTACCCCAAATTATATCATACACACATTTAGCTATTTAAGTTTCTCTTCCTGTCATTTACCTGTACAGTTTATGTAACCATGCAAGTATTCACTTATCTGTAAATATAACTGTATATATCACAACTCAGGCAGAGACCCAAATGCAGACGCAGGAGGCAGGTAGAATGTCAAGTATGTTTTACTTTACAAAATCGTAAGGCTATATCTCGTTGTCGTAGGCAGGCAAGGATTTGGTACACAGGCATTCAGAGGTACAGATACGGCAGGCAGGAATCAGGTTGTATAAACAGGCAGGGGTACGGTAACAGGAGAGCTAAACAGACAGCAGGTATTTCTCAGTATGCGGGCACGACCTGGTGAAACACACAAGACGAACTGGCAACCAGACCAATGAACAGATACAGATTAAATACACAAGGAATAAGGGAACATAGGAAACACCTGGTAGAGGAGGAGCCAGGGAGAACAGGTGAACGGAATTAGGGTATGACAGTATATTTACCTGTACAGCTAATTTAACCAGGCAAAATATTCACTTACCTGTTCATTTAGTCAGTCTGTCTATTAAGTAAACTATTATTACCCTCGCTCATATCATATGCATTTTTAGCTACTGAAGTATTTCTCTGCCATCGACCGTATAGTTAAACATCCACCAATGTATAATGTACATATTCAGCCAACCACCCATACTATGCAATGTCTTTTTATAGCTTTTTTTTGCACTCCAGATATCTTGTATTTCTATACTTTTTCATACTGCCGCTCTATGTATCGTGTATCTGTATTTTGTGTACCTTCGTTGTGGCATTTTGCACCTGCCCTATGTTTTGTTGTAGCTGCTTGACAAAGATATTTCCCCCTCGGGGATAAATAAAGTACCTATCTATCTAATTGGTTAGGTGCCCATAAAACATCTGCCCTTTCCTCTGGTGCCATTTTTCAGTTACCAGACTAGGAATCAGTGGTTAAGAACAAACAAATACTTTACTGAGAAACAGTAACCAAAGGAGGAACTACTGCAACGCCTGTAGCACTGGGTGATGAGACTTGGGCATTGGCTCCTCGTGAGTTGGAGAACGTCAGTAAGTGCCCAGAGGGTCTCTGATATTTGGGAGAGTTATTCTTGCTGCTGCCCCAGAAGTGCTCCTTTGTGTGTTAAAACATTCCTATTCTGGGTGATCTCTGCTGGGTTCATGTTTGGGTCAAAGCTTGCTGTAACATTAGATATACATTTGAGTCTTTGATCAGACACTCTTATCCAGAGTGATTTACAGTAGCGAGTGCATACATTTTCATACTGGTACCCCGTGGGATTCGAACCCACAACCTTGGCGTTTAAAGCACCATGCTCTAACGACTGAGCTACATGGTTAGATTGGACCCAGGTGCAGAGAAGAGACCAGACGAGGAATCGGTGGTTAAGGATAAACAGAAATACTTTACTGAGAAGCGGTAACCAAAGGATCACAGTAACACTGCGAAAACAACAAACACTAAGTCTCTACAACTCACTCAGGGAACAAACGCACAAGGCAAACAATTCACACTTCTATAAACGACAACAGAAAACAGACCTCTTTTAACAGGGAAATCATAATGAGTAAATAGGACACACCTGAGTGTCATTGATGTCTCTAGGACAGTCTCTGCCGCCCTCTGGTGACAGGTGGAACCATGACAGCAGTACCCTCTCCATCAAACTACACACATACAGGTACAGAAGCATATTGAATATACTGGCAATTAAAAGAATGTCGCTAACAAGTATCGATTGGAGAATGAATGAGGCACTCTTACTCCACTGAGCAAAGTGAAAGTGATTTGCTGATGAAATATATAGGTTTGTAGTTACATTAGTTAACACAAAGCTTTACCTTCAGATCCACCACAGCAGTTGATTTTGAAAATAGCACCTCCACTGTGGGGCTGTATAGATTTGTTGCATGTATGTTCTGTCTATAGCGTGTTGGTTATGAGATATCCCATCAATATTTATACCTGATTTGCAGACAATTCGAGTGCAAATCTACCAACTGGAAAAACAAACTTTGTCATCTCAATGCAATGCACAATGGGCAATTGTTTCCCCCCCTGAAATAAACAATATGAAATAAATGTTACTCTGCATGTCAAACTTGATTCCTTATTGTGAAAATGAGGTGGCAGCGTAAGAAGGTATGAAAAAAAGACCTTAAAGTTTGGCTGTGGTTTGAAGTTTGATCTCATATTTCATTTGGCTGGGGGCCATCATCAGCGTAAACACAGACTGGAAGCCTTGTGAGAAGAGAACAGCTGGTAAAAGGCTCACATTGGTTGATTTTAAAATCAGTCAAATCATGGCACTGTGACACCAATCTAATTTCCAGTCAATCCCAAGAGCCCTGGATGTGACAAATGTAAGGACGTAATTTACTTGCATCGTAATGCCAAATATGGATGTAGTAAGGTCTGTTCAATAGGTGAAGGAAGAAGACGGGGTTCGCTGGTTTGAGACTCGTGATTTTTATTGTCCAAAAAAAGTAGATCACAAAAATAAGATAAATCTGCGCTGCGGGCGCTTCTCAACACCAATCCAAAATAACTCTTTCCACAAGCACTCTTTAGAACATAAAACAGCCCCACTCAGCCCCCTGGCTTTTTCCCACAAGTCTCAGGCAGTCCCTCTCTCCCGGCCACCTTCCCCAGGTGGCTTTTATACAGTCTCTTCACTCCAATCACTGAAACGAGGCACAGGTGTTTGTAATTTGCCCTTCCCCCACTTATGCACCGCTCGTCTCCCTTCTCTCTCCCTTGTCACAGACCTCGCTGAACCACGCCCCCCTTGCCACATACCCCCACCGCCCGACTCAGGCCTGGGAGCCATCCGGCCTGCAGCTCCCCCCCCTCCATTTCTGGAGAGAAAGTCAGCCACCACCATCTGCGCCCCCGGCCTGTGGACCACCTGGAACTTAAAGGGCTGCAATGCCAGATACCAACGGGTGATCCGCGCGTTAGTATCCTTCATGCGGTGGAGCCACTGGAGGGGCGCGTGGTCCGAACAGAGGGTGAATTCCCGTCCCAGGAGATAATATCGGAGGGTGAGGACGGCCCACCTGATGGCTAAACACTCTTTTTCAATGGTGCTGTACTTAGCCTCTCTCTTAGAGAGCTTGCGGCTAATGTACAGCACCGGCCGTTCCTCCCCCTCTATCTCCTGCGACAGGACCGCTCCAAGCCCCCTGTCCGATGCGTCAGTCTGTAACAAGAAGGGGAGAGAAAAGTCAGGAGAATGTAAGAGCGGGCCACCACATAGAGCAGCTTTTACTTGAGTGAAAGCCTGCTGACACTGCTCCGTCCACTGGACCGGATCTGGCGCTTCCTTTTTAGTGAGATCAGTCAGCGGGCTGGCGAGGTCCGAATAGTTAGGTACAAACCTTCTATAATATCCCGCCAGCCCCAGGAACTGTCTCACCTCCTTTTTGGACTTGGGTCTCGGGCACGTTGCAACTGCTGCTGTCTTATCAATTTGGGGACGCACCTGTCCGTGACCCAAGTGGAAACCCAGATACCTGACCTCCACACGCCCAATCGCACACTTCTTTGGGTTGGCCGTCAGCCCAGCCAGTCTCAGCGCTCTCAGGACAGCGCGCACATGCTCCATATGCCGCTGCCAGTCATTACTATAAACGACAATGTCATCTAGGTAGGCAGCGGCATATGTAGCATGTGGCCGGAGAATTCGGTCCATGAGGCGCTGAAACGTGGCCGGAGCTCCGAACAACCCGAAAGGAAGTGTTACGAATTGGTGTAATCCAAACGGCGTTGTGAAGGCTGTCTTTTCTTTAGATAGAGGCGATAAGGGGATCTGCCAATAACCTTTAGTTAAATCCAGTGTCGAATAAAAATGAGCGGTGCCTAGCCGATCAAGCAGTTCGTCAATCCGCGGCATTGGATACGCATCGAATTTCGACACAGCATTAACTTTGCGGTAATCCGCACAGAAGCGAACCGAGCCGTCGGTTTTAGGTACTAAAACTATCGGGCTGGCCCAATCACTGTTGGATTCTTCTACTACTCCCATCTCGAGCATTGCCTCTAATTCAGCCTGAACCACTTTTTTCTTGTGCTCAGGTAACCTATATGGCCGGCTGCGCACCACCACGCCCGGCTCGGTCTCAATATGGTGCTGAATGAGATTTGTTCGGCCGGGTAGGGGCGAGAACACGTCTGCAAATTCTGCTTGCAACCTGGCTACCTCAGTGATCTGGGATGGTGACAGATGATCTCCCCCTGGAGCCAGAGCGAGAGAGTGATTTTTTTGTTTATTCACTTTATTCACTGGCCCGAGATCTTCTACCGTACCAATTACCGTCGCCAGCATCACTGACTCCGCCTCACACCATTTTTTAAGGAGGTTGAGGTGATAAATTTGACGTGCCCCGTTCCTATCCGTTCGAATTACCTCATAATTGAGATCCCCGACTCGCTGTGTGACCTCAAAGGGCCCTTGCCACTTCGCAAGTAACTTGGAACTCGATGTAGGGAGCAATACAAGGACTTTATCTCCCAGTGAAAATTCTCTCAGTTTGGTTCCCCTGTTGTATACCCGGGCCTGTCTGTCCTGGGCCTGCAACAAATTCTCGCTCGAGAGCCGCCCGAATGTGTGGAGTTTTGTTCTCAGGTCCATGACATACTGAATTTCATTTCGACTTTCCGAAGGTCCCTCCTCCCAAGTTTCCTTCAGCACGTCTAGCACCCCGCGGGGCTGACGTCCATAAAGTAGCTCAAAGGGGGAAAACCCTGTGGAGGCTTGTGGAACCTCGCGTACCGCAAACAAGAGGGGTTCCAGCCACTTATCCCAATTTTTGGCATCTTCGTGAACGAACTTACGAATCATGGTCTTTAACGTGCGGTTAAATCGTTCGACCAGGCCATCTGTTTGTGGGTGATAAACGCTGGTTCGAATCGATTTAATGCCCAATAATTCATACAGTTCGCGCAACGTACGTGACATAAAAGCCGTGCCTTGATCCGTGAGAATCTCTTTCGGGATCCCCACTCGGGAGATCAAACGAAACAGTGCGTCTGCGACGCTCTTGGCGGAGATGCTGCGGAGCGCCACCGCTTCTGGGTATCGCGTTGCATAGTCCACTATCACTAATGCAAAGCGATGCCCCCGTGCGGATCGTTCTAATGGCCCGATGAGGTCCATGCCAATTCTTTCGAAGGGGACCTGCATTAGTGGAAGGGGTTGCAAAGGCGCTTTCGGGGAGGCCGGCGGATTTACCAGCTGACATTCACGACAAGCCGCGCACCATCCGCGTACGTTCTCGTGAATGCCCGGCCAAAAAAACCGAGCCATGAGACGGTTTAATGTTGTCGTTTGTCCTAAGTGTCCCGCCATGGGATTACAATGAGCCGCCTGGAAAAGCATTTCCCGACGGCTTTTTGGCACTAATAACTGGGTGGTATCTTGTTTAGTCTGAGCGTCTTGTGTCACTCGATACAACCGATCTTTTAAAATAGAAAAATACGGATACGAGAGTGGACGGGCCGGTTGGAGGGGTTGACCATCGATAGAACGGACCTGTTCAAATGCATGTTTTAATGACTCATCCTGCGACTGCTCCAGAGGGAAGTCATCACGCTCTGAGAGGAGCAGCCTCTCTATGGCGTTCGGTTCCCCTGAATCAGACGGCAGGGGTCCCGGCTCCGCCTCTCCGAGCTGTACCGCCACGCTCCTTTCCTGCTTTTTATCCCCACCAGAGCCATCCGCACATAAATACCCCATTACTTCACTAAAAGCAGGCCAGTTTGTACCCAAAATTAGCGGATGTCGGAGGTGCTGGTTAACTGCCACTTCTACATTATGCTTTTGCCCCTTAAATTGGATTACAGCAGTCACTATAGGATATTTCACCACATCCCCGTGCACACACCGTACCTGAACCATGCGACTCATATCCAATGTCTCGGGCTGAATCAGGCTCTGATGGATCGAGGTTTGGTTACATCCTGAATCCACCAGAGCCGGATAGGTACCCCCCTTAATACTCACAGGTATTTGGTACCCGCCAGCCTGACCGGGGGCAGCCTGCGGGACATCCGGGACTCGGATCATTGTCCCTACTTCCATCACCGGACATCTATCCATGAAATGCCCCGGGTCCCCGCAACGCCAACAGGCCGGCCCAGCCCTACTCTCCACTCTAGTGGTAGGAAGTGGCTCCAGTGATTGGCGTGAAGAGAGCGGGGGAGTTGAAGCGGCATTGGACCCGGTGGTGGTCAGCCCCGCCCCCCTTGGCGGAGCTCGCAGCCCACCCGCGTTTTCCAGGCCGGACCCACCCCGTCCTCGGGGTGGAACTCTCTGCGGGCCTGGAGGACGAGACCTGGGGAGAGGAACGGGTCGAGGGGTAGCAGGAGAAAAAGAAGGAGAGAGAGAGACGGCTGGGAGGGGTTCGCCGACCCCTGGGCACACCACCATGTGGTCCTCCGCCAGCTGGATGGCTGAGTCCAGCGACGTCGGGCGGTGGCACTGGACCCACTCTGCGGTCTTCCTGGGCAGGCGAGTTATGAATTGCTCCAGTACCACACGGTCGATGATTCGCTCAACGTCGCTTCCCTCCGCCATGAGCCATTTGCGGCAGGAGTCCCGGAGCTGTTGGGCCATCACGAAGGGTCGGCCGCTTTCGCCCAGATCCAGGGAACGGAAACGTTGGCGATGTTGCTCTGGGCTCCGGCCGACCCGCTGTAAGATGGCCCGTTTCAGGTCGTCGAAGACCAGGAGGTTCCGGACGGGCAGTTGTTGGGCAGCTATTTGCGCCTCGCCAGACAGAAGGGGGATGAGGCGCACCGGCCACTGGTCCCGTGGCCACCCCCCTGCCTCTGCTGTCTTCTCAAATAAGTCTAAAAAGACCTCGGGCTCATCCTGAGCCCCCATTTTATTCAACGGCAGGTGGGCGGGAGCGACCTGGCGCGCTGTGGCCTCAGTCCGAACCTCCCGGTCGATCCAGCTCCGGAACCTCTCGCGGTCCTCCTGTTGGGCCTGGATGATGGCCTGGAACCGACGTTCCTGATCGGTCCTCAGATCCAGTAAGGCTTGATGTTGTTCTTGATGGAGGACCGCGAGGGATGAGATGACCTCCGCAAGAGGCGTCCCTGACGGAGATTGCATGGCGGCGGCTGCTTCTTCCTATATCCCGGGTTTCGGCACCACTGTAGTAAGGTCTGTTCAATAGGTGAAGGAAGAAGACGGGGTTCGCTGGTTTGAGACTCGTGATTTTTATTGTCCAAAAAAAGTAGATCACAAAAATAAGATAAATCTGCGCTGCGGGCGCTTCTCAACACCAATCCAAAATAACTCTTTCCACAAGCACTCTTTAGAACATAAAACAGCCCCACTCAGCCCCCTGGCTTTTTCCCACAAGTCTCAGGCAGTCCCTCTCTCCCGGCCACCTTCCCCAGGTGGCTTTTATCCAGTCTCTTCACTCCAATCACTGAAACGAGGCACAGGTGTTTGTAATTTGCCCTTCCCCCACTTATGCACCGCTCGTCTCCCTTCTCTCTCCCTTGTCACAGACCTCGCTGAACCACGCCCCCCTTGCCACAATGGATTAATAGCTAAACTTGATCAAGTTATAATTTGTACCTTTGTTATTCCTGAATGACTAACTGTAATAACAGCAAAATAATAATAACAATATCGTTACTTAATGCATTGTCTTTATATGCCAATTCTGGGGTCAATTTGACTAATGGTTTATGTTAAGATTTGTGAAATATTTTCAGCGGTAGTATATTGTGGTCATCTTTGAATTCTGTGTCTTTGTTTTGTCAATCTGTTTGTGTAAATTATTTAAATCTCAGTTGGTACACTCCACATTAGCATTCCAAAATACTTCAATACACTCTTACAGCTGTAATATGCTGACTGCGCAAGCAGCAGCCCACTGGGCACAGACTTCAATTGAACGTCTATTCCACGTTGGTTCAATGTGGAAACAATGTAGATTCAACCAGTGTGTGTGAATAAAATGTCCACTTTTCACTATGTTCAGACCACATAATATGACAACAATATGTGATTATATACAGATATATAGTACTAATTGTTATTTTTCACATTGTTTGTCTGCATTATTTAAATCTAACATTAATTTCTTTGAGACAAAGTCAATTTTATCAATCTGGAGTCAATCTGACTTATTTGGGATGTATTCCAATCTGCTTTCTTGGGTGGCAGGTAGCCTAGGGGTTAAGAGTTTTGGGCCAGTGAACAAAAGGTTGCTGTTTCAAATCCCTGAGCTGACTAGATGAAAAATCTGTTGTTGTGCCTTTGAGCAAGGTACTTAACACTAATTGCTCCTATAATGTCTGCTAAATGACAAAACAGTTTCAAGTTGATAGGTGTCTGTGAAGTGAATTTACAATGGTTTAAATTGACATTATTGTCAATAACTCAGCCATTTTAGAAGACTTTCTGAAGTATTGTTTAGCATATTTGATCAAATTAGCCTTTGGGCATCTACTGGTGGCCATCTCTGAATACATCAATGTCATTTTCTCAAACTTTTTAGGGACTATTGTGATTAGTCCAAAGACCCAATTTGCAGTGAATTTGACTTTTAGTCCATGAGTATGTTTTACTATGACTACTTTAAGTATTAGCATTACATAGTCAAAAAAGTTAATTGTTAATAGTTTCCTTATTTTATTTAGATATAAATGCCAAACTTAACATGGTTAATCATGGTAATGTCTATGATGACTCTAAATAGTTTCAAGTTGATAGGCCATTGTGAAATGGATTTACAAGGGATTTAAATGGACATGTAAAATCTTATTTGGACTTACAGTATGGTAAATGAGAAAAAGCTTCTCAAAGGTTTCCAAAATGTCCAAGATGGAGGAAAATCTATCCTGACGGACCTGGGTCCTTACGTCAAATTTGTTCAGCATGAGAAAAGACACCTATATACAAAGTTTAAAGTCCCTAGGTCAAACGGGGCCGCGGATATGAGGACTAAAGTGAGACTGCTTATAACAGTGTCACCTATAGGCCAATCTGTGCCATTATTTCTTGACCAAGTTACTTATGGCCTCTAGTTTCGGAAAAGTCTAAACGGAATCTTTGGGACGTCCCGACTCTAACGTCACCCCATTGAAGTTGAAATTTTAAAATGGTTAAGGTTAGGGTTAGGTAAGGGTTATGGTAAGGGTAGGGATTTAGGTTAGGGTTTAGGGTAGGGACGTCCCAAGGTTCCCGGATAGCACTAACCCTCTAGTTTCTGAGTGCCAAATTGAAAAAGTGTTATTAGATTTTGTTTTATCTAAGAATAACAATAGGTTTCACAGCTTCGCTGTCAACCCCTGATAATGATAATAGTAATAATAATAATAATTGTGCTGCTGTTCGTACAGCAAAACATTAAATAAGTCTGAAATATGTTTTTCCTAAATCATATAAATACAGCCGGTCTGAATGGAGAAGCAGGACCATGTCAAAGTCCACGTGCAAGACTTTGGAGGGGAGCTGTGGAGCCTTGCTGCTGATCACATGTTTCTTTGCTCGGTGGTGGATTGCTCAGTCGCAGATGCCCCTCCCTCACATGCCTGCCTCACCTGGGACAACTTTAGAGATTCCCCTCCTTCACAGAGATGCTCCCCCTCACATGCCTGCTTCACCTGGGACATCTTTAGACATTGCAGTCAAAAGACTGCAATAACAATAAGTCTGTTGACAACCAAAGCAGCCACGACTGCAGTTATTTAACATAGAAGTCAACCTATTTCCCGTATAGTTTCAAAATGATTCAACAATTTATATTTCAAATGGAGCAGGATTAGTTAATAACATGTATAAAATCATATGAAATAATATAATTCAAAAAAAGTTGACTCACCCACAGAAGCATACTGTAACGTATATACATGTATCAACTTTGGCTATGGCTATGGCTACTACCTTAGCACATGGTAATTGTCTGCAAATCAAACCCTCAAAGTAGTCTATAGACGGTGATAATTATCATTACAATCGGCCCCTCTTTCCATTTTTTATTTGATCAGTGTTGGAGAGCAACCAGAGACAGAAGCGAGACAATGGAAGTCATTGTGCGGTGAAACACAAGGAACCTCAGCGCCGACAAAGATAGCTGCTTCGCGACTAGCTCTTAGGAAACTTTTTTGTTTGTTTGTTGATGTACTTTTCTTTATGATAGTAGAGTGGCGTTAACGCACCTGAACCAGCAGCATTATATCCAGGATTACGACTTCCCCGGAGCACATCCTTTGTTCACACTCGAAGGTATATGTTTCATGATTAACAATTTAGGGTGTAACTGTGATAACATACAGGAACAAGTCCTACTGTTCACCCGACTTAGAATATCTAACAATCAAATGCAGACCGTTCTACCTCCCTAGGGAATTTTCGGCAATCATCATGACAGCTACAGTGGGGAGAACAAGTATTTGATACACTGCCGATTTTGCAGGTTTTCCTACTTACAAAGCATGTAGAGGTCTGTAATTTTTATCATAGGTACACTTCAACTGTGAGAGACGGAATCTAAAACAAAAATCAAGAAAATCACATTGTATGATTATTAAATAATTAATTTGCATTTTATTGCATGACATAAGTATTTGATCACCTACCAAACAGTAAGAATTCCAGCTCTCTCAGACCTGTTAGTTTTTCTTTAAGAAGCCCTCCTGTTCTCCGCTCATTACCTGTATTAACTGCACCTGTTTGAACTCGTTACCTGTATAAAAGACACCTGTCCACACACTCAATCAAACAGACTCCAACCTCTCCACAATGGCCAAGACCAGAGAGCTGTGTAAGGACATTAGGGATAAAATTGTAGACCTGCACAAGGCTGGGATGGGCTACAGGACAATAGGCAATCAGCTTGGTGAGAAGGCAACAATTGTTGGCGCAATTATTAGAAAATGGAAGAAGTTCAAGATGACGGTCAATCTCCCTCGGTCTGGGGCACCATGCAAGATCTCACCTCGTGGGGCATCAATGATCATGAGAAAGGTGAGGGATTAGCCCAGAACTACACGGCAGGACCTGGTCAATGACCTGAAGAGAGCTGGGACCACAGTCTCAAAGAAAACCATTAGTAACACATTACGCCGTCATGGATTAAAATCCTGCAGCGCACGCAAGGTCCCCCTGCTCAAGCCAGCGCATGTCCAGGCCCGTCTGAAGTTTGCCAATGACCATCTGGATGATCCAGAGGAGGAATGGGAGAAGGTCATGTGGTCTGTTGAGACAAAAATAGAGCTTTTTGGTCTAAACTCCACTCGCCGTGTTTGGAGGAAGAAGAAGGATGAGTACAACCCCAAGAACACCATCCCAACCGTGAAGCATGGAGGTGGAAACATCATTCTTTGGGGATGCTTTTCTGCAAAGGGGACAAGACGACTGCACCGTATTGAGGGGAGGATGGATGGGGCCATGTATCGCGAGATCTTGGCCAACAACCTCCTTCCCTCAGTAAGAGCATTGAAGATGGGTCGTGGCTGGGTCTTCCAGCATGACAACGACCCGAAACACACAGCCAGGGCAACTAAGGAGTGGCTCCGTGAGAAGAATCTCAAGGTCCTGGAGTGGCCTAGCCGGTCTCCAGACCTGAACCCAATAGAAAATCTTTGGAGGGAGCTGAAAGTCCATATTGCCCAGTGACAGCCCCGAAACCTGAAGGATCTGGAGATGGTCTGTATGGAGGAGTGGGCCAAAATCCCTGCTGCAGTGTGTGCAAACCTGGTCAAGAACTACAGGAAACGTATGATCTCTGTAATTGCAAACAAAGATTTCTGTACCAAATATTAAGTTCTGCTTTTCTGTTGTATCAAATACTTATGTCATGCAATAAAATGCAAATTAATTACTTACAAATCATACAATGTGATTTTCTGGATTTTTGAAGCTCTCCACAAGTGGTCCTTGGCTCTTGGACAACTCTTCTGATTATTCTTTTCACTCCTCTGTCAGAACTCTTGCGAGGAGCACCTGGTCGAGGCAAATTTATGGTGAAATGATTGTCTTTCTACTTCCGTATTATGGCCCCAACAGTGCTCACTGGAACATTCAGAAGCTTAGAAATGCGCCTATAACCAATGCCATCATTATGTTTTGCAACAATTAGGTTGCGAATGTCTTGAGACAGCTCTTTGCTTTTACCCATCATGAGATGTGTCTTGTGTGACACCTTGGCAATGAGACCTTTTTGTAGGCCATCAGTTGGGACTGAACCAGCTGATATTAATTTGCACTGACAGGGAGCTGGATTGCTTTTTAATTACTGAGTTCAGCTGTTGTCTTGGCTTTCCATGCCTTTTTGAACCTCCCTTTCTTCATGTGTTCAATACTTTTTCCCTGTGTCATTTCACATTATTACACATAACTTAATTTCTGAACTTATTTGTTTTGGTTTCTTTGTAAGTATGGATTACTTGGGTTGTTACCAACATCTGGTGAAACTTTCATGTCAATAGCACCTTTGGAAATATATTTACTGAGACAAATGGTGACGTGTTCAATACTTATTTCACCCGCTGTATATATATCCCCCCTCAAGCCGATACCACGCCGGCCTTCTGTGATATTGCGAGGGGTGAAAGTGAGTGAAGAGGGGAAAGATGAACAGAGATGAATAGTTTTGACGATTAACATTTAATTAGGACACGGCAACACACAAAGACAATAATCCGCGAGGGTTGAAACAAAATACACAAGGTTAAATAGTGACCCTGATGACCAATGTGGAACAGGTGTGGGTCATCAGGGTGTTGCTACCATCTTCCCCCGACCGCCGGTTTAGAACGCCGGCGAGGATGATCGCTGGAGAGGAGGAGGGCCCGTCGCTCTGCGCGGGGCATTCGTTACACCCTCAAGAACTTCATTGGACTTTATGTAAACTTGCAACCACATATCCTGAGGCTGCATTTATTGTAGCTGGGGATTTTAACAAAGCAAATCTGAGGATAAGGCTCCCAAACTTATATCAACACATTGACTGTCGTACTCGTGGGGCAAACACATTGGACCATTGCTACACTTCCTCCCAAAATGCATCCCCCGCCCACCATTCGTCAAATCAGACCACGACTCCATCTTGTTCCTCCCCTCCTAGATGCTGAAACTCAAAGAGGAAGTTTATAAGTGCATAGGAGATGTTGTATCCACTGTGACTATTAAAATATACCCAAACCAGAAGCCTTGGATGGATGTGAGCATTCGCGCAAAACTGAAAGTGCGAACCAACGCATTTAACCAGGGCAAGAAGACTGGGAATATTGAAGAATACAAACAGTGCAGTTATTTCCTCCGCAATGCAATTAAGCAGGCTAAATGTCAGTATAGGGATAAAGTTGAGTCACAGTTCAATGGCTCAGACATGAGACGCATGTGGCAGGGTCTACAGACAATCATGGATTATAAAAGGAAAACCAGCCACGTCGCGGAAACTAACGCCTCGCTTCCAGACAGGCAGAACACCTTCTTCGCTTGAGAAAAAAACTGTGCCACCGACGCGGCCCGCTACCAAGGACTGTGGTTTCTCCTTCTCAGTGGCTGACGTGAGTAAGACATTTAAGCGTGTTAACCCTCGCAAGGCTGCTGGCCCAGATGGTATCCCTAGCCGCGTCCTCAGAGCATGCGCAGATCAGCTGGCTGTTGTGTTTACGATTATATCTCTCCCTATCCCTGTCTGTTGTCCCCACATGCATCAATCAATTTTGCTTAAATTCATTAAAAAAGTTTAATGAGTTTAAAAGTTTAAAAGCTTATAACAGTGAACCTTTTTTGTGGGATACACATAAGGCATTTCTAGGTCTTGTGGTATATTTTGGTTAAACTATCCCCAATTCAATGGAATTGCAATCCTCTGCATGCACAGTGCATTCTTCCATCACGTGCAGTGCACTCTTACATCACATGTACAGCTGATTCTCAAGATCTTGCACACTAATGAGATGCTATTGAGCCCACACTACTACACTGTCTGAGCCAAGGACTACATGCTTTCTGGTAAGTTTTAATTACAGTAATGAGTGTGGTGAATATATTTTATATGACATACATAATTTTTTGTTCACTAGTACATAGTAACCTACAGCAAAGTGTGTTGAAATCATTTCTAACATGTTTCAATTTCTGCTAGTTAGTTTTTGCTACCATGTAGGTTTTAGCTTGCTTGAGCCTGCTAAATGTGTTAATTCACCTGTTCCATACGTTTCATTTTAAAACATTTATTTACAAAAGAGTTGTTTAATCTAACTGCTATTTATCTGTACATGGAATTGCATTTGTTTTTTTTTTACTCTTTTTTTTCTAATCTTTACAGGAAAATGCCACGGGCACTATCTGATGTGTGGAGACATTTAACTGCAGCTAATGTAGAAGGAAAAGCTGTGTTCCTTTTCAAATACTGTGCCAAATCATATGTGAAGAATGCAACAAAGATGCAGAATCATCTGGCCAAGTGCATAAAGTTCCCTCAGCACTCACGACAAGCAACCTCTGACAAAAGTCCCTCTACTTCTATTCGAGGTGAAAATTATGAATCAGACACCTTATCGATAGCAACAGCTCATGGTCCTCCTGGAATCAGAAGTTGTTTTGACTCAATGGAGGAACGTAGTCAGAGAAATGCTGATGAATGTCTTGCTCGAGCTGTGTATGCAACTGGTTCACCTCTGATGCTCACAGGCAATGTGTATTGGAAGAGATTTCTGAATGTTCTTTGCCCAGCATACACCCCTCCAACCAGACATGCTTAATCTACTCATTTGCTGGATGCAGAGTTCAACAGAGTTCAAGTGAAGGTCAAGCAAATCATAGAGAAAGTAGACTGTATTGCAATCATCTCTGATTGGTGGTCGAATGTTTGTGGGCAAGGAATAATTAACATCATCATCTCCACCCCTCAACCAGTATTCTACAAGAGCACAGACACAAGGGACAACAGACACACCGGTCTATACATTGCAGATGAGCTGAAGGCAGTCATCAATGACCTTGGACCACAGAAGGTATTTGCACTGGTGACAGACAATGCTGCGAATATGAAGGCTGCTTGGTCTAAAGTGGAGGAGTCCTACCCTCACATCACACCCATTGGCTGTGCTAATCATGCATTGAATCTGCTCCTCAATGACATCATGGAACTGAAAACAATGGATACACTCTACAACAGAGCCAAGGAAATGGTTAGGTATGTGAATGGTCATCAAGTTATAGCAGCAATGTACCTCACCAAGCGTGAGAAGAATAAGAGCACCACATTGAAGCTGCCCAGCAACACCCGTTGGGGTGGTGTTGTGATCATGTTTGACAGTCTCCTGGAGGGGAAGGAGTCTCTTCAATAAATGGCCATATCACAGTCTGCCGATATGGACAGCCCCATCAAGAGGATCCTCCTGGATGATGTATTTTGGGAGAGAGTGGTAAGCAGCCTGAAACTGATGTTCAGACTCTGCTTACAGATGTAAGAGAAGAAATCCGTGCTGCCCTGCCCACTTGCTCCAAGCAGAGGAAACTGCAGTTCTGAAATACATCAAAAAGAGCACGCAACAGGCTTACCAATACAAGGGTTGAACATTTGGTGGCCATCCGGGCAAATTTGAGGCTTTTTGAACCTGACAACGAGCCATCCTCAACAAGGTTGGAAAGTGACAGTGAAGATGAGTCTGATGTTCAAGAGGTGGACATTGAGGAGGTCCAGTGAGAAGTCATGGAAGCCTGAGAGACAACCAAAGCTTTAGTTTCTAGACTATCATTTTACAGATGTATGTTGAACACGTTTTTGGGAGATGCAATGGATCATTGGGGATCATTCAATATTCCCTTTATTTTGTTGTTCAGTGAAATCATCCCATGTGAAGATTTAACTTATTTATTTAAAGTTCATTTCGTAAGTAAATCGTTTTTAAAATTTCTATTGGAAGGATTTAATAATTTGCGTAAAATGTTTATGTTTCTGTCTCCATATGATATGGTAAATATATCCAATGCAAAAAATATCTACATTTCAATGGTATTAATATTAATGATCATATATTTCCTTTAATTCCCATATATTCCCGTTAATTCACATATATTCCCGTTAATTCCCACAGAAAGTTTCCACCTCTGAATATTCCCCAAAATGTGCAACACTAGGCATACTTATGTAAGAATACTGTTCATTGACTATCTGGACTTTCTCACGGGTCGTCACCAGGTGGTGAAGGTAGGAAACAACACTTCCTCCTCGCTGCTCCTAAACACTGGGGCCCCACAAGGGTGTGTGCTCAGCCCCCTCCTGTACTACCTGTTCACCCATGACTGCGTGGCCAAGCACACCTCCAACTCAATCATCAGGTTTGCAGACGACACAACAGTAGTAGGCTTGATTACTAACAACGATGAGACAGTCCACAGGGAGGAGGTGAGGGCTCTGGGAGTGTGGAAAATAACCTCTCACTCAACATCAGCAAAACGAAGGAGATGATCGTGGACTTCAGGAAACAGCAGAGGGCGCACCCCCCGATCCACATTGATGGGACTGCAGTGGAGAACGTGGAAAGCTTCAGGTTCCTCTGCGTACACATCACCGACAAACTGAAATGGTCCACCCACACAGACAGTGTGGTGAAGAAGGTGCAACAGCGCCTCTTCAACCTCAGGAGGATAAAGAAATTTGGCTTATCATCCTAAACCCTCACAAACTTCTAGAGATGCACAATTGAGAGCATCCTGTCGGGCTGCCTGGTACGGCAACTGCACCGCCCATATCCGCAATGCGCTCCAGAGGGTGGTGCAGTCTGCCCAATGCATTACTGTGGGCAAACTTCCCGCCCTCCTGGACACCTACAGCACCCGTTGCCACAGGAAGGCCAAAAAGATAATCAAAGATATCAACCACCCGAGCCACTGCCTGTTCACCCCGCTAACATCCAGAAAGCGAGGTCAGTACAGGTGCATCAAAGCTGTGACCGAGAGACTGAAAAACAGATTCTATCTGAAGGCCATCAGACTGCTAAACAGCCATCACTAACACACCAGAGGTGGCTGCCACTTTAAGGAATAGAACACTAGACACTTTAATAAAGTATCCATATCTGCATCACTCATCTCACTGTATAAACTGCACTCTACCACCTTAAGTAGACAGGAACTGACAATTTTTTCTAATGGTTAACTATCTTCCTTTATCCACCATCTTTGGAGCAACTACAGCGCTGTGGTATACGGTGACTCCACTTCCGTCAGTATGTGGACACCTGCTTGTCGAACATTTCATTCCAAAATCATGGGCATTAATATGGAGTTGGTCCCTCTTTGCTGCTATAACAGCCCCCACTCTTCTGGGAAGGCTTTCCACTAGATGTTGGAACACTTGCTTCCATCTCTGCAGCACTCCACCAATCAGACCTTTATGGTAGAGTGGCCAAACGGAAGCCACTCCTCAGTAAAAGGCACGACTTGACACAACGACAGATATATGGGACCCAAAAGCGGACACGGAGGCAGAGATATGATTGACTGTTTAATAGGAGATATGGGGCAAGACAGGCTTGTAGTCAATGACAGGCAGTGTTCGTAACAGGGAATCAGAATGGCAGTCGTCCAATAAGGGGAGTCAGGCTCGTAGTCGTAGTTCAGGCAGAGTTCGGTACCGGGAATCAGAAGGATGGCAGTACAGAGGAGTAGACAGTCTCGTAATCCGTAATGCAGGCAGAGTTCGTTTGGCAGCAGATCAGATGGTCGAAGGCACATGAGGGGGCTAGACAGGAACGTAATCCAACAGGCAGGTAGAGGTCCAAATACCGGGAAACAGACTGGCAGAGTTAGTAATACGAGATAGAGTGCTGGAAACGACTGACTAGGCAAGACGATCTGGCAAAACCCTAACAGAACCCAAGGGACTAAATACCCAAACTGATTGACGAAGGAGATAGGGTGCACCTGGTGTGGGGAGGGGACAAACACAGACAGGTGAAACAAATCAGGACATGACAGTACCCCTCCTCCTACGGGCGCCACCTGGCGACCGACCCGGGTGCATACCTGGCTGACCGGGATGCCGTCGATGAAAGTCGGCGATGAGCTCCGGGTCGAGGATGTCCCTGGTAGAGACCCAAGACCGCTCCTCTGGCCCGTAGCCCTCCCAGTCAACCAGGTACTGGAAACCCCGGCCCCGGGGACGGACTCTCAGGAGGCGGCGCACCGTCCAGGCAGGTTGATTGTCAATAACCCGAGGAGGAGGAGCAGGCCTAGGAACAGGAGACAAAGGACAATGAGAGACAGGTTTTACACGGGACACATGAAAGGTGGGATTAATGCGGAGGGACCGGGGCAACATGAGGCGTATGGCTGAACGGTTGATAATCCGGGAGATCTGATAGGGACCGATGTAACGGGATGAGAGCTTGCGACTCTCCACCCGAAGGGGCAAATCTCGGGTGGACAGCCACACCCTCTGGCCCACACGATAGTGGGGAGCCGGGGTCCTGCGACGGTCAGCCTGCCGCCGATACCTGGCATTGGTGCGTAGTAGAGCCGCCCGGGCCTTTCTCCATGTCCGACGGCAGCGCCTTACAAACAACTGGGCCGACGGAACGCCAACCTCCTCCTCCTGCTCTGGAAACAGCGGAGGCTGGTAGCCCAAGGAGCATTCGAAGGGGGAAAGCCCAGTAGCGGAGGAAGGCAGGGTGTTGCGGGCATATTCCACCCAAACAAGTTGCTGGCTCCAGGTGGTGGGATTGTCTGAAACCAGGCAACGTAACGCCGTTTCTAGGTCTTGATTGGCCCGCTCTGATTGACCGTTAGACTCTGGGTGGAATCCTGAGGACAGGCTGATAGAGGATCCAATAAGGGTGCAGAAAGCCCTCCAGAACTGGGAGGTGAACTGAGGCCCCTGGTCGGAGACAATGTCAGTGGGTAGTCCGTGGATTCGGAAAACGTGCTGCACCATCAATTGGGCCGTCTCCTTGGCCGATGGCAACTTAGGCAGGGGAATAAAGTGTGCCGCCTTCGAAAACCGGTCTACAACGGTGAGGATGGCGGTATTGCCGTCGGATAGTGGCAGACCTGTGACAAAGTCCAGGGAGAGATGCGACCATGGACGATAAGGGACAGGGAGAGGCTGCAGGAGACCGGCTGGGGCCTGGCGGGACGTCTTGCTTCGGTTGCATACCGTACAGGCCGAGACAAAAGAGGGAACATCCACCCCCATGGTGGGCCACCAAAATCGTCGCCGTATAAATGCCAAGGTCCGACGAGCGCCGGGGTGGCAGGTCAGTCTCGACGAATGGCCCCATTCCAGGACTTTGGATCGAACAGGTTCAGGTACGAATAAGCAACCCGGCGGACCCCCTCCTGGGTCAGGGCTCAACTGCTGCGCATTACGTACCGCCTCTTCAACGCCCCAGACCAAGGACGTAGCCAGACAAGAGACCGGAAGAATGCGTTCATCTCCTTGGACCGCAGCAGTAGGACTGAACACCCGGGAGAGGGCATCAGGTTTCGTATTCTTTGAGCCGGGCCGATAAGACAGGGTGAAATCAAATCGAGTAAAGAACAGAGCCCACCTGGCTTGTCGAGCGTTGAGTCTCCTGGCTGAGCGTAGGTACTCCAGATTTTTGTGGTCTGTCCACACAATAAATGGTTGTTCCGCCCCCTCCAGCCAATGTCTCCACTCCTCCAATGCTGTCTTGACCGCCAGCAGTTCCCTGTTGCCGACGTCATAATTTACCTCAGCAGGAGTCAGACGACGGGAGAGGAATGCACACGGATGCAGCTTCTGATCGTTGTCCGACCTTTGCGACAACACAGCCCCCACCCCGATATTGGAGGCATCCACCTCCACTACAAATTGCCGGGCTGGGTCTGGGTGAATCAAAATGGGGGCTGAAGTGAAGCGCTGTTTGAGGGCAGTGAATGCTTGGGCTGCTTGGGGTGACCACACAAAACTCACTTTAGTTGAGGTCAGAGCAGTGAGGGGGGCTGCCAAAATGCTGTAATTCCGAATGAATCGTTGGTAAAAATTGGCAAATCCCAGGAAGCGTTGCAGATCCAGCCGTGAAGAAGGCTGTGGCCAATCAGTGACGGCTTGGATCTTGCCAGGATCCATCCGAATGCTACCCGCGGCCACTATGTAACCCAGGAAAGGAATGACCGAGCGATGGAACTCACACTTCTCTGCTTTTACAAACAGCTGATTCTCTAATAATCGCTGGAGGACCTGACGTACGTGTGCTGTGTGTTCCTGAGCCGAGTGGGAAAAAATCAAAATGTCATCCAGATACACGAAAACAAAACGATTAATCATGTCCCGGAGCACATCGTTTACCAGAGCCTGGAAGACAGCGGGGGCGTTAGTCAACCCAAATGGCATCACCAGATATTCATAGTGTCCACTAGCAGTGTTAAACGCAGTCTTCCATTCATCACCTTCTCTTATCCGTACCAAGTGGTACGCGTTTCGGAGGTCCAGTTTTGAGAAGATCGTGGCTCCCTGGAGCAATTCAAAAGCGGAGGCCAGCAGAGGGAGTGGATATCGGTTCTTCACCGTGATGTCATTAAGACCCCGGTAATCAATGCATGGGCGAAGAGTCTTATCCTTTTTGGCTACGAAGAAAAACCCTGCGCCAGCAGAAGAGGAAGATGGCCGAATAATCCCAGCCCTGAGGGAGGTCTCCACATAATCTGCCATGGCCTTAGTTTCCGGACCGGACAAGGAATACAGACGTCCACGGGGGGGTGATGTGCCTGGATGGAGGTCTATGGCACAGTCGTATGGCCGATGAGGTGGTAGCGAGGTAGCCCGAGACTTATTGAAGACCTCCCTTAGATCCCAGTATTCGGGGGGAACAGATGACAAGTCGATGTCCTCCGTGGCCTGTGAAACCTGTCTTGTTAGAACATGAGGTGCGGCCTTCAGACAATGAGCAAGGCAAAAAGGGCTCCAGTTAGTAACAGAACCGGTAGTCCAATCTATGTGAGGGTTGTGTTTAACAAGCCATGAATGGCCTAACACAATTGGAGCATTAGGGGAATGTAGGGGCAGGAACTGGATCTCCTCCCTGTGGTTGCCAGACAGAATCAGAGTAACGGGCATCGATATCTGAGACACCCGCCCAATAGAACGACCGTCCAGAGCTGTGGCCTCGATGGGTGTGCTTAAAGGGCGTGAGGGAATGCCTAATTTGACCAGAAGGGAATTATCAATAAAACAATCGTCAGCACCTGAATCCATAAGGACATTTACTCTAAGGGTTTGGGAATCCCAAATAATTGTGGCAGGAAAAGGAAAACGAACCGGGGGTACCCACGGGGTTTTGGTTTGACTCACCCGTATTCCTGCAGTTACGAATGAGCCCGCCCTTTTTAAAGAACAACCGGCTGCATAATGTCCCCTCTTTCCACAGTAGAGACAGCTGCGACTGTCTATCCTGCGTTGACGTTCCTCGGCCGTCAGTTGTGTCCTTCCTATCTGCATGGGTTCAGATGTCAGGACTTCGGACTCACTCGAAGGTTCTCGGAAGTATTCGGGTGGTGCCGTTACTCCCGGTGACGCTCTGCTACCCAATCCGCCGAAATGCGGAAGTGCCTGGGCAGGACGACGATTTTCTCTCTCCCGGTTACGTTCCTGAAGCCTACTGCCAATACGCATGGCAATGGCGATGAGGCTGTCTAAACTGGGAGGCACCTCTCGGGCGGCGAGTTCATCCTTGATGGGATCACATAATCCGTCGTAGAAGGCATCGAGCAGAGCCTCGGAATTCCATGAGCACTCCGCTGCCAGGGTACGGAATTTGATGGAGTAATCCGACACGCTGCTAGTCCCCTGTTTTAGATGTAGCAGCTGACGTGCCGCTTCTCTTCCGGATAATGGAGCATCAAAAACTTTTTTTACCTCCGCAGTAAACGCTGCCAGGCTGTAACAGACGGGAAGTTGCTGGTCCCAAATCGGTGTAGCCCAGGCCAGGGCTCGCCCCGTCATCATGGTTATCATATAGGCGACCCGTGACTTTTCTGTGGGGAAAGAGGATGGCTGCAGCTCGAAGATACGCGAGCACTGGGACAAGAAAGGACGACAATAACTAGAATCACCAGAGAACCGTTCGGGAGCAGGTAAGTGCGGCTCTCTTAGGGATACCGGGGAAGGTGTTGGGTTGCTGGGTATAGGTGGGACAGGAGACGGGGGGGAAGCGCTCTGTGCCGGTAGTGCCAGTGTTAACCTCTCCAAGTGTTTGAGCAGGCATTCGGTGGCTCGCTGCTGGTTCTCTCTCTGCTCACTGAGTTCCTCTGCTATTGAACGTAGCACCTCCTCGTGTCGACCCACAACAACCCCTTGGTGGGCTATTTCGTTTTGTAGATGGGTCATATCCGCTGGGTCCGTCATGGCCAGATCGTTCTGACACAACGACAGATATATGGGACCCAAAAGCGGACACGGAGGCAGAGATATGATTGACTGTTTAATAGGAGATATGGGGCAAGACAGGCTCGTAGTCAATGACAGGCAGTGTTCGTAACAGGGAATCAGAATGGCAGTCGTCCAATAAGGGGAGTCAGGCTCGTAGTCGTAGTTCAGGCAGAGTTCGGTACCGGGAATCAGAAGGATGGCAGTACAGAGGAGTAGACAGTCTCGTAATCCGTAATGCAGGCAGAGTTCGTTTGGCAGCAGATCAGATGGTCGAAGGCACATGAGGGGGCTAGACAGGAACGTAATCCAACAGGCAGGTAGAGGTCCAAATACCGGGAAACAGACTGGCAGAGTTAGTAATACGAGATAGAGTGCTGGAAACGACTGACTAGGCAAGACGATCTAGCAAAACCCTAACAGAACCCAAGGGACTAAATACCCAAACTGATTGACGAAGGAGATAGGGTGCACCTGGTGTGGGGAGGGGACAAACACAGACAGGTGAAACAAATCAGGACATGACACGACTGCCCGCTTGGAGTTTGCCAAAAGGCTCCTAAAGACTCTCAGACCACGAGAAACACGATTCTCTGGGCTGATGAAACCAAGATTGAACTCTTTGGCCTGAATGCCAAGTGTCAGGTCTGGAGGAAACCTGGCACCATCCCTACGGTGAAGCATGGTGGTGGCAGCATCATGCTGTGGGGATGTTTTTCAGCGGCATGGACTATGTCCGTGCAAACATAGTTTATGAATTACTCAAAAATGAAACAAAAAACAACAAACGCAATACCGTGAGCTTGGTGTCTGGCATACACAGACAACACACTAAACAAACACACAATGATCCACACGCAGGTGGACGTGCAGTGAACATAAATAGACTCCCCAATTAGAGACAACTCAAGACAGCTGCCTCTAATTGGGGATCACCCAAAACCCAACACAAACAAACCCTGTGAATGTCAGGACCTGACTGTGGCCATCCCACTCCCTCTAGAGGGAGTCAGAGACCTGGCCTCAGTCAGGCCCTTACAGTCAGGATCGAGGGAAAGCTTAACGGAGCAAAGTACAGAGATATACTTGATGAAAACCTGCTCCAGAGCACTCAGGACCAAAGACTGGGGCGAAGGTTCACCTTCCAACGACCCTAAGCGCTCAGCTAAGACAACCCAGGAGTGGCTTTGTGACAAGTCTCTGAATGTCATTGAGTGGCCCAGCCAGATCCCGGACTTGAACATGATCTAACATCTCTGGAGAGACCTGAAAATAGCTGTGCAGCGACGCTCCCCATCCAACCTGACAGTGCTTGAGAGGATATGCAGAGAAGAATGGGAGAAACTCCCCAAATACAGGTGTGCTAAGCTTGTAGCGTCATATATCCTAGAAGACTTGAGGCTGTAATCACTGCCAAAGATGCTTGAACAAAGCACTAAAGGGTCTGAATACTTATGTAAATGTGATATTGCAGCTTTTCATTTTTAAGGACTTGCTAAAAATTCTATAAACCTGTATTTGCTTAGTAACTAAGGGGTATTGTGTGTAGATTGATGAGGGGAAACAAACTATTTCGTCCATTTTTGAATAAGGCTGTAATGTAACAAAATATGGAAAAAGTCAAGGGGTCTGAATACTTTCCAAATGCACTGTATATAGTGTATATAGGTCGAGACAATAAGAAGACACAGTGGCAGAATAAATTCAACCACACCTTTGAGTCATCACAAAACTGGAGAGCAACATCTGTCCGGTGGAGTCCACAAAGCATATTGCATGTAATAAACAGTTACATGAACTACAGCATGGCCAATCAAGTTAATGATTCAGACATTTTCGAACTACTAAACAACTTTTGATTTAGAACACCGGAAAGTTACCTCAAGTCACAAAGAAACAGGAGCTGCCTCCACTATTCCAGCACATTTCAACATCATCAAATTTCCTATGCTTAGTTTAATACAGTGACAACTAAAACATTCCAAAAACGATTTAGTCCAATCAATCTAAACATACTGTAATGTGGCTGTCCATGGTACTGATTTCTCTCTCTGTGTGTGTGTGTGTGTGTGTGTGTGTGTGTGTGTGTGTGTGTGTGTGTGTGTGTGCGTGTGTGTGTGTGTGTGTGTGTGTGTGAGAGATAGAGCGAGTGAGAGCGATAGAGACAGTGTGTGTACGTAAGTAGAAAAAACATGTTGACTCATCCTACTTGTAGAGAAACACCAATGCCATCCTCCTCTCTTTCATGTTGCCGAAACGGTCTATTACTGTCATACAGTACACGCTTTTAGTTTTTGTTGTCCTAGGATACCTGGCTAAAATGTTTGCTCTCTAGCCTATCTTCCTTTCATGTGCAACGATTAGCCAGCTAGTTAACATCAGCCTACTACATCTAGCTACATGTTGAACTTCCATCCTCTCAGGTCAGAGGCACAATGTATGAATTTATGGTTGATCAGAATCGCCATTATAATCATTGGCCAGTACGGAGAATTAAGTAAAACCACAAGTCCAAATCCCTATCTCCACCCATGGCTAATTTAGGAAAGGGACTATTTTAGCTAGCTAGCCACCGGAGGACAACAACACAATGCGAGATGCAACAATTCAAGTTATTTTCTGTCAATTACAATTGGCTTTTGATGTGACGTGATTGGCAAAGCTCATTGTTCTACATGTGTGATTGGTGTGAAGCCAAATCCAAACTGGCTTCCCTTTGAACTTTTTTTTTGTGCGCCAGGACCATTCACAGCTCACTCAGTTTAGCTCAACCTTGATTGCTATTATTTATCAAGTGAGGCCAAATCTTGCCGGCTTCCTTTGCATTCAATGTTACAGGCGGCAACAATATCATACTATTTTTGACCAGACAGCATCAGATATATGTTCTACACATACAGAGACGCGCTGTTTCGCTCACTCAGTTGCTTTTCTCATTTTTGGGGGGAAGCCTGGCATCCCTTGGCATACATGAATGCACTCCACTGCTGAGTGTCCGAGTTGCAATTCCGAGTTGGATGACCTCTCAAACTGATTTTTTTCCCAGTCTGAGATCGTTTTTTTCACACGAGTTCCCAGTTGTCTTGAATACACTGAAGTCAGAGATTTCCGAGTTCCCAGTTGTTTTGAACGCGGCAAGAATAGTCCTACGGAATGGGCAGCGGAATGCGCCCAAGTGTTTGTAATTACACCACGAGCATTGTAGGCACGCAGGCCCAAACGGGAATGTAATGTGATGCCCGGTTTAGCCTACTACCACGTAAGCGCGGACATGTGCTCATCCTCTGCAAATATACGTGTGCATGTTCATGTCTTTAGCCTGGTTTTAATGTCTTTGATCTTTAGCGAGACAGTTTGGTGAGAAGTTATTTTTCTCAGACCTGAAATGAATAAAAAGAAAGACCGGAAATGAAAATAAAAGAAAGCAAGACAGGCTCCAGCAGCTTTGATCAGCGGCTTGAGACGGTCAGTTTCAGACCAGCTGGATATACTGAGAGAAAAACAGCCCTATGTTCTGTGGCCCAAAATGTTTTATTAAAATAAAAGTTTGCATCCTCATCAGCATCTCCTCAATATCACCATCCTCATCATCCTCATGATCTTCACATTGACATAGAGACTCATGTTCATATAGTCACATTTTGCTGGCCTATCTCAGCTGTATACATTTGGAGGAATTTCTTGAAAGCTGCATAAATAATTCCAGTGCTACCAATAATAGTCAATATTGATTTTGTAAAATTGTCAGTAAATTGAAAATAGGCTATAATATTATGGGATGTTGAAGTTGTAAGCAACCTTTTACACAGAGGGACAGGTTTTTAAACACTGAACAGGATATAGCTTATTGTGCAGATTTCTCAATGGGCTATTAATGATTTTTGAACACACTGATGAGAGACTATAGCCTACAATCAGAGTTTATCATGTGAATGAATATTGGGGTAATAAACTCGCTAGTTGGCTGCAACAAACTGTAATCCCCCATGAAATAAACTCGCATGCACTCCTGCACATCTATTAATCGGCTATTGACAACCTCTCCCTTTTCAGTTGCATGACTGAAGCTCTCTCTAGCGCTGCCGATGGACAATCAAACATTCACACCCACCTCTAGATACACTCGCATTTTCTCATTTCTTACCTCTACTTCTACTATAAAATAGATAGCTAGACGGACACTCGCGGCTCACAAATCATAGAGACTTTTCGTGAAATACTAGCAATAGTTTAACAGTAAATCTGAAATTCAACATGGAGTCCCCTCCAGATCCAGCAAGCGACCCGGGCAACAGCGCCTCTGAGCCGGCTACATCGGCCAGGGAACCCCCGGTAAACCTGGAGACGCTCCGAAAAGCGGACCATCCAGCCCCTGTTCGAAGGCAGACCTGTTCAAGTACCAACAGAGGTAAGTGGCCGACATCTCTCATCACGATACATATTGATTGATTAACGAATTGATACCTCAAACTTCAAAATGAATTATTTGCATGGAAAACTTGAATTATAGGGGCTCAAATAATTGTCTATACCGGAATAGTGTAAAAACCACCTGGAACACAGATGACTTCTTATTGCGATGCATTTGTAAAATGTCCATATTATGATGAGCGAGTTGCTTCTGTGTTGCCCTGGTGTTCAAGCACAACTGATATATATCCAACCATTGTCGTATGTGGCATTGGGAGACACATTATACTATGTGAATAAAGCAAATTATAGTTAGGATAGTCTATTACACAGGTCGATTAGGGCCTACATTTACATTAAAACACAAGCACACCAACTAGGCTATATTCTCTTTCTACAGATTTATTAGGCTACACTACACAATGGTAGGTTACTGAAGATAAGTGAACTTTGGGAAACTGTAAGCTATCGAACACCAGTCCCCTCAACTTCTAAAGGGACATGTCTTTTATGATCGTATTTATTTCCACGTGATTTAAAGAAAATATAGACTGTAATTTTGTGTTTGTGTGAAATAGACAAATCAACGGCAGGAATTTGATTTGCCTTGCCTTGCGAGCGCGCGCCAGCTCTGCTACTGTACATTGTATTGGACATGAAGAGATGACAACTGCCTGATGATGGACATGATAGACACTGTGGTCATCTATCAAATCAAGTCTATGATTGTGTTGGTCCCGTATACATTTATTAAGAATATGTGAGATTGACTACCGTGCGTGTTGTACTGTAGGCTACTGACATTATTTAGCCACACCCCCTCTAGACTGCTTCCATTCAACTCATCCAAGTTCAATGGAAATATATTTCCAGATTATAATACTCCAAAGTACAGTATATTTACATACTACTATGACACTAAATGACATATTAGACATGTAAATGTATTCATCGCGCTGTGGTTTGCATGAGCACATTTCCTCTGCGGAAGGGGTATATTTAGAGTGTGATATGGTGAATGTGGAATGTAAGCTGGTTATGTAACAGGTAGCAATAAACAGAGGCGCGCGCAGAAAGAGAGAGATAGGGAAAATCATTACATATATTTCACTTTGTAGATGCGTTCTTGACTCCACAGTTCGTGTAATGGTTCTTATCACATAGCATTCCAGCTGCATAAGACAACGATTTTTGTAATGAACACGAGATTGTTTCAATTTAGTAGATCCCAGCCAGTGCTCAGTTATGTAATAACCGTCAAAGGCAGGTAGTTACGAAGGCTTTTTTTTTAAATCTTAATCTGACGGCTGTTTTATGAAGAAGTCTGGCTTCGAGACACTTTTGACCTGCTGACCCATATTCACCACCACCCATTTATGCATAGGATGAAAGTGTCTGCAATATATATTTTTTTGTAATGCTTGAATGGGTGGGGGCAAAAAAATATTAATGTTAAGTGGGACAAACCTCTTTCAGAATGCATTTAGTTAACTTGAATATGTATGGCATGCTGGAAAAAGTTATCCTGTAGCACTTTTTCATGTTTTTAATAACAGGCCTACTTATAACCTACAACTAATAATGTTACGGTATTCTTCTTCTCCAGCTGTTTCTTTTAATAATAATTATAACCAATATGATGAAATCCTTAAGTAATATCTTTTTATTATCAAAGCTTGTTAGATTTCTTTGATTATCTGTTTTCGAGAGGCTTATTTTTTAAAGGGGGGGGGGGGGCTGAACTTCCTGATTTGGCCTTTTTGTCTTGGTCATTAAGAAATGCAGCGGCCATGACTGAAGCCAAACAATAGTTGTCTTGGAGGGTGGTTTAAGGTGGGTGCCTCTTGTGTGTGTGTTCGCACGTGTCAAGCGTTTGTACATTCAATCTGCCAAAACGGTACACAGTTACATTCATGCACCCTTCTAGATATCTGAAAACAGTCTAACGAGGTCTCGTGTCTAGAAGTCGCCTAGGCTAGCTTTCGCCAATTAGTTTCAGATATTGTCCCGTGTACACTGTGTAATTTACTGATGGTCCCTAGCCATCCCCATAGGGATATCCAATGTCAAACCAAATTGACAATGGGCATTACAATCGGGTTGAGTGCAGCTGCGCTCCGAATTGATGAATACTTGGGTGCTGCCAGCTGTGGGCATGTGGGCAAGATAAAAAAAAAAACAACCCAAGGAAAACTGTTACGGTACCCTTCATTCCATGACATATGCTTTTTTCCTATCATCTTGCAAATCTCAGTTTTGGATGAGACTGACTTGAAGACCAAAACTATCCTATTTACACTTTGTAGTCAATTTTGACTAGAATAAAAGTTTCTGACGCATATCGATGCCTCATAGGCTGTTTTCAAAATGAGAAGTTGCTTTTTAAGGGCATTCGCTCTTTAAGGGCTTGAACACACCAGAGTTCGCCTGCCGAGAGTATTTGCGAACCGAGTGCAAACAGATTTTAAGAACGGAAGATCCACATTCGGTGCGATGTGTGTGACACTTTAAACTTTGCTTTTGTAGAAACTGAAACCTTGGTACAGTATGTTAAATGTATTTTCCCCACAGTGCATGAAGTTATTCAAAATATTTGTAATTGTTATTGGTTGGTGGCACAATCCAGTATGAGATTACTCAACAATGTGAAACAATAAAAACGCAAAGCATTTCCAGGATTACAGTGCGGGGTTCAGACGCTGCATTTTAGGATATGCACAAAAAAAAAACATCTGAAATACTGCAGACGCTTACTGAGAAACACTTTCTGTTTTTACACCCAGTGTATTGGAATTTCTGAGGATGCGCATTTCTTATCCTGTATGCAGAGCGTTTACTGTTTTAACCCTGAGCACTAATACCCTTTAAGTAGAAAAGGCTTACTTCAGCAGAAGCTGTGCTGGAAGACTAGAGCGGGTCAGAGAACAGGCCTTGGAGGTCTGTGGATATCATTAGTGGAAAGAAGAAAGGGTGTTATTTTCATATTGCAGGATCCCTCAGTTTGTGAGGAGCAAATTTGGAAACAATCAATATTAATGGAGTGTTATGTAAGTTGACGGCCTCTGCGGAGGCTGGGATGAAGCCTCAGAATTATACATGGAAGCTGAAGCTCTGAAGGCCCTCAACCCTGCACTTTCTAGCCCTGAACAAGCCTCAGCTACGCTGTTGTGTATGTGTATCTCTCTGTTTGTATATGCTGTACATAATCACACTATGGAGACTTGAATGAACAGTTAAGAGTAGAGTCTTGCGTTATTGACACTGGGATTACTGTAGTGCAGGCTTGTATCTGAGGCTTTAGACATGATTGTAATATTCAGAGTGTGCTGTGCTGTTTTAACATAATTTTCCCACAATGGAAAGAAAGGTGTAAGACTGCTGACCTGCAATCAGTGCAGGACTTCCGATATAACTTATCAGTTGGCATGGCAGATAAAATACTTTATTTTCTTAATGTTTTTACCTTACTGCAACATTATGAAAGCTGTCATCTGGTGAAGGGCAGACAGGCTCACTCCAGCAGGTGTATTGTTCGGTAGGACAGTGATATACTCATTCATATTGCACACACCTCAACATACCATATCACACAAGAGTAAACGGTTTTGCAGGTAGCCTTACCACTTATCTCAAACTTTGTTAGCTGTTCCCTGTCTGTCATGCAGGGTGAAGTTATACACAGCACTTCACTTTTAACATAGGTGCCATTACTTGTGTAGTTTACTTCCTTTCTAGACACTTAAGTGGACCACCACAGCCTGCCGATTGGTTCTATTTGTGCAGATGGATGCAGCGCTGTGGGCCGGAGTGGTTGGCATGTGTTTACTCTGTACTGACAGAAGACGTATGAGGCAAAGGGAAGCAGAGGCCTGTAAACACGGTTCTTCACAAATCCTGTGAAAGCCTGGAGCTGGCACGTTGCTCACGCTACTCCGTTGGACAGCAGCGTTAGTGAGGCTGTGACATTCTCAAATACCAGGGATTACAGTTCTCTGCTCATTGAGGAGGGCCAAGCAGCAGGTAGCCGCCATGCAAACAGCCAATGCACATCCTGGAGAGCAACTCGTTTGTTTATATTTCTTTTTGGCAGACAGCCTTTGACATAATAATGGGGTCTCCCTGTTGTTAATACTTTGAGGAGTGTGAGGTGTCCCAAGCTCAGTTGTTGGCTACGTGTCATGTTTTGTATCAGCTGGAGGGCTAAATTGTGCTGTAAAACAGGGTAAGGGTCAGGATTTGTGTTAGTCAGACTTGAAAGACGTAAGTGAAAATAAAAATACTGAATGTATGGATGACGCACCTTCTTTACCTGTTTTGCATGGTTCCTTACCATGGTAGTTTGTATGTGAAGTGTCTATATCCACAATATCTCCCCCCAAAAATAATTTAATTTGTCTACAAGGTGTAGACTAACAGTGAAATGCTTATTTACGGGGTCCTCTTTTAAATAGTGACACAAGGAATAAATACCCAGTGAGTAACAATGACGAGTAAAAATAACATGGCTATATACAGGGAGTACCAGTAACGAGTCAATGTGCAGGTAATTACGAGGTAATTGAGGTAGCATATACAGTAGGTACGGTTAAAGTGACTAAGCAACAGGATAGATGATAGACAGTAGCAGCAGTGAGTAGCCATTTGATTATCTCTTTAGTCAGTGATACATGTTTAAAGGGACACTTCAGTATTTTGGCAATGATGCCTTTTATCTACTTCCCCAGAGTCCGATGAACTTGTGGATACCATTTTTATGTCTCTGCGATCGTGACAGTTTTGAGTGTGACGAAATAAAAGCAGGGCATTCTACCGGAGAGTTTTATAACTTGGACACAGTCTCGTTGGCCTAACATTATATCCTAATTTGACTTTGGTGCAGGTCATGTTGTTATACACATTGCCATCTCTGGTAAACACACACTATATCAAATAAAAAAGTTTATTTGTCACATGCACAGGATACAGAAGGTGTAAACGGTACCGTTTACTTGCATAGTGGAGTCTTTTGTTTAGACATGCAGCTAGCTAGCTAAACAATTAATTGCATGAATATACAGGTTGCTAAAGCTAACCAACTAACCAACTAGGTTCAATGTTAGCCAGCTAAGTAACAGACTATAAGATAGCCAGCTAACGTTAGCAGACCAATCTGAACTAATCTCTCGGAATGTCTATCCCATCCATTATCTCAGCCAATCATGGCTAGCGAGAAGGTTCCTGTCTTTTTCCGTGGCTAAACAACTAGGCTCGTAATTGTAATATTTGTATTTACAGATAGCATACAAGTTCACATGTTCCAGAAGGCATTTCTGCCAAAAAACATACTTTGATAAAAAAAAAAAATGTTAGGTTCAAATGCCTCTCCTGTGGAGTAGCGCAACATCTGCCTAGTTTCCTGTAACAAATCACATACTGTATGTACAAACAGTGCCTTCAGAAAGTATTAATACCCCCTTGACTTATTCCACATTTTGTTGTGTTAGAGCCTGAAATAAAAATGTATTACACACAATACCCCATAATGACAAAGGGAAAAAGTTTTTATTCACACCCCTGAGTCAATACTTTGTAGAAGCAGCTTTGGCAACGATTACAGCTGTGAGTCTTTCTGGGTAAGTCTCTAAGAGCTTTCCACAACTGGATTGTACAACATTTGCCAATTGTTATTTTCTAAATTCTTCAAGCTCTGTCAAATCAATTGTTAATGATTGCTAGACAATCATTTAAAGGTCTTGCCATAGACTTAACCTTTTCACATGTGAGTTCCAAATATCTCTAATGGTCAACCCAGCGTGAGTTGTTTTATGTTCGTGATTTGCACTCACTGTTCCAAAATGTGATTGTTATGCAACAGGACAGTTAACACGAGCTGCCTGCTACTTATCTTTAGGCTATGTTTTAACTTGTCAATTTCAAATTATTTTCTAACAAGTTGTATTTCCTAACAACAGTTTGAATTGAGGTGTATTCCGCCCTCCTCATTACTTCACATAGAAGTAGCCCATTTCAGTATTGCAGACAATTTATGTTTGAGGCTTTACTGAGCTGGGCAAACTTCCCTCTTTGAGGAGAGCTTTTCCCCATTTTTTCCACACATCAAGTATGCAGACATTTGCGCAGTCTTGCACGAGTTTGCACATTTTCTGGCTGGCGCTCACATTGTTGTATTATGGTTTTCCTTACAAATAATAACTTTGGACATGTGTGCGTTCCTATCAAAGTAGGTGCCTTATTTTCTGTATATCGTGCTGTCGTTTCTACTGTAGCATACAGTATTTATAGTTGAAGTCGTAAGTTTACATACACTTAGATTGAAGTTATTAAAACTCATTTTTCAATCCCTCCACAGATTTCATGTTAACAAACTATATTTTTGGCAAGTCGTAATAAATACACGGGGCGAGACCCATAATAAATACACGGGGCGAGACCCGTAATAAATACACGGGACGAGACCCGTAATAAATACACGGGCGAGACCCGTAATAAATACACGGGACGAGACCCGTAATAAATACACGGGACGAGACCCGTAATAAATACACGGGACGAGACCCGTAATAAATACACGGGACGAGACCCGTAATAAATACACGGGACGAGACCCGTAATAAATACACGGGACGAGACCCGTAATAAATACACGGGACGAGACCCGTAATAAATACACGGGACGAGACCCGTAATAAATACACGGGACGAGACCCGTAATAAATACACGGGACGAGACCCGTAATAAATACACGGGACGAGACCCGTAATAAATACACGGGACGAGACCCGTAATAAATACACGGGACGAGACCCGTAATAAATACACGGGATGAGACCCGTAATAAATACACAGGGTGAGACCCGTAATAAATACATAGGGCGAGACCCCTAATAAATACACGGGACGAGACCCGTAATAAATACACGGGGCGAGACCCGTAATAAATACATGGTGCGAGACTTGTAATTAATACACCGGTTAAGACCCGAAAACACAAGTACACAATGATACAACACGGGACGAGACCTGTAATCATGTATGCAGAATACACGTGGCAGCGAAAGCCAAAATAACAATGCACAGGTACTCACACGAGCAACGGACATAGTAACAAAGGGCACGCTTATAACACTAATCAGGGGGAATGGGAACCAGGTGTGCGTGATGAGACAGTTCAGTGACACATAGAAAACCGGTGACGTAGACCTCCGGAGCTGGTGCACGGATGGATTAGCAGTACCGGGGGGATCCGTGACATGCTCACTATATGTCTGCTGCAGAAAGAAAAGAGAGAGCCATGAGAAAATGAGTTTTGATCAGTCAGGGAAATATACTGAACAAAAATATAAACGCATCATGCAACAGTTCATATAAGGAAATCAGTCAATTTAAATAAATGTATTAAATCTATGGATTTCACATGAATGGGCAGAGGTGCAGCCATGGGTGGGCTTTGGAGGGCATCGGCCCACCCACTTGGCAGCCAGGCCCACACACTGGGGAGCCAGGCCCAGCCAATCAGAAGGAGTTTTTCCCATACAAAATGGAGGTCCTGGGCTGGCGTGGTTACATGTGGTCAGCGGTTGTGAGGCCGGTTGGACGTACTGCCAAATTCTCTAAAACAACGTTGGGGGAAGCTTATGGTAGAGAAATGAACGTTAAATTCTCTGGCAACAGCTATGGTGGACATTCATGCAGTTAGCATGCCAGTTGCACGCTCGCTCAAAACATGAGACATCTGTCGTATTGTGTTGTGTGACAAAACTGCACATTTTAAATTGTTTTTTTTATTGTCCCCAGCATAAAGTGCACCTTTGTAATGATCATGCTGTTTAATCAGCTTCTTGATATTCCACACCTGTCAAGTGGATGGATTATCTTGGCAAAGGAGAAATGCTCACTAACAGGAATGTAAACAAATGTTTTTTGTGCGTATGGAACATTTCTGGGATTTTCAGCTCATGAAACATGAGACCAACACTTTACAGGTTGCGTTTATATTTTTGTTCAGTGTAAAAGTGCTGAAAACATTATGTTTCACTATTTAAAAAGAAGATGGAAAACAAGCTATAGGATGAAAAATTCCAGTGTTTTGGAGCAGGTACAGCCGACTAGCGCTAGCTAACGCTATCTATAGTAGCAAAAAATAAATAATATGTTCCACATTGAGATTCCACACATTGACACAAGTGTCTTGTATGTTTGCTCACATGGGGATCTTACACAGTTTTAATCATTATGACATTGTATACTAGTCGCGTCCACTACTGTTCTTTGTATTGTGGTCTGTCTTTGTTGAAGACAGTAGCAAGAATCATGTGAAAGAAGCTCTGTCGTTAAGCTACAATAGTTTAAGCTACAGTAGTTTGCAGATGCACTGTTGGTCTCTCCCTGCCTGACGTAACTGTTTTACACAGACACTGTATAATGCTAGTACAGTATCATGTGTAGGAGGCACACCATGCTATTACCTTCACTCAGGAATGCTCTTAAATTTGACCTCATGATTATCATTGAGCCTTAACATCTGGAGTTATAGCTCCAAAGTTCACACGTCTTTGAAAACTGTACGTGTTTGATATTGATACTCTAAAGGACTTATTCTGTTTGCACCAAGTAGACCTACAGGTTATATTATTTGAGGGGTAATAGCTATGTCCGACCAAGTCAATCTATGAAGATACATTTTAGAATTTGTTTATATTCTAAAATGTATGAAGATAAAGTTTGTCCACCACTTGCCCCGATTTACTTTATTGACGAAACATAGTTTATTGACATTCAAACTTTACTAAAAGTTTTGTCCTTGTGGGACAGTTTATTTTGGAGTGCACATCACCAGTGGCTCAACTGGGTCTGGCAAGGAAGTCTCGGCTGGTGACTAGAAGCAGATTTGATGTGAAATCTCCGGCGGTGAGCGACAGCTCAGATCTGTGGCCCATTTACTGAAGTTAATATCTGAGATAGTAAGTTTGAATAGTAATGAACTGAAATACTCCAGATGCATTATTGGAGGGTGTTAAAGGAGTCTATATTTAATGCTGCACACTGTGACCTAAGCAGAGCTGCTGTATAGGACGGCCCTACAGGGCTGTGTTATGAAGTGGGCCCCTCTGAGGAGTCCTCATGGTAGAGGGAGGGGGAAAGTACAGGCTAAGAGATAACTCAGTGGAATTCTATTGTCACATCCATGGCCAAGACCTAAGCAGCTCCACTGGTCTGGATGGTGTACAGAAGTTGAGCAGGTAGGTGAGCTTTCCTTCAATGAGGGTTTTAGGTGCCTATGATCAGTGAACAAGCCAGCATGGGTCAACACTCACATTCCTCTCACCTGAAAGTAATCAAGTCTTTGTGCAGTTTGTGAAGCTGTACCATTGTGCCATAATCATACTTATCCTGTCATCAGTTCTACATCAATTGGACATACATACACTAAACATGTTCAAGCAAAGTCCCATACATTTTTCCTAACGCAGGGAGTGGAGCACCAACATGTGTTGAACACTTGAGACGCAGAGCAGAGAGCCATAGAGGCTTTCCCAGCAAGAGGTAACAGTGTAAAACCTTGTGGTATTTGCACAGAACACCCCCAGAGTCCCTTAATTCTTGTTATTTTTCTTGCTTACTGTTGGTGAAATGGCTCTCGTGGCAGCCGTGTTGTAAGGACTATGTTGGAAATGTGAGTTATTATGTGGAGTATAATTAATGGAGGGGTTGATAAATTATTTCGTAAGGGAAAAAATCAAGTCTAAAATTAAAAATATCAAAATATGTTTTTAAACCTCAAATACACTACAACAAGTTTTACATTTCCTGCATTACAGGAACGTTCTTCTGGAACAGGGTGATCAAATTTCATACTAGTTCCCCATGGGAATCAAACTCACAACACTGGTCTTCTTATGCGCCATGTTCTACCAACTGAGCCACACAGGACTGAATACTGCGTCTCAAAGGAAATATACGCTGCCGTTCAAACATTTGGGGTCACTAAGAAATGTCCTTGTTTTTGAAAGAAAAAAAAAAAAATGTTGGTCCATTAAAATAACATACAATTGAGCAGAAATACAGTTAATGTTGTAAATGACTATTGTAGCTGGAAACGGCTGATTTTTTATGAAATATCTACATAGGCGTACAGAGGCCAATTATCAGCAACCATCACTCCTGTGTTCCAATGGCACGTTGTGTTAGCTAATCCAAGTTTATAATTTTAAAAGGCTAATTGATCATTAGAAAACCCTTTTGCAATTATGTTAGCACAGCTGAAAACTGTTGTGCTGATTTAAAGAAGCAATAAAACTGGCCTTCTTTAGACTAGTTGAGTATCTGGAGCATGGCCAGCAACAAATAATGGCCAGAAACAAATAACTTTCTTCTGAAACTCGTCAGTCTATTCTTGTTCTGAGAAATGAAGGCTATTCCATGCGAGAAATTGTCAAGAAACTGAAGTTGCAAAGAAAAAGCCATATCTCAGACTGGCCAATAAAAATATGGAAGATTGGAAAAAAGTGTTATGGACAGACAAATCTAAGTTTGAGGTGTTCGGATCACAAAGAAGAACATTCGTGAGACGCTGATCAAAGAAAAGATTCTGGAGGACTGCTTGACGCCATCTGTCAAGCATGGTGGAGGCAATGTGATGGTCTGGAGTTTCTTTGGTGGTGGTAAAGTGGGAGATTTGTACAGGGTAAAAGGGATCTTGAAGAAGGAAGGCTACCACTCCATGTTGCAACGCCATGCCATACCCTGTGGACGGCGCTTAGTTGGAGCCAATTTCCTCCTACAGCAGGACAATGACCCAAAGCACAGCTCCAAACTATGCAAGAACTATTTAGGGATGCAGCAGTCAGCTGGTATTCTGTCTATAATGCAGTGGCCAGCACAGTCACCGGATCTCAACCCTATTGAGCTGTTGTGGGAGCAGCTTGACCGTATGGTACGTAAGAAGTGCCCATCAAGCCAATCCAACTTGTTGGAGGTGCTTCAGGAAGCATGGGGTGAAATCTCTTCAGATTACCTCAACAAATTGACAACTAGAATGCCAAAGGTCTGCAAGGCTGTAATTGCTGCAAATGCAGGATTCTTTGACGAAACCAAAGTTTGAAGGACACAATTATTATTTCAATTAAAAATCATTATTTATAACCGTGTCAACGTCTTGACTATATTTCCTATTCATTTTGCAACTAATTTCATGTATGTTTTCATGGAAAACAAGGCCATTTCTAAGTGACACCAAACTTTTGAACAGTAGTGTATGTGGATTGTGGATATATTTGCAATATTTATGCAATATTGTCTCTGTTTTTCATCTTCAAATGTCCCTTTACAAGATGCATTAAACATGGTTGTTAAAGCAAGTATGGAAAGTCTTAAGGGGCATCAAAAAGTAAGTGCTCTGTGTGTTTGTAGAGTTGTGTGTATTTGCTGCACTTTATTTGTGCAGGTTTAGGATAATGCAAACTCCCAAGTTCCTTGAAACCAAACTATGAATATGTTACTTCTTTAGTATGTCGCTATGTTGTGTGTATTATGTGTTTGTGCACTGTAAACAGTATGTAAAAGAAGTATTACTTTTAGAGAAAGATACAAAAAATATTTAAAATGTAGGGGTGCTGAATATATTTAACATCAGAAAAATGGGATAACGTCTTTATCCAACAAGTTCATTTTATATTCAGAAGGGATAGGGTGACAAGGGCCAAATCATGTGTATAATTTCCTCTAATTAAATTGTTTCAGCCTTTAATTAATGTGACTAACTCCGGTGTGCCTTTGGTTCACTTTTGTCAAGTAGACACTTGAGTATTACACATTTAAACAAAGTTTACTTATAATAAACAAAACACTTTTTGAGACATAAAGATAACCCAACTTGAAAATCAGTGTAATTTCCATTGGCTTGGAGTATTTATATTGGAGTAACAAGCGAAACCTAATCTCGTAGCTAAATAAAAAAGAGAGAGAGATACAGAGATATAGATCCATTCCCTCCAGGTAATGCTGCCACTTAATCGAATTAGCCCTACTCTCAGGCTTGACAAATTCTTCAAACACCCCTGGTGACTTCTGAGTGCCGATTACAATCAGCTACTATTTTCAGCGTTTGATTAAAATCTGGCGAGGTTGGACAGAAGTTTTTAGAGTGCAGAACCAACTAATTATTAATATTTGAACCCATCTCTCCAGCTTTTTCACCAATTACAGAAGGCCAATGGACTTCAGCGGTAAACAATACCCATAAGTATTAATCATGTTGAATCACATTGTATGTGAAACTATTAGCTTGTTCTTATTTAAATATCACCCAGTAGTTGGGGGCATATTGTCCAAGGACATGTTGTGTCCTTATTGACCTTCAGGCTTCCTCCATAACGACTACGTACAACGACTACGTCCTAATTGTGAGAGTAGGCATTAATGTGCACTTGTTTTCTTTTCAAGGCTAGAGGCCATCTGCAAGTTTCTAGTCCATTTACATAAATTTCATAGCCAAATAGTGCTTTTGATATAAGCCGCTGTTAACACACAACCAACTTTGAGTTTCTTATGCGCTCTGCACTCCATCCATTTACTGCGAGACAAGGACATTGAACAGAACTGGTTCTAATGCTCCACTTATGTTGACAATAATTCTTATCCCAATTGTTCAATTTTCATAATCCCAAAAAGTATCATCTTTCTCAGAAAGAATAAAGAGGACATTTGTTATTTTGAAAACCCAGATTTTGAGTATGAGTAAGCCACTAATTAATATTTGATTATTGCCTGTGTGGATTGATTGCCGTAGGAGGTGCATTAAGATAGAGTGGGCGCTCCTACAGTATGAGCCGTCGTCAAAGCTGCTGTGCAGATCTGTAGTAGACCGTGATTCAAAGTTGGACTCACTCTTCGCCATGTTTGCATCATCAATCATGTTCACTTCCTCTGACAAAAGTTGATCTGTCATATCGATCAATATTTTGCTACTTTATTTTCCTAATGTAGTCAAATACATTAGCAATAATGAACAGCATGTTGGCTTATTAAAAGGCTATTTTTAAGTGACAGACTGAAATAGATACGCAGAAATAGGAAGATGGAAGTCCTGGGTCAATGTTCCTCTGTTGAGAGTGAGATATTACGAAGGAGTGCACTCATAGAGTCCAATGAGTATCTCATTTTACATTCAGCTTTGTATAAATAACCATTTGAATGGAGAAACTCAACATATCCTCTTTGCCAAAAACCGCTGTTCTGTGCTGAAGGTCATTCGAGGCCTGACCTTTATCACACATGCAGTAGGTGGTAGATTCGGAGGAAAGCCTTATTTATGAACCCCTCAGAGGAAGTGTTTGAGTATCTGTGTAGGTTTACGTTGCATGGATTCGGACACGATGTCCCACTATTTGAATTAGTTTTATGTAATCTGCTTGGAACACAGATACATTTTGTCTTTCAAATAGTCTCGTAAACACGATAGTTACAGGTCTTGGATCTTTTTATCGCATACATTTTGTCTTAGCTAATATTGTAAGCAGGAGAGGAAGAACAGGTATAGCTGGTTCCACTTGATACGTTTCATTATTTTGCTACTGTTCAACTTCACAGACATTTTCATCAGGTTATTCAGTAAACTTTGCTTTCTTTATGACCGACTAATCATCTCCGTCGGATATAGTTTGATCAGGCCTTGTTCTTTGATAAATAAAAGAGGCTAACGTCAAAATCCGTTTTTAATTGTGAGGGAATATTCATTATGTGTCATTTTGCATTAAACAAGGGTGGCTTGCTAGGCTCATTAGTTGTAACTTGCTCCACAAGCAGTTTGTTGGGCTCTCTTACCTGGCGCTGCGCCACAGTGTCTTCTCAAAGAGCCACTTCATCTCTGTCAGGGACAGGTGGACATTTGCTGCACATTTCTAATTGGACAAAGTGCCTTTCAAACTCCCAGCCATCACTCACACATCGGATTATCATCAGGCAGACCAAGTGTCATCATCAGTGGAGGCTGCTGAGGGGAGGACGGCTCGTAGTAATGGATGGAACGGGATAAATGGAATGGTATCAAACACGTCGTTTCCATGGTTTCCACGTGTTTGATAACAATCCATGCGCTCCGTTCCAGCCATTATTATGAGCCGTCCTCCCCTCAGCAGCCTCCACTGGTTTCTCCTCTCTCTCTCTCTCTCTCTCCGTCTCTCATTCTCTAACTCTTTCTTTCCCTGCCTCCTAGTGGCTCAGGGCACAATATACAGCATTGATTTCCAGATTACTGAAAAGACAGAAGTTTATAACAGGGACAAATATACAATAAGCATCTGGCTGACCTATTACATTCATCGGCACAGATGCATACCCTGATTTGAATCCAGGCAGGAGAATGGACAGGAGAGATTGATGGCATTCTCCCCCAGTCAGACAGATAACACCTGATTCTGCCTGCAGGGAGTTAGCTTAGCATGTAGCTCCAATGGCCCTCGGACATACAGACTAGACTGAGGACTAGACTGAGGTGAACCATTCCTCCACTTAATGCAAATGCAGGGACAAATTCAGAGATGATCCCAGGACGCTTGTGCCAACATAGCCCTGAGCACTTCGCACCTCATGATCTGTGCGTCAGCTGCACCTGGGACAAAACCCGCACAGGAAAGAAGTGCATCATGCACCAGCACACACAGACAAAAAGCTACCACATGCGCACACATGCCAGTCTCTTTCAGCTATTGTAACGTTACAGTAGCTGAGCTCGGTATACAGTAGTTTGGTGGATAAAACTCTTATTGACTGTGGGAATGTGGAAGCTGTCGGCCGTTCGGGGCTGAGGCCTCTGTGTACAGTACAGTACAGTACACCTGAGGCACAGCTGTGATTATCCCACTGCACTGTTATCTTCACAGTTTGATGCTGCACAATTCAGTCCTGCCCTGCCTGCCCAAAGGATCTATGGCATCTTGTTTTGACCCTGACAGGATTCTCGGAATGCCTCCCTTGAAAACCACTCAACTCCTGAAAAGCAGAAAATATCTCCTGAATTCTTTATTAGGGATAGACCAAGCAGATTGCTTAGAGGTAGTCAATGTGGCATCACTTAAGCCCACCTCTCAAGTTGATAGAGCGGCATGAGTGGGGACCTATTAGAGGTGATGTCGTTTGTGTAGTTTATTGAGTCACACAAGCCTGGGCTATATGGTGTGGATAGGATATATAATTGGATGTATGGCCTTGCTTATCTATGCCCTCTGTCTACGTAAATACAGGCACATAGAAGTGCACTATTATCATGGGTGCTTTCGAGATGATCTGAATGGGAAATTGAGTTGTACCTGTGGTTGGTCATTTGTTTTTATTATAGACCACAACCCAGACAAACCTTGCCTGCCATAACTGAGCTGTATGCCTAGTACACAGAAAAATATGAGAAATATTAGTCCTTTTATGGAACAACAAGCGGTGTAGCATGAGATCTCAGTGTGTGAAGCAGATGGTGAAGGCAGCCATATAATAGATCTCAATATTAACTGTAGAGCATGCTGGGAGTGTTGGTGGATGGCATACGACAGAGTAAAAAAAGAAGCAGTGACCTTCTGTCCTGTCATTTGCCCCGTCGTACCCCCCCACACTGCTCTCAAATTACTTTGTTTTACCCAATTAAAAGAGCTGGCTGGGCATCAACCAGGCTGCTATTTTTTTCGCTCACCTGAAATCATGTGACATTATCGCTCTGTCATCAGGAGAGACGGGCGTCAGTGGGAGTCTCCAGGTTGCATGCAACACGGCAGAGTGCTGCCTCAGTCCCCTCAGTGAGATGAATGCAGTGATCCTCCGCCTCACTGGAGTCACCTCCGCAGCTCACCTGCTCCCGCCACACATCATCGCTGCGCTACGCACATCCTCCTCAATAGCCAGGGGCATACTACTGTATGCAGAGTTTCAGGAGGTCATCTCACTCCTCTACGTATAGAGACTGATAGACTGTTTGTGAATAAGTGACATCTCCAAAAATGATCAGTACATTTCGACCAGTATAGTATTACTCAATATGTGTTATATCAGATATGGAGTTCTCTCATTATGGATTAAGATATAACATGGTCTCCCTTTATACTTGTATGGCCTGATGATAGAGAGAACAACGGCCCAGGAAGACAACAATGCTATGGCAGGGGATATGTTCAGGGCTGGGGGGGGTATAGTGGTTAACAGCCATACGAGCACAGATGATGTGCTTGAAGGGCCTGAGCCCTGTGCCAGCAGTGACAGTTGGGCTGGGAATTGAGCAAGCCTGGGCCGTGCGGCTTGACTCTGCTCTGAGACACCATGGGTACAGGCAGGACTCATCTCTGTAGTCCTCCCCCTCCTCCTCCTCCTCCTCCCGGAGACGCATTGTGGCCAGCCGCTCTCCTTGGCCCTGTGGGGGAACGGGCCCCTGCTCCTGCTTGATGAGGACTTACTAATGGCGGTTTCTTTGAAAACCGACAGGGTTGTTTGAGGAGGAGTGTCTTTTACCTCCCTTTAGTTTGACTTGGATGAGCATTCGTCAGGCTGCTTGTCTTTGCTGCTCTGCCCACTCAACGGTCCGCCAAGGGGCCCACATGTCTGCCATTTGTTTCACTTTCAAATAAAAGTTGATGATTTACCAATAAAGGGTAAAATTGTATTTTGATGATGGCTGTAGGCATATGGAAAAGGCTTTGTCACAATATTATTACTTTCTATGGCAAGTCAGGCTGGACATAATAACTGATTGGAAATTAGGAAGCATATTTTTTGTCCTTTCTTAAGTGTTCATTTATCCCTGTAATTCAATCGCCCAATAATAAAACAATATCCCATGCAGAAATGAACATCTCAGTGAACATTAAACCACCCAGTTTATTTTGCCAAACATTGTTGACATTTTTGAGTGCTAGTATGAACCTCTATGAATCCTTTTTTAAATGTAATTTTTATTTTGCCTTCATGAATCCACCAAGTAAGTCTTGAAGTTACTTCATATTAGCTTCATTTTCGATATGTATAACATGTAGATGGTCTATTTATCCAGCATGTCTAATGGTGTAAAGAAAGCCTGTAAAGAAACACTGTCCTCTCTGTACTGTATAGCTCAGTGTGGTGGGAGGGACTCTGCCTCCAGAGAGAGAAGCTGTTCTTCCTGCCGTCCTCGTTACCATCATCAGCTCTGCTTCCTTCCTTTCTGGAGACTCCATTAGGAAGTTGGACGTGTCCTTGGAAGTCTCCTTTCTCTAACTTCTCTTGTCTTCACCCCCAATCTCTCTCTCCCTCGCTCTCTCTTTCACTCTCACTCTTTTTTTCCTTCTTGAAACTAGGGCGGAGGTCGTAATGGCGAATTTGATCTGGCGAACAGCCGATCTGCTTCCGCGTAGCACCTTGTCAGCTCCAAACAATAGGCATAGGTTTGCTGCTGGAAATATTATGCGGCATAAAGAACATTGGCCAATTCCCTGGGAAATGTCCTCCGCTGGTCATTCCCTGAAGACATGAGAACATTTGTCTGCATACATTTGACCAGTTCCAGCCCAAATGAAAATGGATGTTGAAACAAAATGAATTCATATTCATGTGTGACGTTATTTCACCTGGGGAGAGAACAAGTGCTTGTATTCCTTTATTTGGTTATTAATGGCTGGGTAGATTCCTATACTTTACTGCCTGTCTGTCTCAACCTGGCTTGGCTGGTCCTTGGCTTAGGTTTGATGCTGATTTAAGCTCTTCCTCTAGCCTATTGCATAACATTGCAACTCTTAGGCCGAACATGAAGCCTGGGAGGAAGTAACAGATGTTAGCAGTTGCATAATAACAAGAAAAAGGAGGCCGGCTGTGATGTTGAACAGTGGTGTGATCAAAAGGTTTTAATTTAAGTTGACCCCTTTGTCTCAGGTGTATCCCAAGGCTGCCTCTCGGCTGGAGCTGACAAAACACAGGCCTGTACAAGTCTGCTAGATGAAGGAATAAAATAGCACATTGGCCCTGAATATGCTAGTCCCGTAAGAACATACATTGCCTTCAGAAAGTTTTCACAACCTTGACTTTTTCTAAATTTTGTTGAGCTGTAGCCTGAATTTAAAATTGATCAAATTGTTACCCCACAATGTCAAAGTGGAATTTAGTTAGACATTAATACAAATTAATACAAAGTTATGAGTGGCTGAAATGTCTTGAGTCAATACGTTTTCAACCCCTTTGCTAAGGCAAGCCTAAAATACGTTCAGGAATAAAAATGTGCTTAACAAGTCACATAATAAGTTGCATGGACTGGTCTTTGTGGTTAACATGAGTTTTTGAATGATTACCCCACACTTGCAATTATCTGTAAGGTCGAGTAGTGAATTTCAACCACAAAGACCAGGGAGGTTTTTCACTGCCTCGAAAAGAAGGTCACCTATTGGTAAAAAAATAAAATTAAAGCTGGCACTGAATATCCCTTTGAGCATGGTGAAGTTATTAATTATGCTTTGGATTTTGTATCAATAAACCCAGTCACTACAAAGATACAGGCGTCCTTCCTAATTCAGTTGCCGGAGAAGAAGGAAACCGCTCAGGGATTTCAGCATGAGGCCAATGGGGATTTTACAACAGTTACAGAGTTGAGTGATAGAGTGATAGGGGAACACTGAGGATGGATAAACAACATTGTAGTTACTCCACAATACTAACCTAATTAACAGAGTGAAAAGAAGGAAAACTGTACAGAATAAAAAAAATCCAAAACATGCATCCTGTTTGCAATAAGGCACTTAAGAATGTCGCAAAGAAATGACATTTTGGTCCTGAATACACAGTATTATGTTTGGAGTAAATCCAACACAGCACAGCACATCACTGAGTACCACTCTTCATATTTTCAAGCATGGTGGTGGCTGCATCATGTTATGGGTATGCTCGTAATCTGCAAGGACTAGGGAGTTTTTTTAGGATAGATATTCTTTATTTGTCACATGCTTTGTAACAGTGAAATGCTTTCTTATGGACCCTTCCCAACAATGCAGAGAGAAAATATAAATATTAGAAAAATATTAACACAAGGAATAAATATACAATGAGTAACGATAACTTGTCTATATACACTGGGTACCAGTACCGAGACGATGTGCAGTGGTACGAGGTAGTTGCGGTAGATATGTGTATATATACACTGGGGGGTTTTCTTTATTTGCACTATTTTTTACATTGTAGAATAAAAGTGAAGACATCAAAACTATGACATAACACATATGGAATCATGTAGTAACCAAAAAAGTGTTAAACAAATCAAAATATATTTTATATTGGAGATTCTTCAAAGTAGCCACCCTTTGTCTTGATGACTTATCTATTCACTTATCTGTAAATTTAACTGTATATTTACCTGTACAGCTAATTTAACCATGCAAAATATTCACTTACCTGTTCATTTAGTCAGTCTGTCTATTAACTAAACTATTATTACCCTCGCTCATATCATATGCATTTTTAGCTACTGAAGTATTTCTCTGCCATCGACCTGTATAGTATAGTTAACCATCCAACATCCACCAATGTATAGTGTACATATTCAGCCAACCACCCATACTATGCAATGTCTTTTTATAGCTTTTTTTGCACTCCAGATATCTTGTATTTTTATACTTTTTCATACTGCCGCTCTATGTATCATGTACCGTGTATCTGTCCTATGTTTTGTTGTAGCTGCTTGACAAAGAAATTTCCCTTCGGGATCAGTAAAGTATCTATCTATCTATCTATCTATCTATCTATCTATCTATCTATCTATCTATCTATCTATCTATCTATCTATCTATCTATCTATCTATCTATCTATCTATCTATCTATCTATCTATCTATCTATCTATCTATCTATCTATCTATCTATCTATCTATCTATCTATCTATCTATCTATCTATCTATCTATCTATCACAGCTTTGCACACTCATGCTATAGGTAGGGATGTAGTGACTAGGCAACAGGATAGATAATAAACAGTAACAGCAGCATATGTGATGAGTCAAAAGAGTTTGTGCAAAAAGGGTCAATGAAAATAGTATGGTTAGATATTGGTTAACTATTTAACTAACTATTTAACAGTATTATAGCTTAGGGGTAGAAGCTGTTCAGGTTGGTTCCAGACTTGGTGCATCGGTACCGCTTGGCGTGCGGTAGCAGAGAGAACAGTATGACTTGGGTGACTGGAGTCTTAGGAAATTTTTAGGGCCTTTCTCTGACACCGCCTGGTATAGAGGTCCTGGATGGCAGGAAGCTTTGCCCCAGTGATGTACTGGGTCGTACGCACTACTCTCTGTAGCGCCTTGCGGTCGGATACCAAGCAGTTGCCATATCAAGCAGTGATGCAGCCAGTCAAAATGCTCTCAATGGTGCAGCTGTAGAACTTTTTGAGGATCTGAGGGCCCATGCCAAATCCTAAGGGGGTAGAGGCATTGTTGTTTCCTCTTCACAACTGTGTTGGTGTGTGTGGACCCTGATAATTCCTTAGTGATGTGGACACTGAGGAACTTGAAGCACTTGACCTGTTCCACTACAGCCCTGTTGATGTAGATGGGGGCGTGCTCGGCCCTCCATTTCCTGTCATCATCTCATTTGTCTTGCTGATGTTGAGGGAGAGGTTGCTGTCCTGGTACCACACTGCCAGGTCTCTGATCTCCTCCCTGTAGGTTGTCTCATAGTCGTCGGTGATCAGGTCTACCACTGTATAATGGGCAAATATTGTACAAAACAGGTGTGCAAAGCTCTTCGAGACTTTCCCCAAAAGACCCACAGCTGTAATCGCTGCCATAGGGGATTGATTGATTCTGGCATGTATTGACTCAGGGGGTTGAATACTTATCTAATTGAGATATGTTAGTCTTTTATTTTTCACTAATCTTAAACAAATATTTAAGATGTTCTTCCACTTTGTCATTACCGGGTATTTTGTGAAGATCGTTGAGAAAAAAAGAGAATTAAATATATGTTTATCCCAATTTGAATACTTTCTGAAGGTCATGTATAATGTACAGTACAGTACCATGTATAATGTACAGTACATCACCATGTATAATGTACAGTACCATGTATAATTAGCAGTCATATCCAAGACATATAAAGATCAGCTGAGATTATTTGACAGTACTTATATTTCACATATGTACAATGGTAATCAGTGTTTTAATATTTATTTTTTATTTTTATTTCACCTTTATTTAACCAGGTAGGTCAGTTGAGAACAAGTTCTCATTTGCAACTGCGACCTGGCCAAGACAAAGCAAGGCAGTGCGACAAAAAACAACAACACAGAGTTACACATGGGAAATAAACAAACGAAAAGGGACATTAACAAGTATATCATATTTTGTTTAAAATCAGAGGTAATAATGATTGGGAGTCCCATAGGGCGGCGCACAATTGGCCCAGCGTTGTCCGAGTTTGGCCGGTGTAGGCCGTCATTGTAAATAAGAAATAATGTATAATGTTTTAATGCAAATGTGCAAAAACCGTCAAATGTGCACTGTAGTGTATTGTGAATGCACAATTAGCCTTGCCTTCATGCCCCTTGGCAGTTTCTATTTCAGATTGAGCAATGGCTATTTTCAATTCTGGTGCATAGAAAGTTGAAACGTTATTAGTTGTATTAATTTATATAACTACAGTTTTTGTTTTTGTTTTGTTTAAGGTCTCTCACCAGGCAACCTCGCCAGGCAGATTTTCATCTCAAATGACATTAATTTGGATATGACATTTTCATTGGAAAACTATTCCCATTAATTGGAGAAATTAGAGGGATCCTGTTTGGGGGAAAGGTAGTCTCTCAGAGAGGTGATTTGAAATTCACTGTTTCCATTTAGAATTCACCATCTCTGCTTTGTTTCAATTGTGTAGCAGCCAGTCAGAGGCTCTGTGAAGGTTGTGCTAGTGCCTGATGTCTCTGCGGCACTCAAGGCTTACATTGTCTTCATTATAAGCGATTAAGGAATAGGTCAATTTAGTGTGCTTGGCTGGTCTGAGCAGTCTCCATCGTCCTATGAAATGGCTTCATCTTCATCTGTTCAGAATTTATGCGTCTGGGTGATCTCTCAGGCAGCAAATATGAGTAGTCACTTTTTTTATGCATGTTTGCATGTCTGATTACATGTGGGAGTGAGTCGGGGCAGTATCTTTTAAGGGTTGTTTTGTTTGTACTCGTGCTGTGTGTGTCTGTTTATGCTCTGTGTGCTCTGTTTCAGTATGTTTGCCGTCTGTGCTGATGAGTTGCTGTCTGACAACGAAATGCAATGTTCCGCCTGCAGTGTCTACTACTGTGAGCAATTAACCATGATAGAACATCTAGAGATTAGTCTTGTATGATCTCAGAAACACATGGAGACGCATTTGCTGAAATGGAAAACACGTCCTATAACATAACATTGTAACATAACATTTTTGTAGAATGACTTGTTGACAACACAGGTATGTTGGTAATTGTAGGTACAAGAGATTGAATGTCTGTGTCATATTACATACGGTACTAGTTTGAATAGCAGTTTCCTTCTACTGAGTGTGTTGGACAGGTAAAATGTGTTCACATTGAATAAATGCATCATTCTATCTACTTTCTCGTTAATTGGTTTACCAGAAACACAATGTGGGATGCAGCACCTTAGTAAATGCTGTCCGGAGAGAGAATTGACACTCACTAACCATAACATGTGAATTTGATATTCCTGTATGTCAGTGTATGTGTATGTATGTAGACAGGCCATTTGGACATTTGGTAAGGAGAGTGAGAAAAGTTTCCAGGGGACCAGGTGTACATAAATGTTGCCCCATAAATTGTGTATTCATCCTGTACAGGCTGGACAAACCTTTCCATTGACTCAATTTGTTTGTAGCAATGTTCTTTCTGTTGATAGATCCTGATTTCAGCAGTGTCACATATACAGTATATACGTAGAAACATGGGATCCCAGTTGCTGTGCTGTGCAGTATTTGTAGAAGACTTACTTTAAAAGGAAAATATAGAAATTCATATCCAATTTAGCTTATTTAAAAAATGTGGTCTCTCTGCTACCAGATCACTGTGTGTCAACAGAAACCATGAACACCTGTGAGAGAGAGCACAGAGATCAGTTTGAAGCCTGGAAAAAAATGCACTCAATTGAGTTAGTTCTGACTGCACTGAATTGTGTAATTGAATCAAGTATCAAAACGTTAGAGCTGTTTTCTTAAATTCATTTGTCAATGCTATGTCGATTGAGTTCTCAATAAGAATTTCTTCATTTAACTGTTGCTCAAGTACAGAGTGAAGATGGCCATGATGGCATTCCAAGAACAGAAACCAAGGAGAGTCTTTCTCTCAGGGTGTCTTCCTTCCATAGTGAGATTGCTGTATGGCTTGGAGTGCAGTATAGAGGAACGAGGTGGGAGTGTGGAGGATAGTGAAGTGAAGAAGGAGAAGGGGCTCGAAGACACAGGAGGGGCCAGAGGGAGAAAGTTCCCCCATGCTTGTCAGAGTTTGAATAAGTTGGAAAATGTATGGAGCCCACAGGCAGCACTGCTAATTTTAGTTGAAATCACCTAAGTGGTTTGGCTCATTTATCCATCCTCCTCAGCCTCACCTCCTTGAACCCCACTCTCTCCCCCGCCCCCTCCCCGTCGCTCCCAGATCTGTCCACATAGCGTGAAGGTACCATGAGGTGACAGTGGGAACAGAAGGCTATTTTGTGCCCAGCTGACTCTAAGAGTGCTGGGTAGTTTCAACCTCTTGTAATACATTTGGATACAGTTTGAACCTTGATGACACTCTGGTTTCAATTATGTATTGTTTTTTTCCATGATTTATGTCAGTTGGTAGTAGAAGCAGGAGAGGCGATTAAAAGCATCGCCTGAAACGTCTAAATATGACGTTTCCTCTAAATAAAAGAGGTTCAAGATCTAGACATGGAGCCTAAGCTTAGGTTACCAAATTGGCATAGAAATGTTGACGCTGAAAGTCAGGAAAGAACTGAAGAGGTGACACTCTGGCAATGAGATGCAAAGAAGGTTCTGACAAGAGAGTCTGGACCAGAAACTCTGTGTGCAAAGGATTAGTCCATCCACACTGCCATGAGGTTTGGTGTGTATTGCTGCTTCTCCTTAAACACGATCCAGTATTGGCTCTCAGATCTCAAATTGTTTTTATTAAGAAAAGGGAACTTTAAATTGCCGTGAAGGTCTAAGGCCAGTATAGATTAGCTGAATATTTTTCTTCCCAGTAATTAAAATCCTCTTATGCTCTTTGTTGCTGCTTATAGGTCCATCAGAAAGAAAGTCCTTGGGAAGATAAGACAAGGACCAACATCCTTGACGGGGTTGTCAGGGTTATTTTCCGGCTAATTAGGTAGTCTTATTTATTTCTTTATTTATATCAGGAATACGCAATGCATCCGTATGATGAGGAACAGAACCTGTGTTGTCAATATACTGTAACTTGAGATATTGCTTTGTTAGAATTTGAATCCTACTTTTTTCAGTCAACTAACATGGAAATCAAGTCGCCAGTAAAATGGTCAGCGCTAGAAAAGTAATCCGATGACCAGGTGATTCTAATTGTACGTCTGCAATCGCATTACTTAAGAAGGGGATAAAGCACGGGAGAGATCTGCAGCACGCCGGTCAGCTTGTCGCCATATTTCAATTCAGCTCTTGTAGTGCTAACGAGATAGAGAAGTGCGCCAGTGTAGCCGCGTTCTAAAGTAAACTGCTGTGGGTTTTCTAGGATTTGTATTATTATCTTGTTTTCTTCCACCTAATTGAATTTCTAAGCCCTTATCTATTGTGCTGGAACGAGCTTAGTAAAAAGAAAAAAAGGAGCAAAACGGTGTGATCGTGTCATTTAGATTGTGTTAGCCACATGAAAGGGTGCAGTACACCCCCAGGTCTTTGCAGCAATCCATTCATGAATCAATCATTTTGAAAGGGAAGCAAAGATCAAAGAGGAGTGTTTGTTTGGTTTAAAGTTGCCTATGAAAGAGAAACAGAAAGTGAATCTCTTGAAAACTTTCAGTACAATTATTAAAAGGCCTCATCTTTCCTCAGTATTGGATTTTGCAGACAAAGTAAATATTAAGTGACTGCTGTCTCGCATTCCACGATTAACAGGTTACTCTACTAAAAATCATGGTCGCTATGAAACAAAACAAACTGTGAAGACTACACTATATGGAGCTGTCTGCTAGATTGTGCTTACTTTAGGTACCTACATGCTATGGTATGTAGTATACGTTTGATTTATGTATGGTGGAAGAATGAAGATCGTAACTGCCATAGAGCATAGGAAAAGTGGTAGGATTGAGAATAATTACTTTTTCTACAGCAGTTCAGATGTTTTCTTAATCTATGCTTAATTCAAACAATATCCTGCTTTGTCCTATGTTTTGATGAAACATACTGGTATTCTTGGGTTGCTTTCTGCCCATCTAGAGTAAGTCCTCTCCTCTATAAATCATTTCACAGCACAGAGTAAAAGGATATATTTACGGTGTTGTATGCGAGCCAGCAGTTCTTGGCAGAGCCAGTGTGGGTTAAATGTGCCAAGCACCTGGTCAAACTGAAGACAATGATTGGCTTATGCATTCTCTTTATCCCAGGACGACTCAGATAATATCTAGAATGTTTGAAGTCTTAGGGGCCCTTTTAAGAAAAGCCCAGGCTAAGTAAAGTTCAGCATTTTTGACACGGTAAATGGATTTATTCTGTCTTATATTAACAGCAGTATGGACTTCATCAGTTCTATGTAAATCAAACAATAAGTACTCATATTTCCTGCTTTAGTTTCTAACCTACTGCTTTACCTGTAGTTGCCTTTATTCTTGCCTGGACAGAGGACATCTGCCATTTATATTGAGCCTGTGGTAGGCTACTGTAGATGAAGTTATGACATCCATTATGTCACTAAGGTATGAACATAAAAATTGTGAATTCTCCGTATGACGATAGTGTAGGAAGGATAGGCTGAATTTGAGTGAATTGTGCAGCGAAAGAGTTGCAGAGAGTCGAGGGCCCTGCTTGAGTCATTTAGTGATGATCTAATAATGACTTCCACAGATGGGTTTGTTGGCTGGAGCGCTCTGCTGAGTCCACTGTGTAGGCATGCGGTGGAGAGTGTCAAAACGTCTCCCGTGCAGGATCAACTCCAGGCTCTGGGAATGGATGCCGTCTGGCAGGCACGCTGGCAGCCGCCCCGTCAGCCGCCCCACCCGGCCCCTTTACCCTAGCCTGCCTAGTGCCTCCACTACCTGGCCTGGAGCCTGGCCAGGGTTAATTATAGTAGAGCTCAGGAGTCTTGTGTCACTGAGGATGGCAGTCAGAATATTGTCATACTGCCATGTCCTATACAGCAAAGACAAGAGGAAAGGCACACCCCTCTCCTCGTCCTGAGTTTGAACAGACCTGCTCTACTACCATCACCTCTATATCCCCTAACATGGAGTAGTACACAGTTTCATCCCAGGGCTCCAAGTTGTCCAATGTGATGTAGTATCGTAACGTTAATGAGGCAGAGAAAGAGGTGAAATATCTTTTGACATTTTCAAGGTCCTTTTTAAAGTTGCCCAAAAGATTATGAATCTAAAATCTAAATCAAGTTGTGCATCTCACTATCAACTCTCATCTCTCTGTTCTTAGAAGTAAAGTGAGCTACCTTCCTTTTTCGCAAAGACAAGTGTCTAGTCATGCTGGTGTTCACTGCCCTAGAAACAAAGAACAGTTTGTGTTTTGAAAGTTTTCTCCCCATCTAGTTATTTTTACAATGCCCTATTTCCGCCATTGTTGTGGCATTGTTTTAACCTTACATGGAACAATTTTTCCGAAGTCAAATTAGCTTTCGTTCAACTAAATGTTGTAATATAGTGGTTTGATGGTTTTGCCTGTGGAATTGGAAGAAATGGAAGTCCATGCCACTGGGGTTAATAATATTCCTCCTCTTCAACAAGTACCTTGGGATCTTAAGTGTCCTTGAAGCTCGACGGCATCTCACTGACGCCCCGGCTGGCACTTCCAAGCGCTGCTCTACAGCATTGATAGGTAAAGGCAGTCCACATTCTCAGAACACTAACCATATTCTCTCCCACCTATTCACTTTCTCACATCCGTTGAGAGCTTAATCTATAGCTTTCCTATATTTACAAGGTATATAGCCAATCCTTATACAAAACCATTGTTTTTTTCTTCCTCTTTTAAATGGGATGTTTACTAAATCAGATGACCAATGAAGGACATTTTCTACATTTACTCAGAATATTATGATATCATCTTCTTTGTCGATGAGAAACACAAGCGCTACCGACGACAAATCAATAGCAGCACATCGGGGTTGTGCATTGGTCGTGTGAGAACTAAACTCAGCCTTCATGCAAGTCAATGTGCACTTGGACCGTTGGTCCCAGCCGCTAAGCACACATGGCGAGGGACTAGTGGAGTGCCGCGGCGAGGTCTAACAACCTGCTTTGATAGGACCGAGTCAGGGAGGCGCGGTGCGTAGCGCGAGACAACCAGGCCCGTCGAGGTTTACGCCACCTGTTTGTTTTCCCTTTCCTCAGCAGCGGAGATCTTAAATGCCTCATTGTTCCCGGACTGCGGGGAATAAGGGTGTTAGATACAACAAAAAAGGTGACTGAGGAGTTCTGGGTTGGGAGATTATGATTTATTAATCTGCACTCCTTTAAATTCCAACATAACCATCTGGGGTTACAGCCCTCTCTCTGGGGAGTAATCTCAACGCACAGAACAATTCAGATGCCCTGCTTTTTTTTGTCTTCTGTGTAACTGCTGGAAAGTGAAGACAGTATAACAGCACAGTACAGCTGGGGGACAGAGGGGAAACAGAAGTGTGGAGGCCAACGGTTCAAGATGAGAGGGTCACCGGCATGAGGCACAGGAACGTTTACTTTCCCTTGAGGATGAGGACTTTACTTTTGTCCCCCACAACAAACTGTTGGTTTACTCTCTAACATTGCTCTGAAAAATGCAATCCGACGTAAAGAAGTTGTGCACTTTTGTTAAGTATTCTCAACCCTTTTGTTGAATTGACCTCACAGCAATGCACTCTAGTGCCAACATTCCTAGATGTTTCCTCAATTACACTGCAATGTCCGCTCCAAAATATTGTTAAGGAATTATTACTTTTAACTGTAGTGAAATTAATGCTGACTTTGATTAGGCATATGGCCTAACAAAAAATAGTACACTCTCAAAATATCAGCTCTAATACCTTAATATATGCCCTAACGATATAGTGAGGCCAGGATTACAGTGAAGTCAGTCCCACCTTTGAGAGTAGAATCAGTAAAAAGTCAAACTCAACAGTTCTGGTACTGTCAGTGGCGACCCGTCATTCAGGGCAGGTGGGGCACCTGTTTTGAGCCCCATGTGTTACATATCAGTTTGCAAACAATGTAAAATATTTACATATAATTGACTTAATAAAGCCGCATACAAACACGGTCTATTTTAATGCAGCTCCATAATGTAGGTGTTTCAGCCTAGCACAGCAGAGCTTCCTGTGGTGGCGTAGGGGTTGGTAATGTTCTCTAGTTGCGCCGTGATTGGCTCATTTGTTTAAGCAAGTCAGCCGTATCAGCTATGTTTTTTAGTAAATGAGGCTGAATGAACTGTTTCGCTGTCAGACAAGGCTCCGTTGATAGCCAGGTGTAGAAGTGGTAAGGTGTTGGGACTGCTGTTGGGACTGCTGTTGGGACTGCTTAAGGGGCAGCTTTATTCTTTATTCTAGTGCAATTAATGTATTGTTTCGTATTGTGTTGTGTTGTGTTGTGTTGTGGCTTTGCTGGCATGCATCTAAAACATTTTTTGTTTTGTTTGCCGCACCAAGATTTACGTGCTAAAATCACTACTGTGTACATTAATGTCCTGAGGTGGACTTCTCTCTCCACAGTACAGATTATCTAGTAGGAGAGAAACCTTTCTTTGCAAAACGTTCACTGCTTGACTTGGCTCCAGACTCGCGGATAGGCGGGTCCGTTTTTTCACAGGACCTCCTATGTGTGCTCGCATTTTTTTTAATGGGAGTAATAGTAAAGACCATAGGCAGCTTGTCAGTTTCACCTTTACTATTTATCCAATCATTTCAACCGGTCCAACTATGGCGAGAGCACTAGCCTCCGCCATATGGAGACATTAATACACATGAATACATTGTCAGTTAAAGGATTTAGATAATATAACTAAGAAATAGCCTATAGGCCATTGTAGCAGTAGGCCTATAGCTTCCATCATCAACTAAGTAAAATACCTACAGTACCAGTCAAAAGTTTAGACACACCTACTCATTCCAGGATCACTACTGTCTGTCTGTAAGCGAAGGAGTGATGCGCGTTTGGAGCAATACTGGCTGTATCCAAGGCTCAGTCAATCGTTCACATAACAACAGAATGCAGCACTCGACTGAAGAGAGACGTTACAACCAATTTGCGCTTTACAGCATACAGCTTTCTCTCTGGAAAGAGTGTGCACTCGGGACAATAGAGAGTAGAAAATCAGTTACAGCACCGCGTCCCCTGAACGATAACGAAGAGGTAGGTGAGAAGCCTGACCACGGAGACGGGGGTGAGAAGGTGATGAAGGAACAAGTATTATTAGCACTGTTAAGTAGCTTGCTAGCTGGATTGAATTCTCCGTTAGCTAGCCAGATAACGTTAAATGTTGAGCAACATTAGCCAACTTAACGGATCAAATAATTTAGTTTATGGTGTAAAAAATTAGCTGGCTAATAAAGTCCGACAGCTAATGTTAGCTAGCTAACGTTACAACATCAGAGGAGCTAACGTTAGTAACCTAACCAATTCGCTATAGTAGTCTTAACTGGTAAAGTTATTTGACTCCTTGCCGTTCCTCAAGTTATAACGCGTTAGTTGCTTACTGGACCCTGGCAATCTGTGTGAAATGTTAACTAGTTAACTAGCTAATAAACAAACTACTCTCTGTGAACTAATGTTTTCCCTCTACAGTATGTGGTTAATTTTTAGAATGAGATAATTAGGTGAAAATGAGGCATTGCTTGTTAAACAAGTGGATTCAGGGATCAAGTGTAGCCCGAGCTTGGCCTGGTTTAAGCTGGATGCCACTATAGAGGCCAAACGAACACCAAACACTTCTCACTTTTTCAATACATTATATAAAAAGTGGTATGCCAGGTGTACTTTTGTTGTGTTGAACTTGACAGTAACACTTGTGTGTGAGTGAGGGAAGATTATTTAAATTTGTACTCTGTGAACGTTATTTTTGCACACATGCTTTGTGCACTTGATTGATGTCTACTATAGTGGCCACTATAATAGAGCAAAAATAGAATGCCTGTTTGTTTCATTCTATTTCTACTTTTTTCCCCCAAGTGCATTATTTAGATGTTTGGTCACAAGTGTTCTATTATAAAGGCTGTCATGGCTAACTGCAATATTAGTGTATTGTTTTTTCTCAAGACGTGAGTGTCATTTGCAGTCTAGGCAACAAATAACATTGGATTGCTTTCTTCAATTTTTTTTTGCGTGAGTTAGGTTCATATTGTATCACAAACCGGCTGTGATTAGGAGTCCCATAAGGCGGCGCACAATTGGTCCAGCATCATCCAAGTTTGGCCGGTGTAGACCGTCATTTTAAATAAGAATTTTTTTCTTAACTGACTTGCCTAGTTAAATACAGGTTAAATAAAACAAATAAAAAACATTAACCATTTTATTTTACACTCAGAGTCTGATCATTCTTTGTTGTTGAATTACTTAAAACCTGCATTTCCTCCTAGCAGGGATTTTTGTTTTGGTGCAAAAAAAGTGTCACCTTTTTGGGCCCTCACCAGTTTGCATCCCTGATAAATTCACAGGAATGTAGTTTTATATCCTAGCGTATACATTTTTTAAAATGTTTATTTAACCTTTATTTAACTAGGCAAGTCAGCAAATTCTTATTTACAATGACCGTCTACCCTGGCCAAACCCAGATGGTGCTGGGCCAATATTGCGCCACCCAATCACGGCCGGATGTGATACAGTCTGGATTCGAACCAGGGACTATAGTGACACCTCTTGCACCAAGATACATCTCAGCCAGGCTACATATGCAGTCAATTATGATCTACCATTTCCCCTTGATAATACAATGATGTCACTTAGACTCTATTTATTTTTGGGGTTGCATAGATATCTTTAACATGAAAGCCATCCATCATTATAGAATGTTGTGGTCTCAGCCTAGCCCGTCAAACTGCTACACTAGGCCTAGTAATAAAAGTGTGATGCATTTTTAAACAAAGCCACAGCCATAATGGACCGGTGTGTATGTGTTACTGCTGACTGCCATAGAGTGTGCAATAGAGTGTTTATACAGTACATTAAAAAATGCCTTACTTAGAAATGTTTAATAAAGATAAAAACAGGTCCTAAAATCAGAAAATGTAGGTCCACATAGATTTTAAATTGAGTTTAAAAATCTTAATGAAAGTATGTCTTTGCAATAACAGCGTGACAATGCTTAGATTACAATTGATGATAAATTATCTTCTGCGGTCATACTTTGCTTTCTAACAGGCAAGTCGTGATAGAGATATTGGAGTTGCAAGAGTGTTTGGGCTATTAAGATGATTACATATGATATATTTCACCCTGCAGCACATTACAATGTGATCTGTGTATATTTCACCCTGCAGCAACATTACAATGTGATCTGTGTATATTTCACCCTGCAGCACATTACAATGTGACCTGTGCATATTTCACCCTGCAGCAACATTACAATGTGATCTGTGTATATTTCACCCTGCAGCACATTACAGTGTGATCTGTGTATATTTCACCCTGGAGCACATTACAATGTGATCTGTGTATATTTCACCCTGCAGCACATTACAGTGTGATCTGTGTATATTTCACCCTGCAGCACATTACAATGTGATCTGTGTATATTTCACCCTGCAGCAACATTACAATGTGATCTGTGTATATTTCACCCTGCAGCAACATTACAATGTGATCTGTGTATATTTCACCCTGCAGCACATTACAATGTGACCTGTGCATATTTCACCCTGCAGCACATTACAATGTGATCTGTGTATATTTCACCCTGCAGCACATTACAATGTGATCTGTGTATATTTCACCCTGCAGCACATTACAATGTGATCTGTGTATATTTCGCCCTGCAGCAACATTACAATGTGATTTGTGCGATTGAGTGTTTCTCTTGTACTAGCTGCCAGGGATTTCCTCTAAATTGCAGTGTGAGAGAGTGCTCAAGAACAAGGCTGCCCCTCTGTCCATTAGACTGAGCATAGCAGCCATCCTTTAGACCTGGCAAAGTTTTGGGAAGGACACTCTGATGCCTCTAGTCTACTTCATAGAGAGCAGCCTCGCCATGGGAACCCAAGTTTGCAATTGAAGAGTGGATGGGAGGGAGGGAGGTTGGGGTTGTAAATGGGACAGGGGTGTGGGGTGGTGGGGGTCTGTGAGGCGAGCGGACACGGACACAGTGATGAGGATGTGAATAGATGGTCTAAAATAAGAAGTAGCCCCTTGGTCAGATCGGTGGCAGATGGAGGTTCAAAGAATGAAATGATGCCAGCATTCTTTGTGCAGTCCAGTGCCAGCGCTGCACTCTGCTGTGGACCACTAGAGACCAGGACAGGAGCGATGTGAGAAGACAGCTGCTAAACTCTATAGCCTCACCAACACACTACAAGGTCACTTTGGGGGAGACCAGGAGACTGGACCATCAAACTGATGAGAGAAGATATACCTGTACCATGAAACTAAGGAGGCTATAATGACTTACAAAAAGTGAGATTATGCTACGATAGCAGTATGTGGAACAATCATTATTCAAGGTGGCATTAGTCACGTTTTACGGTATTATCATGAAAAGTAATATGCCATTTGGTGGGGAATTGCACATGTTCATATTTGTGTACTATTTGTGAATACTGAAAAGTCACAAAAAGTCACTCACAAGATATTCTTGGAAAAGTTTCAGACAATATCAATGTGTTCTAAACAATGTTTTAAATGAATACAAAGTTTTAGACTTTGTGTAGAAAGTATGTATAGAAAGTTTGGAGGTGCTACTAATGACTTTGAGCGTCCCTGTGAAAAGTCTCCTTATGTACCAGACAGTCTAAGTGTGTGTTGGGGAAGAGAAGTGAGAGCAGAGCGGTTTGATCCACTAGTTTAATAAATCATGGCAGATGAGTTTATCATGGAGATGCAGAAGCTCCTCCGGGTCCCTGGCTAACACTCGCTACAGTATCCAGGAGCTGGCACAACACATGATAAAATGCCTTTGTCACATACATCACTTTTGTATCCTATAATTTTTTTACTTCATTGCCTTCGATGGAGCGGGCTGAGTGGTTGTTTATCAAGTAGCCCACTGTATAGTCAAATAAGGAGAAGATGGCTTAAGTATCAGACTAGGCATATAGTATTTAGTTTATACATTCGGTGGCGCTGTATACCTCAGTATCAGGGGACACTGAGTGCTTTTATCGGCTTAATCCAGTTTGATTATCTTCTGGAAACAAATGTGAATTATTCTTGTGTGCTGTAATTGAGTTATTGGGTGAGTATTTGTTAATACAAGTTGAGATCATTAGAGTTGCTCTCTCAGGGGCGATGATAGTATCAGAATCTCCCTGGCGTGTACTGAAGTTTTTGTTATCTACACAAAGCGGAGGCAACTCGTCACCTCAGCAGAGAAAGTCTCTTTGGATCGCCTTTATTATAGTGTAATTGATAGACAAATAGAAATATTATTTCCAAGGCTATTTTAGCATTTCATTGAAATGGGAATTTGTGACCAGATTTGTGTAAAAGTATTGTATGTAATGGAACGTAGGAAACTATTGTATGTTTTCCCTTGAATTGTGCTGTTTTGGTGCGAAAACCAAACTCTTTAGAATGACTTTGAAGTCAAGAACAACTGGTGCACCATTCCTCCACCACTCCTCTCAGGGAATACAAGTCAGTAACGGGTATCTCAGCTAATGACTTGGGAGAACAAACCTTGGTCTCTTAACATCTAAGGCTTATTATTTTTAGCTCCGGCCAATGCTAAGCTTATCCGTCTTACAGGGACCACTTTTTGTTATATCAGATGTGGAAATGGAACCTAAATGGTTTAAGGGGAAGATTGCCCACACTGCAAGTAGGCTACCCTGACCTTCAATAAAGCTAAGCTTGACTTCCCTACATTTCCCCCTTTTTGCTCAAGTCTTTTCAAATCGATTGGGTCGTAACATGATGGTTCGGTATTAACTGCTGTCCTCTGTGATCAGTTTCTTAGACCATTCAGAAGTCAATTTCTACTGCCATCCAGGGGCTTTGATTTGAAGTATATTGGTGGCCAGTAAGTTAAAGAGCACACCCACACATATTAGATAAACTGGTCAACTCAATAATAACCTTCCAATGCAACACATATTTTGGATAAAATCCTTTTTTCACAGAGGGATTTTCTTTTGGGAATAGCTTTTTTTTTGTAACCACTAATCTCTCTCCCTAAGTGAGCCCAAATGCAACCCAGGTCTGAGAGGGATTGCGTCTTTTTTTTTTACCAAGGTTTGCAGTTTCCCATCAGGCATGCATCATGGTACAGTTTGGTTATTTGTTCGACTTGACTGTTGGACAGGACATTAAAGTGTTGATGTCAGGTTCACCACACGCTGAGTGCATTTCTAAACATGCTGGGAGTGTTTTGTGAGTGATAGGAGGTGCTGATCTATGGCTGTCATCACTGTTAACGGCTGGACTATTCCTTCTAAAGGGTCCAGCATGCCACAGAAAACCTTAAGTATTCTGTAGAGAAGCATACTAAGTCACAGTATAGATAAAGCAACAAACCTGTATACAGCTTGTATATTTTTTAAGTTTAAACCTCATTTATTCACACCACCTGTAGTGTACGTACTGTGTACATACCTGGATGTCTTTGTAATGCCCTCAGTAAAAGGACTATTTTGAGGACTGATATTACTGGTACCAACTGTCACCTCTTTGACACATGGTTAAATACACTCAGCACTTCAAAGTTTATGTTTTCTTTCTCTAGGAGTGAGACGAAGCACATAAAGAGAAATCTCAAGATGCTTTTCCAGGGTTTTTTGAATATATTTGGCAAAATGTTTATGATGCCAAAGACCAGGGCTGGCTTCTCATTAACTGATATACCCATTGCAGGAGTTATAGCCTGCATTAGTCTTTTGGGTTAGTCTTCAAAAGCTCCCGTATTTATACCCATCAAATAGCAGTGACTGCCTGCGACACCCTTGTGTGCATTCGGGGGAACTTGCTTAGTTAAATGCTGCAGAATAAATCTCAAAATTGTGATATAAACTTGACAAGATCAAACACAGTGGTGAATGTACAGACGCTGGCCAGTGTTCTGAGTATACTGCATTATTCATGTTCTTCAGCATGGGGAGCCTAATGAGAGTCTGGTGGCTGTTTTTGGATGTAGAATTGTGGAAAGCTCAGTGTGACCCACACCAGAGCACTAAATATATCCTGGATTCATATCTGACTGCTCTAGACATGCAGAAAAACTCAAGTCCCACGAAATTCATTAGCACTCTGATTTTCAAGAATTCTGATTTCTCCTCTCCCTGAGTCCTTCTGATACGTCTCCTAGTCAACCTTCCATATCATCGTTACTTTCTGATTTCAGTAAGGTATTGTCTCTCTCACTCCAACCAAGACCAGGCTAGTAAAGCTACCCTATAAACGAGACAGCATTCTAGCTAGAACACTACAGACAATATTTTACTTTCCAAATAAATTGACAAATAGAGGGTGAAGAAAAGAATGTGTTCTTTTCATCTTAACTAAATTGTGATAATTCGCAACAAACGATTGGCAAGTTCCTGATATACTGCAGTCTTGACACAAAACTCCAGAGGGTTTTTCTCCCGTCAAGCAGGGCTTGTGGTTAAATGCAAAGTTTGCCACTATCATTGTAATAAAAGCCACTGCAACAAAATAAGGATTATCACTCCAGGAGGCGGTGGTTCAGGAAGAGGACTCTCTTCCAACCAAAGCCTGAGAAGCACTGTAGCCAAGCCTTCTATTAACACCACACATCCCTTGAAGAGGAAGCCGCGATGCTGCACTGCTTCTGAACATGCTGTCTTTGTTTCTGAATCCAAAGTGGCAGTAACATATTCAGACTGAAGGGCCTCAATTAGAGGCTTTAAAACTCTAAGTAATTGGTGTCTTTAGATTGCCTCTGGAAGTGTAGTGCTCACATTAACAGGGCCCTGATATGTCTGTGCTGGAGAGCAATGTTTCAAAGCTATTGGAGAGGCTGTGGCCATGTCTCACCTCACCCTCCCTTTCCTGGCCTACCTCACTCATCCTCTCTGAGGCGCTGCAGCAGCCTCTGAGTCAGTCAGTCGGTCAGTCAGTCTGTTCAGATGTGTAAGCATTGTGCAGACATTTAGTTACACAGGAATATAAGCCACGTACAAATGCAAAGCAACGTGCCTGTCAAACACAGTTAGTCACAATGTAGATATAATATGAGTGTGTATCTCCCAACATTTAACCTCCTGCAGAACTGTTACACTGGTGTTGTCCTTCTCTCTCAGATCTTTATGGCTGAGCTCAGACTTGTCTTCACATTTGACCTCCTGCAGAACTGTTACACTGGTGTTGTCCTTCTCTCTCATATCTTTATGGCTGAGCTCAGACTTGTCTTCACATTTGACCTCCTGCAGAACTGTTACACTGGTGTTGTCCTTCTCTCTCTCAGATCTTTATGGCTGAGCTCAGACTTGTCTTCACATTTGACCTCCTGCAGAACTGTTACACTGGTGTTGTCCTTCTCTCTCAGATCTTTATGGCTGAGCTCAGACTTGTCTTCACATTTGACCTCCTGCAGAACTGTTACACTGGTGTTGTCCTTCTCTCTCAGATCTTTATGGCTGAGCTCAGACTTGTCTTCACTGTGAGAAGGACTTTTTTTATGGCTGTTTCCCCATAGCCCTTTCATGCAGTCAAATGACCTAGTAACCTCATGGGTGGAATGTTATTCATATTTGTCATAATTTCATAATTAATAACAATTATTTGAGCTGGTGTTTCTATGTCAAACGGTTTTGTTTTATTTCAGCCTTCTGTGATATATATAAAGTGTAATATTGGGATGCAAACTCAAAATGTAATACATTTCAACTCTATATCTGACATGGTACAGGTGTCTTGTTTTTTTTAAAGCCCATAACCATGTGTGTGAGGTGTATACTTTTGTTTCAAAGTAGATTTGTTTAAGACTACCAAGAAACACTCTGTGTGACTCTGATTTAGCCCCCTCCAGTAAAAGGTTAATAGGATGATGATGGTACTACAGCAGAAATGAAAGGAAGGAGCCCAGCAGAGATATTGTATGGTAGACAGACAGTGAACACTGCTGTGAAGGGGGAGGGGTGTCAGCAGTTTTCTCTAGTCTATGAGTCATACCATAATGGCATACGTCTGGCATGTCTATTCACATGTGCAGGTAAATCATGCTAATTAGAATCAATGAGAACCCAGACGGTATTTGGTGTGAAATGAGAAGCTGCCGAAAATCACACTGCCTACCCAGAAAATATGGTACATCCTGAGGACATTCGGTGACGTTCCCATTAAGCTCCGTTAGGGTTTCTTGTTGTCCTTTGAATGTCGCCTGATGGTCCCAAGGGAATGTTATCTGGGGGACCTTTGAGTAGTTCCCTGTAAGTTCCCAGGACGTCACTGAGGACCATGTCAGGACCTTTTTAGGACGTTCTCCAGACTTTCATTTTACTAGTCCTTAGGACGTTGCATGATGGTCCCAAGGGAACCCTTTTATAGATCCCGGTTTGTCCTGGGGATGGTTTTAGGACGTTCATGGGACGTTGTGTCTTGGTCCTCTGAACAATCTTTGTACACTGTGTCATGGTTTCCTGGAGGTTTTGTGTCTAGTTCCCGGTTGGTCCCAGGGACATTCCAGAGGACATTTTTAGGACGTTCTTGGGACGTTGTGTCATGGGCCCCTGGAGGTTTAGTCTAGTCCCCGGGGGTCCCAGAGGACGTTTTTAGGACGTTCTCGGGACTTTGTGTCATGGTCCCCTGAAGGTCCTCTGAACGTTCTTGGGATGTTTTGTCATGGTCCCCTGGAGGTTTTTATCACGTGATGTTCCCAGGTCACATTCATTATCTATAATACATCTATGCACTAAGTGTTTTATTTTTTTTTATTGATTTAACCTTTATTTAACTAGCCAAGTCAGTTAAGAATATATTCTTATTTACAATGACGGCCTACCCCGGCCAAACCTGGACGCGCTGGGCCAATTGTGCGCCACCCTATGGGACTCCCAGTCACGGCCGGATTTGATACAGTCCGGATTCGAACCAGGGACTGTAGTGACGCCTCATGCACTGAGATGCAGTGCCTTAGACCGGTGCGCCATTTGGGTTGCACGGTATACCGAAACTTCAGTACTTTTTCGTTACCACAACATGAAAAATGGTTCGGTACTAGAATGTTACTTTCTGTACTTTTGCCAAATGTGTCTCACGTCATATATGGATTGAGAGGATCGAGTCTATCTAGTAATTTGACTGAATCTTCTCAAGGGGGAAGTAGTAAGCTAGCCAGGCGAGAGAAGAGAGAAAATGTAGACAACATGGCTTCTTCTAACAAAAACATCATACCTCCACACCCGCAGCTTGTTGACAAAACTGTCTCCAGAAGCGAACTATGGGAATACTTTGTTTACAGAGCAGATGAGAAGGGCCAGCCCACCAAAACAAGTATGCAAAAGGTGTCACAAAGCAGTGCAGTCCAAGGGAGGTTTAGTTGCAAAACGACATAAACAACTATTTTACACAGGACATTTGCATTCTAACATTATTCTACCAGCAACTACATTTGAATTATCTTTGAGTGACAATGACATGAACATGTAATCAGCATGGAATTCAAGTGAGCATTATAATATGATTACTACCAAAAGTTATTTGAAATGCACTCATAACTTAGCTATGACAGCAATGTATTAAGACTACTTTGCATTTGTCTGGCCACTAGCCAACCAGTAGCCCTGGGTGGATCATTGCACCTTAGTAGTTGAAATGCACTCCTGGAATCATAGTATGTGTAAAATCCATTGTATTTCTATGGTGTGTAGACTTTTGCAAAATAGAAGATTCAGAAATGTTTTTTTAATGTCGTTTTGGAACTAAACTATTCATGTAATACATTAAATTATTTAGCTGTAAGGAATATTGAATCATAGGTCTAATAAATGTAATTTGTCACCGACCGGCTCAAATCCGTCTTGTGTTGCAAAAAAAATGTTGTTGAGAAAATGGCCTTTGAATGTTTTGGTACCTACTGGAGAGTAAAGATTAAGACTAAAAGTGGTAAAAGTACCTAATTCCAGGTAAACAGAAAGTATCCATATAAAAATGTTTTATAAATATTAGATTATGCTTTTCCAGACACACTCACATTGATGGGTCATGTGAAAGAAATGCTATAACCCCCAGCCACATCTTGCTGGATGGGTCTCTACAGATGGGATGGGTCTCTACAGAAGGTGTAAACGGTACAGCCCAATGGTTACTTGCATAGTAGCAATATCAGAAATAAAAAGTGTCAATATAAATCAAATAATATACAGTATGTACAAGAACAATATCAATAACGATATCAGTGATAGATGAGGTAGTTATATGCATCAGGGCTGAGCAGCAAGATAAATAAAAAAAATAGTAGCAGCAACGTATGGCGTTTGTGTTAGGAGAGAGTCATTTGAATAGAGGCACTGCAGATAGTGTAGATGACTGGCTCGTCCGAACCATGCATGAAAAAGGGAAACTATATTCAGAGAGCCTGTTTCTGTTCTGCCCTTGACTTCGGTGCAGGGCATGTGATGTCCATAGCCTCTTTGTCGCAAAACTCCCTGATCTTCTAAAAAAGATACGTTTGTCTAGCTGTGTCCAGTCCAGGTGGTGCTTGTACAGGCAGACCATCTATGGCAGGAAGGATGTCAGCGTTGCGCAGCAGCTGAAACCTGGTCCCGACTGAGTCCGAACGCTGCTTAGCGACAACAACCCCAGGCTCCAGAGCATCAAAGCTGTAAAGCAGGAAATAACAAAACAATTTGAAAAGACATTACAACCTTGCACAACATCAAGTTTGGATAAGAAGAATAACCTCATACAATGCAATGAAAATTAAAACACCAGTCTCAACGTCAACAGTGAAGATGCTGGCCTTCTAGGCAGAGTTGCAAAGAAAAAGCCATATCTTCCTTTGTCCAGTGTCTGTGTTCTTTTGCCCTTAATCTTTTCTTTTTATTGGCCAGTCTGAGATATGGCATTTTCTTTGCAACTCTGCTTAGAAGGCCAGCATCCCGGAGTCGCCTCTTCAATGTTGACGTTGAGACTGGTGTTTTGCGGGTGCTATTTAATGAAGCTGCCAGTTGAGGACTTGTGAGGCATCTGTTTATCAAACTAGACACTAATGTACTTGTCATCTTGCTCAGTTGTGCCTCCAACTCCTCTTTCTGTGAAGGGAGTAGTACACAGCGTTGTACGAGATCTTCAGTTTCTTGGCAATTTCTCACATAGAATAGCCTTCATTTCTCAGAACAAGAATAGACTGATCAGTTTCAGCAGAAATTTCTTTGTTTCTGGCCATTTTGAGCGTGTTATCAAACCCACAAACGCTAATGCTCCAGATACTCAACTAGTCCAAAGAAGGCCAATTGTGTTGCTTTTCAGCTGTGCTAACATAATTGCAAAAGGGTTTTCTAATGATTAGCTAACACAACGTGCCATTGGAACACAGGAGTGATGGTTGCTGAAAATTTGCCTCTGTATGCCTATGTAGATATTCCATAATAAATCAGCCGTTTCCAGCTACAATAGTCATTTACAACATTAACCATATCTACACTGTATTTCTGATTTCTGATGTATTTGATGTTATTTTAATGGACATTTCTAATTGACCCCAAACTTTTGCCGTTTATAGCTTTTTGCACTCCAGACTTCTTGTATTTTTATACTTTTACATACTGCCACTCTATGTATCATGTATTGTGTATCTGCCTTGTATATACTTTTTAAAATCAGTATAAAGGAGGAAATTATTCTTACTTTTGAGCAAAATCAAAGCTGTAACGCATCCTGATGTCTTTGCTTGCTGGTTCAGTATGGGCCCCCAGATAAAACTGCAGGACTTTACAGATGGTCTTGCAGTCAGCAACCATCTTCTGGTAACAGACCGCTCACTCTGAACATGCAGGAGATACTGCACTTGCTTCTACAGCTTGGCTGACTTAACAGCTTCTGACAGATTGGCAGATCTGAAGACCTAATAGTTGTTCCTCTGGCACTGCCAGCACAGGTCTGTCCTGGGCTTGGCGATTGAGACGTGGGGCAGCAATTTTGTCAACAGATTCCTGAAGGAAGACAGCCCAAATACACGTACACTCTGGAAAATACATAAATAATGTGAGATCTATAAAAGTAGTTTCAATCATGTTGGAGGTCAATTAAGTCATCAAAATGTGTTGTTTATGCTTTACATACTAAGTGTTGTAATCAATTCCTTGTAGAGATGCAACACCACTGCTTTTGTTACATGGGATGGCAGCAGCTTTCCACCAAAGTGTTTGTGTCCTGGGTGGCGTCCTGGAAATACTATTGCATTATCATCTGTGTAGTTGTTGATGAAGTTAACCACTTGCTGCAAGTCCTCCTGCTTCAGGTGTAACCTGTGCTTGCTTGGGCCAGCTCTCCTTTTGATGGGAGGCATTAGACCATTCTCCTTGTATTACTGGTGGAGGAGAGTCAGGCGTGTTATACTGATGCTGAAAGACACATTTCAGATACAAATATTTTAGCATTATTATACAATAGATAGCCATAATCACCGTCAGACACACCTGGCTAACTTGATGGGTCGTCAGCTAGCTAGCTAATAGTACGATTTAACTTGGGGTATTTTGTTTAGACATGTAGCTAGCTAGCCAGCTAAACAATGAACAATAATCCCAATCCATAGAGTACTAGCAATACAATCCGATTGTCATAGCTAGCTAAAGTAAACCAAATAGGTTAGCTAGCTAACATTAGGCTATAACTAGCAATGCGAAATGGCTTTCTGAGATAACATCACTACACACAGATCATACACATAATGTTAGCTAGTCAGCCATCTAACGCCAGCTATCTAGCTAACAGTAAACTTTAACTTCATTAAATAAGACGTCCTGTGTCGTTTCCGTTTTGTTTGTACAGCTTGCTTGGCCTGTTGTGTCAAGTCACTCTGGTTCACACTGTGCAATGCCATAAGAATCATCAGATCTCCCTCTCTCTCAGATTCTCCCTCTCTGTCACGGATGCCATGGTTGCCCTTAGTTTGAAGATGTAATCCGGAGACAGGTGTTTTATACAACAGCCTTCTGTGTTCTCTTTTCGACTCCCTATGCGTTGGCAATCAAACGCCAGAATTCTATTAATCTCCTTATCATACTCTGCTTCTACCAGACATTCCACCATTTCCGACCATCAGGAAGTAGACAAAACCTCAAGGGGATCATGACACAACGTCCTGACAACTTTAGGCAACCATTTTGTGACGTCCCAGGGACGAGCAGTGGAAATCCAAATGGTTCTACCTGGAATCAAAAAAGGTTTTACCTGGATCCCAAAAGGGTGGAACCCTTTTTTCTAAGAGTGTAGCTATCAAAACATCCTGCTCAGGCCAACATATTTCCTCCATTAGTAGCCTACTGTAATGTACCACTTGTCCAATACAGACATGTCAACGCAATGATGATTTTTCCACAGGCACAAGCAGCCCTCTGTTCGTTACTAAGGAACAAACTGCATGTCAAGGGAAACCTTGCCTATCTGACTGCTCTTACCTCCACAATCCCCCTCCAAGACCTCAGCATGTCCACCTACCTCCACCTCCCAGAAGTAGACCAGCCAGATTTCCCTTGCCCCATTGCCCCTGGCGGTCAGGGCGAGAGGGCTCGTCACAGACACCCAGTTGAGAGACCAGGCTGGGGTCCGTCTCAGTCGGTGGGCCTGCCCGTGATTCAGAGGCTGTGGCCAGTCTCCATGCCTTTTGAATGTTTCAGTGAAGCCTGCCTGGAGAGCCTGGTTTAATCCTGCTCTCCCCTGGCCCCGGCCCCAACCCTGGCACACTGCTGCCAGCATGGCTGCCACGGAGGCTCCACTGCTCATGTAGGGGGCCGAGATGTGGTCAAGCAGATGCAGATATTCAACTTCCTGAGGGCCAGCCTATCTCTGCTCATCCCCAGTGCATGAGATAGGCAGGTGGGATTAGAGCACTGAAGCATCCGGCTCTCCCTCTCCGACTCTTAACAACCCCCATATCGAAATCCTGTCAGCGAGCTGCTTTGTTTCTGGTATTAGCATTTTGTAGTGGCTTGCATATTGAAGAGCTTGGAATCCTTCTCGGATGCCTCACTCTGGCAGGCCTTCTTAGGAACTATAGCAGTCAATACTAATGAGAATGCCTTTATCCGTGATCAATTGTAATAATCTTGTCAGGTGATATACCTCTAAGTGTCATTTTAAACCTCCTGCCACACATTACATTTTGTTATTTAGTTATGAACAAGGCAGCTAAATAACTTCAACAAAATCATGCATTGCTCGTACACACAGATTTTTGTTGTTGTGTTGAGTTACTGGAATCTCTGAAAGTAATTCCCAAACCAGCCACATCACCAACGGATTGATACCATTCATAGGGCAGAGTCAGACCTGTTTAGTGACATTTCAATGTAATCATGAGCGTAGTCGACAGGGGCCTCTCATTTCCTCCTGGTGGTGATTGACATTATGCTTGAATGTTTCAAATTTCCAAAAATTTAAGGTACAGGGTGTGTGTGCTTTTGTGTGTGCACGTGCACTCGTGCATGTGTGTGTCTGGGACGGTTTGTTTATAGTGTGTGGTAGTAGACAGTTTGTGTGCGGCGGTAGACCTAGCTGCCCCCTAGGACCTCCTTGCTGCTGCTGCCCACTCGCTGACTCAGTAAAGGCCCCATTTGCATAATGATCAGTTTAATTGGAGGGATGCAGCCAGAACATGGCCCGTTTATTGTAAACTAGGGAGTCCACACTGCATTTGTTACACAGATATAGGGGGCTGAGAGATTACGAAGCAAGCAAATTGCCAGCTCATGTTTTTTCGCTCTCTGGTTAACCTGATAATCGTCCTTGGTAACAAACTGTCTCACCCACATATATTTTGTCTGATAATTTTCTAGATGATTAAAAAATCTTCTCATTTTGGAATAATTTGATATTCTTCTTTGCCACTGGCTATAAAACATGGTGAAATCAATGTATAATTATGAATTAGTATGGAAACACCATCCAACCAAACTGATTATTTAAATATTAATTTCCTTGGAGAAAGCTTCCTGTTTGCCACAAAGAGAGGAAATGATAAAGGTTCTCATATGCTATAAGAAAACAAAGCAAGGTGGAAGCTTTCTGGGGTCGGACGATACAGTAGGAGGTGGACAGAGGGTAAGGTGGTGCGCCTCAGTGCAACGCATGGGGGTCCCATCTGGGCTTTACAGTCCAATGACAGTGTTAGACCCCCTCCCCCCCACACACACCCATCCTGTGTTCATCTCCCAGGCTTCAGCTGGGCCCCTGACTGTCAAATCCTCCACCACTGAACAATTAACTGAGAGACTGTGAACTATAATTAATGTAATTAATATTTTGTGTGGAAGAAGTGGAAGAAGGAGAAAAAACACAAAGCTAGTTTTAATTGAATGAAGCTTTGGGCACAGGTCAGAGCTAGTCGGCTTTATCTCTGTTCTCTGATTCCCAGTGCCCAACGCAGCCACACAGGTGTTCATGAGGTGTCTGCTGGAAATGTGCTCACAAATGCTGTGCACTTGTTGTCTATAATTTCACTGACGCCACTCTTGCAGAACCATTGTCTGATTGATGGTCTACTAGACATATTTCCACACACCGCCATGTCATTGAGGGACACATAGTATTTAGGATGCTATGGAGACCGTCTGTGGAAACAGGAGGGGTTTTTTTCTATCGTGAGAGTTGCCCTAGCTTTGCAGGAGGCTGTTCTTCAGCATACAGTCTCGGTTTCCCTCTGTCATAGAGCGTGTGCTCTCAGTGTGCAGGCTAACAGTGGTGGGTAGGCAGGGCCTTTGAAAGTGTCTGTAGTATGAGTGTTTGTGCCTGTGTCTGCTGCAGTAGCAGTGCTGGGCAGCCTCTGATCAGCCTGAGCCTTGCCTGCAGAGAGCTGGCGCTCCCTCCAATCCCATTCCACGTTCAAAGGTAGAGCAAGCCCCTTGTCTTTGATGTGCTCTCTGACACTAGAGTCACAGTGCTGCCACCGCATGCCTCCTGGCAGTAGACAAGAGCCTGTCGAAAAGAGGAGGAAAAAAAATATCCAAACTTAATTGGCTAGTCACAATGTATTTCTTCAGACACAGCTCATATTTCAATCGGAGACCTACTTTCTCCGCCTGTTGATGATATTTGGTTGAAAAAAAGTAAACAAAGGAACGAGCTGGAGAGAACGGGTTTTCTTGGTGCATTGAAACCTACTGTGTACTTGTTGGTTACAGAGCTGAGTGGAAGAACAATGGCTCCCTCAAAATGGATCCTCCATACATCGCTCAGTCTGTCTCAGATGCAAAGCTCACCTAAACCACACACACTGTACAGAATGTGTTTTATCAATCTCAGGATTAAAGGTGCACATGTAAATAGACTACGAGCTATTTTGTCATCAGGTATCAGTGTTTACCGACTCCGCCACATCTTAGATATGGTGTCTGATCCGTCCGAGAACGATGCAATTCATCACAACAAGGGGTTACATTTTTAGCATAACCCAGCTTGTTATGCATGTTGATAAAGATGTAGCAAGAGAGCAAGTGAAATCAAATGCATTTTTGTGCAAGATGTATATTAGCACCTTGTGAGCATCTCAGAGGAGCATCTGTCTTAATGATTTATGCCAGCAGATAGACCTCTGAGAATTAGCAACTCAGGGTGATATTTACACCCACCGCTCAGTATATGCTAATAGCGACCCATGGTCGCATTTCCAAGAACAAGGAATTCTGAGATAACTGGTGAGGAGAAATTATGATAATTTAGAGAAAAGCTTTTCTTCAGTTCCTCCAGGCATAAGAGTTTGTTGAAGAAACGGTTGTTAACGTTTTCTGACTGACGATAGACTCGCTCTGCTCAATGAGTCGGACTCTTAACTCGTTGCTCTGCTTGCCTGAATGGTACATTACAGCACCTTTATAATGGAGTAGCCCCACAACTCCAGTCTACACACTGTATGAGTGACTCAATGTTCAAGAGGTTTATTTATGAATGGTTGTCAGGAAAACACAGTCAGTTGCTATTGAATTGGACGTCTTTGTCGAGGTACACAGCCATGTTACTTTTCGAGACTTGGCAGACTCGTACAGTAATTGCTCATTGTCTCAGATGAATTAGTTTTTGCATCACAGTTTTGATTATCACATTCTGGTGGATTTCCACACTTGATTACATAAAAAAATATGTTTGGGAAGTAAGGTGGATGATGCACGTTCTTTCAACATAAGGCCTGGACGGGTGCTATGGAGTACGGATATAAACATGAACTCTAGCCAGTCAGTGTTACAGTAATTCAATCTGTGCTGATGACAACCACTCAGTCATGTCACGGTACAACGACAATGGAGATTTAGGGAGAGAAAGAGATTTGTAAGGTTCCACCCCCTGCTCTTTGGTGCTGTGCCAAAAACACCTTTAAAGCCAGGCAGTAATCCTAGGTGATAAGCTCTTTGTCAGCTGTACGTGTTACAAGAACAGCCAGGAGATTCCTATGTCTACACATTGGAAGGATTAGAACAGGTTTTGTTTGCATGTTTGCAGCTGCGCATGGAAGCTACAGTATCATGTAGGAGCCCGTTTTTTGTAACTTAATTTTGTATGTACAGTACCAGTCAAAAGTTTGGACACACCTACCTAGGGTTTTTCTTTATTTTTACTATTTTCTACATTGTAGAATAATATTGAAGACATCAAAACTATGAAATAGCACATATGAAATCAAAATGTTAGATTCTTCAAAGTAACCACCCTTTGCCTTGATGACAGATGTGCACACTCTTGGCATTCTCTCAACCAGCTTCACCTGGAATGCTTTTCCAACAGTCTTGAAGGAGTTCCCACATATGCTGAGCACTTGTTGGCTGATTTTCACAGCCTGCAGGTGTGTTGGAACATTGTCCTGTTGTAAAACAAATGATGGTTCTACTAAGCACAAACCATATGGAATGGCGTATCACTGCAGAATGCTGTGGTAGCCATGCTGGTAAATTCTAAATAAATCACTGACAGTGTCACCAGCAAAGCACCCCCACATCATCACACCTCCTCCTCCATGTCTCACGGTGTTAACCACACATGCAGAGATCATCCGTTCACCGACTCTGCGTCTCACAAAGACACAGCGGTTAGAACCAAAAATCTCAAATTTGGACTAATCAGATCTATGGATAGATTTCCACGGGTCTAATGTCCATTGCTCGTGTTTTCTTGGCCCAGGCAAGTCTCTTCTTCTTATTGGTGTACTTTAGTAGTGGTTTCTTTGCAGCAATTAGACCATGAAGGCCTGATTCACGCAGTCTCCTCTGAACAGTTGATGTTGAGATGTGTCTGTTACTTGAACTCTGTGAAGCATTTATTTGGGCTGCAATTTCTGAGGCTGGTAACTCTAATGTCCTTATACTCTGCAGCAGAGGTAACTCTGGGTCTTCCTTTCCTGTGGCGATCTTCATCAGAGCCAGTTTCAAAGTAATGATGGACTGTTGTTTCTCTTTGCTTATTTGAGCTGTTCTTGCCATAATATGGACTTGGCCTTTTACCAAATAGGGCTATCTTCTGTATACCCCCCCTACCTTGTCACAAACTGATTGGTTTAAACGCATTAAGAAGGAAATAAATTCCACAAATGAACTTTTAACAAGGCAAACCTGTTAATTTAAATGCATTACAGATGACTAACTCATGAAGCTGGTTGAGAGAATGCCAAGAGTGTTCAAAGCTGTCATCAAGGGAAAGGGTGGCTACTTTGATTTGTTTAACACTTTTTTGGTTACTACATGATTCCATATGTGTTATTTCATAGTTTTGATGTCTTCACTATTATTCTACAGTGTAGAAAATAGTAAAAATAATTAAAAACCTTTGAATTAGTAGGTGTCCAAACCTTTGACTTGTATTGCATGTATAAATGTTTGCTGACAATTATTACTAAATAAAAAACATTTGATCACAAAATTATATACTATGTTTATATGGATAGTTTTCTGTGTACTAAAAACATTATTTTATCTATCACCTATTGGCTCTACATCTATCACACTATTATCAATGCTGTTGACAAAATGTAGAGTCAAAAGTGTAGTTATGGCCAGGAATCATAACTAGCAAATAATGTGAAGCTTTATCCCTCCACCACATCTTTTCCATCCATTGTATTACCTTATAATCTCACGATGAGCTCGTTTAAACCCTTTGGAACCAATTGTAGGAGAGAGCCTGTCTTGAGATGCCCCCAGTGGAGAGAGGCTTGGCTCATTAGTTAAATCCCCAAGTGGGCTAATGCAGCCCTCTAGGAGCACCACGGAGAGAGGGGGGAGAGTAAGACATTTCTTTGACTCCTTCTCAGGGGTTTCTTTCACACATTTTCTTGCATGTATCAGCAGCTGAGAGGGCGATGCATGTCGCCAGTTTTGAAAGCCCTCGGCTTTCTGCGCAAACCTTTTCTAAGAAGCTGCATTCTCTGTTGGCGTGCCAGTGGTCAATTGGGCACTGGATCTAATATAGTATGATAGAGTTTTTGATATTCATTTTGATATTCATTTTTTAATGGATGGATACATGAACAACTACAAACCAGTATTATTTTTTTCATCTTGATGACTTTACCCTCTTCTGAACCTGGCTTGAGGTTCACCGCGGGACACTGTCCGGCGCGTTGGAGCATCGTCCATAGCTCTGCATATTTGCATGTAATCTGACCTTTTCCTATTAGTAAATGGGATAAATACTCTTGTTTTGTTAGTAATGATTGGGGAACAGGAGGCCACAAAGCAGGCAGATCCCCACTTAACCAGAATTTATATTTTTGGCACTTAGAGGAGGGGTTTTGAGGGCTGTTATCTATGGCCTCCCCCTTGAACAAGTAAACAGACCATTTATTATTAACTCAGGTTTAAGGTAGCACATTAATCCTCAGTGACAGTTTGCCTACTTGTTAAAGCAGCCAGTTCTTCTGCTGGCTCGAGCAGATGGGTTTCAGCTGCTGCTACAGTACACTAATCTAATGCACCAACTCACTACATAAGTATTTCTGGCTGAGACCAGTATCATCTATGAAATATGGTGAGTTAATGTTGGGCAGTTAAAGATATCAGTGTTAACTGTCCATTAAATGGCAACATGCTGTACATGAGATTTGATGCCTGTGAAGGCTATTTATTAAACAGACTCCTTCCTGGTTCTTCATCCATATGATTTTTCTGCTTTCTGAAGGGATTAGAATTGGGGAAGTTTAAGAACCTTACTCTCTCACATTTTCTTCTACGCCGGTAGCACCTGCTCTTTGGCCCAGTGAGATGTTCTATTAAGTCTGGTCCATGGTGAACTGATCTTCAGCCGTGCGTTTGCCTGAGGTTCCTCCCCATTGGACAGGAGCTTGGCCCTTCTTTCCCTTTTCCCTGCTGTTGTGCAACAGCTCCTGTAGAGCCAGCTGCTGGAGAGCATGTACTGACAAACTGAGTCACCCCCTCAACCTGGCACATGGGGTGGGCCATCCTCCTCTTCCTCCACCCGATCAGACCAAACCACTTCCAGGTCATGGGGGGGAGGGGGGAATCCAACCACCTCACCATGAAGATAGAGGTTCATAAGCCCCCTCCCTCTTCTCTCTCTCGCTCTCTTGCATTTATGGATCTTTTTCTTGTGCTGTCTGACTACGCTGGAGGTGTTATGGTGTGGTCTGAGCCCACATAGTCCCAGACCCAAGGGCCACTGATGCGCCTCTGCTGAACACCCTGCTCTCTCTGTCATCTCTTTCACACTTTCAATCTTCGAGTGGTAGAGTCCATATAAAATGTATGATTATTCTTAGAAAGAGACACTTCTGGAGCTGGGTTTTTAGCTGTCACAAGGACGCAGGCTAATATGAAGGATACCATCCCATTGAGTGTTATCATTGAGTATGCACAGGCTTCCAACGCCAGGCAATTCCATCAGGAGGCGGCACAGGTTGAAAAGGCAGCATAGACTTTGGTGCAGTGAAATGAGGTTTGCATGAACACCACCAACACATTTTAGCACATAAATCTACAGCAGCCTGTGGGAATCACAAGAGAGAGAATGAAGAGCGGGAGAAAGGAGGTTTCAGACTTGAAGGCCCTGTCTCTTTTTGAGGAGTAGTAGCACTCCCTCGGTGACAGCGCCAGCCCTCTATGAGGAGAAGAAAGGTCCCCCGTTATCGCCTGTAGGGCTGCCGTCAGTGCTAACAAAAGCTATAGTACATTACAGTCCAGGGTCTGAAAACGCTCTCTCCTGTTATTCCACAACAGACACACAGTTCCAGCTTTTATTGGTCATTTACATAAAACACATTGACTGTTAAAGCTAGAATCCTTAATTGCTACATCCATTTTTGGACTTTTACTTGAATGATATATATATATACCCGTTGATTCTATGAAGGAAATAACTTATACAAGAAATACATGTCTCATGAGCTTAGTTCAACTGTCTTACCCAATCAGAACTACCCAATCAGAACTACCCAATCAGAACTACCCAATCAGAACTACCCAATCAGAACCCAACATATAAGCTTGTTTTACTCTAATGTTTGTAAACAATGTAAATGTATAGCCTCAAAACATGGTTAAAACTGTCATTGTTTTATAATGGATGGTCAGTCCTTGTATACATAGCTTTGTCTATGAATTTGAAAGTGGTTACATTTGTCCAGTCCCATCCCTCAGCTTTTTACCGAAAACAGAGGCGGGGTAACAATTTTGTTATTGTTTCAATGAAGGACTCTAGCTTTAATCATATGATCACATGTTGAAAATACATAATTAAAATAAACAACATGAGTGGATATTTCAAGAAAAATGTATACCTAGCAAACATGCAGTGTTTTACACAGAGTGCTCTTTCCATGGCATAGACTGTACAGGTGAACCCAGGTGAAAGCTATGATCCCTTATTGGGGGTTGCAACTCAATAGTAGGAAGGTGTTCCTAATGTTTTGTACACAGTGTACATGAGACATCCTAAATGCATTTCAGCTGTAGAAGAGGAGGACTAGAGCAGATATTTCAATGAAGACTGCTCCAATTCCACCTTCATCACATGATTATGATGATGGAAATGTAACCAACTACTGCTGAGATAAATCTTCAGACATAAAGAGATCTGTATGAATTATGGCATGAAGATAATTCTATCATTCTTCTGATATTACACAGTCATTTCTGCTCTGTTGGCTTTGAGTAAGAATGCTGCCTTTAGTTACACAATAGAGCATCTGGTTTAATTAACCGTGTTTTTCCTACTCAAGTGTACTTTTCTCTAAGCCACTAAAACCACTTCAATACCACATTCAAAGTCATCACTGGCGCATCGGCCAATATGATATTGTCTTGTGCAAACAGCTTCACCAAAAAAATGTGGTATTTTTCTAAGCCATTCAGATGTCTTGGTATTTCAAGCACACTCCAAAGAAAAGGACTGATTTGGTGGAATCACCAGCCATTCAAATGAAATGAAATATCGTATTTTGTGGGCATGCTTAATTTGGATTAGCCATATGAAGCAATTAAACGGAGGCTGCCATTTACGCGATGGCAGGAATGCAAATAGCAATTTGTCTGTTACCACTGGAAAGTATGAAAAAAGTACAAAACTCTTGTAACCATGTCCCGTTCAGCTTTCAGCCCTCTCTAATTAAATGGGCCTGCCAGGAGGAGGGAGAGCGAGAGGGAGCTGTCTGGCCCTGCAGAGACACCGTACAGCCACAGCACTGCTCTGCTCTGTTGATGTCTCAGGCAAGGTCAGATAGAAGGCACTACAAGGACCTCATGCTCCCATTCAGGTGCTACAGCCTGCCCCGCCCCTCACTGTCAAAGCCAGACCCATACTCTGCAGTGTGTATGGGAGAGGGTGTGTGTGTGTGTGTGTGTGTGCGCACGCCTGCTCTACACTGCGCTGGGGGCAAAACACTAGAGATTGCTTTGATCTGGATTCTGAGTGTCTCGTCCAATCACAATCATGTCACCGGCTCCCCACGGCAGAGAGTAGACCTTGTATTTTAATACTTTATATACTGTACACTTGGTTTTACTAAAGCTGTGCACACAAAATGACTCCATGCATATGGGTCTGAGAATTGCTATGCAGTGGAAGGCAAGCATTTACTGACTACACTGAAAATAGAACCGGTGTGGTGATACAGTGAAGTATTTAATAATTGTCAAGCCCCACGGGGCAGCAGGTAGCCTAGTGTTTTAGAGCGTTGAGCCGGTAGGTAACCGAAAGGTCACTGGTTCAAATCCCTGAGCCAACTGTCAATGTATCCTTGAGAAAGGCACTTAACCCTAGTTGCTCTGGATAAGAGTGTCTGCACTTATTTTGTTTATTAGCAGAACTGATTTGTAACATTGGCAGTCCAGTTTAGTAAAGGAGACTCACACCTTCAAAAAGGTATTGGATTTGTGTTTTTTCACTTGCCTCTCTCAAGATAACTGACAACAAAGCATCTAGTCAGTGTTATGTCCCGGTCATAGAAGGTTAAGTTGCCTCCGTGAGCTGGCCAAACTATTTGTTCCTACTGCAATTAACAGACTGCTAGCTTAGCAAGTACCTCTTCCATCTTATGCCTCTTGCCAGAGATGGAAATGAGGCTCGAACGCAGGACCTCTGCCTTGCTAGCACATGACCACTCTCTTTGAAAATGTACCAACCAATTGAGCTATACGGTACGTCCTTAACTCTTATCTAAAATCGATACCCAATAGATATGATCTACATCGTTTAGTCCAACCTTATCTGTTAGGTATATTGTAGTCATGACACCCTGAACACTTTCTTGGAAAATGCAGCGAATGGCTTTTAGTTTTTCTAATTGGTTGTTTTGTTGATTTGGAGCGGCAGAGTAATAAGCAGGGAGTCCACGGTGTGACTAACTGGCAGTAAGACAGATGTGTTGATAACTGGCGCTGACAGACAGTGAGTGATAGGATGCTAAAAGTCTGTTCCCATTATCTTTTGAAATTTAAATATAGGTTGTGTCATATTGTTTGTATCCATGGCAACTCCAGCCCTTACTCACCATCGGGTGGACAGAAAACAAAGGAGGAATGCTCTCCTCGTAGCTGGGAAGTGTTTTTCAGTCCAGGAGTAAGTTTTGGAGAACTGCCACATAAGTAGTAGAAGTCCCTGTAGACACACAGGTTGACTTTTATTGTCATGAATTTTGTCCTGGAGGCAGAACTGAGCGATTTTTCCCAACTGCAAAAGTTCAGTTGGCTATATTGAAAAAATTCATTAAAAACAATTATGCTTTTTGGTCTTAATTTAAGTTTAGAGTTAGGCATTACGGTTAGTAGTGCGCTTAAAGTTAGGGTTATGTTTAAAATGGGATTTTATGGCTTTATGACAGCTAGTGAGCACTCGGCAGAGCTGCCTCCAAAACAAAATTCATAATGAAAAATGCTAACCTACTGTAGACACCCCCATTACATGTCTAAATATTAATCCAGATATATTTAATTTCAAATACTAATCAACTCATTCCCAAAACACACATTCATTTTCAATATACATTTGTACTTTTTATTGGACACAGTATTTGACCACAGGAGACCTATATAGCCAGGAGCAAAGCTGATTATCTCCCAGCCAATGTGATTTTGCTAACAGAATGAATCCTTGTCTCTGGTCAGAGAGCTGCATTCGCACTTTGTTACCAAAGACAGCAACCAGTCGGCAAACATGGACTGTACACCCAGTACAAACACCTGCTTGACAGGAACATCATGTGCCCAGTTGTACTTAACATAGGAGGAGACAGAGAGAGAGTCTTGGAAAAACACACACAATGCCTTCCTTCCCTGCTCGGCAAAACAGAGAGGCCTTGCATCTGTAGGAGGGGTGGGATGTCTAACAAGAACTAATGCTGTTTATGAAAGCTGAGTTTTTGCATCTAATCACAATGTCTATTTCCATGAGCTTGCTACTTACTCATGCTTCCCTTCAAACCGGTAGAGCACCTTTCTTCCAGGAGCGCCAGTATTTTTAGGATGTTGTGAAGTTTCCTTGGCTGCATACGGAATGAGACGCTCGCCTTTAGGGGGATGTCGAGTTTTGAAGATGATGTCCTTTGGATTTGATTAATTCAGTAACTGGGAAAGGAGCTGTCCCCGACTGAAAATAGACTGCCTGTAAATTACTATATCTCTGTTGTTTTCTTTTTTTCCTCCTTTTGCTCTTGTTCACAGTTATCAATGTTTTATGACAGGAAGACAAAATAAATAAATAAATAAATAAATAAGGAAAAAGATGAGGGTCTAACTGTGGAGCTGGTGGGGGTGTGTGTGTGTGTGTGTGTGTGTGTGTGTGCGTGTGTGTTCCTGTTTGCATGAGCATGAAATAATAGATTGAGCTCAGAGCAGCCTGTCTCCTTCCCTATAGAATACTCCTCTTCTTCCTCTTTTCTACCTCACTGCTCTTGTCTTTTGTCGTGCCACACCTGTCACAGACTAGTGCTCTGAAGTCTGCCATCAAGGCCTGCTTTTCCTCAAACATCATTTGTCTGTAGTTTTTGCAATGTCATTTTTGCTGAATATTGGTCATGTTAAAGAACACAGCCGCTGTTTTGTTACAGGTTGAATGGAAAAACTGATAACAAAGCATTCCAAGGAAAACGGTTTCCATTCTATTTTTCTATTCCAGCCATGAACGAAAGCACCCACTTGTAATGGACTTTTGTTTGTGGTTTTTCCCAAATTGGTTGTCTGAATCGACTGTCCGTAAATAAAAGATGAAAATAAACTACAAAATGTTTACCACGACACAGTACACTCAACAAGGACTGAGTGGTTTAATTATGGACCAATTCATAGATGTTTCTAACAGATTTTCCCCAATTCTCCATTTATTTGTCAGGCGTTGGACTGTGCTGCCATTTAGTATAAACAACAGCAGTGGTTGGCCCGTTTAACAGCAACACTTCCCCTTTGATGTCCTACTTTTCACAATCCCCCCCAAAGACTGCCAAAAACCTCCACCATGCACATGCAGCATTCTGTAAGGATATGTCAGTCAAGTGCTTAACATTCTGGTTCATTTAAAGTCCTTAAGTGAGTTTAATGGCATGAACAATTCTCCAAAGATGAAAGAAATATGAAATAAAAGCACATTTGATACAACTTTGATATACTGCTTTGATACAATGCTAATTAGAACACATGCAGTTTTCTCCTGAAATCTATTCACGTCCTCTATACTAATTAAACCACTCTGATATGGCACAATAGGAGGATGGTTAGCTAGTTACACTATGAAACCCAGAGCATTGCTGTGACAAAGAAGACTGATGGCCTGTGAGTGGTGACACTGACAACATGATAGCATGACCTTGCTTGGACATTAGTCTGTACTTCTCGTCACATAGATCCAGACTGGTCTTATGACAATGATACCAAGCAGGCGGTGTCATCGGCGTGGTGGACGGTTTGGAATGGATAACTGTGTGTCTCTAAGGCTGCATTTACACAGGCAGCCCAAATCTGATATTTTTGTCTCCAGTAATTAGTCTTTTGAACAAACACATCCGATAATTTCACATCATATCTTTTTCAGAGCTGATATGATTGGTCAAAAGACCAATTAGTGAGAAAATAAAACAGAATTGGACTGCTGTGTAAACACAGCCTTTGACCAGTGTGCAATGAAGAATATGACTAATGAAGAATCCTCAGCTTTTGAACATGCCGTTCACCTGCTTCACCACTAATTAATGGTTCGTTGGAAGAGGACTAGTTTAATAAAGGCCTCCTCTGCATACTGAGTGATAATTAAGCCAGCTTGGTCCATGTAAACTCTCCAATGAAAGTTATCCCGCAAAGTGTGTTTTCCGAATGAATTAAAGATGTCGCCCCTCTCCCTCCCTGCCACATAATTTACATGCAGATATATACAAATGAGCGCCATGCTTTTAATGCAGACTTAATGCCTGGTTAAAAGTCACAGCCATTCAAAACAGTGTATGTGGAATCACAAGTTGACGTAGACTCTGGATATCACAAAGGAGCTCTTCATCACTGTCATCTTTTGTACTTGTGTTTTGTCTTATCTGCAACAGAAGTGATCATACATGCTGTTTGGTATTTTCACGAGATTTTTTTTTCACTGAATGCTACCCAAGGTATACTGTATTGTATATTAGTGTCTGGGTTTCTGTGAATAGGTAAGACTGACTTGCCAGTATACTGGGTTGATACCGATTACTGTGAGCTGAGCTGACTGTGGGAGAAGCAAATCTCAGCTGAGACTGGGAGAGCAGATCCTGATCTGACAAAAACAGGCGCTGATGTGAAGATGGCTCAATTACGATGGTCATAAACTGGTTAGGACCCACGTGGAGCCAGCTGGGGGCATGGATCTTTTATTTCTCTGGCTCAGCCAATATTGCTTCAGCACATTAAAATGTGAGGCTGATGGTGCTCAGGAGACCTGGGTGTGTCGGAGAGGGCTCTCATGTTGGACTCTTACAGGTGTAGGATCTTAATTTGAGCCAGTTTGCTACAACAGGAAAATAATCCTGCAGCAACAGGAAATGTGAATTATTATGTGGATTATAATGAATGGACATTTTTGTAGCGGTTGATACATTTGGAAATTCCAAACTTTTTAAGCTGTTTTAAAACTCAAGTTTGAATGTCAAGCTTTGCAGGAAAATTCTCAGCATCAAAAGAGTGATCAAATTAAGATCCTACATCTGTTGGGCCAGAAAACCGAAAGGTTGCTGTTTCGAATACCCGAGCCGACAAGGTGAAAAAATCTGCCAATGTGTCCTTGAGCAAGGCACTTAACCCTAATTTGCTCCAGGGGCTGACCCTGTAGGTAGGCCGTCATTGTAAATAAGAATTTGTTCTTAACTGACTTGCCTAGTTAAATAAAGGTTCAATAAAAACAAAGAAGGAGCTGAGGAAATACTGCTCCCTCAGCAGAGCCACAATTATCCATGCTGTTTTCCTGGGGAGAGAACAAAACACAACCCAGTACCAGCCAGGCAGACAGGCCTCTCTCTGTCCTACAGGCTAATAGCAGGGTTTCAGTCCTTCAGTTTTGTGGCTGGCAACATGATGTCAGTATCAAAACACCACATCTATTCAGTAGCCACAGATCAAAGCAATAGTCTTCAAACCTGGGTTTTTGTCTCTGACAGGTATTAACGATAAGGGTCCTTTTCTCTGGCTTCTGTCTGCGAGAGAACTGAAGAGAACCTTATTTTCTTGTGGAAAGCTGAAAATACACACAGACAGATGATCACAGTGGCTGTTGGGCAGCCGATAGCGCTATCAGCGGGCTGCCGCTGACGGTGTGTCTCTGACAATTAGACTGGTGTCTGACAGGGACCATGGTTCAGACACTGTGTTAAGAGACTTTGTCATATTCACAGCCCATCAAAATGCAGGTCGGCCTAAGCTAAAGTCAGTCATTCCCTATTACCGGTGGCCCTATTAGCCCGCCTGTGACCTGTGGGGTGGAAAATTAAAGCGTGGAGGTGCAGTCATTTATATAACCAATGTCAGGGTGCGTTGGACATGGACGCCCCCCTCGCCAGAGCGCCTCATCAGCCTCTCTGATCAGATGGGGATGCATAATACATCATACACCAGTAAGTGGAGGGAAGAGATTCATCACTGTCCACCTTTCAAATTAGATCCCACAGACATGGCAATCAGTCAGACACATCAGTATTCATCCATGGGTGAGGGCTGGCTCTCATACACAGGGAGGGAGACTGGCTGGGCTGGGCTGTGTGTGGATCTCCTCTCTATTATGGTTCAACATACCTTACAATAACCGACGTACAATACACCCTCAGTAGTATTACTTCTGTGTTACCCAAAATGGTGTGCAGTGTTCATTGCCTGGCCAGCCAGTGTTTGGGCCATGGGTGTGAGAGGAAGGATGAAGGCACTGCCAACACTGTTTTAAATGTCCCCCACGGTATTTCCATTCAATTTTCTTTTAGCTTTGCCGTGGCAGTGGTAATCCACAACATGTGGCCTTCTGCGTAATATTTAAAGGTTTTAGTGAAAGTAGGCAATATGTTAGGATAGCAACCATTTAAGTGTAAAGGTGTTATAGATTGTGGCATTTTGAGATTGAACTCGCCTCGGTAGATTATAGAAGTGTCACACCTAGGCCTGTCCTCAGATTGCTTCTCCCCCTATCATTAGTTCCTCCCCCAAAGTCTCCAATTAGGAACGCGTTGTAGACCACTCAGGTGTACAGACCACAACACTTGGAATACACCTCCTCAGTATCTTCAGTAACATCCGTGGCTATTCCGGAATGATTTTTCGAGTAATATTGCCATTTTGAAAATGTGAAGTTGTACGTCCATGCTTTGTCTTTCTCTCCGAACCAATGCCTAATCATACCTTTTCCTCTTCTCTTTTCCCTTGTTGTTGTTGTCTTGCTGCTGGTGGCGTCTCCCTTGTGACTCCAGGTAAGAAACATATTTTATTTGCCACATGGACTACAAGGTGAACGGTGTAGTGTGAAGTAGCTACAACATTCCGATACTAAATCAATGCCCCTTTGGTGTACAAATACAGCAGCACACTTAACAGATGCAGTGTTATTTGGGAGCAGACAAATTGAGGTAAGGCTTAAACTACCAGAGATATTCTCCAGGCCCTAAAGAGAGCATGTGGACCATATTTCAATTACTGTACAACAAGCATCCAAACGTTTCCCAAGACATTTCATGAAGCTAACTCATTTGGACTTAACTCAATTACGTCAGTTTAATTCCACCTGGAAATTGCACATCAAATCTGAATCTGCACACTCTATTACGGAGTAAAAGCATAGAACGTCCTTTAGTCTCCTTTGTTAAATATACTTGAGTCAAGCCAAACTGAACACTTGTTTCTAATCTAAGCAGTTACTTATCTGCCTCTTGGTCCTCCTCAGCGATTGCACACTGTGAAAGAGGACTTATTTAACAGTCTAGTTTGTTCAAATCACAGCTCGATCTGGTCAAGCAAATCCTTGCCATCAAGCTCCTGTTGCAATGACAGAGATGGGTCAGGACGGTGACTACCTCCAAATAACAGACGATGGAACAGGAACAGACGTGCTAGTATCATATTCCAGACGAAGACTCAGATCCAGGTCTCATGGTGTGTGTTTGGTCCTGTGGCGTCCAACTGTCAAGAGTTTCCTCAGGACATCTAATTGGCTTTGAAATGGAAACAATTAGTTTAGCAGCTTAGATAGCCTGTTGCTCCTTAAAACATCTTGGACCTAAAACTTGTCATGCAATCCAACGGGGATTTAATGTAAGTGTGCTGACAGGCTGTAGATTTGTTTTTATGAACCTCTACTATTTTCAGTATGTGTTTAATGCCCTTCTAATGCAATAATGAAATCAAGGAAGACAGAGGTCTTATTGAGGAATCGACTGTCTACGGCAAACGTCTGTGTAACTGTAGGCATAAAAAAGGGTTAAATAGTAAACATATGGCTTTGATTTAGCTAACTGATCTAATCAATTATTAGGCCAAGGGTTTGGTTGTAGAAGCCTGTCCCCTGTGCTGTGAGTCAAAACAAGTGGAGAACTTTGGAGCGGTGCTCAGAGCGGGTTGGAAGGGACTCCTCTGTTACTTCAGATGTCTGCTTTTAATTTGGCTCAGCGCGCCTGAGGAAAGGTCATGATCCAGATGTTTTCACCCTGCACTAGCGCTGCTGCTCCTCGGCTTTCCACGGGAGAGAGAGAGAGCGAGAAAGAAAAAAGAATACATCCTGGTATTTCGTAACGTGTGGTGCGATGCCTTCATTTCCCCCATGAAGAACCGTCCCCATTTATTATGCGCAGGCCTGTCCGACAGAAAACCGCGCTCGCTCTTTTGTATGATAGGGGAGGGACCGGTTGGGGATGGCCGGGGAGGCCTAGCTATCCATGTCTGACAGGATCTACATGCTTATCGTGGCATTGAGGTGACTGAGCCGGTTCCTGCTCTGTTTTTACATTTTCCAAATTCTAATTAGGTTATACCTTCTCTTTTGCAAGACTCACTGTCTCTGGTATTCTTGATTCTTTAATTTATATAAACGGTTTGAGAATATTCAACATTCTAAAAGCTATCGTAGCTTTGTATTTAGATGAAGGGGCCCCACCCAAGCGGACACTTTTTACTGCGCTGCTATACGTGTTTAATTGAACACACTGTACTTTAGGTCATTCTGCACAAATTCACTCTGTATCATACATTCATGCATACATACATGGGAGCATAGGACTGCTGCTGCGAGGGAGAATATTCCTTTAGAGAAGGAAGGAACTATGAAATACAATATTGCTAATTCCTTGGATGTTTTGAAGCGTGTTTTACTACACCAAATGAGATCACGTACAGGCGAACAGATAATCAATGGTAACTGGGGAAAACACTTTTAATAGGTTCTGACCTTAAGGCAATAATGGATTCAATTCACTCCATCACGATTAATTTATTTCTCAGAGAAGTAGACATGGAATTCTACATTTTATATGCAGGGAGTATTAGTATTGCTGCAAGGAGACACAATTAGTCACATGAAAGGGCCCTTGCTAAATGAGCTTTGCATTTAACAAACAAAACTTGAAATAGGCATATGTAGACAGCTATGCATATGTAAATCACACGTCACCATGATTTATGAAGTTGAAAGAATGTAGTTGCTTGGAAGTGACTGTGAAGTGTTGAAAAAGCCATTGAGAATCATGTCATTCTCCTGCTTTTATTAGTGTCAAATGAGATGGAGCGCAGTTATTCTAACCAGGAGCCATGAGCAGGTAATAGATGAACCAAAACCTCATTTGAAATGAACAGCTTGTTAGGCCATAAACAGTAATGTACAATATGTAGTCATTATTTACAGCTCGTTCATATCTGAACCCTGTTGATGTCGCTTTCCTTGCTATTTCCTATATCTTATGTAGTCTAAATGTTGCCATTAAAACATGGTTTCACCGACCAACAGTGAATACAGAGGAAAACACTGGGATCAAGCTTTTCTGTCTCTGTCTCTGTCTCTGTCTCTGTCTCTGTCTCTGTCTCTGTCTTTCTCTCTGTCTGTGTGGTCTGTGTTGTCTGTCTGTCTGTGTTGTCTGTGTTGTCTGTCTGTCTGTCTGTCTGTCTGTCTGTCTGTGTTGTCTGTGTTGTCTGTCTGTCTGTGTTGTCTGTGTTGTCTGTGTTGTCTGTCTGTCTGTCTGTCTGTGTTGTCTGTGTTGTCTGTGTTGTCTGTCTGTCTGTGTTGTCTGTGTTGTCTGTGTTGTCTGTCTGTCTGTCTGTCTGTCTGTCTGTCTGTCTGTCTGTCTGTCTGTCTGTCTGTCTGTCTGTCTGTCTGTCTGTCTGTCTGTCTGTCTGTCTGTCTGTCTGTCTGTGTTTGGTCTGCTTCAGAGGTCTCTTACAGAACCAGAGTGGCATTGATAAATATTGCGTTCCTACAGGTCCACAGTGAGTATACAGAAGAAAGCTGCCTTACTTTGGCTAATTGAGACACACGCACACGCACAAACACGCACATACGTTTTATAGCATTATAGCACCCGTGTAGCTCAGATGGTAGACCATGGTGCTTGCAACACCAGGGTTGTGGGTTCGAGTCCAATGGGGACCAGTACGGAAAAAAACATGTTTGCACTAACTAACTGTAAGTTGCTCTGGATATGAGTGTCTGCTAAATGAGTACAATGTTAAATGTAAATCAACATGCGGAGTGTCAGAGGAGTCAAAATGCCAGAGTAAGTGTTTGACTCAGGTCAACCCTTCATATACACTTTAAATGGAGTGTGCTCTCCACCCTTCAGCCAAGAATGAGACCAGATGCAGTTAAGTGTGTGCCACCCCTGTCCCTTCTTCTCTCTCTCTCCTTGTATCTAAAAAGTAATAGAAAGGGGAAGTTAGTGATAGAAGAACCACCACACTGTCTCTTTAAGTGGGGATTACAAAAAGAGAAATTGAGACCAAGGGAAAAGGGGAGTTGTGTGGGGGTCGTAAGTGTAAAAGCAAGGCGGCCGGCAGGAGCGGAGCTGCAAGGTCACCTCTGCTGTAATGTCGGGCCAGGGCTGTCGGATCGAAGGCATGGCGAAGGGGCTGCTGTGGTATGGACCAGTCTCCCAGGAATGCTTCAGGAAGATCTGCTGCCATACCTGAGGCAGCCGCTCATTTATCTGGAATGCCGCACTCCGACTGCTAACGACCAGCTCAAATTGGACTATTTTTTCCCATTTGTCAACCAACCAGCTGCACTGGCTCAGCTGCGCATCTGTGCGGAGGGAAGGTGTAGGACAATGAAAGTTTCACACTCATTTTTCTCACTCTGTTGATTTTTTAGAGAGTTTTCACTGTTGTTTCTGTCTGTCTGCCAGTCTGGTTGAGTCTGCCCTGGCACTGCCTCGCAGGAAATGAGCATCTTTGGCATCAGGCAGAGTTGTTTCCTGTGACATATTTTACATCTCTACACACCAGGAGGTCCTTAGTATGATATTTCACTTTGTGTGGGTTTTTGCTCCAGTGGATGTGATGTCTTGCTCATAACAATCTTGTCATTGCTTGTATGTAAGCTCTACTGTACCTCCAAATCACAATGACAAACAATGCAAAATGATCCACTGTGCATTTTAGCCGATCAAGTAAATAAATTGCAAGTGAATGCAGTATTTAAGTCAATTTAATAGACTGTTACCGTAACGAAAGCACATTCCTATAATTATGTTTCCCCCTTGTATTTCCATAATTGCTTTACAATTCTTATACATCTCTTGTAGAACTTAAATGTGGTTCTAGTTCCTAACCAACAACAGTATTTGCAAACCATAGGAAAGAGCGTTTTAGAAACCCACCTCAGTACTTCTCCACACCCAAACTGAAGTTCTGTCCTATTTACAGACATGTACTGCCTCATTTGACCAGTGCTTACCAGAAACACTTTGCTTTTTTTCTTTCAAAATGCTAGTTTGATTACAGAAATACTTTCCAAACAAGTGTATTTTACTCCAGCAATTTTACTGTACAAATAGTACGTAAACAGATTGATTAACGTTTTGTAGTCACAAAAACATAAATCAAGTATTTTACAAATGTGTCTGTGCTCATCCGTGTGTGTGTGTGTGTGTCCTTCCGTCTATGTTAAACATGGTCTCAAAGGTCATACCTCTTATAGGATCATGCTACAATACTGTACTATATCCTAACTTTAGCCAGCTGGAGAATGGATCTGGTGTGTTACTGAATAAGTGCTTAGTGTCAAATAAAGCATTGTCTGGATCTATTATTCCAGTGGGAGCAAAGTCTCGTAGTATAAACAGCGTATCTCAGTGTGTTTGAATGATGCAACCTTTTTGCAATAGGCTTGCAATTGCAATCTTCCTTTTCATGTGATCAGTGTTACTGTAGCTTTGGTTTGGTTCAAATTAATTTCAAAAACTTGTTCACCTTGGTTGAGTTAGTGCTGCATCATTTCTTGAATGTATCAATGCAGCATTGAAAGTAGCTTTGTATGACTCAAGACAATAATACACCAAACAGTATGCATAATATATTTTTAATTATATATATAATTTGGTAGAGTGCACATTTCATGTTCATATGTTTAGTGCTGTCTCTCCATCTTGCTTCCTCTCTTTTGTTTGTGTATGTTTTCGTTCCTCTGGAGTCCTCAGTGACAGGACAGTTGAAGATCTCTGCTTGTCACTCTGGGTGCAGTGTAGCAGGAAGTGACACATTGTGTAGGACAGCGTAGCACACAATACACACATTCATTCTGATGTGCGATGACAGGATGAAGCCAGTGGACACGCCTGTGATTGGGTCTGGGTTACTCGGCACAGGCAGTCGAAATGCCATATACCCACGCTGGTCTTGTATTATGTGACATTGCCTCCTTTGTTGGTTACTAATGGTCCACCATACTGTGATCAACAAAGCCTACTGCTGAATATTGTCCCTGTCTGGGTTGACTTACTTACTTAGTTGTAGTCTGCCTCATTTGTTTATCTTGTTTTTACGCTAAAATAAGGTGTAGAGTAGTGTGTGGGCCGATGAGGGAGAGAAGTGGGAGTATTGTAATACCGAGGAGCAAGGTTAATGAAGTCAACATGCAATTAACCCATGGTGATACAATGTACTGTACGTGCTACCCTCTTTTAATAACCGCACCAGACACTGCATGTCTCCACTGGCGGGTTGCACTGTTCATTTGTCATCTATCACATTGTCTTGGCATTTAAGTACAATGGGGATGCGCAACTTTTCCTTGAGTGGGATTTCATTTGCTTTGATGTCAGTAGCACACAGTACAGGACCCTCAAATATGAATTCACATTATAAAATCAACACCAGGCAACTTTTCAATGGGAAGAAGGCGGTATGTTTTGTAAGTTCAGGGAAAAGGCCAAGTTTGATACGTTCTGTAGGTTTTTACTATATAATCCTGTACAACAAGTGAAGCAGAAACTTAATTGCAACTAATTAGCTCCCTAGAGGTTTAATTGGATCTGCATTCTATATTCCCCAGTTTACCTGCAATATGTAAATCCTGCCTCTGTGTTGGGGGAGAAAAACACAGTCAGTAGGGTGGTGGGATGGAGGTAATTAATAAAGTTGAAATCCGTCTGTAACAAGCTTAATTCTTCTGCCGTGTTTGAGTGTCTGCACCCTGGAACGCCCCCTTAAGACATTTTTTACCCCGTCTAATTGATTGTGCAATCTGTGATGTTGCAGAGTAACTCTCTGTTAGGAGAGGTCAGGTAGTAGGAAGTCTTTGTTCTATGGTGAGATGTGATGGTATCGCTGAATAAACAATGACAATGGGTATTGTCAATGTAATGAACCTCACCGCATCACACTAACCTAAAGATATTTGTGAATACGTTTGGATTGTGTTTGAAACAGGGAAGTGGGATTTATAAAAAGGACAGTTGTTTTGTTTGCATGATTTCACCTGGAAATGAAGATGCTAATACACCTCTAGCACCATCTGTCCACCTTGACTTTGGAGTACACTTATCTGGGATAGACCTTCAGTAGCTCAACTCACATTCCCTTTTCATCCATGCTGTCCTGGTTTGGTAGTTGGCCGCCGGGATATTGTTCATTTTCTCCTTGACAAATTACATGGGGGGTTAAATGTTAAATAAACGATGTCGTAGCCAAAACAGGATATTGGGTCTCAGTGAGTAAGGGAAGCTTAAATCTCCAACTACAAAATTACAATGGAAGTATATTAATTCCAGACCTAGAACCTTGACTACTGACAATACCGTTGTCCATCCTGTTTTGTTTCTATAGCAACTCAAACTTTCTTGGACTGTACTGGTCTAGCTTGAACAAACAGTAAGTAGGTTAACTAGTAGAAAGCAGATGTCTGATCACCCTTTGCTGGTTCCACTCACTAAGTGAAAGTTTTCCTTTCACAAGACTGCAATTACAGTTCCCCTCCAAGATGGTTTGGGTTTCACCACCAGAAATTACCTCATCAACAAGGCTTTTAATTTGAAACGAGACATTGCATAGATGTGTGAGTCTTGGAAAATACCTATTTTTAGAAACACAACACTTTAACCAAAGTCATCTGCGACACTGCTTTGTCAGTATTTGTAATCACAACAATGAAATGTGGAGGAAAAGGAGAAACTGATGGAATCATCGGGTAACGGTTACGAAAGGAACTGGGTGTGGAATGTTGAGACATCACAATACTTTTCCATTTGATCACAAAGACTTGAAACTAAATTGGTTGTCAAGTGTTGGCACGCAGACTGGTGGTGCTTTTGGTTTGGTGTTACTTAACAAAGCTTTCTGTATAGGTAAATAAGAATTTGTTTGTAACTGACTTGCCTAGTTAAATCTTTTGTATTTATTCAAATGAATATGGTACTGGAAAGCTAATTGTTCTCTTTGCGGAAGGTTTAGAGTGATTTACCAGGCTACACTGTGGTTCAAAACATGGAGCCTCACCAGATATACCAGACCTGTGTAAAAACACAGAAGTAGATTTCTTTCATCTTAATTTTCACTTTTGTTGAAACATTAAAATGTTGTGTATTTCTGCATACAATTAATTCACTGTTTATTCATAGTTAACAACTGTTATGTTAAAGCTGAGGTGTGAGCTAAGTTTTAATTGAGAGAGTCAGTGGATTAATGACAGTGCTTTACCATGCAGGAGAGTGTTCATCATCAGCTCTAGCTAAGCATGCCAGGCATGCAGGTGGATGTCTGGGAGTAGATTAGCCTGTCCTGCAGGACCGTGATAAGAACCCACAGTTCATGCACATCAGTCAGGGAGAGCAGGACTAGATTACCTGAGAACTTAACTAATTATTATTTAAGAAAATACCAATGATATAGAACAGAAATGTAAAATTAAAGAACCATTGATAATGTCATGAATTCCCTTGCTTCTTAATTTTTCCCCTTTACAAATAGTGATACATCAGTTATTTTTACATGAGTAACAAGCTTTTGTTAATACATTCAGTTAGTGCTTATGGATATTATACAGATAGAGAATTAATGGATTTATTTCCTGTGTTATAGACATCAATCTCAGCTTATTATTTGGTCATGTAGGCCCTCTGTAAACACCTCACTGACAGTAAACAACGTACTGTCTATTTTAGCCCAGCCGGTAGTGGTGAACCACAGGGTTCATGCATTATGCAGCTGCTGTAAAGATAGTGTTTCCAGAGTTAACCATGTAGCCTTTGGACTAAAGTGAAATATAACCTGAATTTGACATTTTCTAATATCCTACACCAAACTTTTTGTTTCAAAAAGATAGGGACGGTAATTGGTACACCAGAAGAAAGACTGCCGATCCTTCTGGGTATTGTGGGTGACTGCAGGGACAAGGCGAGATTGGGACACGGTAATTGCAAAGACAAGGGCTGAGAATAAATTGAAAAATAGTTCTTTACTGTCAGATAGAGGAAGGTCAAAAGTACAAGTGTATGACATCCATACATGTTACAGCATATTATTCACAATGTACACAGGGGAACTGTATCTTTTCTTAGATATCCAATTCATCGCCTTGGTTTCTGACAAAGAAGGAGCTGATCTCCGCTCAGGTTTCCCTAACTGCACAGCAGCAACAAGATTTGATACAAGATGCATCATGTCAACATCACTAGGTCACAGTGAATATCAGAGCGGGTTCCGCTTCTTTTCTTCTCCCCCAAATCATTATTTCATTATTTGATTAATGCTTCGGTGGTGTTGTCATAGCGCTTATACATTTCCTCTAAGATGAAAGACAAACAGCTGCAATTTATTTTCCCAGATGAGGTATTGATCACTGGTGGTAGACTGGGCATCAGATGTCTTCCCTGAAAAATGAATGGAATGTTTTGGAGGAGACCGCCCTCACACTCAGTAAAGCTGAGGGTTGTCCGTAGTAAAACAGGAAATTGACTGTCAATATACATACAGTGCCTTTTAGTATTCACACCCCTTGCCTTTATTCACATTTTGTTATGTTAGAAAGTGGGACTAAAATGTATTTAATTGTAATGTCAAAGTGGAAACAAAGTACACTAATATATCTTCATTATCTTCATTAAATAAGTATTCAACCCCCTGAGATTATTGTCCTACCAAAAACGTGAATTCATGTCCCAGTGTCTGGTGGAAAGCAGACTGAAACAGTTTTTCCTGTAGGATTTAGCCTGTGCATAGCTCCGTTCCATTTCGTTTTAGCCTGAAAAGCTCCCCGGTCCTTAACGATTACAAACATACCCATAACTACTATACTACTATGCTTGAAAATATGGAGAGTGGTACTCAGTAATAAGTTGTATTGGATTTGATCCAAACATAACACTTTGTATTCAGGACAAAAAGTTAATTGATTTGCCACATTTTGCAGCATTACTTTAGTGCCCTGTTGCAAACAGGATGCATGTTTTGGAATATTTTTATTCTGTACAGGCTTCCTTCTTTTCACTTGTCAATTAGGTTTGTATTGTTGAGTAACTACAATGTTGATCTATCCTCAGTTTTAAAGTCACCATTGGCCTCATGGTGAAATTCTTCTTCTTCTTTGCGAGGCATTGGAAAACCTCCCTGGTCTTTGTGGTTGAATCTGTGTTTGAAATTCACTGCTCGACTGAGATAATTGAGATAACCTTAATTGGATATGTGGGGGACAGAGATGAGGTAGTCAGTCAAAAATCATTTTAAACACTATTATTGCACACAGAGTGAGTCCATGCAACTTATTATGTGATTTGTTAAACAAATGTTTGCTCCCGAACGTATTTAGGCTTGCCATAACAAAGGGGTTGAATACTTATTGCTTTTCATTTTGAATTAATTTGTACAGTTATCTAAAAACATAATTTCACTTTGTAATTGTTGAAGGATATTAAGTCCTTTGCGGTTTGCTGCCTTTCTACAACATTTAGAACTGATTTATTTGTCACAATCTCCACTGGGTAGTTCCACAATACAGCAGTAGCTGCAGTTTGAAAAATGTCTAACATAACATTACTTATTTCCCTTTCTCCCACTCTATGGCCAAAGCAACAGCTTCTCCTCAGCTCCTCCTTATGATAGCAAAATAGAGTGGAGAGGCTAAGTGGACGGGATCAGGTTGGATGTTTGCCTTGAGATGCAGACTTCCTCTCCATCAGACATAATAAATGGGATATCTTTGAGAGAAATGTAAAGGACTGATGTCCCAGCCACTTGCCTGGACAGGGCTTTGTAGTAGCTGTGTCTCTGTAATAAACTGTTAGACTGGAGTTTCATGGCGATTGTAAAGAGATATGGCAGCACATATGCTCAGAAGGAAATCCTCTTTGTTGTGATGTCTATTCACATGTGGAGGATTGCAGATGATGACTTCGTTGTAGAGAATGGAATGAGGCCCACCACGGTAAAGGAAAGCATAATGGTGGAGAGAAGAGCCTAAAGCCAGAGTTACTGAATAAAACAAGTTATCATATCGAATTAAATTTGCAGCTTGAGGGACTGTTGTCGAACGTTGCGTCTGTGCTGTACATATTTTACCATTCCTGAGAAATTACATTTACAGAGCTATCACGTCGTGTTAACTAGATGTCAGCAAATTTCACACACAACACAACTTGAATCATACGAACATTGTCATAGTTCACTGTGATTTGTACACTATAAGAAAAGCAGTGCATTGACATGTTATTGTGTTATAAACATGTGGACTGTCATTCATACTTACAATGATTGATCATATCAATTCACATAGAGTACACTTGATGGCCAAAGTATGTGGACACCCGTTCAATTTAGTGGATTCGGCTGTTTCAACCACACCCGTTGCTGACAGGTGTATAAAATTGAGCACACAGCCATGCGATCTCCATAGACAAACATAAAATACATAAAACAGTAAAATGGTATGTACTGAAGAGCTTAGTGACACGGCACCGTCATACTGAGTTCCAAACTGCCTCTGGAAGCAATGTCAGCACAATAACTTTTTTTAGACGAATCTGGGTTTGGCGAATGCCAGGAGAATGCTACCTGCCCGAAAGCCTAGTGCCAATTGTAAAGTTTGGTGGAGGAGGAATAATGGGCTGGGGCTGTTTTAGTGAAGGGAAAGCATACAATGACATTCTAGACGATTCTGTGCTTCCAACTTTGTGGCAACAGTTTGGGCAATAGCCTTTCCCGTTTCAGCATGACAGTGCCCCCGTGCACAAAGCGAGGTCCATACAGAAATGGTTTGTCGACATCGGTGTGGAAGAACTTGAGTGGCCTGCACAGAGCCCTGACCTCAACCCCATCGAACACATTTCGGATGAATTGGAACGCCGACTGCGAGCCAGGCCTAATCACCCTACATCAGTGCCCGATCTCACTAATGCTATTGTGGCTTTTGAGATGTTCGACGAGCACATACCATATAGTGTATACATACAGTACATGCAAAACATACAAGGAGACAAGTTATGGCACAACTTTGTGTCAACATTTAGGATGAGATGAATGATGTACCAGGATAAGCAGTAGCAACAACAACATAAACTCCGAAATCTCCAGAGAAAAGAAAGGGCTATGAAAACATTATCACGGTTTTCGATTTCGGTTGAAATAATTTTTTGAGACGTTAAATGCATTATGTGGGTGTAACAACACAGAATAAAACAATGAATAAAAGTAAAATTTATGAAATGGTAGAGACTGCCCATTAATGCTTATTACTTAGTTACAATAATTCATTTTTTTAATGACTTTATTATTTAATTCCAAGTAATCATCTCATCGCTATAGAGCTGCTACCTATGCTTTCTGACAAACTCACAATTTAGATTGTGTATTTTCAGGTAGAAGCAACTGCTTTCCATCATGAGAATGGGGGAGTGCTCGGTCCTCCTCCTTTTCCTGTAGTCCACAATCATCTCCTTTGTCTTGATTACGTTAAGGGAGAGGTTGTTATCGTGGCACCACACGGCCAGCTCTCTGACCTCCTCCCTATAGGCTGTCTCATCGTTGTCGGGGATCAGGCCTAACACTGTTGTGTCATCTGCAAACTTAATGATGGTCGTGCCTGGCCATGCAGTCATGGGTGAACAGGGAGTACAGGGGGGTACTAAGCACGCACCCCTGAGGGGCCCCAGTGTTGACGATCACCTGGGGGCGGCCCGTCAGGAAGTCCAGGATCCAGTTGTAGAGGGAGGTGTTCAGTCCCAGGATCCTTAGCTTAGTGTTGAGCTTTGAAGGCATTATGGTGTTGAACGCTGAGCTGTAGTCAATGAATAGCATTCTCACGTAGGTGTTCCTTTTGTCCAGGTGGGAAAGGGCAGTGTGGAGTGCAATAGAGAATGCATCATCTGTGGATCTGTTTGAGCGGTTTGCAAATTGGAGTGGGTCTAGGGTTTCTGGGATAATGGTGTTAATGTGAGCCATGACCAGCCTTTCAAAGCACTTGATGGCTACAGATGTGAGTGCTACGGGTCTGTAGTCATTTAGGCAGGTTACCTTAGTGTTCTTGGGCACATGGACTATGGTGGTCTGCTTGGTATTACAGACTCAATCAGGGACATGTTGAAAATGTCATTGAAGACACTTGGCAGTTGGTCAGCACATGCTCGGAGTACACGTCCTGGTAATCCGTCTGGCCCAGCGGCCTTGTGAATGTTGACCTGTTTAAAGGTCTTACTCACATCTGCTACAGAGAGTGTGATCACACAGTCGTCCGGAACAGCTGATGCTCTCATGTATGCCTCAGTGTTGCTTGCCTCAAAGCGAGCATAGAAGTGATTTAGCTCGTCTGGTAGGCTTGTGTCACTGGGCAGCTCTCGGCTGTGCTTCCCTTTGTAGTCTGTAATAGTTTGCAGGACCTGCTGCATCCCACGGGCGTCGGAGCCAGTATAGTACGATTCAATCTTAGTCCTGTATTGCGCTTTGCCTGTTTTGATGGTTCGTCTGAGGGCGTAGCGGGATTTCTTATAAGCGTCCAGGTTAGAGTCCCGCTCCTTTAAGGCGGTAGGTCTACCCTTTAGCTCAGTGCGGATGTTGCCTGTAATCCATGGTTTCTGGTTGGGGCATGTACTGTACATACCGTCACTGTGGGGATGACGTCATCGATGCACTTATTGATGAAGCCAGTGACTGATGTGGTTTACTCCTCAATGCCATCGGAAGATCCCGGAACATATTCCAGTCTGTGCTAGCAAAACAGTCCTGTAGCGTAGCATCTGTGTCATCTGACCACTTCTTTATTGATCGAGAGACTGGTACTTCCTGCTTTAGTTTTTGCTTGTAAAAGCAGGAATCAGGAGGATGGAATTATGGTCAGATTTGCCAAATGGAGGGCGAGTGAGAGCTTTGTATGCGTTTCTGTGTATGCGCCTCTCTGGTTGGACATTTAACATGCTGATAGAAATTAGGTAGAACGGATTTAAGTCTCCCTGCATTAAAGTCCCTGGCCACTAGGAGCGCCGCCTCTGGATGGGTGTTTTCCTGTTTGCTTATTGACTTATACAGCTGACTGAGTGTGGTCTTAGCGCCCGTAAAACGGCTGCCCTGTCCTCCGGCTGCCCTGTCCTCCGGCTGCCCTGTCCTCCGGCGCCATTTATTTTCTACGCTAAACCATGTAGAATATTAGCCTGTTTGAAACTAAAACTCTCTACTACATTGCACAGTTCAGGCTTGATCTGGTTAATCTCTACAGAAACAGTGCATTGAGCTCACAGAAAAACAAATAAATAAATGATGAACCAACCTCAGTCAATTAGTTAAAAATAACCAACATTTCGGGTTAAATGCTCAGCACTATGGGACAAACACACAATTATGTGATCTGTATGTTTTTACTACTGTATTATCCATGTAATAAAATAAATAAAATGTCCATCTTTTCATGAAAAGCTAGTCTCTTACAGGAGGTGAGCTGACAGTCATTTCTCCGTTGTGTTTATCTCTCTGTCTCTCTCAGCATGGCTCTGTGAACCTTCTGGATCACTGGCATACTGGAATTAACATGAGTCAATAAATAAATAAATAAATAAATAAATAAATAGGCACTTGAAATTAGAGCTTTTTTGTTTAATTGCATTGTTTAATAGTATCTTACCCAGTCAATTTCACATGGGGTGGCAGTTAATTATTTGAATACATTATACAAACAGCAAAAGCATGGACTTGTGAAAATATTCCTATGTCCATCAAATAAAATTATAGTATTATAAATCAAATTGTAGTTAGGGTGAGCACTGTGGAGGTGTTTTGTGTTCCGTGCCAGTCAGGCAGTCAAGCATGAATTATCTCACTGTTTCTGTCGGGCGAAAACAAAGAGACGGAAGAGGGAGGCATCAATTAGCTACTTCTGGGCAAAATAAAAGCATTGGAAACTAATGAGTGTATTGAGTTTACCCGCTGTTATATAATTTATGTCTTGTTAAGTCATCCATCACCTCCCTGCATTCTACAAGTGTGAGACTGTGTTGCTGCAGTGTTGCTATCGCTGGTGGAAAAAGTGTATTATACTGTATATAAGTGTAAGTCTCTTATAGTCCCATAGATTTTTCCACTGTAAGTGATGTTATTCATCACACAAAATGTTGATCATGGGTACTGCCAGTATAAACATCCATTCATTTTGATGATTGTTAATTACAGTTTACATACATCTTAGCCTTCCACAAGCTTCCCACAATAAGATGGGTGAATTTTGACCCATTCCCCCTGACAGAACTGCTGTAACTGAGTCAGGTTTGTAGGCCTCGTTGCTCGCACACGCTTTTTCAGTTCTGCCCACAAATGTTCTATAGGATTGAGGTCAGGGCTTTGTCATGGCCACTCCAATACCTTGACTTTGTTGTCCTTAAGCCATTTTTCCACAACTTTGGAAGTATGCTTGGGGTCAATGTCCATTTGGAAGACCCATTTGTGACCAAGCTTTAACTTCCTGACTGCTGTCTTGAGATGTTGCTTCAATATATCCACATAATTTTCCTTCCTGATGATGCCATCTATTTTGTGAAGTGCACCAGTCCATCCTGCAGCAAAGCACCCCCACAACATGATGCTGCCACCTCCGTGCTTCACGGTTGTGATGGTGTCCTTCGGCTTGCAAGCCACCCCCTTTTTCCTCCAAACATAAGGATGGTAATTATGGCCAAACAGTTCTATTTTGGTTTCATCAGACCAGAATACATTTCTCCAAAAAGTACGATATTTTTCCCCATGTGCAGTTGCAAACCATAGTCTGGCTTTTTTTTTGGTTGTTTTGGAGCAGTGACTTCTTCCTTGCTGAAGAGCCTTTCAGGTTATGTCGATATAGGACTCGTTTTACTGTGGATATAGATACTTTTGTACCTGTTTCCTCCAGCATCTTCACAAGGTCCTTTGCTGTTGTTCTGGGATTGATTTGCACTTTTCGCACCAAAGTACGTTAATCTGTAGGAGACAGAACGCGTCTCCTTCCTTAGCGGTATGACGGCTGCGTGGTCCCATGGTGTTTATACTTGCATACTATTGTTTGTACAGATGAATGTGGTACCTTCAGGCGTTTGGAAATTGCTCCCAAGGATGAACCAGACTTGTAGAGGTCTACAACTTTTTTTCTGAGGTCTTGGCTGATTTATTTTGATTTCCCCTGATGTCAAGCAAAGAGGCACTGAGTTTGAAGGTAGGCCTTGAAATACATCCACAGGTACACCTCCAATTGACTCAAATTATGTCAATTAGCCTATCAAAAGCTTCTAAAGCCATGACATCATTTTCTGGAATTTTCCAAGCTGTTTAAAGGCACAGTCAACTTAGTGTATGTAAACTTCTGACCCACTGGAATTGTGATATAGTGAATTATAAGTGAAATAATCTGTCTGTAAACAACTGTTGGAAGAATTACTTGTGTCATGCACAAAACTATAGTTTGTTAACATGAAATCTGTGGAGTGGTTGAAAAATGAGTTTTAATGGCTTCAACCTAAGTATGTGTAAACTTCCGACTTCAACTGTGCATGCATATTTTTACCCAATGTAGCTGAAATTATGCTTTTGACGTGGGAAAGGCTCTCCCTCAGTAGAAAGACATGTCTGACGCTCTTCTCTATGAGCTCTGCTGTGACTCAGAGAGGCTTAGGAGGATGTGACTCAAACATGATCTGCCAATGCTTCTGTACACACCCACTTATTGCCTCACCCCCACAGCACGTCCGCCAAGAGCCCCAGATACAATCCCAGTCTTTCTCTTCTCCCCGGAAAACATCACCCCACACTCCAACTTGTTGATGGTGATTTGATTCAACAGTTCAGTCAACTGCATGGGGAAAGGTATTTTCCTGTCATACGACAACAACTGAACGTATGCCGTTCAGTACAGCAAAAAAAAAGATTTAATGGACAGTTGTTAACCCTATTACGCGCACAATCCCATATTTGTGATCATTGTTGCGTGGTCCCTGCAGAGTACCATCGCAAATATGTGAATGGATCAGTAGCAACAGAACGTAAGACGCAGCAAACACGTCTGAAAAGCATTTAAAAAATGTTTTGTACTGATGGAAAATTAATGTCTTCACAACTTTATTCCTCAATTTTGCTTTATATTGTAAAAGATAAACTTCATCATCCAAGCATTACACGGAACACATCCACAGCCAAACTCATTTGATAAACCAGTCTAAATAACAGGTTGCACTGACAAAAAAGAATGCTAGACTTGTTTAAAATGTACCACATCTCTGGTGAGCAGAAGGGAGAAATGTAATGTTGTTTAGAAAAGAGATTACGAAGTCGTTTACAGTTTTTGACAAATCACAAAGCAAATAAAATGTTATCACTTCACATATCATCCAAGCTGAACAGGGTTGTCGGATTTGGGTGAAACCATTTTAGGGGGGTTTGTGGGGGGTTGATTTCATTTGTAGGGAATTTCAAGTCCATGGGGGGTAGAAATGGGGGAAGGTATCGTGGGGGAATATGATGCAGGAAATATTACTATGATGGAGGATTTGTCAATAAATGGGGGGCAACCACAGGAGAAATTTATAAGCTAAATAAAAATACAACCCCTGGAAAGGGAGGTCTGAGATGGAAACCCTGAGTAACGATACTTAGAATCTAAGTCAGTCGAGTGAACCATCCCTTCACCTTGTTTTGTTATAACATCTTTGGTCTGACAGACGTTTACGTGACAACCAGAATGCATTGTATGATGTCATCAAACATGACACCACACATAGCTGGCATTTAGCTTAGCATTAGCTCATCATAATCAGTACAACTTCCAAAAGGTTTTCTACACACATCATAGGTGTCCATTACAATCTATGCAAGAATCAGAATGCATGATTTGTCACCAGTACTTGAAAACGTGAATAAAACAGTTAATACATTATGCTCCATACATACAGTACCAGCCAAAAGTTTGGACACACCTACTCATTCAAGGTTTTTTCTTTATTTTTACTCTTTTCTACATTGCAGAATAATAGTGAAGACATCACAACTCTGAAATAACACATATGGAATCATCTAATAACCCAAAAAGTTTAAAATGTATTTTATATTCAAGATTCTTCAAAGTAGCCACCCTTTGCCTTGATGACAGCTTTGCACACTCTTGGCATTCTCTCATCAAACTTCATGAGGTAGTCACCTGGAATGCATTTCAGTTAACAGGTGTGCGTTGTTAAAAGTGAATTTGTGGAATCTCTTTCCTTAATGCGTTTGAGCCAATCAGTTGTGTTGTGACAATGTAGGTGTGGTATACAGAAGATGTGCAGTTGCTAAACCATCAAGAGCTATGATGAAACTGGCTCTCATGAGGACCGCCACAGGAAAGGAAGACCCAGAGTTACCTCTGCTGCAGAGGATAAGTTCATTAGAGTTAACCGCACCTCAGATTGCATCCTGAATAAATGCTTCACAGAGTTCAAGTAACAGACACATCTCCACATCAACTGTTCAGAGGAGACTGCGAGAATCAAGCCTTTGCTGTTGACACTGCGTGTGATTTATTTAGAATTTAAGGCACACTTAACCAGCATGGCTACCACAGCATTCTGCAGCGATACGCCATCCCATCTGGTTTGCACTTAGTGGGTCTATCATTTGTTTTTACAACAGGACAATGACCCAAAACACACCTCCAGACTGTGTAAGGGCTATTTGACCAAGAAGGAGAGTGATGGAGTGCTGCATCAGATGACCTGGCCTCCACAATCACCTGACCTCAACCCAATTGAGATGGTTTGGGATGAGTTGGACTGCAGAGTGAAGGAAAAGCAGCCAACAAGTCCTCAGCATAGGTGGAACTCCTTCAAAACTGTTATGAAACCAATCCTCATGAAGCTGGTTGAGAGAATGCCAAGAGTGTGCATAGCTGTCATCAAGGCAAAGGGTAGCTACTTTTAGAAAAATCAAAAATATAACACTTTTTTGGTTACTACATGATTCCATATGTGTTATTTCATAGTTGTGATGTCCTCACTATTATTCTACAATGTAACTGTAATAAGGCACTTTGATAGGAAAACAGACATGTCCAAAGTTATTATTAATAAGGAAAACAACAATGAAGGTAATGCGGGCGCCACCTAGAAAATGTGCCAGGGGGAAAGTTCTGTTCTGACTGGAGATGCGCAAATGTCTGCATGCTTGATCTGGGGAAACACTGGGAAAGTACTTGGGCTCTCATCGAAGAGAGGCTCAGTAAAGCCTAAAACAGAAATTGTCCGCAACAGTGAAATGGGCTTCTTCAATGTGAATTAATGAGGAGGCGGAACACACCTCCATTCAAAACGTACATTTTTTTTTTTGACTTGTTAGAAAACTATTTGAATTGACAAGTTGAAATGTAGCCTATAGATAATTAGCACGCAGCATGCCTTTTTTTGAGGGCAGCACATGTTATTTGTCCTGTTGCATAACAATTACATTTTGGAACAGCGAGTGCATTCTGACGTCACACGGATAAAAAAACTCACGCTGGGGCTACCATTAGAGATATTTGGAACTCACACGTGAATTATATGAAATTTGAGACAGCTGCTTGAACAGAGTTTTGAGTGGTGATAACCATGAGGACAGGCCATCTGTATGGATGCTCTGAGAATGGACAGGAACACATTTACAGTGCCTTCAGAAAGTATTCACGCCCCTTGACTTTATCCACATTTTGTTGTGTTACAAAATGGGATAGAAATGTATTTAATTGTAATTTGTTGCCACTGATCTACACTGTTTATTTTTAAAAAAAATCTTCAAAAATAAAACACTAATATATCTTGATTAGATAAGAATTCAACCACCTGAGTCAATACATGTTAGAATCACATTTGGCAGCGATTACAGCTGTGAGTCTTTCTGGTAAAGTCACTAAGAGCTTTCCACACCTGGATTGTGCAACATTTGCCCATTATTCTTTTCAAAATTCTTCAAGCTCAGTCAAATTGGTTGTTGATTTTTGCTAGGCTTTTCAAGCAGATTTAAGTCAAAAGTGTTACTCGGCCACTCAGGAACATTCAATGTCTTCTTAGTAAGCACCTCCAGTGTAGATTTGTTCTTGAGTATTACTTTAGTGCTTTAGTTGCAAATAGGATGCATGTTTTGGAATATTTTTCATTCTGTACAGGCTTCCTTCTTTTCATTCTTGGGTTAGTATTGTGGAGTAACTATGTTGTTGAATTCACCATTGGCCTGTTTTAAAGCCACCATCCCTGAGCGGTTTCCATCCTCGCCGCTTTGAGTTAGGAAGGACGGATGTATCTTTGTAGTGACTGGGTGTATTGATACACCATCCAAAGTGTAATTCACAACTTCACAATGCTCAAAGGGATATTCAATGTATTTTTTATTTCTTTTACACCCATCTACTAATAGGTGCCCTTTTTTGCGAGGCAATGGAAAACCTCCCTGGTTTTTGTGGTTGAATCTGTGTTTGAAATTCACTGCTTGACTGAAGGACCTACCGATAATTGTATGTGTGGGGTACAGAGATGAGGTAGTCATGTTAAAACTATTATTGCACACAGTGTGAGAGTTCATGCTACTTATTATTTCACTTGTTAAGTACTCCTGAACTTTTTTTTGCTCCTGGTAGCCAGAATAAACATATTTTCACGATTTTACCAATATCATCAAAATCTATCTCATTCTGTAGTTGAATTATCATTTTTCTTAAGTACTATCTATATTACTTAACCATACATTGGAAATTATACTGTTGCTGCTCCCTGTAGTAATGGATTTTAGATGTATGGCCGAGTGTCAAAACATCGGTTCTAGATGTCCAATTTCATAATCAACATGCAGACATAAGTTGTGATATTTTGAAGGGCAATACATACAAGTTACTACCTACACACCAATATTTACCAAGTCGTCACTCAAGACCGGAATTGATTAGCTTGTTCTACTGTAATCAACAGCGTGCACAAATTAATCACAGGTCAATATTGTATTGAAATCAATGGAACTGGGACAAGATCTGCCGCGGCGTACCGTTAGCGATCTTCCAACAGACAAACTTCAGTCAGCTTGGGTAAATTACATCTGTCGATTGAACTTATATCGTTGTGAGAAAATTATTTTGTTAGATGGCCAGTATGGAAAAGGAAACAACACTTTTTTTGACTGGAGAATTTCAGTGAATCACAACCTCACATCGGTTTCTAAATCGTGACAGGGGTTGGCTTTCATTTGAATGATTTCTTAACCCTCAAATCCATGAATTCATGATAGGCCTGAGACGTTTATGGGAGGAGCGCCAGAATTTGTTCTAGCCAAATGGCGTGTTTGACAAAAACACTGGTACTAAACCAAAATTGATCTGTTTTAAGCCATCGATTTAAACACATCTCTAATCAGAGGTACTATGAATGTTGAGTGTTTACACAGTGTGTTCAATAAAGACATGAAAACGTATAATTGTGTGTTATTAGTTTAAACAGACTGTGTTTGTCTATTGTTGTGACTTAGATGAAGATCAGATCAAATTTGACCTATTTATGCAGAAATCCAGGTCATTCCAAAGGGTTCACATACTTTTTCTTGCCACTGTATTTGATGATAGTACTTGTAGCACACTCACACATTTTTACAACAATGACATATTTTTCTTTCAACTTGAGAGAACTTTAAAAATGCTCCTAGGAACAATTAACCAGGTGCTCTAGACTAGAGCAACCATAGGGTCTGTGCGGTATAGGCTGAACATTTGACGTCCCTAATCCTGGTATTGCAACTCTGTAGTCATCTCCTCAAGATCGTCATCAGTCTATACTCTGACACATACTGTAACCAGCCCTCTGTCTGTCTGATCTGCCTCACCCAAAACCCACTCAAAATGTCAGTTTTTTACCCTCTATTATTTCCTTATTTATGTACCTCACATTTTTATTCGGAATCACTATTTAATGAAGAGCGTCATTATCAACCTTAATTATTAATTTTCCATTCTGCGTTTGCTTCCGTGGGAGGCTGGCTGGCTGTAGGAGCAGTCGTGTGGGAGGGGATGGAGAGAGTAGTGGTGGGGGCATAAGCCCAAACCCCATCCCCCATCCCATCTCCTTCAGCACCAGCCACAGTCCAGGCTCCAGCCCAAGCCCAAACCCCATCCCCATCCCATCTCCTTCAGCACCAGCCACAGTCCAGGCGCCAGCCCAAGCCCAAACCCCATCTCCTTCAGCACCAGCCACAGTACAGGCTCCAGCCCAAGCCCAAACCCCATCCCCATCCCATCCCATCTCCTTCAGCACCAGCCACAGTCCAGGCTCCAGCCCAAGCCCAAACCCCATCCCCATCCCATCTCCTTCAGCACCAGCCACAGTCCAGGCTCCAGGCCAAGCCCAAAACCCCATCCCCTTCCCATCTCCTTCAGCACCAGCCACAGTCCAGGCTCCAGCCCAAGCCCAAACCCCATCCCCCATCCCATCTCCTTCAGCACCAGCCACAGTCCAGGCTCCAGCCCAAGCCCAAACCCCATCCCCCATCCCATCTCCTTCAGCACCAGCCACAGTCTAGGCTCCACCCCAAGCCCAAACCCCATCCCCCATCCCATCTCCTTCAGCACCAGCCACAGTCCAGCCTCCAGCCCAAGCCCAAGCCCCAGTTCCAGAGATGCTGAGTGCCCTTGTGATAAGGTGTGAGGCCTGTCTGCCACTGACTGACAAGCCTGCTCTTGCAATGGCACTGCCTGGCGCTCGATAAGAGAAAATGTCAGCGTGATTTTGGGAAATGTAATTTATCTCGGCTCTCTAGTCAGTAACCCACATTTTGCATCATCATGATGATGTGGCCGGTGACACTTTGCTTCTGGAAAGTCCAATGTCTTTGAAAACTTGACTGCTAACATGCGAAACATGTTGGGACATTTCGGTACTGTATCAACAGTGGACTAATGAATAAAATACACTCATATTTTTTGAGTCAGTTAATAATGTAATGGTTCATTTACCTACAGTATTTTACATGTTTCTTGTGCTTCAAGAATAGTTTAACCATTGTATATTCTGCTGAATTTATAAAGGCACAAACCATCAAAGTGTCTAGTGTACAGAGGCGTTCAGATTAGGGGATTCAATCGATACCGAGACAAAGGATTTCCATATTGGTGATGTTATGCAAGATCTGTGAGTTGAAGAGTGTATTTGTGATGTGTAAGAAAAAGCCCCCAGATTCAAGTGCAAATCTGCAAGTCTTTGTCAGAGCGTGTGGGCTGTTTGCTCGAGAGGGGACATGTTCCTGTGTTATTTAGAAAGACAATCCTCTCCGAAGATGAGTGGGTTAACAGGAACCATTAATTGGTTTAGCAGGATTCATATGCACTCAAGTTCCGGCTTAGCTTCAAGGCTGAAAATGCTTGTATTCACATGTATTCAGCAGCCACTGCTTATTTTTCCCTGCAAATGATCTCACTGTGAAGATAGGCTGTTTAACATTGCTTTTAAGCCTTAGGTTTTGATTTGGGGTTCTAAGATGAAGCAGAGCTGCGTTTGTACGCACGTCATCACTTTTAATGTCGGATTCAAAAAAAACCCAGCTGTCATATATTATTCAACAAGTTTTCCTATTTTCTCTGAAGCACTACACCATACTACCTCTGGTTGCAGCTTGCTTCTAGCAGCCATTCAATTCTACTGTATATTATTCAGTACTGTATATTTCTCTTCCATTATAGTTCACTCAAGGTGACATTTGTGGGACACACTGATTAAGTAATTCTTCCTGCAGCTTAGACCAACTCTATAGGACTAAACAGAAATGGCCCTTTATTTGTGCCATTTTTTGTTGTTGAGGGAGACAATTGCTGCCCTTGTGATCTACAGTGCGGCGTAACAGAGTAGTCCCCGGCAGAAAGAAGTGTCTTTAACACCGGTTCCTTGGCAGCCTCACGGGAGCCTAGTGAGTATATTGTCTCTCGCTCTTAACCAAATGTTTTTCCCAGTCTGTCTGTGATACCTTGACAAAAGGAGCAGGCCCACGATTCCCAACATATTTGTCAAATCGCCGCACCTGTGAAAATCACTCTGCTCAAGATAAATTGGTTGGCGTGTTCGGCTACTGAATAAATATTTTTATTCCGTTGTTGTCTCTATTCGGGCGAGTGGTAGGCTGCGGATGAGCATTCTCCTCATATAGTGCAGTGGTGAAAGCCATGATAAATTGCACTCTTTGTTTACACCTTCATTGGGTTATTTATGGCTCATTAATTGAACTGAAAAGGAGAGTTGTAGGCGCAGCGGGGGGAGTCACTGCGCTAGGCCTTCATGGCACTGCCTCGCAGCGGCCCACAGGGCTGGGAGGAGAGAGGAGATGAGAGGAGGCGTCCTATTCTCACATCTGTCTGTCTGTTTCCTGTTTGCTGTGGAGAAAAGTGAGAGAACACACTTGTCAGGGGCGGGCAGAGAAACGGGGAAGACAACCATGAGATGACGGCCCCCACCCATCCCATCCCAGCCCCTCTCTCACATAAGCTCCCTCCTTCAAAACCTGAAAAGGTTTTTATTTTAATCTACTCCTGTGCATTCTTTTAGTCCAAGGAGATGTGCTTTAATCATCTCGAGGTTTGTATTGTAAAGGACTGAATGCACTGTTCATACTGTATTTTAGAGGATAGAATCGAGAAGAACATACAGTTGAAGTCGGAAGTTTACATACACTTAGGTAATTAAAACTCATTTTTCAAACACTCCACAGATTTCATGTTAACAAACTATAGTTTTGGTAAGTTGGTTAGAATATCTACTTTGTTAATGACAGAAGTAATTATTCCAATAATAGTTTACAGACAGATTATTTCACTTATAATTCACTATATCACAATTCCAGTGGGTCAGACGTTTACATACACTAAGTTGACTGTGCTTTTAAACAGCTTGGAAAAATTCCAGAAAATGATGTCATGGCTTTAGAAGCTTCTGATAGGCTAATTGACATAATTTGAGTTAATTGGAGGTGTACCTGTGGATGTATTTCAAGGCCTACCTTCAAACTCAGTGCGTCTTTGCTCGACATCATGTGAAAATCAAAAGAAATCAGCCAAAAACATTTGTAGACCTCCACAAGTCTGGTTCATCCTTGGGAGCAATTTCCAAATGCCTGAAGGTACCACGTTCATCTGTACAAACAATAGTACGCAAGTATAAACACCATCGGACCACGCAGCCATCATACCGCTCAGGAAGGAGACGCATTCTGTCTCCTAGAGTTGAACATTCTTGGTGCGAAAAGAACAAATCAATCCCAGAACAACAGCAAAGGACCTTGTGAAAATGCTGGAGGAAACAAGTACAAAAGTATCTATATCCACAGTAAAACGAGTCCTATATCGACATAACCTGAAAGGCCGCTCAGCAAGGAAGAAGCCACTGCTCCAAAACCGCCATAAAAAAGCCAGACTACAGTTTGCAACTGACATGGGGACAAAATATTGTACTTTTTGGAGAAATGTCCTCTGGTCTGATGAAACACAAATAGAACTGTTTGGCCATAATGATCATCGTTATGTTTGGAGGAAAAAGGGGGAGGCTTGCAATCCCAACCGTGAAGCACGGGGGTGGCAGCATCATGTTGTGGGGGTGCTTTGCTGCAGGAGGGTCTGGTGCACTTCAAAGGACAACAAAGTCAAGGTATTGGAGTGGCCATGACAAAGCCCTGACCTCAATCCTATAGAAAATGTGTGGGCAGTACTGAATGTGTGACCAAGGAGGCCTACAAACCTGACTCAGCTACACCAATTCTGTCAGGAGGAATGGGGCAAAATTCACCCAACTTATTGTGGGAAGCTTGTGGAAGGCTACCCAAAACGTTTGACCCAAGTTAAACAATTTAACGGCAATGCTACCAAATACTAATTAAGTGTATGTCAACTTCTGACCCACTGGGAATGTGATGAAATAAATAAAAGCTGAAATAAATCATTCTCTCTACTATTATTCTGACATTTCACATTCTTAAAAGAAAGTGGTGATCCTAACTGACCTAAGACAGGGATTTTTTACTAGGATTAAATGTCAGGAATTGTGAAAAACAGAAACTTCCGACTTCAACTGTAGCTGCAAGATCTGTTTGCAATTACATTGATGCTTTATATAATATTAATTCAGTAGGCCTATTAATTCCATGATGTGAAATTGCATTATGAGCTTGTGTACACAATTGTAGGATTTTCTACAAGCAGTATTATGTTGCTTTGACTGAATAGTCAGAAAATAAAATATCCCCTCTCTTTTGATCTACAATCTCCTTTCAAAGCTTTGGATTTCCCAAGAAGGAAAGGGGCACTTCAGACATGAGCTCAAGAACACACTTGATTAACAAGTGGATTAACGATGCTCGTTTCATGGAAGGGTGTACCCCAAAGAACTTCAAAGGCCAACTGGAGTGAGTGCCCACGAGGTACAGTAATGAGGCCTTCCTTCCTGAGAGCACTGACAGACTTTATGCCTTCACTTCATGTCAACCTAATCATTTTTTTTTCATTTCTGGTGCTTTATCGATTTTTCTCTATCTCTTTTTGTCTCTTTCTCTCATCGATTCCCCCTCTATTTCTGGTGATTGGTCTTTCCTTTCTTCACCAAGGGTTTGTTACAGTAGGTAGGTCAGTGTTATCATGCTGCAGGAATACACTTGTTATGGTCTGTGTTGTATGGCAACTATCTCTGAGTTTGATCCACAGGAGCAGAGCAGGACCCTGTTAGTTTGTATAGTTTGCCAGGCTCTAAGTCTCTTTGTGTGTCCATGTCCTTGAACTGTAAGTCTCCCCTACTACCCTCCTGCTGACATGTCACTCCGGTCACAGCTGCCAGTCAGCTCTCGGTGACGCCGGCCCACGTCCTCCAACACTTTGTCTCTCAACACCAAGTCCTCAGTGTCTCTTTGAGAGAGGGACATCTCCGGACCTTTCTGTCACACACGACTCAACCCCAGCTGGGCTGCGGTGGGGGCCATTCTCTTTCTAAGTCTTCCAGAGACGCTCTGCTTTTAGATTTGTATCCAGCAGTAGAGTGGCAGGTTGCGTCAGTCTGCGCAGCTACTGCACTGTACCAACATTCCTATCTTCTCCCGCCATGCTTTTTTATTATTTTGAGCTGGCAAGCACACAAGTGATAGTAATCTACACTTCAATTAGATCGCACTACTCATCAGATGCTATCTTGTGTGCTGGAGCTAGAGTGAGTGAGTGAGTGAGTGTGCTTTGAGGCAGGCAAAGTGTCACTGTGAAATAGCACCTTGGTATTACTGTGAAGGCTACCCATTGAGCGTGTGTGTCTGAGTGAGAAAAAGACTGATCTGACTGAGTTTTAGTAAAGGCTTATACTGTAGGTAAAGTACCTGCAAAACAGATAATGCTGTACTTTTTTCACTGCAACCTGCAACCAGCAAAGGGCTGGCTCTACTCCCCAAACAGACCCACTATTAGAACATAGTCTATTGTCAATGGTGTGTATTTGTCATTCAACCAGTTGTAAATTACAGTATACTGGGACCACTGAAATAGACAGTTACAAAATCAATGTCAAATTGCTGTATGTCCAAATGATTAACGTGTTTCTCCTGTCTCTCTTTTTGTTTTTTCGGTGATGTTGTGTGCTGCGCCTCGCTGCTTCATGAACCTGATCATGTACAAAAGGTAAGTGTCGTAATGCCTGTCACATAATCCAGAACACTCATTGAGTTATTTAAAAATAGATGGAACCACTCACTTTCTAAATGTACACTCATAACATTGACCAAATATGTACTTCTGTGTAGGTGGGCTCACGAACAAGCAAGGTAAGTTTACTACATATTATAACTGTATGTCAGTCAGCATCAACGGATGATTGTATTTGTCTCTAACAAATGAACAAAATTACCATATTTATGTTAAAGAAAATGAGTATTTGTTTCCTTCCTATGTGTTAGCTAGGTAGTCACTTCTTCTGCAACCGTTGCAAGGCAGTCACACAGAGCAGAGCTACAGTTCCAGTGTTCTTCCACTGAGTGGCAGGTATTCTGGTCTAATGCTGGCCACCCGCTAACACAGGCAAATCAAGATGGATCGGTAGATTCCGTAGTTTTTATCATCCCTTAATGTGCAGTTATACAGTGACAGAGAACTCTCCTGGAAGAGGACAGGCCAATGTTTGAACATTTTGCAGGCGGGAGATAGCACTCTCCAGGCACAGCCATTAAGTTCCATCAGGGAGGCAGTCTCAGGTAGACACAGTGCCCTGCCCTCCCCTGCTGCCACAGCTGGGAACATCTCTCTCTCTCTCTCTCTCTCTCTCTCTCTCTCTCTCTCTCTCTCTCTATTTTGCTCTCGCTCTCGCTCCTCTGTAGAGGAGAGCAACTCCACATGGAACTATACCGCTCCTCTCATCACTACAAGGTGCTTTGTTGTCCTTTTAAATGCAAGTGTCCGGTCTCAAGTAGTTACTCTTCGCCCACCTTTTGTTCATGGACATAATCATATTGTGCCATCTTCACGTTTGTTCACTTATATTCTCCTGTAGTGATACTGAATGGTAACCATGGTTTTTAAACAAAACAGGATACTTAAAAATATATATATCAGAAAGGTTTGCTACAACTCAACACTAGGCACAATCCGGCAGTACTGGGAAAAGATCAGATCAGAGGCAGTTGGGATGACCAGGGATGTTCTCTTGTTAATTTTGGACCCTTTTTCCTGTCCTGCTAAGCATTCAAAACGTACAGAGTACTTCTGGGTGTCAGGGAAAATGTATGGAGTAAAAAGTACATTATTTCTTTAGGAATGTAGTGGAGTAAAAGTAAAAGTAATACCCCAAAAAAAGACTTAAGTAGTACTTTAAAGTATTTTTGCTTAAGTACTTTACACCACTGCAATCCGGCCCTTTCCACAATGTGAAAATGCAAACTGTATTTTTTTTATCAAAGAAAATGTGACTTGTACTCTACTACACAGTCCATGTGGGGGGAGAGGTGGGGATGGAAATTTGTTCTCTGTCTTTGTTAGTATGTCGCCCGCTGATAAAAGTGCCTTGATGTTGGGATAACTAACAAAATGTGGAAAATCTGAATATATTTAGCGGCACATTTCAAACCAGGCTGTATGCAGTGAGGGTCTCAGCAGCACATTGCTGTCTAAATGACTGGTTATTGACAGACCTTCAGCGTCATGGGTTTCGCATGTTCTTTGAATCTGTGGTGCTCTAGCAAATGTGATCCTCTCTGATGCTTCTATTTGAACTTATTTTGATGTCCCTGAGCATTAAGAGAAGTGACAGCTTACAAAATAAATCCATAATTATCACATCTGAAAGCCACCATCCCAAACTTTATTTGCATATGGAACACTTTGAGGGATGGGGCTGATACACCCGGAGGGTCTGGCAAACTCTGGCAAAGTGGCTGCTGTCATCTCTCTTCTCAGAAACCCACTGAAAAAGAGAGGCAGAGACCGTATAGCGAGACAATAATACTCTGTTAAGGTCCAATGTAGACGTTTTTTATGTCAATATCAAATCATTTCTGGGTAACACATTTGTATTGATCTTGATTTAACCTTTATTTAACTAGGCAAGTCAATTAAAAACAAATTCTTATTTACAATGACAGCCTACCTACAGGGTCAGCCCCTGGTGCAAATTAGGGTTAAGTGCCTTGCTCAAGGACACATTGACAAGATTTTCACCTTGTCGGCCCAGGTATTCAAACCAGTGACCTTTCAGTTACTGGCCCAATGCTCTAACCGCTAGGCTACCTGCCGCCATAAACAATTAAGTACCTTGATGTGATTGTTTTAAATAAAAAAAATAAAAAAAATAAAAAACAGCTTCTTAGCAAAGAGAAATTTCTCAAGCAAGAATTTTGCTAGGACTGTCTGGTAGTGGTCTGTGGGAGAATTATGTAGACATAACATACACTACCGCAGGCTGCCATATGCTATCCTTATAACTTCTTCTATGTCAAATTTTTTAATATCCTGGTGCAATTGGTGCAATAGAAGTATACATCTGGTACAATAGAAGCAATTGTTGGTACCATGATTTTCTTCGAAAAGTGTATTTATTTACACAAATATTGAACACGGTTTTTCTTGTTTACTATAATAGGGAAACCTTTTTTCTGCAAAAGCTGCCTGCAGTACAGCGATCGGCCTTGAACTTTTGAGAGGGGGCAGTCTTTCTCCCCTGAATTTACCGCCTGGTGATGTCACCAGTCACGCTAAACCTCCATCCCACCAAAACAGGCAGAAATGTGTTTTCAAACAGCTTTTACACTAAAAGGGCATTATCATAGTTTTCACAATTTCATAGTATTACAGTATTTCAACCTCATAGGGTGGAAATATGTATAAAACGCAGGAAAATGTTTGGCTGCAATGGGCCTTTAAAAAGGTCTAAATAGGCAGGACTGACTAAGGTTTAATGGAGTATAAAAAAAAAAACGGAGGAAAAGATTGTTCCCATTGTGTTTCCCCAGTGTATTTCCCCACAGTGCAAGGCCTGCCAAGGCCCCGCGGGCTTCATTTCACCCCTTCAAAACCTAACATCTTTTTTTGAGTGTTCTGAAGATGGAACACAATGACTGCCTGTAGAATTTCGTCTTAATTCTACCTGGGAACACAAAAGACTAATCATGGCCATTACAAAGCCGTGTTCCTGTCGCACAGTATGTGATAGGACAGGCTCAGGCAGAGAGCAGAGCGAGAAAGACAGACAGGGAGGAGAATGGTCCTCTCTCCTGTGTAGGGTGAGCCTATAGGACTACCCTGTGTCCTTTCAGTAGAGGACAGGTTTAGGACACACAGCAGACAGGTATTATATAGGAAAATCTATATTTATGAATCATGTTTTTGTTGAGAACATCAGCCAGACTTTGGCTATGTGTATTGTATTTGTAATGCATGTCCCAATCTTTAGTTTGATATAGGCTAATAGTTTCACGCTGAAGTAACAGCCTGGGAAAAGTCTATAGGAGATACTATATTAGATTAGAATTACTCCTGAGTATAATGGGCTTTCCTTTCTCTTCTACCGCCCCACATCCTGTGAAACACTGCCACACGGCACTGTGTAAAGAGGTCATGTTTATCCAACAACGTCTGGAAAGAAAAACCCATAGAACCGTTAACTGCCATCCCTTTCACCATTGGGCAGTAGTAGAGGCATCAGAGAAGTGTTTTCTGTGGCTTCTCTCCTCTGCTCCACCTTCTGAACAGATATCGATATTCCCCTCTGAGGTTCTGCCGCGGTACCTCCCCCTAAAGGTGCAGCTAAAGCTCATCTAATTGGTCGCTGGGCTTTAATTAGCTCAGTGCGTTTGCATGTCTGCCGTTAGGAATTCCAATGGGGTGGAGTGGTAGCTGACATCCTCTTGCCAGAATCCTTCCCTGTCTAATTTATCTCATCTTCATTTCCCCAGATCCTGTTTTTAAAGTTTTATTTAGGCTGTCATTTATTTAAAAATGGATTATTTATTTAGTGCATCAAATAATTGCTGAATTAATATTTATATATTTGTGGGAGCGTTAAATATTTACAGTGTTGTTATTGGATGTTCAGGGGAATAACAAGACTGGTTTCAAAGTGAAAATTCCTTTGAATATATTCAAACTTAATTTCTTTGAATTTATTATCAGAGTTGATGCCCTGATGATAGCGTAATTGGAGGTATATTATGTAGACTCTGGCTGTAGTGATGGTAATTTATTTGGCTGTTGACATTCATTTGAACGATAATGAATGATTCATGTCAGGGGTTGCTGTGTGTAAACATGACCTTGTGTCATCTCCTGCACCGATGCACTGATTCCTACTTGACCAAATGTTCTTAATCCTTTTTAGCTTAATGCCCCCTCGCCTCTGCATCTTGTTTTACACATACTTTATTGTGTAATATTGGATTATTAAAGAGGAGAATCATTCATACATCCCCGTCCTCACTTCTCAGGCCTTGAACCAGTCATGCCCCCACAGTTTACAGTGCTGTGATTGCCACTGGTCCACCACTGTGTTTCCATATACCCAGCCTTATTAACAGTCGTTGCAGGCGATACGATACCGTAGCAGGAGAACAGAGCAGAACGGGCAGGTAGCAGCCAGTTAGGCAGGCAGACAGGCAGCGTGGCTGGTTAGCTGTTGAACCAGGGAACGCCTCTTTCCACTAGAACTAGAACCCCCCAGCCTAGATCCTAGACTAACTACAATGAGGAGGGGAGGGGAGGGGAGGAAGAGGCTGATTTGTTCTGCATGCTAAATATGGCCTGTAATCTTTATTCCTCAGAGTGCCTTATTAAAAGTGAAAGGAAGATGAAATCCCACCACCCGGGCCATCCGTTCTGCTGTTTATTAGAGAGGCTTTTCTCTGCTAATATTGAGGTTATGGTAACCTTAGTGGTGATAGATGCATCTTGTGACTTCAGGTAATAATAGCAATGATTGATTCCCACCTGAACCCTGGAGGTGTAATCTAGCAAGATGGAAAAGATAAAGTGTCAGGGAGTTTCTGAAAGATACACACAGGCAGACCGGGTCCAGGAGTGCTGTTTATCATCGCCTAGACAACCCCTTGTTGTCAGAATGTAGAATGCTTCACCTAGTCTCTAAAACATCATTAATTAACTACTGTTCTCTCTACTAAAATCTATCTCTATTTGTCAGTTTTATTGGTGAACTTTCTTTGAAAATAGGATTATATATTTGTTTGCTATTAGTGTGTAAATTGTACGGAAGCCCAATTGACCTCTTTGTGATTGCCTTTGCTTATTTACAGAATACACATAGCATGTGTAAAAAAAACAAAAAAACATATGGATAACTACAGTGTAAGCAACGAGAAAGTGATTGGCATATTTGTATTGTGTTTGTGCGCATTCTGAAGCATTCTGTTAATGAAGCTTAGAGAGCTCAGAGACAATAGTCCCAGTTGGGCTTTTTTCCTGCCCAACACCTTTACTGTTGTCGAGCTGCATAAGGTGGCAGAACTATTATTCTATTAGCAGCTAATTAATGAAGCTCGTTTGTGTAACTGTTATTAAACACTTTGAAAGATTGTTTGTGTTCCGATAAAATTAAACGCATCCCAGAAGCCATCCATTGTGGCGCATAGATTAAGAGAGAAATAAAGCTCTTTAAAAAGAAATTTTACTTTATGGGCGGAAATGTTTCACCGTACCTTAGGGGCAGTGATGACAGGGAAACACCGCAGTCCTCCTTCATGTTGAGATCCTTTTTATAGTCAAAGTACCAGGGGAGAACACTTAAGTGTGATTTATTCATCCCTTGACCAGTAAAAGGTGTCAGCCAGGTGAAAATGGATGCTGGGAGAGTATTGACAGGAGAAAGGGCTGTGCAGTTGTCCTGCTCTGTCACACCAGATAGAGTGAGGGGGGAATGTGTCCTCTGCTACCTCTCACTGTGTGTGCTTTGTAGGAGACAGTTCTGATAACACACACACTGTGACCGGTAATGTTTTTTTTTGCATTTATTTTACTTGGTTGCTACAGTATATGTTGTTCCCACTCTCTCTGTTGGAGAGTTCTGATTTATCTAATGGATAATTGACATGTTTCTATTCCTTATATAAGCCGTCCTCTGCATTTCTATATGATATTATAATTTTATTTTATTTGTGGCCGTTGCTTAACAGTATCCTGGAGCGCATTGGATACAGCTCAGACGGGGATCTGATTTCCCGCATGAACAGATCAAATCGACTCTTTTGTTCACTGGTTCTATCTGGCAGTGTGGAGAGCTGGAACATTTTAGCAGGGCTTTCCCTTATTGAGGAGAAGGAAGATGAGGAAATAAAAAGCAGTATAGCTTGAGAACAAACACCCAGCATTTTTCCAATTTTTCCAATACTCCAAATGCAAAAGGGTAGAGTATCTCCCTGGGATTTTATATTTAGCATTTGCTATGCTACTTATGAAATATTTCATAAATGTGAATATATTAGACAGGGAGAACAGTGTGGCAAGTCATTCCATATGCACTGCCATAGCAACAAGACGTTCCGCCTTATCTGTTTAGAGCCCATGATTCTTAAACTGTTGGTTGCCCACGTTTCCATTTTTAATCAGGGAGTGTTTGGTGTACCCTGCAGCAGGGATCTAGATAAAAGGATTAACTCAGCCTTTACTAGTTAACCACGTTTCCACCCAGCCAGCCCCCTAAAATTAAAAAGTATGCATTTGTAATGCTTATTTCAATGTATTTTCATCATGTCTCATGACATTTAAAAAAACAAAAATTGGTCATTTAGCAGACGCTCTTATCGAGGGCAATTAGGGTTAAGGACACAAACAGATCTTTCACCTAGTCAACTCGGGGATTCAAACCAGTGACCTTTCGGTTACTGGCCTAAAGATCTTAGCCATTAGACTATCTGCCTCACTAATGATGGATACAGATATGGATATGAAACAGAATATTGAGGTCCCTCCCTGCATTAGTACAGTATTTGATATTGATCGTTCAATAATTATGATGCATCGAAAGTGCTATTTTACATGACTATCCATAACTTACAGTATAGCTTTACTTCAGTGGACAACAATATTACCCCTTGCCAGTGTATAATTCCTACATTATTGATGGATTTATGTATCAATAGATTTTGAGCTCTGATACTTCAAACTGTTATGTGCCTATTTTAGCAAATATGTATCACTACATTGAAGCATATTTTAGTTTCTTACACATGCACACATTTGAGTTCAGCTTTCAAATGTTTTCCATTTGAGAATAATAGACTGTAAAATATGCTACTATGATATGACTTATTTTCACCAAAATGTCTCAATATTGAATTTGCTATTAGGTAGAATCTATCGTAAACTACAGTGATATCGCTCCCTTCCAAAATGTCCCTCCCCCAAATTCTACATTCTAAGACGCAAACTGCCAGGGATCTGTCAGGCTCCTGAAATTAAGAATTTAATTAATTACATTACATTAAAATACTGTAACTATTGTAACAATTTCATCATTAGCAACACACACCCAAAACCAGGACTAGAAATATGAAAGGACAAATGGAAAAAATAAATCATTTCAATACACTAATAGTTCATAAATGTGTTGAATACCCTGTTTAAAATTACAACCTTGTGAAGTGAAACTTTGACCAAAGCCTTTGACTAAAGTGTTGGCTAGGAGAAGATAGAGTTGTGTCTTGTGGAGGCCATCCAGATGTCTTCATTAATGAGGGGTTCCAGAAGGCCCTGCTCTGCTCTGTTAGGCTGCAGGCAGTACATTATGCTGGCCACATACAGGACCCCTAGTTGGATAGCACAGACTAGCAGAGTAGAACTTGCGCCTTTGTCACTACTGTTACCATTAGCCAGAGATTTGCATATTTCTCTGGGAAGCATTAAAGGCGTAAAAAAAAAGACTAATTCACTATTGGAAGTCTCCCTTTCAAGATTAAACGAGCTCTATTATAAATGTATGACTGCTCATGTAGTTTTTATTTCATTTCTCTGTCACTGTCCCCCCTACTTTTGTGGAAGGCTTTGATTATCCTTCAGGTTGGGAAAAAAAAACTGAAATAGGAAAAAAAAAATAACAGCTGCCACTGCTGCTAATGCTGCTTGGTGTAAATGGCAATTGCCTTTCATGGCAGAACTCCTTTGTTCTTTGATTAACTTTGTCTAAAACTCTCATGGTGTATTTAGGCCTTAACGAAACAATGAATCCTACAAACTCAGTTGAAGCTCAGGATACTTGAGTTGGCTCCTCGTACCAGAAAACGGAGGCCATATTAGTGGCTCTAGGGTACATTTAATAATCTCTATCTCATATTGAAAATGTTCCTCTAAATTATGAGGGATTGGAAAATACATCAAGACAACATCTTCAATCATCAGAAAATGTAACCATCCTGTAGTGTTTGACACTCTTTAAGGGTATGAGTTAAGACAATATGTGAGGTGACTTAACCAACTTTGGAATGCCTGAAATATGGTACACTTTATGTTAATACAAAGCAAAGGTGCCATTTTTTACAATTTCAATTAGATTTTTATAACTATAACATCTAGTTAATTCATAATGGTTTGTGTAATTTCTTAATATTTTATTAGTAAATTCATACTAACAATTAACCTACATTTATGATTAAGATTGCTTATTATTTAGGCCTTAACATTGTTTTCAAGTTGTCTTATTCACCTTCTTCCCACTGAGTTTGTTCTGGCGCAGACAGACACTCAGTAAAGTACATGTGGCTAGGGTGATTCTACCTCAGCGGTGCCACACACACACCTGGATGAGGGCGTGTGAGAAGCACTCCTAGAGGAGGTGCCCACAATGCTTATCACTCTGACCTCAATTCAAGGAAGAGGGACAATTTCCTAAACAGCTGGGGATCAATCAAAGCCCACTTGAAATGTGCCACCTACCACTTTTACATTAGGAAACACGCTGTTCAAAATGGGGCATTTTGACTCTATTTTTGATTATTTTACAGGCAAAGCTGTCTCCTCATGGGGCCACAAGTGCCAAATTAAATCCCCCCCCCCATGCCACCTCTCTCCTGGGCTATGTAAGCTACAATAGGGAGGTAGAGGGAATAGGGGAGGAAAGTTTGGATTTAAAGGGATAGTTCACTCAAAATACAAAATGCCACATTGGTATCCTTACCCTGTAAGCAGTCTATGGACAAGATGTTACATCAATCCATGCTTTGATTTAGAATCCCTGGCACTGTTTCCACATGCTAACGTTTTAGCATTTGTGCCACAAATCTCATTCAAGTCATGGGACCGATATTAGCATTTTTCCTGCATCATGTTTAAATCATCTGAAAGTATCTAAAAATTACTGTGAAGCTCAACATGACGTGCAAAAAATGCTAATATCGGTCCCATGAATGTGATTTGTGACTAGAATGTGATTTGTGACATAAATGCTAAAACATTATCATGTGGAAACAGTCGCAGGGAAACTAAACCAAAGCATCGATTGATGTCATACGTTGTTCATAGAATACTTACAGGGCAAGTAAACCAATATGTAATTTTGTAATTATGGCAAACTATCCCTTTAAGTGTAGGGATCTAGTCACACAGTGATGACAAGATGCAGGATTTAAGTTTGAACCAATAATCCGCACCCACTTTCCTATCTTTACATACTATATTTTGTACATGTTAAGTATGTGAACTAGGGTTGCAAAGCTACCAGTAATTTACCAAAGTTACCGGAATCTTCAGGGCTTTTGGCAATTAAATGAAAATGGACCCCTGTGGCTCAGTTGGTAGAGTGTTGCCCTTGCAACACCAGGGTTGTGGGTTCCATGGGAACTGAAAATGTATGGAATCTCTACTGTAAGTCACTCTGGATAAGAGCATCTGCTAAATGACTGAAATCTCAAATATATGGCACTCTATCCTAACTTTGGTAGTTTATACTTTAATAACTTTTTTTTTTAAATCATATATATTATTCATTTATTATATCTGTGTCCATATTGTCCATAAGTTTCTAGTAGATAGACCATTTGGTTCAAGAAGAAAATGGCTAATTAATGAAAAAAGGATCTAATCAACAATGGCATTATTTTCTATTAACTCTGCAACTCTTCCAACTATTGACTGGTTTCACAACTGCCACCATTTTGCCATCAAAACATTGACAGCAACATATATATATATATATAAAGGATATTTCATGCTGAAACCCTCCTATTACACAGCAATCGTATTTACTAAATCAATGGTTTATATTTAGGATAATGTTTTACAGCTTTGTCATTTAAAATCATCTTATTTATTATTTCATATATTTTACATGTGACAAGGCCACATAGAGGGCCAGAGATGATTAGACACCTGTGATAATCTGAAGTACCCAAAAGGGCCACTAGATGTCTTGTGTTAGATTACATAAAATCCTTGAAAGATACCAACATTTGGTAGTTTACTGGTAAACATTGAACGTTTCCAGTAATATACCCTCTCTTTGCAACCATAATGTGAACACCTGTTCTCATTTGCTTGACAGAGTGTCCAGTCTGACAGATAATGAGAGTATTGGCTCCAGTTGTTGTAGCCTCAGGCAGGAGCAGAGGTTCCTCTGGTGTGTCTCCTAGCCTCTGCTTGGGCACCTATCGGAACACCTACCTCCCTGCCGCTAAGTTTAGGCCCGGAGTCGTTCCGCTCCCAGCAGGTGTCAGTGTAACCTAGTCAGGAGGCAACACTACTGTCCATAAGACAAAGATGCACAACTCTCCAGTGTATCTTTAAACCACACATATCTGGTTACCTGCACCGGATTTCCCCCGCCAGTTTTTCTTTAGAAGAGACTTTCAAAGTACAGAGAAAGTTTAGGAAGAAAAAAGCAAACAGGCATTCAACAGGTGTGATTGAAAGAAGGTGCAGCAATTGCTGAGTTCTTACCTTTGTCCTGCAGCTGTACATTTATATTCAATCATTGAGAAGGACAAAGGCATGAAAACTAAACCCAATGCAAAATCTACCGCACAGGCTCCTCCACAGCATGGTGTTGTGGCCTTGTCATACAGTCTTCAGCCATTCTGTTATCATATTGAAAATGTCACATTTACCAGTCTCTGGTAAAATACACAACTTATTGTAAAAGTTTGATGATGACAGTTTACAACTGAATGATTTCACGCATTTACTCAATGTGTTATAATTCTCTAGATTATATGTCAACAAAATACTTTCTTGAATATATGTTGATTTCACTGCACTCAGAAATGTCTTATGTAGAAACATTTGAAATGGTGCTTTTTACATTGAATAAAAGTAGAGACACAGAGCTAGAAAATTGTATATCATGCACTACAGTTGAGGAACAATGGGAAAGTAATTCTGCTTTGAAAATTGATAAACTTGTAATCTCACTTTTGAGAAAATGGCCCTTGAATGTTTTGGTAAACCTACTGGAGACCTCTTCTTTGTCTACACCCATTCAGCATTGTTCACACCCTCTTAAGCCCCACCCATATCTTTAAAGTTTCACATGTGAGGCCATGTACTAAACAACCAAAGATGTCAAGACTAAAGGCTGGTTTATACTACGGGTGTGTTCATAAATTCAATCTGGAGTGCGTTCGTAAACTCAGATTGTCCGTTCGTAAGAGTGTTTTGCTCTCGGAGCGTTCAGAGCGCACACTGGACACTCTGGCCGAGGAGTAGGCTTGATCCGAGTGTTCTGACCTAACAACAGCAGTCAAGCACCCAAGCTAACTGGCTAATGTTGGTTAGCTTGCTAGCTACTTCCAGACAGAAATGAGAGAACAGCTCACTCTGACCATTTTACTCGGCCTAGCAGAGCTGGTTAGGCTGTTTCTATGTTATCCAGAGCGTTGGTGACTGTAACTGTGCTGCTGGCAACAATTTAAATATGCTTTTTTTTATTTAGTTTAATGACACCAGCCTTATTCAACAGTTCTTGAGCGTTTGTAAATTTGTCGAATTTACCAGCTACGTCTAGCAACAGTTGTCACAGTGACATCATTAATATTCTGTTGAAATGGTTACTTGCATAGTGGAGTCTTTTATTTAATCATGACTTGCCACACTGTTCTCCCTGTCTAATATATTCACATTTATGAAATATTTCATAAGTAGCATAGCAAGCTAGCTAAACAAACCATAATCCCAACTCATAACGTTACTACCCTGCATGAATCTGCAGGTAACTAACCAACCAGGTTCAATGTTAGCTAGCTAGCTAACATTAGGCTATAACTAGCAATGCAAATGGCTCTGAGATACAAATAGTATTACTACACAGATCATACACGTAACGTTAGCTAGTGAGCCAGCCAGCTAACGTTAGCTTTCTAACAGTACGCGTGAAATTAAAAGTGCTTTCTGACAAAATTAGAAACGTGTAATATCAGAAAATGTAGCTAGCTAGACGATCTTACCCATATACATGGATGGACACTTCTCCCTCTCTATCACGGATGCCTTGGTTGCCCTTAGTTTGAAGATGTAATCCGCTGACAGGTCTTTTATACAACAGCTTTCTGTGTGTTCTTTTTTCGACTCCCTCTGCATATTTCCAGTCAAACGTTATAGACAGAAGCGTGCTACATGGCAGACCAATCCAAACTCTCTCGACATGTCCAGACCACCCGTTATATCAGCCAATCATGGCTAGGGGGAAGGTTCCTGTTTTTTTTTTCGTGGCTAAACCAACTAGGCTCGTAATTTAACAATTTGATTCGGATTTACAAATGGCATACACGTTGAAGGCACATGAAAGTTCACATGTTCCAGAAGGCATTTCTGCCCAAAAACCCATTTTGATAAAAAAATTTAAAGTTTACATTCAAATGGCTCTCCTGAAGTAGTGGCGCGCAACATACGCCTAGTTTCCTGAAACGAGTCACAAATGTACTTTGAGTCAAGTTTCTGCAGTAGACTGGGCTGAATAAGTACAAGTACATACTGTACATTCCAGAAACCACACGGAAGAAAACAAACCTCAGAAATGCACCATAGTACTCATTATATGTATGTGGTTGAACAAGTTCTCATTGCTATTTGCAACAAAACGACACACATTTCCTTTGGACCGCATGTCACGTCTTAGCCTCGTAAAACCAAACTACATTTTGCTCCCAGAAATCTAAATTAAACAATGTGTTGGAAGTGATGTACAGTATTCCCGTGTTAGTCTTTGTCTTGCCTATCTGTTGTGTCAGTCCTCCAGAGTAATGTTAGACACAAGGTCAGCAGAAGACCACAGACTTGCCTATCTGTTGTGTCAGTCCTCCAGAGTAATGTTAGACACAAAGTCAGCAGAAGACCACAGACTTGCCACATATGCTCCACAAACTGTTGATGTTGGTCAGGAGAGGAGGAACATATATAATAATCCAGATTAACCACGATAATGAGGTTGTTGTGAGCCATTAATTCTGGCAGGTGAGGGGGCAGCGGGGGGAATAAATAATGTGGCTATGTCTTGTGACACGGCCGTAAAGAATGGGCATCTTTCCAACAGCTCATTTCAACTCTTCTAATTGGCCTCATTGTAGATGAAAAATTAAATAGCTTGCCTGGCTATTAATGCTGACTTTTATGGATTGGATGCTTTTGTACTTAATATACGGCCTCAGTTGTCCCTTTTATTCCTGGGCAGTGTTCTGTCCGCCCATGATGTATTGCACCAGGAGGAAACTCACAGGAACACAATGGGGTTTCAGCCCATGTGAAGCTCTCTGGCACAGGTCCAGAGTGGGCAAGAGAGGAGAGCGGTCTGAGTAGCAATGTGTCCGAGGCTTCCTCCCTTTACCACAGCCTGGCTGTCTGGTGGTGGTGGAACATGCAGCTCTAGACTGTAGATTGAAGGTTTTTTACTGGAAGGATCCAAGGTCATAAAGAGTGATACAGTGCTCAGAACAATATGACCTTGTATAGCACTCCATCAAATCAGCTGTGCTTCTCATGTATCAGGAAACACATACAATGGAAAGAGAGACATAAAGCCTGGTAAAAGAATCAGACCCTATGGAACTGACAGTAAGCAGCCTTCTCACCAAAGAGAACATCCCTGTGAGCTTCATCTATGGAGATGGCAGTTTTTTGTCCTCTGGGAAGCTGTTGGCCAGGGACCATAAAGCCTGCAGCCGCCAGCGCAGGCCCTCTGAAATATTAATCACATAACTTTTCTCTTTGGCTCGCTTTTCTCTATATGTTTTTAGCAGATGGTAACATTTTTGAGTGGAGAACAAAGTTGTAAGGGGAATATGATTTCACACGTTGCTATGGGAACAGAGAGAGATAAAGATGTTTCATGGTTCACTGGTTGCCTAGACTTACTGTGTGTGTGTGTGTGTGTCTGTGTGTCTGTCTGTGTGTGACTGTGAGTGAGTGTTTGTGTGACTATTGTATTTGTGAATGTGCATGATTCTGCAGTCACCTGTGTAAGGGTTGATACATTTTTGTTAGGTCAAATCAAGTCTGACTTTTTAAAGTGAAAGATACAAACTTTTTTTGAACCTTGAATACACCACACGTTTACATTTCCTGTTGATCAACAAAATTGTCAGCAACAAAAGAGTGATCAAATTAAGATCCTACATCTGTAAAACGTCATGAGGGATCTAAATAAGAGAGCATCATATTATTGCATGGAGTAGCATGAGTTCACAGTACAATAGAAATTAAGGTCCTGTCAAAAGTTGTATGCAAAGTATACTCATTTATTTCGCCCTTTAATTGTGTTAAATATGGTGCTCATTTCACAGTGTATAAACTTTCTGTCTTAATAGCGATAAGTTGGTTGCATGGTTGCTCATATTCACATGACACTTAAAAGGGAGGATCTGTCGATAAATGCAGCAATAACACCAGCAACTTATCTCCTGCCATTTACAGCAGCGCTTCCAAACCCCTATTCTACCATTTGAGAGCAGCTAATTAGATTGTGAGGGTTGCGTGATATGGGGTCCTGCACATGAAAGCTCCTCACTGGAGATGAGTCGGGGTTGTCTGCACCCCAAACAGTGCTGATAGCACAGCGACTCCTCTAATTCCACTCGCAAAAATCACATTCTAATTGGATGTCTGATTTGAGCAACTTCTTCAGTAATTTGAGGAAATTGCTTTTTGAAATGCAATAATTTCAATGATCTTAAACGACAACTGGCTGGCTGCAGTCAACTGAGGAGTGTCTCTTTTCAGCCCTCATCAGGCAGTAATTAAAAGGTCCTCCTTCTGCTTGTAAACCATTGACCCCTCAGAATTGATCACAGGGCTCATTTGTAAGCACGAGGAGCTGCACCTCTAGGCCAATAGGAGACAGGGAGAAATCCCTGTAAGAATCAAGCTCAAAATATCAGTTTTGTCGGCTAGTAATTGTTTAAGCAGCTTTAGCTTCTTGTTAAATGTCAGATGTGGTGTCCTCTACGCTAGACTCTCCTTGTAGGGCAATTCAGAGTCAACACACACACTTAAAAATGCAGAGGCATGTTTTAATTTGACTTGGCAGTGTTGTACACAAACAGAACCGTTGAAAATGTGGTTATTACAGTAGGCACCTGCAGATTGGGCTCCAAGCCTTTCACTGTTCTCCCCAGACATAGAAGAAGACAAAATATTTAACCAGACAGGAATGAGTGGTGAAGTGTAGTTTAATGGGCTGATTATATTCATCAGACAAGGCCTGTGCTCTCATGGTCCACAGCAGAGTGCCCTAAGGGACAATGAGTGATTCCGACCACTCAGCCTCATTATGGAATCATATTAATATTTAAGGGGCTGGAATTGACGAATAAAGAGGTAATTGATAGCATCAAAATGGAAGTGTTTGAACTCCAACTATTGTATTATTTAAATATATGTAATAATGTGGCAATTAGGTGGTAGAAATGCATCCAAACAGCCTTTAAAAAAAAAAAAAAATTAAAACTAAAGCTGAGTCTGCTGCGCTCCGTTTGTGAAGAGTTCACTCAGATGTAATTACGGTTATAGATGACAGCCGTAAATGACTTTTAGTTAGATCTGTCCCAAGGAGTACATTGGTCTAGTTACTCATCTACTGGGGTTAAAGCTGTGTTGTGTCTTGATAAGGGCACATGAACAGATACGTGCTGTAGTGGTAGTCGAGGAACATTGGATCCCATGGAGCTGGGGCTCAGATCAATCAATGGGTGGGGAGTTGCAGTGAAAAGGTGAGTGCAGCCATGCGGAGGAGAGGCGAGGGCTGTGAGCCACAGGACAAGTGGGGGGTTTTTCCTTCTCACTCTAGGGGCCTCCCCAGGGCTCACAGCACAGCACTCACTGAACGCCCTCTAGTCTAGTCCACCAGACCTCACAACTGTTTAGTCCCACTCATATTTATTCCTCAACATTCGTATTTAGTTCCGTGCACAAGTGGGACAGTTTAGGGACAGACTATATTTTCTCAATGTTCATGTCACATTCCAGAATGTGTGCATACTGTATATGACATTCAGTTGACTGGGTTGGATGGAGAAAGAAAGGCACTGTAACATGTATGGTAGGCCTGCTATAAAGGCCCATTGGGTCTGCAGGCCAAGTCTATAATTCAGACTAGTTTGTATGACAATGCTGATCAGGAGTTCTACTTTGAATAACACGAGGGAGGAACACTGTGCATATGCTTAGATTATTATTTTGCATATAGTCAGGAGAGTATGCTATGGAGTTTCTCTAATTAGGTGTTGCCACGCTCAGCCCATGGCGATGTAAAACCGCCATTCACCTCTCCACTTGTAAGGATCTCTGCATTGTGCCTGAAGTCTTGCTCACTCTAGCCTGAGAATTGATCAACAGTGATGGGACCTGGAGGAAAGCTAACTAATAGCTGTTATGAGAGCGGCATATGGAGACACAGCCGTGCAGGTGCATGCAGCCTGTTATTTGATTGTTGCCTAGAGATTGATAATCAGTTGAAGAGCAAGGGAATGAGGATGATGTTCAGCCTTGCTAATGCATAAGGCACCAATAAATGCCTTTTAGACAGAGCATGAAAAATTACAGCACACAGACAGATTGCAAGCAGATGACTGCACACCTGTAGCACTTGTCATTTTTCAGAGTTAATTTTGTCCCTGGTTGTTCTTGGGGTGTGAAGTATCTGAAAAGCAGAAGGAATAACATTGAAATGGGGCTTTTGTATTATTCCAAGCTAAAGAACAACAGTCATAGCAGTTACAATAAAATATGACCAAGCTGTAGCTGTAGACATTTTAAATCTAGGTAAATGCAAGTGTTGGCACAAATGTTTTTAGGACGTTCTTGGGACGTTGTGTCATAGTCCCCTGGAGGTTTTGTCTAGTTCCCAGTTTGTCCCGGGGATGTACTGAGGAAGTTTTTAGGAACTTCTTGGGATGTTGTGTCATGGTCTACTGAAGGTCCCTTGATCGTTCGCTACACTCGCAATAACATCTGCTAACCATGTGTATGTGACCAATAAAATGTGATTTGATTTGGATGTTGTGTCATGGTCCCGAGGTTTTTGTCTAGTTCCTGGTTTGTCATCTGATGATTGCAAAGAAACGTTCTCCCCCACAAATGTTTTTTTTACCCAGGGTACGCACATCCTAGTTTCATTACACATCACCCCTTGTTACGTTTGCCAAGCCCATCAAGGCCCTGATTGGTAATCCAGTGACCACTCTTTGCAGTGCTAGGGATAACCACACACAAACAATGCTTCAACTTACAAATTAGACACATACAGTAATTATTATTTAACATGTCCTCACTTGGGATTTAAACCCATAACCTCTTGTTTCACAGTATTCTGATCTTCCTGCTATGCCACCATGTCTGTATCAATGACTGATTTCACCTGTAGACCTGTTCCCACGCTTTGCACTTCAAAGTAAATCTCAGCTCTGTTAAAAACACACTGAAAAACTTTTATTTTCATCATAGTGATTAATGAGTAACATTGAAACAGAATAATATGCCCCACCAACATTTGACAACTATACAAAAAACCAAACTCAAATTGCTTAAATAAGTAAATTAAATCAATGAGAGAATAGTCACTGTAACGATTAAAATAACAGTGCAGATGGCACTCTTTGGCTAAGTGCACAGATGTATTACAGATAATGAATGTGTAGGGAACTTCTGAAATTGTACAGACTTTGTGGTGCAGCAGAACGATTAGCATACCACAAATCCAGAGGTTGTGATTTCAAATCCCAGGTGGGTTCATATTAAAAAGTCAGTACTAAGTGGTCATGTCAAATGTAATCATATTGTCATTGATTAAATATTGTTTTACTATTTTAGCTGAACAGCATACCACTTACCTTAAAACCCTGATACCATTTCATTACTTTACATATAATGGTTTGGGACACCTGGGACAATCAGGGGAGCTTCAGGGGACCATAACACAATTGAACAAGAACGTCTTAAAAATATCCTTTGGGGCGTCCCCAGGCCCAACCAGGAACTAGACAATACCTCCAGGGGACCATGACACAACGTCCCAAAAACGTCCTTAAAACGTCCCCAGGACAAACTGGGAACTAGACAATACCTCCAGGGGATCATGGCACAATGTCCCAGGACGTCCTAAAACGTCTTCGGGGACATCCCCAGGACAAACTAGTAAAAGGTCCCCTAGAGAATGTTCCCTTGCGACCATCAAGCGACGTCATAAGGAATAGTAAAATGAGTGTCCTTAGAATTTAAAAAGGTCCTGACATGGTCCTCTATGACATCCTGGGAACTTACAGGGAACTAGACAAAGGTCCCCTAGAGAACGTTCCCTTGAGACCATTACACAACGTTCTTAGAACATTCTCAGAATGTCAGACGGATAATGTTGTGCCGAACCCCGTCCTCAGGATGTCCCCTGTTTGCTGGGATGTTGCTAGCTAAGCTAGTTATCCAGTTGCGGCCATCTGGCTAGTATAAACAAGGGCTTACTACAAATTTGAGCTAGTTAGCGACAACCTTAGCGCAACATGCTAGTTAGCTAACATTAGCTATCTACAAATTTAGAAGCAGGCACAAGCCAAACATAAGAAAGCAACGCTACTACCATCTGGTCTGGAGTTTTAACGAGGCTGACAGCGGATGATCTGTGGTATGTGAACAACAACAAATTAACTGGCATATTATACTGTTGGCACCACGGCCATGCTAGGACTGTGGCTGAATCGGGATCGTTGATTTATGATTAAGGAGTGGAATTGCAGAAGGCTGTATCTTTTGCCAGATAAAAACACTAATGGACTGGATCCAGTGAGTGGATTATTCTTGCAGAGAGCCAGTGTTGGTATAAATAGATGGACAATTTATAAAATCGTCTGCCTGAACATAACCATCTTGGGCCACTTTAATTAGTCAATTTCCCGCCTGTATTGAGTGCCTAGATTGATTTATTGCCTTTTTTAAGCGGCCATGGGGACCCAGGGAACAGCTGTGCCAGGACGTCCACGCTGGTACTGTTGTAAAAACAAGTAGCTGAGCACCGTGTGTCCAACAGCAGTCACTGCGGCATGGCAGACAGCTGGCAAGGACAGTGTCTGGTATCTGGCACCGCTGGAGATGCAGGATTTATTTCAGCAAACACTGCTGAAGTGGAGGACGCCTGCCCCGGTGGAGTTGACACACACACACACACACACACACACACACACACACACACACACACACACACACACACACACACAAAAGCACAAGCCCTGGCTTGATTGCTATATTGCCATGATCATATGAGGGCCCCTGTGATTGCAGCGAGAGAATAGGCCTATTTCATGTGATGATTTCCCCCCGTCCACTTGACATAGACAGGACTCCTCAGTGAGGAGGCTCTGAGTGGTCTGTCTCTCTGGGTTTGACTGATGGCTCCCAAATCTGAGTGTGTCTCGGTTGGATTTGTCTGTATGTGAATGACAATAGTGATACACTCCCCTGCCTCGGCTGTGAGGGAAAGAATTCCATCACACTAAAGATATGGAATAATATATCTATTTACTTGTGCAGGTATACTTCGCGTGGCTTGTACCATCTTTTTTATAACAGTGTGAGGAAGTGTGAGGACAACAGTGGAGTAGTATATAGTGTGACTGTCTCAGTGACGTTTCCTAGCTCCCTAGCCATGATCTATGACCAGGGCTTGTAGTGACACATCTATTCAGTGCATGTTTAGGACGAGGTACGACATCTGGATTCTGCAAGACATTAGAGAAATACCTTCACAAAACACAAACACATGCTTGCATTTCCGGTCCCTGACAACATATTTTTCCTCATCAGGTTTCTGTGGCATTGTGTTTCTCTTTGATTACTCACACAATAATTGCTCCCTGTGGGACCCTGGTAGCAGTAGCATAATTCATACATTATTTGACCTCAACTTTAGTCTCTTGCTTCCAACAAAGATATTTATTTGTTCTCTTTCTCATGCAATGATGAATCTACAGTATCCAAATTAACCCTTGCCCCTCATTGTCAGACCCAGACACAAATATACAGTATAACCATTTGCTGGAGCAGTTCACACATTCCAGTGTACTGTATGTTGAAGCACCCACTGTAGGCAGCCGTGCCCAACCCCTTGTCTTTGGAGTCCCTGTCCAGGGACATCTTGTGGAAATGTGAGAGCAGATAGCTGAGTGTTTCTGTTTGAACTGTGATTCTTAGAAATTCCTGCATTTAGCACTGGGGATTGGGGGCTGGAGTCTTCCGCAGGCATTTTAATGCAGATCTCGTGAGCCCCTCTAAAGGGGAGAGAGAGAGAGAGAGAGAGAGAGAGAGAGAGAGAGAGAGAGAGAGAGAGAGAGATAGAGAGAGAGAGAGAGAGCTACAGTCCTCTTCTAGTTTTTAACTCAAAAGATGAAAGGGACTTAAACTCCCTCCTTCCTTTCCTCTCTCTCTGTCCTGTGGGATTGAAGTGCATTATGTAATTCCCAGTAACTCGCCACACCCTGCAGTAATGGTTTAATTAAAGAAGGGTAAGTAGGCGTCATGTCATACCACCTGCCATGCCATCACTCCTACAAAGACATACTGAGTGATTTCTGAACCAGAGACACCTCTCAATCTACCACTGCCCTCCTCTTTGATAAACACAAGCATATAAACACCTCTGACCCTAATAAATCTGTTAGCAGTGCTCACACTGACATGGGCGACAGGTAACCTGGCGGTTAAGAGAGTTGGGCCAGTAACCGAAAGGTTGCTGGTTTGAATCCCCAAACTGACTAGGTGAAAAATCTGTTGATGTGCCCTTGAGCAAGGCACTTAATCCTAATTTCTAGTAAGTTGCTCTGGATAAGAGCGTCTGCTAAATGGCTAAAATGCAGCAGAGGCAGCCTGTTCATTGTCCCACACACTGCCTGTGGCCCCGTGGCCAAGCCTCTTTCGTCTTCTTCCAACAGCCTCCCTCTCTCCCTCCCCATCCCAGTCCACAGCCAGCACGGGCATGTTCAGTCTGTCAGCACCGCCACAGCACTCTGAGAGTCTGAATTGAATCAGGCAGGTGCCTGTGCCAGCGCAGACCCAAAACAACAGGGTTAATGTGAAAACGTGTTTTTGGAACCCTTCACGTAACCACATTTTCATATGTGTAGTTTAATGTTATTAGTAGTATGTGTAGTTTAATGTTATGTTATTTTACATGTTGTCACGTTATTTTACATGTTGTCACATGGTATCACATTAACTTCACATAAGATCAAATGTGATCACCAGTGGCGATTTTAGCATGCAAATATTGGTGGGGCCCAATTTTTTTGAGATGCATGCCAGCAAAGGCACCACACAACGTTTTATAATTTTTTGTATGTGATCTAAAAACGAAGGAAAATACAATCAGAAGGATCCACTTTTATAGACAATATGCAGACGCACATACAGCGCATTGCACAAACAAACCTCGCAATATCAACTGGAATCACATGGGTCTATTACTGAAAAGATTTGAATGGGAAGAGACTGTCACTGGCAAACATGGCTACAGACCCAACAACATTATATAGTATCTCCTCCTGGTGAAGAAAATCACATGAGCTGATAATAATACACAAAGTAAGCAAAACAATGAAATGCAACATCATTCCAACCAAAATGATGAATAAGATAGTAATGAAATAAGACCTGTATAAGCAATATGACAATTGAGATGTACAAACTATGGCATAAGGAAACGATGAGCGGATAAGATAATTTCGATGAAGACATTAATGAGCGAGTAGTCCATATAACTATTTGTTCAGCACTTTGAAATGTACAGTGACAGAATTCAGAACATGGTGGGCCACCCGAGTGGTGCAGCGGTCTAAGGCACTGCAGTGCTTGAGGCGTCACTACAGATCCGCGTTCGATCCCGGGCTGTGTCGCAAGTCGCCGCTACCTGAAGACCCATGAGGCAATGCACAATTGGCCCAGCGTCGTCCGGGTTAGGGGAGGGTTTGGCCGGCCGTGTCCCATCGCGCTCTAGCGACTCCTGTGGCGGGCCGGGCACATGCGCGCTGACACGGTCGCCAGTTGTACGTTGTTTCCTCTGACACATTGGTGCGGCTGGCTTCCGGGTTAAGCGGGCAGTGTGTCAAGAAGCTGTGCGACTTGGCAGGGTTGTATTTCCGATGATGCATGGCTCTCGACCTTCGCCTCTCCCGAGTCCATACGGGAGTTACAGCATTGGGACAAGACTGTAACTACCAATTGGTAGGCGAAAAAGGGGTCAAAAGTAAATAAAATAAAAAGATTTCAGAACATGGGTTCTTACAGTATTCTCCCTGTACACCAGGTCAGAACCGTATGATAAATAACGGTGGCATATAAGCAGACCATAAAAGCTCTTACAATATTTGACAATGACATTTCTCTAAAACAGGCTATAGGCTACATGTGCAACACCAAGTCAGAACAGAACAGATTATTATTATTAGATTATTTTTTTTTTGCTAACCAGGTGGGGCTCAAAACGGGTGGGTCTGCCCCATCGCCACTGGTGATCTCATGAAAACATGTTTTTGGAACACTTCACGTGAAATTCATGTGGCTTTTCCGTAAGGGGAGTAGTGAACCACATCTTCAGTAGTTCCACTAGTAATTTAATTCCATTTTGCAGTAGCTTGGTGGTAGTTGAACTAAATTCAAATCTAGGTAGTGTTTTCAGTAGTTAATTACTACTTTTTTTTTTGCCATTTAGCGGTCTAACTAACTACTGTAAAATATTTTGGCATCAGACCTGCCTAATTCTCACTTGAAAATGTTTTGTGTTTAATAGGCTAAATTACACAATATGTTTATTTTGTTATTGTGTGCTGAATTATATTGTTTTATACACATACAGTTGAAGTCGTAATTTTACGTACACCTTAGCCAAATACATTTAAACTCAGTTTATCACAACTCCTGACATTTAATCCTAGTAAAAATTCCCTGTCTTAGGTCAGTTAGGATCACCACTTTATTTTAAGAATGTGAAATGTCAGAATAATAGTAGAGAGAGTTATTTATTTCAGATTTTATTTCTTTCATCACATTCCCAGTGGGTCAGAAGTTTACATACACTCAATTAGTATTTGGTAGCATTGCCTTTCGGGTAGCCTTCCACAAGCTTCCCACAATAAATTGAGGTCAGGGGTTTGTGATGGCCACTCCAATACCTTGACTTTGTTGTCCTTAAGCAATTTTGCCACAACTTTGGAAGTATGCTTGGGGTCATTGTCCATTTGGAAGACCCATTTGCGACCAAGCTTTAACTTCCTGACTGATGTCTTGAGATGTTGATTCAATACATCCACATAATTTTCCTTCCTTATGATGCCATCTATTTTGTGAAGTGCACCAGTCCCTCCTGCAGCAAAGCACCCCCACAACATGATGCTGCCACCCCCGTGCTTCACGGTTGGGATGGTATTCTTCAGCTTGCAAGCCTCCCCCTTTTTCCTCCAAACATAACAATGGTCATTATGGCCAAACAGTTCCATTTTTGTTTCATCAGACCAGAGGACATTTCTCCAAAAAGTATGATCTTTGTCCCCATGTGCAGTTGCAAACCGTAGTCTGGCTTTTTTATGGCGGTTTTGGAGCAGTGGCTTCTTCCTTGCTGAGCGGCCTTTCAGGTTATGTCGATATATGTCTCATTTTACTGTGGATATGGATACTTTTGTACCTGTTTCCTCCAGCATCTTCACAAGGTCCTTTGCTGTTGTTCTGGGATTGATTTGCACTTTTCGCACCAAAGTACGTTCATCTCTAGGAGACACAACGTTAGCCTATCAAAAGCTTCTAAAGCCATGATATCATTTTCTGGAATTTTCCAAGCTGTTTAAAGGCACAGTCAACTTAGTGTATGTAAACTTCTGACCCACTGGAATTGTGATATAATGAATTATAAGTGAAATCATCTGAATTATTATTTAATAAGAATATTAATAATATATTATTAATAATAAGAATTACTTATTTCATGCAGAAAGTGGATAGTTGTCCTAACCGACTTGCCAAAACTATAGTTTGTTAACATGAAATCTGTGGAGTGGTTGAAAAATGAGTTTTAATGAATTCAACGTAAGTGTTTGTAAACTTCCGACTTCAACTGTATATGACCCCAAAGTGATCTGTTTTTGCAATTTGTAGACATTTCCAATTTACATATGATATGATATGAAGTAGTTTAGATGTAGTGAACTACTTTTTCAAAATGTAGCTTAGCTTCTTCCAGTGTGAAGAAATTGGTAGCTTCTTAACTATATTTTCAGAATAGCTTCCTCAAAACTGGTAACTGATTTAGTGTGCCATCGAAAAGGCCTGTGTTGGAGATGGTGACTGTGTTATAAGTGCTGCTTATTCCTCCAATCCCCAGAATGGTAAAAATCAGCCATTGTCCTGCATTTTAAACACAGTGCTACAGTACATGCTTAGCAATAGTTCCATAAAACATTCCCCTTCTTTCTACCTTCCCTTTCTGTTTTCTGTGATAGTCTAGACACAATACACACAGGGGGGGATGGGTGGCAAACTGCTGGGTTGAACTTCAAAGAGGTGGCTCTTTGACTACTTTCATCCACTGTGATGTTGGAGGAATCCACCACTCAAAGAGGTGTGACATGAATTAAACCCACATCCTAAGTGTATCTTCCCAATGTTGATGAAAGGTGTGTGACATCAATTGTTTATATTGCTGCTGCTGCTGCTGCTCACAAAGTGGAGGGTCAGCCCCTCTCCTCGCTTTTCTCAAGGGCTGAATTCTGCCTCTTTCAGGAAGCTACTGTGTCCTGCAGTCAGGTTTCACACTGCTCCTGGCACACAGACATTATGCATTGAGTTGACTGTACTGTAGCCTATAGTGCTCTTGCTATCCTAGAGGGTAGAATAGAATTGATCAGATAATTTGATAAAAAATAAACTGGCTGAATAAATGAAGTGTGCTGTGTTACTATTAGAGGATGGAAGCTATTATGTTAAATGTTTTGATTTGTGAAGTGGGATGTGGACTTGCTAATCCATAGACAGTTGGTGGTGCTGGGGGGCATGGGGGGGGGGGGGGGGATGCATTAAGCCATGCATGCAATATGAGGACATTAGGTTGATGTATTCGGACAGGTTCTATTAAGCAAGAAAAATATTGGATGGTCAATGAAACCCTGAAGGCGAAAACGATGGATATAAAAATATGTTATTTTATCACCACATGAGGTCAATGTGAAATGATAGCATGCAAATATGCAACCAACATTAATAATGTAAGAACCAAAATATTTACAAATTAGACAAGAGGTTTAAAACATTCTGTAATTAACTACACAGACTGAGTGGCTAGTGTGAGCAGCAGCAAACCTAGAGTGGCCTGCCGTACATCTCTTGTGCTCAGCTCCAGCCCCAGCCTCAGTCCTCTCCCCAGCTCTCCTCTCCAGTCCTCTCCCCTGCTCTCCTCTCCAGTCCTCTCCCCTGCTCTCCTCTCCAGTCCTCTCCCCTGCTCTCCTCTCCAGTCCTCTCCCCTGCTCTCCTCTCCAGTCCTCTCCCCTGCTCTCATCTCCAGTCCTCTCCCCTGCTCTCATCTCCAGTCCTCTCCCCTGCTCTCCTCTCCAGTCCTGTCCCCTGCTCTCCTCTCCAGTTCACTCCCCTGCTCTCCTTTCCAGTCCTCTCCCCTGCTCTCCTCTCCAGTCATCTCCCCTGCTCTCCTCTCCAGTCATCTTCCCTACTCTCATCTCCAGTCCTCTCCCTTGCTCTCCTCTCGAGTCCTCTCCCCTGTTCTCCTCTCCAGACATCTCCCCTGCTCTCCTCTCCAGTTATCTCCCCTGCTCTCCTCTCCGGTTCTGTCCCCTCATCACCTCTCCAGTCCTCTCCTCTGCTCTCCTCTCCAGTCCTCTCCCCTTTTCTCTTCTCCAGACCTGGCTGCCAGGGCCGTCTGAAGCTGATAAATCACCATGCCCCTCTGCCGCTTCTCTGTTTTCTTTTCAAATGTTGAATCGATGGATTTTTCCTTCATTTCATTGACCTGTGCATAATGGCGCTCTCACTCCTCCTCTGTTGTGAAGGAGCCCAGCGCTGTAGATGCACTTGCCCAGGAAACGACAGCCAGCCTGGGCTTTGGGTTGCTTTATTGTTCAGCCTGGAGAAATTAATGTGCTGTGAAATTAGCATTTTATCTGACTGCAGATACAGTAATAGAGGCAATTAGAGTGCAGAGGAGAAGCGGTGCTCTGCGGTGTTCTGCTTGGGGTAGTAACTGTACTGCCGACTGGCTGCCGTGGTAAGGGACAGACTCAGAGCTATAGAGCTGCAAGAACCAACCCAGTGGAGAGAGAGCTGCACAGCCGGCCACAGAGATAACGCAGTCAATCACCTCTGTCTGGCGAACAGGCTGGCTCTGGCAGTGCTGCCTCCCTGCTATTTCTGTTTGTTAACAAACACATTTGTTTCATAAAATGACACTGCCTCATTTAGAATAACTAATTGAGAGTGGGAATTGAAACTACCCTGAAACAGGTTTTTATTAATATATCGGTATAAAGGGTTGTAAGTGTGTATTAATAAATAGTTCACTCCTCTTGGAGCATAGATCTACACCAGCGGTGACAGTAAGGCGGTCTGGTATGGTGTCCCGGCAAAATAAATAGTGGTGGTATGCCGAACCGGTAAAGCGGTAAAGCCTATCACAAAAATTAAAACACAATGTCATCAAAACTGTAGGCTATTACACCATTATTTATCATTACCGCATGTCAGAGGCATGAAAAATGAGCAAATGGACTTGAAAACGGGTGGTATAGTTTACGATCTAAAATGTGATGTGATTCGACGAGAACACTGACATTTTGCCAAGGCAGAGATGGGTGTCCGACACTGAGACGCGCATGGACAGCAGAGGACACATACATTCTGGCTTAATGACAATTGCCAAATTGGTGTTTTGTGTAACAGATGTCTCTTTCCATTCACCCGTTTGGAGGATGGAAATACAGTGGGGAGAACAAGTATTTGATACACTGCCGATTTTGCAGGTTTTCCTACTTACAAAGCATGTAGAGGTCTGTAATTTTTATCATAGGTACACTTCAACTGTGAAATCCAGAAAATCACATTGTATGATTTTTAAATAATTAATTTGCATTTTATTGCATGACATAAGTATTTGAATACCTACCAACCAGTAAAAATTCCGGCTCTCACAGACCTGTTAGTTTTTCTTTAAGAATCCCTTGTGTTCTCCACTCATTACCTGTATTAACTGCCCCTGTTTGAACTCGTAACCTGTATAAAAGACACCTGTCCACACACTCAATCAAACAGACTCCAACCTCTCCACAATGGCCAAGACCAGAGAGCTGTGTAAGGACATCAGGGATAAAATTGTAGACCTGCACAAGGCTGGGATGGGCTACAGGACAATAGCAGCTTGGTGAGAAGGCAACAACTGTTGGCGCAATTATTAGAAAATGGAAGAAGTTCAAGATGACGGTCAATCTCCCTCGGCCTGGGGCACCATGCAAGATCTCACCTCGTGGGGCATCAATGATCATGAGGAAGGTGAGGGATCAGCCCAGAACTACACGGCAGGACCTGGTCAATGACCTGAAGAGAGCTGGGACCACAGTTTCAAAGAAAACCATTAGTAACACACTACGCCGTCATGGATTAAAATCCTGCAGCGCACGCAAGCCAGCGCATGTGCAGGCCCGTCTGAAGTTTGTCAATGACCATCTGGATGATCCAGAGGAGGAATGGGCGAAGGTCATGTGGTCTGATGAGACAAAAATAGAGCTTTTTGGTCTAAACTCCACTCGCCGTGTTTGGAGGAAGAAGAAGAATGAGTACAACCCCAAGAACACCATCCCAACCGTGAAGCATGGAGGTGGAAACATCATTCTTTGGGGATGCTTTTCTGCAAAGGGGACAGGACGACTACACCGTATTGAGGGGAGGATGGATGTATCGCGAGATCTTGGCCAACAACCTCCTTCCCTCAGTAAGAGCATTGAAGATGGGTCGTGGCTGGGTCTTCCAGCATGACAGCGACCGGAAACACACAGCCAGGGCAACTAAGGAGTGGCTCCGTAAGAAGCATCTCAAGGTCCTGGAGTGGCCTAGCCAGTCTCCAGACCTGAACCCAATAGAAAATCTTTGGAGGGAGCTGATAGTCCGTATTGCCCAGCGACAGCCCCGAAACCTGAAGGATCTGGAGAAGGTCTGTCCTGCTGTGGGCCAAAATCCCTGCTGCAGTGTGTGCAAACCTGGTCAAGAACTACAGGAAATGTATGATCGCTGTAATTGCAAACAAAGGTTTCTGTACCAAATATTAAGTTCTGCTTTTCTGATGTATCAAATACTTATGTCATGCAATAAAATGCAAATTAATTACTTAAAAATCATACAATGTGATTTTCTGGATTTTTGTTTTAGATTCCGTCACTCACAGTTGAAGAGTACCTATGATAAAAATGACAGACTTCTACATGCTTTGTAAGTGGGAAAACCTGCAAAATCGGCAGTGTATCAAATGCTTGTTCTCCCCGCTGCATGTTGCGAGTGGATGAACTTGTACAGGTAGCTTTAGTAAAAGAGCCCTTTGAAGTGACTGTTTGACAATCAGGGGAAAACATCATGACTGGTTGTGTTCATGCCACAGTAAAAGGTCATACATTTTAAAAGGTAAATTACAAATCTTTACGACTAGGCCCACAGAGATCCTATTGAATTACTAGGGATTTTATATGTATGTAATTCTATGATTAGGCCCATAAATGTTTTGGTGCGTGCTCAAGCGCTTCCCATACCGGGAATAAATTAAATCCACATTCACCGCTGATCTAAACGGAATATAGACACAGTAGATATTACATGAAGTGTTGATATTACTGTGGCAAAAGACTGAGAGTAAGGACTACAGTAATACAGTCCGTGTACATTTCAAGCTTAAATCATTTCTCACCAGTTATTTTCAGACATGACATGGTGTATTTACTGCACATTGTAGACTCTTTATCACTTCTCAAGATTGAAAAGGATCCCCAAATTGCGAGCCACTGGCAGAAAGACAGACCTCATCAGATCTTTGGAGGCTGATAGAATCTGTTGTTGTCACCTGAAGCTTTCATAGACCATTAATTTATTCTTCAAAATATTCTTAGATTTGATGCTGTAGGGCCGATGCCGGTGTAAAGAGAAGTTTAATATCTTAAACCATTCCTAGTACTGCCTGTGTGTGTATTTCTTTTTTGACCGCTGAAGTTGTGTACTTAGTACATATAGTATGCTCATACAGTGTAACTGGACACTCACTGTATTATATTTGTTTGATATGTTATAATGCTGTCTAACTAGTTATTCAATTAGTTTACACTTAGTGCAGTGAAGTACCTTGTTTCATTACCTATACACTGTCTTATGACCTTCAATTTGAATTATACATTGCTTTGTTATGTTGATTCTTTGAGCAAATTGAATACTTTGCTATCTTTTCTTCTGGAGACATGTGGGTCCATATTTGTTTTTTCATCAGAGGGAGAGAAACCAACCCATCACCTCCTCCCCTCTGCTTTTCTGAGTAAAGACAGCATGACTTCTGCAGTTGGAGGATCACGTCCAATAAGAACACTATCCCAGAGAGTGCACTGGGGTGGCAAGATCCATACATAATACCCCACCTCTTAAACCCACCCCCTCAAGCACACAAAGCAGGGTGATAGAGGAGATACCTCACGGAAAGGATACTTCACTTAGGAAACCACTCTCTGCACCTTATAAAGGACGTAGGAAAGGAACCACACAACTAGCTGCGTTCTTTATTCCCTTACACAGTACGTGTGGGTGTAGTTTATGTGTCACTCAGTGTCAACTAACCTATGTCTAAATGGGGTTGGCTGTCTCCTCTTTTTCGCTGCAGCGTAAGTCTGGCTGTGAAAGCAGGTGCATAGACAACAGTAGTTGGGCCCACTGGGTATTATCCATTTTAATAGGGGGTTGGGTTCAGTTGCCTCTAAGGAGAAGGAGATAGATGACTGCATGCCATGTGTTGAAGTATCTGTGTGATTACAGGAGCTCTGGTATGCAGCGTTGATACCTGTCACCCGGCACAATGTTTATTCTTATAAAACGATGCCAATCCTGTGGATGAGAGACAGAATATTAGCTGTCGGAGAGAGGTCTCAAACAGCCACTTACTAACTTTAGTAGAGGATTAACAGCATTCCATAGTGATCTGCTTAGAAACGACAGCTCTGTCTCAAATGGGGGGAAAAACAAAAGGGATTCCTACAGTCGTAGTCATTTTCTCTCTCGTTTCACCCACTCTTCATCGTGAGTAGAATGGAAAGGCTCGCTCCTCATTAAGAGGAGTCTTGAAGTGGGCAGCAGCGTTACGCAACCTTAGCTCTCCAGTGCACACTCCATGCTGCCAAGTGATCCCAGCCTTTGTTTGCTCTGGGTCCCAGAGCTGGTCTGAGACCAGGCGTTCTAGGTAAAGCTGACATGATCCAGGAGAACAATCTCTCCTGAGTCCAGCCCAGCCCAGCCAAGCCAGAGGGCCAAAGGTCGGAGCGAGAGCTCTGCCCTGAGGCTCACGTATCGTTTGAGTTAACAACGTGCTGCAAACGGCCTGTTTACATTCTCCACAGCAGGGGAAGAAACCCTTACCAATCTGTCTGGATGACTGCCGGTCAGATGTGAAACAGATGTGCTGGAATTAAGTAAATGATGTAGATTTCCCCCCTCTTGTATGTGATCATGATTACTAAAGAGCCATATTGAGGGTGGTAGACAGTGAGAGAGACTCGTGATGACAAAGTGTACAGTAGAGTCACCCTCTCTGTCTTCCACACTAGGAGGCATGTACTGTATGTTGCAGGGACACAGTTCTCTGGTTATGCAGTACAATGCCCTCTACAGGTGCATAATGGTGACAGTTTTCTTCAGTATATCTTACCCACACTGCCTAGTGAAAGTCTACACACACCTTGAATGTTATTAGATATTTTTTCCTTCTGATCTTCACAACCTACTTCACATTTCCAAAGTGAAATAAATATTATAGAACATTTGACAAATTAATAACAAATAAGTAATGAAGATGTATTGATTGCGTATGTCTTCACGCCCCAGAGTTAATACTTGGTGGATGCCCCTTTGGCAGCCATTACAGTTGTGTATCATTTTGAATAAGATGTTGCTCTTAGGGCAACATATAAACATTTTGACAAAATTGCTCAAGCTCAGTACGTTTGGTTGGGAATCATTGATGGACAGCAATATTCAAACCGTCTCAGATATTTTCAAACACATTTAAGTCAAGACTGAGATTAGACCACTCCGGAACACCCAACACCCGTTGGTAAGCCATTCTGGTGTATTTGGCATTAGACCACTCCGGAACACCCAATGCCCGTTGGAAAGCCATTCTGGTGTATTTGGCATTAGACCACTCCGGAACACCCAACACCCGTTGGAAAGCCATTCTGGTGTATTTGGCATTAGACCACTCCGGAACACCCAACACCCGTTGGAAAGCCATTCTGGTGTATTTGGCATTAGACCACTCCGGAACACCCAATGCCCGTTGGAAAGCCATTCTGGTGTATTTGGCATTAGACCACTCCGGAACACCCAACACCCGTTGGAAAGCCATTCTGGTGTATTTGGCATTAGACCACTCCGGAACACCCAACACCCGTTGGAAAGCCATTCTGGTGTATTTGGCATTAGACCACTCCGGAACACCCAACACCCGTTGGAAAGCCATTCTGGTGTATTTGGCATTAGACCACTCCGGAAACACCCAACACCCATTGGAAAGCCATTCTGGTGTATTTGGCATTAGACCACTCCGGAAACACCCAACACCCATTGGAAAGCCATTCTGGTGTATTTGGCATTACAATTTTTGTATAATTGTCCTACTGAAAAATAATACTCTATCCCAGGGTTAGATTTTCATCCATTTAAATACAATTGAATGAATTTTAGATGTCATTTTAAGGCAGCAAAATGTGAATACTGTGCAAGGGGTGTGTAGACTTTCACTAGGCACTGTAAATGAGTATTGACAGCATCTAACTAAACAGGGCCAGTGAAGGTACACAATACTTTGTACAGTACATGCTGAACCCTTAGTCCTTAAAATAGTTTTTGAACTTGTAAACTGCTGAAACTCCTGTCAGCAAAAATCAGTTAACAAAGCAAGGATCAAGACTTATCTGTAAACATGTTATCTTCTGAAAATGAACAATAAGTGCACGGCCAGTCATTCATTATTTACACTGTTGGAAGGTAAAACAACAGTGTGCTTACTTTAGCCTAAATATTTATACTGTACACCTTCATGGCCCTTGACAGCGTTTATAGAGAGGTTGAAAGGGGAGAGAGATGGAGTTGGGCTGGTTTACACCTGTACATTGACTAAAGTGTGAGCTTGTGTGTACACTCTTAGAACAAACTGTGCTATCTAGAACCTAAAAGGGTTCTTTGGCTGTCCCCATAGGAGAACCCTTTGGAGAATCCTTTTTGGTTCCAGGTAGAACCCTTTTTGGTTCCAAGTAGAACCATTGTGGGTTCCAATTTCTACAGAGGGTTCTTCATGGAACCCACAATGGTTCTACTTGGAACCAAAAAGGGTTCTTTAAAGGGTTCTCCTATGGGGACAGCAGAAGAACCCTTTTTTTCTAAGAGTGTATAGGGTGGCTCTCGGCACACCATGCTAGCTGGACCTTGTCACACCAGTCCTTCACACTGGCCGCCATGGTGGGCTGCTGCGTCTTACTGAGGGTTAGCCATGGCATTTCACTGTACTCTGAGCTGCACTTACTGCAGGTGGCCTGGGACACCTATCCAGGGACCTATGGTGTGAGGTCATCCAGAAGCCTCTATTAACAACAGCCAGAATATCACCCTAAGGCCCTATTGTTTTCACTGGGTTAATATACCAAGAATGCCACCATCCTCAGGCTTGTACACGTATTCTCCTGATTAGAATTACAAATTGTTTATGTGTTTAATCTGTGACAAGTGCGGTGTAGAACATTGCTTTAATTCATTTGTGTTTTGTTATTTTAATGCATTATTGCTTCTTCAATCATGCATCTCATGCATGATACGGTTCTCATTGGATGAACGTGTTTCATTTAGAGCTGTAATTCCCCTCATCAGGCACAGGGAAAGTAGATTAGAGGTACTGGGGGAGGGAGAGCAGGAGGTTCATTAGGAATACTAGGTGTATTGCTCTGTGCATAGGTTGGTCTCTGGTGGGCATACATTTTCCTTCACAGCCATGGTTAGGAAGACACATTTTTGAAATACGGAGCCATGGAATGGAGCGTAATTTGCGGCGTTGTCTGGTTGTCCCCAACATGCCAACGCATTGTCCCATTCCTGCCCTCTCACCAGCACTTTACTGACACACTGAGATATGTTTCACTTACAATAACACATCTTTTATTCCTTCTTTTGGATATTCTTTAATCTCTTATCTTATTAATCTTTTTTTTTATTTTTAAAGAAGGTCTTTTGCCGCAGGCGGCAGAATTGGAATTTGTGTTTAGTGGATTCCTGTTCCCTAATGGGGAGAGCTAAATGAGTTTGGAGTCTTCCTGAATGCTCTATAATTGTGATGAGGCTCAGCTCCTCAGAACAATTAAAGATGCAGGAGCCCTGTCTCTTCTGAGATCCATCCCTGATCACCGACATGCATTGCTTTCCCAGCATAACCCCAGACGGTGCAGTTTAGCGATGCGATAACCACTCTCGCTCCTCTTCCTCCAGCGCTCCGCTGCCCAGCAGGCAGGCACTTAAGCAGGAAATCTCAAGGTCGGCATCGCAACCCGATGCTATGACCAATTTATTACTCCCTGTCAAAGCATTTGAGGGAAGGCGCCGAAGACCGGCCAGTTTCTCCAGTGAGCCCACACTACCCCCCCATACCCCTCTTGTGAGTCTCACATAGTAGGCATTTATATGTGTCCCCTCAGAACAAAGCTGAGAACAAAGCGGTGCTGGAATAGTCTCAGTCTGGCCTGTAGAGCTATGCGTGGCTATGCTAATGTCTCTGGGCTGGGAGGAAGTTTATTGAATGGCTGAGTGGTGGAGGTAAATAAGTGTGTCTGGATGTGAGGTGGGGGCCTTTGGATGAGAGAGATGAAGTAATAGGCTATTTCAAGGGGTCAGCCCATGTGAATGTAAATATTTATATAAGTGATTAAAATACCCTCCCGCCTCCCGCCTACTTCATTTAATAAGGAATCGACTGTAAACCGATTCGTTTCCTAAAGGCTCGGCTGAAAGAGGAAGCAGGAAGGAGGGTTTGTGGGAGAGAAAAAAAAGAAAGACCAAACAAATAGTGACGTAAATCTGACTACAATGCATAAGATTACAGCAGATTTCATCCTTATTTTTTTTGTTTACTTTCATCCCCCAGCGACGAGGCCGTGGAATTTCACACTGTCACAGCCGTTTCCCGAAAGGGTCAGATTGGCTTAGTCTTGCCAGCAATATTTCTCTCTTTATTGTGTCCCCCCCCCTACATTTTCAACAAGCGATACACCGAATTGAGCCACTCTAGAGCTTCGTACAGAGTCCTATCTTTCCAAATGCCCCTCTCTGCCCTGCTATGCTGCTGTGGATGCCATGTCTGATCCTTTGTCCTGTGTAGTAAACCACCAAGGATGCTCTAGGCAGACCTCTGAATTTAACAATACAGTCTAGACAGTTTCAATACACTTTTAGGATGTTTATTTATTCTCAAAAGGAATTCTTTATTTTTTTGGGGACGCAATTGTTAAAAGGATCAATGAAAGAATCCATCTAAATGCTCGAGTCTAAAACCAGCTTTTATTGTGAGAAACGATGCAGAGTTACACTGAGGGTACAAAACATAAGGAACTCCTTCCTAATATTGAGTTGCACCTCCTTTTGCCCTCAGAACAGTCTCAGTTCAGCGGGGCATGGACTGTACAAGGTATCGAAAGCGTTCCACAGGGATGCTGGCCCATGTTGACTTCAATGCTTCCTTTGGATGGTGGATCATTCTTGATATATTCTTGATACACCCAGGAATCTGTTGAGCGTGAAAAACCCAGCATTGCTGCAGTTCTTGCGCTTGGCAACAACTTCCATACCCTGTTCAAAGGCACTTAAATCTTTTGTCTTGCCCATTAACCCACTGAATGGCACACATACGTAATCCATCTCTCAATTGTCTCAAGGCTTAAAAATATAGTTTATAACCTGTCTCCTCCCCTTCGTCTACACTGATTGAAGGTGACATCAACAAGGGATCATAGCTTTCACCTGGATTCACCTTGTATATTAGGACTATATGTCTGTACCGTACTGACCAGGCTTTTTACCTTATTATATATTAAAATATAAACAGGCCCAGCAGACCTATCTGTGTTCTCCATAGATATTAACTTACTTATCTTTGACAGCTTTATTCTAATCTAAATGATCTCACAACTGGTCATTTCTCCTGTTACATGATAGGCTCCCTGGCTGGTTTAAACCATGAACTCCTCCGATTGGTCTTGCAACTGATCACGTTTGATTCACTTGTCTTCTTATCTGGTAACGGTTGGAATTCCTGATGTTTCAACTGTTACACAGCACATGGGGGCATCTCGATTGCTCTCCAAGTATAACTGAAATGATGGCTGCTATATATTACGATCATATCGGACTCCTTATGGAGGCGGCAATAAGAGATGGACTCAAGCTGAAATCACTGCCTTAATAGTGTTGACGTGTCAGTCATGCCTTAACTGTCTTTATCAGTAGTCAATGTTTCAGGCTCAACAGCTTTTGATTTCAACCACCAGGCCTATCTGGAGCTGATTATATCATCACCTCGCAATAGTTATAACATTGTAATAATAATAATAATATATAATACTGCATACCCCTGCTCTAGAGAGAAGCCATTTACTTTCATTTAGTTAATAACTTATGTACACAACTTGTGTTGAGAGATGTTCAATAGCATAAACTAGAGTTGATTCGGAGATCACAGCTATAGATTATATGTCTTGCTATTCATGGATGTGTGTTCTTTGTGATGCACGTTTGTAAGAATTGGGCTTCATCCATCTGCAAGATAAAATATTATATAGAAAACAGACCTATCCTATTTCTATGGGTTTTACTTGACTCTCAGATAAATGTTTATTGGGCACCTGGCTCTGAATATAATAATGGAATAAACACACTCACTGAGCCGTCTTCAACTATTCCAATATGGAATTATAAGCATGGATGAGCGAACCATAAAATACCAAAGCACTGCTGTTTACTTGACTTTATTGCTCGTTGATGTATATGCTTTGTTTCATGCTTCATCAAGATTGATACTACAATATTTGTATTCGTCGTCCCATAATGGTTATTGAACTTTGAAAAATCATCAACATGATCTGTTCAGTGATAATGGATAATGGAAACAATTAAAGTTCAAGGAAATAACCCAACAGAGCCTTGTGCTACACTGCCACTGTATACAAACACCTCAGTATACATATTATGTTAACGGACAGCCTTTTCTTTCCGATGTGGGAGAGTGAGACAGACTTATGAATTATGAGCTCAAGACAGGGAAGTATTTGGACTATCAAATGTCAAAAGGAATTATGTCATGTCCTGCTCTAAGGCCCTTTAGTGGTCATCAGGGAGAATTAGACATGGTGCTGCAAATCCTTCTGACTGTGGTGGGGCTGCAGCTTGGCTCCCCTGACCTGACCACGCCTTACATCAGCTTGTCTAAATCTCAGGCTAGGAGTACTAGGTAAGGAACACACCAACATACTATACTGTGCTTTACAGTACAATAGTATAGAGCCTTTTCTATCTCCAGATCACTAAGTCTCTTTGTGTCTGGCTGGCTGTCCGTCCGTCCGGGGAAAGCCCTCCCTGCTAGGCTTCCTGCAAAGTCTTCATCACACAGCATGGAGGCCAATTCTGAAACTGCCTCACAACAAGACTACACTGTCTCTGCTGTCTCTGCCTGCACAGTCTCTGACTGCTGTTGGCACCGGAGCCATGGGCCTCTCGTGGCCAGGAGCACCGCTCTAATCCAGCATTTGAAGAGGATCTGTGGGGGTGAGTGAGTGAAGAGGAGGCGCTCTATAGAGGGCATCCAACTCTGCCACCATCAGAGCCCAGCTCCCCAGGCTCCCCCCAGGGGGCCTTCTTGTGAGCTGCACTGCAGCAGCAGCAGGGTGGGGAGGGGAGGAGAGTAGAGGAGGCCTGGGCCTGGCTCAGCCAGTGTGCCAAGCCCCAGCCAGCCCTAGCCCAGGGAGAGTGAGATCATTCTGCTGCTCCACCCTCAGCTCTCCCATAATTCTCTCCTGGTCCGGGTCTGGGTCCTCCCCTCTGCCAGTATACAACGTCGCCACGGTGGCATCTGACGAGGTTTGTTTCATTTCTTCCCCCAGAAATGCTCCACTGACCTACTTCACCTTAATCCCTTGATGTGACTTTAATTGACTTAGAGGGAGGGGCGGGGAGGAGAGAGGGGTGTGTCTGTGTGCACTGGGAGTCAAGGGTGTTGGGTGCAGGGAGGGACGGGGGAGGGAGAGGGCGCACAGGAGCAACCAAGAGAGAAAGGGAAATTTGAGAGCCTCAGTATTTTCCTGCTGCCGTTGTGCTGTGTTCAGGCCGCGAATGTATTTGATGCTGTTATGTAACTGTAATCATCATCCTCTCTAATCACATCAGAGGCTTGGTGAAGCACCCAAAATAGAGGGATTGTGGGCTGGGCAGGGGGCGGGGCCAGTAGCAGGGTCTGGTAGCCCAGGGCCAGGGAGAGGGAATGTACTGATGCCAACCAAATAGCAAAAAAAGACAGCAGAGGCAGGAGATGAAAACTGCAAAGGAAAAGGCTGCGAGACACTTGAAATGTGATGTAATCTCAGGGCCTTTTGCCCTTGTAAAACAGATATCATCACATTGCAACTAAAGGAAAAACAAGTCCGCTTTTCTCTATTCATCAAGGCCTCCAAACCCCCTGATGTGTCCTTTCTTTTCATTTCACCACACAAGTTCGGGGGATAATAAAGCATAAATAAAGCGAAGATTACACTAAACACCTCTGACTGTATGATCAGCCGCACTTCTATGGCTGGACTCATTCCACTGAGCGTCCGAAGAAGTCTTATATGATCCACTGTGTTCTAGAAAATCCACCCCAATTAAAGTATACCTGTAAAGTCTATTTCTGCTGTGAGTCTCAATTAACAGGGCAATGGGACACGTTGATTGTTCACAGTCAGTAAACTAATACTGATGTGTTTTCAGAACACCCTTAGATCCAATGCCAGTAACATGGTGTTTCCCTGATGGGTTGTTATGTCATGCTTTCTCCTCTCGTTCAGTCAGCTCTGTTGGCACACAGCCAGTTGGAATGCCACGTATGTTAATAATGTAACAGGTGTGGCGGAGAAACTTTCTTTCTTCTGCTGATGATCTCCATGTTTCTGGTGGAGGAACAGGAAAACATGGACGTTTTCGCTAGTGTGTCATCTCTGACCTACAACCTCTGACGTCACTGCTTTCAGTGTTACCCGTTTTTCAAAGGTGTTTGTTTAAAACCAGACCCCTTCCGTAGTTGATGTGCCTCAGTCTTTCTGCCAATTACATTCATTACAGTGGATTATTCAGGGGAGAGGTAATGTCTGCCACTTCCCCAATTTATCCAACAACTGGAGTGTCAGGATAATATATAGAGTAACAAGTTACAGGAGACTATAGAGGCTGTACAGTCTACACCCCTTACTGTTCTGGAGAGTCTACACCCCTTACTGTTCTGGACAGTCTACACCCCTTACTGTTCTGGACAGTCTACACCCCTTACTGTTCTGGACAGTCTACACCCCTTACTGTTCTGTAGAGTCTACACCCCTTACTGTTCTGTGCAGTCTACACCCCTTACTGTTCTGTACAGTCTACACCCCTTACTGTTCTGGACAGTCTACACCCCTTACTGTTCTGGACAGTCTACACCCCTTACTGTTCTGGACAGTCTACACCCCTTACTGTTCTGTACAGTCTACACCCCTTACTGTTCTGTACAGTCTTCACCCCTTACTGTTATGGACAGTCTATACCCCTTACTGTTGTGGACAGTCTACACCCCTTACTGTTATGGACAGTCTACACCCATTACTGTTCTGGACAGTCTACACCCCTTACTGTTCTGTACAGTCTTCACCCCTTACTGTTATGGACAGTCTACACCCCTAACTGTTCTGTACAGTCTACACCCCTTACTGTCAAGTGTGTTCAAATATGAGAGAAGGCCTTTCCATGTTCCAGACATGATGATGCTGCCATAGTGGAAAAACAGACAGGTTGCAAACCAGACTTTGCAGGAGAGAAAAGAAAGCGGCGAGGCATGACTTTGTGTTACCAAACACAGATTTTCTGGCCGGATGTCTAGGTGGGTTTATGACAGACTACTGCTCCTTCTCTTCCGAGCGGACGCCATCTGGCGTTCCCAGAGCTGACGACAGAGACGAGTGGAGGATCCAGATTGGCTGTCAGCCGGCTGACCGTGACTCTGGGGACCAAAGTCGTTCCAGGGGGGTCGGGGGCTAACCGATGTGGTGTGGCCGTCCACTGGGGTCTGATTGGGTGGCTGAAGGCCACCTGAATGTCCTCTGAAAAGTGCAGTCCTGTGTCACACACTGACACACTCATGTTAGCCTGAGTACCGCAGAGTCCTCTCCTCTCCTGACTAAACAAATGCTTCTGTCTCGGAAAAACACTTTCCATGTCTGCCTCTTTATTCCCAGCCCAACCTGGGTGGTGAAGGGACATGGGGAGGCATCATGAACAGTGGGGCGTCTTTCTTACCGTTTCATTTGACTGTGTCTCCCGTTGTGTCTCCTCCATAGTCCATGACAGGTTTCATCCGTGCTTGGGATACAGTCAGACCACTGTGCTTTGTACCTTGTTAATAATCAACAATGTGACAAATGCACATGATCCTGGCGTTCGCTTTGCATCGGTGATGCCTAACAGTGTGTCATGTGTTTGTTGTTGTGGAAGGGCAGGAGGTTTGTGGTGTGTCTTTTTCCCTCCAGCTGAAACCTGTCAGTCGCCCAAGGGAGTGGAGCCCAGGTTTAGGGGACAGCTGAGGCTGAGGCAGCCCTCCCTGACAGCCCTGCTCATCTCATCTGGAGCAGCGAATTCTGGTCTGCCCAACGCTCTCAGCCTGGACAGGATGTGTTCCCTTCCTGCCACTTTACATCCACCATCTCTACATTTAATTAGAATCACTTGTCATGTCTCGTATATCACCTGGGCCTCTTGGTGTCAGCTGTCAGCCAAAGAAATGTGATAGTTATTCATTGCTCCGCACAAGTGTAACAGCAAGGTCACAGAACAGAATGCACCTTGAGCTAACTGTGCTTAAAGTGTGAGTGGGTGGGTGTGGGTGTGCGCAGCGTGTATGTGTGGAGATGGAGAGATATTACGAGATATTACAAAGCAGGCTCTCTTGTTGTCATATTATAAAATTTTATGAAATAATGAGTAGAAAATACATTTTTGTGATGACATTACAGGACAGTATTATCAGTGGTACGACATTGATATTGTATGGTTAATAACTCATTGCTGTTCTAAGACAGTGTCTGGGTGGGCTCTGTGGGGTTGAGCAGACTTTTAAAGGCTGTTAGTGGACTCAGTGGGTATTGGCTAGCTGTTAGGCTTGGCTGATCTGAAACTTCATTCTGCCTGCTTGGACAGCACCCAAGAGCTCTGCTGCTCAGAGGTACACAGGCAGCCATGTGACTTCAGGGGCATACAAGCATTGCTTACATTGGACACTGTGCCAAGATAATGCATACATGATGGATGCACTGAACTGGATGCACCCCATCATGCATATTGAACTATTCACATGAGAGCTCCCTCCAGTCCCCTAGTCCCACACACCTCTCCCTGTTGCCCTGCTGGGACAAGGCTCTGTTTGATTTAGTTGTCAATGCTGCCCCTGTCACTTTTGTTGTCCTCTTTTTTCTGTCTAGTCCAGCCCTCCCTCTCTCTCTCTCTCTCTCTCTCTCTCTCTCTCTCTCTCTCTCTCTTGGTCTCTCTGTCTAGGTTTCTCTCGTCTCTCTCCCCCTCTCTCTGTCTATGTCTCTCTCTCTCTCTCTCTCTCTCTCTCCCTCCCTCTCTCTCTTTCTGTGTGTGTGTGTGTGCAGATTGATTTAACATTGTCGTTATATAACTCCACTTCTCCCCCTTACATCCTGGAGCGCTGCTGGCAGTCAGCTGACAGCGCCCAAATGTCTGCTGGTAAACACTTTCTTCTCTTTTCGCTCTTCTCTCCTACTCCTGTCCTCCGCTCCCCACCTACCCCCTTCTTCTCAGCGATTAGGGATTGATTATTTCCTCTGTCCCTCTGCCTCCTCTTCCATTGGTTGGGCTCCATATCCCGGGGAAAGTTTCCACATATTAGCACCCGAGGCTAGGGGAAGCAGGCAGATACACATCCTGCAAGCCAGTGAAAAATGAGCTTTGGAGAGGCAATATATTGCATCCAATTTAGAGATGAAGGTAGAAATGCATTTCTCTTTTCCTGAAGACTGAAGGAAGGAAGGGAAAAATCCCCAGATCATTTTTATTCTTTTTATGTGAATTTTCTTTGAAATATCCTTTTTGTGTTTTTCATTTGAATTCATGAAATAATTATACGTTCATGTTTTAGATAGTTTTTCTGTGTTTGCATCTCAACTCGAAAATGCCTTTTGAGTCGAAGTCAGCATTTAGGATAGCTACATTTATCAGACATGATTTGGCGTATGCACAGAATTTTTTCCTCTTTCTCGTAATTGCATTATCCTAAATGAACTGTCCAAGTGGCTTAGGCTCTCTCAGCTCAGTGCTGGAGGAGACGTTGAAACAGAGCGTATGTGCGAGGTTGTCTCTGGAATGATGAAAGGAACTGCCTGGTAATGACCACATCGACATTCCACCTCCTCCCTGCTCACTGCCTGTTTCCTAAATGCTTCCAGAAGTTTCGACTGCCTTTCCATGGCACTTCCCTAAATTATTTCTGAAGTAATGAAACAAATCACCCAAACACTTCAGACTATAAAGCCTGCATCAACAAAATAAGGAAATGGAAAGTCTAACCCCCATCTCCCTCTCACTGATGTGAAATCCTAGCCATTTGTTTCCTATGCCCAAACTCCAGGCTAAGATGTTTTCCAAAGCTCTGCTGCCTTTGTGCTCAGGTACAGAAAGTGTTACTGTATGTGCCAGCTATTTCCTGTGTGTTACCCGGCCTGCCAAAAGCGCACTGGAGAAGACAAGAGGGGGATTCACTGGGGAGAATTGCAGCCCATTGGAAATGTGTTTCTTCTCTGTTAAAAGGATGTGTTTCTATACACTATTTCAATGTGCTGACACCCCAACTGTGAGGTGTTAAAATTGGCCCACAAAAAATAAAAATAATATTGTCAGTGCACAGTATTGTGGTGCCATTGAACTCAAAAAGTAAAACATGAAAGGCATGCTTTGGTTTATGTTGGAGTCTATTTACTCACAACAATACAATGCTGTTCGGAGATATGTGTGAATGTTATTTGTTTTATATACTATGCAATTATTATATTCTACAGATACAATGTAATGATGCAAAATGTTGCTGCCAAATTTGTACAATTGGATTTACAGTTGTATTTACGGCTGTATTACAACTTGTTTCACATTTTAGAATATTGTGATCTTTGGGGGAATAGAAACATCAAGGAATCAGATTTTTGTTATTACTGTATAACATTTAATTTGAAGACAATTTGAAGAACAAAAAGCTACTATACTACAAAAAGCTTGAACAAAAGGCTACTCGGCTATATTATATTAAGCCCCGTATTACGTCAAAAATGTAGCTGTCTTGGGACTGGGGTTGAAGCTGCAACCATGGGTAAAATGCAACTGGGTTTAGCAGCTCATCTAAGCAGGCAGTTAGCTAAGCTCAGCTAATGAATAAATAACCATGCCATGGTCTTGGATCAGTGCACCTCTAATGTGCTGGCACTCCTTGCCTCGTCTCTGCTGCGTCTACATTCAGCCTGGCTCCGTAAATAGTGGGGGTCTAGCTATTGCTCTCCCCGTCTATCAGAGCGTCAAAGAGGCGTCTCAACGTGTAGTCTTCAAGAATGGCTGCGGCAGGAGCTCCTCGCTCCTCTCATACTGCCTTTTTTGTCTCTCCACATGGCCAAATGCGATTGGACGTGAGCTCCCTGTGGCTCTGCCCCCTGCCGTTCTCGCCTCCCCTCGCTAGTTGTGTAAATTATGTAAGTGCAGCGCAGAAGAGGAAGCCGTGATGAGGCATACAGTAGTGGCACTCCACTCACCAGGTCTCCACTGAGCCTAACCGTCCATCTCCCCTCCACCAAATGCATTTTTAACCGTGGTTTCCAGGGCAGTCTGGCTAGACATGGAGAAGGCATGCATTGGAGGGTTAGTAGGTTCACCACGGCAGCCGTTATCTAGTTAAGACCTGTTTCTAAATGCAATGCCTGTGTACTGTGTAGCCATGCAGGGAATTCTCTCTCTCAGCTTAGACAGGGCTCTGGCTCTGTTCAGCTCCACTCATAAAATAACAATAGGCCTATAGCACAGCACTACTCTAGAAGTGCTCTGAGAGGATTATCAGACAGCTCTATAACATCCAGGCAACCACAATCACAAAGCCTCAGCAGGCAACCCACTCATGTTTATTCTAAACATTTAGACATATTTACATTTCTTATTTAAGTGTCGGTTGAGGCAGAAGTATAATATCTCATCATCATTACTACAGTTAGTGAATTAAATCCACCAAGCAAAGCAAGTTGGATTTGTTTTTCTCTCAGTTTGATTGTGGCTTTGTGTTGTTTTTGGTTTTAAACCATCTTTTGATTCTGAACATTGTTTTTGTGGGCAGGAAATACATTGAAACACACATTTGTGTGTGTGAAGAACAAGCCTGACTACCTAAGACCCAGTCTACCACTACAACTAGCACTGACACAGAACTTCACACTGTGCACAGATCAATCATAAGCCAGTCTGTAACTGTACCCAGGCCTCTCCTCCTCTCTCAAACTCTTTACACAGGTAGGCTATAGTCTTCCCGTGGTAGGGACTTCTTTGTGTGGTTTGTCATAACATATGCTACTCATGAGTGTGACAAATATCAATCACATGACCCTCCTACTCCCTAAAACCCACCCCTACATCTTCATGGTGTGACTGGCATATCTCTGATGCAGAGTTCATCTCCTTTACCAAAGGAGCTGTAGTGTCTCTCTCACATGGACACCTAATAGAAGATAACACCATCTCTGTCTTTCCCTTCTGCCACCTGTTCACTGAGTTGCCATGAAGTAAGTGTGTCCTGGCTGTCTGCACAGCAGAAATCAATAAGCTCTCTTCACGCAGCGCTGCGCTGAGTTAGTCTGGATCCTGAGTAATAATTAAAGAGCTAGCAGCAGCTCTGTGAGGTACACAAGCACACACTCACACACAAACACACGCACATACACACAAACACACATAAACACACACACAGCCATGATGACTAATGCTGTTTAAAATGCTTCCCTTACACAAATCAATAGTTCTTATTTATTTCTCCCTCTTTCAGGCAGACTAAGCTAAGTTCTCCTTGGTGGTTGTAGGTCAGTGTGTCACTGTGCCAGGGCATGACGCTGAGCCGTCTTGACAGCCTCCCTGCACAAAAAATATATAACTCCCCTTCCCCAAAAACATGTCAGGATATGGCACGGTTACTCTAGAGGGGTGAGAGGCGGGCATACACACAGACAGCCAACAAGCACGCACTCACATACAGTTGAAGTCGAAGATTACATGCACTTAGGTTGAAGTCATTAAAACTCATTTTTCAACCACTCCACAGATTTCATGTTAACAAACTATAGTTTTGGCAAGTCGGTTAGGACATCTACTTTGTGAATGACACAAGTAATTCTTCCAACAATTGTTTACAGACAGATTATTTCACTAATATAACAATTCCAGTGGGTCAGAAGTTTACATACACTAAGTTGACTGTGCCTTTAAACAGCTTGGAAAATTCCAGAAAATTATGTCATGGCTTTAGAAGCTTCTGGTAGGTTAATTGACAAAATTTGAGTCAACTGGAGGTGTACCTGTGGATGTATTTCAAGGCCTACCTTCAAACTCAGTGCCTCTTTGCTTGACATAATGGGAAAATCTAAAGAAATAAGCCAAGACCTCAGAACAAAAATTGTAGACCTCCAAGTCTGGTTAATACTTGGGAGCAATTTCCAAATGCCTGAAGGTACCACGTTCATTTGTACAGACAATAGTACGCAAGTATAAACACCATGGGACCACGCAGCTGTCATACTGCTAACGTACTTTGGTGCGAATAGTGCAAATCAATCCCAGGACAACATCAAAGTGAAGATGCTGGAGGAAACAGGTACAAAAGTATCTATATCCACAGTAAAACGAGTCTTATATCGACATAACCTGAAAGAAGCCACTGCTCAAAAACCACCATAAAAAAGCCAGACTACGGTTTGTAACCGTGGCACATGGGGACAAAGATCGTACTTTTTGGAGAAATGTCCTCTGGTCTGATGAAACAAAAATAGAACTGTTTGGCCATAATGACCATCGTTATGTTTGGAGGAAAAAGGGGGAGGCTTGCAAGCCGAAGAACACCATCACAACCGTGAAGCACGGGGGTGGCAGCATCATGTTGTGGGGGTGCTTTGCTGCAGGAGGGACTGGTGCACTTCACAAAATAGATGGCATCATAAGGAAGGAAAATTATGTGGATATATTGAAGCAACATCTCAAGACATCAGTCGGGAAGTTAAAGCTTGGTCGCAAATGTGTCTTACAAATGGACAATGACCCCAAGCATACTTCCAAAGTTGTGGAAAAATTGCTCAAAGTCAAGGTTTTGGAGTGGCCATCACAAAGCCCTGACCTCAATCCTATAGAATGTGTGGGCAGAACTGAAAAAGCGTGTGCGAGCAGGAGGCCTGCAAACCTGACTCAGTTACACCAGTTCTGTCAGGAGGAATGGGCCAAAATTCACCAAACTTATTGTGGGAAGCTTGTGGAAGGCTACCCAAAACGTTTGACCCAAGTTAAACAATTTAAAGGCAATGCTACCAAATACTAATTGAGTGTATGTATACTTCTGACCCACTGGGAATGTTATGAAATAAATAAAAGCTGAACTAAATCATTTTCTCTACTAATATTCTGACATTTCACATTCTTAAAATAAAATGGTGATCCTAACTGACTTAAGGCAGGGAATTTTTACAAGGATTAAAAATATTCAGACCCCTTGACTTTTTCAACATTTTGTTAGGTTACAGCCTTATTCTAAAATTCCTCGTCTATCTACACACAATACCCCATAATGACAAAGCAAAAACAGGTTTTTAGAAATTGTTGCTAAAATATAAAATAATAAAATAATGTAATATCATATTTACATAAGTATTCAGACCCTTTACTCAGTACTTTGTTGAAGCACCTTTGGCAGCGATTCAAACCTCAGGTCTTCTTGGGTATGACGCTACAAGCTTGGAACACCTGTATTTGGAGAGTTTCTCTCATTCTTCTCTGCAGATCCTCTCAAGCAATGTGAGGTTGGATGGGGAGAGTTGCAAAACACCTATTTTCAGGTCTCTCCAGAGATGTTCAATCAGGTTCAAGTCCAGGCTCAGGCTGGGCCCCTCAAGGACATTCAGAGACTTGTCCCAAAGCCACTCCTGCGTTGTCTTGGCTGTGTGCTTAGGGTCGTTGTCTTGTTGGTAGGTGAAGCTTCGGCCCAGTCTGAGGTCCTGAGCACTCTGGAGCAGTGTGTCCCTGCCACTGTCAGAGGGACTGGGTTCTTGGTCACCTCCCTGACCATGGCCCTTCTCTCCCGATTGCTCAGTTTGGCCGGGCAGCCAGCTCTAAGAAGAATCTTGGTGGTTCCAAACTTCTTCCATTTAAAAATGATGGCCACTGTGTTCTTGGGGACCTTCGATGCTGCAGAAATGTTTTTGTACCCTTCCCCAGATCTGTGCCTTGACACAATCCTGTCTCTGAGCTCTACGGACAATTACTTTGACCTCATGGCTTGGTTTTTGCTCTGACATGCACTGTCAACTGTGGGACCGTATATAGTAAAGTGTGTGCCTTTCAAAATCATGTCCAATTAATTGAATTTACCACATGTGGACTCATCTCAAGGATGATCCATGGAAGCAGGATGCACCTGAGCGCAATTTCATAATGTATTCAGACCCTTATGTATGTATGTATACATTTAAAAAATCTGTTTTAGCTTTGTCATTATAGGGCATTGTGTGTAGATTGCTGCATTTTTTTTAGAATAAAGCTGTAATGTAACAAAAAGTGGAAAAGGTTAAGGGGTCTAAATACTTTCCGAAAGGCACAGTATGTGGCTATTTCACACATTTTACTAACTATGGCGACCAGGGTAAATGTGAAATAATGCATAGTAATGAGTGAGTTATATAAAACATTTCCACTGTATTGGGTTCTCATAATTGAATAAAACATGGAAGTGCTCTGAATATCCCTGTGAAGTGAAATGGTAGAAGTCAACTTAATAGAGAATGAATAAATAATGAGGAGTAAACAAACTGTAGTGTATGGAAACTACTCCAAAACATCACTCACAACATGTACCGCAGCAAGTAAATGAGTAGTAGTCATTGCATGGGGAAAATATGGGCTTCAATTGGTCTCTGTTAGTCAGTTAATATCTTTGGTCAGTATATTGATGTGAAATTTGGTAAGACTCTTCATCATTAGTTTCAGCTACGAATAATACAGAGAGCAAGAGCAAGAGAGAGAGAGAGAGAGAAAAAGAGAGAGAGAGAGAGAGAGAGAGAGAGAGAGAGTAGACCTAGGTCATTTGTAATATACTGTAGATAGAAGTGCCAAGTGATATTACTGTATTTTTTTAAATATTTTTTGGGGTGAAATGGAGAGTATTGTTTCTATGGCACAGCAACTTGTGCAAAGTGATGGGTCAGCCCTACTTTATGTCACAAACGGCTGATATTGTCATTCTCAATCTTTCTTAAACCCCCCCCCCCCCCCCATAATAGAGTAATAGCCTAATCCAGCCTTTTCTCACGCACATACGCACGCACACACACCACTGTAGCCAGTGTCCCCAGACAGTCCCTGCAGATATCCTCAGGAGGACATTTACATGATTTGTACAGCAGCAGCTGTTGTTTTGAGGATCTAAAATCATTGTTTTTAGTCTTGAAATCTGAATTTTCTTGATTTATTAGGCATGTTACCCACTGGCACACTTAAAACGAAATAAATGGCTCTGATTTTCAACAACCACTGTTTTACTGAGAATGTGAACCTGTGACTAGTTTAATAGGAGATTAGAAGAATAGGATCTTTTAAATGAAAATAAATAACAACATGCAAATGAGACATTAGCCAAAAGGTTAAAGGTCTAGTGCAGTCAAAAACTTGATTGTCCTGTGTTTTATATACAGTACCAGTCAAAAGTTTGGACACACCTACTCATTCAAGGTTTTTCTTTATTTTTACTATTTTCTACATTGTAGAATAATAGTGAAGACATCAAAACTATGAAATAACACATATGGAATCATGTAGTAACCAAAAAAGTGTTAAACAAATATATTTTAGATTTTTAGATTTTAGATCATCAATCTCCTTCTTGGTCAAATAGCCCTTACACAGCCCAGAGGTGTGTTGGGTCATTGTCCTGTTGAAAATCAAATGATAGTCCCACTAAGCACAAACCAGATGGGATGGCTTATCACTGCAGTAGCGATGCTGGTTAAGTGGGCCTTGGATTCTAAATAAATCACAGACAGTGTCAGCGGTAAAGCACCCCCACACCATCACACCTCCTCCTCCATGCTTCACGGTGGGAACCACATACGCTGAGATCATCTGTTTACCTACTCTGTGTAAATCACGGTGGTTGGAACCAAAAATCTTAAATTTGCACTCATCAGACCAAAGGACAGATTTCCACCGGTCTAATGTCCATTGCTCGTGTTTCTTGGCCCAAGCAAGTCTCTTCTTCTTATTGGTGTCATTTAGTAGTGGTTTTTTGCAGCAATTCGGCCATGAAGGCCTGATTCATGCAGTCTCCTCTGATGTTGCGATGTGTCTGTGACTTAAACTCTGTGAAGCATTTATTTGGGCTGAATTTATCCTCTGCAGCAGAGGTAACTGCATCTTCCTTTCCTGCGGCGGTCCTCATGAGAGCCAGTTTTATCATAGCGCTTGATGGTTTGAAGAAACATACAAAGTTCTTGAAGTTTTCCGGATTGACTGACCTTCATGTCTTAAAGTAATAAAGGACTGTCATTTCTCTTTGCTTATTTGAGCAGTTCTTGCCATAATATGGACTTGGTCTTTTACCAAATAGGGCTATCTTCGGCATACCACCCCCCTGCCTAAATAAAACAAAAAAACCTTTACCCCCCCTACCTTGTCACAACACAAGTGATTGGCTCAAATGCATTAAGAAGGAAAGAAATTGCACAAATTAACTTTTAAGAAGGCACACCTGTTAATTGAAATGCATTCCAGGTGACTACATGATTCCTTATGTGTTATTTCATAGTTTTGATGTCTTCACTATTATTCTACAATGTAGAAAATAAAGAAAAAACCCTGGAATGTGTAGGTGTGTCCAAACGTTTGACTGGTACTGTATATTTCAATACTATGAGGTTGGAATAATACTGTGAAATTGTGAAAATTATGATAATGCCCTTTTAGTCTATGAGCTGTTTAAAAAGACAGAAAAGGTCAGCCTTTTGTGGGGAAATCACCAGGCAGTTAGTTAGTTAATAGACCGATAAAGAAGAGAGTTCCAAACCTCTCTCCCAATAAGAACTAGTTTCAGTTTTCCCCTCCCCAATCAGACCACTCCCAGACAGTCCTAGCAAAATTCTGGCTTGAGAAATTGCTCTTTGCTAAGAAGCTATTTTTGTTTATTTTTGACAATTTTAATTGAAAACAATCGCAGTAAGGTACTTAATTGTTACCCAGAAAAGATTTGATATTGAGATAAAAACGGTTGCATTGCACCTTTAATAAATGCCTCCATACAGTGGATACTGACACAGTGACAGTATGAACCTCCTAATCTTGCTATAGTTTGTAGCTCTTGTTTTTTCTCCTAACTCAGTGAGACCCTTAGATGTGGAACAAAACACAGAACAGATATTCCTGTTCCCCAGGCTTGAAATCATATGCATCTGAAGAAGGAGAGAGAGGGAGGGAAAGAGTGAGTGAGAGAGAGAAGGGAGGGGAGGGGAGGGGGGGGCAGAGAGAGAGACAGAGAGAGAGAGAGAGAGAGAGAGAGGGAGAGAGGGGGGAGGGGGAGGGGGAGGGGGAGAGGATTAAGCAGGAAAATGCAAAAAAGGGAAAACAGCAGCAGCCAGTGAACAACAGTAACAAAGGGAAGAGGGATCCTGGTGGACAGCAGACACAGAAACAGAGAAATAAAGAGCCCTTGTGTAGAAGCCAGAGTAGCACACTGAACCCACAACCTCCTATCACTGTATAAAAAGAATAGTGGGACGACCCCAAGGTACTGGGCTGCTAGGTGCATCTCTTAACAAGCTGACTGTTCAAAGGCTTTTTTGTGCTCTAGAGAACATGAAAGGCGCGTTTAAAAATGTAAAAGCCCGATCTGTTCCAGTGCTATGGAGCGGCAGCAGGAAGCAGATTTCTACGTTGCCATAATTCCCTAGTTGCTTGCTTTGTAAATTAATTAAGATGTTTATGACAGCTGCTTGCACCTAATGGAATGCTTATAGACTTTGCCATGAATTATTACTGATCGCCATGGCTACTACTCTTATATATTTCTGAGATGGTATGGCCAGTGCTGCTATAATGTCCCAGGTTTCACTCCGGTCCTCTTATGCTTTCTGCATTCACACGAGTGCTTTGTGTATGTAGGCTGTCTGCATATGATGGGTGATGTCTGTATGCATCCATTCATGCGTACATGCTTGTGCACATGCATCCATATTTTTTTTTACACTCATGCATGTGTGTGTCAGTGTGTCTTTGAGCACTTTCAATTCATCTTCTATCTACTACAAGAATGAAAAAAATATTGTAAAGTGTGACTGACATGCTGTCATTGGCCAGTAATTCAGGAAGTGTTTGAAACACCGTTGGGAAGGCTAAAAGGTTGACCTGCTGCCAAGCCTCGTTGATGTGTATTGGTCCAATCGGATGTTTAATAGGTGGGGGGCAGTGTGATGACGGTCCCATCTATAGGGTGCTACCCGGGGGATCAATAACGTATCTATCTATCTATCTATCTATCTATCTATCTATCTATCTATCTATCTATCTATCTATCTATCTATCTATCTATCTATCTATCTATCTATCTATCTATCTATCTATCTATCTATCTATCTATCTATCTATCTATCTATCTATCTATCTATCTATCTATCTATCTAATGCTCATTCTGGCTACTGTTCTCTCAGTAACCTGTCCTGTAACTGTCCATGGCCTCGGATGTAGTACGTTACTGTTCCTTCCAGCCATTCTGTTTTCATAGCTTACAGAGGAAGCCAGTGCATGTATACTAGGATTGTTATTCTACTCAATAAACCGGCATCCCTTCCTGTTACCTTCTACAGTTGTTGGTTTGGGACAATGGTGTGAACTGTTGTTGACCTGGCCAACCCAGAAGAAGGTAGCAGCCTGTGTTCTACTGTTCACTGGGCTCCACACTGGGGCTGGTTCATTTAGAAGGCATAAACAACTGAATTACTGACGTAGGAATGAAGGAAATGTAGGACCTTATAATGGCATCGTTCTCATATGATTCTTACTCAGGTTTTATTTCTGACAGGAATTTGTTGTTCATGGCATATTTTTGCCGTTTCTGCTGTGATATCTCCATGGATAAGATGAAATAGTTGTGTGATTGAATAGTCTAGAATAGTGAATAGAATAGTCTGTGATTGATGATAGTGATACTGATATCACAACGAGTTAGTATTATAATATGTTAATTGTTATAAAGACTAATACAAACCTCAGCAGGTTTCATTTTGTAGGAGAGTGGATTGTGTTCCTGTGTTAGTCAGCTGATCCTCTGTGGTGGAAAGAGTGTCACAGGCAGATGGAAAGGCCTGTGGGCTTGTGTTACTTAGGAGTCAACGGGACAAATAAATAAACACAGCCCATTCCGTCGATTACAACATCGGAAGGAGGCTCACTTCCCCTCTCCCTCTCCTCACAGGGAAGCGCAGGGAAGCGCTGCGTCTCGTCTCTGCTGTGTGTGACTTTCTACAGCCCCGTCCTCTCATTAGATTTACATGGAGAAGATGCAGCACACTGAAGATGCATTCATCTACGCTACTGTAGCGGTGTGAAATATGTATTCAGTCTTTCATCCAGCTCTGTATCTCCCGTGGATGGTTTAAATAGTAGTCGTGTGTAAAGTCCTATGTTGTGGTAGCTTTGAAAAACAGAGGGGGGAACTGTGATCTGTGTTGTATTAATCATATACCAGCTCCCTAGCTGTCCCCCTTATCACACATGTGTGTAATTACAGGATATTTGTGTTTTAAACACGGCTCTGTTGCCTGGAAATGGAAGAAATGCCTCCTGTGATGAACTCCCTGCTAATAGGACTACCTTTGATCTGGATGGAGCATGGAGAGCTTGCAGATTTTAATTATGAAATACATGAAAAATAGATGGTGTATTAAGTGCCAGCCATGACTGCAGTGATTTGCTGTAGCAGCCAGTGCCAGTGCAGTGAGCTTACATCTGCATTTTTTTTATTCTCTCTCTCTCTCTCTCTCTCTTCTCCAGTGCTGCTCACAAACCTTCTGACAACTCTCACACTGCTGCCTCACCCTGTTTCAAGCAGCAGAGTGTTCAGTAAGAGCACAATATTAATTTGAGTATTGACGGATACTGTATGTAATTAATCTCCCAGGATGTGTTATTACATGGGAGGCTTCAGAGGGCCAGTTTGCATTATTGGCCAGCTCTCTCCCTTCTGAACAATTACAGCCAAGTCCTTATCAGCACACACTTCAGTCCACTCTTCTGAGACCTGGGAAGACACATAAGTAACAAGAAGCTTCTTAATGGACTCAGTAGACACGTGCCTACAGATATTTGCTCAGCATTTATACTTAGTTCCTCCACGTGACCTACCCAGAAAAAAACTCTGGGACTTAATACTAGATGAGAGTGATGGTATTAAATGTATGCTGTTTTGAAAATTCTTCAGAGGTTTTCTTTGCCTCCTTAATGTGTCATTTTGAAACAGGTACCTGCTGGACAGCTCTGTTAACTACTTGTCATAGGACAGACTATCAGTGCACACATCAGCTCCATTGTGTACAACATGTTATGAATATAGTACTGTACGCCTATCTGGTCTTGTAAAAATTGGATGGAAAGAGTTTTGCAGGGGTAGATATGAAGATAAAACATGTTGAACATGACAGGTGAGAAGTCCAGAGACTAGATTCCTATCAGGATTGTGACAGGTCAGTCTGATGAGCAACTCACTAGCAGCATGTTATCTGTGACGGTGATATAGACCTCTGGGAAACCAAGTCTAGTAGCATGTGAACTGCTTTTCGTGGTTTCCTGTAAAGGTGCCTGTGTGGCGAGACATCCTTAGTGCTGCACATACACAACAACAGCAGACCACACAGAGAAGAACCCAGAGCTTTGAAAAGGTTGATCTGAAAGCTTTATCACTTTTAGTTAGTTATTTTTCTAGGCCTACTGAATAGGTTGCCGTATTGCAAGTTTGACAGTTAATGACTGTGATATGATTAACTGCAGTATTAATAATATATACACTACCAGTCAAAAGTTTTAGAACACCTACTCATTCAAGGGCTTTTTCTTTATTTTAGTGAAGTAGTGAAGACATCAAAACTATGAAATAACACATATTGAATCATGTAGCAACAAAAAAGGTATTAAACAAATCAAAATATATTTTATATATAAGATTCTTCAAATAGCCTTGATGACAGCTTTTCACACTCTTGGCATTCTCTCAACCAGTTTCGCCTGGAATGCTTTTCCAAAAGTCTTGAAGGAGTTCCCACATAAGCTGAGCACTTGTTGGCTGCTTTTCCTTCACTCTTTCCGTTCCGACTATGCGGTCCGACTCATCCCAAACCATCTCAATTGGTTGAGGTCGGGGTATTGTGGAGGCCAGGTCTTCTGATGCAGCACTCCATCACGTTCCTTCTTGGTAAAATAGCCCTTACACAGCCCGGAGGTGTGTTGGGTCATTGTCCTGTTGAAAATCAAATGATAGTCCCACTAAGCCCAAACCAGATGGGATGGCGTATCGCTGTAGAGTGCTGTGGTAGCCATGCTGGTTAAGTGGGCTTTGAGTTGTAAATAAATCAAAAACAGTGTCACCAGCAAAGCATGTATTACATTGCTACATGTGTAGGAATTTATAAGGTCTTATCCTCAGCGAACAGTTGGGTTGTCTGAGTCTCAGCTTGAACCTGGGAGAACTTCCTTCTGTAACCTTTCTGAGGTGATGCAGGAATGTGTAAGCATGTTGACTTTCCTTTTCCGGTGAGAACGGGAGGAGATTGGCTATAGCGAATAGTGTATAAGCCCTTTGCTTGCTACACTTTTCTGGCCACCGTTCAGTTCCATTCTCTCAACGACCTCAAGGCCTAAACTATTCTAGGTATTCCTGGGAAAAGGCTGTAGAAATTACTGTACTATGTGTGTTTCTCAGAAAGGAAGTACATTCTAGCAGGAATTCCTTTTCTGAACCTAGGTCAGAGGTCACAGCTTCTAACCCTCAGACTGACGGACATTCTGTTTCCTCTCTCATGTCCAGTTCTGCTCTAGCCTCTAGCCGAGTCATGTATAATTCACGATCCACCGGATGTTCCAGTTTTCAGGGGAAATAGAAAGAGAGCCTGTGACGTAACTTCCGCTTCTGGACGTTAACTCCTCCACATTTAACTCCTCCTCCACATTTACTGGATTGGTAGAACAGTGCAGAAGGTAACCTCCCCCGATAGTTTTTTTTCTTCTCCTCGTCAAGACCATTAAGTAGAGGTTCTAGTTTCTTTCACATCTGCTATATTAGGTTAGTTCTGCTCTGGCTGTTGTGGTTGACCCTTGGCGAGCACTTGAGATACGGCATATCATTAGATAAATAAAACCATACATTTACTACTGTAATGTTTGTTTGAAATAGACATCATTATAAACCTTGCAAGGAAGTATGTACTCCAGAATCCATGCAGTCCAACTGTGTGTTGTTTTGTATGAGCCTGTGAACGCACCCAGTAGTGGTCAGTGCAGGTTGGTGTACAGTACAGTACAGTGCATCAGGGTGGTCTGGAAGGGCTGTATTTATGGTTCAGGCTGAGACGGTATTGGGTTTCATATGTGGTTCAGGCTGGATCCCAGGGAGATTACTGAGAGCTGGGAACTGCCCGCTTAGATAGTCCAAACACAGAGAGGCCTGCCTGTGTTGCGCCCCTGGCCTCACTTTGACCAGCGCTGAGGGGCTTCCTGTATCCGCTGGCCTCCAGGGACCAGCTCTCAGAGGGGAGTTACATTACAGGCAGGATCAGAGAAAATCACTTCAAAGCAGGAGAAACACTGTCTTTTGGCTTTTCACCTGCAACACTCAACCACACAGAAACATTGAACAGAATGCCAGACTTTTTTTTTTAAAAACACTGTCTTTTGGCTTTTCACCTGCAACACTCAACCACACAGAAACATTGAACAGAATGCCAGACTTTTTTTTTTAAATGAAAAGCATTTCGCTACACCCACAATAACAGCTGCAAAATATGTGTATGCGACCAATAACATTTGATTAGATTCGATTTTTTATAATTTTTCAAATGTCCTTTTCTTAAAACTCTGCTCACCTTGGCAGTTAAGCTACGGTGTGAAAGATTCACAACTTATTTAGTATCATTGTTGTAAATATTAATATTCCGTTGTTCTGAACCTTCCTCCACACGATGGCCTCTAACAAGATCGCCACGCGATCCCTCGTTAAGGCCAGGAACGTTGCGGTAGCGTTATGGGACTGTTTGTTTAAGCACTCAGCTGAGGGAACCTGGTCTGCGGCGTCTCACCAATAACAATAGCGCTTATCGCTCCACTCCCTGCGGTACAATTAAAATTCTGTCAGAGTGTTCAATCTGCCTCCAAGCCATGCCTGCTGTTCCTGTGGCCCTCTTGGGCCACGTCTATTCCTCTGCCACCATGTATAATTCACGAGCCACCACACAGCTCCACACACACACAGCACTGAGGGCTCACCTGGAGACTCACAGGACCAATAAAGCAGAACTGCACTGGGGGAGAACCGTACAGGAGTCTGGGAAACATACTGTAGGGAGGAAAGAGGTCTGCAAGATAGCCCTTGTAGTCAACAAGGGCTCTATTTCGTGATCAGTGGGTCACTGATATTTTCAGAAATCCAGGCTTATAGAAATATATTCAAGAGAAATATATGGAGAAATATAGGCTTGTTTTTTTTTTTCTCCCTCTTTCTCCTCTCTTCTCTTGAAAGACAATTGTGGTGTCCTCTAAAACTAATTTGGATGTAAATCTTCTATTTGCAGATAATTCCATAGCGATGCATTGGAGTAACCTGTTGAGCTCTCTGAGTGGTTGCTTTTAGTTAAAACCAATTAGAAATGACCAGGAATAACAGCGCCTGGAGACAGAGAAGTCATTTTTCTCTTACGTCTCCCCGGAGAGTTGGCCTCTCCGTGGATTAAGTGTTTTAGTATATTAGGGGGCAGCTGATTAGAATCATTATGCTTTTTTAATCATTACATTCTTGCATTTATAGTTTTATACCGGTATAATAAGGCTAAGTGTGTCACTGCAGAAGGGACGCTTATTGGAATGACTTTGTGTATGAAACTTAGCCTTCCTAAAGACGGCCAAAGATAGAACACTGTACTGGTCTCCCTAATTGAGCACTTACAGCGTATTGTGTACAGTATGTGAGTGTTAATTGTATTGGGAACTCAATACAGTGTATTTGTTCTCTTTTCTTTGTATAGAATGATGCTTTGGAAGTAAACTACTCTGAAAGTGAATGGTATCTACAGTTCTGATGTGTTTAGATAAAAGAGGGCCCTAGTAATGGACACTGATGGGCTCTGAGTACCTGGTATCTAATAGCCCATGATTTCAGGAGAATACCGCTACTCCCTACCTGACACCAGTGTGTGGGGCCTCCTGTATCTGGGACTGCTGTGTTGGTTGGGCCTGGTCTGGTCCGTGCTGGCCGTGTCCTTGTGCGCATTGGGCGTGGAGCATTTGCACCGCTGAGCAGAGCAGAGCGGCGTGGGAACCGGAATGGAGGAGGTGAGCCTCCATGTCTCCCCAGACTGAGCAGTGAATGATGATAAGTGAGGAGCGCCAGTCAATGAATCAAGCAGCAGGAAGGCAGGGAGCAGCCAGGGGGAGAGTGTGACGTCCCCACGGGAGGGGCCTCGCATTAGGAACTTCCTCGTCTGTGTGTTTCTGGCACAGGTTAAATGAATCGCTCCCATTAGCGCACTGAGAGGACAGCTCCATTATATGAAGGAGACTGTAACTTTGAATGTCACGGCGCAACAACCCCTGAGCGCACCGGCGTCTCCCAGGGAGGGAGGGTGACAATAACCATCCATGATAATCATTCCCTGTCAAGCTTTAAGGAACCTGGAATTATGACGTACGGCCTGCCGCGCGCCTCAGACTTCATTACAACGCTGTCACTTTGAGGTGCAGCGCTGGAGAAGCACCACTCCGATGCCCGCTCCCCAGCCCTCTCCACAGCCCACTCCGCTCCTGTCTCATTGGCATGTTTACAGGATGTGTGCCCCCCTGCAGATAGATGTGGCGGAGGTTAACCTCCAGCCGTCTGCACACCGTCTCCTTTCTGATTTGACGAGGGGACGATTCTCATGAGAAGAGACTGGAGAGAACATGTTGAGGAGCAGAACGTGTGCTGTGAATGTTTACCACTCTGAGATGAAATCAGAATGATCAAAGACTTCCAGGTGACAGCTGTCCCCTCCTTCCATTGTGACAAATGGTAATCTCTACTAGAAATATTCAGTAGTGGAATGAGGGAAGTTTCATGTAACAAAATTAAACGCTAATGAAATGTATTGGCTATAGGGAACGTCAAAGTAATGGCCGTAGTTTTGTATACACCCTACTTTGGTCTTTTAACGGCAAGATTTGTGTGTTAGATTTTCTGTCTGCCAAGGAGAGACTCACCTACAAAGTGACCTCTGAACCTGCCATCCAGTGGAGTAGACATACCCTGGCAGGCATTGCCAATGTCAGTGCCCAGAACCTAGCCCCACCCTCCCTCTCCCACAGCCTGATTCACCCATTGGCTCCCCGGCCCCTTCCCTGTGCCACCTCCAATCAGAGGGCTCTGAATGACACATAGAGGAAGTGGGCTAGCTTTCCACCCCTTCCTCCCCTCCCCTGCCTAGCAACAAGCCATTTTTCTTATCGAGCATGTAACTGTGTTGACAGTAATGATTTCCTCCTCTATGTCCAAGTAAATCTTTGGTGTAACAATTTGTTTTCATATCTCTAAGTGACATTGACAGAATGGCTGTTTGTGATGTGGGGAGGATGGAAGACTGATAGCTGATAGGACTGAGCCGGCAGGATTAAGATGGGGCTGATATACAGTGTAGTGTATTGTAAGATAGTGTAATGTAGTGTAGGGCAGTGTAGTGTGATGTTGTGTAGCATAGAGTAGTGTAGTGTAGTATAATTGACTGTAGTGTAGGGTAGTATAATGTATTGTGGTGTAGTGTAATGTAGTCTAGTGTAGTATAATGTAGCATAGTATAGTGTAAGGTAGGGTAGTATTTTTATTTTTATTGAACCTTTATTTAACTAAGTCAGTTAAGAACAAATTCTTATTTACAATGACGGCCTAGTATAGTGTAAGGTAGGGTAGTATAATGTAGTGTGGTATAATATAGTGTAGTGTAGTATGTTTTAGTGCAATGGTTCTCAAACGTTTTGACCCTCGACCTCCAAAAAGGAGAATGTCAAAGCTCGTAATACCCGTGCACACAAATGCACGCATGAACATGTGAACACGTGCCCACAATTGTTACGCAAATGCAGCCTGTCAATACAGCCATAAACGGTGATGCATTTTCAAAATGCAAGATACAGAAATATACTTGGTTTTACACCTGCATTTTCAGCTGAAAGTCATTCATGTTAGCAGCCAATATTACATTTACATTTGAGTCATTTAGCAGACGCTCGTATCCAGAGCGATTTACAGTTAGTTTGTGCGTACATGTTCATACTTTTTTTTATGGATATCATGTCACTTCTCTGGAGTCCAGATCAAGCAAGATCATATGGCCTACCTGTATGCAGCGGAGGTTGCAGGATCGGTTGGAAAACATGGTCTGTCTGTAGCCTTTTTCTACCTCTCAAATATCGTAATAAATTCATCAGAATATGTTACATCTTCATCCCATAAGTATTGAAGGCAGTGCGATGTTACAGCCATCTGTAGACATATATCCGGTAGCGACCCAAACAAGGCATATCTGAAAGTGGAAATTATCAATGAAATCACCAGGTAGCCTATTGTTTCTGGAAAAGATGCATCTGTAGCAGATTGCTAAACTGTATTTTATTTGGATAATATAACAGACTGTTTTTGTCAGGCAAAACTGGAGAAAATGAAACAGGTGCTTTTTGGTCACTAATCTGGATATGTGTGCACCTGCCTTTGCGCACCAAAGCTGATGAACAGTCAAGACACCCAACTTTTTGGTTCTGAAGCACAGATTAGTTGTTTTTGAGTGAGGAATGTGGTGCAATACCGTAGGTTTATGTTAGTAAGCAGATAGATTAGACAAAGGTATACATATAAATTACAAATTGTATATGTAGCCTATTAAAATATGTAGGAAGAATATGTATTTTTCGTCATTCAGTTTCAAACTCGCGACCCCCAAAACCTTGTTTCGAGCCCCCGGGGGGTCGGGAAACCCAGTTTGAGAACCACTGGTATAGTGTAGTGTAAGGAGAAACGGGGAGAGCAGGGACTAAGTCACACAGACCACTACTAGTTGCTGAAACTGAAAGAGAACAACATCTGGTTTTACTGTGCTTCTTAGTTTGGCCACTTCCACTATTACAAGCACTGCTCTGGAGAGTCACTGTCCCCTTATCTAAGGGTTCATAATGTTCCATCTTTAGTTGTATCTGGTCCATTGCCTTTTCTGGGGGAAACAACATTTTGAGATACTTTTCAGACCTCTGTGGGACAGCGAGCTGATTTAATATTGTGATCTAATGGAAAGAATATGTGACTTAGCCATGCTTTTTCCACCAATTTCCTTACATTCGAAGTGTGAAATTGTGTTGGTCATTTTCATGCTCATGCTTTAGTATCTTATGTCTAACAATAACCAGAGCTGATTTACAAAGTCGCAAAATGTCTGTTGTATGTGTCTGTTATACAGATTTGAAGAGAAGCCAGGAAATATCTCCTTATACTCAATATCCCCAACATGAAACCAGAGAGGTTCCTTACATGGTGTTAGAGTTCTTAGTCCTGTTTCCGCCCAACACATCCATTTAGTCAGGCTGCTCTGACAGCACCTTGACGCCACCGGTCCCTCGTGGCCTCTGAGGCTAACACTGAATGCCCTTAGTCGATTGAGATCTGGAATTAAAGGAGGATTACCAATTGTTTTTATCCTTGCGTAATGTCTCAGTTGGACAATTAGTTTGGCCGTGAGCACTGGAACAATGCTGTAGCCTGATCACAGAGACATGGCCCCTAGGTGGCTGTTTCCCCTCTCTCTTTTTGCTCAATGGACCTGATGTCAGAGGTGTGTCTATGTACAGAGAGCTGAAGGGCTTACAGTATTTTTTTCCCCCTCTCGTTGCTCTTTGACTTGTTTCCCCTCAAACGTGTCGGAAGCATTGTTATCTCCGGCCGGTCGCCGGAGAATTATTGAATCATGTCAGCCCCGCCATCCCCTGTGTTTCAGATGCAAGCTGTAGAAAAATTAGCCATTGCTTCCGCATGACAATTGGGATCTATTAGTGTTCTTTCGCCCTGTAAAGCATGAGCATCCGAGCCCACTGGGGCCCATGGTTGGCTGTGCGCTGGTCCTCGTGTCGGACTCTCAGGGCATTAGGCCCAAGTTGCAGACGAGAGCGGCTGCAGCCGGAGACAAAGCTGGAGCCAGCGAGGCTCATCCGATGAGTTGACACCCGAAAGGGGGAAGCTGAGGACTCTCTGCCTTACCCTCAGAACACAGGTCTGACTCAGAGTGAAGTCACAGCGCCGCCGTCCTGTCTTCTGCTCAGGGGAACAGACTTACTCATGTACAGACTATAGACCCTGTGAGGTCACACGTGGGGGCATCACAGTGTTTGTGCAGATTTGTATTCTAGACTTGAATAGTAAAAAAAAAAATGATCTGGATGCTGTCCGTGGGGGTTGAGCAACCTTGCCAGGGTTGTTGCTATGGATTTTTTAGTAGGGGTGCTGTAGGTGGTCCAGTCATACCACTGCCCTGAGCCTGCATGGGACGTCTGTGATCTCTGTGACCTAGCCAAGAGACAGGAGAACCACAGGGCCACAGCAGCACAGTCACATAGCAACACAGCCATGGGGCGCTAGGGGTTAAGTTAGGTGTAACGGAGTTAAGAGTGTACCTTAAGCTCACTCCACCGCTAGCTTGAAATGTTGCAGTTGGAGCCATCCAAGAGGTACACTACCGTTCAAAAGTTTGGTGTCACTTAGAAATGGCCTTGTTTTCAATGAAAACATACATGAAATTAGTTGCAAAATGAATAGGAAATATAGTCAAGACGTTGACAAGGTAATGATTTTTTATTTAAATAATATTTGTGTCCTTCAAACTTTGCTTTCGTCAAAGAATCCTCCATTTGCAGCAATTACAACGTTGCAGACCTTTGGTTTTGTAGTTGTCAATTTGTTGAGGTAATCTGAAGAGATTTCACCCCATGCTTCCTGAAGCACCTCCAACAAGTTGGATTGGCTTGATGGGCACTTCTTACGTACCATACGGTCAAGCTGCTCCCACAACAGCTCAATAGGGTTGAGATCCGGTGACTGTGCTGGCCACTGCATTATAGACAGAATACCAGCTGACTGCTTCTTCCCTAAATAGTTCTTGCATAGTTTGGAGCTGTGCTTTGGGTCATTGTCCTGTTGTAGGAGGAAATTGGCTCCAATTAAGAGCCGTCCACAGGTTATGGCATTGCGTTGCAACATGGAGTGGTAGCCTTCCTTCTTCAAGATCCCTTTTACCCTGTACAAATCTCCCACTTTACCACCACCAAAGAAACTCCAGACCATCACATTGCCTCCACCATGCTTGACAGATGGTGTCAAACACTCCTCCAGCATCTTTTCATTTTGTCTGCATCTCACAAATGTTCTTCTTTGGTATCCGAACACCTCAAACTTCATAACACCTTTTTCCAATCTTCCTCTGTCCACTGTCTGTGTTATTTTGCCCATCTTGAACTTTTCTTTTTATTGGCCAGTCTGAGATATGGCTTTATCTTTGCAACTCTGCCTAGAAGGCCAGCATCCCGGAGTCGCCACTTTACTGTTGACGTTGAGACTGGTGTTTTGCGGGTACTATTTAATGAAGCTGCCAGTTGAGGACTTGTGAGGTGTCTGTTTCTCAAACTAGACACTCTAATGTACTTGTCCTCTTGCTCAGTTGTGCACTGGGTCCTCCCACTCATCTTTCTGTTCTGGTTAGAGCCAGTTTGCGCTGTTCTGTGAATGGAGTAGTACACAGCGTTGTATGAGATCTTCAATTTCTTGGCAATTTCTCACATGGAATAGCCTCATTTTGCAGAACAAGAATAGACTGACGAGTTTCAGAAGAAAGTTATTTGTTTCTGGACATTTTGAGCCTGTAAATGCTACAAATGCTGATGCTCCAGATACTCAACTAGTCTAAAGAAGGCCCGTTTTATTTCTTCTTTAATTAGCACAACAGTTTTCAGCTGTGCTAACATAATTGCAAAAGAGTTTTCTAATGATCATTTAGCCTTTTAAAATGATAAACTTGGATTAGCTAACACAACGTGCCATTAGTTGCTGATAATTGGCCTCTGTACGCCTATGTAGATATTCCATAAATAATCTGCCGTTTCCAGCTACAATAGTCATTTACAACATTAACAATGTCTACACTGTATTTCTGATCAATTTGATTTTGCTTTTTGCTTTTCTTTCAAAAACAAGGACATTTCTAAGTGACCCCAAACTTTTGAACGGTAGTGTACCATTTGGGGGGCTTAAACCATTGGTACATTGTCAAGAAGGACGGTCACATGTGTGGCGAAGCAGAGGATAAATGGTTTGAGCCCAGTATGGGGCAGTTGGACAGTGGAGGAAGCCAAGCTGTTAGCAGGACACTGACACCCGCTACATAGGGTCAGGGATATTGTACGACTGTCCTCAATTTTCAGATTTAATGTGGTTCTAACAAGTCTCTTTCTCTTTATTTTTCAGGTATTTCAGTAACAAAGAAGACACATACCTGTGAGTACAAACCATTTGATAACATGAATTCAACTTGTTTGAAATGAATACCAAAAGAATTGAAATAATGGACATTAGCCTACATTATTACAAAACTATAATGGAATAAAACCACATAACATATTAGTTACTGGCCTGCTTTTATAAAACCACCTATTTTCAATTCACACACTGCAGTACACCTTATACTTAGGATGAAAAGAAGGTTCAATGATTGCTTTGTTTTTTATTACTACTGTATGTACTGTGGTATTCTCATATCACACATTGACCTCCAACAGCAACATGACCTCGTACTTTGACATTTTCCCAAGTCAACTTTTCTTTATTATTGAAATTCTTCATTATTCCATATCTGTGTGCAGAACCGGAGAGAATATTTTAATAACGCCAGAGAGGAAATTGAAATGATATGCAGTCATATGACTGTCTGAAATCATGCTCTGATATCCCAGCCAGACAGTTTGCTGAAGCTCCTCTTTGTTCTCTGCAAGGCTTGCAACTTTAAAAAAAGACAAGGATGTGGTTTGTTTGAAACCTTTAGAGGCTAGGTTAACTACAAGCACTGTGCATTTCTGGAAGAGAGATGCTATCAAAGAAAAAAAAAACAGAGATACAGGTATGGTTTGTGGCACTGTATAGTGCTATGAATGCTATGTAAACGCCAACAGGAAGCCATCTCAGAGATTCTCTGCCTCTAACCTGAAGCCACAATATAATTATGTTGATGGTTTCCTTGAGATCTGTTCAGTATTGTGACACTGGTGAAGACTGTAGATATGACATAAATGTATACAAAAACATCAATGTATAAATAACTGTAGCTCAGGTTATTGTGTGTGTGTGTGTGCATGTATGTGTGTTTGTGTGTGTGCACGTCTCCATCTGTGTGTGTATACGTGGGAGAGACTGAAGGTTATGCTTTCAGAGAGGGCTTCTTTGTAAAAGCGGACCGACTGTCTCAGGGTTAGATCACTGTAAAACACACAAACAAAAATCAACATCACAGAGCTGAACAGAGGATGTGGTCCTCGGTCTACACTAGCCGGCCCTCTAGCCAGCCCTACCTGAGTGAAGCAGTCACACAAACTCAGTCTCTGAAAATAACGTTAAGGTCAGGTAGATGTTTGTGTTAAGCTATTTGCCCGGCCAGAGGGATGAATGGAGTGTTTGTTTGAAGTGTGTGTGTGTTTGATATTCAACCTCTTCTTCTATGTAAGGTAAAACACGAGTCCTTTGACCATTTATCCGATAACCCACTGCTGTCTTAATTAGACCAGAGCTAAGCACCTCTACACCGGAAGGGGCCTCAAATCAAAGAGCATGATTTAGCAGTCTGGGTTCAAAGTCCTGGGCAGAGACTGGACTGCACACTTTCATTTCAATTAGAAATATTCAAATCTGATCAGTGTCGAGAAATCTAAGTAAAGCGCTTTAACGAGTCAATGATTGATATGCCGTGCAGACAGGAAGAGGCGATAGTCCTGAGTCATAGGATGTGTATGCACAGGGAATGATTCAAAGGCCAGTTAATGGTCACGGACACTGTGATGGAAGATCTGGCAGATTAGGAGAGGAGCGCTAGTACTTCTGGATAGAGTAGTCATAATGAGGTGGATATACAGTAGCTCCAACCAGCATGGTGGTTTAAGGCTGGCTATACTGCTGCAATATTTATGTCTCTCCAACTACAACTACACCCTGACTACCATCACTTCAGTCAGTCAGTCAGACTGGGCTCTCCCATTGTGTCTCCTTGCAGGGCCAGGCTGGCCAGTGTTGAGTGCCTCTGGGGTCTTAGCAGAGCAGACTCGGGGAGAAACCTCCCTCCCCATCCATTCAGCCCAGAGACAGAGCCCATCCCTCTATCTTATCTCTCTCCTCTCTCCCTGCCTGAGTGATCAAACCCCTGGAAGCTCCCTGCTAGGCCGCCATGCCAGCCAGTCCCCTCATCAATATAAATTACAGGGGCAGCTGTTCCCTGGCAGACGCTCCTCTCCTCCACTTTCCTCCTACATTTACATTTGACATTTTAGTAATTTAGCAGATGCTCTTATCCAGAGCTACTTCTCCTCTCTCCTATACGTCTGGGCTCTCCACCCTATGAAGTTAAGTATTTTGGATGGTAAACACTTAATTCATTGTGCTGCTGACCATCATGGTCTTTTAGCATTCAGACTGTGAAAGAGAATGGGAGTAAATGTACAGGCCTGGGCTGGAGCCTCTACCTCCATCCACCATTTGGGGTGGTCCAACTCCAGCAGGCCATATAACTTTAGCCACAAAGCTATAATTCTCAGTAAGGAATCAAGTAAGGTTTTCCTTACATTTTCGCTGACAGCTTTATAGAGGCTGTGTTTATTTGGTCCTACTGCAAGGCAGAGTGGGCTGCAGAAGGGCCCTAAATTGTGAAGTTTGGCAGCTGTATTTAGACTCAAGATAAACAATTACAGTGCCTTCAGAAATCCAACACAACACATCACTGAGTACCACTCTTCATATTTTCAAGCATGGTGATGGCTGCATCATGTTATGGGTATGCTTGTCATCGGCAAGGGAGTTTTTTTTTGCATTAAAATAAATGGAATAAAGCTAAGCACAGGAAAAATCCTAGAGGAAAACCTTGTTCAGTCTGCTTTCCAACAGACACTGGGAGACAAATTCACTTTCAGCAGGACAATAACCTAAAACACGAGGCCAAATATACACTAGAGTTGCTTACCAAGACGACATGGAATGTTCCTTTGTGGCGTAGTTACAGTTTTGACTTAAATCGGCTTGAAAATCTATGGGCAGACTTGAAAATGCCTGTCTAGCATTGATCAACAACCAACTGGACAGAGCTTGAAGAATATTTTTAAGAATAATGTGCAAATATTGTACAATCCAGATGTGCAAAGCTCTCAGAGACTTACCCAAGAATACACACAGCTCTAATGGCTGTCAAATGTGGTTCTAACATGTATTTATATATGTAACATGTTTTATTTGACCTTTATTTAACTAGGGAAGTCAGTTATGAAGAAAATGTGGCTAAACCAACTAGGCTCGTAATTTAACCATTTTATTTGTATTTAGAAATGGTATACAAGTTTGTTATTAAGGCACATGAAAGTTGACATGTTCTAGAAGGCATTTCTGTCCAAAGAAAACAATTTTGATTTTTAAAAAGGTTTACGTTCAAATGGCTCTCCTGTGAAGTATTGACCTGCGACATACGCCTGTAACTCAGTAAACTCTTTTAAATTGTTGCATGTTGCGTTTATATTTTTGTTCAGCATATATTATCTCACAGCTCTAATAGGACCAAGAGCAGCCACAGAGCACACATAGCTTGTCTAGCAATGTTTCTCTTCCTCTCCTTCTCTTCCTCATTGGCAAGTATGTTTCTGTATTTCATATTGCTGTATACCTACAGTAATCTTAATATAGTAGCAATGCAAGTACTGTGCAATGACACACAGTACAATACCATAAAATGTACTGTATTATATTGTTAAAAGGTTAATGCTTCTGTAAATGTAATGAATGAATGAATGAAGGGGATGAGAGGAGAGTTTTGTATTTTTCCCAGTATTTTACTGTAACTACTGGGGATTGGAGCAAGCAGGTTGGCTGCTAGGTAATGTGTTTACAGCATATCAATTAATATTTGCTGTTTTATATCACTTGCACTTCTAGAGGCCAAAGGCTTCCAAACTGGCAGCGACTAAAGGGCAAAACGGACCAAAAGGTCAAAAGGTCATGAGAAAAAGACTCATCGTTTAAGACTTGCTGCCACTCCAATCTGTCCCCTGTACATTTTAAATTGATGAGGCACTATGAACACATATGAGTTAAACTGGTACAGCCTTCTCACTAATGGATGCAACAAATATAGCCACTTACAAGGCCCACCTCAAAAATGTTAAAGAGAAAATTCACCGCTAGACACTATTTGGGGTGTTTTTCCAGTCTCCTTACATAATTCTGAGTGGTAAGAAGTGTTACAGATATAATTATGCACTATAGCAGTATTGAGCCTGCTGTCTGATCTCAAAATGTTTTGTAGCAATTATTGTGGCCTTTTGGTTTCGTGTACTCTGAGCATGCGCTGACCAACTGGCAAGTCTTCACTGACATTTTCAACCAACTTCCCTCTACAACTGGATCCTGGACTTTCTGACAGGCCACCCCCAGGTGGTAAGGGTAGGTAACATCACATCTTCCACGCTGAGACAGCCTATAAGGAGGAGTTCAGAGACCTGGACGTGTGGTTACAGGATAACAACTTCTCCCTCAACGTGATCAAGACAAAGGAGATGATTGTGGACTACAGGAAAAGGAGGACCAAGCACACCCCCATTCTCATCGACGGGGCTGTAGTGGAGCAGGTTGAAATCTTCAAGTTCCTTGGTGTCCACATCACTATCATGGTCCAAACACTCCAAGACAGTCGTGAAGAGGGCACGACAAAGCCTATTCCCCCTCAGGAGACTGAAAAGATTTGGCATGGGTCTTCAGAAGTTGTACAGCTGCGCTATCGACAGCATCCTGACTGGTTGCATCACCACAAGGCACTGCGTACAACCCAGTACGCCACTGTGGCCAAGCTTCCTGCCATCCAGGACCTCTATACCAGGCGGTGTCAGAGGAAGGCCCTAAAAATTGTCAAAGACTCCAGCTACCCTAGTCATAGACTGTTCTCTCTGCTACCGCACGGCAAGCGCTACCGGAGCGCATAGTCTAGGTCCAAAAGGCTTCTCAACAGCTTCTAGCCATAAGACTCGTGAACAGGTAATCAAATGGCTACCCACCCCCACCCCCTCTTTTACGCTGCTGCTCGTTTCTGTTTATTATCTATGCATAGTTTAACTATTCCTACTTGTACAGTACATATTACCTAAATTACCTCGACTAACCGTGCTCCCGCACACCGACTCTATACCTGTACCACCTGTATATAGCCTCGCTACTGTTATTTTACTGCTTTTATTTTTTACTTATCTATTCTTTACTTATCTATTGTTCACCGAACACATATTTTTGGTGAAGGCATTGCTAGACATGTCATTGTAGTATACAGATTACTAAAATATGTGCACAGTTCTGACTGTGTATCTGCCTACCCCGAACCTCTCTCCCCCTCCCCCTGGCTCGCCTGCTCTTTCTCATCGCTATAAAAAACACTAGTGTATGTTTGGTATTCGGTCAGTTGCATGTAGAATAGCTCAGCGTGCTCATTGATGGCCCTTATACGTCCGATGTCCACCAGATGCATATTTGTTTACTTTTGCCGGATGTTCAGCCTGCATTTTTCGTAATTGCTGCAAATGTACTTTGCTTTTCAACTAGCTAAAAGCTAGCTAGTTGTAGCATGTATGTGTACTTCCTTTTGTACCACAGCATGGTAAAGCAACGCACGAGTTGAAAATATTGAACGCATGCGGTACACAACACACCGCAGCCTAGAGCGGCATCCCCAACGTAGCGTTGCGGACCGCTCCATTGACAATGTATGACTTAAGCCAGAACGCATCTCTCTCTGTTCCTCGCTAAATCACTCCTCTTTCTTTGCTGTGAAAGATGCGAGAGCTTGTTTTCCCGAAGTAGACTATGGCAACTTCCTCCGTTGCAAAAATACTGAATCTTAGGAGTCGATTCCTAGCAGAATCAAAGCTTGACACCCAAAAATGGGAGTTGACACCGGGAGTTGACTGGCAAGGAGTCAAGGAATCGATTCTGTTGGAGTCGACTCCCCACCAATACCATATGCAAGTATTCCCTTTGTAGAACCATAGTATTTATTATAGGCGTTAGTAGTATATTTGTTTTGTATATACATCACCATAACTGTTCCTGCATACTGCTGTGCAAACTCACCTCGGTCTCCAGAGCAAATAAACTTTATCTTGAATTTTGTTTTCTCAAGAGGGTATTATGCTTTCATAAATACCTTGGGCTGTCCTGGCTTGTTTCCGAGTCAGATGATGTTATGCTTGAACTTTCCGGCTGAAAGCTTTCATCCAATGGGCCTACAGGTTCTGTACTACTAAGTCTTTGCCCCGATCAATACACACTCAAACAAGGTACTATATCCACCCACCCCCCCTTCATGTCAATAGATCATGCATATTAACCTTCACACACATTACCCACCCCCAACAGACACCAGTCAGTCACCCACACCCAATACTTCCTTTTCTTCAATTTAGATTTCAAGACTTGCATGAACAATCAACTAAGACTCCACAATACAGAGAAAACTAGGTGTAGCTTACTTGTAAACACAACAACTATGACAACAAGACACGGACCATGTTTATGCCTAGCTTCAGTATGTGTATTTGCTCATCGTCATGGAAAGATTTAGCAAAGGTGACTTTACACTAGTTCCTGGTGCTGAGCTTTATGTTGATGGGAAAGGACTCAAAATAAAACACATAGTCACGTTAGCCTCTGCAGTAGTTATTTAGCTAGCTGGATAACGGTTAGATATGGTTCGGTAGGCTGTAACAACATATCCCAAAAAAGCTAATGTTATCTTGCAAAGTTACAAATCACATTGATTTGCTTTGGAATGTCTAGCCATCGTATTATGAAAACTAGCTAGATAGATTTTGGTTTAGATAAACAAATGTAGTTACCCCCATTAAGTAGTTTGCTAGCTAGCTACTTAGCTAGGTAACGTTAGCTACTTTACCTCAGTTCAACGTATTTTCTGCTACGCTGATGTTGGCTGATCGAATTCTGTATAATAGCATAACTTTTCAACGTTCGACAACCTGGCAACCCCATCAGTTTCGAAATCCTCTGGCTGAAAGTGCTGGCTACAAACACAGACATTTCAATATTTTTCCACATCAAATGGATCCACTGGAGTGGTACTACATCCTGAAATCGCTATGACTTCTGGATATTGTGGTTTACTTACATCCAGGAAATGTAGATGGCCCGTTTCTACAGGTGAGATGCAGAAACGCTTTTATTTGTATGTAGTGGAGATTTTGTGACACATATGATATGTTAATAACATATTAATGGACATATAAAGAGAAAAAGAGCATCAGTGAAATGTTCCTTTAATGAGCCACAAACAGTACATGGTTGAGCTCAATTCGAATTGAAGGCAGTCAATTCAGGAAGTGATTTGAATTTAAAATTCAGAAATTTAAAAACTTTTGAAATAAATAGCTTCTACTTTTCAGTATATAGTCATTGAAAATGTTTTATTATTGAATTGTAATTTTAGTTTACTTCTTGGATTGATTGCCTTCAATTCAAATTGAAAATTGACAACTAGTGGTCAAAAGGTTTTTGGGGCTCCAAAAATACTGTACGGTTCTGTATTCTGTGTTCTTGGTACCATTCCAAGTACATTAATTATTTCCCCATCCACATAATTTTCCCACAATGCCCCATAAATTACAGTATACTGCAGTAAAACGTTTCACAGTATTTTACTGGTGATAATGCCCAAAATTACTGTATAAATTACAGTTTTCCGTTACAGTGCATACTGAGTATGCGTCATCTAATGCGCAATTGCGTTGTTTCCCTCCATTTGTTGATTTTGGTAGCGCATCCCCTTATCTAATTATCAGCTGATTGTCGACTGCTGTCAACACACATGGGTCTGAAAAGACACTTCTCTTCCTCAGTAGCATGCAGCAAATTCTACTAGATGAAAAACCGAAATGAGTATGACATCCAGACATTTTAAGCACACTAAATTTTGACATATCACATACTATAAAACATTATATTTTTGCATACTCAAAATGTCTACTATTTTGAACGCAAGTACTGGTATTGGGATACAGCCTACGTCTTTTTTTGTATTGAATGGCCAGAGGGAGGCAGTACCACACGTAGAAAGGAGTTGGAGGAGATGGAGACAAATAAGAGAGAGGAGAAGTCGCTCTGGATAAGAACGTCTGCTAAATTACTGAAATGTAAAAATCTAAGAAAAGAGAGGAGAGGAGAGTCGAGGAAAAGACTATACACTATATAGCTCAGACTCATAAATATACTGGGTGGGCTCTAGGTTGTATTTACCTCCATTGTCACGACAGGCAGCCCCCACTTATTGAGAAACATGGCCTTGTCCCTGCATCTTAATTGATTTACCTGCTCTGTTCAACTCAACCACATGATTTAGACATCACAGCACACACAATAGGCCCAAAAACTGTCTGGAAAATAGCGTGTTATCATTAAATCGATCACAATATGGAGCTTTTACGTTTTAAAAATGATATCCATATTTTTTTGCATTTAGCTAATGCCTTTGAAATGGTAGGTCTATTGTATTCAAATTGTGTGTTTTAACAGTAAGTAGATGTACTACTAGCACCTATTGACGCACCACTCCTGGTGTGTTTGACATGACTAGGTGATGGATACCTCCCCATGTTAAACATCTGCTGTACTTGTTATTATGACACGTCAGATCGCATTATTCCTCTTGTGAAAGGGGTTATTTATTGCTACTCTGAGCATAAATATTTGCAGTTAATCGAACATGAGATGTATGGTCCTTAATCATGCTGTACACTGCCAATTTGGAAGAATAATATGTCCCAGTTGCTATCTAATTTTGCTTGGCAACAGACATACTCCTGTGGAATAGCCTGAGGCAGAGTGAGTCTTCTCTGCATAGCTCAATGTTCCCCGCTCCGTGTTTGTTTGAAGGTATTTCATCATATTGTTGCCTTGATTTAGCTCTGCAGGGATTTGTTAGTTGCACTCATGTGGGAAGTGCATCCAGTACATACATACATTGTTTAGCTGGGGCTGATAATGAAGATCAAGCAGGCAGCTACACAGTGAGATACTACTAGTCACTAGTGACAGACACAACACTCATACACTGCTACATCACATATAGCAGTACTCAGACTCAGAGAGGAAAACAGAAACAAAAAACAATGACATGAGTTCATAGATTTATATTGTACTTAAAAAAATATATACAATTAAAAGCTAATGCAAATATTCTTACAATTCATTTAAAAATAAATTGTTTGGAGATAATATGCAAGCATTTACTGAATTATGTTGATGTTGTAAAAAAGATTTGAGAATGAAATATAATAATTTAAGTTGGCACCAATACTGATGGGTGTCGGTCGAGTGCACGAACCAAAAAAAAGCCTGTCCTGCTGTTTAACACTTATTCGATTCCCAGCATGGACCTCAAACCTGCATTTTTTCTCTCAAATTTACATTCACCATCTTTTCTTCTTCTTCTTTACGATACATTATATTTCACCTTAGTCTATTTGTTTGTTCTGTGAAAATAATATTTTATTTTTGGACAGTTTGGTTTAATCCACAATAGACAGACATTTTTTGGGTGAAATAGGTCAGTATAATCACCACAATGAGAGATGGACAGCCGCTCGAAAAAGGAAATCAATAGAGCTATCTATTTGTCATTAACCAGGCCAGCATTATTTTTCTCAATTTTTCCTCTCCACTGTAGTTTTTTTTCTCCCACACAATATGACAGGTCCTCATTTTTCAGTAAAAGCATTATGTCTGCTATTTTGTAAAATTGCAAATTGCCTTTGTAAAATGCACTTTCTTTGCATAAGTTTGTCAGAATGGAGTGGTTCTTTATCACCTTCTGGGGCCACTGTGTGTGTGAAAGGAAAAGAGACATGGGTAGCTGTGGGGGACTGGTGGGGGGTTCCCACAGCATTTTGTGGGTCTGGAGGACTGCCTTTGTAGGGCTGGGGGGGCTGTCTTTGTAGGGCTGGGGGGGCTGTCTTTGTGGGGCCTTAATCTGGTTCCTCTCCGGTGCCGTGTCTTTGTGAGTGCCTGACCTGGAGCGAGGAGAGGAGAGGAGAGGCTTCGTCAGCTCTTCCTCACCCTGTCTCTTTGTGTCTCACCCAACCTGAAAGGCCCTGTCTTGAAGTTGTGTCAGACCAGAAAACAAGAGTAAGTGACATGTGACAAGGACACAATGCTCAGACGAGCCAGCTAAAATAACTGTCCCCATCTGCTGTGGGCGATTTCTCTTCGGCAAGCTGCCTGCCATCCCAGGTGAGGGGCTGAGGGGTTGCTGAGATGGCATGGCGAGGTGGGGTAGGCAGGCTGGCATGGCTGGCAGGGCAGACCGTCACGCAATGACCATGCCACAGAGGCCGGCCTTGCATGAAAGCAGGTTATCTGCCTCATCACTTTCCATGGGTGCACGTTGTCCAGCCAATACAGGACAAGAGTGTCAGCATGTAATGAAAGCTTTGATTCATGGAGGGTGACAGAAGAGGAGGTCATAGAGCTCCTCCGGATATGATCCTGAGTGATGCTGACGGGGAAGCTTTAAGATGGGTGTCATAATTAAATGTCCGTGTGCCATCATTAACTTCTGGAGAAGAGATAGAGAGGGGGTAGGCTACTACACCCAGGCAGGCCCTCTCCTCTCCCACTCACAGACCACAATCAAGCTAACATTAAAAAGGTATTTCCTGCCTCCATTCTCTATGAAATTAGTGGAACACCCGGAAAAAGATGATAGTAAGTGTAGTGCTAAATTGAAAATTATACATTTCTATGATCAGAAATAAATCTATTGTGAGATTTGCAATTATATATAATAACTATGAAAATGCAGATGCAATGATATCAGGTTTGAATACTGTGGCCCATAATTAACATATATCAATATATATATATATATACAGTATATATATATATTTAATTCCTTAATTATTCAGATGTAATATGAATGAACAATCTATGCAGACTAAGATGTTCATGGTCATAGTTGTGTTTATTTTGACTGTTTATTTAGCAGAATAAGACACAAAAGAATCACACTGCATAGAAGCCATGTGGATTTGAAGAGGCAATATTATCTGTTTTTATTTTAGGGATCGAACTGCTGCTATTTAATATGAAATACACTAGAGCATAATGCGTCAGCAAGCTGAAATATAGAGCACACTTATATTCAGTTAACACACAGAGATACAGTAAGGTAATACGTCTATTAACAAGAAAAGAACACAGTGAAGCTCTTGGTGATCTATCCATTCTAGCTTGTGTTGATCACATTTGAACATTGCATTGGATTACTTTCATTAGAGATCTGGTGCTATTCTGGTGCTGTTCATGTTTTTGGGCGCTTTTATGCAGTGATGTTAGCCGTGATCATTAAGATTCCACAGATAACAGGCATGTGGATTTCAATGCCTCAGCGTTATAGGGTCCCAGACATCAAAGGAAGGTTCTTATTCCACTGTGTCTGCGGCAAAGGGGTGAAAAATCATTCAAACTGTGATAGAGGAGGAGTCAGTAAAATAAGGGTGGCTGAGAGATGCATGCAGTGTAACCCACCTGTTCGTATGTCATGCTATGATGCCTTATAATAGGCCGAGGGCTCCTCCTGCAAAGTTAGCTTCCTGCTAAATGTGTGTCCTCTCTCTGATTAAGTGGCAGTCTCCTTAATGATGCCGTGGCTGACTGCAGGTTGGTTCACTTTAAAGATCAACTTCATTTCTCACCCCGCGGTCATTAAAGTCGAGAGTCTGCGTAATTCAAATCAATTCACTGGTGATTTCTCGCCTGGAGACGAAAGACAACGCTGCCTGTCTTTGTTTGATGTTCCTACTTTCACTATGTTTTCTTTTCTTTTTACAGCTTATGTACACCATCAAATATTGGTGAACATTAAAAGAAAAAGAAAAATACAAAAAATATGAGGGTAAGACATTGCCCCTCTTTGTGGATATTTTGCTTGTGTATGTACTTGAATTCCAAATTTATACCATAAACAGATTTTATCTGGTCGATGTAGTTTTCTCCCTCAGTCAGAATTGTACCATCAAGTGTTTGCCATCACGTCTAAGTGAGCAGCTGTACAGAAAGTGTATTGACTATAAGAGTGAGAGAAACATGCTGTTACAGTATAGTGCTTGATTACAGAATCAAGGTTGACTCAGAAAACACAGAGCAGCATTATCCCTTAATCCTGTGTTTTGGTTTCAAATAGCCTTTTTTTTACCTAATCTTCACTAGTAAAATGACAAACATGAATATGGAGGTAGGTGTTTAAACTTGCATTACCTGCAGTATTCAGGTCAAAAGCTTATACTGACTTAAAGAGTCTCTATATTATATGAAAGAAGAACAGACGATCATGTGCTTGGCGCTCATAACATTTTGTTACACTGGTATTACAGAAGACTGCCCAGCCTTCTGATGAAATTCCCTCAGGCTTGTGTTGGTTTGGAGGGCAAAATCTGGAGAGTTCTCTTAGAATATTTCACTTATGTCTTCTTTGAGGCACACTCATTACTTTGTTGTTATTTTGGACCTGGACCTACTTACAATTATTATATGATTAAATCACACTTTTTTTTATTTAATGGACATATCAAGCCTGATGTCTGTGGTTTGTCCTGTATGTACAGTATCAGATGCTCATACAGTACAGCTCCTCACTGTGACCATGCTGCCTAGCCCAGGCCTCGCTCAGCATGTCTGTCTCTCCGTGCTCTGAGCTGGGCGGAGCCCGTGGAAACTTAAAGGTGCTGTGAAAGACTAAAAGTGGGCCAGGCGCTTACGCCTCCTGTTGACCTACCTTGTTCGTGGGGTCCAGGTACAGAGTAGTGACAGGCCTCCTCCTCTGCGGACCACATTACTAATGTGTGAGGGTGCAGGAGGAGCACACCCTGTGATGAATCAATCCTCCGCACCCATGGCATCCTCATAAGTCAAGAGTAAAAGTGTTCAGAGCGCGCCGGCTAAAAGTGCTACTGCTCGCTCCCCCTGTCCTCCATGGAGAAACTCCAGCAAGGCCCGACAGAAGGGGGAAGGCTAAGTGCTGTGTGCATCCATAGCCTGAAGATCTCTCTCCTTCTTAAGGAAAAAGTTAGTCCCTCTGGTGGGTCGCTGGTTTTATAGAGTGCTGTGAACTTTGGAAAAGTTACTTTCATGCTTGGGCAGAGTTCTTTAAACAAACACAGAACATGAAATACTGTTATTTTAAAGGCTAAAACTGTTTTCTTCAGAGGTGTTCTGTACAGAGCAGTAACAGGAGCAGGCTTCCCTCATTATTCATCGTTGTGTGTCCAGAGAGAAGGGCTTGGTGAATGAAGACAGGAAATCATTAGTTCACTTTCTAATTTACAAGCCTGGATACACATTTTGTTTCACTAAGGAGCTCATTGAATTTCTGTTTAAAAAATAAATACAGTTGAAGTCGGAAGTTTACATACACTTAGGTTGAAGTCAATAAAGCTCATTTTTCAACCACTCCACAGATTTCATCTTAACAAACTATAGTTTTGGCAAGTCGGTTAGGACATCTACTTTGTGCATGACACAAGTAATTCTTCCAACGATTGTTAACAGATTGTTAACAGACTTTCACTTATAATTCACTATATCACAATTCCAGTGGGTCAGAAGTTTACATACACTAAGTTGACTGTGCCTTTAAACAGCTTGGAAAATTCCAGAAAATTATGTCATGGCTTTAGAAGCTTCTGATAGGCTAATTGACACCATTTGAGTCAATTGGAGGTGTACCTGTGTATGTATTTCAAGGCCTACCTTCAAACTCAGTGCCTCTTTGCTCAACATCATGGGAGAATCAGAATACATAATCCAAGACCTCAGAAAAAATATTGTAGACCTCCACAAGTCTGGTTCATCCTTGGGAGCAATTTCCAAATGCCTGAAGGTACCACGTTCATCTGTACAAACAATAGTACGCAAGTATAAACGCCATGGGACCACGCAGCCGTCATACCTCTCAGGAAGGAGACGTGTTCTGTCTCCTATAGATGAACGTACTTTGGTGCGAAAAGTGAGAATCAATGCCAGAACAACAGCAAAGGACCTTGTGAAGATGCTGGAGGAAACAGGTACAAAAGTATCTATATCCACAGTAAAATGAGTCCTATATCGACAAAAATAGAACAAAAATAAAAATGATTATGATGTGGATATATTGAAGCAACATCACAAGACATCAGTCAGGAAGTTAAAGCTTGGTCACAAATGGGTCTTCCAAATGGACAATGACCCCAAGCATACTTCCAAGGTTGTGGCAAAATGGCTTAAAGACAACAAAGTCAAGGTATTGGAGTGGCCATCACAAAGCCCTAACCTCAATCCTATAGAAAATTGGTGGGCAGAACTGAAAAAGCATGTGCGAGCAAGGAGGCCTACAAACCTGACTCCGTTACACCAGTTCTGTCAGGAGGAATGGGCCAAAATTGTGGGAAGCTTGTGGAAGGCTACCCGAAACGTTTGATCGAAGTTCAACAATTTAAAGGCAATGCTACCAAATACTAATTTAGTGTTTGTAAACTTCTCACCCATTGGGAATGTGATGAAATAAATAGAAGCTTAAATAAATAATTCTCTCTACTATTATTCTGACATTTTACATTCTTAAAATAAAGTGGTGATCCTAACTGACCTAAGACAGGGAATTTTTTACAAGTATTAAATATCAGGAATTGTGAAAAACTGAGTTTAAATGTATCTGGCTAAGGTATGTAAACTTCCGACTTCAACTGTATATAGAAACCCTGTCTGTGAACATTCTTGTTTGTTGCACTTTTTTCATTCTTCCCCTAAAGTCAGAAGGTTAACTATTCTAGTTTACATTCCCACCTCCCCCAGAGTTGATGTTGCTCTATATTGGAGATGTTGGGGGAATGTGTAGGTTTGACACTAGGTAATACATCACACACTCCAGGGGGTCTCCCTGGTATGCGCCTCAATAATGAAGTTCATTCGTTAACTTCCCCCGCAAAGGCCAAGTTCCCCTGCTGGCCTTTTCAACAGCCACCGCTACTCTTACAAGGGTCACCCCCCCCCCCCCCCCCAAAATAAAAAAATAAACATAATAATACCTTTCCCAACGACAGCCTTAACCGGCGCCTCTGCAGCACATGAAGAATAAGCAAGTCCATTACCAATCCCTCATGCCGGGTTATAGACATAATTATCACAGGGAAAATGACCTGCTCTATTTGGTTTGTCGTGGAGGGGGTGCAGAGGGGTGCAGTGCGCCTAATCACCTTCCCCTCTCTGAGATGGAGAGGCTGATTTTGGGGAGTCTTGCCAGTTCATTAGAATTCACAGGGTTCCGCCTCCCCGCCTAGCCAGGCTAAGCCTCTTGCACGGCTGCAATTCCTCCTATAATCTCTCCTTCTCCCTCTCTCATGATGCCTCTCTCTCAAGCCTAATATGGCTTCCCCCTCTATCCCCACAGGCAGCTCTGTGCAAAAGGGACTCGGGACGCATGATTGTACAATTTGATGTCTATTCAGATTGGTTGGACGTGTGTATTTTTAAAACAATTGTCGGTGCTATCGAATATGCTTCCGTAGCTCAAAGGCAGCTATCTTTCCTTTTTTCAGAATCTTTATGACTGCGCTCTGCATATGAAGTGAGCACAATTCTGTTTCATTGATTTACCGATACATTCCATTTTTCTATGTAATTAACAACCTCCTTGTAACGCGTAATCAAATACCTTCCACAGTGAGAAGGATTTATTGTTTTGACCCATCTTGATCAAATGAGGAGCCAATACTATTCTGCATCTTGTAAACACATTTTGTGTCTCTTTCTCATATTACTTATATTACAAAACAAGAAATGCCCAAAGACAAAGGAATCATCCTGGCATCCCAGTTCTATTAAACTTAACAGAGCGATGACAACAACAACGTCAAACCACTACAAACTAGCTGCTGGGGGGCATCTGATGTTTTCAATTAGAGGAGTTTACTGCTTATCAAATTGTTTACTGCCGAATGTCTCCATATTTTGTAATACCTGGAAGGGTCCTCATTTAATTTGGAGCAGACATGTACTTCGCTGCACAACATTAAAAAAAAAAAAAATATCTTGATCTTTTCACATTTCCATAGTTTATTTCCATCCCGAAGAAACATATTTCCAAGTCTACTGAACACTCTTCTGTGGTAGATGTCGTGACTCTTCTCTTCTCATCCTTATTTAACACATAAAAACTTTGTGTTGTAAAATCAAAATCCAATTAATATAATTGACTTGTAAATAAGAAATGTCCCCCTCGGGGATAAATAAAGTACCTATCTATCTATTGGAATGTATGATTGCTCTCAGAGATTGGATGAGCACGGAGGCAAAATAACATTTTGTATCTATACTTTATAAATGATGGCGATTTACATTTACATTTGAGTCATTTAGCAGACGGTCTTAGTAGACCTAGTAGCAGAGGTTGTAGTCCTGTGTTATTCACCCACATTATACTAAATAGTGACTTTGTGTATACAGTTATAATGTCAGTAATGGCTGTGGTATAGATGTAACCTAATGCACCTCCCCTGTAGTTATAGTAATGGTGGACTAGCTCTTATATGTCATTTTACTGAGGCTTTTGTCTTTCGTCTGTGTGGTCTTATTGCTTTAAAAATATGGGGGGTGGTTTGAGCCAGGCTGAGGCTGATGTTGGGCTGGCCTCAGGGTCCACATATGGAGAGCAGTGTGCAGTCACTAATGGAGAGGCCACTGATCACACTGTCACTGTGTGTCAGTCAGTCAGCAGCCCACCACCACCACCACCATTCTCCTCTACAGCCGCCTGCTTCAATCCACACCGCACCGCACCGCACACCACGCTCAATGGAAAATCCATTACCAATAATGTTGTTTCCACAGCATTTCCTCTAGGTACACATTATACAGTGACACTCCTCCACAGGCATGGCAGCATACATGTATGTTTCTAAACTCTCCAAACCCCTCTTTAAATGCTCTGCTCCCACCCCACTGAAAGAACCCCAATAGTTTCCTATTTCCCCTGAAATAGATATTCCCTTTGTTGTCTGTGTGATTTATTGAAGTCTTCCCCACAAGTGGAAGCCTCAGGAAATTGCCTGAAATGGCTCTAAATTGGTTTATGATTGTCTCGTATGGGTCGGTGCTGTTATGGTCTGATATTATGCCCTCCACTGTTTGGAATTTATATTAAATTGATCTGTATTGTTTTCATTGGGTGTCTGTTGGATCTTGTTAATTCTACTTTGGCTGGGGGCTGGCAATACATACACACACCCCTCCACGTCGTCCATGTCGCAGTACGGATTACTCACCATTCGTCGTTGTATCTGTATCTCTGATATGTGTCGTAATCCTGGGAGACAGAGGAAGGTGAGCACTATGCTATCTATGCTCTGTGGTGTGGAGCGTTGGGGCAGTGGTGTGGTACTGTGGGAGTTAACATGGATCAGCTGCATCCCAAGTCAGCCAGCCCAGCCTGGCAGTGAGAGAAGGCGTGGGATGTGGGATGGCTACTGACAGACTGCTAATGAGGCCATTATCGGCTCTTGTGCTCTCCTCCAGGGCACCAGTGGAGTCTCCGAGTCTCCTCTCAATTGAATTCCATCCCACAGGGCTTGTTTACAATAAATACATTTGTTAGAATTAATCAGAGAGGAGCGCGGGACACTTGACTGGGCCGGTGTTTATGCAGAGAGGCAGTGAGTATAGACCTACTGCAGCCCGGCTCGGCCCAGCTCAGCTCTAGACTGCTCTGAACTGCAGAGCTGGTTCTCTGTGGACACACTGACACAGACATCAGGCAGTCCTTGCTAATTCTTACCCCTCTGATTTGAAATAGGTTCAGTAAACACATATGCAAGAAATGATGTGTACTAGTACATCTCCAGATGGAACTGAATAGAGATCAAAGAGTTACATCACCTAGGATATTTATTAACTATAACCGTGGAGGATATTCAATGTCATAATGTGAAGAGGTGGTATAACACACAGTGTAAACAAATGACAGCAGTGTACCATTGCACAGTTCATGGATTACAGACATGGAACTGATCTTACATTACATCACCACATTCATATAAAGACATTAACACTCAGTTGTTTTGGGATTTAGTCAATATGGTAATGGGTTCAGCAACACCTCAGTATTGGCATACTGTCATTGTGAATGGACTGTAGTCAGGGGAGCGTTCCATCATTGTGCGTCCAGAGGAAGTGGCCTTTCTGGCAGCAGCTGTCCTCAGAAACACCAGGTATTTCCTGACTTGTAGCTGTAAGTCAGCTGGTCCAGCATGTCTGCTCTTCTCACTGTGCCTAAGATATTGAAGCTTTATCCAGAGGAAAACCTGTTTTACGGGCTCCTATCCAATTGTGCTATTTTGTGTGTTTTTTTGCGTTATTTGTAAAATATTTTGTACATAATGTTTCTGCCACCGTCTCTTATCACCGAAAAGAGATTCTGGATATCAGAACAGCAATTACTCACCTCGAACTGAACAAATAATTTTTCTTTAACAAGTCGAACGCAAAGGATTTACTCCAGATACCCGACAAGGCCCAAATCACAGCCGTTCGCGTGAAAAGAAGATGCAAATACAGGGCACACAAGTCCGGGTGAGAATTTGTCAGCGAGTGGGTTACCATCCGTCTTATTGGCCAATGTGCAATCATTGGATAATAAACTGGATGAGCTCCGTTCAAGACTATCCTACCAACGGGACATTAAAAACTGTAATATCTTATGTTTCACCGAGTCGTGGCTGAACGATGACTTGGATAAGCAAGACAGAACAGCTGCCTCCGGTAAGACAAGGGGTGGCGGTCTGTGTCTAGCTGGTGAGCAAAATCAAATATTAAGGAAGTCTCAAGGTTTTGCTCGCCTGAGGTAGAGTATCTCATGATAAGCTGTAGACCACACTCTTTACCAAGAGTGTTTTCATCTATATTTTTCGTTGCTGTCTAAGGCCGCACTCAAAGTACACAAAATACCCCATTATGACAAAGCATAAAGTTTTTTTTAAAAATGTTTGCTAATTTATTAAATATAAAAAACTGAAATATAACATTTACATAAGTATTCAGACCCTTTACTCAGTACTTTGTTGAAGCACCTTTGGCAGCGATTACAGCCTCGAGTCTTCTTGGGTATGACGCTACAAGCTTGGCACACCTTCTCTGCAGATCCTCTCAAGCTCTGTTAGGTTGGATGGGGAGCATTGCTGCATAGCTATTTTCTGGTCTCTCCAGAGATGTTCGATCGGGTTCAAGTCCGGGCACTGGCTGGGCCACTCAAGGACATTCATAGACTTGTCCCGAAGCCAATCCTGCATTGTCTTGGCTGTGTGCTTAGGGTCGTTGTCCTGTTGGAAGGTGAATCTTCGCCCCAGTCTGAAGTCCTGAGCGCTCTGGAGCAGGTTTTCATCAAGGATCTCTCTGTACTTTGCTCTGTTCATCTTTCCCTCAATCCTGACAAGTCTCACAGTCCCTCCCACTGAACAACATCCCCACAACATGATGCTGCCAACACCATGCTTCACCGTAGGGATGTTGCCAGGTTTCCTCCAGACGTGATGCTTGGCATTCAGGCCAAAGAGCTCAATCTTGATTTCATCAGACCAGAGAATCTTGTTTCTCATGGTCTGAGAGTCTTTAGGTGCCTTTTGGCAAACTCCAAGCGGGCTATCATGTGCCTTTTACTGAGGAGTGGCTTCCGTCTGGCTGCTCTACCATAAAGGCCTGATTGGTAGAGGGCTGCAGGGATAGTTGTCCTTCTGGAAAGTTTTTCCATCTCCACAGAGGAACTCTAGAGCTCCTGTCAGAATGACCATTGGGATCTTGGTCACCTCCCTGGCGGCCAGGACTAGGAAGTCTTAGTGGTTCCAAACTTCCATTTTAGAATGATGGAGGCCACTATATTCTTGGGAACCTTCAATGCTGCAGACATTTGGTACCCTTCCACAATCCTGTCTTGGAGCTCTACAGACAATTCCTTTGACCTCATTGCTTGGTTTTTGCTCTGACATGCACTCTCAACTGTGGGACCTTATATGGACAGGTGTGTGCCTTTCTAAATCATGTCCAATCAATTGAATTTACCACAGGTGGACTCCAATCAAGTTGTAGAAACATGTCAAAGATGATCAATGGATGCACCTGAGCTCAATTTCGAGTCTCATAGCAAAGGGTCTGTAAATAAGGTATTTCTGTTTTTTAGCAAACATTTCTAAGAACCTGTTTTCACTTTGTCATTATGGGGTATTGTGAGTAGATTGCTGAGGAATTGTTTTTATTTAAACAATTTTAGAATAAGGCTGTAACGTAACAACATGTGGAGAAAGCCAAGTGGTCTGAATACATTTCCATTTTAGTCATTTAGCAGACGTTCTTATCCAGAGCGACTTACAGTAGTGAGTGCTGGTACTCCGTGGGAATCGATCCCACAACCTTGGCATTTCAAGCGTCATGCTCTATCGACTGAGCTACATGAATGAATACATGAATGAACACTTTCCGAAGGCACTGTGAAGCCATAAGCAAACAAGAAAATGCTCATCCAGAGGCGGCGCTCCCAGTGACTGGGGACTTTAATGCAGGGAAACGTAAATACCTTTTACCTAATTTGTACCAGCATGTTACATGTGCAACGGGAGGGAAAAAAACTCTAGACAATCTTTACTCCACATACAGAGACGAGTACAAAGCTCTCCCTCGCACTCCAAATAATTTTTTCCTCCTGATTCCTGCTTACAAGCAAAAACGCTCAATACGGAAGTGGTCAGATGACGTAGATGCTAAGCTACAGGACTGTTTTGCTAGCACAGACTGGAATATGTTCCGGGACTCATCCGATGACATTGAGGATTATACAACATCAGTCACCGGCTTCATCAATAAGTGCATTGGTTGACATTTCCCCCCCAGTGACCGTACATACATACCCCAACCAGAAGCCATGGATTACAGGCAACATCCGCACTGAGCTAAAGGTTAGATTTGCCACTTTCAATCAGCGCGACTCTAACCCGGTGCTTATCAGAAATCCTGCTATGCCCTGAGATAAACCATCAAACAGGCCAGCTGAAATACAGGACTAAGATTGAATCCTACTACACACATACTGTGTGTATATTTTTATATATATATATATATATATATTTCCAAAGGTGCTATTGACATGACATTTTCACCAGATGTTGGTAACAACCCAAGTAATCCATACATACAAAGAAACAAATAAGTTCAGAAATTAAGTTATGTGTAATAATGTGAAATGACACAGGGAAAACGTATTGAACACACTTACTGATATTTATTTAATACTTTGTACAAAAGCCTTTGTTGGTAATGACAGCTTCAAGACACCTCCTGTATGGAGAAACTAGTCGCATGCATTGCTCTGGTGTGATTTTGGCCCATTCTTCCACACAAACAGTCTTCAAATCTTGAAGGTTCCGTGGGCCTCTTCTATGAATATTGATCTTCAGTTCTTTCCATAGATTTTCAATGGGATTTAAGTCAGGTGATTGGCTGGGCCATTCTAGCAGCTTTATTTTCTTTCTTTGAAACCAATTGAGAGTTTCCTTGGCTGTGTGTTTGGGATCATTGTCTTGCTGAAATGTCCACCCTCGTTCCATCTTCATCATCCTGGTAGATGGCAGAATTTGCCCATTCATCCTTCCTTCAATTATGTGAAGTTTGCCAGTACCATTTGCTGAAAAGCAGCCCCACACCATGATGTTCCCACCTCCAAACTTCACTGTTGGTATGGTGTTTTTAGGGTGATGTGCAGTGCCATCAGAGGGGGTCGCTGATTGTCTCAACGGAGGTGTCGTGTGCAAAGGGGGTGGGGGGTGGGACAGCCGTGAGGGTGTGTTGCCTGGAGAGCTGGAGGGGAGGTGGACAGAGCTATTATCGTACCTGTTAAAAAATTGGTTCAGCTCATTGGCTCTGTCTTGGGTCCCCTCCGTCTGCCCACAGTTTGACTTTTTGAAGCCAGTGAAGCCAGTGATATTTCTCATACCCTTCCACACCTCTCTCACCTGGCTCTTCCTCAGCCTCTGCTGTCAGCAGCAATTGTGATTAAACACTCTTGAACAAAATGTTGAAAAGGGGATAATGTTAGCTAACTTTGCTAGGTAGGCCTACGTTGGTTGGCCACTATGTTTAGCCAATTGTACAAAATGTATACTGGTAGCTTGCAAAGTAAACATTATAAGCTAACAGTACATTGGAAAATGCGCCCTTCTGCCGCTTGAAAGGCAGAGCCCACAAAGGATGGGAAATTAACCTCTAAAGAATCGTGTCCTGCCCTCGGGACGGTTGAGCTAACGTGCGCTAATGTGATTAGCATGACTTTGTAAGTAACAAGAACATTTCCCAGGACATATCTTATATGGGCAGAAAGCTTAAATTCTTGTTAATCTAACTGCACTGTCCAATTTACAGTAGCTATTAATACACCAATTAGGCACATTTGGGCAGACTTGATACAACATTTTGATGAGTAATACAATGGTTCATTGGATCAGTCTAAAAATGTGCACATCCACTGCTCCCATCTAGTGGCCAAAATCTAAATTGCACCTGGACTCTTAAGTAATCTGATTGAACTTCTGTTGCTTTTCAAAGACGATGGGACCAAAAAATTAAATAAAGCATATTTTTTTCCTTGTATTATCTTTTACCAGATCTAATGTGTTATATTCTCCTACATTAATTTCACATTTCCACAAACGTCAAAATGTTTCCTTTCAAATGGTATCAAATGGTACCTTGCTTCAGGTCCTAAGCTACAGGCAGTTAGATTTGGGTATGTCATTTTAGGCGAAAATTGAAAAAAAGGGTCCGATCCTTAAACCACTCGTACTTGTCAGGTATAGTTCGCTTTTATTTTATATCACCCAAATATCAAAAAATTTAGAGATTTCGTGAGGCTCCCCTCATGATCTCTGGAATTATAGTACATCATTGATATGTACTGATCATGAAAAGCATGCAGTTATTTGCTGTATAACTCTGATGATAGAGCTAAATGTGCGCAATTGTTTTGCTTGGAATAATCAGACATTTGTAGTTCTGAGTATGCTCTTCAAGAGGTGATAATATTACAACCAAAGAGTTTATATTTATTTAACAATCCCTTGAAAATGGCACATAGTTGTCAATGGTTTTATTGATAACGACTTAAAGGCTGTCTCATCGTCGTCGATCAGGCCTACCACCATCATGAAGACACTTGCCAGCTGGTCAGTGCTTGCTTTGAGTACGCGTCCCGGTAATCAGTCTAATCGGCCTGTTTAAAGGAGTGATCACACAGTTATCTGGAACAGCTGGTGCTCTCATGCATGTTTCAGTGTTGCTTGCCTTGAAGCGAGCATAGAAGGCCTTTAGCTTGTCTGGTCCTTACTGTGTCAATGATGGCTGGTGGGTCCTCAACCAAGGTTTTACAAAACTCATACAGATTCACGTACAGTAAACATACACTCACCACAGAAACAATGCACACAAACAATCTTGCCTCTATCCTTCTCACTCTCTCTTTCACACACAGACAGTGTTGTGTAGTGTAGTGGTTCCTTTCCTCAGAGATAAGCAGTCTTTAGACTAAACTGTTGTTATCTGCAGTCATCTGAAAGTTTGGGAAGAAAGTACAGGGCAGAGTGCAGCCAGGAGAGAGTGTGTGTATGTTGGGTCACAGTGGGGCCTGGCCGCCCAGGGGCCAAAGCCATGGTGTTTTGTAAACAAGGACCTCACAACAACAGCAGTGAGATGGATAGAAATCCAGCCTGAGAGACAAACACTAGGTTTCAGTATGATGGGGGAATTAAATGTGCCACTCGTTTGTAACCATGACACGCTTCATTTGATGATATCTGCAGCTGAATTATATTTTGTTCATTAGATTGTGCGCAGTGACAGACCCGTGTTGACATAACATGAGCTAATGTGTTTATAGTGTCTCTAATGGATCATGTAGAGGTCATAATGAAACACGTTCATTTGCTAGAATTATGGCGTCATGGGCAGGAGGTTCATTTGCATACTTGATGTATCATAGGTCGTGATCCCTACTGTATACATAGTATACCCTTCCTGCAACAGTCCCAATAGGACAAGTTGGCTGTAGACATGTACTCATGGTGGAATATGGAACATTAGAGGGATGTTTGACAAATTAATGTTTTATAATAACTGGACATGAAAGATGTCTAAATAATGCAATTAAATATTTTGAATATGTATTGAGAAGGGATGATATGGAAATATTGGCCAGAACCAGATTGCACTATGACCAGAATATTGTATCAGATAGTACCAGCTGGTAAGGGGTCTGAACAGATTATCATATGAGCGAAAGAGATAGAGAGAGTGAGAGAGTGAGAGAGAGAGAGAGAGAGGGGGGGGGGGGGAAAGAGGGGGCGAGAGAGAGAGAGAGAGAGAGAGAGAGAGAGAGAGAGAGAGAGAGAGAGAGAGAGAGAGAGAGAGTGAGTGAGAGAAAACAATAGAGAGAAACTCATCCGCCAGGCACTGTGGGGTGGAGGGGATCAGCCAATCCCTTTCGTCACTAGCTCCCCTTTCTCACCTGCCAGAGCTTGCGTGTGTGAGCCGTGGGAGAGGGGGCATAGGAGGTGAGAGGTGTGTGAGTCCTGTGGAGAGGTCAGGGGATGGGGCTGAACCTCCACTCGTCCGTCTGGACTCTGTAAGGCCCCACCGCTGCGCTGGAGGCAGACATCTGGAGGCAGAATGAGTAATAATATTTAGAGAAGAGGAAGAGAGGACTTCTACTATCACTGAGCCACAGGGAATTAGACAGCCTCTCTCTGTATTCCCTCCCTTTTGCTCTCTGTTTCCTACATTATCTCCTTCCCTCATTCTCTCATTGAATGTATTCATGTACTTCTTTTATTTCTCTTCCCTTTTCTCTCTGTTCCTCTCTTCATCTCTTTCCTTCTCGTGCCTCAGATCTCCTATTTTCTTTACCTTATGAAAGCAGAGGAAAAGGGAATGGAATTTTTGTTTCTGGCAGAGCCACTGTTATGACTTTATCCTGGCACTAAACGATAAGCAAGACAACATAGTGAAAGTGTGCTGTGTCTAGCGAGCCCACAGACAAGCCTCAGCACTGCAGTCAGTGCCTGAGCTTTCAGCGCCCCCACTGGCTGCCTGCTGTGCCAATCAAAGGCAGGGGGGCGGGGAACAGGCGGACATGAGTGCTGATGTCACAGTCACATGGATTCTCGTGTGGTCATGCTCGGAGGCTGAGAGACAGAGCTGTGCTGGCCAGCTGCTGCTGAGACAGCAGTGGAGGGCTTTGAGCTGGTGATAGTGCTCTCTTATGGACTCGGAGCTTAATGATGTATTTTGTGATTTCAGCTATGAAAGGTAAGAGCAGAATGCATGCATGCTGTTTCCACGGTGCAATAGGCAGCCAGAGTAACAAGTAGGGAAGTGAAGCTTCTCTCTATTCACTGCCTGCCAACTCTCCGTTTCAGTCGCTTGCAAGAAGAGAGAGAGTGAGAAAGAGAGAGAGAGGGAGAGAAAGAGAGAGAGAGAGAGAGAGAGAGAGAGAGAGAGAGAAACTGCCTCTGAATGTGTTTATTACCAGGGAATTAAGCTGTGGAAATATCTATTTATTTTTTTATTTTTTTGGGGCGGGGGTTTCTATTCTGTGAGGAAATTAAGTTATACATTCTAAACAGATGCTAAGACACGTGTAATGAGATGTTTGGATGTTTCTCTAAAGTGAATAGGATTGTTACTTTCATGGTATCTGTTATGTCTGCTTTCTCTGTGCTGACGTGTTTTTATTAAATTAGAGCCAGTGTGGTCATACTGTAGCGCTGATCTCTTTCTGATGAGAAATACAGCCCTTGAGCTCTTGCGACAATTTCAAGTTTTGGGAGGTAGACGTAGGGGGTGGACAAGGGGAGTGGACGGACAGACAGACAGACAGACGGACAGACGTGTTCAGGGGTCCTGAGGTATGAAGGGGGGAAGATAAGGGGGTTCAGGGGGGTACAGGGGTCCCTTTAGCTATTAATTACGTTGTTCCAGTCCAGTGGACGTGTCTGTCTGTTCGGAGGGGAGAGTTGCATGGCAGACTGGCAGTGTTGAACGTGGCTTGCAGACGGGACGACAAGGCACTGGCTGGCACCACTGGCAGACTGGGATTCTTTGAGTTGATACTGGTGTGTGTCTGTGTCTTGTGTTCCACTGACCTATTTTTAGGTAGTTGGGTATACAAGCATGGCCATGGGAGCAAGGCTGGGTCCTCCTCCCAGTCTCAGTGTCGGGATCCTGCATGCTTAATCCCAGTTCTCTCACCCCCACCATCATACAGTCACACACACACAAACACACACTTACACACGCACATGCATGCACACACACACTCACGTATGCATGCACAAATACACATGCACACACTCACACACACACAACATCACCAACCCCTTGTGGGCCACGAACGATGCATACACATATGCATACACAAGCATTATGTGCTCTTACACACACACACACACACACACACACACACACACACACACACACACACACACACACACACACACAGAAAATAGTCACTGTGAAGCTCAGGCAGCTGTCATTGTGTGTTAGATGCTACATCCTCACCACTTACTGCATGTCTAATACATATATTAGATTAGATGCTACATCCTCACAATTTACTGCATGTCTAATAGATATATTGTGTGGAATTTATTTTGTATTTTTCACTGCATTCTTATTTAATATTTATAGACATGTAATATTATCTTGTCCTCCTCTATACCAAGATGGAGAGTTGTGTGAGGTTTTGAACGTGCACTTCGAACGCGCACTTGGATGACAACGTGATAGAGTGAGATTATATGGTTGACAGTGATGTGTGAGAATTGTGTGAAATTGTGGGAGAGTGACATTTTGTGACAATGAGGCAGGTTTGAAAGATGAGCCCTCTAATCCAATGCCCTTTTACATATTTGTAGTATATATTTCTTTATTCGTGTGACTGTCCAAAATCCAATATATTTTTTCCCTTTCCTGTTTTTATTCCAGACGCAATTTATTACTGTATTAGGGCAGGTCTGCATTGATTTAAGATGTATTAATTACTGTGTAAGGGTAGGTCTGCATTGAATCCATAAACCAATAGTGTTATTATTCAGTTAAATTAATCTCATCACAATACATAAATGAGCTGGAATACATTTTTTGAGGATTTGAAGCCTTTCCAAATAGATACTTGTTTGATGGCAAAGATAGAGGGGCGATTCCATGCCAGCATGGCCCGAAAATATTTTTGTTATCACCGAATGTTCTGACAATTCTCACATTAAAAACATAATTTGTAGGAAGGATGTTTAACATTCTTTAAATATTATTTGTTTTGCGTCATGATGAAAGTGGTCATTTTTGGCCCTTTTTAGTCCTGTACAGTAAATGCTTCCTGTACACCCTCTGATCTGTGAACAGTATGGTAAAGACAACATATTGGTGTCATTATACTTCTTATACTGTGGAATATGTCTATATTCTGAAATACAATTTTTCACATACATTTATTAATAATTACAAATATGATTTAATATACTTCATGCACTTTTTGATTTTCCTTTTTTTAGACATGTTGTTTAGAACAATGTACTCTTCAAACACATCAGATTTCCAGAGTGGGCTCTCTGCTACTTTTGAAGAAATTACACATTTTATACATAAATTATTAACCGATCACAGCCCTCCTGTAACATTGCACATTCAGCAAATCAACAGCAGAGGGAGAACCCTTTGAATCCATTTTCCCATGAACTGTGCTGGTGGTGCTAATAAAACGGATCATAACTTGATAAGAAGCAAAGAGCCCACTCTGCAAATGTGATGTACTTGTAGAGTATATTGTTTAAAACAATATGTCTAAAAATAAACAAAATCGAAAAGGGTACTTTTGAAATATTCATATGAAAATGTTATTTCACAATGTGGCGATACTCCATATTTTAAAGCACACTATTAGGAGTATACTGACACCAAGCTGTTGTCTCATGTATGGTTCACAGATCATAGGGTCTTACAGGGGGCATGTATAGGTCTAAAAAGGGCCTAAAATAACAATTTTCATAGTTATTTTCCCAAAAATAGTTTGTGGTGCAAATGTAAAAAGCATATCAAACATCCTTCCTCCCAATTAAGTTTCTATGTGAGAATTGCCAGAACAATCTGAGATAGAGAAAATATTTCCGGGCCATGCTGGCATGTAATCACCCAGAGGAGTGTATTGACATGTTTTTTTTTACAAGAGATTGCGTTTTATATGTCGCTACCTTTCATCAGAGCTATGGTCGTGGTCGTGGTCTCTCTCTCTCTCTCTCTCTCTCTCTCTCTCTCTCTCTCTCTCTCTCTCTCTCTCCCTCTCTTTCTCTCTCTCTCTCTCTCTCCTCTCTTTCACTCTCTCTCTCTCTTTCTCTTTCCAGTCACACAGCCACACCACTGCCTCGCAAGTACCTAATTATTTTTAATGGAAACATCCCTCTCATTACCCCATGCAAATTAGCCAGCCTACTCAGCACAATTAAGATGAAAATTCAAAATATTAATTACATAATTAAAGAAAGACGTTTGATGTACCAAAAGACAGAAAAAAATAAAGTGTGTTTCATCTACATTATAATTAACCCTTTATCAAGATATGAATATGAAGCTTCTGTTTTGCATACAGACAGTGCATAACTATGTGATTTACCACGAGTGTCTACTAGACTGTAAACAATGTTCAGGGGATGGAGAAAATGTACAGCTAAATGCCATGTTAACAAGGCCGTAAATATTTGCTGTAGCTTTGATGCTCTTTGTCTCTTCCTATCAGCAAGCGGGTGAAGTGCTCTTGACTAGTGCCCGCATGCTGCAGGGTTCCCACATCACAGCAGAGGTTAACAAGATTGGCTATTATCCAGTTAGGGACTGAGAACACGGAAAGCCAGTCAAAAATCAACACAGATTAAGGTGAAGGCAAATTTTAGTGACCAGGTGAGAATGATGTTTGTTACAAGATCCAGTTTTTTAATTCATATCACAAACATCTACATAATATTGTCTGAATAGCCTCACCACAACAAGAGTAACACTGAACATAATTTTTTTAATCTAATCCTAAAAAACAATTCTCATCGAAGTAATAATTTTATCAAAACATAATCTCCTTTTATAGTATAATCCCCTTTTATAGTGTATTTTACCTCATCGGTTTTAATCTTATTATATTAAATCGCCTATGTGTTTATGAAAATATTTTGAGTTCCATTTCGTATTCTCGGAGCCCGTCCAACCATCCATTATTACTAATGGCGATGTAAGAGTATAGAGTAAGATAACAGCCATCTCTTAGACAGAAATGTGGTGGGTTCAGGAGCCATGTATTCTCAGATCTCTCCCTGCACAATGCCTTGGGTGAGGAGGTGGAGTGGCATTTCCACAGGTTATTAAAGAGTTTGAGGTGTGCCGCTGTCTGGAACGCGCTGTGAGACTGGCCAACTGACCGACGCACATTCTGGCTGCCTGGCCGCGTGTGGACGGACTGGTTAATGAGATATTGATTGCCCATTGAGAGCATGGATTTTTTATTTAGCTCCATAGAGGCTCAGAGGACAGGGACGTGCAGTCTAGAGTGATAGAGGAGACTACAGGAAGGAGATTGAGCCTAACACAGGGCAGAACCCAGCACTGATGCTCCTACACTGTACCCTGCCATATGCTAAGGCTATACTGTGCCATGATATTCCCAGGCCTCCACTCTAGTACAAGAGGATGCCTGACAGTCTGGCAATGCACCTGGTTGCTAGTTACACCTCACACTCCTGACAGATTAACTCACTCGCTGACTTGAGGTTATATCAGGTCACACTCTCCTGCCGTAGTTTTAATCACGGTGTGGTCCCATACAAACGCAGTGGTTCATGAAGTCGATAACTCAGGATATACGGTAGTAGTACCGTTATTACGCCAGTTGTGATTTCACGGCTCCCTGCTGAGCAGGTAGCTCTAACGTAAGGGGTAATTGTCTGCTTTAACTCTCACTGTATTTAAGTGCACACTCATATGGATTCTTTGAAGTGTCTTCCCGTTCCAACAGCATTTAGTAGTGCCTGCTGTACAATAGTGTTTCCAATACTCCCTCCCTCAGCCCACCTCATAACACACTCAGCACAGGTCCACGTGGTCCTGCACCACCCAATCACTCCACCTCAACACTCACATGCAGAAAGAGATTATTTTACACATGCATTTAGAGGAATGATTGTTTTTCAGCTTTGAAACTGAATGGCAGAGATAGGTAGTAAAATACGGATATATATATATATATATATAGAGAGAGAGAGAGAGAGAGGGGGGAAGGAGAGAGATTAGAGGAGTGTATTGAGAGTAGCCAGTGTATTGTGCACTAAGAGCAGAAAGGGGATTATCTTGCTGTTGCTGTCAGTCTTCAAAGGGACTTTGGATAGAGACAGCTCTGTATGCAGCATCAGTGTTTATCTGTAGTCTCAGTATCCATTGACCTGTTGTCTGGATGTGAATTACACCATTTCCATGATATACATACATTTTCACAATGGATATCATTTCAACACAATGTAATTGTACGTTCGATACTGTATATTATTGATCTGATATCATATCCATGGTGTGTTTCTCTGTGCTTGCACTCTCCTGCACCTGCAGTGTCCTCCCAAGCTCCTCCTGCCTGGGCCAAGAAGTTAAAAGCGATTTAACAGATTGAAGAGGGGAAAGGTTTTATAAGTACTTTTATTCTGTGCGTGTCTTGTAGCATTGCTTTCTTTCTCCACAGGTCTCTAGAGGGCTGTCCACTGGCCTTTTGAAGTTGCATCAAAGAGGAAATGGGGGAGAAAAAGCGTTATTGATTTTGCGTTTTGTCTGACTCAAATGCTGAGGAATAAAGACACATAAGGAGAGAGGTGTTGGCACCGGGGCTGCTTTGAGAGAGAGGGGGGGGGGGGGACGGCGAGATGGGGGGATAGAGATGTATAGGTGAGGAACTGGAGAGATAGAGGTAATGCATCTCTCCCCAGAGCCTCCTGCTCAGTACAGCCTGGCTGTTTCCCCTGCTAGCTACCTTTATGCTCCTCTAATGCTGCAGTAAATAAAGCCCATTAAAGAAGGCCAGAGACAAACCTCTCTAGTCTCTCTTCCTCCATGTCAGATACAGTGCCTTCAGAAAGTATTCATATGACTTATTCCACATTTTGTTGTCTTACAGACTGAATTCAAAATGGATTAAATATATGTGTTTCTCACCCATCTACACACAATACCCCGTAATGACAGTGTGAAAATGTTTTTAGATATGTTTGCAAATGTATTCAATATGAAATACAGAAATATCAAATTTACATAATTATTCACACCCCAGAGACAATGCTTTGTAGAAGCACCTTTGGCAGCAATTACAGCTTTGAGTCGTCTTGGGTATATCTTTGAGTCGTCTTGGGTATCAGGTTTTGCACATCTGGATTTGGGGATTTTCACCCATTCTTCCTTGCATATTTTGGTGAACAGCAATCTTCAAGTCTTTGCACAGATTTTCAATGGGATTCAAGCCTGGGCCACTCAAGGACTTTCACATTCTTGTTCTGAAGCCATTCCAGTGTTGCTTTGGCTGAATCATTGTCCTGTTAGAAAGTAAATATTCGCCCCAGTCTAAAGTCATTTGCACTCTGAAGCAGGTTCTCGTCAAAGACTTGCCTGTAATTGGCTCCATTTATTGATCCCTCTAGCCTTACCAGTCTCCCAGTCCATGAAAAGCATCCCCATAGCATGATGCTGCCACCACGCTTCAAGTTTTACATTTTTGTCATTTAGCAGGTGCTTTTATCCAGAGCGACTTACAGTAGTGAGTGGATACATTTTTCATACTGGTCCTCCATCAGAATCAAATACACAACCCTGGCTTTGCAAGCGCCATGCTCTACCAACTGAGCCACACGGGACCAGGGATGGCGTTAGACTGGTGATGAGCTGTGCCTGGTTTAATGCTGTAGAGACTGTTCTCCCATCTCAGCCAAGACGGCCAGCTCTAGGCAGAGTCTGGGTAGTTCTATATTTTTTTCCCAATTCTCATTGATGGAGACCACTGTGCTCTTGGAAACGTTTAACACTCTAGAAATGGTTTTATACTTTTCCCCAGGCATATATATGCCTCATCACAATTCTATCTCGAATCGTTTCTTGGGCTTCATGGCATAGTTTCTGCTCTGACATGTACTGTCAACTTTGGGACCTTATATACTGTAGACAGGTGGGTTTCTTTCTAAATTATGTCCAAACAATTGAATTGGCCAAAGCTGGACTCCAATGAAGTTGTAGTGACATCTCAAGGATGATCAAAGAAAAGTGCATGCACCTGAGCTCATTTTGGAGCAAAGGGTTGTAAATCCTTTTTATTGAAGATATTTCAAATTTTCAAGAATATATATATATTTTTTACATAGATTTTTATCAATTTTGAATTCAGGCTGTAACACAACAACATGTGGAATAAGTCAAGGGGCATGAATACTTTCTGAAGGCACTGTATCTTATCCTCAGCTCCATCCTCAGCTCCCCTCACCTCACCCCACTGTTGAACTGCTTTTCTCTGACAAGCCATGCTGCTCAGTTCTCAGTTGTAATCAAATCTGTGCGCTAGGTAAGTGTGAAGTGGCAGGTTAGAAGAGAAGCAGTTGTTTGTGGGCTGTTTCACCCTTACCTGTCAAGGGTTGGCTGATGAAAGCAGAGTGGTTCTCTGCTGTAATTGACCTAAGAAAGACATAAGCAAGGCCCTTCTGACTGGAGCTGACACCACCCTGTTCTACTCAGCACTGTTATGTTACGTTGTGTTATGTGCATGTTACAGCTAGCTACAGCAGATTACCCTGATAAGGGGGGCAGGGGTACCTCATGCCAGAGGTTAGGGGTGGGACATGCTGGGGCATGCATCTCCTCTCCATGGAGAACTGCTATAGCTCATACATGGATCCAGGGAGGGAATGAGGGATGATGAATGAGTAGTGACTGGAATGTTGATGAAATCAGGGAAAAGGCAGGAAGAAAACAATTGAACAAAGATCGTCGCAACAGGCATACCGTGACACAACGTGATTACAAAAGAGAGGGAACTGAGTGAGCAGTTTGATTAGATGTCCCTGCAGAGGCCTTCAGGGGAGCTCCTTGTGGAATGGTGTCGTTTAGCTCTGATCAGGCACCTGCATGTCCTTCAGCCTGTAGAGAAACACAACCACTCAGGTGAAGTAGTACTCCGCAGCACTAGGGGGCGCTGTCCCGATGGGGTACTTCACATCACATGCAGGTAATGGAAAGAAACAGGATGAAACGGTGACCTTTGGGCAACTCCTCATCTGAGAGCCTCTGTCCTGTCTCTGGTCATGTGTTGCAACAACACAGCAGAATGGAGCCGATAATGGAGGAATGCCTCATAGAGCCCATTGCAGGCCGCAGAGTGAAAGTATCTCTCAAGGTTACAGGCTTTAGGAACGACTTCTCCAAACTAAGCTGTGTGAAATGCATCTTATTATGATCATCATAAATAACAATGGAAAACAGCCTTGTTGTAACAGACCACTTATATTTGATTTTTATGCACATATATTTGTTTGAAATAAAATAAATGCTGCTTCAGTACTAATTACAAGATGAAAGGATTTAAAATATGCTATGCAGTGTAATGAACTTAGTTTGAAAACACAGGACATAGCATATTCAGGAGCATAATGCTATTGAAAAAATAACTCTTTATCCTAGCCCATTGTATTCAAACCAGTGTGATGTAAATTGCATAGATATTTTGACCTCCCAGATTTTTTTGGTTCACTTAAAATTACATCAAACAAACATTCAAATGTTTTTGCCTTGAGTTCCTCTACTGTACAGTAAGTGGAGCAGTGTGTCCAACACAGGAGGAATCGCACAGAGACAGTGGTCGTGTCCGAATAACCAAACTACTATCCTAAATAGTAGGCTGTTTCAGTATGCAAAAAAATACAGTTTTATAGTATGTGACATTTTTTTAAATGTTGTATGCTTTAAATTCCCAGATGTCATATCCATTGCGACTTCTCATGTAGGATGGATTAATTGTAAACTTTTGGGGAATTTTACGCTCACAATTCATTCAAACCCGATAAAAGGGATGCTTCGGAATTAGATAGTTCTCCGAAAGTAAACAAAAAACAAGTTTATATTGGCAAAGAAGATGAGCAGTGAGTCTCCTGCAGTGTTCAAATGTTAGTAGGTTTTTGTTGTCCTTAGAATGATCATGACTATTTAATCGTACATCTTTGAAAACAGATTGTTTTGTGCAAATAGCTAACGTTATCCCAAAACTCTGGTGTTAGTGAAGGGTCACTGGGTGGGGATACAGACAATCCTCTCCGGCTAAGCAAAGTAATACGCTACGGCCGTGGCATACGGGATACTTTTTACATAAATAGTATACAAAAATGAGTACATACTATGCATATGCAGTTTAAGTATGTAGTACGCTAGTATGGGTATTCGGACAGGGACAATGTGTGAGAGGGAGGGAGGGAGAGAGGGTAGTGGAAGGCTGGCAGGAGAGAGGCCCTTGACCTTTCTGACTTGAGCCCCCACCCCCATCCCGTCCCCACCGGCTACACAGAATATCTGATTGCTGATTATGAGTTCATTCCCGTCGCGCTGAGCGGTTTGCATGTCGCCATCCATCCCACTCCAGCTGAACTGATTAATGTAAGGAGCTGGAGATGCTACATCTCAGAGAGATTGCAAAAAGACTCTCGCAGAGCCTGGTAATCTGGAGTGCAGCTGGCAATCACCCAGCGCTGGCTCAAGAGGCTTTTTGAGTTGTTGTTTTGTTGTTGTTTTGAAATCGTTTTTTTGTGGGGGTGCAGTTGTATTTGTTCCCCTGGGCTCTCCTTGTTCCTGGATGAGAGCGCTCCCTGTGCTGAGCGCAGGTCCTTGTCTGCCTGGCTCCCCGACTGCTGCAGCCCAACAGCAGCGTCAGCACAGCCCCTCGCTCAAAGTCCCAGGATGTGCTTATGATCACCCTCTTATAGGAGGAGACCAATTTGGGCAGAAAAATGAACTTCATCCCTGATGTGAAAAAAAGCTCTTTGCTCATTTTCAGAGCTCCCAGACACCAATACAGGGAACAGAAGCATCCGATAAATTGAAATAAATTGCTCAAGAGAACTTGATTTGGGGGATTTTATTTATATTAGACATCATTTACTAGCTGTTTAATTGACCTTGGCAGCAGTGAAGCTAATGGATTTCTTTCTTTCAGAAAAGCTGGCATGACTGCCTTATTTGCTTGAAGAGGTTTGTCACCAAGTTACAAATCAGCAGCTGTCTTCTTCAACTTTTGTTTTAGTCAATAGTTGGAGGGGTTCGTTCCTGTTTCCCCTACGCTGATGGCTGTATTAGTTAATGCCTTTCATGTGTGACTTTAGGGGGACTGAGGAGGAATCTGCCCAAACAGTGTTCTCAGTTATTATCAAAGCTGTGCAGCCCACTGCTGCACTCTAAACGGAGGGGGGAGGGGGAGGCCTGTGTGTTTTTGTCACTGAGTGCGTGAGAGACATTGAGAGAGGGATGTGTTCACTTGGCTTCTGCTGCTCGTGTGGTAGAGGGCATGTGGTTTTATAGAGTCTATGTGTCTGAAAGGAAGAAATGAATTCATTTGTGAGCTGTGTTTGCGTGTGTGGTATTATTTGCTTTCTTGCCTAACTGCCTGTTGGATAATTTTTTGCAATATCAAATTACATGACATTCCAAAGCATATTTTGGAAACCTTACTGGCCTCTTAATTGCTACCATTACTTACCGTTAAAGCAACACACATTGTATTAGTGGTTAACCTGAGCGCAATCACATAGACCAGGGGTGCTCAAATGTTTGCGTTGTGCCTAAGAACAGCCCTTAGCCGTGGTATATTGGCGATATACCACAAACACCATAGGTGCGTTATTGCTATTATAAACTAGTTACTAACGTAATTAGAAGAGTAAATTAGAAGACCCCAATAATACTTTATTGGGGTCTTCTAATTTACTCTTCTAATTACGTTAGTAACTAATAATCTGATTATTTCATACCCGTGGTATACGGTTGATATACCAAGGCTTTCAACCAATCAGCATTCAGGGCTCGAACCACCCGGTTTAAACCGGGTAGTTCGAGCCCTGAATGCTGATTGTCTGAAAGTTGTGGTCTATCAGACTGTATACCATGAGTATAACATTAAATTACTTTAAACTTTTCTAATTACCTTGGAAAACTAGTTTAGAATAGCAATAACACACCTCTGGGGTTTGTGGTATATCGCCAATATACCATGGCTAAGGGCTGTATCCAGGCAATCCGCATTGCGTTGTGTCTAAGAACAGACCTTAGCCATGGTATGTTGGCCATATATCACACCTCATCAGGCCTTATTGCTTAAATATAAAAGGTCAACAATAGCTGTTTGGGGTTTTTAAACAATATGTTTTTTTTAAGTAATCATAAAATTACACTTCAAACATGAATCAAATCATAGCGATATAACTTGACACTTTCTGATTAACAGTATTATTTAAGCTAGAGCCTAAATTGTAGGATGAAAAAAACGTAAACCGCATCAACCCTTTGACACGTACAATCCCATATTTGTGATTATTGTTGCGTGGTCCCTGCAGAGTACCATCGCAAATATGTGATTGGATCAGTAGCAACAGAACGCATGATGCAACAAACGCATCTAAACAGCATTGCTGTCTGAAAAAGTGTCTAAACAATGTTTTTTACTGATGTCAAATAAAGTTATTCAACTTTATTCCTCAATTTCACCTTTTACGAAGAGCTTTTTTTCACATCAGGGATAACTTATTGTGAAATATCTTCCTCGCTTGGTGACGAGGCAAGCATCTGTAGGCTACATGTCCAGTGGCGATAATATGTTGACATGATGATAAAATGTACGCACCTAGTTTTTCCAGGGGAGAATAAATGAAATCTCCCACTCTTACTTTGTTTGTTCGCCACTATTGTATCATCCACACCGGATTTAGCGCCTCCAGCTCCGACTGGTTGTTTCCCTTTTTCTCCCTGGAACCTTCTGGCGGGAAAAACCAGACCATAGACAATGATCAGACTGATGATCTGCGACAAAATACTGTCCTTTGGGATACGATACCAGCTCAGTGGGCAATGCAGGGATGAGAACTCTGTTTTGATCTTTGACACATTTCATGGGTATTGATTAGATGGTGCTTTACTTTGATCTAAAGGTGGAAAATGTTGTTTCTTCTGGGATTATGATAATTTATACATGAGGGATTTCTTTTTTTCCCAAGCTTGAGCAATCTTAAGTAAACACACTGGGCTATTGTCTCCGTTCATATTATTTATCTCATTAGCATCTCCTTTGGTAATAAACATGGTATATATATACAGTATATGGATGGAAAGAAATCATTCAAATAATTTATTCACTTATACTCTTGAAGAGTGTGAGTCTGTGAGAAGATATGTTTGATCATTTTCTCCCTCAGATGTAGCTTTGTAAAGACATGCAGTATTTTATCAAAGCTTTACTAACGCTATTACGTTCTCAAGCAACCTATAGTGGGGATAGTCAAATATTTCTGGACAAGTGAAATTGTTTCCCCCAAAAAGCTGCACTTTCCTCTAAAACATTTGATATATAATCTAAGAACTGAACAAAACCCAATGCCCTCATATAAAGGAAAACATTCACTTATACAGTTAGTTACAGCACTGCAGACACAATTACCTGGTAGTATTTATGTTCAGTGCCGTATCATACTTGTAGAAAATTGTTTAAGATGATTACATTCAAAACATAGACCTCCTGTTACACATCAATGTGTAGATTATGGAGTAAAATACATTTTTGGATTATCTATTCACTGTCGCTTTTGGAGAAACTCAGAAAATGCAGTATGTCTATTTTAATACTTCAAGTATCACTTTAAGGCAATCTGGGAGGTTAGGTTTTATTGTACACTGAATGTTATCCAATCCAGGGAGAGTTAAGTTGTATTGTACACTGAATGTTATCCAATCCATGGAGAGTTAGGTTGTATTGTACACTGAATGTTATCCAATCCAGGGAGAGTTAGGTTGTATTGTACACTGAATGTTATCCAATCCAGGGCGAGTTAGGTTGTATTGTACACTGAATGTTATCCAATCCAGGGAGAGTTAGGTTTTATTGTACACTGAATGTTATCCAATCCTGGGAGAGTTAGGTTGTATTGTACACTGAATGTTATCCAATCCAGGGAGAGTTAGGTTGTATTGTACACTGAATGTTATCCAATCCAGGGCGAGTTAGGTTGTATTGTACACTGAATGTTATCCAATCCAGGGAGAGTTAGGTTGTATTGTACACTAAATATTATCCAATCCAGGGAGAGTTAGGTTGTATTGGACACTGAATGTTGTCTAATCCAGGGAGAGTTAGGTTGTATTGGACACTGAATGTTATCCAATCCAGGGAGAGTTAGGTTGTATTGTACACTGAATGTTATCCAATCCAGGGAGAGTTAGGTTGTATTGTACACTAAATATTATCCAATCCAGGGAGAGTTAGGTTGTATTGGACACTGAATGTTGTCTAATCCAGGGAGAGTTAGGTTGTATTGGACACTGAATGTTGTCCATTGCAACAGAAATGTTATGGATGTTATAGATGTATGTTCATAACATAGTTTTCATGTCACAAAAGCATATCCCTTGAGCGACTACAAAGATATATACAAGCCTCCAATGATGAGACGTTTATTTATTTTTAACTACAGGAAAGGCTTTCTGCAGATTCATTTCAGTGTATTGCTCCCTTTGTGGAGGAAACAAATTGGGCTTTATGGAATTAGTGTTTGCTGCACGAATCTCAAATCTATTCCTGTAACATATGATTGTGTTTAACGTGATAGGATATCTGCAGCCCTTTGTGCGAAACGGAAGAGCGTAATGCCAGCTGAGTGTTACAGTAATGCCAGCTGAGTGTTACAGTAATGACAGCTGAGTGTTACAGTAATGCCAGCTGAGGGTTACAGTAATGACAGCTGAGTGTTACAGTAACGACAGCTGAGTGTTACAGTAATGCCAGCTGAGGGTTACAGTAATGACAGCTGAGTGTTACAGTAATGCCAGCTGAGTGTTACAGTAATGACATCTGAGTGTTACAGTAATGACAACTGAGTGTTTCTCCATTGACCCATGTCTAACTACAGTATGGATGTGGAGGGCTCACTGTGTACTCCTGTGATGGGAGAATATTTCCTGAAGGTCATTTGGGATCATAGCACGCCATTAATAATTCCAGCAAGCATCCAACATATCCATCTGTTCCGCTGCATCCATCCATCGCTCCTTTCCCTTTCAAAGACAAATGCAGCATCTTCAGGTTGGAGGGAAATCAGGCCTGGAGGCAAAAATATTGGAGGTGGTATTTTCAGTTGGGGAAAACATCATGAAACACATTTAGCTGTGGTCACACATACTGCTCACACATTAGCCTGTTAAATTGTGTGCTTATGTGTGGAACACACACACACACACGCGCGCGCGCGCACATACACAGAGACACGGACATTCTCGCATGAACACACACACACTACATCCTTGTGTATACCCACCCTGGGTATTGAGAGTGTTCTGCAGAAAGGAAAGCAGTGGACCTGTGCTGTGTGGTAAGTCCCTACTGCTCTGCATATCCTCCCAGTCAACCAGCCGTTCTACAGGGATGCAATTATCACCCTCCCTCAAGCCTAGCCGCGCGCCATGACAAGGTGTTACTAGAGAAATCATCAAAGCCTGATTTTAAATGAAGCATTTAATTATGTGAAAAGTGAACGTTGTGCGCGTGTGTTCCTGCTCAGTGGCGTGTGCTTACAGTACAATATGTGAGAGAAGCTGCTAGGTTTTGTGTCTCTTTTGAACAGGCCTCAGAGGCAAGAAGCCCTGGCTCAGAGGTGGTGGGGTCCTATGGGGAGTAGATAGATGTGTTGTCAGCTGCGTGCGCTGGCCGGGCGCGGCGGGCGGGCAAGCGTGAGGCTGGGTGAAAGATGGCGGTGTGCGAGGAGAGTGTCTGTGCACAGCTGAGGCTGTGACAGGAAATAGTGAGCGCTCCACCCCCATCGCTCCGTCCCTCCCGTCCAATGATATATCTCAAATCTGATTATTTTAATAGCAGGAGGCCAGCTATCATTGTGGACATGTAACATAACACACACAACTCAGCCTCATATTCAGCTTCTTCTCATAAATACTGATGCATTGCTGGAAACACACTGCTATTAATGAAAGCTTTACATCTAGAACATTAGGACTATATGTCTTTTTATAGCTTTTTTTAGCACTCCAGACTTCTTGTATTTCTATACTTTTTCATACTGCCGCTCTATGTATCATGTATCGTATATCTGTCTTTTGTGTATTTTCGTTCTGGCATTTTGCACCTGGACCATGTTTTGTTGTAGCTGCTTGACAAATAAATTTCCCCCACGGGGATCAATAAAGTATCTATCTATCTATCTATCTATCTATCTATCTATCTATCTATCTATCTATCTATCTATCTATCTATCTATCTATCTATCTATCTATCTATCTATCTATCTATCTATCTATCTATCTATCTATCTATCTATCTATCTATCTATCTATCTATCTATCTATCTATCTATCTATCTATCTATCAATCACAAGTGGGCCACCGCCCCTAATGCCCTGCTATCTGCTGAGAGGACACCTGTGTCTGTGAATATACATGTATCAGTCATGACTAGCCCTATACTGTAGGACTGGCCAGTCAGTCCAATCAAATCACTATCAAAGCTAAACTGCTTACCTTGGCCAATTTGTAATTTCACATCTCTGCTGAGTCATTGCCCTGTCAAGAGCTTTATTCCTTAGCATGTCTGACGATGTGTCCACAATCCCTTATCTCCAGCTGGAGCGAATTATTTAGAAGGGGCGATGTACTGAAAAAGTATGTTGCACAAAGATTTTACAAGTTTAATTTTCAAAGCAATCGTATAGTTAAATTAATCTATTATCTATGAAACCATTCTGTTATATTGGTTCCTTTTACATTACAGAAAACGTGAATTGCTTACTGACAAAGTTTGGCAGTCAGGTTGTGTTTCTGATTGGCGGTTATAGTAGGTCATAATAAAGGCAGGTAAGAGGTGGCTAGGCTATTACGCAGGCTGCGGCAGACGGATGGACGGACAGAGAGAGGCTCAGATTAACATGATAAAAAGAGGCTGATTGAACTGCGTACATCCACAGGAAGCTGGGCTTTGGGGGTTCAAGGTTATCTGGACAAATCAGACTCCTGTTTCCATTAATTCCCTCACAGACCAAGCAGCTCTGCTTCTTGTGCTAATCAGAAAATTTAGCAATTCTGATTTCTGCGAGCAGGTCTGGCAAGGGAATGCGTGTGAATCCTTATGACATGTTTAAAATGTCATATTCGTCAGGGGGAAGTGCTGCATATATAAAATAAGCAATCTCTTTAAATTTTTCACAGTCTAAGTACTGCTGTAGAAACAGGCGACCATAGAGACCTCTCATTGTGGTTTAGTGGACCGGGCCAGCAGGCGGGCAGACTGTCTCTCCAAAACATTCACAGGCATGTTAACAGCAATCTTCTCAATGATATTACTCAAACTGAACATTGTAAGTGGCAAGTGGACTACAAGACAATGAATTTGACTGAGCATGGTATTCACTTCCATAAGCTCCATTAAAATGTTGAGCAAATTCAGTTCGACAACCACCTCTCTGTTCAACAGTCAAATTTATAAATGTACTTTAATCAGATTTACATGATTGAATATTAATTATAGTTATGTATTTCGGAATTCGGAAAGTATTCAGACCCCTTGACTTTTTTCACATTTTGTTACATTACAGCCTTATTCTAAAATTGATTAAATAAAAAAAGATACCCCATAATGACAAACCAAAAACAGATTTATAGACATTTTTGCTAATTTATAAAAAAAAAATCCCACAGTTGACAGTGCATGTCAGAGCAAAAACCAAACCATGAGGTCGAAGGAATTGTCCGTAGAGCTCCGGGACAGGATTGTGTCGAGGCTCAGATCTGGGGAAGGGTACCAAAAAATATCTGCCGCATTGAAGGTCTGCAAGAACACAGTGGCCTCCGTCATTCTTCAATGGAAGAAGTTTGGAACCACCAAGACTCTTCCTAGAGCTGGCCACCTGGCCAAACTGAGCAATCTGGGAAAAGGGCCTTGATCAGAGAGGTGAAAAAGAACCCAATGGTCACTCTGACAGAGCTCCAGAGTTCCTCTGTGGAGATGTGCGGTGCCCTATGGGACTCCCGAACACAGCCGGTTGTGATACAGCCCGGGATCGAACAAGGGTCTGTAGTGATGCCTCTAGCACTGAGATGATGTGCCTTAGACTGCTGCGCCACTCGAGAGCCTTAAAGGCACATGACAGCCCGCTTGGAGTTTGCCAAAAGGCACATAAAAACAAGATTCTCTGGTCTGATGAAACCAAGATTGGACTCTTTGGCCTGAATGCCAATCGTAACGTCTAGGGGGAAACCTGGCAACATCCCTACGGTGAAGCATGGTGGTGGCAGCATCATGCTGTGTACAGATAGATCCTTGATAAAACCTGCTCCAGAGTGTTCAGGACCTCAGACTGGGGGTGAAGGTTCACCATCCAACAGGACAACGACCCTAAGCACACAGCCACGACAACGCATGAGTGGCTTCGGGACAAGTCTCTGAATGGCCTTGAGTGGCCCAGCCAGAGCCCGGACTCTGAAGAGACCAGAAAATAGCTGTGCAGCGACTCTCCCCATTTAACCTGACAGAGCTTGAGAGGATCTGAAGAGAACATTTTTAGAAACTACAAGGTGCCAAGCTTGTAGTGTCATACCCAAGAAGACTCAAGGCTTTAATCGCTGACAAAGGTGCTTCAACAAAGTACTGAGTAAAGTGTCTGAATACTTATGTAAATGTGATATTTAACTTATTTAATTTTTTTGTAAATTAGCAAAAATTTATAAAAAACTGTTTTTGCTTTGTCATTATGTGGAATTGTGTGTAGATTGTTGAGGGGAGAAAAAAAAACAATTTAATCAATATTAGAATGAGGCTGTAACGTAACAAAATGTGGAAAAAGTCAAGGGGTCTGAATACTTTCCAAATGCACAGTATATTGAATATTGACTTATACTGTAGGTACATTTCCACGCCTTTCACTCCTTATAGCCAATGTTAACCCTTCTCCATTTGTCCAGCACAGGAGGTTGGTGGCACCTTAATTGGGGAGAACAGGCTCATGGCAATGGCTGGAGCGGAATTATTGAAATTGTATCAAATACATGGTTTCCATGTGTTTAATGCCATTCCATTGACTCTGTTCCAGACATTATTATGAGCTGTCCTCCCCTCAGCAGCCTCCACTGTGTCCAGGCAATGCTGGGTGTGTGAATGAGTATAAAGGGATATACAGTGTTAGGGACAATAAGCTCCAGTCTAAACAAATAGACAGACAGTCAGACTGGGTCTGGGACTGACCACTGCATTATGTAATAGGGTCTTATCAGGACCTACCTCCTGTCTGAACACAGTGAGGCTCCCCCTCCTCCTCCTCCTCCTCCCTCTCCTCCCTTCTGCCTGTGTGCTCCCTAAACATGGGCCTTCATTAGCAGGGCTAAATATCCCCGCTCGCTGCAATCTCTATCATTTCTCGCCTTCAAGCCATTCGATAATTACCAATCCCCCTCCTTCTCCCCTCCTTCTGGCCAGTAGGGAAGTGTCCTGTGTTGTATTACTGTGCACAGAATATTATTATCAGAATATTACACATTTTCCCTTATGTGGTCAGAGTAGCAGGGACTGACAGCTGTCTGTCTTCAATGTTCCCTTGGAGCGTAGATACTTTGTTCCTGTGTTAAAGGAGGAATTTTGATGGGAAGTGGAATGAGAGCTTAATATAGCTAAGGCTTTGCATTTTCCTCATTCCTGCCAGGATTGTTGAGCAGCATTATGCATTGCATTGCACTTCGTTGCTTGTGTGTAGTTGTGGAATGCAACTGTCAGGTTTTGTGAATGCAACCTCACCAATGGGTCTCCCTGGGAGAGCTATCCATGCTCTTGATAGGTTGGCAACATATACTATATGCGTGGGAGAGATGCTGAGGTGTTGTATGGGAATGCTCCATACAGTACAGTCTATGTGGGAAGGTCGTCCCTTTTGTGTGAAAATGGTAGGTATTGTGGTCAACCGGTTCCAACATCTTATCCTGCAGCTGTTTATTCCAACCCATCAAAAGCAATTTAACTCTCAATCAGAGGATAGATCTGAGTGCTGGACACAAGGAGAGAGTGGCTCCACTGGTCTGAAACTCAGTGGATAAGAGCGGAAACAACGTCTGATAGCAGATATATGGTCTGGAGATGTATCTGATCTTGATATGGGGCAGCATAGCCTCTTTTCCTGGCAGCTACGTGAACTCCTGTCGGTAAACACCTGCAGCTGCCGGAGTGTAAATACTTTCTTTATTTAAAAAATACTGCTCCTAGAAGGTAATGTCACGCATGGTATATATTTGACAAAACTCACCACCCTGACTAAACCTGGCTGGGGAACATGAACATGAGGTGGATAGTGATTTGGGAGAGGAGAGAGCTTGTAGCTCAGGCTCAGATCACGGCTGTTCTCTATCCGACAGGAGCCGCTGAGAAGCACTCCTCAGTTGTTCCACCACATTGAGAGAAGAACCTGCGACTTGACTCGACTCTGTAATTGGGTTCACTGAGTCATTGTAGGCCACTCGTGATGAAAGCAGGTCGAAGCCAAGCTGAAAATTCCTTTAAAAGGCTACTTTCAAATGAAGATTGAAAGTTGAAAGGACCTGTTTGTTAGGAAGAAAGCCTGGTTAATGTGAGCCTGTGATGGATGTACATGCCTAAGCCCTACCAGTGTCTCCCCCATGTCGTTCTGTGGGGAGCAGTAATGATTGGGGACACGGTGACGGTCACTTTAATCCCTAATGAAGGAGCATTCCAGGGCCCGTTCAGCACTCTGATGGCACTGCAGCCATAAACAGGGCCGTCAGGGGAATTGGGGCACTAAAGCAAATGGCAGAGGAAAACCCCAGAGAGAGACACAGACATGCTGTCATTATGGTCTAATTCAGACACAGCTTTGATGGAAAAATCTAGTGATTGGGGAAAAATTATCGCTACAGTTACGTATCACAATATTACTGACTCAAGTATCAATTATTTTTTGCTAGTTAGCATTAGCTAGCGCTAGTCGGCTGTACCTGCGCCAAAACACTGGCGTTTTTCATCCAATAGCTTGTTTTCAATCTTCTTTTTAAATAGTGAGCCAACAAGTTTTCAGCACTTTTATTTCTATGACTGATCAAAACTCATTTTCCCATGCTCTCTTGTATTTATAGCAGCAGACATATAGTGAGCAATATGTTTGGAACATCAAAACGCAATAAACATACCGTCGTGAGAATCGCAATACATATCGTATCGACACCCAAGTATCGTTATAATATCGTATCGTGAGGTCCCTGGCAATTCCCAGCACTCGAAAAATCCCAGTTATAGTCTCCATTTGGAAGACGAGTACAGTGCAGTACTGGACATTCATTACTTTCTCTCACCCATTCATTCTGCTAGTAGCCTAAACCTGACCTTATGATCAGGGACTGGCCGACATTAGTCTGGCTTTATGCTCATTCTCTATCTGTCAGTTGGTCATGTTCCACGTTTACTGTAAATCGTATTACACAATCTGGTAACTGTACAATGGATATCCCGATGGACACAAAGTAAAGGCTTCCTTAAGTGATGGAAGTGTTGGCTAGACTGGTTTGAGACACCCTTTACCTGGGCCTCGGTGTGTGGAGATTGAACAGTTGAACAAAATGACGTTTGCCGTGCAACTTCGAGAACTATATTCGGACGCATCCAGTACTCACACTGCTCGAGCTGCATGTGCGACAGCTGCTAAGTAATTATAATAATCTTATCCCTGCTAGTGATTTAGCTTTCATGACTGCAGCTTACCTCCTATTGAAAATACATGTATAAATAAATGCCTTTGCTGCACCAACAAATTATACAGCTGTAACTCAAAATAGCCATCTTGTTTATTTTGGGAGTTAAAAGAGCAATTGGAGAAAACAAACAAAAGTCATTACGAGTGTTGACAGATTAATAAGCATGCTACCCAGCAGTGAAGATACAAATCATTAGCTTTCAGAATGGCCCACCTTATCATGGAAATTATACTTACTATATTATTATCACATCTAGTATTCACCACAGATTATGGAGATAATTGAGGCTCGTCCTTGGTTTGCCCATTTTGTCTAAATTGCCGTAAAGTAAAGTACAAGAACACATATTTTGTTAGCCACTGAGTATAACTACAAATGTTATTAGAGGGAATGTCCTTAAAACTCCCTCTCTCTGTATTTTATTCTCTCATTCACACAAGAGTAGCCTCCGTACACACGTACACACACACATCAATTTGGATGTTGACAGTGGTATGATGGGGCTATGTATGCGCTACGTAGTTTTTTTCTCACTGCTTCTGTTCTCATGTATCTGGGCAAATCCCACGGTGACGAGGCCTAGAATCTGTCATGGAGAAGGCATAAGCCTTTCATATGCATAACAGAGATAAGAGGCAGCCATTTTATCAAGCGAGCTGTCTTTCCAACATGCTCGTATATGTCCCCGGGAGCGCCTCCAGAACCATGGCCCTTTAATGACACTGCCCCCGTGCTCGCCAAGAGGACGCCCCGTTTGTTGCCGTCTCTAACCTGACAATTATGCCAATTACACAAGGCAGCAATGTTGACAAACACGGCAGGAGAATTGTTGCCGTCGACTTGGAGCAGTGCAGGAGTCCCCCGCCGCGACCTCCTCTGTAATTTAACTAGCAAGGAGAAGGATTGCAACGGCTTTTTAGAAAATTCCCAGAGCCATGTGTCATTTTACAACGGGATGCCAGTCATGCCACCAGTACAGCCTCTGACTGTAATTGATATGGTGTGTTCTTCAGAGAGAGAGAGAGAGAGAAAGATAATTAAACTTGCTTACTCTTCATCACTGTATGTGGTTTGCTTAGAATTTTAAAGGGTCTAGTGTTACATATCGAGCAGCACTAAGCCAGAAACCTGGTCTCATTGAGGCCAAGGGAACATGTAGAAAGTTGTAGAGATGGATTGTGTTTCCCCTGAGTATTGGATCCCAAATACAGCCCCACCGCCATTAGTTTGTACTCATGTAACCCTTAAAGAGTAATAAGCCGTTGGCACCTGAATATGTTGACTTGCTGCCATATGAGGTGAGAAACAAAATCCTGCCAATACGCAGACTTATTAACAATTCAGGGCAGAGCTGGCCAATAGGCAATGTGCTGTAATGTGTGGAAATCTTAAAAAACAGGTAGAGAAATACAATGCCATTGTCTCAGTAAATACTGTTCAGTGTTCTCTTGGCTAGAGAAAAAAGTAATTCTATTTCTTTGAGTTTACAAGTAAGACTATTTAATACATTTTCTAAGAAAGGCTATTCAAAATATAATTTAACAAAACGAATGGTCTATTGTCATGAAACTGTCTTGGCATACTTCTATCTTGCATTTACACGATCAATGCTGCCTCATGAACACATGATTCTTATTCTCTCTCAGAATAAAAAAGTGCACAATCATTGGCATAAAGTATGCTTTTGATTTGAGGTCATAGCATCTGAATCCAAACAAGAAATTAATGCACACACAGTATATGACTTGACTTTGGCCCAGCTGCAGCAAGACGAGACGTGTGAAATTCAGAAGCATTATATGTAGTGTATACGATACGAGTATGGTTTTGGAGTCCTGTTGTCATGGTGAACTACAGCTCCAGGAATTCTCCTTCCTGGCCTGCTTTAGCCTCTAAAGGAACATCCACTAAAAGTAATCTGTTTGCTAACCACCGTAGTTCGCTGTTAGACATAAAGGTTAGGACATCATTGTGCAGAGGTGAACCTGAGCCCAGGTATGGTTACCTTAGCTGAGGGGTGGAAATCCCAGTGCTGTGGCTGAGTCTGGTATTTATCTTGTTTTACCCGAATGGCCAGTTTAGGCCTAATCCCTGTCGTGGTGTGTCAGGGCCTCGACATGCTAGGATTATTTCCAGAGTCCAGGAAGTCCAGGCAGGCAGCTATTCCAGGCCTGTCCTAGTGAACAGACTGGTAAAGTTCCCTTATGTGCCTATCGCTCGCTGCATTTACATATCCTGCTGCCGTTCTCTTTAGTGGGCAAACAATAGAGGTCAGGTCACCTGGTTATTAGGACAGTGTGAAATTCTTTCATGGGAGCTCCGGGTATAGCTGTTTGATGTGCTGTGTGGAGAGGAGGCTAGACCCCCTCCCTTGTTATTTTCTCTTGTTATGGTTGTAAGGGCATAATAAGCCAATGTCTTACCACAACTTAATCAATTCTGGGCCATGTAAATATAGCCGTCAGTTGGGCACTGGCTGTGAGTGTAGCCTTACCTCCACACCCACTCAGGCCTGTGATTTATACTGTTATCTGATGAGCTGAGGCTACAGGATCCATTAGTGCCCATCTAGATTACATCAATTAGAACCCTGGCCCTAGCTGCCACAACTTCACAATGCCACTGGATGAATTCATTAACGACAGATTGACTGGATGTTATATAACTGACTTTTTAAAGGGTCAGTGTTTGATAGCCTCTGTTGCTATTTAAAAGACTCGAAGGGCCATAGGGGGCATATTTGTGTTGTCCTGTTGTCGTTGCATAAAATGAGCTATTAGGGCAGTCCCGACTAAAAAAATCTTGGTCAACCGAAAGTCATCTGTTCTTTTGACCAATCAATTGGTCTAAAAACTGTTAAGTGTATTTTTCCATATATAGACACACACTATGTGTTTTAATAAAATCAACTATACACTTGTCTGATGTTGTTTGATGAAATACGACACAAATGACTCAAGAGGGAGCCAGAGATCAAGATAAACAGATGATAGAAACCTTAACCTAACCCAACCATTCTCCTGCTCCTGCTGGCTTTCCCAGATTCTGACATTACTCTCCTGAAGTTGACGGTAATAGGCTACATGAGGAGTCAGCAACCTTTCTCATGTGAAATAACAATTTATCTTAAAATTTTCACCGATCTGTGTGCCAGTTATGGTTTACATATGCACATTTTCATGGAACAGTTTCATTTGATTTATAATAACGTATCACAAAATCATTGTCATGTGGTTAATCAAAATTCTATCTAAATCTAAATGAAAATGATACAAACCTAAAAAGTAAAATCTATTGCCATTGCCAACTATGTAAAAATAGCATACATAAAGCCAACAAATAAAAACATTGCAGCCTGCAGGTAGAAAATATCCTGATGAAAATAAATATCCTATATATCACATTTGATATGCATGGCCTGTCTGCAACGAACTTGAAACATTGCATCAACCATCAACTTGGGTCCAGCCTGAAGCTAGCACTAGCAAACTTGCAACATTGTATGAAATATTCTGGGCCCTCAAGAGTTTCCCACTCCAGTGAGCTGGGACAGACACAGCTGTAGGCTATTTTGCGTAAGTAATAAGTGCTCATCAGGTATTTTATGACGTTTCCACTCCATCAGAGCATGACATTTTTCCCTTTCATGCTGAGTGGTTATCAAAAGGGAGAAATGGGGTTTTTATGTGGCTATATTTGCGCGCAAGCCAGGTAGCCTATAGGCCTACTTCTATGCGTAATCAGGTATGATCCCTTACTCAACATTGACAGTAGTGCTACAAACAAAAGACAATGACTAAATTGACAAAACTCATAAATGGAATTAAATAAACCAATACTTGTTTCTCACAATTGTAGCATAGGTTGTGTGCTCTGCAAACAACGTATCCACTCTGACAATGAGAATGGTAAAAGACTGGAATAATAATATATTGAATGCATTAACAGAAATGACCATAACCAAACAAACATTGTAGATTAGAAATTATAGGTAAATGTAGGCTACTACTGGTGGTATACTGTATGTAATGGGGAATTGATCGACACTAATAATCAAGGCAAATAATTAAAACAATTGTATATTTAATTAACTAGGCAAGTTAGTTAAGAACAAATTCTTATTTACAATGACGGCCTACCCTGGCCAAACTTGGACAAAGCTGGGCCAGTTGTGCTCCGACCTATGGGACTCCCAATCACGGCCGGATGTGATGCAGCCTGGATTTGGAATTTATATGTTCATAGCTGTCAGGTCTTGGCATTGGTCAAGAAGGTCAATGTAAGAGCTACTGTAGAGTACCTACCATAAAAACCTGTGAACACCACAATGCATTGAATAGCAAGGACCCAAGGCCTTCATAGCATATTAGAATGCTTGATTATTCAGAACTAGTCTGGAGAAGACATTATTCTATCCAATTAATAAGCAGAGAAACAGCCTGTTCTTCCAAGTGATTTCTGAGAACTTTTCAAGGCATTGTAATTATTGGCAAGGCATGTCAAAGCCAAATTCAGATAGCTGTTTGGAAGTCTCCATTTCCATCCAGTCAACTCTCTTTTTAATCTCCCTTTGGTTTTGATAAGGGAAAAGCAACGTCAATCAGCCAAACTAATTCGCTTAAAGGGAACGGTAAATTGAAAAGAGTTTGCAACCTTTTAACACACACACCAGCGCTGACAGTCAAGCTCCATTATCTGACAGCTGGAGAAGTTAAAAATAACTGTGCTCGCAGCAAATTAGACGTATCATTTGGCTTCTAAAGTGAGAGATGAATCTGTGTGTGAATGCTCCTGCCATACCGTGACACGAGGGCAATATATCAGCCTCTGTTTGTCTGTCTTTTTCATAAACTCCAGATGGAAATAGTAAACAGATGAAGCAATTTAGTTCCGAGAGTCTTTTCTCTTGAGTCTGCTCCATCAATCTTACAGTCAGGTAGCAGCAGCCCAGTCACCATACACATGTACATCACTGTGCTCTGCTCTCCCAAGCCAAGGTGCATAAATCATTGTTTCGCTACATGCAAGGTTATTGCTATCGCTCAAAGCCAATCCTCAGAGTGTTTCATATGTAACTTTTTTATCTGACTATAAATCTGACATCATTGCACATACTGTATGTGGAGAAGACTTTGGAAGATTCAACCGCCCGCTAGGCTATGTCTGGTCTGACACACACAGGGTAGGCAGCTATATGAATCTCGATTCCACCTGCCACACTTCGGTTTTCCATGACATTGAAATGCATCTTGCCCACTTATGCATGTAGTTTATGTCAGGTGTTCTGGGCCATGGTGTCAGTTACCATTTAGCATGGTAATCTGAGTGTAACTGTGGGATCCCTATTACAGTAAGGTTATCAGCGTTACAGGTAAGACCCAGGTGCAGACAACGTCGGAGTAACAACAGTTTATTAATCCAACAGGGGCAGGCAAAAGACAGGTCAAGGGCAGGCAGAGGTCAGTAATCCAGATAGACGGGGCAAAGGTACAGGACAGTAGGCAGGCAGGCTCAGGGTCAGGGCAAGCAGAGTTCGGTAATCCAGAAAGGTGGGGGCGAAGGTACAAGACGGCAGGCAGGCTCAGGGTCAGGGCAAGCAGGATGGTCAAAACCAGGAAAACTAGAAAACAGGAACTATAGAGAGACAGGCGCAGAGGGAAAACCGCTGGTAGGCTTGACGAAACAAAACGAACTGGCAACAGACAAACACAGAACACAGGGATAAATACACTGGGGATAATGGGGAAGATGGGCGACACCTGGAGGGGGGTGGAGACAATCACAAAGACAGGTGAAACCTATCAGGGTGTGACAAAGGTAAGTAAAGAGATTTCCATGAGTAGCTTATGTTTCAGTGGAGGTGTAGGATTGCCTTTAAATACCTAACGACATAATTGTTATTTAATCGCTATTTAATCACTAAGCAAGTAAGTATAGCAAGGTGATCTTTGGGTCATGCTGTTTAAGAAGATAATCTCTTTAACACTAAACAAAAATATAAACTCAAAATGCAACAATTTCAAAGATATTACTGAGGTACAGTTTATATAAGGAAATCAGTCAATTGAAATAAATTCATTAGGCCCTAATCTATGGATTTCACATGACTGGGAATACAGATATGCATCTGTTGCTCACAGATGCATAAAAAATGGTAGGGGCGTGGATCAGAAAACCAGTCAGTATCTAGTGTGACCACCATTTGCCTCATGCAGCGTGACACATCTCCTTTGCTTAGAGTTGATCAGGCTTTCGATTGTGGCCTGTGGAATGTTGTCCCACTCCTCTTCAATGGCTGTGTGAAGTTGCTGGATATTAGCGGGAATTGGAACACGCTGTCGTACATGTCGATCCAGAGCATCCCAAACGTGCTCAATGGAAAACATGTCTGGTGAGTATGCAGGCCATGGAAGAACTGGGGCATTTTCAGTTTCCAGGAATTGTGTACAGATCCTTTGGGCCGTGCATTATCATGCTGAAACGTGATGTGATGGCGCCGATGAATGGCACGACGATGGGCCTCACGATCTCGTCACAGTATTTCTGTGCATTAAAATTGGCATCGATAAAATCCAATTGTGTTCATTGTCCGTAGCTTATGCCTGCTTTTATCATAACCCCACCACAACGTTGACATCAGCAAAGTGTTCTCCCACACAACGCCATACAAGCTGCCCGTTACAGTTGAAACTGGGATTCATCCATGAAGAGCACATTTCTCCAGCGTGCCAGTGGCCATCAAAGTTGAGCATTTTCCCACTGAAGTCGGTTATAATGCCAAACTGCAGTCAGGTCAAAACCTTGGTGAGGATGACGAGCATGCAGATGAGCTTCCCTGAGACGGTTTCTAACTGTTTGTGCAGAAATTCTTTGCTTGTGGTCTCAGACAATCCCGCAGGTGAAGAAGCCGGATGTGAAGGTCCTGGGCTGGCGTGGTTACACGTGGTCTGCGGCTGTGAGGCTGGTTGGACGTACTGCCCAATTCCCTAAACGACGTTGGAGGTGGCTTATGTTAATTAAACTTACATTAAATTCTCTGGCAACAGCTCTGGTGGACATTCTTGCAGTCAGCATGACAATTGCGTGCTCCCTCAACTTGAGACATCTGTGGAATTGTGTTGTGTGACAAAACTACACATTGTAGAGTGGGCTTTTATTGTTTCCAGCACAAGGTGCACCTGTGTAATGATCATGCTATTTAATCAGCTTCTTGATATGCCACAGCTGTCAGGTGGATGGATTATCTTTTCAAAGGAGAAATGCTCACTAACAGGGATGTAAACAAATGTGTGCATACAATTTGAGAGAAATAAGCTTTTTGTGCATATGGAACATTTTGGGAATCTTTTATTTCAGCTCATGAAACATGGGACCAACACTTAACATGTTGTGTTTATACTTAGATTCAGTGTATTTCCATTCTTTTGATTCCTGTTTCACCTTTGTGATGCATATCCTTCTTTTGATCGTGCATGTAAATACCTTAAAGACATGCTTCGGAACTTCGGCAACTACTAAGTATTTTTTAAACCTCCTGCTTTGGGCTGGATGTGTCAATGTGTAGTTCATACATGCATAATCTATGAGCTGAATTATTGTTCTACCTCAATTAGCCACGAAATCCCTCGTTTGAAAGAGACTGTTTTTCTGGAAGCTGTGCTGCGCCATTTTCCCTGCATTTTCCCCCATGTGGGCCAGCCCCCTAGCAATTCGAGTTCAACCAATGAGATTCAGCTCCTCGCCATTTTAGTGACAGCTAGCATGAGGAACATAATCCACACACAGCAGAGAGAGAGAGAGAGAGAGAGAGAGAGAGAGAGAGAGCGCAATGACTTGGTGCACATATCTGCACATAGAGTATGTGACCTAGTACGCAATTTTCGGGGACCACTTTTGACTCGTCATTGCTACTTTCAGAACTACTGGCTAGAAAGCATACAAAAGTACCGGAGAATCTCTTTAAGCCCCACAGGATGTTAGAACATTTTATAATGTAAAGGATAAACATGTCTGGGTTTCACTGTATACTCAAACAAATTTGACTGAGTATGGCCCTCATCCAATCCACTTGTTATGATGTAGTCTATGACACCTATCCACAACAACATATGACATATAGAAGGAGAAATGTGTTAGATTGACATAATGAAAGCTCACCTCTCTTTTCTGGTACACATCTTTGACACACGTGTTACTCATGTCTCTCGTTAGGGAAGATTTACGCTGGAGGCACCTTCCCTGTGAATTTTCAAAGATGCCTTCTCCCGCTTCCTGTGAGTGTGTGTGTGTGTGTGTGTGTGTGGGAAGCTCTCTCTGATGTTTTCCCTCTCTGTATAATCTCCACCTTCCCAACACAATAGATTTCGCCTGACCTTGAATGAGAAAGTGCTCAAATTGCTGCAGCATCTCAACATAAGAGCATGCACGCCATTAACACAGGCCTGGACAACCCATTACATTAGACATAGGGGCAGACGTTTACTGTTTAATTAACTTTCAATGAATGCCTGGGAAAAGGACAGCTGACAACTTGGCAATGATATTATCCACCATAGCAATTGCCTGCTTTTTATGTGATGCATCTAAGCCACCAAAGAAATCAAATCTTTACGATGCAAAAGAGGAAGCTTTTTCCACTTTACGTGCACAGCAGGCACTTGGCTGCGCATTTGAATTTTGGAATCCAGTGTTAACTCTATATTTGGATTTCACTGAAGTGGATTAAGGATTTTTTTTACTGCAAACCCACGGGATTCTGGGAGACATAAAAGAGGAGGTTGTTTGCATCCATGCTATACAAATAATTGCAGGTTTGAAATCGACTGTAATTTCAAGCACCAGCTATATGGGAGAGTGTTGCTTTGATGTACAAATCCAGAATTCACGGGGGATTAGCACCCCAAAGGTTAGCAGTTGCTAATTAAGGGAGGTTGGTTCTACATATCTAACAAGGCAAGGAGACAGTCTTAATAAATAAGATGATTCATAAGGAACAAGGATAAGCGATAAGGAGGGATGTATTTTATTTCGCATTGAGTGATGCCTTGTAATGCCCCCTCTTCTCCTTATGTGTTTCAGTGTGAATGGACCGGAGCTGTGCCTTCTCTGTTTCGTTCACAAAAGCAATGATTTTACAGATATATCATTTTTTATATGATATCTTACAATGTTATACCATGATTGTGTTTGCAGGTTTCTGGAGTGTAACAAATGCTTGTTACTATTCTACCAGTAGACTGTGAAGCTGCATTATCATAATCCCTAGTTCCATTCCACTAACCACCACTAGCTAAATGAATGTATTATTTTTGCCTTGAGGATGAGAGGCGATAACAGCAGGATGAAACAAAATGCAATGAATTAAACTGAATTTAAAAACAGCCTCTTAGTTGCTGTTACCTCATACAGACCTACTGTGGATTATTTTATTTTCTATTGTTTTATGTACTTGACTTCTTGTTTTATTTAGTTACCTGACCATTATAGGCTTGGCATGCTGTTAACCCTCTTTCCGCTTTTAACTCTCAAGAGGAGAATGTACAAAGGAGCAGGGGTTTCCTGAACTTGTTTGCTTCGTGACCCACCAGTGGAGGTGTCTTTTGAGTCACGACCCACCATAAGAGTTGAGCAGTGAAAAAAAATACACAGACCAAAGAATAAGTAAAAAATATAATCTTGGCAGTGGAGAGAAAATGTTGCACTTTTAAAGCACATTTTTCTGCAATTCTATACATTTTGCCATGGAGCTGAGAGAAATGTTGCCGTTTTTAAGCTGATTTCCTGCAATTCTACGCATTTTGACAAATGCTGCGATCTTATTCTTAAATATTATAACAAAATAAATGGAGGCCTGATTGTCTAGCTTTTATTTTGTTGATTGTAAATTCCCAAAGATTATAGGCTGTTATTAAACAATATGTAGGTGCATTATGTTTTCTACATACTTTCTATTTGGTTTTAGTCATTTAAGTTTACACTTTAAGTTACATTTTTCCATCCTGAAAATGTATATATAAATGCACAGATAATGTCACAGTTTGGAAACCACTGCAGTAAAGTACTATCTCCTCCTCCCTTGGCCTGGTTGATCGGACATGGCCAATCTGGCCTCTATTCACATGGCCCTAAATTAAACATGTCCGGGACGAGGCGGGTGCTTGCTCTGCCTCTGGAAATGCTTTTTCATGTCCTAATGAATGTGCCTGGGGGGGTCCCACAGGGTGCTCCACTTCACCCCTCATTAGGCAGGGGGGCTGTTTCTGTGCTCATGCTGGGGAGCAGCCTCTTGGAGAGGGAGCCCTCCCACCCCAGCTCCACGTCCCACGCTCCCCTCCCCTACCCTGGCCTGGACCCCGGCTTCTTATCCTCCCCTCTCTCTCCATCCCTCTCTCTGCCTGTATCAAACCTGACTCCACACTTCCCTGTTCCCCTTTATACTGTACGAGGCCTTATCAGAGACAGGGTTGTCTGGGGGGAACCGACTGTGGAGCTGTACACACCATAGAGATGACATGGGGATGGGAGCATGCTCCTAATTGCATTTTAATAGCCTTGTTTGGTTTGGACCTTTGATTTATTGCTGTACATACCAGCGCTAAGATTTTTTTTTTGTCTTTCCTGTCGTCGACTAAACTGTTTTTGCACAGGTCTTGAAGTTCCTGTCTTCTGAAAAAAGGTTGACAGACTCATCAGAATTGTGTTAAAAAGGACGCTTTATGACAAACCATCCTGTCTTCATTAGTGGCTGTGACAGGCGTCTGCTGTGGGCCTTGCTCTGAGGGCCAGCTGTGGCCTTGGCATGCCCTGGTAGGAGGGTGGGGAGAGGAGAGCCACTGTAATATTACTGAAGTCCCTGTCTGTCTCCAGCTTTGGCTCAGTAGTTCTCTCCCGGTGTAGCTTGCACGGTATATCCTGCCTCTCCTGTGGAAAGTATTGACTGCTTCCTGGTGTTGATGAAGCAGCAAAGCTTGGTGGCTTCCTGGTTGACGCGATGCGAGGTGGTGGGGTGGGGAGGGAGGGATTTACTGGCTGTCAGCTCCCACTTGGCACACACTGGTTCAACATTGTTTGCCCATCATTTCAATGAAATTACGTTGAACCAATGTGGAATAGACGTTGAATTGACGTCTGTGCCTAGTGTGCTGACTTTGCATCGAAACAGAATGGGTTGAAGAGCTGATTACTATTCCAGGGCTTTTGGGATGTGTTTATGCAATCATTAATCTTGGCGCTTCTTTATTTGCCTGGGATTAAGCTCCATGGTACATTCACTGACAGTCACTGAAGCAGGTTCACCTAAAGGTAGCAGGCTGCTAGGCAGCGAACGCTCTGCTCTGACCCCCTTTGGCAAGCAAAACGTGCAAGGAGAGAAGCATGGGTTTTGCATGGCTGCTTAATCCTGCCATGTTAAACAAAACCAGACCAGTGTTTATAGGGCTATGAAAACAGTGGTGCAGCGGGGCTGTGCCTCACACGCTGTAAGCAGTCTGTGAACTCTGTGTGGCAGCAGACAACTTCTCATGCTCCCCTGTTATCTAGGAATGTGCTCCATACAGCGTGGCTCAACTGGGAAAGAGCATAGAACTACTGTTGTGGCGCAGTTCCTCTGCAGTGAATGGGGGGAAATAAATCAGGATTCATTCATGTACTTCTGCATACCCAGGAATGCATGTGTATTTTTTCTTTTTTTAAAGTGACATTATTTAATGGTAATGCTTCCAGTATGATCCAGTATCTACCTGAGAATAAATGGTACATTTACAGCATTATAAAAGTGGTTACTACAATAATAAAGACCCCATTCACATTTATAGTAATTAATTTGGCTTTAATCAGCCAGATTGATGCCGCCAGCAGCAAGATTTTTAAAGTGCCTTGCAAATTTGATCAGAAGTAAATATTTAACATCATGGCAATCAAGTGTTTGGAGTCAAATCATTTTGCACATTTAGCGTCATTAAAGATAAATGATGCGTGATGGAAATGTTCACAGTGTAAGACACTAAAAGCGAAGGGTTTCCTTAATGGATCAGTAAAGTCTCTCGCTCTCACACACACTCCATTTCACTCTTTGCACAAGCAGGAGAGAACCAAGTCAAGGTATCTGAATAGGGGCTTGCATGGTGGAAGACAAAACCGCCAATTGAAAAAAGTAGTGAGACAGTGACTGGATCCAGTGTTTGAAAAAGCTCTCTTTCTGAGGTTCCACGACACTGCTGACCTCTGGAAAGGTTGGGCGCCTCTAGTTTCAGCTCTATCTCCCATGGATCTGTGGGGGACAGGATTCAGTATCCCTGCTAATGTAACAAGCCCATTTGTCTCAATCACACGTCCCTGGAAGTATCGCCCGGCCGTTGATGTCATTCATCTTGCCTGTCCTTGCCTTCTCTTTCCGTGCTGATGAGAACACAGGACCTTCAAACAGAGTGGCAGAGGTGGTATAATGTAACTCTTCAGTCTATTACAAGTATTAACTGTTGTGTAGTGGAGGCTCGGACATAAATATAATGACACCCATTGTGAAAGCTTTATGACAACATTCTCTAAAAGGAAGTCTCTCAAAGCAACCACTTCTTCAGCAGAAAGGAAGTCAATTGATGACTTCCTTTCTGTATCTTTTATAATTTTAATACATTTTCAACAGTGTTTACTGTCACAATGTATGAATTCTATTATCTTTAAAACCGGTCTTCTTGTAATTAATTATTTTCTGCTGCCTCTGTTAACAACCCTCCAGCAACAGAATGATAGCTAGCCTTGATGTGCATCACACTGTGCTGCACAGTACAATCCACAGGACATGTCGTGTAAGCTGATATTATAGTTAGGAAGGACTGTGACATACTCAGTGGCTGCTGTTTGATTCATGTCTTGGCACACAAGGCCACCATGATGTTTAGCTGAGGGTCAGAGGAAAAGGCATCTCTGTTCATATGCTTGGGAAGGACTATAATATTGAGTGTAGATGGTAAGGACCAAGAGTTTAGCTACGTCAGCCATATATACCCCTGGCTGCAACACGGTATCCCTTCCATTACTTCTGGCTCATGTGGAGCTTCCCTCAAGCTGATGATTGCTATCTGGAACCAGTCTGTGGAAGTCAATCAGTGTGTGGAAACAGGTTTTCCTAAGGAGAGCACAGAGGGACAATTACTGTCAGCTGAAGTATCCTCCCTGCCTGCTCTCCATGTGTGTTCTGGCTCTGTGCCCCTGACCCACTGACCCTGGGCATCAGCTTGAGCCGGGACCTCCAGCCTCCCTCCCCTCCACCCCCACGGAGGGACAGTAGCCTCTCACACACCGTCTGCCATGGGCATGTCCCAGACAGGATTCATATACATGTCACCTCCACGCATGCACACACACACACACACACACACATTGTGCACATGTCCCACACACACATTCAGTACCCCACATGTAGGTTCAGTACCACACACATTATTAGCACACACGTAACACCCACAGGACGTTGTCTGGATGTCAGTCTGCTGCATGTTGTCATACATAACGTTACGTCTCTCTGTGAAGAATAGAGTCTTAAAGTAAGGATCATATTCAATGAAGCCAAGCAGCAGTCAAACTTCTTACAGAAATGCATATTAATGAAGCAATTACAGGAGAAATGAAGTGGTACGGCTTGACAATGGTGAATTCCCATGTGCAATGGAACAAGCTTCTTTGTTGTTATTTAAAAATGTCTCTGTATAATTGCACTGGATGTATTGAAGGTTTCGTTCCTTATATGTGTCTGTGTATTGCAATGCCAGTATGTTGGCCTGGCCTCCAGGGACATGGAGGTAGAGCGGTGCTTAACTAAGGCACTGTGCCGATGACAAGCCTCAATCAAGCCTTTAACCACAGCCTGCTCAACTCAAGTGGCCAGCAAAACTTTGTAAGCTGGAGCAGGAGAGAAGACGTCCCCCCTCTATAGCTCTGAATTTAAACAGCTTTCGAACGGATGGCTACTGAAGCAGTCAATCTGCTGGTCCTCTGTGATTTCAGCCCCAGTGATTTTGAGTTCCACTCCAGTCCAGTGCCATGTTTCAGTATGTGTCTGCCAACAAAATAAACAACAACACTCTACATTCAGTGTTATATGACAGATGACTGAGTACACACAGTTTGTTCTAAAAGCACACAGACATTCGCTTTTTTAAATGAAGATTCATTTAATTCCATTTCATTCCATTTAACTGTTGCAAATTGTTTGCCTCCCGTCTCTCACGGCTTACTATGACTAACTGGGATCAGGGTTGAGCAGGCTGAATCAGAATTAATACACAAGTGCATGCAGCAGTCTCCAGATTGACTGTGTTGTGGCATCAGAGCAGGGCATGCAGTGTGCCTCTCTCTCCCTCCTGTTCCTGTCCTCCTCTGGGACTAGGACCCAGACACACAGTGACAGAGAGAGAGGGGGTGTCCCCTGTACTAGGGCACAGCTTTACCTGTCACTGATCGGGGGGGGGGGGGGGGGGGGGGTGACGACAGGAGGAGAGCGCCGCCACACAAGCGCCCCTTTCACGGCACTCGTCGGCTCTGTAAACCGAGGCTTTTGTTGTTTCCCCCAGAGTGCAACACGCAGACTCCCAGTCAGGAAGCTCGTCAATCTTTGCCATAACAACACATAAATTAAAGCCCAAATGACTGTTCCTCTGGCTGAGGAAAAGACATGGAGAGAGATGTCTCGTGCTGCGGTTTGGGAATACACTTTCCCTCTCCTTTCCCTCTCCTTTCCCTCTCCTGCTCCCTCTCCTTTCCTCCTTTCCCCTTCCTGCTCCCTCGCCTGCTCCCTCTCCTTTCCCTCTCCTGCTCCCCCGCATTGAGGGTGTCAGAATGCATTTCAATAAGGCAGTCAGGTAAAAACAGAGGCAGAGAAGTGCTGCTGTGTCGTACAGGCATCCCGAGTTGGGCGGTGTTGAAATATTAATGGCCTCACACACAGACAAACACATGAGTTCATCCCGAAAGCAGCCCAGGGCTATCGTCCAGACCTCGGTTTTAGCAAAGTCATTTCAGTTTGCAGTGCTATACAGGAATAATAGGGTAGCTCAGAGCTGTTCCACTGAAACCAGAATATCTTGAAACAGGCTATTAGTCGATAGAGAGGAATTAGCAGCAAGCAGCATAGAGACAACAATAATGTATAAATTATGCTTTTCTCTGTTCTAGTCCTCATGGTCTAAATCTTGTTTGCTGGTTTGTTTGTTGAACGGACGGAGGCGCTTTAAAATGATGATACTGGCTTTTCTTCTGCAGGTGAATATCTGAATCTGATATCTCTGAGCTGCACTGAAGTAGAAATGTCATGAGGACAGACTCATGGTAATAAGCCAACAGGCTCCAGTCCCCAAACAAATAACACATTTATACTATTCTGTCTGTGCTGTATACCACTGCTGTCCTTTGCCGCTGACATTCAAATAACCTTTCTTCTGCTGTGCAATTGGGAATAAAAAAGTGCTCGTTCTGTTCCGTTAGACTACAACATCACAGCAGTGCCTTGGCAGATGAAAAGAGTCAGGATCTGATTCTAGCTCTTGTTTGGCTGTCTGTCTGACTATCATGGGTTTCAATTTAGCATAGAATCTTTATCAAACTACAGCTGATCTCCCTTGCCAAAGGGAGAAATTAATCTAGCAGTCAAAATGTGGGGAAACGACGATAGAAAAATGTCTAGTCCACTGACTCGTCGTAGCAATGCTATTTTGCCTGTGTAAACTGTATCTAGTTAGAGATTCGACTAACATATTCCTGTATGTAGTGTTGTTTCAACATTTGCCTAGTTGTTGTGTTGTGAAATGCTTTGCAGAGAATTTGATTAAACTGTTATTTGTCCCTGTTTGTTGGATTGGAGAGCCATTGCTAATCTGCCCATAATGCTGCCCTGTACACAGGCGCAGCATTGCTGTCCAATCACTTACATAATCTCCAACATGAGCCCACTGGTTTGCGTCATTTGGTCACTGACAGCTGTCAACACACAGACAGCACCCCCCTACCCCCCACACACACACACTCACACAAAGCTGAGTCTCCCTGCTGTCTCTCAGTAAAAGGATGCAGAACCACATCCATACCCTTAAAACATGCCTCTTACCACAAATATACACTTAAAAAGAAAGATCCATCTAGTAAGGTTAGGATGTACACCACATACCGTTGAAGTCGGAAGTTTACATACACCTTAGCCAAATACATTCCTTACATTTAATCCTAGTAAAAATTCCCTGTTTTAGGTCAGTTAAGATCACCACTTTATTTTAAGAATGTGAAATGTCAGAATAATAGTAGAGAGAATTATTTATTTCAGCTTTTATTTCTTTCATCACATTCCCAGTGGGTCAGAAGTTTACATACACTCAATTAGTATTTGGTAGCATTGCCTTTAAATTGTTTAACTTGGGTCAAACGTTTCGGGTAGCCTTCCACAAGCTTCCCACAACAAGTTGGGTGAATTCTGGCCCATTCCTCCTGACAAAACTGGTGTAACTGAGTCAGGTTTGTAGGCCTCCTCGCTCACACACGCTTTTTCAGTTCTGCCCACAAATTTTCTATAGCATTGAGGTCAGGGCTTTGTGATGGCCACTCCAATACCTTGACTTTGTTGTCCTTAAGCCATTTTGCCACAACTTTGGAAGTATGCTTGGGGTCATTGTCCATTTGGAAGACCCATTTGCGACCAAGCTTTAACTTCCTGACTGATGTGTTGAGATTTTGCTTCAATATATACACATAAGGATGCCATCTATTGTGTGAAGTGCACCAGTCCCTCCTGCAGCAAAGCACCCCCACAACATGATACTGCCACCCCCGTGCTTCACGGTTGGGATTGTGTTCTTCGGCTTGCAAGCCTCCTCCTTTTTCCTCCAAACATAACGATGGTCATTATGGCCAAACAGTTCTATTTTTGTTTCATCAGACCAGAGGACATTTCTCCAAAAAGTACAATCTTTTTCCCCATGTGTAGTTGCAAACCGTATTCTGGCTTTTTTATGGCGGTTTTGCAGCAGTGGCTTCTTCCTTGCTAAGCGGCCTTTCAGGTTATTTTGATATAGGACTTGTTTTACTGTGGATATAGATCCTTTTGTACCTGTTTCCTCCAGCATCTTCACAAGGTCCTTTGCTGTTGTTCTGGGATTGATTTGTGCTTTTCGCACCAAAGTATGTTCAACTCTAGGAGACAGAACGCATCTCCTTCCTGAGCGGTATGATGGATGCGTGGTCCCATGGTGTTTATACTTGCGTACTATTGTTTGTACAGATGAACGTGGTACCTTCAGGCGTTTGGAAATTGCTCCCAAGGATGAACCAGACTTGTGGAGGTCTTGTCTGATTTCTTTTGCTTTTCCCATGATGTCGAGCAAAGAGGCAGTGAGTTTGAAGGTAGGCCTTGAAATACATCCACAGGTACACCTCCAATTGACTCAAATGATGTCAATTAGCCTATTAGAAGCTTCTAAAGCCATGACATAATTTTCTGGAATTTTCCAAGCTGTTTAAAGGCACAGTCAAATTAGTGTATGTAAATTTCTGACCCACTGGAATTGTGAAATAGTGAATTACAAGTGAAATAATCTGTCTGTAAACAATTGTTGGAAGAATTACTTGTGTCATGCACAAAGTAGATGTCCTAACCGACTTGCCAAAACTATAGTTTGTTAACATGAAATCTGTGGAGTGGTTGAAAAATTAGTTTTAATGACTTCAACCTAAGTGTACGTAAACCTCCGACTTCAACTGTATGTTGTGTCCAACGAAGAGGCAGATGAAGACATTTCACCTTACTCTATGAGGTCTTCCATCACTCAGAGATATGGTATATATTGTATTACTCTACATGTAACATTGTAGTAGGCGTAGACACAAAATGATCTAGAAGCTGTGCCACAGCCACAGCCCAGTAATGGGTTAAGCTTTCAGCCTCAGTTTGTGTCTGTAATGTAAGGGATCATCCAAATCCTCTAAAGGTTATGTCAGTAGTGCAGTTGTCCAGGAAAATCTGAGTTTGCACTGGGAATAACTTGGAGAGCATCTGTAGTGATTTTGTTTGTGGCAGTATTTGCACTGCCGTGCACATATTCCTGCGCTATTTCATTTTTATAGCACAAATGTAAAAAAAAAAACCTTGCTTGAGTAACATCTGGGATCATATGGGTATGAAGAATGCCATTCTGAAAAGGCTTACCAATTAGAAAATAAAAAGCTGCTTATGGTTGTTTATTTGCCTCCGATGATGTGGAGCACCTGTGCTACTAAACCTTTGATGACAACCTGTCTCCAATGAGTAGCAGTGTAACATGAAGCATTCACATCAGCTATTCACCATTAAAGGATCAACCTTTTTCCATAATTGATATACCTTCAATATATTTTGTCAACACCACACTTTTCCTCCTTCCTGTCTGGGTACAAATGAAACTATAGCATATTTGAGAGGCTCAGGGGAAAATGCTCACTCTGACAACAACTGTCTTTGTGGTGCTTATGTCAGCGCTAAAATGCTAGCTGCAGAACACAGTACGCTATGACAGGGTCCCGGTGAGCAGTTAGCATGCGTAAGGCAAAACCGTTGCTTTCATTTTGTAAATGGTTTTCTGTTCACTTCCTGGGATTAATAAGTGCAGTGTTCTCTTCGTGTGGGGTTTGATCTCAGGGTGGTTTGGTGCATAGTGAAGGGCAGAGGGGGACACAGGTGGGGCTTGGCCTCTTCCATTGTACATGTGCTCTGAGTGACCCATCATCTTCAGTCTCCAAAGAGCCTTTATGTGATGTGAATCAGTGTCCTTAAACTGCACAGCGATGGACACAGACAGAGCCTCTCTAACAAGTTGTGCCGTATGACAGACCTGGGCTTTACTACTACATGAGGCTGGCTACTTCACAGTCCTCTCACCATGCACTATCCAAGGTGAAAGCCGGAAGCCACCCACACCAGAGGTTGATCCTCCACCGAGGATCTTAGTCATGACCTTTTTCATTCTTCCTGTAGATGGGTATTTTGTGAATGCTGCCGTATGGTTCACAGTGCATTATCTGTGTGCCTCAGCAGGTCCCCCCTCTCTTTGATGTGGCCTGTGTGTGGAGGCAATCTCACAGCGCTATGAGGAATGGGAGGCTGCTGAGATGGGCTTTAGCATGGCTGCCCGTCTCACTGTGCCTGGCTTTGATGTCCTAAACAGAGCGGGCAGGGCTGCCTGGCAGGCAGGCAGGCAGGCAGTCAGAGAGGCAGGGAGACAGGCAGGCACTGTGAAAGGGATCATCAGCAGTGAGTAGCGCTGGTCAAGCCCAGACACAGAGCCAGCAGCTAGCTGCCTCACAGTGGCAGTTAACACCATGGCTTGTGTCAATAGCTATTGACTTCCAGATCTAAAGTACTTAGGCACAAGGCCTTTCTGTTTGACCGTCGCCCCCTGTGTGAATTAATTTTAAGCCACTCACACTATCCGAATTGTAGTCTGACTGGGAGCCCCAGGACCAGCCATTTAAGATGGCAGCTCGCTACAAATATCGATGTGAACTCATGGCGTAGGTGACTTAATGGCTTATTTAATCATCATGCTGTCACTATTCTGTATTTATTCCTCATGAATCTATACCAGTAAGCAGCTAATTTCACTGTGAAAATGATCATTACATTGGCTTCTTTTTTTACATACGAACCACAAAGCTAGACTGGAGACAAACCCTTTTTGACTGTTGAGTGCACTGAGCATTCAGAGGCTTGTGTAATAGTGTTATCTGGTAAGGCTGTGTGCATTCAGGGCCTCCCTGCTGTAGATAGGGCTTTGTGAGCCATCCTCATCAGTGTGTGCCCAAGCCTGCCGTTTCCACTCCCTCTGCCTTCACCTGATGTGGCACAGCCTCTGTCAGGCCTGAGTGAGCATCCAGCCAGCCTTGCCTCTTCAGGGGAGATGAAGGCATCTCGCAGCTACGCTGGGCAGCAATCTAAGCCTGGAGCTCAGAGCCTGGAGCTTGTGGGAAAGCGAGAGGGCTGGAAGTTGGGAGCTGAAAGCTGGGCTCAGAGGAGAGGAGGCCGCTACAGACAAAAGTCCTAGTGACAGCTCTGCACTGCCACCCAGTGGCCAGGGCCCGCCAATACAGCCCTGTTTCTCCAGCACAACCCCAGCCAGCCTTAATTACAGCACGCTTCACTTGTTGTGAGTACATGTCAGAACAAATTATGTTTGTAATGAGGCTGAAAATGTTAAAGTAGTCGCAACACACTGCACCGCTAATGCTCATGCAGGGAGAGCACAAAAAACAAACAATGGAGAGCACTGCCCATAATGCCAGTGTTCAAACAGAGATAACCGAAACGACAACCGTCTCGACACAATGGAGAAATTCATAATGATTATTTATAAAGTAACCCTCTCAGCAAGCGTGTCCAAACCTGGCTCCTGGTTTATTTCCCTGTAGTTTAGGCAGACGAGGGGGCACCAGCAGGATACCCAGTCATCCCAGGTATTTCCCATGTGAAGACCTCACCTCTAGATGCTTGTGCCACTGCTCTCTTTGTTATTGTGACTTATTCTGCATCTAGAGGTGAGGTCTTGGTCGACTTCTGCAGCGCTAACAGAAAAAGAAAACATGAGCCGGCGCACACCCAGAGAAAATGATTTTATGTGGAGGCGCCGACTAACGGCGAATAAACAGTCAGCTCTGAAAAAAGAATGAAGGGAGTCGCACACTCTGTATATAAACTTCTGCAGTGCTAACAGTGTGTGTATAGTGTGTATAGTGGTAAAGGGTTGGTGGATCAGCGGCCCTCCCCTGGGCACGCTCCAGGGACACCAACATTATCCACATGACACAACAGAAGCTCCCAGGCAGCTGATTAAATGGGCTCTGAGTCCTCTGGATGGAAGACCCATTTGATGTGATCAAATTAATTTGAAGGGATTGGATGTGAAGGTGCACTAAAGTAATACAGAGCTTCTGTCCACTCTGGCCAGGAAGACAGACTCCGCTCTAGAAGAGGACTAGGCCTGGTGTATAAAGCTTGGGGAGAGACTGATGTAATACCTTGTCATGCCTTAGTACATGCACGACATGTAGATGGTTTTAGACGGTTAGAACGGGTCATGAATAAAATTATACATTTTCAGGACTTGTAAGAGTAGGCTGTTTGACAGTGTTCTTTGCTGTACTGAATGTGCAGTTGGAGGGAGCCGCTAAAGAGCATGGAAAGAATCCACTGTAATCTTTCCTCAGAGTAGATCAGATAGTATGGTTTGTCTGGCGCTATGGCGTGCTTTACCGATGGTAGTCTGAGAGGGGAGCTGGGTTATAGATAGAGATCTTGTGTAAAGGCAGAGAGAGAGACTTTTTGTCAGAGGCTGCAGTGATAAAGCATGAGGGCTGTAGGACCGGCTGGGGGTTCTGTGTCTGAGCTGCCTCTGTGTTCCGCTGCCCTGTGGCCTGCTGCTCTGCTCCTGTGCAGTAGGGCCGGGATGGATGAGACCTGTCCCCCCATGCCTGTGTCCTCTATGCCCGATAAATCACACGCAGGCCTGTCAGCAGCGGAACACTATCGACCTCACTGAACTCTACTGCACTTTACTACTGTCTCAAGTGACAACCTTCATCCACTCCCACCTCATATAGCTACTCACCAGCCCAACAGGAATGTTATCATTCTTTGTGGCCATACTGGGTTTACTGCTGGGGTATGGAGGGTTTAGAAGTTAGAGGTAACGTTAAGTAATAAGTCCAGTCATGTGGGTGAATAGTAGTCTGTGTTATTCAGTAGGGCTATGATTACCACTGTGTAGTGGAATGGTGATTGTGGGTAGCTGTGACTTTTCCTTTCCTGCAATGTAAATCGACACTGTGTTTACAGTGGTTGGCTGGTGGCTCAGAGAAGATTCAAAATGGCCTCCTTCATGCACGACTCAGTAAATATTCATTTAATGTTGTGTGGAAGTGACGATTCAAAGCCACTGGATGAGATGTTTATGAAGCGCAGTGCTCTTTCATGTACCAACATGCTAAACATACTGAAGGTGTTTTACTGTCACAGCAAAATGTTGATATTTTCTTTTCTTCTCTCCAGCTCAAATCGAAATAATTCCCTGCAAGATCTGTGGAGACAAATCATCAGGCATCCATTACGGTGTGATAACATGTGAAGGCTGTAAGGTAAGGGTTGGGAGACAGGAAGCAGAAAAAGTTGAACTTACCTTTGAACATGTTGTCTAACTTTTGATACAATCTTTCGAGAGACTATAAAGTGTAAACACAGAGAGCATCATCATTAAAGTGGTCAAGCCACACAGAGGACATCACAGAGCTCCACTTTGAGCAGGACAAAGTCAATCCTCTGTCTCGTACTGCCGTACTACTGTCTCTGAGGGACATGCTGATTTCTCCTTCCGCTACAGCTTGCTTTTCTTGAAATAAAATCATCAAAATAAGAATTTTTGAGGATTTTTGGCTACTTGCTACAGAATGGCGCTTTTATCGAAGCTAGATTTTGTACTGTTTCAAATACACCAGCCATTCACAGTGAGGGGAATTTATTTTGTGCTTCAAGTATATTGTTGTTCTGTGCTTGTCACTAGGCAAGTCATTAGTATTCCTCCGACAGGCAGCAGCACCTTTACTGGTTTCCTCCTGTGTTACAGAGAGACAGAGGCTCTTTCAGCTGCTCCTCAGAGTCTCTCTCTCTCTCTCTCTCTCTCTCTCTCTCTCTCTCTCTCTCTCTCTCTCTCTCTCTCTCTCTCTCTCTCTCTCTCTCTCTCTCTCTCTCTCTCTCTCTCTCTCTCTCTCTCAGACAGGAGCTAGCTGCCTGGGTGAAACAAAACGCTGAAGAATAAACTGCTGAAATGTATCTTTAATGATTGTTAATTACTCCAGGCAGAGAGGCATTTAATGATATGTGCGAGTACAAGAGTTTGGGCCATAAATCACAGCATTATTAAAGAGTGCTGCTTGTCACCAGCAGTTCTATCCGGGCTCCTGTAATGGCTGCCATTATAAAGCAACTTGGCAGCTGTCAGCTGTTTTCTTGTAATTAAACAGCCAATGAGCAGATAATTAAGACATATGTGTATGGAGAAGTGGAGTGGGGCATGTTAATGATGTGCTGGAATCAATTCATTAAGTCCAACGATGAGGAATTCAACCGGTGTGTATGTGTGCCATCTTATAGCACTGCACGTGTTGGAGCCATGTTATTAATCAACACTAATAACCCAGACTATAGAAAGATACTGTCTACAAATACTATCATACCCAAACACACTACCCCCTGCAGTAAACACTGTTAAACACACCACCCCTTCAATAAAACGACATAGCTCTTTATACAACTGACACTAGAAAACAATAGCCTGCAACACAATGGCAGATCAGTATTCTACATTATACCCTCCATAGTGATGAATACTGTTGGCTTCATCACCCTCTAAACGCAACGTTTAGAGAAATGAAAGCCTTTCGGTCATTGGATACAGCAGGACCGCTGTGGTTCATATTGTAAGCCTGGTTGTCTCCACTCCCTCTCTCTCTCCCGTCTTAGGGCTTCTTCAGGAGGAGTCAGCAGAGCAATGCGGCCTACTCATGCCCCCGTCAGAAGAACTGCCTGATCGACCGCACCAGCCGCAACCGTTGCCAGCACTGCCGGCTGCAGAAATGTCTGGCAGTGGGCATGTCAAGGGACGGTACGTACCACCATCAACAAGAGGGCAGGGGACAGAGACACTTTCAAGACATTGCAACACATGAATGTGAATAGGGCATTATGGGTAGATAGAACAATTGGATTATGGTAGTTTTTTATGACAGATAGATGCAACAGATTGTTATATCTTAAAGGCCAGAGTGGCTAGAGTAGAGAAATATGGTCTAGACTGAAAGTAGGGTTGATGAACAGAAAGTCGTTAGGCGGTGTCATTATTGCTGGACTAGTGCAGCTGAGGCGCAGTAATGGAAGCACACAGGTGAGTGTCTATGGGGGAAGAGGGACCTCCTGCAGGGCATGTGGCTGGCCTGGGTTGGGCTGGGCTGGGTTGGGCTAGGATGGGCTGGGTTGGGCTGGAGGGATCAGAGGAGCCTGTAATCAGGCCAGGCCTTTAGAGCCTTTCCACTGCTCACACACACGGACACACACATATGCACACACACGCAATCAGGACAGGCCAAGGTGACTCCTGCATTCACTCAGGACACACCAGAGTCCATTTGCCCGCGCTCCCCTCTGCTCTGCTTACTTCCACTCTGTCCACACACACACGGGCCGTCTGACACTCTGCCAGACCCCAGAACTCTGAGGCGGCGCACTCTCAGGAGCACCTTTGTTTAGTCTGCAGGGCTCCGTTAAACCCACTGTGTCGTGTCTGAGTGGCCTGTAAGCTTCGAGTCATTCTGGCTTACTGTAGGATGCTCTCTCGGGGGAGTTCTCATGCAATAAAGATGTTAGTGTTGGAAGGTCTCGTAATGCTGACTGCTCAACTAATACTTCCTGAAATCACAAATCTCCTTGCCTCTTATAGACAGGCCAAACTGGAGTCACATGTGAGTGTTATGTCAATGTGTCAGTGGTAAAAGAGCGTCTGCTCTCTCCCTCTCTCCCCACAGCGGTGAAGTTTGGGCGCATGTCGAAGAAGCAGCGAGACAGCCTGTATGCAGAGGTACAGAAACACCGACTGCAGCAAGCGCAGCGCGACCACCAGCAGCAGCCCGGCGAGGCCGAGCCGCTCACACCCACCTACGGCCTCTCAGCCAATGGCCTCACAGAGCTCCACGACGACCTCAGTGGCTACATGGATGGCCACACCCCTGACGGCAGCAAGCCCGACTCAGCAGTCAGCAGCTTCTACCTGGACATCCAGCCCTCTCCTGACCAGTCCGGCCTGGACATCAACGGCATCAAGCCCGAGCCCATCTGCGACTTTGCCCCCGGCTCAGGCTTCTTCCCCTACTGCTCCTTTACCAACGGAGAGACATCCCCCACCGTGTCCATGGCTGAGCTAGGTGAGGAGCAGGGGGGGAGAGAGGGGGGTGGGGGGGGAGAACAACTCAACCGTGGGGCAAATGACACAAAGGTTGCTTAAAATAGCAGGCGGTTGGAGACTCATCTCCAACACTCATTAAAAGAGCCTCTTTTTTGTAATTAGTTTCCATTAATTAGGGCCAATCAGGATCCAGCAGGGCACGCGTCTGGGGAAATCATTTTTTTGGGCTCCCCTGTGCCTTGGAACTCCTTTTAACAGATGTGTTTTCAAAACCATTTAAATTCTTATACTCAATATTTCTCTCTGAGCAAATGTGACCTTTGTTTCAATGAGTAATATTGTGCGGCCGACCGCCCCTCCTCCCCGTGCATAACTAGATTGGGTTTGGCTGAACCTTCAGCTGGGAGCTTCCTGGAGGCAGTAAAAGGAAATGTCAACAAGCCTCTTCCCAGTCAAAAAAAGCCCAAGCTCTCCACCTCCTAGTTAAAAGCTCAGTAAATAAATCATATTTTCATGTGGCATAGTTAATCTGTGAGCTCCTCCCATTCCCCTTGAGTAGCGTTCAGGTCTGACACTGTTCTGATGTGCTGTGCTGTGCTGTGCTGTGTTGTGCTGTGTGGTTGTGTTGCAGAGCACCTGGCCCAGAACATCTCCAAGTCTCACATGGAGACGTGTCAGTACCTGAGAGAGGAGCTGCAGCAGATGACCTGGCAGGCCTTCCTACAGGAGGAGATGGAGAGCTACCAGACCAAGGTACTGCACAGTATACTACACTTCCACCAGCATCACCACTATCACTACCACAATGCAGTGCTAATCCCATCCCTTTCTACAGCAGATAACCCTTTTCTCTTTCCTTCCCTCTAGCCCCGGGAGGTCATGTGGCAGCTGTGTGCTATCAAAATCACCGAGGCCATCCAGTACGTGGTGGAGTTTGCCAAGCGCATCGACGGTTTCATGGAGCTGTGTCAGAACGATCAGATAGTGCTGCTGAAAGCAGGTATGACAGCCCGTCAACACGGCTCTCCGCCTCTCAAGCTCCTCTCTCCCCCTCAGGCGTTGTCACAAGGGCACAGCTGACCTGACTACACAGACACAACATGTATTTTTATATTTTTTACTCTGAAAACTTGAGTGGGGGGGGGGGACAAATAATTATCACCCGCGGGCCGCCAGGTGGGGAACCCTGCATTAGAGGGACTACAGTTTTCCTGAGCTGAGACACTAGCTAGCTGCCATGATGGCTACACACACACATACGTACACAAACAAACAAACACATCAGCGTCCCGTGGGTATTTCCCTGGAGTTTTATTTGCATTCACACTGCCAATAGTAATAATGAAATGGTGACAGCGATCCCTTGTCTACCATGCCATTTTAAACCAGTGCCATCTCATAAAGCGCAGTAACAGCTTCTATTACATCTCTTTCGTCCTCTAATCGAGTCCCACACAGCGCAGCAGTATAAAGCGTTATGTTTCATCATCCTTTCTTATTGGGGTAGAAAAAAGAAAAAATGGATAAATAAATGGAATGTTATTACTTGTTCCATGTCATGGGTTTCTGTTTAAAAGGAATACGGGGTAAAACACACAAATGACAGAGGGAAAAAATACAAAATATTGCCTATAGTGATACCTGACTGGCAACTCTAACTGGATCTGTGGAAGAGAAGAACCCAGATTTAGCGTGATGTTATTTCTGTCTCTGCAGGCTCTTTGGAGGTTGTGTTTGTGAGAATGTGCCGTGCCTTTGACTCTCAAAACAACACAGTCTATTTCGATGGAAAGTATGCTGGGCCTGATGTGTTTAAGTCATTAGGTAAGTGCTCCAAGTGTTCAATCCTGTGCACGTGTGTGCGGTGAATTTCGGGGCGCGTCCACAAGTGTGAGCATGTGTGTGCTTGTGCAAGCTTGCATTGCTTTATATAACAGTCAAAGCTGGCGTATCGCTTTATGTTCCTTTGAAAAGTGCTGAGGTCCAGGAAGCTAACTGACAACTCATCCCTCCTCTCCCCAGTGGATACATATGGCAGAATAGAGTTGTTACTTAGTCACTGCTGCTGCATATGGCTCCTGTTAAGATGGAATACATCAAGCCATAATGAGTGCCTTTTGGGAGAGTTATATCAAAACCATCATTGAAAGCGTCATAGAATATGTCACGTGGAAGCAAATAGCATTTGCTTTTGAATGCATTGACATTACTAAGACACTCCACAGTGTGTTGTCCCGTGCATCCAAATGCCTTTGGAGGAAATGAAAGTGTCCTTGCGGCAGTGGTAAAGTGTAGTATGAAAGCCTGAACAGGTCTCTGTGTGTGTGTGTGTGCAAGACTGAAGAGTAACAATGCTGTGCTATTCAGTGTCATGAGTGTGGCCTGCCTAACAAGCCTCCCAGTGTCCTCAGCCAGTCAGCCATTCAGCCAGCCAGCTAGTCAGACAGTACTCCAGAGAGAGAAGAGGCTCGGGGCCCCAAGCAGGGGACGGGGAGGCAGAGTGATGGGGCTCCAGAGCTGTACTGGCATCAGTCTCCCACAATCCCCAATAATTGTTCAAACTAAAATACTCATTAGTGACCTCACTGTGGGTTGTGTAATGCCAGCCAATTGCCAGAATGGTACTAGTCTGGGAGGGAAAAGTCAGTAAAAGCATCGCCTGTTCTGCCTCAGACACTCCCCTTTGCTGTCAGTGCACTGCACCTCCTCTCTGCCTGTGTGACTCTCTCCCAACACAGATCAAGAGTGAGACTTGCTCTTTGGTCTTCATCATCCTCATCCTCATCCCTCTCTCTGTGTCTGTGTCCTTTGCTCTGGCAGGCTGTGACGACTTGATCAGCTCTGTCTTCGAGTTTGGGAAGAACTTGTGTTCTATGCACCTGTCTGAGGATGAGATCGCCCTGTTCTCTGCGTTCGTGTTGATGTCTGCAGGTAGGTGTCACTGCCAGTACAAACACCAGCGGGGGGGGGGGGGGGGGGGGGGTTATACATGCATATACTACACACTGCAGGGTTATACATGCATATACACACTGCAGGGTTATACATGCATATACACACTGCAGGGTTATACATGCATATACACACTGCAGGGTTATACATGCATATACACACTGCAGGGTTATACATGCATATACACACTGCAGGGTTATACATGCATATACACACTGCAGGGTTATACATGCATATACACACTGCAGGGTTATACATGCATATACACACTGCAGGGTTATACATGCATATACACACTGCAGGGTTATACATGCATATACACACTGCAGGGTTATACATGCATATACACACTGCAGGGTTATACATGCATATACACACTGCAGGGTTATAAATGCATATACACACTGCAGGATCTCTTATTAATCTCTTGCCCTGAAACTACTCTTAACATACTTACATCAGTTAGACACAGAGGTCAGTCATCAGTATCGCAGATTACTGTGTTACTGAGCATTACATCTTTACCCACAGTAGATTCAGAAAACCTTGCAGTGATGACAATGGGTGTTTCTTCTCTGTGTTAGACCGGTCCTGGCTCCAGGAGAAGGTGAAGGTGGAGAAACTCCAGCAGAAGATCCAGCTGGCGCTGCAGCATGTCCTGCAGAAGAACCACAGAGAGGACGGCATACTTACCAAGGTACACCTCACACCCACTGTCTGTCTACACAACCACTCTCATCCACTGCATCTTTCTGTCATCTCACGGAGGGACAGTATATAGACCGGAACTCAACTGGAGCATCCAAACCTCTCCTGAACTCTGAAAAAATATTGTGTACAGAAATGCAGTTATCCACTATTGAACAAACATTGTATTATGTCAAATAGTAGTTTTCTGAGTTTGCATCATACACAAGCTAAACTAAGTGAATATTTTGGAGCAGAGATACGCAAATATGTAAGAAAGGTGTACAAGCTCCATAAGCTGAGGTGTCAAGATTTCCCCCGGTGTCTGCCTGTATCAATATTTACCGGTCAGTTTGTGAGAGTGAATGAAGAGATGTATCTCCATGTCCTTGCCTTACTGTGAATCTACATAACAGCCTGTCTCTTTACTTCTCTCCATAGTTGATATGCAAGGTGTCAACACTGCGAGCGCTGTGCAGCAGGCATACAGAGAAGCTGACGGCTTTCAAAGCAATATACCCAGACATTGTGCGTGCCCACTTCCCCCCCTTATATAAGGAGCTCTTCGGATCGGACTTTGAGCAGTCCATGCCCGTTGACGGGTAGCCAGCAGCCTTGCCAGGTGCCAGTGTGGCCACCGTGGGGAATGTCAAGGGGAGCATGAATCTGAGACACTTTAACGGTGCCCTGCACAAACCAGGACGGCCGGCACGCTGCACACATTTCTTCCTTTTTTTTTCTTGAGGGGAGGGTTGGGGGTGTTTGATTCTGTCCGTTTCTTTCATTGGGATTAGTTGTCTCTGTTTGGAACCCAGGTGAGACTCTAAGCCCAAGGGACATGAAGAGAAGTGTGGAGACAATGCTTTCTCTGTGGATGAACTTGACCCTCTCATGCACATCATTCCAGCATGGTCCCATGATGTCTCACACTGATTAGCACTCATTGTTTTGCCTTGTTTCTACAAAACAGAATTTACTGTATTGAGAAAATGATATTGAATTTGGCTGTGCACATGCCTAACCTAAAATTCTCCTCAGCAACCAACGATCTGGCTCCCCACCTCTCCTCTGGAGCTCCAATGTCCCATATCTTATTGCATTGGAAAACAGATCCATGTCAACATGGTATTTGTTAATAAATCTATACAGTATCATATACCCTAACGAAGATAGCTGTCTGGGCATGTGTATCCTTCATTAATCCTTGGTAAAGATTACGTTAGAATCTCCAAATGGAAATGAGTTGCTGCTAATGTGCATGTCCTGGTCAAGTTCAGCCCCTGTTCTCCTGTGTTCAGTTGTATGTTTGGAACGCAGTGCTTAGAATGAAAACTCGCAGTGACTTTGAGAGAGGCTCTGTCTGCGTGGCAATGTAAACGGCACCTCTCTATGGACAATCGTCTCAAAAGAAAAGTAGAATTCTGGTAATTCTAGACAAAACGCAATGATTTTAGCTATCAAAGACTCCATCCATCATGGTTGCTTAGTGAAATCATGCAAGGCCATCTGCTATTAAACCTTGTGTGGACGGGTGCCCAGGAGAAACGTAGGGCACCACCACAACGATAAGGGTCCATCCCACCTGTTTTATAATATACTACAGGGTATACGGTCATAAGTACTTACTATACAAAAAAATAATAATGTTTATAGATTCTATTTTAAATAACGTATGAAATTAGTATTCAGACTATTCTTAATTGTTGAATTGATAAGGCACTTTTATTTGCACCTTTCTTTAATTTAAGACTTGTATATTACCTAGTGATGTGTTGCATGTGCACAAGGAATACAAGTTGAACCGTGGTCACAGAGGCTAGTCCTGCAGACACTGCTGGTCTGGGTGGGGGTCGGTTTGGTTAGGTTGGGTTAGTTCGGTTAGGTTGGGTTGGTTTGGTTAGGTTGGGTTAGTTTGGTTAGGTTGGGTTGGTTTGTTTAGGTTGGGCTAGTTTGGTTGCGTTGGTTTGGTTAGGTTGGGTTAGTTTGGTTAGGTTGGGTTGGTTTGTTTAGGTTGGGCTAGTTTGGTTGGTTTGGTTAGGTTGGGTTAGTTTGGTTAGGTTGGGTTGGTTTGTTTAGGTTGGGCTAGTTTGGTTGGTTTGGTTAGGTTGGGTTAGTTTGGTTAGGTTGGGTTGGGTTGGTTTGTTTAGGTTGGGTTAGTTTGGTTAGGTTGGGTTTGCCTGTGAGATGGCTAGCATGGTATGGTCTGGAGAAGCAGGCAGGTCACATTCACTCCATCATCTATTAGCGTAACACCTCCGACACACATGCGTACACTCTCAAACAAAAGCACCCATGCACAATGAACCTGGTACTCAAGATGTTTGCGTGTTTGTGCTCAGTCCAACGTCTCCATCTAGTGGAGAGTAGCGACACAGCAGGCCAGGTGATGGCGTTCTTCGGAAATACAATGCCTATTCGAGAGCGGTCCACACACAGCCCTCTCTAACCAGCTGTTGATCCATTTTGTTAGCCTCACACGTAAACATGTTTGCGTTATCAGTGTGGAGGGGTGATTGTGACTGCCTCTTCCCCAAGGCCTCAGCCCAGCTATGCCATTTGTTATGGGACAGAAAAGGAATAAGGAAGAAGGAAGTGTAATATTCAAAGCCTTGTCTGGTTGTAAAGCTTCTATTTTTGTAACATGTATAGTGAATTAAACTCATGAAAGAGAGGGGGAGAGAAAGAGAAGTCAGGTAGCACTTGCTATATTCCCGCAATAATTAGAGAAGCTGTTGTTTGTAGCCTATGACTAGGAGAGAAACATGACAATGGTAGAACAAGAGCTATTGTCAGAATGCTTTGTTGTTGTTGTTTTTTTGTGTGTCTTTCTTGAGAAGCGGTAGAAAACTCCCTGGATGTGCCATACAGTAGTTTTTGCTCCAGCTTTGCCGTCTACCTGTCCATAATATAGAATGGATTGTTCTGACATTCCAAAAAAACTCAGTGGTGGCTTGTATAGAATTCCCATTATAATCCTGATATCCCTTTAGATTACCCAACACAGCATGGTTACAGTTTAGACACAACCCTTACCATAGAGGTTTGGTTTGTTTTTCTGTTTGCACACGATGATTCCTCTGCCGTGCAATTTGTACAAGACAGAAAGTCTTACGCTGTCACCCCTCAGGTAAGAGTTATTTTACGCTTTCTGTTTGAAATTGTTTCTGTTGTGTTGTTGGTCCTCATTAGGTATAGTTCATGTGTTGTTCAGGGATGTTCGTCAATAAGTGGTTAAGAAGAACACGTGAAATTCATTGCTGAGTAGTATTTCCCATCGCTGATGTACAGTACTTAAGGAGCTGTTGGCTACGCACCAGAAATTCAAACTATGCCCTAGAAGTCAAGCTCAATAATAAACACAAACTTTATTTTCCATGTTTACAGTCAGTTTTCCCATTGGCCGTACAGAATATGTTTTATTTGATATGCAGTTTATTTATATTACATACAATTTCAATAATAACAATACTACATTTGGACTCAAATGGTGTCATCAGGGTCCATTGTCACCAACTTATGACGACGATTACTCTCTTTGTTAGATAAACCAAATATACTTACGCAATATTAAATATTTCTTCTTTAGGCTGTATTAATGCTGTACCTAAGTAATAATCTCTCTAATGGTCCAATGTTATTTGGATATGTAAATGGCCTAGGTGACCATCAGTAGCCTCAGACTACTAACCAGTGATTGACGGTCCAGGTGACAGTGGGCCTGGCCTGTGGCGCAGTGAGAGAGATATGGATGCTCAGGGACTTAACAGACAGACAGAAAAAGACACAGACAGGGGAAGCAGCATATTCTCAGCCAAGAACTATGTGGTAGCTTTGTGTAACTATTGCGGGTTCCTGCCGGGTAGCCACTGGAGTGGAATCCCATTTCCTGAAACGCAGATGTCACTCTCTGTCTCTATGTCGATCAGACTGGCCCTAAATTAAAGGTCTCTTTGTCAAGCAATTGCAGCATCAATCCAGTACAAAAAGCAGTCATTTCTTACCACTTTCTGTTTACTGTGTTGTTATGTCCTTCTTGGCTTGGTTCTGTGTACAGTTTGTTAGCAGTATTGATTAGACAGTGTTAGTTAGATCAGAGGCATTGGATCCTTTGTGTCTGTGACAGTTTCAACAAACATCTCTGCACCCACATGGGGTGGGGGGATAAGTCGTCATGCATGAATTCATTTGAGACATGTTTAGCAAAGGATCACTGAGTCCGCCAGTCAATCAATGTAAATAGCACCTTATGGTTCTTCTGTCTCTGCTTTCTGTGGCACTCAGTGTGTTTGTTTACTCATAAGTGTGCATAAGACAAACTCCAGACAAGGCTTTAATAAACTACGAGGAACAGGGTTATGTGGATGAGGAGTCTGTTAAGGCTTAGCGTTCCCTGGATTTGAAAGGTTTCGGTAACACTGAGATTGATCCATCCCGTATAGTGCTCAAGCGTTATAAGCATGACATAATGCCTCTATACAATTTATAGTCCTTCAAAGCGCACTGGAGCAAATGACTAACCACTTAGTCGTATGTGTTCGGTGAAGAATAATTGTTATGAAAAGAGACAGTAAACAACTCACCATCCTGCTTGTCATACATGTTATGTTTAGATGCTTTGGCTGCTTGAGGCATGGGACTCCTATTTATTTGCCATAGAATATAGATTGTTATGATAGGTGTAATGTCATGGTTATAACTGTGCCGTCTTTTGAAGTTTTAAAGTGTTACCCAGATCTACCAATCAATTTCTTTGCATTTAAAAAAAAATACTCTCATTTTCCAAAGCACATCTGATAAAGTTTTAAAATAACAATACATTTTAGAATATAGTAAAAAAAAAAAAAAAAAAATTAAAAAAATGTTTTAGAAAAAAAACTTCTAGCCATAAACGAATGTCAAGCAATAATATATGTGGTGTATTATTTGTTATTTTGTGCTTTAGGCTTTGGACATCTGCATGTAAATACACTTCTAATTTATCACTTTTGGTTTTAATTATTGTTCTTTTGTCCTGGTTGTTGTTGTTTCATCTGTATATGTGACTGGTTCTGTTCCCAGGTGGAGGGTAACAACCACATATGGCCTGGCCTGTATATATTAATTTCTCTCTCTTTCTCTCTCCCTCATCCTCGGCTTTTAATCCACAATATTTAATGTTATTACTGATCACATGTATAAAGGTAACTTTGTAACTTCTGTCTGTATAGGTAAGAAGAAAGTACTGCTACTAAGGCCTACTCAGTGCAAATATGTATCTGTTTATCAAATACACCATGCTGTACAATATCTCTGTTTTTAGTATGCTTCTCTCCTTTAGGATTAGTTTGATAGTGGTAGGGTGTGCCAACATTTATTTTGTGTTATCCTAATGTGTGGTGCTTGTGGAGTCCTGATTCCTAGACTAGGCAGCCCTTATTAGTCCATTTATTTCATTGAGTATTGGTGCATTATTTGATATTAGGACTCAATGAATAATCATGAAGACGATAATGGTTATGATAATGATAAATAGACTTCGATACCCAGCCAGTACCTGTATCAGTGTGCTAGTCCTGGGATAAGGCTCTTATTTCCGTCTCTCACTTTAAAATTATTAGCAAATCACGTATCTGCTAATTAACAGGTTATTTAAGGTTGTTTTCTGATTTCTGAAAGAAATACTCTTCAGGCTGAAACAGCAGTATTGTGTTTTTTAATTTGTTCTGATTGTAAAAACCACTTGATGAGGCTGTAGCTGGTCATACTTGCAAATGCTGAGTATTTACCTCTTTTAGCTGTGTAGTACTTCACTTAAAAGTACTGCGCTATTGTCCATTTAACATCTTTATTTCAAAGTTAGACTGCCCTGAAACAGTGGTTTCTCGAGACCAACTAAGACCTTTGGCACCACAGTTAAGTGTTATTATAACAAATGTACATGAAAAAATATCACCATTAGAGGTTACAGGTTTTTTTTAACCTTTTATTTTCACTCTGTAGCAAATATCAGCCAGTATATGCTTGCAATAATACACAATGTACTGAGTGCCTCTCAGTGTTACAGGATGCATAAATGGTACAATTTGTTTTGTTTTCCAAACATGTACTCAACTGACAATGTATTTGCACAAGTAGGTGAACTAAGTCACTCATGTGTTTCAAAATGTTTCATATTCTGTCATTATAAGTACTAGATAAATTCCTTGTTTATTTAAGGCACCATGATAGATATTACAGTTAATAGAAATAAGTTTCTCCCTCTTATCTGAGTAGCGTAACTGGGAAGGATGTAATGTAAAATGGTCAAATCAATGATGTACATTCTGGCTGACAATATTGCATAAAAGATGACCTGCTGAACCAGGTTCTGGATTTTACAAAAGAATGGACAATCCACATTGATGTTTTTCACTTTGTTTTATGATCATAACATTTGGATTTCTTTATTGAGAACAGAAAATTGACTAATGCATTGTATTTCAACTATTCATATGTGTATGCAAAATATGCGTACAACATATCGGAATTTCTTTAATGTTCTGTGTTTAATGTGAGCTCAAGGGGTTGGGGTAACTTAATATGAGGGGTGGAGTGTGGGTGGGATATTGCTTAGTGCGAAAGCAGTATGAACTGTGGAAAAAAAATACGAAACCAGTGTGTGGTTGTCGCAAATTTTGAAGTCACGTTTGCTACTGATCTTACAATGGGGACAGATTATCATGTACCTTTTTATCCAGCTCTTTTGAACTCTCTTTAGCAGGTAGTTTATTCACAAAAGTAGTCTTGCTCCTTCTTGTCTGATTCTTAAATATGGAAATAAGTATTTTGATTAATTTTGTAAATACAGCTGTAAAGAAAAATAAGAAATGTAATGTTGTCTTTTAAATACTTTCCATTCTAATATGAATGTTGTTATATTGTACTTAGAAACTGTACCTTTAATATAACCTTTATTAAAAGTGCATTGGACACATCGATTTTAGATGTGCTTTATGTGCTGTTATCCCATAATAAAATGTACCGCTTGTAATGGGCTGTTCATTTCTGTCTGCCTCTCTATTGTCTGTCTCCTTTTATACACTACACATATATTCATTCACTACACAGGTTCCCTAGGCCTACCTGATACAGACCTGGGTTCCGACCCGCTGTAAATCGCGTTAGCCAACAAGCTTTACATTGCTTTTGTTTAGGAGGTGTAACTGCATTAGAGCTGTCAAATCTGTGACCGGCTGCTCTTGCGGTCATTGTCACGAACCACACCCCTCCTTGTATCGCAGCCACATTAGAAGTTCAGATCGAGAAAGTGTAGGCGTTCAAGAAATAAAAAATAATTAATGTAAATTTATATTTATATCAGCCTAATCATTTTAAATGTACATTTTAGTCATTTAGCAGACTTACACTAGTGAGTACATACATTTCATACTACTTTTTTTTAAATTCTCTGTACTCGAGCTGTAGTTTACATAACACCTTCCACTGTTCGAACTTGTAACAGCTGCATGGGATTTCTACTAATGCGATTCGGCGCATCCAATAATGCGTGTGCAATAACTTACTTGCGATATCCGCAATATATCCACTTGTGGATTTGACACCACCTAATAAAAGCAATTAAAAGCTATGCGTTTGTCGGCTAACGGGTTATGATTGAATCCTGGCCTCAGTCCTACTTATATTTCCTATCTTATCTTCGAAGTGTTGGAATTCAGTGAATGTAAGCGAAGATAAGTGTCACGAACGTGGTGAGTGTCAGACCAAGACGCAGCGCTGAAGTAATGTGACATGTTTATTTATTAAATCAATGTGCATGAAAATAACAAAGAGATACACGAACATAACACACGGTGGGCTACAAAGCACTAAACCAAAACCAACAATGACCCACGCAGACAGGTGAGACACCTGAATTTAAAATATGGCCCCCAATTAGAGCCAATGAAAAGCAGCTGCCTCTAATTGGGGACCAACTCAAAACCCACATAGAACATAAACCTAGATCTGTCAGACCATAGATAACTAGAGGAGCCAAAGGCTTCCCTATGACCAGAGCCGGACAATAAGAGGCAAACCATGCCAACAGAACAGACTGTCCACCAGCCTTATTGGAGTTGTAATGAAGCCTAACCCTATAATTCATGTACACTACTCCTGGCGTCTTCAGTGATAAGTCAATTAGAAAGGCAGGTAGGCAGGCATGCAGACAGGTAGTGATACTGGCCTTTACCATCAGGATCTAAGTGAGGATTGAAAAATAAACCATAGAGATGGATGGAAATGTAGTCTTTGTATTTGTGCCAGTCTGTGACAGCATGGGCAGTGCCGTCATCTATTGTGCCAACTAGATGGTGTTGCTTAAAGCCATTTGCAACACATAGGCAACCCAATTTGACAATACTCTGATCACTGGCCGATCACAAGTCCTAACCCATAGAAATCCCCACCCAGTTGACTACTTGTCCATGCTAAAACAGGTCATATTCATCTAGAGATGGATATCTATCTCTATGAAATAAACCAAGTCTTTTGAGAGTCGTTTATAGTACAACAACTCTAGGAATATACACTGAGTGTACAAAAAATTAAGAACACCTGCTCTTTCCATGACATAGACTGACCAGGTGAATCCCTTATTGATGTCACTTGTTAAATCCACTTCAATCAGTGTAGATGAAGGGGAGGAGGCAGGTTAAAGAAGGATGTTTAAGCCTTGAGGCAATTGAGACATGAATTGTGTATATGCTTTGGAATCAACATGGGCCAGCTCTGTAGAACTCTTTCAACACCACGACGAATTGAGGCTGTTCTGAGGGCAAACGGTTGGCTGCAACTCAATATTAGGAAGGTGTTCCTAATGTTTGGTATTCTTTAGAAAAAAATCTAGGTTTATGGTTATGGCTAGGGTTGAGCCGGTGCGTGGACATGAAGCTAGGGCTTAGGGTTGTGATTGAGGATAGGGATAGATAGATAGATAGATAGATAGATAGATAGATAGATAGATAGATAGATAGATAGATAGATAGATAGATAGATAGATAGATAGATAGATAGATAGATAGATAGATAGATAGATAGATAGATAGATAGATAGATTATTGATAGATAGATAGATAGATAGATTTATTGATAGGTACTTTAGGGTTGAACCATGATATGGTATGTGGACATGAAGCGAGGTTTAGGGTTAGTGTTATTGTTAGGGTTAGTGAAAATGAACGCCAACAACTGGTGGTGGACTCCGAAAGAGGTACCGGGTTAAATATAGGTATAATTGTCCCGGTAAGAGGAAAGACAACGACTAGCAGAAGACAGGAATACAATCAGTGTTGCCAACTTAGTGACTTTGTCCCTGTAGTTATCGAGTTTTCCTCCAGTGACTTTTATTGGTAAAAGAGCCAAGCGACAAATTCAGCTACTTTTCAGGCTGCCTTTGCAGAGTTTCGCCACCAAGAGTTTCTATGGTTTTGATAGCATTAAGAAACTTTCTCCACTCAATTCTGCCGCAAACAAGAGCGGGAGAAGCTGTCTGTGCAACAGAAGTCACAGAAACGGCACACACAAGCAGCTTCTACCCTCAAGCCATAAGACTGCTAAACAAGACTGCTAAATAGCTAATCAAATGGTTACCCAGACTACCTGCATTGACCCTTTTTGCACTAAATCTCTTGCACTGACTCTATGCACACACACTGGATTCTACCCAAACACTCACACATACATCTGACACCCCAAACCACACACACACACACACACACACACACACACACACACACACACACACACACACACACACACACACACACACACACACTATACATACAGTACGCCCACACACACATAACATGCGCACACATGCATACTGACGCACCACCTTTACCATAGCTTAATGTCCACATCCAGGTTTAACCCTAACCTTAGTCTCAACCACAACCCTAACCCTAGTCCTAACCCTAGCTTAATTTCCATATCCTGGTTCAACCCCAACACTAGTGGTTGAGTAAGTAATATTTTATATTAAGTCATATTTTATATTATGATATGATACATCTCCAGTGCTCACTGACTTATCTAGAGCTTGTAAATTATAAACCATATATCAGATTCCCTTTACCCTAAAAAATAATTGCTCAACTATATTTCAGTATTTTGGTTTGCTGTCTATTGATTTCTTAGAGGTCATTCAACATTGAATTACAAAAACAGGTGAGTGGTTATTCCGTCCATGAACCAATATCGTTAGAGTTCTTTTATAAAGTAGTTGTAAAACAAACAGGCTCATGATTTGTACTTTACAGTGTTCAACATTACAGCTTGGTATGTAGTATTTCAGACAACCCTCTTCTGTGAACAGTTAGGTATTCAGAGTGCTTAGAAAATGCATTAGATTATGTAATTGCAATATAAAATCACCAGGGGGCAATATTGTAACTATTTTCTTACCAATGTCAATGACATCACTAAAGTTTCAGTACAGATCAGACAGCTCCTCAAATGTTGAACAACATTTTGTATAAAGGGCACTCGTAACTCATAATGACCAGGAGTTTGTGCAGAGATGAGACGTTCCTCTTGTCCCATGTTGACCAATTATTATTATTGTTTGCCTGTGACTTCAACTGTTGTAGGCTACAGACATGGTTAAACTGAAGAACACTCAATGATTAAACCACATTAGAAAGCCAGTCTGTTGCTCTTAAAGGGCTATTCCGCCACTTTTCAACCTAATATTCATAATCTCAAGCACCAAACCAGTGTCTACTGTCTACATATGTGAAAACAGCCTGTTTCTATGATCTGTGGTTAAAACGATCAGAAGAAAGGTTCTGAAAACCTGGAGCGACAAACCGCCCTTGCTGTCTCTGCCTGGCCGGCTCCCTCTCCACTGGGATTCTCTGCCTCTGACCCTATTACGGGGGCTGAGTCACTGGCTTACTAGTGCTCTTCCATGCCATCCCTAGGAGGGGTGTGTCACTTAAGTGGGTTGAGTTTGTGATGTGATCTTCCTGTCCGGTTTTTAGCCCCCTTGGGCTCGTGCGGTGGAGGAGATCTTTGTGGGTTATACTCAGCCTTGTCTCAGGGTAGTAAGTTGGTGGTCTGTTGATATCCCTCTAGTGGTGTGGGGGCTGTGCTTTGGCAAAGTGGGTGGGGTTATATCCTACCTAGCCCTGTCCGGGGGTATTGTCAGATGGGGCCACAGTGTTCCCGACCGCCCTTGTTTCAGCCTCCAGTATTTATGCTGCAATAGTGTGTGCTGAGGGGCTAGGGTCAGTCTGTTATATCTGGTGTAATTCTCCTGTCTTATCTGGTGTCCTGTGTGAATTTAAGTATGCTCCCTCTGTCCCAGACCTACTGTTTTTCCTCTCTCTCTCTCCCTCTCCCTCTCCCTCCCTAAAGCGCACCTGCTGTCTCGACCTCTGAATGCTTGGCTATGAAAAGCATTTACTTCTGAGGTGCTGACCTGTGGCACCCTCTATAACCACTGTGATCATTATTTTACCCTGCTGGTCATCTATGAACATTTGAACATCTTGAAGAACCATCTGGCCTTAATGGCCATGTACTCTTATTTTAATTTTTTTATTATTTAACCAGGTAAGACCCATTGAGGCTAAAAACCTATTTTGTGATGGCGACCTGGAAGGAAGGCAAAACAGGGAAATAGCATAAAATATTACAGAAAAATAGAAAATACACACAAAAGACAAAATGTCACAATTGAATATTAGAAACAACTGCAGTTATCACAAATAGTGTTGTCGATCAGAGTCTTAAAAACAGGCAGGGACACTAACTCACCTAACTTTAAAATCTTTTGAAGAATTATGGGTAAAATATTGTTTCCCCATTTCAGTTCTGGCCTTAGGAACGAACAAGGACCGTGAACGAAGACTGTATTGAGTGACTGATCTGGTCAGTAAAGAACAGAGATATAATCTCCACCCGGCACCGCCAGAAGAGGACTGGCCACCCCTCAGAGACTTGTCCTCTCTAGGTTTCTTCCTAGGTTCCTGCCTTTCTAGAGAGTTTTTCCTAGCCACTGTGCTTCTACATCTGCATTGCTTGCTGTTTGCGGTTTTAGGCTGGGTGCTCCCCATGTCACTGCTTTTGATGATGTCATCAGGCAAAAATGGGCCATTTTCACATATGTTGACACTGTTATAATGCCTACCAAAAACGAAAACGATGTTGAAAAGTGGTGGAGTTTCTCTTTAAGGGGATGGTGTCATGCTCATTTAGTTATTGCTGCTGTCATAAATACAGATGGTTCTAATTCAAAACAACATACTCTATAGGTAATAGATTATAGTGGAATTGCAACCCGAAAGTGATTACATAAGACTTTATCATCCACATTTTGGCTTTTTCACAATTTTCCAAGATGACCTCATGAAAGTGCATAAAAATAAGTAAAAAAACATTTACATACAGTGCCTTCGGAAAGTATTCAGACCCCTTGACCTTTTGTTACGTTACAGACTTATTCTAAAATGGATTAAATGAAAACAAATCCTCAGCAATCTATACACAACACCCCATAATGAGAAAGCGAAAACATGTTTTTACATTTTTTTGCATATTTATGAACCATAAAAAAGAGAAATACCTTATTTAAGTAAGTATTCATACCCTTTGCTATGATAATAGAAATTGAGCTCAGCTGCATCCTGTTTCCATTGATCATCCTTGAGATGTATCTACAACTTGATTGGAGTCCACCTGTGGTAAATTAAATTGATTGTACATGATTTGGAAAGGCACACACCTGTCTATATAAGGTCCCACAGTTGACAGTGCATGTCAGAGAAAAAAACTAGTATTGAGGTCGAAGGAATGGTCCGTAGAGCTCCGAGACAGGATTGTGTCGAGGCACAGATCTGGGGAAGGGTACCAAACATTTTCTGCAGCATTGAAGCTCCCGAAGAACACAGTGGCCTCCATCATTCTTAAATGGAACAAGTTTGGAACCACCAAGACTCTTCCTAGAGCTGGCCAACCGGCCAAACTGAGCAATCAGAGGAGAAGTGCCTTGGTCAGGGAGGTGACCAAGAATCCGATGGTCACCCTGACAGAGCTCTAGAGTTCCTCTGTGGAGATGGGAGAACCTTCCAGAAGCCAACCATCTCTGCAACACTCCACCAATCAGGCCTTTATGGTAGAATGGCTAGACGGAAGCCATTCCTCAGTAAACGGCACATGACAGCCCGCTTGAAGTTTGCCAAAAGGCACCTAAAGACTCTCAGACCATTAAACCAAGATTGAACTCTTTGGTCTGAATGCCAAGCGTCAGGTCTGGAGGAAACCTGGCACCATCCCTACGGTGAAGCACAGTGGTGGAGCAAAGTACAGAGAGATCTTTGATGAAAACCTGATCCAGAGCGCTCAGCCCTGCAGACTGGGGCAAAGGTTCATCTTCCAAAAGGACAACAACCCTAAGCACACAGCCAAAACAATGCAGGAGTGGCTTCGGGACAAGTCTCTGAATGTCCTTGAGTGGCCCAGCCAGAGCTCAGACTTGAACACGATCGAACATCTCTGGAGAGACCTGAATATAGAGGTCTCTCCTCTGACAACGTTTGTGAATAATCCTCAATTTCTCCTAAATGTATACTTCTCATGACCTTAAAAGTTATTTTAATTACCCAGTAATAGAGTTGTACCCAAGTTAGCATGAGAAAACCAGTCACACGCTTAGGAAAATCGACAAAATAATTTTCACACTCCACCAAATCAACTTCAGCTAAAATGGCGACCATCCCACCTTCATTGAAGGTTTCAATAGCCACTCCGGGCGATGCGGCTAACCCGTTAACACTGGAAATGCTTGTCGGAGAGCTGGCGAAATCACGTGAAAGTTTGGCAGCAGAACTCACCGAATTGCTCCAATTCAGGCAACCATTTGGGGTTCTGTGGCATCTCACACCACCATGCTGGCCAAAGTTGAGGCCCACGTCGGGCCACAGCGACCAATTTACCATGCTGGACACCAGGCTTAACATGTGACCGCCGCCATCAAGTCGCTGCAGCTACAAGTGGAAGATTTGATTTCACGTTCAAAACGTCCAAATATCAGCGTGATCGGGCTGCCAGAGGATTCTGAGAAAGGATCTCCAACCCAGTTCATGGCGGAACTGTTTAGGGAGGTTTTGGGGCGATGAAGCTTTTCCCAGTCTTCCTGAACTCGATAGAGCCCACCGCAGCCTTGCACCGAAAGTGCGGTTCCATCGATTCAAAGAAAAGGAGCTCGTCCTCCGGTGGGCAAGGGAACATGGCGACATCACTTTCAAAGGCCGCAAGACCAAGTTCTACCAGGATTTCAGCTCTAGCCTGGTGAAGAATTGGGCCGCATTCAACGACATGAAGTCCACTCTGTACAAGAAGGGAATCTGCTTTGGGCTGATTTATCCTGCCCGTCTCCGTGTCACCTTAACGGCGAGGTCCATTTTTTCGAAACCCCTGAAGAAGTTTTTCTACCGACAGCGCATACATTGAATGCTTGAATTGGGATTATTTTTCACCTACCTGTTATGTGAGTAACGTTAGTTCTAGTGACCATGTGGACACTAGGCTACATGCATCTATGGCCATTTAGCGATCCGTTTCTCGTGAAACAATCCTATAGTTTGCTCTTTAAACTTTCATTTCATCTTGCTTAGTTTCTTAATCAGAGACAATCGCTGTTAAAAGCGCAGCATTTTGATTTCTTTGGCTTTGAACTGGCTGCTCCACTAATGGCAATCTATAGCCTACATGGCAGTTTGGAAGCCTTTAGGTCATTTCAGATACTAATATTACTCGCTAGCTAGACACCGATCCTGTCTACCGATATTTGTGGCTATATATACATTTTTCATTGGGGGTCTGCTTGATGTATACCGTTTTTCTGTTGTATTTTTTATGGACAATCTGAACTACCATGGTTTACATTGCCCTTAATTGGTTATGGTGGTCACTGATGGTCCTAAGTTACATTCACTTTGTCTTGGACTCTACTAGGACATTGGAGTCTAAAGGTTCGATGCTTAAGTGTACATATCCAAGATGCTAGTTTTCCGTTTGTATACTGTTATTTAATTGTTTCCCCCTAAGGATGTTTGTAACAATCTACCAATACAGGGGCTGATCCCTTGTATTATCGGCATTGAAATGCCAGAGGACGCTGTTAACATTTTTCAATTTACGGAAAGTAATACTCTGTTTAAAGTGTGACCGAAACTCAAATTGTGCACATGCCTACTGCCATAGTTTATTTTTCCATTTCAAGGGTGTATATAACTTCTTTCCTAGGTCGGTTTGACCTTACTGCACTTGTAGGGAAATCAATGGATGCTGAGTAAGAGAGAATTCCTGCTGCGTGTCTCGCACTGATAACTTTTTCATGAGATGGCAGCCTTTAATTTCCTTTTTAAGCAGGAGTAAGACTTTTGGCCAACAGGGGATATAGGAGGGTTTGGGAGAGAAGGGATAGTATGTTGTGATATTTTGTATTTCATTTTGTGTATGTATGTGTGTGTACTGTATGTATATAAGTATGTGTACTTGTGTGTGTGTATATATATATATATATATATGTGTGTGTGTGTGTGTGTGTGTGTGTGTGTGTGTGTGTGTGTGTGTGTGTGTGTGTGTTTGTGTGTGTGTGTGTGTATATATACAGCGGGTGAAATAAGTATTGAACACGTCACCATTTTTCTCAGTAAATATATTTCCAAAAGTGCTATTGACATGAAAGTTTCACCAGATGTTGGTAACAACCCAAGTAATCCATACATACAAAGAAACCAAAACAAATAAGTTCAGAAATTAAGTTATGTGTAATAATGTGAAATGACACAGGGAAAAAGTATTGAACACATGAAGAAAGGGAGGTTCAAAAAGGCATGGAAAGCCAAGACAACAGCTGAAAACTATTAGTAATTAATAAGCAATCCAGCCTCCTGTCAGTGCAAATTAATATCAGCTGGTTCAGTCCCAACTGATGGCCTACAAAAAGGTATCATTGCCAAGGTGTCACACAAGACACATCTCATGATGGGTAAAAGCAAAGAGCTGTCTCAAGACATTCGCAACCTAATTGTTGCAAAACATAATGATGGCATTGGTTATAGGCGCATTTCTAAGCTTCTGAATGTTCCAGTGAGCACTGTTGGGGCCATAATACGGAAGTGGAAAGACAATCATTTCACCATAAATTTGCCTCGACCAGGTGCTCCTCGCAAGATTTCTGACAGAGGAGTGAAAAGAATAATCAGAAGAGTTGTCCAAGAGCCAAGGACCACTTGTGGAGAGCTTCAAAAAGACCTGCAATTAGCAGGTACTGTTGTCTCAAAGAAAACAGTACGTAATGCACTCCACTGCCATGGCCTGTATGCGCGCTCACCACGCAAGACTCCATTGCTGAAAAAAAAGCATGTTGAAGCTCGTTTAAAGTTTGCTGCACAACATTTGGAAAAGCCAGTGAAATACTGGGAGAATGTGGTCAGATGAGAGCAAAATTTAACTGTTTGGATGTCATAATACACACCATGTTTGGAGGAGAAATGGCACTGCACATCACCCTAAAAACACCATACCAACAGTGAAGTTTGGAGTTGGGCACATCATGGTGTGGGGCTGCTTTTCAGCAAATGGTACTGGCAAACATCACATAATTGAAGGAAGGATGAATGGGCAAATTTACGAGGAGCACCTGGTCGAGGCAAATTTATGGTGAATTTATTGTCTTTCCACTTCCGTATTATGGCCCCAACAGTGCTCACTGGAACATTCAGAAGCTGTCTTGCTTTCCATGCCTTTTTGAACCTCCCTTTCTTCTTGTGTTCAATACTTTTTCCCTGTGTCATTTCACATTATTACACAACTTAATTTCTGAACTTATTTGTTTTGGTTTCTTTGTATGTATGGATTACTTGGGTTGTTACCAACATCTGGTGAAACTTTCATGTCAATAGCACCTTTGGAAATATATTTACTGAGAAAAATGGTGACGTGTTCAATACTTATTTCACCCACTGTGTATATATATATATATATGGGGCCATGTCACAGTAGCAGGACGTTATGTGGCCAGCAGGTGGAGGAACAGCCCAGACCCCCTAAGCTCCTGTTACTCACCCCAGATCAGCTCACCTGGATGCACTAATTACAGCACACCTGTGGATCGTTAGCTACTCTACCTGGCCCTAGAAAAGGAGCCTGTTTGGGCTGCTGACATTTAATTCCTGACATTTAATCCTAGTAAAGATTCCCTGTTTTAGGTCAGTTAGGATCACCACTTCAAGAATGTGAAATGTCAGAATAATAGTAGAGAGAGTTGGTCAGAAGTTTACATACACTCAGTATTTGGTAGCATTGCCTTTAAATTGTTTAACTTGGGTCAAATGTTTCGCGTAGCCTTCCACAAGCTTCCCACAATAAGTTGGGTGTATTTTGGCCCATTCTTCCTGACATAACTGAGTCAGGTTTGTAGGCCTCCTGGCTTGCACACGCTTTTTCAGTTCTGCCCACAAATTTTCTATAGGATTGACGTGATGGCCACTCCAATACCTTGACTTTGTTGTCCTTAAGCCATTTTGCCACAACTTTGGAAGTATGCTTGGGGTCATTGTCCGTTTGGAAGACCTTCACATCAACTTCCTGACTGATGTCTTGAGATGTTGCTTCAAGATATCCACATATTTTTCCTTCCCCATGATGCCATCTATTTTGTGAAGTGCACCAGTCCCTCCTGCAGCAAAGCACCCCCACAACATGATGCTGCCACCCCCGTGCTTCACGGTTGGGATGGTGTTCATCGGATTGCAAGCCTCCCCCTTTTTCCTCCAAACATAACGATGGTCACTATGGCCAAACAGTTTCATTTTTGTTTCATCAGACCAGAGGACATTTCTCCAAAAAGTATGATCTTTGTCCCAATGTGCAGTTGCAAAACGTAGTCTGGCTTTTTTATGGCGGTTTTGGAGAAGTGGCTTCTTCCTTGATGAATGGCCTTTCAGGTTATGTCGATATAGGACTTGTTTTACTGTGGATATAGATATTTTTGTACCTGTTTCCTCCAGCATCTTCACAAGGTCCTTTGCTGTTGTCCTGGAATTGATTTGCACTTTTCACACCAAAGTACGTTCATCCCTAGGAGACAGAACGCGTCTCCTTCCTGAGCGGTATGACGGCTGCGTGGTCCCATGGTGTTTATACTTGCGTACTATTGTTTGTACAGATGAACGTGGTACCTTCAGGTGTTTGGAAATTTCTCCCAAGGTTGGACCAGACTTGTGGAGGTCTACAATTGTTTTGATTTTCCCATGATGTCGAGCATAGAGGCAATGAGTTTAAGGTAGGCCTTGAAATACATCCACAGGTACGCCTCCAATTGACTCAAATGATGTCAATTAGCCTATCAGAAGCTTCTAAAGCCATGACATCATTTTCTGGAATTTTCTAAGCTGTTTATAAGCACAGTCAATTTAAACTTCTGACCCACTGGAATTGTGATATAGTGAAATAATCTGTAAATAATCGTTGGAAGAATTACTTGTGTCATGCACAAAGTAGATGTCCTAACCGACTTGCCAAAACTATAGTTTGTTAACATGAAATCTGTGGAGTGGTTGAAAAATTAGTTTGAATGATTTCAATATGTAAACTTCCGACTTCAACTGTATACTGTATATGTATATTTATATACTATTATCTCCAATTGTATGTTTTTATTTTATTTTTGTATGTATGCTGTTTTTGTTGTTAGGGGGAGGCAGATGTTTCAATTAGTATAGGGGGATAAAATTATGTATCTGTTTAATTTGTAATTTGTATTTATATGTCCAATAAAAATAAATATATATATATTTTAAAAAAGAGAGGAATGAGCGAAACTTCCCAAATACAGGTGTGCCAAGCTTGTAGCGTCATACCAAAGAAGACATGAGGCTGTAATCGCTGCCAAAGGTGCTTCAACAAAGTACTGAGTAAAGGGCAAGAACTTATGTAAATGTGATATTTCAGTTTTACATTTTTTTAGGGCTCTGAAGTGGCGCAGTGGTTTAAGACACTTAATCTCAGTGCTAGAGGCGTCACTACAGACAACCTGGTTTGAATCCAGCGTGTATCACAACCGGCCGTGTTTGGGAGTCCCATAGGGCGGCGCACAATTGGCCCAGCGTCGTCCGAGTTTGGCCGATGTAGGCCGTCATTGTAAATAAGGATTTGATCTTAGCTGACTTGCCTAGTTAAATACAGGTTCAATAATGTATATATTGCTTTGTCATTATGGGTTATTTTGTGTAGATTGATGAGGGGAAAAAACTATTGAATCAATTTTAGAATAAGGTTGTAACGTAACAAAATGTGGAAAAAGTCAAAGGGTTTGAATACTTTACGAATGCACTGTACATTCTATTGCATTACATTCCAAGACCATGAATGTAAAAAATGTGAGGATTCTATCAATGAAATATACAGTAATAAGTCTATAGAGGTTTCTGTCCAGAATTGAAGCCTTTAACTGGCACACCAAGAAATAAATACCCCCCCCCCCAAACAATTTGTCTATTTAGCATTAATATAAGCCATAAATTAATATTAATGCGACATATATTAATATTATGAAATATACTATTGTGAAATAGATTGCAAATAACAGTAAATACTTCCTATTTTGCTAATCTGTGAAGTCACAGCTCATAATGTAAATCAATGATATCCACTTAAAATTCATATTTAATCTTAAAGCAGTTAATTTGAGTCTTAATGTGTTCTTCTTTTAATGGACCATCTGTACAGGTTTCTGTGTGGATGTGTAATAATTATATATTAATCAGATATTCATCATGGCCAGCGAAAGCCATAGTTGCTCACTGTCATTTCAAGAGTGGGCAGTTGGCCATGGTTTCATTGCCAGGAATCGCAACACTCCTAAATAATATTTAAACTATATTTTTGAAGGATTTTGTTTACAGAGAGATGAGAATAAGATTCTGGTGACGCTACACTTTTTCTGATTATGAGGCAGAATATGATGGTATGTTATTTTAAAAAAAGCTTATATATGAGTCACAACTGTTTCATCTTGCTGTGCAAGTCAGGGTTGGGGTTAATGCTATTTCAATTCCAGTCTATTCAGGAAGTACACTGAAATTCCAATTCCAATTATTTTCAATAAATTAGGAACATTTGGAATTATTGGGATTTGGTTTACTTCCTGAATTTACTGTAATTGAAATGGAATTGACCCCAAACCTGGTGCAAATGCAGATGGTGCAAAGGAAGTCTGTCTGGCATTGTCATACTTCACCTAATTCTACTCGACTCATTTCTCCACCAACTTCATCAAGGGTTTTCGGAACAATTTACCCCTGTCTTAATATGAACCTTGTGGTGATGACAGTTGCAGGACCAGAGGGAAATGTTGAAATTCAAGTGAAATGTTAGTCATCATTATATTGTGCAAATGAAGGAAACTTTCACAATCTAAAAGACTGCACATTGGTACAGATATGAATGGGATAGAGCCACAATCCAACTAGCCAATAACTATATTTTACTGTGTAATGAAAAGTGTTAGAACATTATTGATTGCTAATTACAATTTCCTAAATCTTGGATATCGTACATAAAGGCCACTGGGACAGCTAAAGTTATTATGGTTGTGTATGCAAAATGTTTTGAGACAATTCCAGTCAGATATTTCCACTACTCAAATGACATATCATCCTTACTTTCAGACTTTCTTGTCTATTTTTTTTAACAATTGGAGTCAGAGAATTTTTTACAACATAGACACACTTCAACACTAGCCTTTGCTAGACAATTGTTCTATTATTTCTCATTTTCTCTCTGCATTGTTGGGAAGGGCCCGTAAGTAAGCATTTCACTCTTGGTCTACACCTGTTGTTTACGAAGCATGTGACAAATATAATTTGATTTGATTTGATTGACACATTAACCAGCTCAATGACCTTCACATGCCCTCAGCTTTCGCATTCGCTTGTTACTAGTAGTTGCAGGACCCAGGACGGCACCAACAAAGATATTTTTTAGGCCCGGCTGGTATGTCATAATTACGCTCAGGAGACTCAGTAAGTGTATTATCACTGTCACAGGAATTGCAAAGTTCCTCAAAGTTTGGTTATGGCTGTTGGTGGCTGGAACAAGAGACATCACACTAAAAACCCACAGGTACTATAGGTCTGCTCTGTTAATATTCCAAGCTCTCATTAACAGACACGTTTGTCTTCATCATCTTTGTTTATTATTGGCTACTTACTTTCATATTATCCCATATTTCAAACAATAATTACTACTTGTGGATAGGGGAAAGTGCTCTTACTGTCTGTCAGGCTCTGGCCATAGAGAAGCAATAGGCTTCTCTATGTAGCTTGGTCAGAGTCTGACAGTGTCGTTCTTTTCTGTTTCTTTGTGGGTTTTGGGTGGATCTCTAATTAGAGGCAGCTGCTACCCGTTGTCTCTAATTAGGGATCCAATATATGTTGAGTCTGTCCTTCACTTGGGGTGGGTTGTTATCGATGTATGTCACAGTCACGGTGAGAAGTAAGTGTGCCTTTTTTTTTTACGTCCGTTCATTTCGTGTGTTTTTGGTGAACGTGACGGTAGTTTATAGTGTGTTTGTGTCTTGTAGTTCGCCATTTGTTCTATTATATATAGTACAAATAAATATCAATGTCGAACTACTATCCCTGCGCTGCGTCTTGGTCTCTCTCTGCACCCTCTCGTGACACTGTCCCACAAAACGTTTTGTCTATAGTAAGTGTCTAGTAAAATGTCTGGTATGACAAAATAATGTTAAATCGGCACGCAAAGCTAAAAACACAAAGATGTTCTACTTTGTATATTACTTTATTCAGTTATTTTTGCTAACCATTATCTTGGTTAGACATACACAAACATGAACAATGTCTCCTTTGATGACACAAAACACAAAAGTTAGCCTGTGACACCTAAGTTTCAGATATACAACGAGTGTACAAAACACCTTCCTAATATTGAGTTGCACCCCCTTTTGCCCTCAGAACAGCCTCAATTAGTTGAGGCATGGACTCTACAACCTGGGGAAAGCGTTCCGATGTTGACTCCAATGCTTCCCACAGTTGTGTCAAGTTGGCTGGATGTCCTTTGGGTGGTGGACCATTCTTGGTACACACAGGAAACTGTTGAGTGTGAAAACCCAGCAGCGTTGTAGTTCTTGAAACACTCAAGAACTACAACACACTGGCACCTACTAACATACCCCGTTCAAAGGCACTTAAAAATATTCTCTTGCCTATTCACCCACTGAATGGCACACATACACAATCCATGTCTCAATTGTCTCAAGGCTTAAAAATCATTCTTTAACCTGTCTCCTCCACTTCATCTACACTGATTTAATTCTCTCTGTGCTTTTGAGCTTCTCTTTTTTAAAATAATATTTGATTTTACTTTACAATACAAAAATATACATAGACAAAAACAATAAACAACTCAACATTTACATACACAAAATGTACAGTATATTTCAACAAACAACAATGACCAGACCCACATGTTCCCACCATAACTCATACTGCCCCTCACAATAACACTTTCTCATTTACTGGACATCTCCAGTGCTTGCAATACTTCACCCCATATATTGTAAAACTACACTATTCTGCCTGTCTCTTAGATAATAATGCATTTGATTCATCCACTGTCTTAATGATGGAGGGTCATTTTATTTACAGTTTTTAAGCATTTTTTTTCTTCAAAAAGGATTGATGAAAAAAGTACAGTCCAACCCACTATGTATCTCATTTGCCATGTCTTGGAATATGCAGATTGACTGATTTAAAAGTACATTTATATTGTAAAACTTCTGACAGCTAACCTTCTAACTCCGGCCATTACTTTAGGACTTCATAGCATTCCCAGAAGGCATGAATCATTGAGTCACTGTTAGTTTTACACTTAAGACATGACTCTGCCGTTGTGCTGTAGAATTTGTGAATTTTGTCTCTTGCATAATACATTCTGTACATTAGTGTACTGGATTAAGCATACATTTTTGTTAACTGTAATTGCATTAGTTATGTTCCAACACTCCCTCCACCTTGTGCCAATATCAGTTCTTTTTAAGCCTTAGTTCCAATAGTTTATATTTTTTCTAAGAGATTGTCAGTTGGATAGGCTTTCTGCAAGGTTTTCTATATCTTACCTATCATATGAGCATCCTTTTCAGACTCAAATAGAATTCCCTCTACATTGCTCTGATGTCCAAAAGATTTCAGATTGACATTTTGTGATATAAAACTTTTAAGATGCATGTATTTGAAAATGTCTACATTGGTTAGGTCACAAATTGCTTTTTAATTCTGTCATGGAAATAATTGAATTTCCTATTACCAAGTAATTTACGGTTTCTATACCTTTAGTTTTCCATGTGGGACAATTTGTCAATTAACTCTGAAAAGCTATCCATGTATTCTTCCATAGGGTTGTGTTTTAGGGAGTGATATTGGTACTTGTAGAATCTGTTAAATTTTCTTCCATATTGTTATAGTGTTCTTAACTATGAAGTTGTTAATGTTCTTAGCTACATCCTTTGAAAACAGATACATGAAAAGATTCTGGGGATGAATATGCACATCTTTAAGATGCACAGTTGAAGTCGGAAGTTAACATACACTTAGGTTGAAGTCATTAAAACTCATTTTTCAACCACTCCACAGATTTCATGTTAACAAACTATAGTTTTGGCAAGTCGGTTAGGACATCTACTTTGTGCATGACACAATTAATTCTTCCAACAATTGTTTACAGACAGATTATTTCACTTATAATTCACTATATCACAATTCCAGTGGGTCAGAAGTTTACATGCACTAAGTTGACTGTGCCTTTGAACAGCTTGGAAAATTCCAGAAAATGATGTCATGGCTTTAGAAGCTTCTGACAGGCTGATTGGCATAATTTAAGTCAATTGGAGGTGTACCTGTGGATGTATTTCAAGGCCTACCTTCAAACTCAGTGCCTCTTTGCTCGACATCATGGGAAAATCAATAGAAATCAGCCAAGACCTCCACAAGTCTGGTTCATCCTTGGGAGCAATTTCCAAACGCCTGAAGGTACCACATTCATCTGTACAAACAATAGTACGCAAGTATAAACACCATGGGCCCATGCAGCCGTCTTACCGCTCAGGATAGAGATTAATGTACTTTGGTGCAAAAAGTGCAAATCAATCTCAGAACAACAGCAAAGGACCTTGTGAAGATGCTGGAGGAAACAGGTACAAAAGGATCTATATCCACAGTAAAATTAGTCATATATCGACATAACTTGAAAGGCCGCTCAGCAAGGAAGAAGCCACTGCTTCAAAACCGCCATAAAAAAGGCAGACTAATCCTTCAGCTGGAAAGAATACATTTAAAAAGCTTTGAATAGAAAATGCCATTCAAACGGTTGAAAGCCTTTATGGCATTAAACACCATTATTGTCATGTCCTGATATGTTTCACCTGTCTGTGTTTGTCCCCTCCCCACACCAGGTGCACCCTATCACCATCATTAATCAGTTTGGGTATTTAGCCTCTTGGGTGCTGCTGGCATTTGCCAGATCGTCTTGCCTAGTCAGTCGTTCCAGCGTTCTCTTGTGTTACTAACTCTGCCAGTCTGTTTCCCGGTATTTGGACCTCTACCTGCCTTTTGGATTACGTGCCTGTCTATCTCCTTCTGTGCCTTCGACCTTCTGAGCTCCTGCTAAAACGAACTCTGCCTGTGTTACGGATTACGAGTTGTCTACTCCTCTGCACTGCCAGCCTTCTGATTCCCGGTACCGAACGCTGCCTGAATTACGACTCCGAGCCTGACTCCCCTTATTGGACTACTGCCATTCTGATTCCCTGTTGCGAACACTGCTTGTCATTCACTACGAGACTGTCTTGCCCCATATTCTCTATTAAACAGTCAATCATATATCTGCCTCCGTGTCCGCTTTTGGGTCCCGTATATCTGTCGTTGTGTCAATTATTGATAAATCTACATCTTCTTTTTAACATTTTGTATTATACTAAAATACTGTATGTTATTGAATTTGTTTGTAAGTGTCTATTTTGGTAACACTTTACTTGACACCCAGCGTCATAAAATGTTATTACAAGGTCATAACCATGTCATAACAGCTGACATAACTTGTCATAACCTATTATAATATGGTCTTAACACTGTCATGACACATATATTTATACCTGTTGTGACATATTGCGCTATTCAGAGCCGGTCCTGACCTCCCTGGGGCCCTAAGCAAAATTCTGCTAAGGGGCCCTCCTACCTGACCCGTGAGCCATGTAAACCATTTGCCATTGCCACACAGTCACAACTGACACCCCAGTGCTCCGACTACAATCCTCCCTCCTTTAAAACAGTTTGCTCCATCTGTCGGTCTAAGAATAAGTAGACCTATACAGAACAGAATGAGGTATAAACAGACAATATTATTTATTTATTGAATATCATATTTTCTATAGAATCTTAAGATAACTGAATATTAACATTAACATAAATAAGAAATTGTAGAAAATAGAAAATGTAGATAATAACAAAATATAACACTGAGCTTTGTCTCTGCTAACTGGTAATTAGTCCAGTCCTCACAATATTATACAATTACCTTTGTCTATACAATGTAAACATAAGCCTATTGGCTATGGCTGCAGCTATATGTATCAAAATAGTCAAATAAAACCTATACAGCTGTGTGATTAGCTTTGGTTCTGTCACATATTGGGGTTTGGAGAGACCAAGACGCAGCGCAGGGTTAGTAGTTCGACATTTTCTTTTATTTATATACTATGTAATAAATACTTCAAATGAACGAACTAACCAAACACAAAACAAACACGCTAGACAAAACGTCACGTTCACCGAAAACAAACACGAATGAACGGACGTAAAACAAAGCACACTTATCTTCACCGTGACTGCGACATACATCGATAACAACCCACACCCGCGTGAGGGACAGATTCCACATATATTGGATCCCTAATTAGAGACAACGGGTAGCAGCTGCCTCTAATTAGAGATCCACCCAAAACCCACAAAGAAACAGAAAAGAATGACACTGTCAGACTCTGACCATAGCTACATAGAGAAGCCTATTGCTTCTCTATGGCCAGAGCCTGACAGTACCCCCCCCCAAAGGCGCGGACTCCCGGACGCCTAAACAAAAAAAAAACACACACAAAACACGGGGGGGGTAAATGGGAGGGAAAACTAGTCCATCGGGGGCGGCTCCGGCTCCGGCGATGTGGACAGTTTTGTCCCGTGCCCCTTCCTTATCACCGGTCCCGGGCTGTGGACCGGTGGGGCAAAAGGCTCCGGCCATGGAGCGGGGAAAACAACCGGGCCCGGACTGGGCACCGGTGGGGTAAACGGCTCCGGCCATGGAGCGGGGAAAACAACCGGGCCCGGACTGGGCACCGGTGGGGTAAACGGCTCCGGCCATGGAGCGGGGAAAACAACCGGGCCCGGACTGGGCACCGGTGGGGCAAACGGCTCCGGCCATGGAGCGGGGAAAACAACCGGGCCCGGACTGGGCACCGGTGGGGTAAACGGCTCCGGCCATGGAGCGGGGAAAACAACCGGGCCCGGACTGGGCACCGGTGGGGCAAACGGCTCCGGCCATGGAGCGGGGAAAACAACCGGGCCCGGACTGGGCCCCGGTGGGGTAAACGGCTCCTGCCATGGAGCGGGGAAAACAACCGGACCCGGACTGGGCACCGGTGGGGTAAACGGCTCCGGCCATGGAGCGGGGAAAACAACCGGGCCCGGACTGGGCACCGGTGGGGCAAACGGCTCCGGCCATGGAGCGGGGAAAACAACCGGGCCCGGACTGGGCACCGGTGGGGCAAACGGCTCCGGCCATGGAGCGGGGAAAACAACCGGGCCCGGACTGGGCACCGGTGGGGCAAACGGCTCCGGCCATGGAGCGGGGAAAACAACCGGGCCCGGACTGGGCACCGGTGGGGCAAACGGCTCCGGCCATGGAGCGGGGAAAACAACCGGGCCCGGACTGGGCACCGGTGGGGTAAACGGCTCCGGCCATGGAGCGGGGAAAACAACCGGGCCCGGACTGGGCACCGGTGGGACAAACGGCTCCGGCCATGGAGCTGGGCAAGCAACCGAGCCCGGACTGTGGACCGGTGGAGCGGACTGCTCTGGCACTGAGGCGGAGCAGGCAGCTGGACCCGGACTGGTTACCGGTGGAGCGGACTGGTCTGGCACTGAGGCGGAGCAGGCGGCTGGACCCGGAATGGGTACCGGTGGAGCGGACTGCTCTGGCACTGAGGCGGAGCAGGGGGCTGAACCCGGAATGGGTACCGGTGGAGCGGACTGCTCTGGCACTGAGGCGGAGCAGACGGCTGGACCCGATTGGGTACCGGTGGAGCGGACTGCTCTGGCACTGCGGCGGAGCAGGCGGCTGGACCCGGACTGGGTGCCGGTGGAGCGGACTGCTCTGGCACTGAGGCGGAGCAGGCGGCTGGACCCGGACTGGGTACCGGTGGAGCGGACTGCTCTGGCACTGAGGCGGAGCAGGCGGCTGGACCCGGAATGGGTACCGGTGGAGCGGACTGCTCTGGCACTGAGGCGGCGCAGGCGGCTGAACCTGGAATGGGTACCGGTGGAGCGGACTGCTCTGGCGCTGAGGCGGAGCAGCCGGCTGGACCCGGACTGTGTGCCGGTGGAGCGGACTGCTCTGGCGCTGAGGCGGAGCAGGCGGCTGGACCCGGACTGGGTGCCGGTGGAGCGGACTGCTCAGGCGCTGAGGCGGAGCAGACGGCTTAACCCGGATTGAGCGCCGGTGGAGCGGACTGCTCAGGCGCTGAGGCGGAGCAGACGGCTCGACCCGGAATGGGCACCGGTGGAGCGGACCGCTCTGGCGCTGAGGCGGAGCAGACGGCTGAACCCGGAATGGGCACCGGTGGAGCGGACTGCTCTGGCGCTGAGGCGGAGCAGACGGCTGGACCCGGACTGGGTACCGGTGGAGCGGACTGCTCTGGCACTGAGGCGGAGCAGACGGCTGGACCCGGAATGGGCACCGATGGGGCGGACTGCTCTGGCTCGGAGGCGGAGCAGACGGCTGAGCCCGGAATGGCTGGAGGCTCCGGGGCGCTGACCCTCGCTGGAGGTGTAGGGGCTCTGACCTTCGCAGGAGGTTTGGAGGCGCTGACCTTCGCAGGAGGTTTAGAGGCGCTGACCTTCGCAGGAGGTTTAGAGGCGCTGACCTTCGCAGGAGGTTTAGAGGCGCTGACCTTCGCAGGAGGTTTAGAGGCGCTGACCTTCGCTGGAGGCTCAGGGTGGCTGACCCTCGCTGGAGGCTCAGGCTTGCTGGCCCTCGCTGGAGGCTCAGGCTTGCTGGCCCTCGCTGGAGGCTCAGGCTTGCTGGCCCTCGCTGGAGGCTCAGGGTTGCTGGCCTTCGCTGGAGGCTCAGGGTTGCTGGCCTTCGCTGGAGGCTCAGGGTTGCTGGCCTTCGCTGGAGGCTCAGGGTTGCTGGCCTTCGCAGGAGGCTCAGGGTTGCTGGCCTTCGCAGGAGGCTCAGGTTTGCTGGCCTTCGCAGGAGGCTCAGGGTTGCTGGCCTTCGCAGGAGGCTCAGGGTTGCTGACCTTCGCAGGAGGTTTAGAGGCGCTGACCTTCGCAGGAGGTTTAGAGGCGCTGACCTTCGCAGGAGGTTTAGAGGCGCTGACCTTCGCAGGAGGTTTAGAGGCGCTGACCTTCGCAGGAGGTTTAGAGGCGCTGACCTTCGCAGGAGGTTTAGAGTTGCTGACCTTCGCTGGAGGTGCAGGGTTGCTGACCTTCGCTGGAGGTGCAGGGTTGCTGACCTTCGCTGGAGGTCGAGTGCGTGGAGCCGGCACTGGGCGTACCGGACTGGGAAGACGCACCGGAAGTTGAATGCGTGGAGCCGGCACTGGAGGCACCGGGCTGGTGACACGCACCTCCGGGCGAGTGTGGAGAGTAGGCACTGCACGTACCAAACTGGAGAGGTGACCTGGAAGCATGGTGCGTGGATCCGGCACCGATGGCACCGGACTGGTGACACACACTTCAGGGCGAGTGCGGAGAGTAGGTGCGGTCCGTACCGAACTGGAGAGGCTTCCTGGAGACTCGGCTTGGAAGGTTGCCTCCGAATGACCCGGATTGGGAATGCCCCTCTTGGGCCTCTTTCCCCTCAGCTCCGTCCTCTCGCTCTCGCATTCCTTCCCATTCTGCCTACTCAGCTCTGTGATCCTCCTGAACATTCTAGCCCGGTATCGCGCCTCCTCTTCCAACGCCGTCCAGCCCTGTTCCTCTTCCTCTTCATCATTCCACCTGGAGAGTGGTACTGGCGCCTCCTCCTCTCGGCCAGACCACCCCCATAGCCCCCCCCCAAAATTCCTTTGGGGTTGTTGGCGGGCGTTTCCCCTTATCGCGCGTCGCGCATAACGCAGCGGCACCTCCTCTCTCTCCCTCTCTCCCCAGTTACGCTGCTTGGTCTGGTAGTGGTGGGTTGTTCTGTCACGTATTGGGGTTTGGAGAGACCAAGACGCAGCGCAGGGATAGTAGTTCGACATTTTCTTTTATTTATATACTATGTAATAAATACTGGCAAAATCATCAATGATGTCATCATAGGACATGTGTTTCCCCACGTCATGATTTATGCTCATGATGGCCAGACCACTCAAACGTTCCTGTGACATGGAAGACCTCAGGTAGCTTTTGATGAGCTTTAATATTGAAAAGCTCCTCTCTGCCGATGCTACTGTTACGGGTAGGTTAGGATAGAGTTACTCCAGGTTTTTCTAACAGCGAAAGGAAAGCAGCTCAAAGGCAGTAATCTTATCTGACGGCAGATCAGGTCAATTCTGAATCTCGTGTGCCAGATCCATTCCACTGATGTCACAGGTTAGAGTGTTTTCAACTTCCATGCAGTGAGCCTTTAAAGATTCACTGGACATCTGAGAGGCAGTGCTGAAGTTCACCTGGTTGGGTTTTTCAATATCTCTCATCCATGGATGTCACAGAAGAGTCGACCACTACGTTGAAATAGTTGACTTACAAGGTTTTTCAGTTCATCAGTCATGGTTCATCAGGAGCCTCATAGCTGAAATGCCTCATGCTGTTTCTCAGTCTCTTCTCTTTCAGAACAGCCTCCACATTAATTTCTTCACAAATGCTTTTGGCTGTTGTCTGGGCCCCAGAGAATCCAGTTTCCAGGTACGTAGTGAGGGAGGCTTTTGCATTTGAGATAAAATTCACTGCGATATCCAACTGTATTGAGGCGGATTGGAGGAGCTTGTTCACCTTGTTTGTCATTGTCAGTATCTCACACCATACAACACAGCAAATCAAGAAGCGGTAGGACCCAACTTCCTCTGCAAGTGCTTGTGGTTCCACTTTGGCAACAGGATCATTGATCATCTGTCTGGATTCCATTAATGCCTCCCGAACCTCAGAAGCCTGATACCTGATTGCATGAACACTTTGGAGCCTACTCTCCGATCTTGTGTCACTCCATGACTTCACGGTTATGTGCTCCACATGGGAGGAACACGGCTCTGGGATTTTTTTTTGCAGTCTGGCTTGTACTCCTTGGTGCTTGCCCTTCATGTTGTCCCATTATCATAAGCTTGCCCTCTGCAATCTTCAAGTGGAATCTTCAGCTCGTTCAGCTTATCTAAGATGACAGTGGACAGATTCAAGCCGGTTGTAACCTCAACATTCACAAAGCCGAGGAAGTGCTCCTTGATCTCTGGCTTTCCCTTTAAAGCCACGCTTTTCAGAATAATGGAAATTTGCTTCTGGTGACTAATGTCAGGTGTACAGTCCAAGATAATGGAGAAGTACTTTGAGTCTCTTACTTGAGTGACTATTGCTTCCAGAATCTTGTCACTCACAGCTTCCCAAGGTAATGAGCATGTCTCTCCATCTTTCATTTTGCTGAGATGATTTTCCATAACGGGGTCAAACTTTGCCAGTAATTTAACATCTTTTAGGAAGTTTACATTATCTAGTTGGAAGAGTTTGTCTGATGAACCCCTGAATGCTAGGTTTATTTCAGCCAGAGACTGGGTGATACTTATTAAACGTGTAAGGACATCCCGCCATCTTTCTCTTTCAGCCTCCAAAATTGTTATTTGTATCTGGTCAAGAGTCTGTCCCCGACAGGAGCAGATCAAGTTCTCTCCACTTAATCATATTGTGTTTAGGACTACCCTCATGGTGTTTCAGAATGGCGTTGATATTTGACCAGTCATTCACACCTTCCTTTATTATTTTGTAGTCTTTTGTAGAAAAGAGCTTACAGCAAAAACAATACACAGCGTTGTTTTTGATTGAGTATGAAAGCCAGCTCCTGGTAATCTTTTCCCCATTTACAGCTGTCTCTGTAATAAGCCTGAATTAAAACCTCTTCTAGACTTGTCTTTAGTGGAGCAGCAACTGTTCTATTAGGGTCTGAGCTGCTTGTATCTGATGCTGGCTGTACACCTCTGGTTGTGCTAGTACCGGCTGAGGGTGCCTGTACTTCACCTGGGTCGGTGTTAGTACTTGCTGAAGACGGCTGTATTGGGTCTATGTTAGTATTTGCTGAAGCCAGCTGTACTGGGTCTGTGTTAGTACTTGCTGAAGCTGCCAGTACTGGGTTTGTGTTAGCATTTGCTGAAGCCACCTGTACTGGGTCTGTGTTAGTACTGGCTGAGGCTGGATGTGGATCAACTGAGTCTGTGCTTGTACTGGCTGATGATCCAGCATCTCCTCTACTGACAAACTTAAGCATAGCACCTGTTAATTATAGATAACCATACAATATTAATTTTATCAGCTGCATCAGGCCCATTCAAACTGGCTCCCCAGATTTCCTTTTATACATTTTCAAATACTGTCATGTGAAAAAGTAGGTACACCCCCTGGAAAGTTCTGTTTTATTTTTATTTTTTTACATATTTGGACAGATGGATATGTAATCTTCACTTTAACACTATTGACAGATAAAGGTTACCCAATTTAACAAATCACACACAAAAAAAACCTCAAAAACAAAAATGCCTTTTCCTTATGAGGAAAAAGTTAGTACACCCCTAACTTTACCATCACATAAAATGGCTAAAATTAGAATTAGGTACCAAAACAAGTACAAATGATTAGAAAACATTAGAGAGAAACATAGGAAAATTGGTCTGGTTTGATCTTAACCATATGGGTGTGTGGTAACACAGATCAAAAGGCCCTCAGAAGAAAGATTATTGATGCCCATGAGTCTGGGAGGGGTTACAAGTCCATTTCCAAGCAATTCTAAGTACATCATTCCACTGTCCAACGGAAATTCCAGACCACTGGCAAAATACCTAGGACAGGTCGTCCCACCAATGTCAGCCCAAGAGCTGACCGAAAGATGCTTATAGAAGTCTCTAAGAACCAGGGTGACTTAAATGACTTAAAAAATGTAAGCCTATGCAAAAAAACAGTACTGTAGCAAAAAAGGTTTGTGCAGTAAGTTATAAACCATCTCATATTGGCTTTGCTTGAATTGCCCTACCAATGCATTGTTGTTTGGGCCATTTAAAAAAATTATATTTAACAATTTGAGGTAGGCTTTACCGGTAATTGATCCGTTGTTGTATTATTTGCAAGGCACAGCTGAGCGACTATACATTTAAATTGTTTGCTTTTTTTTTTTTTTTTTACTGGGCTGATAGCTCTAGCATCTGATGGTCAGTCTCAGCGTAGTGAGAGAGCAGCAGACTGAGGGTCCGCCTCTCAACATCCCTCCGCTCCCTTTCCTCCACTGTCACTGACCAAAAAGGGGCACCGTCTTCCAGCTGATGCCAAAACTCAAGTCGCACCAAATTATTTCTGCCTCATGCATAAATTCATGTTGTTATCCTATAAACAGAGATGTGAAATATTCCTATAAAAAAACAGCCAAGCTGCTGAATTGAATTGAATTAATAACAACACAAGCCAATCGCTACACTGTCCTAATCATTCATTACTGTTGCAGTGCTTCTTGTAGCGCTAAATGGAAATAGGAAGACCAAGCATTTGTTGAATACAAAGTGTTGACAGTGCTGAGTAAGAACTTAAACATGAACTCACTCATAGTTTGGTAGTAGATGCCAGGCGCACCAGTTTGTGTCAAGAACTGCAACGCTGCTGGGTTTTTCACGCTCAACAGTTTCCTGTGTGTATCAAGAATGATCTGCCACCCAAAGGACATCCAGCCAACTTGACACAACTGTGGGAAGCATTGGAGTCAACATGGGCCAGCATCCCTGTGGAAGGCTTTCGACACTTTGTAGAGTCGATGCCCCGAGGGCGTTGGTATACTCAGTGTATATTTGAATTGGAAACAAAATAATGTAGCTTACATTTCAGTGCGATTATGAACCGTCAACAACTAATCCTTAAAAAGAAATATTAGAAAAATGTAGCTACAGTGGGGAGAACAAGTATTTGATACACTGCCAATTTTGCAGGTTTTCCCACTTACAAAGCATGTAGAAGTCTGTCATTTTTATCATAGGTACTTCAACTGTGTACCTAACTGTGAGTGACGGAATCTAAAACCAAAATCCAGAAAATCACATTGTATGATTTTTAAATAATTAATTTGCATTTTATTGCATGACATAAGTATTTGATACATCAGAAAAGCAGAACCTAATATTTGGTACAGAAACCTTTGTTTGCAATTACAGAGATCATACGTTTCCTGTAGTTCTTTACCAGGTTTTCACACACTGCAGCAGGGATTTTAGCCCACTCCTCCATACAGACCTTCTCCAGATCCTTCAGGTTTCGGGGCTGTCGCTGGGCAATACGGACTTTCAGCTCCCTCCAAAGATTTTCTATTGGGTTCAGGTCTGGAGACTGGCTAGGCCACTCCAGGACCTTGAGATGCTTCTTACGGAGCCACTCCTTAGTTGCCCTGGCTGTGTGTTTCAGGTCGTTGTCATGCTGGAAGACCCAGCCACGACCCATCTTCAATGCTCTTACTGAGGGACGGAGGTTGTTGGCCAAGATCTCGCGATACATGGCACCATCCATCCTCCCCTCAATATGGTGCAGTCGTCCTGTCCCCTTTGCAGAAAAGCATCCCCAAAGAATGATGTTTCCACCTCCATGCTTCACGGTTGGGATGGTGTTCTTGGGGTTGTACTCATCCTTCTTCTTCCTCCAAACACAGCGAGTGGAGTTTAGACCAAAAAGCTCTATTTTTATCTCATCAGACCACATGACCTTCTCCCATTCCTCCTCTGGATCATCCAGATGGTCATTGGCAAACTTCAGACGGGCCTGGACATGCGCTGGCTTGAGCAGGGGGACCTTGCGTGTTCTGCAGGAATTTAATCCATGACGGCGTAGTGTGTTACTAATGGTTTTCTTCGAGAATGTGGTCCCAGCTCTCTTCAGGTCATTGACCAGGTCCTGCTGTGTAGTTCTGGGCTGATCCCTCACCTTCCTCATGATCATTGATGCCCCACGAGGTGAGATCTTGCATGGTGCCCCAGACCGAGGGAGATTGACCGTCATCTTGAACTTCTTCCATTTAATAATAATTGCGCCAACAGTTGTTGCCTTCTCACCAAGCTGCTTGCCTATTGTCCTGTAGCCCATCCCAGCCTTGTGCAGGTCTACAATTTTATCCCTGATGTCCTTACACAGCTCTCTGGTCTTGGCCATTGTGGAGAGGTTGGAGTCTGTTTGATTGAGTGTGTGGACAGGTGTCTTTTATACAGGTAATGAGTTCAAACAGGTGCAGTTAATACAGGTAATGAGTGGAGAACAGGAGGGCTTCTTAAAGAAAAACTAACAGGTCTGTGAGAGCCGGAATTCTTACTGGTTGGTAGGTGATCAAATACTTATGTCATGCAATAAAATGCAAATTAATTATTTAAAAATCATACAATGTGATTTTCTGGATTTTTGTTTTAGATTCTGTCTCTCACAGTTGAAGTGTACCTATCATAAAAATTACAGACCTCTACATGCTTTGTAAGTAGGAAAACCTGCAAAATCGGCAGTGTATCAAATACTTGTTCTCCCCACTGTATATACAACACTGGATGGCATGAAAGATGGCAAAAATAGTGATAATAATTTAAATTAAATTAAATTAAATTCAGCTTGCAGGAACGGGTACTGGAACAAGTTGCTGACTTCTCTATGGCCAGGAAGAACAATCTCATCTGCTGAGATGAAATTAGTTTGTCATACAAGCAAAGTCAAAACAATATAAATACTCAAAGGCAATCACAAGAAACATCAATTTAACTGCAGAGAGTCAATTCAAATAGTGCAGTACTAGTGTGTTGAAAGTGACTGGTTAGAGTCGTGTGTTGACTGCGACCTGGTGTTGTTGAAGGCCCGGATAGCAGTGCGCAAGAAGGATTTAGTTCATATTGATATTAATTAATTTGACTCTCTCTGACAAACAAGCGAAAACAGATCTCTAACACACACAAACTACTAATAATTCTTACCATAGCTGAGTGCTCCATGGTGACAACCACTATGGATCCAGTGCTGGCCACCAGATGCATGAGCCTGTGGGATACAAACCTGGGTCTCCGACAGGCGCAACCAATTTCTTTGACCATTAGACCAAAATAAAATTCCTTCATGGTCCGAGGGCAGACACCCATTTTGAAGTTCGCAGGTAGGGCTACCTCATCACGTGACCATGAGCAACAATGTCCACCTCACCTGCATACCCGTTCCCTTCACCATCTTACCCTGAGGGGAAAAAACACGTTTCAGCTCAGTGACTTTCAACGTGGCACCGTCATAGGATGCCACCTTTCCAACAAGTCAGTTTGTCAATTTGCAACACTCACTAACAGTTTCAAACATCCTCTGGAAGCAACGTCAGCATAATAACTGTTCGTCGGGAGCTTTATGAAATGGGTTTCCATGGGCAAGCAGCCGCACACAAGCCTAAGATCCCCGTCCGCAATAACAAGTGTCAGCTGGAGTGATGTAAAGCTTGCTGCCATTGTACTCTGGAGCAGTGGAAACGTGTTCTCTGGAGTGATTAATCACTCTTCACCATCTGGCAGTCCGACGGACAAATCTGTTCTGGGGCTGTTTTTCATAGTTCGGGCTAGGCCCCTTAGTTTCAGTGAAGAGAAATCTTAACGCTACAGCATACAATGACATTCTATATTATTCTGTGCTTCTAAGTTTGTGGCAACAGATTGGGGAATGCCATTTCCTGTTTGGAATTAATTGGAACGCCGACTGTGAGCCAGGCCTAATCTCCCAACACCAGTGCCTGACCTCTCTAATGCTCTTGATGCTGGAAAACCTTCCCAGAACAGTGGAGGCTGTTATAGCAGCAAAGGGGGGGACTAACTCCATATTAATGCCCATGATTTTTGAATGAGATGTTTGACTATGTGTCCACATACTTTGCATGGCTGTATGCTCGATTTTATACACTTGTCAGCAACGGGTGTGGCTAAATTAGCCGATTACACTAATTTAAAGGGGTGTCCACATACTTTTGTATATATAGTGTATTTTGATATCTTTTCATGTCATTTTGGCCAGCTAATAGGCCTACCGACTTATCAAGCAACATCAGAAGAAAGTGTGAATCTCTTTTATGAATGTTGGCTCCAGCGTACGGCTTCTTGTAGACAAAAGGAAAATCTGACCCACTTGTATTCATTGTTGATTGTAAATTACAACTCTATACTAACTAGCTACATAATTATTCTGTGTCTAAAACAGCCTTATTTCTATGATATGAAGCATGTTATCTTGATTGGGCCAAGTCAGCTGACACAGGTCAGGGAAGTTTGAGATAGCGTTTTCACATTGGACATTCTAGCTAATGTTGGGGAAAAAAATCCATGGAAATTAACAATTTTCCTGAAGTAATAATACAATGTTTTATATCACAATAAAGTAAAGGTTTTAAAGTATACAAAACAACCAAAATTTAAATTTCTACAAAATGTGTAGAATTGCAGCAACTTGCTTTAAAGCTACAACATTTTCTCTATGCCCCTTGGCTAAATGTGTTGAATTGCAAAAGGCAAGGGCCAGCTCTGGCTGCATGTGTCGGCATGTGGGTACGCTGACCCGCGAGCCACTGCAGCCCCTCATGATGAGTTCAGATTTTTTGTGGCCCCCATCCCCATCAATATTGCCCATCCCTGGACTAGAGAGTCATGTAAGCCTGGTTCTTAAAGCGAACTGTATATAAGCTGCCAGAGAGCAAACATACCATATAATATCTTTACAAGATAAACGCTGGTGATAATAATTAAGTTGCTCCTTTGGGAACATCTCTCTTGAAGCAAATCCTCTTTATCACAAACAGGATGGTAGACGTTTTATGACAACATGTCTGGAAATAATTCAAATTAACATATTTGGTCTAGCGCATATTAAAATATCTTGAAATGTGGAAGAATAATGAGAATGGGAGGGGTAGAAGGAGCAAATTAATGATTATTTTTAACAACTGCCAAAGGTCTTATTTCAGGACTGTGTTATCTGCTTGTATGAGTAGGACCCAAAAGGCATTAGCTGGCATTTGCATGTGTGTGTGTGTGTGTGTGTGAGGGTGGGATTGTTTGGATGCTGACAGGATTTAATTCATTTAACTAAACCTATTTCTCTTTCAATTAGGCTCCACATTTAAGAAAGCACTCAACAGAGAATAGAGGGGTTGTTACAGATGGACTAAACATACAATAATGTAGACGTACAGTCAGGTCCATAATTATTGGCACCCTTGATAAAGATTAGCAAAAAAGACTGTATAAAATAAATACAAACACTAAGCTACACTGAACACCTGCTTTTTCCATGACATAGACTGACCAGGTGAATGCAGGTGAAAGCTATGAACGGTTATTGATGTCACTTATTAAATACACTTCAACCAGTGTAGATGAAGGGGAGGGGACAGGTTCACTAGAGTTCATGTTTGCGCCAATGTGAAAGTCGAATTGGCATAATAAAACAATTCCCAGTAAAATCTCTGAGTTTATCTATTTTTTGCATTGGCCTATTTTCTGCATTTGGACTGAAAACTATGACTCCTCTATGGAAAGATGAGACTCTCATGACCACGATGGGGTTCTCCGTTTTGCTCTACGACGCCCATAACCGTCTTGGGACTCATATGATGTTTGTTACAGCCAATCTGCCAACTTCTGGCAGTAGCATCCAAACAATTTGGGCTACACACTAATATGACCACTCTGTGGAAAGGTGAGACTTTCACGAACATGTACAGTACCAGTCAAAAGTTTGGACACACCTACTCATTCAAGGGTTTTTCTTTATTTTTACTATTTTCTACATTGTATAATTATAGTTGAAGACATCAAAAATATGAAATAACACACATGGAATCATGTAGTAACTAAAAAATGTGTTAAACAAATCAAAATATATTTTATATAGCCACCCTTTGCTTTGATGACAGCTTAGCACACTCTTGGCATTCTCTCAACCAGCTTCGCCTGGAATGCTTTTCCATCAGTCTTGAAGGAGTTCCCACATATGCTGAGCACTTGTTGGCTGCTTTTCCTTTACTGTGGTCCAACTCATCCCAAACCATCTACATTTGGTTGAGGTTGGAACCAAAAATCTCAAATTTGGACTGCTTTAAAAGGTTATTAAAAGTTATTAGCTACATTATAGATTATGGAAACATCTGAGAAGAATCATTGTTGAATAGGATCAGCATTTAGCATATAGTGATTTAAAATGTTGAAGATTATGGGGAGAAAGGGGAGGAGGAAGACTAAAAAAGCAATAAATAAAGGATGAGGCAGATCCTCTCCAGGCTACATTGAAACAATATGCCTATGAGGCAAATAAATCAGATGGTGCTCCTTTGGTGGATCACGCAATTGTATAGATGACCAAGTCCATATTATGACAAGAACAGCTCAAATAAGCAAAGAGAAATGAGAAGAAGAAGAGACTTGCTTGGGCCAAGAAACACGAGCAATGGACATTAGACCAGAAATGTGTACTTTGGTCTGGAGTCCAAATTTGAGATTTTTGGATCCAACCTCACCCAAATGTCGGACTGCAGTGAAGGAAAAGCAGCCAACAAGTGCTCAGCGTATGTGGGAACTCCTTCAAGATTGATGGAAAAGCATTCCAGGTGAAGCTGGTTGAGAGAATGCCAAGCGTGTGCAAAGCTGTCATCAAGGCAAAGGGTGGCTATTTGAAGAATCTCAAATATAATTTGATTTGTTTAACACTTTTTAAGTTACTACATGATATGTGTTATATCATAGTTTTGATGTCTTCACTTTTATTCTACAATGTAAAAAATAGTGCAAATAAAGAAAACCCTTGAATGAGTAATATTCCAAACTTTTGGCCCCAGTATATATATATATATATATATATATATATATACACACAGTGGGGAGAACAAGTATTTGATACACTGCCGATTTTGCAGATTTTCCTACTTACAAAGCATGTAGAGGTCTGTAATTTTTATCATAGGTACACTTCAACTGTGAGAGATGGAAAAATCCAGAAAATCACATTGTATGATTTTTAAATAATTAATTTGAATTTTATTGCATGACATAAGTATTTGATCACCTACCAACCAGTAAGAATTCCGGCTCTCACAGACCTGTTAGTTTTTCTTTAAGAAGCCCTCCTGTTCTCCACTAATTACCTGTATTAACTGCACCTGTTTGAACTTGTTACCTGTATAAAAGACACCTGTCCAAACACGCAATCAAACAGACTCCAACCTCTCCACAATGGCCAAGACCAGAGAGCTGTGTAAGGACATCAGGGATAAAATTGTAGACCTGCACAAGGCTGGGATGGGCTACAGGACAATAGGCAAGCAGCTTGGTGAGAAGGCAACAACTGTTGCCGCAATAATTAGAAAATGGAAGAAGTTCAAGATGACGGTCAATCTCTCTCGGTCTGGGGCACCATGCAAGATCTCACCTCGTGGGGCATCAATGATCATGAGGAAGGGATCAGCCCAGAACTACACGGCAGGACCTGGTCAATGACCTGAAGAGAGCTGGGACTACAGTCTCAAAGAAAACCATTAGTAACACACTACGCCGTCATGGATTAAAATCCTGCAGCGCACGCAAGGTCCCCCTGCTCAAGCCAGCGCATGTCCAGGCCCGTCTGAAGTTTGCCAATGACCATCTGGATGATCCAGAGGAGGAACGGGAGAAGGTCATGTGTTCTGATGAGACAAAAATAGAGCTTTTTGGTCTAAACTCCACTCGCCGTGTTTGGAGGAAGAAGAAGGATGAGTACAACCCAAGAACACCATCCCAACCGTGAAGCATGGAGGTGGAAACATTCTTTGGGGATGCTTTTCTGCAAATGGGACAGGACGACTGCACCGTATTGAGGGGAGGATGGATGGGACCATGTATCGCGAGATCTTGGCCAACAGCCTCCTTCCCTCAGTAAGAGCATTGAAGATGGGGGTCGTGGCTGGGTCTTCCAGCATGACAACGATCCGAAACACACAGCCAGGGCAACTAAGGAGTGGCTCCGTAAGAAGCATCTCAAGGTCCTGGAGTGGCCTGGCCAGTCTCCAGACCTGAACCCAATAGAAAATCTTTGGAGGTAGCTGAAAGTCTGTATTGCCCAGCGACAGCCCCGAAACCTGAAGGATCTGGAGAAGGTCTGTATGGAGGAGTGGGCCAAAATCCCTGCTGCAGTGTGTGCAAACCTAGTCAAGAACTACAGGAAACGTATGATCTCTGTAATTGCAAACAAAGGTTTCTGAACCAAATATTAAGTTCTGCTTTTCTGATGTATCAAATACTTATGTCATGCAATAAAATGCAAATGAATTACTTAAAAATCATACAATGTGATTTTCTGGATTTTGTTTTTGATTCCGTCACAGTTGAAGAGTACCTATGATAAAAATTACAGACTTCTACATGCTTTGCAAAATCGGCAGTGTATCAAATACTTGTTCTCCCCACTGTATATATATATATATATAATATATACTATATAAAACCTCCCTAGTCTTTGCCGACAACAAGCATACCCATAACATGATGCAACAACCACCATGCTTGACAATATCAAGAGTGGTAATGTCATGTCCTGATATGTTTCACCTGTCTGTGTTTGTCCCCTCCCAACACCAGGTGCACCCTATCTCCATCATTAATTAGTTTGGGTATTTAGTCCCTTGGGTTCTGTTGGGGTTTTGCCAGATCGTCTTGCCTAGTCAGTCGTTTCCAGCACTTTCCTGTATTACTAACTCTGCCAGTCTGTTTCCCGGTATTTGGACCTCTACCTTTCTGTTGGATTACGTTCCTGTCTAGCCCCTCATGTGCCTTCGACCTTCTGATCTGCTGCCAAACGAACTCTGCCTGCATTACGGATTACGAGCCTGCCTACTCCTCTGTACCGCCATCCTTCTGACCCCCGGTACCGAACGCTGCCTGAACTACGACCACGAACCTGACTCTCCTTATTGGACGACTGCTATTCAGATCCCCTGTTACGAACATTGCCTGTCATTTACTACGAGCCTGTCTTGCCCCATATATCCTATTAAACAGTCAATCATATCTCTGCCTCAGTGTCCGCTTTTGGGTCCCGTATATCTGTCATTCTGTCAGGTAATCAGTAACGCGTTGTATTAGATTTGCCCCAAACATAAGACTGTATTCAGGAAAGAAAGTTAATGTCTTTGCCACATTTTTTGCAGTATTACTTTAGGATCCATGTTTTAGACATTTCAGCTTTTAATTCGGTGTTATTTGTAACATTTTCGAGAACTAAATCCACTTTGACATTTTGGGGTATTGTGTTTAGGCCAGTGACAAAAAACCCTCAAATGAATCAATTTTAAGTTCAGGCTGCAACACAATAAAATGTGGAGAAAGTCAAGGGGTGTGAATACTTTCTGAAGGCACTGTAGGATTTTATTAGGGTAATCTAGGATGATAATTACAACTTTTCATACATTGTGCTCACTGTGCCAACCTAATATCTCAACGCTGCAGTTATACAGGCAACTGAACATGACAGACATAATGGCTTTTGAGCTTTGACAATGCACATACAGTACCCAATCCAATTAAAGTTCATGCCATATACTGTAATCAGTATTGCCTTGCTTTCAAGGCTTTGCTTTTGTTGAAGAATATATAAAAGAAAGGCTTTGTAGGGGAAAATGTTTATTCAGAGCTGAGTCAGCCTCCCTGTCTTGCGGGGGTGTGTGGTACGTCAGAGTTAGGTAAGACCTGGTGTTAGGTAACACCTCAATTTAGGCAGGTTACCGTAGTGTTCTTGGGCACAGGGACTATGATGGTCTGCTTGAAACATATTGGTATTACAGACTCAGTCAGGGACAGGTTGAAAATGTCAGTGAAGACACTTGCCAGATGGCAGATGTTGCTTGCCTCAAAGCGAGCATAGAAGCAATTTAGCTTGACTGGTAGGCTCGTGTCACTGGGAAGCTCGCTGCTGTGCTTCCCTTTGTATTCTGTAATAGTTTGCAAGCCCTGCTACATCCGACGAGCTTCGGAGCCAGTGTAGTACGATTTGATCTTAGTCCTGTATTGACCCTTTACCTGTTTGATGGTTCATCGGAGGGCATGGTGGGATTTCTTGTAAGCGTCCAGGTTAGAGTCCCGCTCCTTGAAAGCGGCAGCTCTGCCCTTTAGCTCAGTGCGGATGTTGCCTGTAAACCATGGCTTCTGGTTGGGGTATGTACGTACGGTCACTGTGTGACGATGTCATCGATGCACTTAATGATGAAGCCAATGACTGATGTGGTGTACTCCTCAATGCCATCGGAAGAATCCCGGAACCTAGTGTGTGCTAGCAAAACAGCTGTAGCTTAGCATCTGCGTCATCTGATCACTTCTTTATTAACCGAGTCACTGGTGCTTCCTGCTTTAGTTTTTGCCTGTGAGAAGGAATCAAGAGGATAGAATTATGGTCAGATTTGCCAAATGGAGGGCGAGGGAGAGCTTTGTGTGTGGAGTAAAGGTGGTCTAGGGTTTTCTTCGTCTGGTTGCACATTTAACATGCTGGTAGAAATGAGGAAAAAACTGATTTAAGTTTCCCTGCATTACATTCCCCGGCCACTAGAAGCACCACCTTTGGATGAGTGTTTTCCTGATTGCTTATGGCCTTATACAGCTCATTGAGTGTGGTCTTAGTGCAAGCATCGGTTTATGGTGGTAAAAAGAAAGCTACGAAAAATATAGATGAAAACCCTCTTGGTAAATAGTGTGGTCTACAGCTTATCATGAGATACTCTACCTCAGGTGAGCAAAACCCTGAGACTTCCTTAATAATAGATTTTGTGCACCAGCTGTTGTTTACAAATATACACAGACCGCCACCCCTTGTCTTACCGGAGACAGCTGTTCTATCTTGCCGATGCAGTGTATATCCATGCCGTCCAACATTTCCTCATCTCCCACCCCTTCTATTGCGACTAGCCCCGATGCTCCTCCCTCTTTTTCCCCTGCCCCGTTACAAAGTTTCTCCCTGCAGGCGGTCACTGAGTCCGAGATGCTAGAGGAGCGCCTTAACCTTGACCCCAAAAAAACATCTGGGTCAGATGGTTTAGACCCTTTCTTCTTTAAGGTTGCTGCCCCTATCATCGCCAAGCCTATATCTGACCTATTTTAACCTGTCTCTCCTCTCTGGGGAGGTTCCCATTGCTTGGAAGGCAGCCACGGTTCATCCTTTATTTAAAGGGGGAGATCAAGCTGATCCTAACTGTTATAGGCCTCTTTCTATTTTGCCCTGTTTATCAAACATTCTCTCTGGTATTCAATCTGGTTTCCGCTCAGGTTATGGATGTGTCACTGCAACCTTAAAGGTTCTCAATGATGTCACCATTGCCCTTGATTCTAAGCAATGTTGTGCTGCTATTTTTATTGACTTGGCCAAAGCTTTTGATACGGTAGACCATTTCATTCTTGTGGGCTTGCTAAGGAGTATTGGTGTCTCTGAGGGGTATTTGGCCGGGTTTGCTAACTACCTCTCTCAAAGAGTGCAGTGTATAAAGTCAGAACATCTGCTGTCTCAGCCACTGCCTGTTACCAAGGGTGTACCCCAAGGCTTGATCTTCTTCTCCACATTCTTCTCAATTAACATAAGCAACATAGCTCAGGCAGTAGGAAGCTCTCTTATCCATTTCTATGCAGATGATACAGTCTTATACTCAGCTGGACCCTCCCCGGATTTTGTGTTAAACACTCTACAACAAAGCTTTCTTAGGGCCCAACAAGCTTTCTCTACCCTTAACCTTGTTCTGAACACCTCCAAAACAAAGGTTATGTAGTTTGGTAAGAAAAATGCCCCACTCAACATAGGTGTGATTACTACCTCTGAGGGTTTAGAGCTTGAGGTAGTCACATCATACAAGTACTTGGGAGTATGGCTGGACGGTGCACTGCCCTTTTCTCACCACATATCAAAGCTGCAGGCTAAAGTTAAATCTAGACTTGGTTTCCTCTATCATAATTGTTCCTCTTTCATCCCAGCTGCCAAACTAACCCTGATTCAGATGACCATCCTACCCATGTGATATGGAGTGTTCACCAGGGATCTTGGAATGTGCTCAATTCATCATCAGGTCACTACGAGGGGTCGAGGAAGCCTGAGGGTACCACGGGTCTTAGATTGTAATTCATCATTATGTCATTCTTGGTGCCAGATGGTCTACTCTGAATTGGGGGTTCCTTTGTTGAGAGACACAGGATGGGGCACATCAAGGATCTTAGTAGACTACAGAAGTTACAACTTTTTCTTTGTTCAGTATTCGTATGGCAAGCAGCAACTCACATGCGGCTTGCTATGTTGAATCCGGTGCCATATAATTAAATACTTTGTATCAACTCTCTATCTAATAGTTTATTTGTCTTCTTGCATCCTGACTTCTTCAAAACCAGAGAAATCATCATATCACCATGCTAGATTACGGAGACGTAATTTATAGATCGGCAGGTAAATGTGTTCTCGAGCGGCTAGATGTTCTTAACCATTCGGCCATCAGATTTGCCACCAATGCTCCTTATAGGACGGCAGGTAGCCTAGCGGTTAGAGCGTTAGAGCGTTGGGCCAGTAACCGAAAGGTTGCTGGTTTGAATATCTGAGCCGACAAGGTGAAAAAAAACCTGTCGATGTGTCCTTGAGCAAGGCACTTAACCCTAATTTGCTACAGGGGCTCAGTACTACTATGGCTGACCGTGTAGGTAGGCTGTCATTGTAAATAAGAATTTGTTCTTAACTGACTTACCTAGTTATATAAAGGTTAAATAAAAAAATAAAGGACACGTCACTGCACTCTATACTCCTCTGTGAACTGTTCATCTCTGTATACCTGTCGCAAGACCCACTGGTTGATGCTTATTTAAGAAACCTTTTGAGGCCCCACTCCTCGCTATCTGAGATCTACTGCAGCTCTCATCCTCCACATACAACACCCGTTCTGCCAGTCACATTCTGATAAAGGTCCCCAAAGCACACACATCCCTGGGTCGCTCGTCTTTTCAGTTCGCTGCAGCTAGTGACTGGAACGAGCTGCAACAAACACTTAAACTGGACAGTTTTATCTCAATCTCTTCATTCAAAGACTCAATCACAGACACTCTTACTGACAGTTGTGGCTGCTTTGCGTGATGTATCTACCGTCTTGCCCTTTGTGCTGTTTTCTGTGCCCAATAATGTGTGTACCCTGTTTTGTACTTGCCATGTTGTGTTTCTACCATGTTGTTGTCATGTTGTGTTGCTACCATGCTGTGTTGTCATGTGTTGCTGCCATGCTATGTTGTTGTCTCAGGTCTCTCTTTATGTAGTGTTGTGTTGTCTCTCTTGTCGTGATATGTGTTCTGTCCTACATTTTTATTTATTTATTTATTTATATTTTTAATCCCAGCCCTGCAGGAGGCCTTTTGCCTTTAGGTAGGCCGTCAATGTAAATAAATTTGTTCTTAACTGACTTGCCTAGTTAAATAAATGTTAAATAAATAAATTAAATTAAAAATATCCCACCAGCTGTATGTTATCCATGTTGTCGTTCAGCCACGACTCTGTGAAACATAAGATATTACAGTTTGAAATGTCCCGTTGTTAGGATATCCGTGATCGTACTTTGTCTATTTTGTTATCCAATGACAATTGGCTAATTGGACTGATGTTAGAGGCAGATTACCTAATCGCCGTCGGATCCTTACAAGTTACCCCGACCTACGTCCCCGATATCTCCATCTCTTTCTCATGCGAATGATAGAGATTTGGGCCTTGTCGGGTGTCTGAAGAAAATCCTTTGCATCCGACTCGTTAAAGAAAAAATCTTTGTCCAGTACGAGGTGAGTAATCTCTGTCCTGATATCCAGAAGCTCTTTTCGGGTCATAAGAGACGGTGGAAGAAACGTTATGTACAAAATAAGTTACGAATAACACAAAAAAACACACATAATAGAACAATTGGTTAGGAGTCTGTAAAACGGCAGCCATCTCCTCCGGAGCCATTTAAGCGACACCTCTGACACTGCCAAAACATCAGCTATGCGCGTGTCGCCTATCGCCGGTTAGCGCTTGATCTGAATGAATCTAGGCCTTAGTGTGCAACATCTCCCTACATTTCCCTGCATATAAATTCAGGTATAGGTTTTTGGTATGGTTGCTGTGAACTGAGCTGTCCCTGTGTTCAAAAGTGGAGCATTGTTTACAACCACTTCATGATTTAGTTGTCCTACATTTGCTATGATCAGACAGACTAAGCAACCTACAGAGCTGCAGGAATGGCAGGTTGACATTTATTGGGATGACTCATGTACTGGAGGCAGCTCTGCAGGTTTGTCACGAGCTGGCACAGCCACAAAGTCATAACATCTTATTTTAAACCTAACTTTAACCTTAACCACATTGCTAACCTTATGCCTAACACTAACCTTAAAATAAGACCAAAAAGCACATTATGTTTTAAATATTGACTTTGCAGCAAGTGGAAATCACTCAGCTCTGCCTCCAGGACAAGTCTAATGCCAGTAAACATCAACCTGTGCAGCTTTGACACAGCGTATAATGACAATGTCACAAGGTCCCCCTCCTGGGCCTGTGATAAGTAATGGCTTGTCATCTCTGGGCATTTTGATGGCTTTTATTTTTGATTGTTGTTATAGTTCACTTTTATTTTTTATTGTTGTTATAGTTTATGTCAGTAAGCTGGCAGAAACTTGAAGAAATGAGAGTTGTTTTTTAATTCTAAGAATCTCTACAATGGGATGATGGGTAGTGCTACAGGCTTTGGCTTCTCTCCATCTAGAAGTATCAGAACAGTACATTACAGTATATTAAAAACAACACATTTTGAGCATTGTATAAGAGGTATGCTTTGAAAGTTCCTCTGTAGTGGTCCTCTGTAGCTCAGTTGGTAGATCATGGCTTTGGCGCTTGCAATGCCAGGATAGTGGGTTTTATTCCCAGGACCATCCATAAATAAAATGTATGCACACATGTAAAAGCATCTGCTAAATGGCATATATTATTATATTGATTTGGTATGTATGAACATTGAATAGGCTCTTGCTCTTCCTCTCTCTGTGAAGGATATAGATATTATTCCTGACACCAGCTGGAGGGCAGATTTGTCTCAGTGGGACATTGATGTAAAGACAGCAATGCAATGGAAGTGAAATACTTTATATGACATTCACCACCTCAGACTTCCACAAGTTGATATGTTGCAAAAATTATGTAACCCGAGTGTATAACCCCTCGAAGATCATTTGAAATGCAGACAGTATAGCATTCAATACAACTGTTCTTATGGCTGGGATTACTTCTCTTACTGATGTTATTTTACTTACTGAATCAAGAACAGATAGAACAATCTATTTGCATCAAAACAAGGATATTCAAAAGTATGGCATCAGGCATGCCAACACTAGACAAATCCTCACAAACACTCAGTATGGAACAAATTGAAAACAGGAATAGTTATTTAGAATGAAGCATAAAAAGTGATTCAGGCCATGGTATTAGGTTGGCTTTACCAACCAGACCCACTTAGGTATTTTTCTTCTTATTAATCTCTATACAGATGTAGGCTTCAAAAGTTTATAATTTTAACTTAAACATTTCAGACTTGAAGGTGAGCATTTACCCACTGAAGTCGGCCACAACGCCGAAATGAATGGCGGACATTCCTTCAGTCAGCATGCCAATTGCACACTCCCTCAACACTTCTGTGGCATTGTGCTGTGTGACAAAACTGCATTTGCCTTTTATTGTGGCCTTATGCCTTTTACAGTGGCCTTTTATTGTCTCCAGCACAAGGTGCAGCTGTGTATTGATCATGGTGTTAAATCAGCTTCTTGATATGCCACACCTGTCAGGTGGATGGATTATCTTGGCAAAGGAGAAATTCTTACTAACAGGGAAGTAAACAAATTCCAGTTATTGTCACACTTTTACCCCATCCCTAGCAAACACAGCTGATTAAACTGCATTCTAAACTGAAGATCACGATTAGTTGATTATTGGAGTCAGGTGTGTTAGCTGGGGCTGGGGCAAAAGTGTGACACCAATCAGGCCCCCGAGGACTGGAGTTGCCCATCCCTGACTTAAATCAACAAGCTGAGGGCAACATAATTTGATCTTTGATGCAGACATCGACCGAAGCACCAACATTTTAATATAGCTGCTGCAGGTGCCTTAAAGCAAAAGTGTTAGGACAACTATGACCTCCAACATGTCAGCAAAAGCACAGGTGGGTACTGTGTGTTCCTGCATCTTCTGAATGCATTGGGCAGAATAACCTGTCAAATACCCTTCCATTTCAAATAACCTATGTGGCAAACATTGGTAAATTAAGTTTACACAATGTATTTAATTTCTTTAGACAGAGCAACATAACTTCATCACCCCATTGAGAGAGGGAAGTCACTTTTGATAAGGTGAACTTTTGAGATTGGAGCAAAGATGTATCTTGTGTAACAGACCATTTCGCTAACCCTCCTCTGTTGTTGCATAAGTAACGCTACCAGCACTCTTGACTCGAGGCCCTGTTGACAGAAGATAGTGTAGTCCAATTTCATGTCAAGATGTGACTGTGAAATGACACCTGTCCACCATTGGTCTCCAATCAGCTCGTCACTGCAGTTATCTTATATTCGGCTGTCAAGGGACTTAAACATGTCAGCTGCGTGAAAGCACATCAGTTTCTCCCAGTGTCGAATTCCCCCTGGCAGCATACTGTACAAGTCAGATAACTACTGTATCTAGGGCTATTGCAGCAATTTTTGGGCACTTTAGAAAGGAAAATTACTAAATAATAAACAGCAATTCAAGACCACTGGCTTTTAAGCTTGGATTTGTCTGTGTGCTTTCATTCCCTCTCCAATTGAAGGCTCTGGTTCTGTTCGTTCCGCTATAGTCAGATGTATCTGGTTTATTTCATGCTATATGGGCTCATCCCATTTGTATTCCACATGGAAAAGCTAGATTAAGCTTTACCTCAGTTAAATGTCCAATGCAGGTATTTTTATCTCAATATCAAATAATTACTCTAACAATTACAGTGTATTCGGAAAGTATTCAGACCCCACATTTTGTTATGTTACAGCCTTATTTAAAAATGCATTAAATCATTCTACACACAATACCCCATAATGACAAAGCGAAAATAGTTTTTTTTAATATTTGCAAATGTATTAAAAATTAAAAAGGATTGAGGGAAAGATGAACGGAGCAAAGTACAGCGAGATCCTTGATAAAAACCTGCTCCAGAGCACTCAGGATAACAAACTCGTGCGAAGATTCACCTTCCAACAGGACAACGACCCTAAGCACCCAGCCAAGACCACGCAGGAGTGGCTTCGGGACAAGTCTATCAATGTCCTTGAGTCGCCCAGCCAGAGCCCAAACTTAAACCTGATCGAATATCTCTGAAGAGACCTGAAAATAGCTGTGCAGTGCCGCTCCCCATCCTACCTGAAAGAGCTTAAGAGGATCTGCAGAGAAGAATGGGAGAAACTCCCCAAATACAGGTGTGCCAAGCTTGTAGAGTCATACCCAAGAAGACTCAAGACTGTTATCGCTGCCAAAGGTGCTTCTACAAAGTACTGAGTAAAGGGTCTAATACTTATGTAAGAAAAAGTGAAGGGGTCGGAATACTTCCCGAATGCACTGTAAGTACCTTACTGTCATTGTTTTAAATTAAAATGGTCAAAAAGAAACAAAGATAGCTTCTCAGCAAAATGCAATTTCTCAAGAAAGAATTTAGCTAGGATTGTCTGGGAGTGGTCTGAGAGAGGGGCCTAATTGGTGGAGCCTAATGGGAGGGTTGTGTAACCTGAAATTGAGCTGTTATTGGCAGAAAGAAGGGCAAACTCTCTTTGCTATCAACTAATACATCCTGCTGACATCACAAAACATTTTTTTATAAAACACCCAGCCAAACAAGCTGAAATTTCAAGTGGTCTTTTCAAACAGATCTTACACTAAAAGTGCATTATTATCATTTGTACAATTTCTTAGTGTTGGTCCAATCACATAGTGTGGAAATGTATATATAAAACACAGGAAAATCATGTTTTTGACAGCACTGCCCCATTAAGTTACACAACGTGGCTTCAAAGCGAAAGATTTCATTAAAATACCTGCTTTCTCGTGTCAACTTGAGCTTGATTACTGTTAATAATCTGGACATATCCCAATCAGAGTCAGATCAGTGACTTAACTATATGTGTTGAAGATTCATGCACACTCTTAGATAACACCAGACCCAGTGGATTCCTTAATTGTATCAGCATAGCTTGCCTCATGGACAACATTTCATGTTAAGGTTCAGTATAAGGTTCATGTATTTTCTCAGTGGCGCCACTTGGGTATCTAAAACTCATTTTCTGCATTTTTACACAATCCAATGTGCCGTCTCTATTTAGAACAAAAAGTAAGAAAAATGTCCATAGTCATCAAGCTAGGTAAGAGATCATTATTAAATATGTTTAAATTATTAAAAAGACTGAACTAGATCTAAGGTAATTCAATAATGAGTGTCTTTATTAAGACATCCTCTATATCAAATTTCAGCCAGCCCGAGCAGCCTGCACGCTTAACCCCCACCAGTCTAGTCAATAACTTAACTCTCTCCCATTCGGTCTTATGTAGCAAAATTGGATTAAAGCAGAGACACAGAGCTACAAAATGATATCATACACTGCATTTAAGTGAACAATGGGAAAGTAATTCTGCTTTGAATGTTGATCAACTTGTAATTTCACTTTTGAGAAAATGGCCTTTAAATGTTTTGGGTACCTAGTGAATAGCTATTCTTTGTCTACACCCATTCAGCATCGTTCACTTCCTGTCAAAATTAGAAATGTGTATTATCTGAAAATGTAGCTATCTTACCCATATACATCATGCATGATGGATGCGTCTCCTTGTTACAGATGCCATGTTTGCCCTTAGTTTAAAGATGTAATCCGGAGACAGGTGTTTTCTCCATCTCTTTAGTTATCGTACTCTAATTCCACTGACTTCAAAACTCGATCCTCCAGAAAGTGGAGAGCAACACTTATACAGCTCCACTACACAATACATTTAGAAAATAAGACGCGTTAGACAGAATTACCTACACACACTGGCCAACTCAAATAGACAGAAGCTTTCTACAGTTATGTGAAAAATGAAGTACATCTCCTGGAAAGTTTTTTTGTTTGTTTGTTTTTGTACATATTTGGACAGATGGATATGTAATATTCACTTCAACACTATTGACAGATAAAGGTTACCCAATTTTTGAAAATGTTATGAAATTAAAATAAAACAAAAAGGCCTTTTGCTTAGTACACCCCTACCTTTACCATAACATAAAATGGCTAAAATTAGAATTAGGTGTACCAAAACAAGTACAAATGATTAGAAAACATTAGAGGGAAACTTAGGAGGGTCCAGCCTTCCATAAAGATAGGAAAATTGGTCTGGTTTGGTCTTAACCATATGGGTGTGTGGTAACATCATTCACAGATCAAAATACCTACCCAAGGCTCTCAGAAGAAAGATTATTGATGCCCATGAGTCTGGGAGGGGTTACAAATCCATTTCCAAGCAATTCGAAGTACATAATTCCATTTCCAAGCAAATCTAAGTACATCATTCCACTGTCTGACGAAAATTCCAGACCACTGGCAAACTACCTAGGACAGGTCGTCCCACCAAAGTCAGCCCAAGAGCTGACCGAAAGATGCTTATAGAAGTCTCTAAGAACCCCATGGTAACATCAAGGGATCTACAGGCCTCTCTTGCCACAATCAATGTCGAAGTGCATGGGTACACTATCAGAAAGAGACTGCATAAACCTGCCCTACATGGGAGGTCAGGAAGGAAGAAGCCTCTGCTCTCAAAAAAGAATATCAAGACACAACTGACTTTTGCCAGACAACACCTGCGAGTACTCTTAAAGACTCGGGTCAGAGAGGCGGTCCCATCACACTGACACGCTCTTCTGACCTCATTAGGGGCATGGCTTAGTTAGTGGGCAAATGGACATGGAAAACCTTTATCTCATAAAAAGGCTATCTCTGCTAAGGCTAGCGTCATGACATCTTCTACCAGGTCTTCCTCACATTTTTGTTTTACATGTTTTGTGTCATCAGGAAAAGCCTCTACCAACCCTTGATACAGTTTGGAAATTAACTTTGGAGGTTTGTCAGACTGCCTTTAAATAGGATCTGGCTTGTCCAGTGTTTGATGCACAGAGAGAATAAAGTGTTGTATCTGCAAAAATTCACAGACAATATCTGATCATGTTAAGACATGATGAGCAGTGTTGTGTACTGACTTTGCACTAGAGGGCTGCATTCCCGTGGGATGCCTGCTTGTGCAGGTCCTGACAGAGATCATTGCGGAGCGGTCTGAATTTTTCATGGCGCAGGCGGTCAGAAAAACAACTTTGGGATAAAAATATTTTTGTTGTCCCACAGATTATTTGGAAACAATCCTCTTTCTGCTTTGTATGTGTTAGCCTACCTGTTGTATTAATAGCACATCTTTTCACATTATTCACACACTCAGAATTCGCTGCTTCAACCTCTCCTAGTTAGATACTTTACTGATCCCGAGGGGAAATTTCTTTGTCAAGCAGCTACAACAAAACATACACAAAAGACAGATACACGATACATGGTAAATAGAGTGGCAGTATGAAAAAGTATAGAAATACAAGAAGTCTGGAGTGCTAAAAAAAGCTATAAAAAGACTTTGCATAGTATGGGTGGTTGGCTGAATGTGTACACTATACATTGGTGGATGGTGCATGGTTAACTATACTATACAGGTCGATGGCAGAGAAATACTTCAATAGCTAAAAATGCGTATGATATGAGCGAGGGTAATAATAGTTTACTAATTAGTTGGGCGTGAGAGTTCAAGCCTAGTATGTGTGGTCTCATTGAAATACAATAAGCTGCCTACACGGGCGTAGAATCACGTGGCAGTTAAATTAAATATGAAATTAACTTAAATATGATTAGACTACAATGTCTGTAAATAAATATTGAAGTGCAATCAAAAAATGTAATCACGTATTGATTACACAATTTATTTGTCTCTGCCTGTAAATCCTCCTCCTAAAAGGCTACATCCTATGCAAAATTTTGCAAGTGTTGCTGTCATCATTCTTACTGCTTTTTTGTTCAGTAGCCAAACCTGCAAGATCAGGTTTGTGGTCTCAATTAAAATGAGTAGGCTATAGTCTATGCATGGGTGGAGAAGCCGGGGCAGTTATCCTTCCAAGGAAATGTACTTCCTAAATAGTTTACTACATTGCCTAGAAATAGGCCTAAATATTGATCACCCATGACCCACCGTCCCCAGTGAAAGTTGCCCCCATGTATTTACTCATACTGAATTGGCAAATCATTGTTTCATAGAATTTACAAGATAAGACTATATAATGGCTGCTGTCAAATACAGTCCCTTCAGAAAGTATTCATACCCCTTGACATAATCCACATTTTGTTGTGTTAAAGCCTGAATTTAAAGCCCATCTACACACTATACACCATAATGACAAAGTGAAAACATGTTTTTAGAAATGTTTGCAAATGTATTAAAACAGACATACAAGCAGTGGTGTAAAGTACTTAAGTAAAAATACTTTCAAGTACTACTTAATTCGTTTTTTGTGGTATCTGTACTTTACTTTATTATTTATATTTTTGACAACTTTTACTCCACTACATTCCTAAAGAAAATAATGTACTTTTTACTACATACATTTTCCCTGACACCCAAAAGTACTCGTTACATTTAGAATGCTCAAGCAGGACAGAATTATGGCACCTATATATATATATAATGCTTTGTCATCCCTACTGCCTTTGATCTGGCAGACTCACAAAACACAAGTACTGTGTTTGAGTTTTGGAGTGTGCCCCTGTCTGTCTGTAGTTAAAAATAATACTTAAATTGTGCCGTCTGGTTTGCTTAATATAAGGAATTTGATGTATTACATTTACTTTTACATTGTGCTTTTACTCAAGTATGACAATTGAGTACTTTTTCTACCACCGTACTTAAGTACATATAAAACCAGATACTTTTAGACTTCTACTGAAGTAGTATTTTACTGGGTGACTTTCACTTTTACTTGAATCATTTTCTGTTAAGGTATCTTTACTTTTACTCAAGTATGACAATTGAGTACTTTTTCCACTGAATAAAGGAATATCATATAGCTGTGAGTCTTTCTAGGTAAGTCTCTAAGAGCTTTCCACACCTGGATTGTGCAACATTTTTCCAATATTATTTTCAAAATAGTTCAAGCTCTGTCAAATCGGTTGTTGATTGCTAGACAAACCATTTTCAGGTCTTGCCATAGATATTCAAGTAGATTTAAGTCAAAACTGTAACTCGGAAAATGCACTGTTCTCTTGGTAAGCAACTCTAGTGTAGATTTTAACTTGTGTTTGTTGTCCTGCTGAAAGGTGAATTAATCTCCCATTGTCTTGTGGAAAGCAGACTGAACCAGGTTTCCTCTAGGATTTTGCCTGTGCAAAGCTTAATTCCATTTATTATTTTATCGTGAAGAACTCCCCAGTCCTTAACAATTACCGGCATACCCATTAACATGATCCAAAAACCACTATGCTTGAAAATATGGGGAGTGGTGCTCAGTAATGTGTTGTATTAGATTTGCCCCAAACATAACACTTTGTTACTTGTTGCAAACAGGATGCATGTTTTGGAATATTCTGTACCTTTGTAGTGACTGGGTCTATTGGTACATCATCTAAAGTGTAATTAATAACTTCACCATGCTCAAAGGGATAGTCAATGTCTACTTTAATACCAATTGGTGCCCTTCTTTGCAAGTCACTGGAAAACCTCCTTGATCTTCGGGGTTGAATCTGTGTTTGAAATTCACTGCTCGACTGAGGGATATTACAGATCATTGTATGTGTGGGGTACAGAGATTATGTAGTTATTCAAAAATCCTGTTAAACACTATTATTGCACACAAAGTGAGTCCATGTAAATGATTATGTGACTTGTTAAGCATATTTTTTACTCCTGAACCTATTTAGGTTTGCAATAACAACAGGGTTGAATACTGATTGACTCAAGACATTTCAGCTTTTCATTGTTTTATCAATTTGTAAAAATGTCTTAAACACTTTTAAGGGCTATTGTGTGTAGGCAGGTCAGTGACAAATGTAATACATTTTACATTCACTGTTAATATGAAGTGCTATGTTACACCAAAACTAGTGCCAACTGAGCTGCCACCAACTTGAAGGAGACTAACCTTAACTTTGCTGGAGTATTGAAACACATCATCTAGAGATGTTTTGAAATATAACACGGTGTGTTGTAACATAACTAAATAAAGTGATGTGCAACACCTTTCCAGGCTCTGGGAGCACTAACAAAAAATATTGAAAACACTATTTTGTTTTTTTGAGTACGGTTTAATCTCTTGCTGCCGCTTCATCTCTCTAAAGCTTCTAAACACCATTACAATGTTTTAAATCCTGTGTAGTGTCTTAATGTTTAAAATAGTTGTATGTATTTTATTATTTAACCACCAACACTAACGGGAGGTTGAACTGCAAGAATTGTGGATTCTGCACATGCCTCTTCCATTGACAATCATGAATGTGGGAATGGGTTCTGTCCTCATTGAACATCAATTTGCTTGACGGTTTTGATATCCGCTCATCATGATCTATTACAACTCATGACACAAAAAGCTTGATACTAATATTGAAATAGGCTTGTCTTCTTTCAAACATGTATACAATATTGTGTTCAACAAGTTCAATCACTATATTTTGTCTCCCTTTGGCAGAGCAAAATTCTGCTAAGGGGCCCTCCTACCTGACCCGTTCGCCATGTAAACCATTTGCCATTGCCACACAGTCACACCTGACACCCCAGTGCTCCCACTACAATCCTCCCTCCTTTAAAACAGTTTGCTCCATCTGTCGGTCTAAGAATAAGTTGACCTATACAGAACAGAATGAGGTATAAACAGACAATTAAGATAAGTGAATATTAACATTAACATAAATAAGAAAATATAAAATGTGGAAAATAATAAAATATAACACTGATCTTTGTCTCTGCTGCCTGGTAATTAGTCCAGTCCTCACAATATTATACAATTAACTTTGTCTATACAATGTAAACATAAGCTGCAGCTATATGTCTCAAAATAGTAAAATAAAACCTATACAGCTGTGTGATTAGCTTTGGTTCCCTCTACATCCTGTCACGTTCATGTGACATGGAAGACCTCAGGTAGCTTTTGAAGAGCTTTAATTTTGAAAAGCTCCTCTCTGCCGATGCTACGGTTACTGGTAGGGTGACTGCAATTCTTAGGGCTATCCAAAGGTTAGGATAGAGTTCCTCCAGGTTTTTCTCACAGAGAAAGGAAAGCAGCTCAAAGGCAGTCATCTTATCTGATGGCAGATCAGGTAAGTTCTGAATCTCGTGTGCCAGATCCATTCCACTGATGTCACAGTCATCTCTGAAGGTTAGAGTGTTTTCAACTTCCATGCAGTGAGCCATTAAAGATTCACTGGACATCTTAGAGGCAGTGCTGAAGTTCAGCAGCACTCCATATTTGGTTTTCCCCTGGTTGAGTTTTTCAAATATCTCATCCATGGATGTCACAGCAGAGTCGACCACAATGTTGAAGTAGTTGACTTCCAAGGTTTTTCAGTTCATCAGTCACTGGTTCATCAGGAGCCTCATAGCTGAAATGCCTCTTGCTGTTTCTCAGTCTCTTGTCTTTCAGAACAGCCTCCATTCATTTCTTCACAAATGCTTTTGGCTGTTGTCTGGGCCTCAGAGAATCCAGTTTCCAGGTATGTAGTGAGGGAGGCTTTTGCATTTGAGATTCAATTCACTGTGATATCCAACTGCATTGAGGCTGATTGGAGGAGCTTGTTCAACTTGTTTGAACTTCCTCTGCAAGTGCATGTGGCTCCACCATTGGTCACAGGATCGTTGATCATCTGTCTGGGTTAAAGTAATGCTTCCCGAACCTCAGAAGCCTGATACCTGATTTCATGAACACTTTGGAGCCTACTCTCCCAACTTGTGTCACTCCATGACTTCACGGTTATGTTCACGTGTTTCTTCAAAACACTACATCTGTATGTGCCAGCTGAAAAGGAGGTGAAGAGCTTTTGCACAAGGCATCTGCAATGACAAGGTTTAGAGTATGTGCTCCTGTAATGTCCTGACTGAGGCCAGGTCTCTGACTCCCTCTAGAGGGAGTGGGATGGCTACAGTCCGGTCCGTACATTCACTAGGTTGGTGTTGGGTTTTGGGTGATCCCCAATTAGAGGCAGCTGTCTTGAGTTGTCTCTAATTTGGGAGTCTATTTATGTGCACTTCACGTCCACCTGGGTGTGGATCATTGTTTGTTTGTTTGGCTATGTGTTCTGCACTGGACGCCGGTGCGTCTCCACAGCTCGGAGCCTCCAGCTACGGCCCACAGCCAGGAGCCTCCAGCGACGGTCCACAATTTCCGGGGACTACTCTCAGTGCTTGCAGCAGGATATCTCACAAAATGCACATGTAAAACATGTTGTGTAAATGGTCAGTGTGTGATTACTGCTTATGCTGCATGTGAATGTACAGTTTAGGGTTAATGCAGTCTTCCTGTCCACAATATACAATATTCCTGAGGAAAAACACGTTTTGTGCTGCGGGGGAGGTTTACTGCCCTCTGGAGACACTAGGTTAATTAAAACATTGTCACAAGAGGGTGCATACAGAGACCAAGGCACAGCGCAGGTATAGTTAGACATTTGTATTTACTGATTATTAAATTCCAAAATGACAAACTAACAAAACAAAACACGATACAACAAAACATAACACACTTACTTCTTTCTCTGACATTCAACAATGACCCACACCTAGGGTGTGGGACCTACAAACATATGTAGGATCCCTAATTAGAGACAATGCACTGCAGCTGCCTCTAATTAGGGATCCAACACAAAACTCCCACATAGAAACATAAATTATAGACCTGTCAGACTCTGACCATGGCTATATAGAGAAGCTATAAGCTTCTCTATGGCCAGAGCCTGACAAACATGTACATTTAGAGGTCAAAGTCTCCATCAAAAGCCATGTAGAAAATAAGGACACAGAAATACATAAATGTTTGACACTACCATGACCTAGACATTGACCCCTCCTTTAAAAGGTTATTAAAAGTTATTAGCTACATTGTAGATTATGGAAACATCTGAGAAGAATCGTTGTTGAATAGGATCAGCATTTAGCATATAGTGATTTAAAATGTTGAAGATTATGGGGAGGAAGGGGAGGAGGAAGACTAAAAAAGTAATAAATAAAGGATGAGGCAGATCCTCCCCAGGCTACATTGAAACAATATGCCTATGAGGCAAATAAATCAGATTGTGCTCCTTTGATGCTTTAAATAGCCATTGATATGACCCAATTCAAACTACTCTACCATCCAGCAATTTCTTTCAGTATCCTTTGATTCAATTGAATAAATTAACATTTTATAAAATTGTAGACATCCCAATGTAGAACGACTCACACGTGGATATCTAAAGAAAGAATCCATGTTTTCTCTCTGAAAACTGTGATACTATCTACTAGGATAAGAGCACTCTCTGTTCCAACCACTACCCACTGCCCTGATAGTCCATGGGCCAGACGGGCAAATTTCACATATTTGTGGTGTTTGCTGATTTAACCATAGGGAACACATTTTCCAATATGGCTGCCAACCAGCTCCATTGCTTTAAATTGGATTGGTCTGCCTCAACTCTTTTATAATTATCATTATGCCTAATGATAATAAACATATTAGTACAGTTATGCAGATAAGACAACTAACTTAGTAAGGTGTGAAAAATATATAATATTTGTAAAATATTAGCAAAACTGTTCCGAAAATGTGCTGTAAGTGTTTTTGGTCAGTATTTGCATCCTGAATTTCTATATTATATTTTCAAATAATAACATATTTATCGATATGTAATACCCTGTTAAAACTATGTATTAGAAAAATGTTTTACTACAGCCTTTTCTGTTGAGTCTATGTTGGTTTGCATTGCATCAAACACTTGTGTTTCTCATGTGCAAACTTCAATGAAACATCCTGTCAATCATTCAATAATCACTGTTTGGTTGAATTTGTATTTATTATATTAATTATTTTGAACTTTATGTTGAGGTGTATCAAAAGGGTTCTACCTGGAACCAAAAAGGGTTCTCCTATTGGGACAGCCAATGAACCCTTTTAGGTTCTAGATAGAAAAATAGGTGCTAAGAGAGTAAGATCAGGCAATCACAGGCTTTTGAATAGCATGTCTCTTGGGAATCCAGTCTCAATGAAACCTGATGCAGATAAAAACATTTAATGATCATCAGCATAGCTAGTAAAAACCTAGCTCTTACATAATTAGTTAGTAAGGATCAATACACACTGAAGATCAGCGTATCAAACTGAAAAAAACATTTTGCACAAAACATACTGTCAATGACTATGGATTTAAGGAGGGGTGGTTCTGCTCTCTCTTTTTTCCCTGGGATTTGGCAGAATACTGTAGGTCACTGGTAACTGAGTGGGTGATCAAGCGCTGCTGTCGAGGCCATGCATCAGACCATTGACATATTTCAGGAACTGTAAAGACAGCAATGAATCATGATTAACCATTTACCGAAGGTCTTCACTAAGTTAGACCTCGCCTAGCAAGTACATTGACTATGTTGCCCCTCAGCAATCTGGCAGTCAGGCAGACAGACATAGATAGACAGCAAAACATAGGCTACTTAAATGTCTCAGTCAGCAGGCTGGATAACTTCTGTACTCCTTCCCTTTGTTCCCTCTTCCATCCAAACAAAAAAAAGAGAATCAAGAATTGAAAAAGGCAGTTGAGAGGTGTAACGTTAAACAGTGTTGAGAGGGAGCAGGGATAGGCTAAATGTATCCAATTGACAAATCCAAAATTGGGGGAGGGGGGTAAATGTTTCAAGAATTAGGCTAGCTTACTCTGTCACACACACACACACACACATACACACACAAACAGTTGCACAACCCCCTCCCCCCTCTTGCCCTCAGAACAGCCTCAATTCGTCAGGGCATGGACTCTACAAGGTTGGTGGACCATTCTTGATACACACGGGAAACTGTTGTGTGAAAAACCCAGCAGCATTGCAGTTCTTGACACAAACCGGTACACCATATCCTGTACTCATTGTATCTGTGTATTCATGTACCATCTCTCTAATGACTATAACAAGGGAGTGAAAAAGCAGTGAGGTGGGATTCCTTCTTTCCTTTCCTGGTATACTGAATCACATCTCAGATGCGTGCAGTATTTTACAATTGCAAGACTGTAGGCCTAAACATTGAGAAAATGTTTATCAATTCTGAATTAAGGTTACGTGACATATCATTTTGATTATTACAGAATAAACAACTTTATATAAGACAAATGCCATGTTTCTATATTAAACATCTCCCAAATGAAATACAAAATAATTACATAAAACTCTAGATATTGGAATTATAAGGATTAACGTGCCAAGGGGTTTCCAAACTTCGGGTATATGCAAATGAGAAAAAAATAGCTATTGTTTGCAAGGTAGAATTTTGAATCAAGTTACACGCAGACCGCGAGAGGGTTTAGAGAAATATAACATGGCTATGAAAATACGATGTTATTGAGGTTGTGCCATTTAAAAAAATCCCTTTCCTTTGGATATACTGACTCACAGTGAGACCTCTTTCAGATGTTTCTCAGATACCTCTTGGAAATATATGCTTTTTGCAACCAATTCTAAAACACTGAGAAATATTGACATTTTATCAGTTACACATTACCTGACCCTCCCCTGGACTAGATTTAAAAAATACTAAACCCTTCACTTGACTAAAGATTTTAAAGGAATGACCCTCTCCCATTTTTCTCCAGGTACCCATTATGTACAAGTAGATCCATCCCTTAGAACTGATGGCAAAAATGTACCAAAACCAATGGTTTTTAAGTTGGGATCCACTCAATAGTATGTTCCATTGCTGTTTGATAGTAATTTGCCAATGTTGGTGTTCTCTTGCAAATGCCAAACGTCCTGCACGGTGTTGGGCTGTAAGCACAACCCCCACCTGTGGACGTCGGGCCCTCATACCACCCTCATGGAGTCTGTTTCTGACCGTTTGAGCAGACATGCACATTTGTGGGCTGCTGGAGGTCATTTTGCAGGGCTCTGGCAGTGCTCCTCCTGCTCCTCCTTGCACAAAGGCGGAGGTAGCGGTCCTGCTGCTGGGTTGTTGCCCTCCTACGGCCTCCTCCACGTCTCCTGATGTACTGGCCTGTCACCTGGTAGCGCCTCCATGCTCTGGACACTACGCTGACAGACACAGCAAACCTTCTTGCCACAGCTCGCATTGATGTGCCATCCTGGATGAGCTGCACTACCTGAGCCACTTGTGTGGGTTGTAGACTCCCTCTCATGCTACCACTAGAGTGAAAGCACCGCCAGCATTCAAAAGTGACCAAAACATCAGCCAGGAAGCATAGGAACTGAGAAGTGGTCTGTGGTCACCACCTGCAGAACCACTCCTTTATTGGGGGTGTCTTGCTTATTGCCTATAATTTCCACCTGTTGTCTATTCCATTTGCACAACAGCATGTGAAATGTATTGTCAATCAGTGTTGCCTCCTAAGTGGACAGTTTGATTTCACAGAAGTGTGATTGACTTGGAGTTACATTGTGTTGTTTAAGTGTTCCCTTTAATTTTTTGAGTAGTGTATTTGATCACCTACCAACCAGTAAGAATTCCGGCTCTCACAGACCTGTTAGTTTTTCTTTAAGAAGCCCTCATGTTCTCCACTCATTACCTGTATTAACTGCACCTGTTTGAACCCGTTACCTGTATAAAAGACACCTGTCCACACACTCAATCAAACAGACTCCAACCTCTCCACAATGGCCAAGACCAGAGAGCTGTGTAAGGACATCAGGGATAAAATTGTAGACCTGCACAAGGCTGGGATGGGCTACAGGACAATAGGCAAGCAGCTTGGTGAGAAGGCAACAACTGTTGGCGCAATTATTAGAAAATGGAAGAAGTTCAAGATGACGGTCAATCTCCCTCGGTCTGGGGCACCATAAAAGATCTCACCTCGTGGGGCATCAATGATCATGAGGAAGGTGAGGGATCAGCCCAGAACTACACGGCAGGACCTGGTCAATGACCTGAAGAGAGCTGGGACCACAGTCTCAAAGAAAACCATTAGTAACACACTACGCCGTCATGGATTAAAATCCTGCAGCGCACGCAAGGTCCCCCTGCTCAAGCCAGCGCATGTCCAGGCCCGTCTGAAGTTTGCCAATGACCATCTGGATGATCCAGAGGAGGAATGGGAGAAGGTCATGTCGTCTGATGAGACAAAAATAGAGCTTTTTGGTCTAAACTCCACTTGCCGTGTTTGGAGGAAGAAGAAGGATGAGTACAACCCCACGAACACCATCCCAACCGTGAAGCATGGAGGTGGAAACATCATTCTTTGGGGATGCTTTTCTGCAAAGGGGACAGGACGACTGCACCGTATTGAGGGGAGGATGGATGGGGCCATGTATCGCGAGATCTTGGCCAACAACCTCCTTCCCTCAGTAAGAGCATTGAAGATGGGTCGTGGCTGGGTCTTCCAGCATGACAACGACCCGAAACACACAGCCAGGGCAACTAAGGAGTGGCTCCATAAGAAGCATCTCAAGGTCCTGGAGTGGCCAGTCTCCAGACCTGAACCCAATAGAAAATCTTTGGAGGGAGCTGAAAGTCTGTATTGCAAAGCGACAGCCCCGAAACCTGAAGGATCTGGAGAAGGTCTGTATGGAGGAGTGGGCCAAAATCCCTGCTGCAGTGTGTGCAAACCTGGTCAAGAACTACAGGAAACGTATGATCTCTTTAATTGCAAACAAAGGTTTCTGTACCAAATATTAAGTTCTGCTTTTCTGATGTATCAAATACTTATGTCATGCAATAAAATGCAAATTAATTACTTAAAAATCATACAATGTGATTTTCTGGATTTTTGTTTTAGATTCCGTCACTCACAGTTGAAGAGTACCTATGATAAAAATTACAGACTTCTACATGCTTTTGTTGGATCGCGTCAATTCAAATCTGGTATTGGAATAAGATAAGATATCAGGAGCTGTTTCAAACTAAACTAAGTTTATTAAATGCAAATGTATAGATGATAAGTATGAAGGTTCGTATACGGGCTCACTGTAACACCTCGCAGGGCAAACAGAGAACTGACTACAGTTCCACGTGTTCTTCTTTAAATACCCCAGACAGAGTCAGTTCCGGTTTCCGAACAGACCAGTCAGGGTAGAGGCTGAGTGTGGTTTAGACTTACTCAGCCTATCCGTTGGCGCACGGGTTGGTCCCAACCCCTTGGCGCTCTGTCTCCGGGCAAAGTTGTTGTTTCGAGCAGCCAAGTACACCTACAGCAACACCCTGATATTATGTTAACAAAGTATGAATAGGTTATTAACTAAAAGGTCAGGTCCCCACAATCCCCCTTTTCACACCCTATGGGTGTGACTTCAAAATGCATTTGGACCCCCATAAAATTGCAGGCAAATTTTAGGATTCCCCCTTTTGACACCATTCAATGGTGTCACTACAAATGACAGTTTAGACAGAACATGAACACAAGAAAGATATGAAAATATAAAACTAGTACAAGATATGAAAATATAAAACTAGTACAAGATATGAAAATATAAAACTAGTACAAGATATGAAAATATAAAACTAGTACAAGATATGAAAATATAAAACTAGTACAAGATATGAAAATATAAAACTACTACTCCTCCTCTACACCGAACATGTACTGAGTTGACTACCAGTCACTCAGGAATCCTTCACCTTCACATCAGGAGGAATAAACAATCACAGGAGTTAATAAGACATATGGCAATAAATGAATAAAAGCTGTAAAAAATAAGTATGCATTTTCCCTTCAGGCAAACCATGGATCATCCAGCTTTGTCTCAGAGTCAGTAGCAGAGTCATCTGCATCATCCTGTACCGGCAACAACGGCATCATACCTGACGCCTCCACCACTCTTACCACTGACTTCCTGAGACAAGGGACAAAGCATGCCGCACAACACATTATCAACAAAAACACAAGTACAAGGGTCAGAAACCCGGTAACCACCATAGAAGAATACTTGCCGAACCAGTCACCCAACCAGGAGAACATCCCTTCACCCTCCACTCCAGCCATGCTCTTCATTTCAGCTGATCATTTATCTAGTCCCAGCAGGGCCTTGGTGATGCTACCGTCGGGGCTGGTATTATTGGGGATAAAAGTACAACATTGTTCTCCAAACATTTTACACACTCCCTATTGGTTCGCCAACATCATGTCTAGAGCCAACCTATCTTCCCAGGTCATGAGCGAGGTGACGGATAATTGGTCTGAGATCCCCTTCTCTGCATTCTTAGTCCCATTTACGAATCGTTACTGATTATAATAGATATAATTAATCCAATCCACATGTTTATTAAACGTCACCCACCAAAAGAATGTCGTCGTGAAACCTTCACCTACTTGATTGATAGCTTCATATTCATCAGGGACTCCCCTAAGAATTCCAATCGCATCAATACAGATAGGGCTATTCTCCTCCTTGTCCAAACTCCTCCTACGTCTGATTAAACCTTTCCTTGGTTTCTGGTGTCTAATTCTAACTGGCTGAACCAATAGGACTGGGGTGCAGGTACCTACCCACCCTTTTTGCAGTGTCTGCCACATACGTCCTTTACTGGTACACGCCCATCACATCTTACCAGGGCTGTAAGGTTTAGTAATTTCTCCGATCAGTAACATTAACTACTGACTTACTCCATTAAAATCACCCAAATCTCTGTTGCCATTCCTGTCTATAACACTCCCCTGGAGTCAGAGTGAACTGGGGTGGGTTAGCAGCCTCTTTCAATCTCGCCAACCCCATCCCTGTACAGTTTTCCCCTCTGTTTTGCTCAGTTAATTTTGGTGCTATTTACGTCTATACAGGTATTCTAACCATAGTCATCCGCGCAAGCCCAATACTTGTATAATCTCCTCTTGGCTCACCGCCTTTACTTAATATTTTCCCCAAATATGTTTAAACTGTAGCCCAAGGGCAACTGGGAGTAGGTCCCGTACAGAGGTATAATGCATAAGTATGAACAGTTATTTTGAAAACCACATCCTGCCCCTCTCTGGCCACTATGTTATAATATTCACTTCTAGTGGAATCCTTATCCTGAGTCGTCTGTCATTTAATTCTTTCCCATGGTAGAGTTTCATTTATATTTTTGGTGAGTGGTGGATCTGGATGTATCAAAATTAAGACTGATGCAGCTCAGGGTCCCCCATATTCCCAAGAACCGCCAACCCTCTCCTGCCCTTAGTCAGTCTGCTGAGTTCCACCCCATACTCACACCTCTAGGAACACACTACAGTGATGATAGGTCGGGGTAGGGAATCTTCGTTAAGGAGGTAACCCCCGGACCCTATTGGTACTCGGTTCTGCTCCTTAACTCTGTGTGTGTTCAGCAGTGTTTGTATGCGTTCTTACCTCCTTGCAGTGGGCAACGTGGACCCAGGTCTCTCTTTTTCGGAACATATCTAAACGGCAAATAGGCAGTTTCCAACAAGACCTAGTAGGGGCCTTCCCAACCGGGCTGCTTCCAGTCTTTCCTTTTCAATCATTGGACCCGCACCCAATCACCTGGTTGGATAGAGTGGGTCACTCTCCTTCAGTTCACCTGTAGGTCACAAAATCTTTGACATACGGGTGTGATTAGCAAACAATCTTCTCATGTATTCAGCCAGAGTATTCTCAGTGTCTATCTCTGCCTACTCTGGTCCTCCTAACTCTACATTCTATATGGTCTCCTAAACCCTCTTCAAAGGAAGATAACCCATCTCTGTCTGCCGTTACTCTAATGGTCATTAACACTATAGGTACTCATCTTACCAAGTTTCTTCCAATACCTATATAGGTCTTCCTTAGTCTACTTTTTATTGTTCCATTCATGCGTTTAATTAAACCTGCCGATTGCGGATGACATGAACAATATTTCTTCCTGGTAATATCTAACTTCTATCACAGTCAATCACCATTACTTTCCTTCACCCTTTGTAAGTTCCATAAAGTCCATCTCCAGCTGTTGGAATGGATACCTTGCCTGAGGAAACTCTCCTTTTGGTGCCCTTTGCCTCCCTTGATGATTACTCTGTGCACAAATCACACACCTGGAACAAAATGTTTTAGATAATTTGTTATACCATATGCCATGAAATGTTTCCTGATTATTCCTACCATTCCTCCTCTTGACACATGGCTCCGCCCATGTGTCAAAATAGCTACATATCTAAACAAAGACTTGGGTAGTATAGGCAAATTACCCTTATGCCAAATATCATCTCAGAAGATTGTCCATCCCTTTTTCCATATTTCTAATTCTCTCTGTGTGAAGAGCAGAATGTAGCACCCAGGCTCTACAGTAATTAAAACTCATCATCTGTTTATACATCTTGGTACTCCCAAAGACGTCTCTTTTCTAGAGGGGTTCAGAGTACGCCCTTCTCAAGGTATAGTATGTCTCCAATACACAACCACAGTTTGCTACAATTGTAGTTTCCTTTTGCTCACTTTATGGCCTTGTTCTACCATATACTTTAACAACTACAGTGTATCCCATCCATATCCTACACCAGTAGTGTTTGCCACTAGAATTTCATCTACATAAATCAAAATGTCTGTTTCCTTTGAGGCTCTAATTTTACTAGATTACTAGTGATAGCTTGTAAAAAAATCCGTACAGCCTTACTAAAACCCCTTATATATGGCAATTTCTTCCCCCAAAAGGTAAACCCAAAACACCCTTGGCTAACAGGATGTACAGGTATGCTAAAAACCCATTTAGCCAAATTCATCATAGTTAGCTAAATATGTTCCCATCTCACTTGACTATGCAGGGTGTGTAAATCTGATACACCTAGAGCTCTAACACACTCTGATTCACTCCCTAGAGATCAAATACTATTCTCCAATCATTAAAAAATTCCACTATGCTTAGCTTGATCCTGTTTTCCATTCTGCTTGTGATGGATCACATATCTTTTAACTTCTACTAGTTGTGCAGTCCCCCATATTCCCACCAATGTTTTCTTAACAGCTTCTAATCATTACAGGTCTCATTCCAGCGAGGAATACTATCTTTAACTGCTCTCTGTCCATGGTTTATACACATCTAATGTGAGCACTGCCCCATCTATGCCTGCTAATGGATTAGTTAGGCTATCAATGGGCACTGGTTCGCAGGGAGACCTCCTGTTACCTCATCCTTTCCTCCAACTCCCTTGCCTCCCTGTCTCACCAATAGTTCCTTTAAAATTTCTGTGATACCTATCTCTACATCTGTCTCATCCCCCTCTCTCCCCTGAGCTCCCTCAGTTTCCCTCTGATTAGGATAGGCATTCCTCGGTCCTCTCTGGCTGGGACCTCCTGGGCTTTTCTAGATACGAGAAATACAAAAACCTAACAGTAGAAGTTAGTTTCTACATATAATTTAACAGATCATCTTCCAGTCTAGTCAGTCTGGTTGTCAGTCATCGGCATATAATACAGAACATTCATGGGACGGCCTGTTAACATCACATGAGGGCTAGACCCAGTACCCCTATAAGGGCTGCTTCACATTCTCCTCAGCACCAGATGTATACATTCTACTCTGGTTCAGCCTGTTAATCTAGGCCTTAGCCATTACTTTTTGGATAATAGAGACATACAAATTTCTGATCTATTCCTATTATAAGGACAATTTGGGTCACGGCATCTCCTGTAACATGGGTGCTGTGTGTCTACAAACAAGGTTTCTGGGATTCCGAATCCAGGTAATATTTCCCTTACCAGACTGTTAGCTACTATATTGGCATCACAGCAGGTATAACCCTCGTATGACTCTGTCACCTATCACTAGACAATAGCACTTTATCTCCTTTCTCTCAATCATATCAATAAAGTCTAATGCAATGTGTGTAAATACACCACTAAGTAAAATTAACTAGTTTAAGAGGCGTCTACTTGGCAATGTTATATTAAATACACATAACGCATATTAAAAAATAGTCTCATTCTATCCTATGTTCTTTTAACTTCTGCTAAGTTTAGGCCAAACCAATCTTGTAAAAAACCTAGAACCTTATGTACCATATTCCCCCTTGATGAATGACTCACCAACCATGAGCCTATTCGGCAAACCTACGGAATGAGCTACCCTAGCAACACAAATTTACCTGAAAGGTGTTGTCACAGAGGGCCATCAGGGCCCTGGGAGCAACCTCTGGTCTCCCTTAGGGAGTGAGACATATGGTCAGTCCCCTGTTGTTGTTGCAACTCAACTACAGGCGAGGCCATAGCAAAAACCAGATACACAACATGGGTGTGAAACTTTTCAGCAGCAACTTTATTACTTTAAGCTAATGTTATCTTGATGGCCTTGCATAGTGGCCAAACACCAATCTAAATCAGAATATCTGTTCACATGTACACCACTACCTAGTTTGCATGCCTCAGTGAGGGGCTATCCTAGTAAATTAGATCCTGTAATTAGCCTGTCCAGACAAAAGTGAAATAAACCACAAATAAAGTTGATCAATATTGTCCTATTAAGTAAGACTGTCAACTTAAAAAACAAAATAAAAGTAAACCATTTTCTATCAATACTGTCCTATCAATTGAGTCAATCTCATATTTTAACCTATTTTATTGACACTTTTCTAGTTTCTATATTATCTAGTTCTTTCTTATTGTCTCTGCCTGTTCCCTATGTTGTAATTCTGTGTCTTCATTCATCAGGTCTCCTAGTTCTTTAGACATCTGATCTGATAGTGGAGAACCAGTTGTTCTCTTGGATGGCAGGGTTCCTAACCTCCCCCAGGTCAAATCTTCAGTAAACATTCAGGGTTTATGGATAGACTCCCCACTTATCTCTACAGAACGGAGGGGGCCTCAATAGTCTTGCCTCCTCCTCCCCTCTGTCCAATGTTCAAAATGTCCCTCCTAATAACATCCATGTTATTTCTCTATCATATGGTGTTCCAACCCTCCAAGTATTAACCTCTCCTGTCTCTTACATTTTTAAGTACTGCACTAATCAGCTATTCCACATAAAATATCTCCATGGTTCTAATATTATCCATATTATTTTACTTAACATCTATTTCCCTATCAACACACCCTCTCAGTATGCAATTACCCAAAAACTATTCCCTTCCAAATTATCATGAGTCATTCAACACATTGGATTCTCCATCGTCCTCATTCTCACCACAGACACAACCCATCCCCCACATTTGTTTCTTATCCAGCTCAAACGTTGAAACCGCAGCTCAGGCAAACTCCCTTCCTTCAAACGTTTAAGATCCACCAGAATTATAACTCCACCATCCACCAGGGTTGTCCTACATGTATTGTAACCTAAAATGCCAATTCATTTATCATGTCAGTCATTATATAATACCATATATTACACACAACCTCGGTTAATGAGGAGTAACATTTATATTATGGGGAAAGAAAATATATTTCAACAGTTTTACGTGCGCTAGCCAACCTAGACTCCTAAATTCCTATAAACATTTTATCATATTTTACCAAAGTTTATCGCGACACAACCATTAATCAACGTTTATACACAATCGGGTTATTCCCACACAAAGACAAACTTTTTACTTACAGTCGATTATAAGACACACAACAATCAGAGACAAACGATGCCAAATTTTAATCGCAGCACGACAAACTCGTCAGTTCACCGTCCTCTCATTCCAACATACAAACACAGGCCTTAATCTTTCATACCTTCTCCGAGTACTCTTTTTAAACTTCCCCCATGTAACACCTTAAAATACCTCATTACGTGTGATCCTCTAAATTACCAGCTCACTCACCACTCCTCTGATTCAAGCCTATGAACGCAACTCCTCGCTCAGATTCACACTTCGTTCCATATCATATAATATACATATCCTCAGCCATTATTCATCCATCTTCAATCCATTCTTTATATAGTTTTTCTCCCCTTCTCTTCCACTCTTTACCCTCCTTACCTCCATTAATTTCTAGAGTAGATTTTAACACCTTGACTATTTTATCCGTCATGTTTACTTTTAGTTTTATGAATTAATTGTTATTATCAGATACACATATATTATTATTGTTATTATTTATACATATATCTATATATTTTAGTCAATTACACCTTGTCTGTATAATAATAATCTTCTAATAGTAATAACCTTCTACACATACAATACTTATGAATATAATTATTATTCCTTGTGTGTTTTTTAAATATCATTCAACAATATCCATTATAAGCTTAAAAAAAAAAAAAAAAAAAAAAAACTTCAGCGTCGTTTATAATCACACGATGTTGCTTTATGTTACTATTTTTACATACTCACACGGTAAACTCTATTACTCTATTTTTCTCTTCGTGCCAGCCACACCCTGTACACGGTATAATTTATTACACTATTTTTCTCCTCGTGCCAGCCACGCCCTGTACACGGTATAATTTATTACACTATTTTTCTCCTCGTGCCAGCCACACCCTGTACACGGTAAAATCTATTACACTATTTTTCTCCTCGTGCCAGCCACAACCTGTACACGGTAAAATCTATTACACTATTTTTCTCCTCGTGCCAGCCACAACCTGTACATGGTAAAATCTATTACACTATTTTTCTCCTCGTGCCAGCCACAACCTGTACACGGTAAAATCTATTACACTATTTTTCTCCTCGTGCCAGCCACAACCTGTACACGGTAAAATCTTATACCATGGTTTTAACCTTCACAGTTATCAAACATTTGCATCATATCACTTTTAGTAAATTAACATATTATCTGTATATTTCAATTTAATTGTCCACTTACATCAAACAGGTGTTTCACAAATTTAATTTGGATAAAGCCAATATGCAGAATTTCAGTTATATTAACAATAGGTATCTGCTTACCTGTTTTTAGAAGTCCGGACACTTTGTGAAACACACGTTTTGACGACAGTGATGTCCAATGGGCTGGCCGAATCCCAGCGAAATCCCGATACCAGACCACGTCGGGTGTCACCAATTGTTGGATCGCGTCAATTCAAATCTGGTATTGGAATAAGATAAGATATCAGGAGCTGTTTCAAACTAAACTAAGTTTATTACATGCAAATGTATAGATGATAAGTATGAAGGTTCGTATACGGGCTCACTGTAACACCTCGCAGGGCAAACAGAGAACTGACTACAGTTCCACGTGTTCTTCTTTAAATACCCCAGACAGTCAGTTCCGGTTTCCGAACAGACCAGTCAGGGTAGAGGCTGAGTGTGGTTTAGACTTACTCAGCCTATCCGTTGGCGCACGGGTTGGTCCCAACCCCTTGGCGCTCTGTCTCCGGGCAAAGTTGTTGTTTCGAGCAGCCAAGTACACCTACAGCAACACCCTGATATTATGTTAACAAAGTATGAATAGGTTATTAACTAAAAGGTCAGGTCCCCACACTTTGTAAGTGGGAAAACCTGCAAAATCGGCAGTTTCAAATACTTGTTCTCCCCACTGTATGTGTGACACCTGGAGGGGGGTGTAGACAATCACAAAGACAGGTGAAACAGATCAGGGTGTGACACAATGGAGATGCCATGGAAACATGTGGGGGAAAGGCACATGGGGGAAAGATCTCCTCATTGCCCCCACAGCAAAATGTGCCTACATTTAGGCTCTTGTTTACAGTGGTGTTAAGTACATAATCCTTTCACATGTACCAACACAAGGGTGTGATCATTCTACAGTGGTCCCCGTAGTGTACGATCAAACCGGTATGATTAGAACGCTTAGAACGTTTCTAATGACGCAACAATCAGCATTTGAGCTGGCCACACTGTTTTTTCAGAAACATTTTGCACAAACACAGTCCTTACAAAGTTATGTCCAGAATGTCAGCAGTTTATTTTTGGATGCAATGTTCATACATTCACAGAAGTAGCTACAGCATAACACAATCATCCAAAACGGAGGCTACATTTGTCCTAGCACTAACCGAGGAAAGATTGACCTAACATAAGCGGTCATATTTTTAGAACTCTCGGCTGACAGAAACTACAATATGAATTAGCTAATAGCAATTACTATTTATAATTAATCACATCACGGGTGAGCTCACCATTGATCTAAATCGTTGAGTAAAACCTTTCTAGAAATCAAAAGTAATCCAACAATGGGTAGTTTATGCGCGCTGCTAGGTTTGTTTTTCGCCTCAACCGAAGATAAAAAGAGGAGACAAGATGAGTTTGGTCTGTTTGCTGTATGCATGTCGAAGGGGGTGTGTCGTCTACGATCATTCACTTCCCTTCATTCATTTCCGGAAGTTTACCCGAAATTCCTTCACCTCATTATATCATCTTTGGTCTGACAGACGTTTTTGTGACACCCATAATGCATTGTATAATGTCAACAACACAACAAGACGCCACACATAGCTGGCAAATAGCTTAGCTCATCATAAGCAATACAGCCTTCAAAAAAGTATTTTACACACATCATAGGTGTCCATTACAATCTATGCAATAATCAGAATGCATTATTTGTCACCAGTACTTGAAAATGTGAATAAACTGTAAATACATCATGCTCCATACATTCAATATCTATGCTACATTAGAAACGACAACATGACATACAGAAAATAAGGCACTTTGAAAGCAACGCACACTTTTCCAAAGTTATTATTTGTAAGGAAAACAACAAGAAAGGCAACACTTGATCTGCGGGAAACACAGGGGAGGTGCTTGGGCTCTCCTCCTGTCGAAGAGAGAAAAAGTTGTCGGCTCAGTAAAGCCTCAAACATAAATAGTTTGAGACAGTGAAATGGGCTACTTCTATCTGAATTAATGAGGAGGTGGACAAACACCTCAATTTAAACTATTGTTAGAAAATAACATTTGTTAGAATATAATTTGAAAACAAACAAAGCCTATAGATAATTAGTAGGCAGCGCGCGTTAACTGTCCTGCTGCATAACAGTCACAGTTTGGAACAGGGAGTGCATTCTGACATCACGTGCATAAAATAACTCACGCTGGGGTGACTGTTAGAGATATTTGGAACTCACGTATGAAAAGGTTAAGTAAAAATACTTTTAAGTACTACTTAATTAGTTTTGGGGGGTATCTGTACTTTACTATTTATATTTTTGACAACTTTTACTTTTACTCCACTACATAATAACAGCAGAAGGTGCACCCCCCTATCCACATCGACGGGACCGCAGTGGAGAAGGTGGACAACTTCAAGTTCCTTGGCGTACACATCACTGATAAACTGAAATGGTCCACCCACACAGACAGTGTGTTGAACAAGGCGCAACAGAGCCTCTTCAATTTCAGGAGGCTAAAAAAAATTGGCTTAACACCTAAAACCCTCACAAAATTTGACAGATGCAAAATTGAAAGCATCCTGTCGGGCTGTATCACCGCCTGGTACGGCAACTGCACCGCCCAAAACGGCAAGGCTCTCCAGAGGTTGGTGCGGTCTGCCCAACGCATTACCGGGGGCAAACTACCTGCCCTCCTGGACACCTACAGCACCCGATGTCACAGGAAGACAAAAAAGATAATCAAGGACATCAACCACCCGAGCCACTGCCTGTTTACCCCGCTATCATCCAGAAGGTGAGGTCAGTACTGGTGCATCAAAGCTGGGACCGAGAGACTGAAAAACAGCTTCTACTTCAAGGTCATCAGACAGCTAAACAGCCACCACTAGCACATTAGAGGCTGCTGTCTAGAGGCACAGACTAGAAATCACTGGTCACTTTAAGGTAAGGAACACTAGCCACTTGAATAATGTTTATAATGTTTACATACCTGGCATCACTCATCCCATATGTATATACTGTATTCTATACTATCCTTCAGTATCACAGTCATTTAAACAATGTTTACATATCTTGTGTTCCCCATCTCATTTGTATATACTGTATTCAATACTCTTCTACTGTATCTTAGTCCATGCCGCTAGTCCTTATGTATATAGGCCTAATTCATTCCTACTGTTAGATATACTGCACTGTGGGAACTAGAAGCACAAGCGACACCCGCATTAACATCTGCCAAACATGTGTATGTGACCAATAACATTTGATTTGATTTGAGATTAAAGAGCACCGGCCACTTAAGGAATGAAACACTAGTCACTTTAATAATGTTTCTGTATCTTGCACTATTCATCTCATATGTCTAACTGTACGCTATACTATTCTCGGTATCTTAATCACCTAATCGTGTTTACATACTGCATCACCAATCTCTTATGTGTATATTGTATACTTTAAAGCTTACTATTCCAGTGGATCTTAGTCCAATGCTGCCCTGGTATGTGTATATATTCTCAATAATTTCTTACTTCGATTTATGTGTGTTATATGTCGTGAAACTGACATTATTGTTAGATATTACTGCACTGTCAGAGCTAGAAGCACAAGCATTTTGCTACACTCGCAATAACATCGGCTAACCATGTGTATGTGACCAATACAATTTGATTTGATAGAAAATAATGTACTTTTTACTCAATACATTTTCCCTGACACCTAAAAGTACTTGTTACATTTAGAATGCTCAAGCAGGACAGAATTATGGCACCTATCAATATAACGCCTTGTCATCCCTATTGATGTCTGAGTGTTGGAGTGTGCCCCTGTCGTGCCGTCTGGTTTGCTTAATATAAGGAATTTGATGTATAGCATTTACTTTTACTTTGTACTTTTAATCAAGTATGACAATTCTACCACTGTGCTTAAGTACATTTAAAACCAGATACTTTTAGACTTTTACTCAAGTAGTATTTTACTGGGTAACTTTCACTTTTACTTGAGTCATTTTCTGTTAAGGTATCTCTTCTTTTACTCAAGTGAGAAAATGTAATACTTTTTCCACCACTGATTGTTTATGTGTTTTCACACTATATTGAGGTAAATGAGTATAATGCTTGTATGGATGTTAACCCCTTCACATGTTCATGTCATAGTTACCAATCAACTGCATTACAGTTAAAAACGACTTTCACTACCACCACCGATTTCTGTTTGCTAGCTATGCTAATCAACTTATACGAACGGGAGTTAGCATTTAGCAGTCACTTCTTCTTAACCTGAAAAGGGACAACTTCTAAATGTTATGCAGGGAGAACAACCAAATATATCAAGATCAGACTTAAGTAACCGCATTGTGGGCCTGTTACAATACATGTCCGCGTTCCATTGACTCCTTTAATGCATCTACAGTGGGGAGAACAAGTATTTGATACACTGCCGATTTTGCAGGTTTTCCCACTTACAAAGCATGTAGAAGTCTGTAATTTTTATCATAGGTACTCTTCAACTGTGAGTGACGGAATCTAAAACAAAAATCCAGAAAATCACATTGTATGATTTTTAAGTAATTCATTTGCATTTTATTGCATTACATAAGTATTTGATACATCAGAAAAGCAGAACATAATATTTGGTACAGAAACCTTTTTTTGCAATTACAGAGATCATACGTTTCCTGTAGTTCTTGACCAGGTTTGCACACACTGCAGCAGGGATTTTGGCCCACTCCTCCATACAGACCTTCTCCAGATCCTTCAGGTTTCGGGGCTGTCGCTGGGCAATACGGACTTTCAGCTCCCTCCAAAGATTTTCTATTGGGTTCAGGTCTGGAGACTGGCTAGGCCACTCCAGGACCTTGAGATGCTTCTTACGGAGCCACTCCTTAGTTGCCCTGTGTTTCGGGTCGTTGTCATGCTGGAAGACCCAGCCACGACCCATCTTCAAAGCTCTTACTGAGGGAAGGAGGTTGTTGGCCAAGATCTCGCGATACATGGCCCCATCCATCCTCCCCTCAATACGGTGCATTCGTCCTGTCCCCTTTGCAGAAAAGCATCCCCAAAGAATTATGTTTCCACCTCCATGCTTCACGGTTGGGATGGTGTTCTTGGGGTTGTACTCATCCTTCTTCTTCCTCCAAACACGGCGAGTGGAGTTTAGACCAAAAAGCTCTATTTTTGTCTCATCAGACCACATGATCTTCTACCATTTCTCCTCTGGATCATCCAGATGGTCATTGGCAAACTTCAGACAAGCCTGGACATGCGCTGGCTTGAGCAGGGGGACCTTGCGTGCGCTGCAGGATTTTAATCCATGACGGCGTAGTGTGTTACTAATGGTTTTCTTTGAGACTGTGCTCCCAGCTTCTTCAGGTCATTGACCAGATCCTGCCGTGTAGTTCTGGGCTGATCCCTCACCTTCCTCATGATCATTGATGCCCCACGAGGTGAGATCTTGCATGGTGCCCCAGACCGAGGGAGATTGACCGTCATCTTGAACTTCTTCCATTTTCTAATAATTGCGCCAACAGTTGTTGCCTTCTCACCAAGCTGCTTGCCTATTGTCCTGTAGCCCATCCCAGCCTTGTGCAGGTCTACAATTTTATCCCTGATGTCCTTACACAGCTCTCTGGTCTTGGCCATTGTGGAGAGGTTGGAGTCTGTTTGATTGAGTGTGTGGACAGGTGTCTTTTATACAGGTAACGAGTTCAAACAGGTGCAGTTAATACAGGTAATGAGTGGAGAACAGGAGGGCTTCTTAAAGAAAAACTAACAGGTCTGTGAGAGCCGGAATTCTTACTGGTTGGTAGGTGATCAAATACTTATGTCATGCAATAAAATGCAAATTAATTATTTAAAAATCATACAATGTGATTTTCTGGATTGTACCTATGATAAAAATTACAGACCTCTACATGCTTTGTAAGTAGGAAAACCTGCAAAATCGGCAGTGTATCAAATACTTGTTCTCCCCACTGTATGTGAACATTTCAACTTGTCTCATCAAGTTGTCGCAACTTGTCTCATCAAGCTGTCGCAACTTGTCTCAGCAGTTGAGAACATTGGGGCAGTAACCAAAATAATCCCCCAAGCCGACTAGGTTAAAAATCTGTTTATGTGCCCTTGAGCAAGGCACTTAACCCAATTGCTCCTGTAAATCGCTCTGGATAAGAGCGTCTGCTAAAATAATGTAAACATTCCTTTAGTAGCCTGGGAACATTGTATTACATAGACTCCCATACAACAAGATATATAAAGTTTGAAAAACAAAACAAAAAGCTACTTTTGGAGTTGCTATCATATATCAATATGTTCAGGGGCTTGTGGGGAACAATTTAATACCATCAAACCTTTGCCACCCCAAAGTGGACACATTTTTACGCTGGCCCATGGACTATGAGTCACCCTCTCTCAAGCTTACTAGACCCTGGTTGTGCAGCACCACATATTTTAGTTCAACACAGCTTTGATGTTATTACTTGGTGCATGAGTTCAGTAGTTCAATTCAGTTTGTGGATAACACAATAAATAACACATGACGACCTTTGTCCATGATTACATCTGGATCAAAGAATGGTAATCAGTGTTATTTGCAAGACTTATTACATATTTGTAGGTGGTTAAAAGGCCATAGAGCAATTACCAATCTTCTGAATTATCTGAAGGGGCACTCTGTTTCCCTGAGCAATTATTTCTGATCTATTGAAAATCTATTCTGTATTTTATGGTGCAGGACAGAAATATCCCAAAATGAATCACTTCAGATACTTTATCCTTGTGCTACAATAATTCAGGGGTTCTTTCACTCAAGATAATAATGGTGAGTAGAAAGGAAACCAAACTGCAAATAATATCATGCTTTGAGGCATTCTCGCTGCACAAGAGGAGTGTTTGAATGGGGGAGTATAACCTAGAGGAAAAGTATTTATGTATGTATGTACAGTTGAAGTCGGAAGTTTATATACACTTAGGTTGAAGTCATTAAAACTCATTTTTCATCTTTGTTAACTCATGATAACAAACTATAGTTTTGGCAAGTCGGTTAGGACATCTACTTTGTGCATGCTACAAGTAAATCTTCCAACAATTGTTTACAGACAGATTATTTCACTTATAATTCATTATATCATAATTCCAGTGGGTCAGACGTTTACATACACTAAGTTGACTGTGACTTTTAACAGCTTAGAAAATTCTAGAAAATGATGTCATGGCTTTAGAAGCGTCTGATAGGCTAATTGATATCATTTGAGCCAATTGGAGTTGTACCTGTGGATGTATTTCAAGGCCTACCTTCAACCCAAGCGCCTCATTGTTTGACATCATAGGAAAATCTAAAGAAATCAGCCAAGACCTCAGAAAAGAATTGTAGACCTCCACAAGTCTGGTTCATCGTTGGGAGCAATTTCCAAACGCCTGAAGGTACCACGTACAAACAAAAGTACGCAAGTATAAACACCATGGGACCACGCAGCCGTCATACCGCTCAGGAAGGAGACGCGTTCTGTCTCCTAGAGATGAACGTACCTTGCAAATCAATCCCAGAACAACAGCAAAGGACCTTGTGAAGATGCTGGAGGAAACAGGTACAAAAGTATCTATATCCACATAAAACAAGCCTTATATCAACATAACCTGAAAGGCCGCTCAGCAAGGAAGAAGCCACTGCTCCAAAACCGCCATAAAAAAGTCAGACTACGTTTTGCAACTGCACATGGGGACAAAGATCATACTTTTTGGAGAAATGTACACTGGTCAGATTAAACAAAAATAGAACTGTTTGGCCATAATGACCATCGTTATGTTTGGAGGGAACAAGGGGGAGGCTTGCAAGCTGAAGAACACCATTGCAACCGTGAAGCACAGGGGTGGCAGTGTCATGTTGTGGAGGGACTGGTCCATTTCAGGAAAATTATGTGGATATATTGAAACAACATCTCAAGACATCAGTCAGGAAGTTAAAGCTGGGTTGCAAATGGGTCTTCCAAATGGACAATGACCTCATGCATACTTCCAAAGTTGTGGCAAAATGGCTTAAGGACAACAAAGTCAAGGTATTGGAGTGGCCATCACAAAGCCCTGACCTCAATCCTATAGAAAATATGTGGGCAGAACTGAAAAAGCGTGTGCGAGCAAGGAGGACTACAAACCTGACTCAGTTACACCAGTTCTGTCAGGAGGAATGGGCCAAAATTCACCCAACTTGTTGTGGGAAGATTGTGGAAGGCTACCCGAAACGTTAAACAATTTAAAGGCAATGCTACCAAATACTAATGGAGTGTATGTAAACTTCCCACTGGGAATGTGATGAAAGAAATAAAAGCTGAAATAAATCATTCTCTCTACTACTATTCTGACATTTCACATTCTTAAAAGAAAGTGGTGATCCTAACTGACCTAAGACAGGGAATTTTAACTAGGATTAAATGTCATAAATTGTGAAAAACTGTAATGTATTTAGGTAAGATGTATGTAAACTTCCGACTTCAACTGTATGTGCACCTTTGAGCTTAGGCTCCACAAGAGTGTCTTAAATTGATAGAAATTGCATCCTAATGTATTATTTACAGGTTTACAAATATATTAAATAATGCTGATTTAACTCCTCTTATCAAAATGACAGGAACACATTTTTTGGATTTTTTTTATTTCACCTTTATTTAACCAGGTAGGTCAGTTGAGAACAAGTTCTCATTTACATCTGCGACCTGGTCAAGACAAAGCAAAGCAGTGCGACAAAAACAACAACACAGAGTTACACATGGGAAATAAACAAACGTACAGTCAATAACACAATAGAAAAATCTATATACAGAGTGCAAATGTAGTGCAAAATGCAGTAAGGTTAGGAAGACAATAAATAGGCCATAGTGGCGAAATAAATTACAGATTAGCATAATCACAGTATGTGGGCAACCATCCATTGAGTGCTTTAATAGGTGAGCATATGCAATTTGAAGAGGATCCTGTATTGAACTTATTCAAATAAATGTATAGCAAATGCACATTACTGACGTGATGCACTTTGTGAGATTTATTTGGCAAGAATAATGCAATAGATCTTTTAAAGGAATGTACAGTCAATAACACAATAGAACATCTATATAGAGTGCAAATGTGGTGCAAAATGCAGTAAGGTTAGGAAGATGTATACACAGAAAAACATAATGTTTTCCCCCCATGCCATTTATTATATGGAGAGCATCTCAAACAGACTCCCCTATTGCCCTTTCTGCTGAACCTTTTGATTTCTAAATGAGGTCTCAAGTGATTGATCCCACAATGCCATATAGCAGACACTTAGGGAATACAGAAGGCCAATGTACACTTAGACAAATGGATTGTTCATCATCTACTTGGATGCGCTCTCTTTCATGGAAGATTATTGTCTACAGATTGCACATGAAGCAGACGGGAAGAGACAGTGAGTGGTCGGAAAGACAGTGTTCACTATGTGAGTCACTGTTCCCTTGGTATGACTACACAGAATTCCAGTTTTTCCTGATCTGGTCCATATTCTGATTGTGCCCACATGCATTGTGAACTGATTTGAATCAGATCTATGTTAGAGGCAGGTATAAATGGGGCTCTAGAGTACAGTATATGTCCTGTCACATCTTGTGTGAGAAGACACTGATCCTTTTCTTTGTAATTCATCTCTCTGTGGATACAGTTTGTCCCACATCCCATACTGTACCTCCACTGAAGAACAGTAGTATTAGAACAGGGCACCAAACATTCAACAAGGCAACATGATGGAATAGCTACCGTTAACCAAAAATAATGAGAAAAAAACAAAAAAACAACAGAGAAGAGAACATTTAGATTCTGATTCACTCAGACTCTAATCTTATATGACCAACAGCTCAAAACTGACAAGCAAATTTAAAGAAAACCTTCCAGCTACGCAAAGAGATGTCATTTAATTTCCCCAGGGCAGTTGTATGGATTGATTCTGTATTAGTCCCAGGCTTTCCCAGAACATTATTATATTCATATTAATATATCAATGTAGTTGATGAACTATTAATTAACTATCATTCCAGTCCAGACAGAGGCTTTCTGTGAAAGAAGATAATAAAATGGAATTGTAATTGTCACAGCTGGATTCAATCATAACAGACATTGATTTTGATAATCATGTATTTTTCACCTTCTGTGTCCAATTCTCCGGCGAATAATGTTGAATTTGTACATTTGAAATGCCAGATTTTCAACGTTATATTCAATATAAAACAATAGCACCTCATAGAGAGTTAATCTATCAACGGCTATACATTTGGTCTCCCATCCAGGGTTTTAACCAAGCCGAGCTTAGATATTTGTCACTGATTACTACCAATGTGCTATGAGAATGATTATTGAGAGATCTCTTACTAACTAACTAAATAGATTCACTGATGCCATCGAACTCATTCCAAAGATTAGGTTTAACAGAGCAAATTAAATGTAACAATCTGGTTTTGGCGGATGCCAGGAGAACGCTACCTGCCCCAATGCATAGCACCAACTGTAAAGTTTGGTGGAGGAGGAATAATGGTCTGGGGCTGTTTTTCATGGTTCAGGCTAGGCCCCTTAGTTCCAGTGAAGGGAAATCTTAACGCTACAAGATAGACTGACATTCTAGACGACTCTGTGCTTCCAACTTTGTGGCAACAATTTGAAAAAGGCCCCTTCCTGATCAGCATGACAATGGCCTGTACACAAAGCGAGGTCCATACAGAAATGGTTTGTCGAGATCGGTGTGGAAAAACTCCATCGAACACCTTTGGGATGTATAGGAACGCCGACTTCGAAACAGGCCTAATCTCCCAACATCAGTGCCCGACCTCACTAATACTCTTATGGCTGAATAGAAGCAAGTCCCCGCAGCTATGTTCCAACATCTAGTGGAAAGCCTTCCCAGACCAACTCCATATTAATGCAGATGATTTTGGAATGAGATGTTTGACGAGTAGGTGTCCACATACTTTTGGTCATGTAGTGTATCTTCTGCTTGGATAATTCCATCTGTGCCACTGACTTAGTCTGGCTTTACCAGTATCTCTACAAAATAATAATTCATATGTTGAATTCACGTCTCCAACTAAACCAAAAATAACATTTTAAGAATATGATTAAGCCAGTGGCTCAGATGAAACTATACAAGCATTAGATACATTGATTTTAAATGTTGATATTTGGTTGTGTTGTCAATCAAACACGATTCAATATTTCTTTTGTAATACAGTAAATTTCTAAAGGTTAAGGTAAAAACACCTTCAGCTCAACATCAGCAAAACAAAGGAGATGGTTGTGGACTTCAGGAGAACCAAGGCCCAACCAACTGCAGTCCCTATACAGGGGATGGAATGGGCTGGTAATACCGGGGCCCTGTAGAAAAAGGGCCAGAGCCGACTCTACTTTCTGTGGAGGCTTAGGTCCTTCAACGTGTGCAGTAAACTACTGCATATTTTCTACCAGTCTGCCATCTTTTTTTGCAGTGGTGTGCTGGGGTGCCAATATAAAGGCCGGTGATGCTTCTCGGGTAAATAAGCTGATCAGGAAGGCTAGCTCTGTTTTGGGGATTAGCCTTGACACTCTAGAGGAGGTGGCGGAGAGACGGATCCTGGCCAAACTGCTGGCCATCATGGACAACGTCACCCACCCTCTGCATACCATGGTTATGACGCAGAGGAGCACCTTCAGTCACAGACTGATCCCAACACGGTGTGCCAGAGAGCGCTACAGGAGGTCCTTTCTGCCGGGGGCTATTAGACTATTTAATGCCTCACCGGGGTGCCGTGCCGTCGGCAAAATAGACCTGGAACTGTTGGGGTGTTAGGAACTAGTTAAAGAATTAGGCATCCTTCCATCCGTGAGTAACTCTCTGGTCTGTAATCACTAATTCACTCAGGACTGATTCATTCAGCACTCATTCATTCAGGACTGTATATACATACAGTGGGGAGAACAAGTATTTGATACACTGCCGATTTTGCAGCTTTTCCTACTTACAAAGCATGTAGAGGTCTGTAATTTTTATCATAGGTACACTTCAACTGTGAGAGACGAAATCTAAAACATAAATCCAGAAAATCACATTGTATGATTTTTTTTATAATTAATTTGTATTTTATTGCATGACATAAGTATTTGATCACCTACCAACCAGTAAGAATTCCGGCTCTCACAGACCTGTTAGTTTTTCTTTAAGAAGCCCTCCTGTTCTCCACTCATTACCTGTATTAACTGCACCTGTTTGAACTCAATCAAACAGACTCCAATGGCCAAGACCAGAGAGCTGTGTAAGGACATCAGGGATAAAATTGTAGACCTGCACAAGGCTGGGATGGGCTACAGGACAATAGGCAAGCAGCTTGGTGAGAATGCAACAACTGTTGGCGCAATTATTAGAAAATGGAAGAAGTTCAAGATGACGGTCAATCTCCCTCGGTCTGGGGCACCATGCAAGATCTCACCTCGTGGGGCATCAATGATCATGAGGAAGGTGAGGGATCAGCCCAGAACTACACGGCAGGACCTGGTCAATGACCTGAAGAGAGCTGGGACCACATTCTCAAAGAAAACCATTAGTAACACACTACGCCGTCATGGATTAAAATCCTGCAGAACACGCAAGGTCCCCCTGCTCAAGCCAGCGCATGTCCAGGCCCGTCTGAAGTTTGCCAATGACCATCTGGATGATCCAGAGGAGGAATGGGAGAAGGTCATGTGGTCTGACAAGACAAAAATAGAGCTTTTTGGTCTAAACTCCACTCGCCGTGTTTGGAGGAAGAAGAAGGATGAGTACAACCCCAAGAACACCATCCCAACCGTGAAGCATGGAGGTGGAAACATCATTCTTTGGGGATGCTTTTCTGCAAAGGGGACAGGGCGACTGCACCGTATTGAGGGGAGGATGGATGGGGCCATGTATCGCGAGATCTTGGCCAACAACCTCCTTCCCTCAGTAAGAGCATTGAAGATGGGTCGTGGCTGAGTCTTCCAGCATGACAACGACCCGAAACACACAGCCAGGGCAACTAAGGAGTGGCTCCGTAAGAAGCATCTCAAGGTCCTGGAGTGGCCTAGCCAGTCTCCAGACCTGAACCCAAAAGAAAATCTTTGGAGGGAGCTGAAAGTCCGTATTGCCCAGCGACAGCCACGAAACCTGAAGGATCTGTATGGAGTGGGCCAAAATCCCTGCTGCAGTGTGTGCAAACCTGGTCAAGAACTACAGGAAACGTATGATCTCTGTAATTGCAAACAAAGGTTTCTGTACCAAATATTAAGTTCTGCTTTTCTGATGTATCAAATACTTATGTCATGCAATAAAATGCAAATTAATGAATTACAAATCATACAATGTGATTTTCTGGATTTTTGTTTTAGATTCTGTCTCTCACAGTTGAAGTGTACCTATGATAAAAATTACAGACCTCTACATGCTTTGTAAGTAGGAAAACCTGCAAAATCGGCAGTGTATCAAATACTTGTTCTCCCCACTGTATTCATGTAGTGTTGTTGTATAATATCACATGCAATATTGAAAGTAATTCTTGGACTGAGCTTGTAGTCATTCACTCAGGACTGCATATTAGTATCCTGTCAGTAGTATCTTTTTTCATTGCATTTAGTATATCGAATGTGCAATATTTGTATCATTTTTTCACCTAACACTCTGTAAAAATGTATAGTGTACATATTCAGCCGATTCACTCATACTATGCAATGCCTTTTAATAGCTTTTTGCACTCCAGACTTCTTGTATTTTCATACTTTTTCATACTGCCGCACTATGTATCATGTACCGTGTATCTGTTTTTTGTGTATTTCGTTCTGGCATTTTGCTCCTGCCCTGTGTTTTTCGTAGCTGCTTGACAAAGTAATTTCCCCTCGGGGATCAATAAAGTACCTATCTATCTATCCTATCTAAGGTATGACAACAATCCATGCTTTGGTTTAGTTTCCCTGGCACTGTTTCCAACACGCTAACGTTTTAGCATTTTTTGGTAAAATTAGTACAGATGTTCTTAGTTTGGGAACCACTGCACTAACCTAGCTCTCTGCTTGCTTCCTTTCTCTCTCTCTCTCTCTCTCCTCTGCTTCTTCCTGCATGCATTGCACTCATTGTTCACTCATTGCCCGAAAGTCGTATTTTGTTTGTTTGGGGGGGTGTCTTTAGAAACGTCAGCAGTCGCGGGACGGTTTTAAAATTACCTTTTGTCCGGGATCTCGCAAAATGCGCAAACACACTGTGAGCGGACTACTCGCTGGGGTAATTGGTTTCACGTCGCAGGTCTGTGCTGCGAGAGGCTGAGTTAGCCGTTTGAGAGAGTGGTGAATGTGCTGCTAAAAAGACTCATCTGGGAGGCAAATCTGGGGGATGCAGGCAAACATAACAAACCATTGTTCATGATTCCACTCGTTCGCAAAGAGGCAGGTGCGATTAGAACTCAAATCAATATTATAAGCGTTCTGAGCGTTGATCAACGCTGGGAGTAATATTTAGATGTTGACCCGTAATTTATATTCTTTATTGTGTACAAAATATATAGTAATTTTTTTAAAAATTGTACTCATATATAGGCCATGCCGGCTGGCAGCTGCTGAGATGTGTCAACGCTGACTGTGGCCAGTGACACTCATCAGTGCTGCAGACTGGGAAGCAGATTCAGCCATTAAATGAGGTTGTCGTTTGATGCAAATGGAAGAACATACATCTGCTGCAGGTCACTGACAAGCAATATCTTATGGGCCTGTCATTCCTGCTTATTGGTGCGGTTCAGAATGGCATGGACAGAATAAGAGGTTAAATAAAAAAATAGTTCATGAATGAATGGGGTTGGTTTTCTATTAACACAGAGTACTATACTTGCTGTAAACATTCAAAACAACCGCTAGCTCCCTCAAACAGTCTTTATAAATGAATACATAATGGTCTATAGAAAGTGTAACCAAAGATTTTTTTCCATATAGTTACCTTTGTCAGAATTTGATTCCTGTTCTGGGAAAGAAACAATTGGCGAGTAGCAGCGTAGCAGGAGATTTGACATTTAGCCAGACAGTGTGTGAGTAATGCACTGGAGATGAAGAAGAGATTCATCAGATAATACTACATTATCTATGCATTTAGGATATTACTGTCCAAAATAAGATTACATGAATGACCAGGCCAGAAAGTGTTTTGTTTAGAAGACAATCTGCACGGTCTGATAATGAACACAATTTAACTGTATGTATTAGCAGGTTTACATATTATAGCAGGGGCGCAACTTTCACTGGGGTCGGGGGACGGGATATGTCCCCCCACATTCTGAAATTGCATTATTGCCCCCCCCCCCCCCCCCCAGTTATATAATTGGAATTGTGATACAAAACAAGGCAACGGTGTGCTTTAGGGCCATGCGGACGCCTCCGAGTGGTAAGGTAGGCTGTTCGGAGTGTTTATCCAACTGGATAAATACATTTATATATTTATGTCCCCCTCTCTTCGAACAGCCTGTATTATAGTACTAATTACTTAGGATGAATTCTGCTCCCCAAATAATTTAGGAGATGCTTAGTATGCATTAATACAATCAACACAACTTTATTTAGCCACGAACACACACACATTTTGCTTTTAACTTAACAAATATTGCAATCATGCACACACTTTGTTTTCCCCTTATTCTTTCTTTGAACACAAGCAAACACTTAAGAGAGAAAGCATACAACTGAATATCAGTACACAAATGGTCTTCTGGGGTTTTCTGCAACATTTTCTGGTACCACTAAATTCAACATTAAAGTGTCTGTTTGTCTTCTACTGTAACATCTACAGAATGTGACCAATTTATAACACACAACAACATAATATAATATTTTTTTAGATTACAAAACAAATAAACCAACAAATCACATTTGACAGTTTGGTTGTCTTCAAACACACTATGCATTGATTTCCCTGAGGCACTTGACATAACTTCCATAAATAACACATCACCAAAGAACCAACCAAGCCTATACGTATTGTAAGGTACATTCACACTTCACTATGCCCGAAAACTTCAATTATAAAGGCTATTAGGGTGGAATGCAATATATACTCTATCACAACATTCATCTGATCATAGCGCAAAATGTCAATATTTTTGAATTCACATTGCACAATGAAAACTCTGATGAAGCCACCCCTGAAGTCCTCAAGTTGAGCATCTAGATGTCTTCGAGCTGAATTTGCATCCATTTACATTTATGATGTTCCATGTCCATACTGTATGTAATGTCTGCCTGCAAGATTAACTTTACTTGAACCAAGAACAATTAATGTATAGGCTTCCTCCTTGGCACAAGGATTGGATATATCCATGATGGAAAATAGTTTTTCCTGGTATGCTTGGTTATTATGCCTCTATTAAATGAAAAAACATGTTTCCTGGACAAGTCCAAAGACCACTCCACGGGAGTACTATTGTTTGAAGTAATATGCAGATAAGCGTCTTATGATTTACCCCACGGGTCCCTAATTACATTCAGCCGTGGGCCAATTTTCCTTGACTGGATGGTTGGGGGGCCGACACAGTTATAAATAACTTGTACACTGCAAACTGGCCACAAGAATCCCAAACAGATATAGTATTTGACAAAAACTGAATTATTTCAAACCTTGAATACATTGGGAATTTCAAACCTTGATTACATTGGGTTACGATCACATATGCCTCACTATTACTTTGGAACAGATTTCCTACATCTACTTTGAGCTGATTTCCTGGTGATTAGCTATTATTATTATTTTATTTCACTGTAGAGCCCCAAGTCCTGCTCAACATGCCTCAGATAGCGCCTTTGTCCCACCCCCCACACATGCAGAGACCTCACCTGGCTTAACTGGTGTCTCCAGAGATGCAACCTCTCTCATCATTACCCAACGCCTAGGTTTACCTCCACTGAACTCACACCTTACCATATCCCTGTCTGTACATTATGCCCTCAATCTATTCCACCACACCCAGAAATCTGCTCCTTTTATTCTCTGTACCCAACGCACTAGACGACCAGTTCTTAATGCCTTTAACCGTACCCTAATCCTACTCCTCCTCTGTTCCTCTGGTGATGTAGAGGTAAACCCAGATCCTGTAGCCCCCAGCACTACACCTATTCCCCAGGCGCTCTCATTTGTTGACTTCTGTAACCGTAAAAGCCTTGGTTTCTTGATATCAGAAGCCTCCTCCCTAAATTTGATTTATTCACTGGTTTATCACACTCCGCCAACCCGGATGTCCTAGCTGTGTCTGAATCCTGGCTCAGGAAGGCCAACAAAAATTCTGAAATGTCCTCATCCCCATATTTATTTTATTATTTTTACAAATTTTGCACTCTAGTATCTCTATTTGCAAATCATCATTTGCACATCCATCATTCCAGTGTTAATGCTAATCTGTAATTTATTTCACCACTATGGTCTATTTATTGTCCTACCTTCCTAACCTTACTGCATTTTGCACTACATTTGCACTCTGTATATAGATTTTTTATTGTGTTTTTGACTGTACGTTTGTTTACTGTGTAACTCTGTGTTGTTGTTTTTGTCGCACTGCTTTGCTTTGTCTTGGCCAGGTCGCACTTGTAAATGAGAACTTGTTCTCAACTAACCTACCTGGTTAAATAAAGGTGAAATAAAAAAAAAATAATAATAATAATAATTGTAAAGTCAATTATGTCCAACAAATAAAATAACCTGCCAGCCAAATATGCACAACTATTGGGGAAACTATGAGTTATACTGTAAACCCTTTCTGGCTGAATGTGAAAATTAATCCAAATGTGATTTCTTGCAGCACAACAATTTGTTTTTTTCAAAGTATTCATTGTGAGCCAGCAGATGAAGGTATGAAGATGAAGGTTAGCAATGTTCTTTAGTAGGACTCATTCTAATCTCTCATATAGTGCTTTCAAGACTGGCCGGACCTGGGTCACCTTCTCCACAGCTGTGAACTGTGAGGTAGTTGCTATAGCGGCAGGTTTTCTTGACCTGTTCCTCCTCTGCCATCTGGATGGAGGTCTGGCCTTGCTGGGTAATCCGTGTCAGGCGGAAGGGGGAGTGCCTGAAAGAGCCGGTCAGGGTAGTGTTGTTCTCTGACTCACGACTTAACGAGGCTGTGCCCCAACCGTACCGCTTCAGGCCATGTCGGAAATGGATGGTGAACAGGCCGTAAGTTATTGGGTCCAAACAGGCATTGAAGAGGCCAAAAATAAAGAGCATATGAGTCAAAGAATGAGAGACCGTCTCATCCATATCGTCAGGGAAGAACCAGTACCACAGTCCCAACAGGTAGTAAGGGGTCCAGCAGACGATGAAGGAAGTCACGATAACAATGCTCATCTTCAAAGTCCTCATCCGTGCTTTTGGAATGTTGTTGTGGGAGCGTCGGAGATGTATCTCCTTAGAAGACACTGAAACAAGGCAATAAACACTTGCTCATAATCTTAGCATCTGGCACCAAATTTGACAATACATCTCAATGACCTTTATCTTTAAGACACAGTGCTCTTTGTAACCCCCCCGTGAACAACTGTATACTGCACATACCACTACCTGTGCCATTATTGCCACTAGAAAACTACAATTGACTGTAAAATATGTAATTTGACCAACTGTTTCCGTGGGTCATGCGGCTGGATATCTCCACCAGGATCCGTGTGTAACAGAAGATCATGATGATCAGCGGCAGCAGGAAAAGACAGCCAAAGGTGAACATGTTGTACAGGGTTTCCTGCCAGTGTTGGACAAAGCTCCCACGGGTAGTGCACTGGGTGAACTTCTCTGGAACCGTGATGGTCACACTGTGGAATATCAGCATCTGTATGACAACACAAAGGAAACGTTAGTCTTTCACCATAAAACCAGATGTCTTTAACAATAATTATTTGGCCTGGCTTCATTGTTACTAGTGTTTCATGCAGCAGAAGCTCGATCCTGCCTAGTCTGCAGTCAATGTAATACAATGATTAACTGCTCATGTCATTGAATTTGCAATTCAATTAGGTGAAAAGAGCCAAGTGTTGAATGCTTGAAATTAATTATGAAAAAGTTATAATTGCAAAGTAAGGTCTTCTTTTTTAGTGATCCTAATTTTCAAAGCCTATGTAGTTGGATGGTTTTTATTTTCAGAGACTCATAATTACTGTCATAATCAGGAATCATTAAATGATGTAGTGCAGGCCCTCCTCACCAGTTATCTATCACATTTAAAGGTTACTCTTAAACCATGAACAATAGTTACTGCAACACCTGCACTGTAGTTTTCTTCAGGAAAGTGTTTCTCAGTTTTGCTCAAAATTATTGCTACAATTATTACGTATCTAATTCCTTTAAAAGATCTATTGCATTATTCTTGCCAAATAAATCTCACAAAGTGCATCACGTCAGTAATGTGCATTTGCTATACATTTATTTGAATAAGTTCAATACAGGATCCTCTTCAAATTGCATATGCTCACCTATTAAAGCACTCAATGGATGGTTGCCCACATACTGTGATTATGCTAATCTGTAATTTATTTCGCCACTATGGCCTATTTATTGTCTTCCTAACCTTACTGCATTTTGCACTACATTTGCACTCTGTATATAGATTTTTCTATTGTGTTATTGACTGTACGTTTGTTTATTTCCCATGTGTAACTCTGTGTTGTTTTTTGTCGCACTGCCTTGCTTTGTCTTGGCCAGGTCGCAGTTGCAAATGAGAACTAAATAAATAAAGGTGAAAGGTTAAATAAAGGTGAAATAAATAAAAAATAAACTGTACCTTACTGACCTCCTGTATCCCTACACTCCCACCTGTTCACTGCGCTCCTCTCACACTGGCCTCCTCACCATCCCTCGCACCAGGCTCCGCTACAGCAGTGCAGCTCCCCAACTCTGGATCTCCCCCCTCTTCATGTCAGAACCTCACAATCCATACAGATATTCAAGTCCAAACTAAAAACACACCTCTTCACACAGGCTTACCCGAATTCTCTGTTGTCTTAGCTTTTATCCTCTGTCTAGTCCTCTGTCATCATGTTTAGTGTACTTACTTATTTTAATGTGATCGTATAGGGGTTTTTAAAATAATATAAAATGATTAGTTAGTCTTTTCCCATTGCGGCAACTCCTTTACGGACTCGGGAGAGGCAAAGGTCGAACCCCAGTCTCTGGCACTGCATGCACTGCGATGAAGTGCCTTAGACAAATGCGCCACTCGGGAGGCCAAAGTGACTATATTGCTTTTTATCCTGCTGATTTTCTTGTGTATGTAAAGTGACTTTGGGTGACATGAAAACCGCTTAAAATAAAATGTATTATTATTATTATTATTATTATAAAGCTGCTGCAGGGTTGTTATGTCATCTGATGTTTTTTTTGTTTTTTTTTAACTTAAAATGTAACATCCCTGGGGTATTCAGGAAGTATATTTTGATCATTGTTGTGGTGTCCTGAGACCGGGCTGAGGAGAGAGAACATGAAACCTCTGTTAACCAGAGCCTCACCTGGGGAACAGAGAGGATCACACTCATCACCCACGCCACAGACAACATGATCTTGCTTCTCTTCTTGGCCTCATTGATGGCCAGCGGGTTAAGGATAGCAGACTGGCGGTCCAAGCTAATGACCACTGTGACAAAAGCACAGGAGTACATGGCAACAAGTTTCATGAACATCAGCAGCCTACAGGCGACGTCTCCTGCCTGCCACTGAACTGTGATATTCCAGACAGCATCAACAGGCATGACGATGAAAGTCACCAGCAGGTCCGCCACAGTCAGATTAATTATTAATATCCTAACGTGGGACTTGCGCTTGCCGTTGGTATTGGCGGCCCACAGCACAGCGAGGTTACAGATAGCTGACACGGCACACAGAGTGAAAGTAATGATCACTCTGACTTTGGCTGCTGTGGAGAAGGTAGGCAGCTGTAGTGAGTCTCCGCTTGCACTCTTATTGCAGATGGGGGTGGGCGCTTCACAGCTGGTGTTCTGGGCTTGTTCCATCATTTGGTGAAACATCATGATCTCATGTGACATTCTAATGCTGTCATTCATATCCCACAGGAACACCAGAGACAATATCTTCTCTGGTTGTTCTCCAGCAATGTGTTCATATAAACAGGTCACACTATAGGAATAAATGGTTGGAAAAGAGGGATGTTTAGTATGCAGTTTCTGCACTTGTTGTTACATACCAATTGTACATAGTCAGCTTACTAGCAATTATGCTCTGCACAGAGACACAATAATATCCTACAGTTATGGTGGATTACTATATGAAAAAGCAGTACATACTCTACCCTGATATGCATTCAAATACATACACTCTCAAATCATGTTCAGATGTTATAATAATAATAATAATAATAATAATAAATGGTATGTGGTTAGTGATCTAATACTAATCATATATGCAGAACACAATGATAATAATTAAAGCAGAATACTGTATACAGTTGAAGTCGGACGTTTACATACACCTTTAGCCAAATACAATTAAACTGAGTTTTTCGCAATTCCTGACATTTAATCCTAGTAAAAATTCCCTGTCTTAGGTCAGTTAGGATCACCACTTTATTTTAAATGTCAGAATAATACTAGAGAGAATGATTTATTTCAGCTTTTATTTCTTTCATCACATTCCCAGTGGGTCAGAAGTTTACATACACTCAATTAGTATTTGGTAGCATTGCCTTTAAATTGTTTAACTTGGGTCAAACGTTTCGGGTAGCCTTCCACAAGCTTCCCACAATAAGTTGGGTGAATTTTGGCCCATTCCTCCTGACAGAACTGGTGTAACTGAGTCAGGTTTGTAAGCCTCCATGCTGGGAAACCCTTTTTCAGTTCTGCACACAAACTTTCTATAGGATTGAGGTCAAGGCTGTGTGATGGCCACTCCAATACCTTGACTTTGTTGTCCTTAAACCATTTTGCCACAACTTTGGAAGTATGCTTGGGGTCATTGTCCATTTGGAAGACCCATTTGCGGCCAAGCTTTAACTTCATGACTGATGTCTTGAGATGTTGCTTCAATATATCCACATAACTTTCCTTCCTCATGATGCCATCTATTTTGTGAAGTGCACCAGTCCCTCCTGCAGCAAAGCACCCACACAACATGATGCTGCCACTCCCGTGTTTCACGGTTGGTATGGTGTTCTCCGGCTTGCAAGCCTCCCCCTTTTTCCTCCAAACATAACGATGGTCATTATTGCCAAACAGTTCTATTTTTTTTTCATCAGACCAGAGGACTTTTCTCCAAAAAGTATGATCTTTGTCCCCATGTGCAGTTGCAAACCGTAGTCTGACTTTTTTATGGCGGTTTTGGATCAGTGGCTTCTTCCTTGCTGAGCAGCCTTTCAGGTTATGTTGATATAGGACTCGTTTTACTGTGTATATAGATACTTTTGTACCTGTTTCCTCCAGCATCTTCATAAGGTCCTTTGCTGTTGTTCTGGGATTGATTTGCACTTTTCACACCCAAGTATGTTAATCTCTAGGAAACAGAACGTGTCTCCTTCCTGAGCGGTATGATGGCTGCGTAGTCCCATGGTGTTCATACTATTGTTTGTACAGATGAACGTGGTACCTTCAGGCGTTTGGAAATTGCTCCCAAGGATGAACCAGTCTTGTGGAGGTCTACAATTTATTTTCTGAGGTCTTGGCTGATTTATTTTGATTTTCCCATGATGTCGAGAAAAGAGTTTGAAGGTAGGCCTTGAAATACATCCACAGGTACACCTCCAATTGACTCAAATGATGTCAATTAGCCTAACAGAAGCTTCTAAAGCCATTACATAATTTTCTGGAATTCTCCAAGCTGTTTAAAGGAACAGTCAACTTAGTGTATGTAAACTTCTGACCCACTGGAATTGTGATATAGTGAATTATAAGTGAAATAATCTGTCTGTAAACAATTGTTGGAAGAATTACTTGTGTCATGCACAAAGTAGATGTCCTAACCGACTTGCCAAAACTATAGTTTGTTAACATGAAATCTGTGGAGTGGTTGAAAAATGAGTTTTAATGACTTCAACTTAAGTGTATGTAAACTTCCGACTTCAACTGTATATATACACTACCAGCCACTTCATTAGGTACAGGTAATCAGCCATTTATGTGGCAGCAACTCAATGCATTTAGGCATGTAGACATGGTCAAGACGATCTGCTGAAGTTCAAACCAAGCATCAGAATGGGGAAGAAAGGTGATTTAAGTGACTTTGAACGTGGCATGGTTGTTGGTGCCAGACGGGCTGGTTTGAGTATTTCAGAAAGTGCTGTTCTACTGGGATTTAGACGCACAACCATCTGTAGGGTTTACAGAGAATGGTCAGAAAATGAGAAAATATCCAGTGAGTGGCAGTTCTCTGGGCGAAAATGCCAGTTGATGGCAGAGGTCAGAGGAGGATGGCCAGACTGGTTTGAGCTGATAGAAAGGCAATAGTAACTAAAATAACCACTCGTTACAACCAAGGTATGCAGAAGAGCATCTCTGAATGCACAACACATCGAACCTTGAAGCCTACAGCAGCAGAAGACCACACCGGGTGCCACTCCTGTCAGCTAAGAACAGGAAACTGAGGCTACAATTTGCACGGGCCAACCAAAATTGGACAATAGAAGAAGTCCTGATTTCTGCTGCGACGTTCAGATGGTAGGGTCAGAATTTGGCCTAAACAACATGAAAGCATGGATCCATCCTGCCTTGTATCGGTTCAGGCTGCTGGTGGTGGTGTAATGGTGTGGGGGATATTTTCTTGGCACACTTTGGGCCCCTTAGTACCAATCGAGCATAATTTAAATGCCACTGCCTACCTGAGTATTGGTGCTGACCATGTCCATCCCTTTATAACCACAGTGTACCCATCTTCTAATGGTTACTTCCAGCAGGATAACGCGCCATGTCACAAAGCTCACATCATCTCAAACTGGTTTCTTGAACATGACAATGAGTTCACTGTACTCAAATGGCCTCCACAGTGACCAGATCTCAATCCAATAGAGCAACTTTGGAATGTGGTGGAACGGGAAATTTGCATCAAGGATGTGCAGCCGACAAATCTGCAGCAACTGATGCTATAATGTCAATATGGATTAAAATCTCTGAGGAATGTTTCCAGAACCTTGTTGAATCTATGCCACGAATAATTAAGGCAGTTCTATATATATATATACACTCACCGGCCAGTTCATTAGGTATATACTAGTACCGGGTATATACTGTATATGACACAATCCAGTGCGCCTGGCACCTACTACCACCCGTTCAAAGGCACTTAAATATTTTGTCTTGCCCATTCACCCTCTGAATGGCACACATACACAATCCAATTGTCTCAAGGCATAAAAATCCTTCTTTAACCTGACTCCTCTCCTTCATCTACACTGATTGAAGTGGATTTAACAAGTGACATCAATAAGGGATCATAGCTTTCATCTGGATAGTCATGGAAAGAGCAGGTGCTCTGTTGTTTTACAGGTTTAGCCATCGTAGTATGGCTCAACTGGAGCAAATTATGTTTAAGTGCCTTGCTCAAGGACACATCGACAGATTTTTAACCTTGTCGGCTCGGGTATTCAAAACAGCGACCTTTCGGTTAACGGCCCAATGCATGAACCGCTACGCTGAATCAATGACATTCTAGAAAACGGAATAGGTTGAGTATGTCAGCATCAGCATCAATAAATGCAATAACCATTACCTTTGCCTGAGCAGAAAGTATAAGTATAACAACGAACCAATCAGCCATATAACAAACTAGTACATTAGCCTATGTGATATTCCAATTGACCTTGAAGTATATATAATGAGCTCTTGGAATCACAGAGGAGTTAGTTGATATTGATATTTTCACCCATTTGAAGACTCCCATAAAACCAACTTGACTGAAAGAAACTACTAACCTGTTAAAGTGTCGGCAAATTCCCCATCAAAAGCACACGTTTGTTCCTAATGAATCGAGCTGCTGCAATATTTTTTTTGCCTTATCGCAGAGAAAGGGAAAAAAAACTTTGAGGCAAGATTCCGCTTTCAGTTCTTTCCGCCCTGAAGTTGTAGGAGATGGTTAAGATGGTTAAGATGGTTACTATAAAGCGTTCATATCAGGAGAGAATGGTATAGCTGTCGAACGCCTGCTTCATTTAGTATTGGAGATAACTATTGCGATTATCAGACTTCATCAACGACAATACTGCAATTATGTGGCTTGTTCTCGGCAGTCGGCAACCCTTTCCTCAGCATCTGTATCGTAGCATATTGACCTGTGTGAAGCCAGCCACAATAGTGGAATAAAAATAAAAGTCCCCAGTCGAAAGTGATTCAAACGGATACAAAAAGTTGAATCATACCATTTGGAATAGATCATGCTAAACAATGTCGGAATGTTTTTTATATAAATTCAACAAAATACAAAAATGTCCTAATTTGACTATTGTGCCTATTGAGCCACACAGTGAATGCGTTATATTACACATAAAACCTAGTGGTCAAACACTGAAATGGTTCCAATTGTTCACCATTCATTTTATCCATTGTGGATTTTAGAAACACTTCAAATAAGGGCTGTGTTTCGTGTAAGCTTACCCTGGCGTGACGTTTCGATAACTGTGTAAATCTCTCTCAGACAAGGTCATTTTTATAAATATATTAGGTTCTATTTATTCTCAGATTCGAAAATGCTATTTAGCGTCAAAGTAGACATCATGCAAGACTACAAATCCCTGCAAACTCCTGCAGGCCATCTCTTGACACATTTGCTGTCAGCTAGCTAGCTACTAGCTACCTTGATGCAAAACAAAAGATACATTGCAAATTGTAATTTACTGTTCCTTGTGTCTTGTACAGAATACTATCATAGTAGCAGTAAGATATTTATAATGTGCCATGAATACTAGCTATTCATGGCAAAAAAAAGCTATATAGCTAGCTATCTACCTACCTAGATGATATTAGAAACATACCCTTATTTTACCAGATCCACTTCACCTTCAGCCAGTGGTCTTTATTGAATTTCTTATAATTTATGAACAAGGTGAAATCTATACTGAACAATTTCAAAGATTTAGCTGAGTTACAGTTCATAGAAGGAAATCAGTCAATTGAAATAAATTCATTAGGCCCAAATCTCAAATAATACTGTAAGCTAGGGTAGATACAAGTCAAGTAGTACTTGAAGTAGGTTATCTACCCCTCACCCACAGACGCAAGAAAACATGATCAAGAACGCCTAGCCCTAGCTTCACCATCTAAGATAGATAGCTAGTTAACTACAAAGCTAGACTGTTGGGTTATAAAAGCCAAAGAAAGCAAAACATTTTTTTATGAATTTCTCATGCATTTAAATGGCTAAACAAATAGACGGCTAATGTAGACTTAACTTGCTGACCATTAGCTAGATAGTTAACTGATAATGCTTGAGAAACTGGTGTTTGGAAGATATATAGGCACGGGTGTTGTTAGGCCCAACCCCTCAGTTCATTTGACTTGGTGAAAATAATTTGGTGAAAATCAGTTTTTTATTTACCTAACTTGTATACCACTTTTTCCATGCGGTTTCTTCCTTCACAGATTCAATGAAAGGATGACCTCTTCCTAAAGATGTGGTTATTCATTTTGTGTATGATTTTCATAGAAACAAGGGTGGCTCAACCTACCCGTTTGGCTCAATTTACCCCACTCTCCCCTACTAGACTTAGAGACACTGATTCAAAGACACAATGTTAACAATGGACTGGCATAGCTGTTAACGAACTAGATTATCCTAATGGTGATAAGCCTTTACACATGTAAATCAGCCCAAGGCCCGCCTTGACATTAGCCAAAAAAGGCATCAGGTCAATTGCTTGGCCTGACAAATAATAAGTATAAATACAGTAAAGTACACACACTAAATATACACTACTGTTCAAAAGTTTGGGGTCACTTAGAAATGTCCCTGTTTTCCATGAAAACATACATGAAATGAGTTGCAAAAAAATGAATAGGAAATACAGTCAAGACGTTGACAAGGTTATAAATAATGATTCTGTCCTTCAAACTTTGCTTTCGTCAAAGAATCCTCCATTTGCAGCAATTACAGCCTTGCAGACCTTTGGCATTCTAGTTGTCAATTTGTTGAGGTAATCTGAAGAGATTTCACCCCATGCAAGCGGCAGGTAGCATAGTGGTTAGAGCGTTGGGCCAGTAACCGAATGGTTGCTGGTTTGAATACCTAAAGTGAAAAACCTGTCAATGTGGCCTTAAGCAAGGCACTTAACCCTAATTTGCTCCAGGGGTGACCCTGTAGGTAGGCAATCATTGTAAATAAGAATTTGTTCTTAACTGACTTGCCTGGTTAAATACATAAAATAAAAGCAATGTATTGGCTTAATGGGCATTTCTTGTCCTTATGTTGGAGGAAATTGGCTCCAACTAAGCACCGTCCACAGGGTATGGCATGGCGTTGCAAAATGGAGCAATAGCCTTCCTTCTTCAAGATCCCTTTTACCCTGTACAAATCTCCCACTTTACTAGCACCAAAGCACCCCCAGACCATCACATTGCCTCCACCATGCTTGACAGATGGCGTCAAGCACACCTCCAGCATCTTTTAATTTGGTCTGCGTCTCATGAATGTTCTTCTTTGTTATCCGAACACCTCAAACTTAGATTTGTCTGTCCATAACACTTTTTTCAAATCTTCCTCTGTCCAGTGTCTGTGTTCTTTTTCCCATCTTAATCTTACATTTTTATTGGCCAGTCTGAGATATGGATTTTTTCTTTGCAACTCTGCCTAGAAGACCAGCATCCCGGAGTCGCCCCTTCACGGTTGACGTTGAGACTGGTGTTTTGCGGGTACTATTTAATGAAGCTGCCAGTTGAGGACTAGTTAGGCGTCTGTTTCTCAAACTAGACACTCTAATGTACTTGTCCTCTTGCTCAGTTGTGCACCGGGGCCTCCCACTCCTCTTTCTATTATGGTTAGAGCCAGTTTGCACTGTTCTGTGAAGGGAGTAGTACACAGCGTTGTATGAGATCTTCAGTTTCTTGGCAATTTCTCGCATGGAATAGCCTTCATTTCTCAGAACAGGAATAGACTGAGTTTCAGAAGAAAGTTCTTTGTTTCTGGACGTTTTGAGCCTGTAATCTAACCCACAAATGCTGATGCTCCATATACTCAACTAAAGAAGGCCTGTTTTATTGCTTCTTTAATCAGCACAAAAGTTTTCAGCTGTGCCAACATAATTGCAAAAGGGTTTTCTAATGATCAATTAGCCTTTTAAAATGATAAACTTGGATTAGCTAACACAACGTGCCATTGGAACACAGGAGTGATGGTTGCTGATATTGGGCCTCTGTATGCCTATGTAGATATTCCATTCAAAATCAGCCGTTTCCAGCTACAATAGTCATTTACAACATTAACAATGTCTACACTGTATTTCTGATACATTTTATGTTATTTAAATGGACAAAAAATGAGCTTTTCTTTCAAAAACAAGAACATTTCTAAGTGACCACAAACCTTTGGAAGGTAGTGCACATGTGGCAAACAGCTGTGACGTTCAGGGGATTAGGGAGTGCGCTGTAGGCAGATCTCAGAGACCCCTTTCTCCTCTCCTCTCACACCAGCAACAGTTGTGACACTGCAGGCAACAGTTGTGACACTGCGGACAAAAGTGTACCCTGCATAACAGGATCTAATAGATTATGCGACTTGTGTGAAGCTATCCACAATAAAGATGAGCCACTTTTATGGAATTTGTGGTTTGCCTTCAAAATAAAAGTCACCCATCAAAAGCTATTCATATGGCCAAATAGTGGAATCACACCAATCATATTTAGACTAGATAATGCTAAACAAGGTCGGAATGTTGTTATAGAAATTCAAAGAAAAACAATAATTAGTTAATTTGACCCCCAAAAAAGTTAAAATCTGTTGAAATTGCACTCTAGATGTATTATACTTTAGAATTGCATTGGGGGCATACTTATATGCACTGTACATCCTTACCTATGGTTATTGGTTCCATTACTTTGAGGTAAAAGCCTACTGGGTGAAACACACAGATTACAATTCTGAAGAATTTACACAAAAATTAGCGTTGTAGCTCATATTAGGGACCTTTAACTGAGGGGAATAACCTCACTATACAGCTTATTGTGCGTATTGACAATCATATGTGACTTGTTTCAGGAAACTAGGTGTATGTCGCACGTTACTACTTCACAGGAGCAGCATTTGAATATGTTTTTTTAATCAAAATGCATTTTTTGGCAGTGATGCCTTCTGGGACATGTGGACTTTCATGTGCCTTCAAAACAAACTTGTATTCCATCCATAAATACGAATAACATTTTCAAACTACCAGCCTAGTTGGTTTCGTCATGGAAAAAGACAGGCACCCTATAGCTACAAACAAAACAGAATTAAATGGTTCCATTCTGCCATGAAGCATGCTGTGTTGCTACCATGCGTGTTGTCATGTGTTGCTGCCATTCTATGTTGTTATCTTAGGTCTCTCTTTATGTAGTGATGTGTTGTCTCTCTTGTTGTGATGTGTGTTTTGTCATATATTTCAATTTACATTTATATTACTAATCCCAGCCCCGATCCCTGCAGGAGGCCTTTTGCCTTTTGGTAGGCCGTCATTATAAATAAGAATTTGTTCTCAACTGACTTGCCTAGTTAAGTAAAGGTTAAATAAAAATAAAAAGTAAAAAGTATTCATCTGTATACGGGTAAGAGTCTAGCTACATTTTCCAGATATAAGTTTCTAATTTTGTCAGAAAGTAATTGTTATTGCAAGTTAAAGCATACTGTTAGTTAGCTAGAAAATATTAGCTTACTGGCTTGCTAGCTAATGTTACGTGTATTATCTGTGTAGTAATATTATTCAAATCAGAAATCCATTTGCACTTCTAGTTATAGCCTAATGTTAGCTAGTTAACATTGAACCTAGTTTGTTAGCTGTAGGTACCTGCAGATTCATACTACAGCTATGACAATATTTGTATTGGTAGTGGTATGAGTCGGGGTTATGCCGGTTCATTGTTTAGCTAGCTAGCTACATGTCTAAACAAAAGACTCCACTTTGGCCGGATTATTACATGACCCATCAAATTAGCAGGTGTGTCTGGGGGTGATTACGGCCATCGATTGTATTTCATGTCTAGACAATAGTGACCCATCCACTTAGCTAGATGTGGGTCAGGGGTGGTTATTGCATTTCCTTCACATGACCCATAAACGTCATCTAATAACGATAAAATATATAAACATTTTTATCTGGACACTTTCTGTTTTTTATATTGCTACTATGCAAGTATGCAAGTACTATCACTGTACTGTTTACACCTTCTGTATCCTGTGCATGTGACAAATAAACATAGATTTTATTTGATATGTGTTTACCATATGGCCTCACATGTGAATCCTTAAAGAGATGAGTGGGACTAAAGCTTAAGAGGGTGTGAACGATGCTGAATGGGTGTAGACAAAGAAGAGCTCTCCAGTAGGTGTACAAAAACATTCAAGGGCAAGTTTTTCAAAAAAGTGGGGATACAAGTTGATCAACTTTCAAAGCAGAATTACTTGCCCATTGTTCCTCAATTATGATATATAATTTTATCCAATGTAAAAAACACTATTTCAAATTTTGCTACATAAGACCGAAACGAGGCGGTCGGTCACATATTGCAATGTACAGCCTTACCTATGGATCTTGGGTCCATGAAATGGTGTATCCACAGTGACATCCATAGATTACAAATGTTTTGTTCTCTCTTTTGTTCTCTATTGCTCCTCTATTGTCCAGGGGCCGATGACATCGGTGGGCACCATAAGACCAACTCCTTGATGTTTTCAGTTGTTGTGCTGATTAAAGAAGCAATAAAACAGGCCTTCTTTAGACTAGTTTAGTATCTGGAGCATCAGCATTTGTGGGTTAGATTACAGGCTCAAAATGGCCAGAAACAAAGTACTTTCTTCTGAAACTCGTCAGTCTATTCTTGTTCTGAGAAATGAAGGCTATTCCATGCGAGAAATTGCCAAGAAACTGAAGATCTCGTACAACGGTGTTTACTACTCCCTTCACAGAACAGTGCAAACTGGCTCTAACCAAAATAGAAAGAGGAGTGGGAGGACCCGGTGCACAACTGAGAAAAAAGGACAAGTACATTAGAGTGTCTAGTTTGAGAAACAGACAACTCACAAGTCCTCAACTGGCAGCTTCATTAAATAGTACCGCAAAAACACCAGTCTCAACGTCAACAGTGAAGAGGCGACTCCGGGATGCTGGCCTTCTAGGCAGAGTTGCAAAGAAAAAGTCATATCTCAGACTGGCCAATAAAAATGTAAGATTAAGATGGGCAAAGAACACAGACACTGGGCAGAGGAAGATTGGAAAAAAGTGTTATGTAAAGACAAATCTTCAAGTTTGAGGTGTTCTGATCACAAAGAAGAACATTTGTGAGACGCAGACCAAATGAAACGATGTTGGAGGAGTGCTTGACGCCATCTATCAAGCATGGTGCAGTCAGAATTCCTATGCTTCATGGATATAATGATTGATTGGCATTTGGCAGCCATCCGCATAAACGATTACACCCAATGAATGACCTTCCTGAGATGTTCAACATTCCTTGATGTATGTTTCCTTGAGAACTTGGGACTACAAATATAGGATATCAGCTACCATACCTTACACAGATGTTGTTTGTGAAAATGATTTTAGCTTTGATTGGAACTGTGATAAATTCTTACAAACTACACATTCTCTGACCAAGTCCTTTCTTCTCTGACAAATTTATCACCATGTCATCATCATTCCTTTCTCTTCATTCATTGCTTCCCATAACTTTTTTCCTATCATTATTTGCCTCAAAGATTAAAGTATTTCATCCCACATCTCTTCACTTCAAAATGATATCATTAATTATTTCCATGTGAGGCCTATAGGTCGTACCAATGCTTGACATAACAGTGCTCACATTGCATTCTAGCGCCACCTCAGAGTATAGCCTACTCTAGTAACCCTATTGGGATAAACAGTGTATACTATAACCTGCTGTGGATTGTATTGTATGAAAAGAAGTGATGAGCATGCACTCCCATCAGAATTCCACCCCCTCGCCCAACAGGGCTGGAGAAATGTCCAAAGCATTTAATGTTTTTGAATTATTTTTTAATAGAAACTCAGTGAGCAATTAGAATTTTAAAAAACCCTGATCCAGATTAAACCCCATTTTCCCTTCTGCTGTCGAGAACTTTGTCTAACACATCATCGTATGACAAATAGTCTCCTTACTGTTCTGTCTGCTCTCATTATACCCTGTGCAGTCATCCCAACACCCTCACACTTTGTTCAAGCATTTCGTCAGCCTGAATTGGATCATTTTTCTCATTTAAATGGAGAGGCTTGAGCTGTGTTATAGCAGAGTGAGCAAAGAACGGTTACATTAGTGGGCTGACACATGAAGGGGCTTTCTTTGTCAAGGAAGCAATCTTGACGTGTTTGAATCCTCACCAAAGTTTCAGACTTCGGTTTCTATGTACAACATGTCATAGAAGAAAATGCTGCTTATACTATATTTGTGTGGTACAGATTAGATGTGAAATGCCCTTCAGACAGAGTTCGTTGCTAATGCTGTTGCTCTGTAACTCTAAGAGTGAATAACTAAAAATGAAGGGTGAAACAGGGCTTCAATCTCCCAAAATCCACAGAGGCGACCTCTCACTCTCCTCCTTAAAATAGGTCAGGAATCATAGCTACTCTCTGCGGGGAAAAGGATGTGACTTCAGAGGCCCTTCAGTCCAATATAGGAAAAATATGAATAGCAACAGTGACAGCTGATGAAAAGTTGAAAAGAGAGTAAATTGGATGGTGACACATTCACCCAGAATCCCCAAATGTCCACTCTAGCTGCCATTATAAATGTGAGACTTTTTTGTGTCATTCGCCGTCGTTTCTTGTGTCCCTAAAGAAAGGCTATAATAACAGCCACCATAACCTTCAGTGCTGTATGTCATAACACATAATGTCTGTTTTGAGGCCAAGCAACAAGCAAGCTAAAATCCTCTGATAAAGACATTTGTTATTTTTCTGATGAAATGCAACCTACAATCACAAAAAACAACAAAAAGATGAACATAGTTTACACTACTAAAAATGTTGGGCATTATGAATATTCAGTTTAATTGAATCTTCAACAACTTGATTTTCTTTTCTTGGAGGAATGCTAGTTCCCCTCCCCTTAGTTTTGTTTGGATATAGCTCCTGGTAAAATGTACACACACAAAACTGTATACATGATTTCATGCCTTTCACATTTCCAAATCTCAATGGACTACTTCACTTTACACCAGCTGTCCAAAATAAAACAGACAATACTGTAGTATTTACTGTAGTGTATACTGTAGTATTTACAGTTAACTATAGAATAAGTACTGTAGTAAAAGAAAACTGTAGTATATACTATAGCAATTAAAGTAGTGTTTTGAGGATTGTAGTATACAAAAGATTGCAGTTTTGAAACTGCATTAAAAGTGCAGTAACTAAAGTCGACTGTGGTATTTTGGAGGCAGTAATTGCAGAACAACTGCTGTGTACTGCAGTTGAACTGCAGTTATACTGCACTCTAACAGTTTTATTAGATTTAAATAATATTTCCATATCTCAGTATCCGTAGAGTGTCCTGTGAGGCAGATCAAAGTGCCCTATGGTCAGGAGGAGAGCAGCTTCTTGAAGGTTTTGGGGGAAACATTCCCCCAGATGAATCCAAATGTAGAGGGCTTTAAGACAGGCAGGAGGAGGCTCGTTCCCTTACAGCTGGACAGAATGTGTCCAGCTACAATCAAATCAGTTGAGCTAGGGAGGTCTACCCTGTACTTAAGATTGAAGATTTGATAGTTCATGTGTTAGGAAGGGGATTGAGCAAGTAGTGATTTCTTGTATTTTTATATTCAAGGAAACTGTAAGGGAGGAGAGAGCCTCCCTGTTGCCTCAGCACAAGCTTCAGTGACACTAGAGGTTTGGAACGTTAAATGACCTTTTCCACTTTTAGCATCAAATTATAAAGTATAATATTAGTTATAGGATTCTCATTGTAATTTAACAATCAGAATGTCTTTATTTTTTTACTATACCTGTACCTATACTTATTTTTGCCAGAGGAGATGAAACGTCGTCGTTTTGAGGAGTGGGAGAGCAGGCGGAGGAAGGTAAGGCACTTAGTTGATATAATTTGTATATTATGTAAGGGATAAACGCAGACGTTCTGTACATTACCATGGAAATAATGGACGACGCAGCGGGACAAAGCAGAGCCGAGTCCCTTTGCGGAGTTAATTTTTCCAAGGTAATGTACAGAAAGGAGGCATTTAGCCTAATTATTCTAAAGTTGTCCAAAAAAACAATACTAAAGCACACAGTTATCGGCAGAAATCCTGCTGCTGCTACTGCTACTATGCACTGGCTTCTTGCTCCCACCACCACCCAAGCCTCCACCTGTTAGGTTATGTGTTCCTGCCAGGGGCATTGGTATAGCTTACCGCACTCACTGCGTGTAGGCTATTTTATGTTGACGCTTTGCTTGGGCAGTGAGCTACCCTGAATGAGCAGAGGTTTTTACCCTCCAGGCAGCAGCGGGCTTCGCAATCCTGAAGAGCACGATTAACGGGTCATTGGAGGACCATGACATTCGGGAGTCTGTGGAGGATGTGCAGGTGACTAGCACGACAATACTTAATAATAACATATTTGATGTTTGTATCGGACTACATTTTAACTACTTGATAGCTATAACCTTTGTGTGTGGTTGTTTCTGTCCATTTACAGGCAATCCTATCGCCTCACCTCTCACCTGCCCCCTCTCACCTCTCACCTGTCCCTTCTCCTCACCTCTCACCTGCCCCCTCTCCTCACCTCTCACCTGTCCTTTCTCCTCACCTCTCACCTGCCCCCTCTCCTCACCTCTCACCTGCCCCCTCTCCTCACCTCTCACCTGCCCCCTCTCCTCACCTCTCACCTGCCCCCTCTCCTCACCTCTCACCTCACCTTTCTCCTCACCTCTCATCTGACCCCTCTCACCTCTCGCCAGCCTCCTCTCCTCTCCACTCACCTCCTTCATCACCAAACTTTCCTTCTTATTACCCCTCACCCTTAACGTCCTCACTCTTTCTTTCTCTTTTCACCCCTCATCTTCTAACTCACTTTCTCCTTCTCCCTCACCCTCACCTCCCTCATCTCCATCTCCATCATCGGATCCAGAGACTAAGTGAGTGTTTTTTTAAGAGCATTTGTTTATAAACAAAATGTAGTATTTAAACCTTAATGTCAGAGTATCCTTATTCATTCCTTATTCAAAATGTATGACAAATCGAATGAGCCTACCCCTCTTGAACGGACCTAAGTGCCATTTTACGTATGCTCTGGAGCCGAGTGGACCAGGACAACTGCCCCATCGTGGACCAGGACAACTGCCCCAAACTGCCCCATCTCCAACAGGATAAATGTCCACGGGCAACGTCCCAAACAGAATCCTGTATGCTTTTCAACGCAAAATCTTTTTAATGCAGGATGGATGGCCTCTGTGGACGTTAAGTCCAAGGCGGAGGGGGCAGTTGACCAACGGGTCCCTCCAAGGAGTATTACAGGCTCCTCATGAGGGACATCAGGGACTCGGCCATCTTCGAGGGTCTGGAAGTAGCGAAATGACTGTCTCTTGATGTTCATGGTAAGCCTTATCTTTACCCGTATTAAGGTCTGATTTTCATGTAAAATACAGAATTTAAGCCAAAACAATTAGTGAAGAGGCTTTTTCAGGTGCTTTGTCCAGGGCGATATATCATAGGATAATAAAGCTGGCACACATTTGAAATGGTCTTTTTAGTATCACAAGATCACATCACAATGATCAGTGTGTGTGGTCCATGGAGGGGTTGTGACACACTTCTTCTCTGAGCGACACTTCGCAGCCTGCTCCTCCACTCAGTCTGGAGGAGGTGAGCCACACTACTCTGAGAGCACATTTGGGAAATGAAAGTTTGATGTCCTCCCTAACAGCAACAGGAAATAATAGATCATCACTTTTTTTTACGTGTATGGTTTCTTTTGCTGTGTTTATAATTCTCGATTGCCTGTCATACATTTATTAAATTTTTTCTCTAGATCAAAAAAGCACCTATCAGAGGTGAAGAACAAATTGGAGGAATCGGTAGACTGGCTGAGCCTAATGGGGCTGAAAAGGACAATGGAGTATCCCCCCGGGGGATCAATAAAGTACCTACCTACCTACCTACCTACCTACCTACCTATCTTAAATTGTTCAAGTTTATCATTATCTGCATATTGTTCCATTTTGTGATTTAAATGTTTTACTGTGTACTCCTCAGATGGAGAATGTCCTCCTCTAACAGTGGAAATGGTGTTGGAGTTTGCTACTGTGGCAACGGTGGTGCCACCCCTGGGGTTTGAGGACACCCCGACCATCGAATTCCTCCACACAGCGTGAGGGCGTCTCGCTGGGCAGCAGAAGAAAAAGTACCCAGAGGTAAACACGTGTGCTGTGACACTAAGGCTCCCTCTTCATAGCACCTACAATGCCTTTAGGGAATTCATGACCTCCGGTATTGTGAATTCCCCACATTTTGGTGTTGCATAAAAACATATTTTTACAATACAGAATTGTATGTAGTAGCACTAAACTACAGTAGCAATTGAGTGTTTGAAAATTTAACTGCATATCAACATTTATCTACTTACATCTTTGTATTGTTAGTACAGTGCATTCGGACCCCATTACTTTTCCACATTTTATTACGTTACAGCCGTATTCTAAAATGTATACAATATTTTTTTCCCCTCAATCTACACACAATACCCCATAATGACAAAGCAAAAACAGGTGTAGACATTTTTGCAAATGTATTTTTTTTATATTGCAATTACGTAAGTATTCAGACCCTTTAGTCAGTACTTTGCTGAAGCACCTTTGGCAGCGATTACAGCCTCAAGTCTTCTTGGGTATGACGCTACATTTTAGAATAAGGCTCTAATATAACAATGTGGAAAAAGTCAAGGGGTCTGAACACTTTCCGAATTCATTGTATTTCCATATTGGCTGTTATTGTTCACTTAATGATGATTCATATTAAATTGTACAGTCCATATTGTTGTTTGTCTTGGTGTTTTATGGTTTAGTTTTTATTAGAAACACTTTACTGACACTTCACTAATAACCAAAATCCTTTGCTGATATTGACTGACGTACTGCTGCCATATTGCAGCCAACTCATCCAAATCTGATAATTTTATGTCCTACATTTAAGAACAAATTAACTTCAGCCATTATAATTTAATAAGAACTACATGCAATGATAAGGCTTCCCATCCATTGCATTAAGTGACAGCTCCACTTCTGGGAACCTACAAGACTGTAGCTCTCCAGGAACAGGGTTGTACTAGTCCATCTTCAACCACATCATTTGAGCTGTCACAATTTGTCAACAATGTTATGTTACTAGCTGTAATACAATAGTTTGCTGTTAATCACAATGATATAACCCTAATTATTTTATTTAACTAGGCAAGTCAGTGAAGAACAAATTCTTATTTACAATGGCGGCCTACCTCAGCCAAACCCTCCACTAACCCGGACGATGCTGGGCCAAATTGTGCGCCGCCCTATGGGACTCCCGATCACGGCCGGTTGTGATACAGCCAGGGTTCGAACGCTGGTCTGTAGTGACGCCTCGCACTGCAATGCAGTGCCTTAGACCGCTGCGGCACGCAGGATCCCTAGAGGGGGAATGTTACCCCTGGAACAGTTTAGTTAGTATTATAACATTGATTCAAAGGAAAACATTTACTGATTCAAAGGAACGACTGCCGCTGAAGATGTAGCGTCCAATCCCTCGTCCCAGTAGGGGAGTATCAGGGGTGTAGTAAGTCAGGTTGGAGTAGGAACGAGTGGCGCTGAAGATATAACTGCCGTAGCCCTCTGTAGTATGTCAACTCCCAGGCTGCCTCTGGGGCCTTCCAATGGATTAATTGTCTGCAACAGTTCCATCTGTGTGTTGCTGATGGTGAACTGGATTTGTGGCACAGTCACCCCTTCTGACCAATAAAGAGCTGTGGCGCTAGTGGTTTGAGGAGCTGAGGTGGTGGTGGTTGGAGGAGCTGAGCTGGTGCTGGTGGTGGTTAGAGGAGCTGAGGTGGTGGTGGTTGTAGGAGCTGAGCTGGTGCTGGTGGTGGTTAGAGGAGCTGAGGTGGTGGTGGTTGAAGCTGGGGCGAACAAATCCCTTACTGCTGTCAGATTGGCCCTCTGCATTGCCAGGGAACCCGATATGAACAAATGCAGAGGTGATTGCCATTGTTCAGTTCTCAGCCCATGGTGGTTCCACTGACTGGCAAACACATCAAGATCTTTGTTCACCTGTGACAGGAACACAGTGCATTGCCCACAGGTGCACCTCATTGTTGATGTCAATGATCTGCTCCGTCTCCAATAATGTGAACAAGCCATGGTAAACGTTGGAGAGTCCATGCCAGACGTCCCCCCCATAGCCACTCTACCCTCTGGTTGTGAGTGCTCCTTCCTCTGAGGGCACTTCCCCTCTCACCACCCCTGAACTGCTCTATGAAGGCACAGATGCGGTTGTTTTCACCACCCCGGTCACATCTCACCCGGTATGGTACTCCATAGCTGGTGATGGCTGCTTCAAATGACTCCATGACTGTGGCACTCCTGTTGTTGTCAGAGGCCTTCAGAAATACAACAGGTCTGCTGTAACCATCCACAGCACCATGGATAACAACCCTCCACCTAAAAAACAAGACATTTATTTTCTCTTAGTGACGCCATTCTGTTTTTATTATTGATAACATTATTACTGTGCCTTGAGATGAGGTAGTCATTCAAAAATCACATTAAACACTTATTGCACATAGTGAGGGTGAGATATTTTAAAATTAATTAGTAAAAAAAAAAATGTAATTCCACTTTGACATTATGGGGTATTGTGTGCAGACCAGTGACAAAGTTTATATAACACACTGTCATTGTTAGAATCTTAATCAGAGCCGGTCCTGACCTCCCTGGGGCCCTAAGCAAAATTCTGCTAATGTAGAGCCATGTAAAGCATTTGCCATTGCCACACCTGACACCCCAGTGCTCCCACTACAATCCTCCCTCCTTTAAAACAGTTTGCTCCATACGTCGGTCTAAGAATAAGTAGACCTATACAGAACAGAATGAGGTATAAACAGACAATATTTATTGAATATCATATTTTCTATAGAATCTTAAGATAAGTGAATAAGTGAAAATAAAAATAAATTGTTGAAAATATAAAATGTAGAAAATAATAAAATATAACACTGATCTTTGTCTCTGCTGCCTGGTAATTAGTCCAGTCCTCACAATATTATACAATTAACTTTGTCTATATAATGTAAACATAAGCCTATAGGCTATGGCTGCAGCTATATGTCTCAAAATAGTAAAAAAAAAACTATACAGCTGTGTGATTAACATTGGTTCCCTCTACATCCTGGGCACCAGTCTATTTGGACTGTCTGGAAGTAATTGAAAGTATGTCACATAGTTAGTTAAGCAGTCATTTACACAAATGCACTTCTGCCATACAATCTTAAATGTTACTAAGTGTGTAAACATTTGAATGTTTGAATTAAAATCTTACCATCAAAATTATGTCATCATAGGACATGTGTTTCCCCGCATCATGATTTATGCTCGTGATGGCCAGACCACTAAAACGTTCCTGTGACATGGAAGACCTCAGGTAGCTTTTGAAGAGCTTTAATATTGAAAAGCTGCTCTCTGCCGATGCTACCATTACTGGTAGGGTGACTGCAATTCTTAGGGCTATCCAAAGGTTAGGATAGAGTTCCTTCAGGTTTTTCTCACATAGAAAGGAAAGCAACTCAAAGGCAGTCATCTTATCTGATGGCAGATCAGGTAAATTCTGAATCTCGTGTGCCAGATCAATTCCACTGATGTCACAGTCATCTCTGAAGGTTAGAGTGCTTTCAACTTCCATGCAGTGAGCCATTAAAGATTCACTGGACATCTTAGAGGCAGTGTTGAAGTTCAGCAGCACTCCATATTTGGTTTTCACCTGGTTGAGTATTTCAAATATCTCATCCATGGATGTCACAGCAGAGTCGACCAGATTTTTCAGTTCATCAGGAGCCTCATAGCTTAAATGCCTCTTGCTGTTTCTCAGTCTCTTCTCTTTCAGAACAGCCTCCACATTAATTTCTTCACAAATGCTTTTGGCTGTTGTCTGGGCCTCAGAGAATCCAGTTTCCCGGTATGTAGTGAGGGAGACCTTTGCATTTGAGATTAAATTCAATGCGATATCCAACTGCATTGAGGCGGATTAGAGGAACTTGTTCACCTTGTTGTCATTGTCAGTATCTCACACCCTACGACACAGAAAATCAAGAAGCGGTAGGACCCAAATTCCTCTGCAAGTGCTTGTGCCTCCACTTTGGCCACAGGATCGTTGATCATCTGTCTGGCTTCTAGTAATGCCTCTCGAACCTCAGAAGCCTGATATTTGATTTCATGAACACTTTGGAGCCTACTCTCCCATCTTGTGTCACTCCATGACTTCATGGTTATGTTCACGTGTTTCTTCAAAACACTCCATCTTTTGTGTGCAAGCTGAAAAGAAGGTGAAGAGCTTTTGCACATGCCCAAAAAACCCAACTGCATCTTTTGAAGATTTGGCAGCATCTGCAATGACAAGGTTTAGAGTATGTGCTCCACATGGGATGAACACGGCTCTGGGATTTTTTTTAACAGCCTGGCTTGTACTCCTTGGTGTTTGCCCTTCATGTTGTCCCCATTATCATAAGCTTGCCCTCTGCAATCTTCAAATGGAATCTTCAGCTCGTTCAGCTTATCTAAGATGACAGTGGACAGATTCAAGCCTGTTGTAACCTCAAAATTCACGAAGCTGAGGAAGTTGCCCTTGATCTTTTCCCTTTAAAGCCACGCTTCTCAGAATAATGGACATTTGCTTCTGGTGACTAATGTCAGGTGTACAGTCCAAGATAATGGTACTCTCTTACTTGAGTCACTATTGCTTCCAGAATCTTGTCACTCACAATCTGTATCAGCTCATTCTGTGTGCGCTTCCCAAGGTAATGAGCATGTGTCTCTCCATCTTTAATTTTGCTGAGACTTTGACCCAGTTTTTCCATAACGGGGTCAAAGTTTTCCAGTAATTCAACCTCCTTTTAGGAAGTTTCCATTATCTGGTTGGAAGAGTTTGTCTGAACTCCTGAATGCTAGGTTTCTTTCAGCGAGAGACTGGGTGATACTTATTAAACGTGTAAGTACATCCCGCCATCTCTTTCTTTCAGCCTCCAAAATTGTCATTTGTATCTGGTCAACATAGGAGCAGATCAGGTTCTCTCCACTTAATCATATTGTGTTTAGGACTACCCTCATGGTGTTTCAGAATGGCGTTGATATTTGACCAGTCATTCACGCCGTCCTTTATTATTTTGTAGAAAAGAGCTTACAGCAAAAATAATACACAGCGTTATTTTTGATTGAGTATGAAAGCCAGCTCCTGGTAATCTTTTCCCCATTTGACAGCTGTCTCTGTAATAAGCCTGAATGGAAACCTCTTCTAGACTTGTCTTTAGTGGAGCAGCAACTGTTCTATTAGGGTCTGAGCTGCTTGTATCTGATGCTGGCTGTACACCTCTGGTTGTGATAGTACTGGCTGAGGCTGCCTGTACTTTTACCTGGGTCTGTGTTAGTACTTGCTGAAGACGGCTGTATTGGGTCTGTGTTAGTATTTGCTGAAGCTGCCAGTACTGGGTTTGTGTTAGCATTTGCTGAAGCCAGCTGTACTGGGTCTGTGTTAGTACTGGCTGAGGCTGGATGTGGATCAACTGAGTCTGTGCTTGTACTGGCTGATGATCCAGCATCTCCTCTACTGACAAACTTAAGCATAGCACCTGTTAATTATAGATAACAATACTATTATTAATTTTATCAGCTGCATCAGGCCCATTCAAACTGGCTCCCCAAGATTTCCTTTTATACATATTAAAATACTATTTATACTATGGCTTGGCTGAATACTTGATGGTTATTATTTACTGAGAGATGTGCATCCATATTGCCCAGTATGCCCAGCTAATCAACATTTTAAATTCAATATATATATCAATAGTCAATGTCAATCCATTGCTTTCCATCTTGCATTAGTCAAGGGTAGGAGCATTGGGTCAATAACTGAAAGGTTGCTGGATTGAATCCCTGAGCTGACAAGGTAAGAAATCTGTAATTCTGCCCCTGAACAAGACGTTAACCTACTGTTCCCCGGGTGCTGAAGACATGTATGTTGATTAAGGCAGCTCCCTGCACCTCTCTTATTCAGAGGGGTTGGGTTAAATGTGGTTGACACATTTCATTTGTACAACTGACTAGTATCCCCAATTTCCTTTCCAGAGCTGTAACTTAACCTTGACAGAGAGACTAGATAATCATTTTCTTGTTTTAAAATTACGTGTGCCTATGAGGAGTGCCATCACGCCCATAATTTGTCTGGACTGGTTCCCACAGAGGTTACTGCATATAAACGCATGTTCACGCGCGACACGGTTATCTTTTCCGAGCCGTAGTTTATTAAAACTGTTGCCCGTTGGCGTTACCGTCAGCGCAAAAATACTGGAAGAGATATTTCTCAATTTTTTTTAGATTGCATTCCTGATCTGAATCATAACGAACAGCTCTCTGTCATTGTCAGGATTGTGTTACTGGAAGACATACCACAAATTAAATAACATTTTGTGGGCTTTCTTGTGGCAGAGAAGTCAACAGGGTGTGAGGTTTTGCTGTCTGCATCCTTTCTGAGTGCTTTTATTTTTTCATTCCATTCCCAGTTCTGGTTTTCGTTTTTTCCTTTACTAGTTCCACCTGCCCCTAGCCACCTGCTTCTCATCAACTACCTATTTAGTGCAGTCCTCAGTCCCTGTTTCCCTGTGAGGTATTGTTTGCTGTCGTGACATACTAAGCCTGTTATTTTCATAATATTGTTCTTCTCTCTTAGTCTCCTCGTGTATGACCTTCGTCTTGTATAGAATATATTCTGTCATTTAACATACATTGCTTTTGTCCAAGGTCCATTCCTGTGTGACACCCTAACATATTTACTCTTGCCTTGCTTAATCATTGCAACATATAGAACCTCAAGATAATACTGATGAGACAGCTAATCTTTTGAATGCCATTTGCGCAACACACCCTACAATCACAAGCTTACACAGACAGATATTACACAACATAACTGATAACGGGAACCCCCATCCTGTTGTTGCATCACATTGCATGTCAGCAGATACTCACACACACACACAGACTTATGAGGGCTGGACTCCGAGGACAAAGAACACTGCCAAGAGCCAATGGGAAGTCGACACTGCCCGAGGAGGGACTGCCCTCCATAACAACGACCAGTCAGGAGTGTGAATCTACCAGACTCTACCTACGTCATTTTATTACTATTGCTCTGTATAAATATGTGTGCCACGTGTTTAGGAGGTCTCTTTGTTCCGGACGACTCCCTAAGAGCTGAAGGAACGAGCCCGTGCACGAGTTACCAAATATCTTTGCATCTAATAAATCGCTTGATTGAATATCAATTCCACCTGGTCCCGAGTTATAACTTGTCTCCTTCTCGAGTGATTATGAACATCAACAGTCTCCTGAACCTTTTTGATTCCCGGAATTACCCTCCTGTGCTTCTGCCCCGATCACTGCCTCTTCCGTGTATGAACTCTGACTGCCTACCGACTACGATCTCTGCCTGATTCCTATTGCACCTTTGCTGATGATAATTAAAGAACAGCGCTCTGCGCGTGAATCCAGATCATAGTCTCCCGTATATCATTACAGAATACCTCACCTTTGTAATGGATTCAGCGGAGCTGCACCAGCGCCTAACCCAGCAGGAAGAACGCATAGACGAACTCTGCCACTTACTCCGTAAGCTTTCGCCTACATCTCCCGCTCAGGCCACGGGAGCAAGTGCTCACTCTTTTGTCTGCCTACCTAATAAATACGATGGCACACCCGGGAAGTGCATAGGATTTTTAATGCAATGTGAAAATTACATCGACCACAACCCTGGTAATTTCACCTCAGATAAGGACAGAGTGGACTTTATAGTTTCACTTTTGACAGGCAAAGCCCTGGACTGGGCCACCGCATTATGGGCAGCCCAAAGCCCCACACTCTCTTCCGCCCACCAGTTTAACGCATTATTTAAGGAGGTTTTTGATCACTCTCCCAGTGGACGTCATACGGGAGATCTGTTAATGGAACTTCAACAAGGAGGCCGTTCAGCTGCTGAATTTGCACTAGACTTCCGCACCCTGGCAGCCGGTAGCGGGTGGAGCGACGCTACTCTCCTGACAGTATTTAGAAGAGGATTGAAGCGGGAGCTACAGGCGGAGCTGGCCTGTCGTGGAGACCTAACAGATCTAGGGGAGTATATCCGAATGGCCATTTCTATCGACAATCTTCTAGCCGACCGATGGAGGACTCAATCAGCACACTTTTCTCGAACACCATCACGAGGCCTACCACCAAGCCCTCCCAGCCCCCCTGAACCCATGCAATTGGGTTGCGCTCCCCTGTCATCTGCGGAGAGACAACGAAGACGGCAGGAACGACTATGCCTCTACTGTGGAGCAGGAGACCACTTGTTGGCCCGCTGTCCTGTTTGTCCTCCTCGGAGGGAAAGGAATTACCCCGACGCTTCACTTCAGGTAGGCGTGTCTCAGTTTTTAAATCTCACGCAAAAACAACTTGTTCTGCCTATTCTGCTATCGGTTAATGGGATTGTTCGATCAGTCGAAGGGCTTATAGACTCTGGAGCTGCCGGTAATTTCATTGATGAACAGTTAGCCAAAGAACTCAATCTTGAATTGATCCCTGTCAATCCGCCCCTTAGAGTCAATGCCTTAGACGGGCAGCCCCTCGGAAAGGGCCTAGTTACACACAGGACACCGAACATCAACCTCCAGACGGGAGTGTTGCACAAGGAATCTATATCCCTATTAGTGCTTGTGTCTCCTAATGAACCCCTTATCTTAGGTCACCCTTGGCTTTGCCTCCATGACCCCGCCATCTCGTGGAAAGAAAGTGAACTCCTTTCCTGGTCCCCAGCTTGTTTTACTCGGTGTATTAAGGTCCCATGTAGAGCCACCTCCATCGAGGACTCCGTCTCTATCACCCCTGCAGACATTCCCATTGTGTATTCACAATTCCGTAACGTCTTCAGTAAGGAAAAGGCCTCCGTACTACCACCACACCGCCCATGGGATTGCGCTATAGAGCTAAGATCAGGAACATCACCTCGTAAAGGGCGAGTCTATCCTCTATCTCTGCCTGAAAGCGAAGCTATGGAGAAATACATAGATGAGACTCTTGAAATGGGCTTCATACGCCCATCCACATCCCCAGCGGCATCCGGGTTCTTCTTTGTGGGGAAAAAAGATGGAGGACTCCGTCCCTGCATAGATTATCGATCACTCAATGACATTACCATAAAGAACCGATATCCCCTACCCCTGATTCCGGCTGCCCTAGAGCAAGTCGGAAAGGCCACAATCTACTCCAAACTAGATCTCAGGAGCGCCTACAATCTTGTCCGTATAAGAGAGGGGGACGAGTGGAAAACGGCCTTCATCACTGCTAGAGGGCATTATGAATATCTGGTCATGCCATACGGTCTAACCAACGCCCCTTCAGTCTTCCAATCATTTATGAACGAGATCTTCAGTGACATGATTAACCGATTCCTCATCGTTTATATAGACGACATTCTCATTTACTCCTATTCCATGTCTGACCACATTCAGCATGTCACACAAGTTCTTCAGAGACTTCAGGACAACCACCTTTTTGTTAAAGCTGAGAAAAGTGCCTTCCACGTCACTACTGTCAACTTTTTAGGGTCTGTACTCACGCCAGGAGGAGTCCAAATGGATGACAACAAGATTACGGCGGTAAAGAACTGGCCTAAACCCTCGACCGTCAAGGAATTACAACGCTTCCTTGGATTCGCCAATTACTACAGACGGTTTATCAGGAATTTCAGCATCACCGCGGCTCCACTTTCCGCTCTCACCAGCCAGAAAGCCCGTTCCCTTCAATGGACGGAGGCAGCCCACAAGTCCTTTGACGAATTGAAGCGTACCTTCACCTCAGCAACCATTCTCTGTCAACCCGATTCCTCTCTCCCGTTTGTCTTAGAGGTCGATGCATCGGAGGTCGGAGTAGGGGCAATACTCTCCCAGCGGGTGGGAACACCCCCTAAACAACGTCCCTGTGCCTTCTTTTCTAAGAAGCTGACACCCGCTGAGAGGAATTATGATGTCGGAAATCGGGAGCTCCTTGCCATCAAGCTGGCTTTGGAGGAGTGGCGTCACTGGTTAGAGGGAGCTCAACATCCTTTTTCTGTCCTAACGGATCACCGAAATTTAGAATACCTTCGTAGTGCAAAGAGGTTGAATTCTCGACAAGCTCGTTGGGCCCTGTTTTTTACTCGGTTCCACTTCACCGTTACATACATACCTGGGCGGAAGAATGTTAAGGCAGATGCTCTATCCCGCCAGTTCGACCCTCCTATGCGCCCGCCTGTTCCAGAAACCATCCTGCCTCCCTCCTGTGTGGTGGGACCCATTCGCTGGGAACTTCAGTCGGCCATTCAAGAGGCTCTTCTCTCTGACCCTGCACCCCCCGAGGTGCCTATAGGGAAAAGCTACGTGCCAGCAACTATGAGACCCCAACTCATGCAATGGACTCACACCTCTCTGGGATCTGGCCATCCGGGTGTTACTAAGACCGTGGAATTAATTTCCCGTCAATACTGGTGGTCCTCTCTGGTGTCAGACGTCCGAGACTATGTTCTCTCATGCCCTATATGTGCTCAGTCTAAAAGCCTTCACCAGTTACCTGCGGGGGAGCTACAATCTCTACCAACACCCAACAGACCATGGTCCCATATATCTGTAGATTTTATCACCGACCTACCCGACTCCACAGGGTTTACCACTATACTGGTCATAATAGATAGATTTTCAAAGATGTGCCGTCTTGTGCCGCTACCTGGCCTCCCAACTGCCCTGGAATTAGCAGAATGCATGTTTCAACAGGTGTTCCGTCTATACGGTATCCCGGAGGATATAGTTTCGGACCGGGGCCCCCAGTTCATATCCCGAGTGTGGCGGGCCTTCTGCAAGAGACTGGGAGTTACCCTCAGCCTTTCTTCCGGGTACCATCCTGAAACCAACGGACAGACAGAGCGCCTAAATCAGGAGATCGGACGGTATCTGCGCCAACACTGCTCTTCTGCGCCTCATGACTGGAGCAAGTACATACATTGGGCCGAGTACGCACAGAATTCGCTCATTCATTCTTCTCTCCGTCTTACCCCTTTCCAGTGCGTGCTCGTTTACCAACCCCCTATGTTCCCGTGGGAGACAGAGCCCGGTACTGTACCAGCGGTGGATGACTGGTTCAAGCGAAGTGAGAAGGTGTGGGAAACTGCTCACCGGCATCTACATCAAGCCTCCCGATCTCAGAAGCGTTTTGCCGATCGACGTCGTCGGTCTGTTCCATTAATGCACCCCGGACAGCGAGTGTGGCTATCTACGAGGGATCTTAAACTCTGTCTCCCCTGCAAAAAGCTGATGCCACGCTTCATAGGCCCGTTCAAGATCAGCCATCGTCTCAACCCTGTCACCTACAGACTTCAATTACCCCGTCATTATCGGATCTCATCATCCTTCCATGTGTCCTTGTTGAAGCCAGTGAGGTTTAGCCCTCTACATCCCTCGCCTGCCCCCACTCGGCCGTCCAGGTCGTCGGGAGCCTCCCGTGGGGGGGGGAGTACTGTGAGGTTTTGCTGTCTGCATCCTTTCCGAGTGCTTTTATTTTTTCATTCCATTCCCAGTTCTGGTTTTCGTTTTTTCCTTTACTAGTTCCACCTGCCCCTAGCCACCTGCTTCTCATCAACTACCTATTTAGTTCAGTCCTCAGTCCCTGTTTCCCTGTGAGGTATTGTTTGCTGTCGTGACATACTAAGCCTGTTATTTTCATAATATTGTTCTTCTCTCTTAGTCTCCTCGTGTATGACCTTCGTCTCCTGAACCTTTTTGATTCCCGGAATTACCCTCCTGTGCTTCTGCCCCGATCACTGCCTCTTCCGTGTATGAACTCTGACTGCCTACCGACTACGATCTCTGCCTGATTCCTATTGCACCTTTGCTGATGATAATTAAAGAACAGCGCTCTGCGCGTGAATCCAGATCATAGTCTCCCGTATATCATTACACAGGGGAAAGTTTGTCATCTCTCATCCCCTTTGAGGACTGCAGAGGACAGTCCTATGACAACGGCGCCAACATGAAGGGAAAGAATAAAGGTGTTCAGGCTAGGCTGCTTCAACAGAACTCCAGAGTCTTTTTTGTCCCATGTGGTGCCCACACTTTAAATCTGGTGGTAGCTGATGCTGCTAAGAGCTCACCATTTGCCATTGGCTACTTTGGATATTTAGCGAAATTATTCAAACTCTTCTCAGCCTCCACCCATAGATGGGATATCTTCCTGAAACATGTCAAAACCACCCTGAAATCATGGTCAGAGACCAGGTGGGAAAGCAGGATAAACAGCATTCAGGCAGTAAGATACCAGGCTGGGCAAGTCAGAGAGGCTCTTCTGGAGGTGAGGGAAACTACTGCAGACCCTGTGGTGAAAGTTGAAGCCCAGTCTTTGGCTGAGGAGATTGGATCCTACCACTTTTCTATTTGCACAGTCATACGGTATGACATCCTCAACAAGATCCAGCATGTGAGTAAACTGATGCAGTCACCCTCTATGCAGCTAGATGTGGCTGTCGACTTGCTGAAGAAATCCAGAAATTCCCTTACCTGCTACAGAAACACAGGATTTTCTGATGCAAAGGAAATGTGCGAGGAGATGAACGTGAAGGCTGTACTCAAACAAAAGTGGTTGAGAACCACAAAAATGCACTTTGGTTATGAGGCTCCAGATGAGCCTATTGGTGATGCACTTTGAAAAATGTAAACCACATTTTTTGACGTGGTAGTGGATATAGCCTTCTCTTCACTTGATGAGACATTTCAGAGCCTGAGAGAGGTGAATGACAAATTTGGAGTGAATTAATTTTTGAATGGCTTGCCCCCGTTGCCTCTCCTTTTCCCAACAGTAGGGCTTGCTCTGCTCCTTCTCCCGATAGTTGAAGGTGCCTTGCCCAGTTGAAAATCACCCGAGAACTGCCTCGAAACTGAACCTAAACTATCCCGACACTAATTTCACACATACAGTATAACAACAGATGAAATAAATGAAGTATAGTATTATGGGAGAGAATGGGTAATTTGGTGAGCGATGGATAATTATGTAATCACCAATTGTGAATGAAGAACAGGGAGGGACATTCTATTGTCTTCATCTATTCTAATTATAACCTCAAAATGGTGTACCAGTCAGTCTACTGAATACAAGCAGTTGTATTAGTCTACTCTAGGCCTACTTGGAGTAGGCTACACGGTGAGAGCATGCATAATTCCAAAATAGAAAGACCAAGACGAATGGATGCACAAGATAATGCATTGCTACAAGATCTGAATGAAAACGACTCAGATGGCGGGGAAGAAATGGATCAGGACATCTCTGATGATTATTTTTGATTCATGCTGATTGGCTTTCCATATCTGGGAATTGATCCATATCGGGCAGCAGGGGAGCGAGTGTCAGATAATGTTTCAGATCAGATGGCATGGCTGTACTCGGTGAAAAGAGGAACTCGTCGCTGGCCTGTTGCTGTGTTCTACAACATGCTTGACTTGGCTGATATCAGTGCACAAGTGTTGTTCAAGCAGAGTGCATGAACAACCAACAAGCTCTCACTTTTGCTGGATTTGATCCAGAGGCAGATGCTTAAGCCCATTCACCATCCCCATCTACAACACCTTAGCAAAACCAAAATTTACATGAAGGTAACTTGTATCACTGGTGACCTTCCTGTGAACAACACCATGAGCAGGTGAGAATTCAATATGAGTCTGGCACACGGGCTACGTGACAGACAAATGAGGGCCAAGGCAGCAGCAGCAAAGATCCCACGTGAGCCATTGCGCGAGCCAAATTGCGCACAGCTCCCAGCTACTTCAGTGGATGTTCATGTTGAACACATTCTACCAGCAAATGAACACATTTCTAGTGGCAAATATATCCATGGTAGAAGATAGTTTTCCATCCAATTGGCAACAGATTTTCATGTGAATAGTCTAAAATCTGCATAAAAAACAAATGTGAATTTTCCCACCAAAGATGTTTCCATCAAATTGACTTGTTGTGGATAAAACGCTGTGTGTGATAACGTAGTGCATATAAAAACAATTGTTGAGTTTAAATTGAGTACACACCGCGCCCACCAACTAGTGGTAGTGTTGTACTAGCTAGATAGTGTGCATGTGGTGTGGGCGGCAGGTAGCCTAGTCAGAGCGTTGGGCCTGTAACTGAAAGGTTTCTGTGTCAAATCCCCGAGCCGACAAGGTGAAAATATGTTGATGTGTCCTTGAGCAAGGCACTAGTTTGCTCCATGTTCATAACTGACTTGCCTAGTTATATTAAATGTAATCTTTTATAAGGCACTAACTCCGCCATGGCTCATTGGCCAAAGCCTGAAATGAGTAGAGTTTTTTCGCCAGCTTGTTGTCCTAGAAACACAGAAATTAGTTACAGTAGTTACCAATGGTTGGTTCAGCAATTCCGACCTGGAATATGAATGGGTAAAGAATAGGGTTTTGGGATGAATGCCAAAAATAAGGTCTGTGGTAAACACAGGCTTAGGAGATCTTATACGTTTTGTTCAATAAGGGTTTTCTAATGATCAATTAGCCTTTTAAAATGATAAACTTGGATTAGCTAACACAACATGCCATTGAAACACAGGAGTGATGGTTGCTGATAATGAGACCCTGTACGCCTATGTAGATATTAAATTAAAATCAGATGTTTCCAGCTACAATAGTCATTTACAACATGTCTACACTGTATTTCGGATACATTTTATGTTATTTTAATGTACAAAAAAATTGTTTTTCTTTAAAAAACAAGGACATTTCTAAGTGACCCCAAACTTTTGAATGGTAGTGTATGTATTTTATGTAATCAAAAAAAGCACAAAGCATAAAGGATTAGTAATTCATACAGGATCTTAATTTAATTACCATATTGCAGGATAACTTCCCTGCAATGCAGAACATGTAAAACTTGTAGTGTATTTGAGGTTTTTTAAATTATTCTGACTGAAGTTTGTAATTTCCACTTTGAAATTTCAGACTTAATTTTCCCTTATGAAGTATGTATCAACCCATACTAAAACCCACATTAATTATAATCCACATAATAGGCTAATCCACATGTATTATTGTCGCAGGATTATTTTCCTGCTTTAACAAACTGGTTTAAATTAAGGTCATATCTGTAAAGGTCGTAACTGACTGATATAATCTCATACAACAAAACATATAAGATCTCCTAAGCCTCTGTTAACCTCAGACCTTATTTTAGGCATTCATCCCAAAACCCTATTCTTTACCCATTCATATTCCAGGTCGGAATTGCTGAACCAACCATTGGTAAATACTGTAACTAATTTCTGTGTTTCTAGGACAACAAGCTGGCGAGCTCTATTAAACAGTACAATCAACTCGGGGCTCTATAATGTGTCTCTGGAATATAATGCCATTCGGTGGAAGGTTAGTGCCAGTCCACTAAAACGTCATGGCACACGCCTTCCACATTGATTATCCCTTGCTTAACAACGATGATGAAGCTAATATCAAATCTAACTGTAACCCAGGCCAGTTTGGTCAGGCTAAGAAATAAAACACACAGATTAGGTTGCAATGCCTACTCCTACTCAAATATCATACCTCATGTTCTCATTAGCCGAATAGTTTGAGGCTAGGGGAAGAAAATTCTTATTTACAACAAATTCTTATTTACAATGACGGCCTACCTACAGGGTCAGCCACTGGCGCAATTTAGGGTAAAGTGCCTTGCTCAAGGACACATCGGCAGATTTTTTTCACTTTGTCGGCTCAGGTATTCGAACCAGTGACCTTTCGGTTACTGGCCCAATGCTCTAATCGCTAGGCTACCTGCCAACCGATAAAGTTAACTGACAATCATTTTCTTTAATTCCATGGTTTCTTTCTATAACAAGGGGACTAATGTATACTGTATGTATAGTAAGTGGCCAAATGGGACCTTTATGTAAGAGGATTAAGGTCCTCTGGCAAAGACCATTACAACAACTCCCCTTGGCCTCAATTTACAAACCATTTAAATTCAGATGACACCACAGTCTGTTACACTGGGTGTGAATTGGTTAGGTACCTGACAGGTGAGACTATGGCCCTAAAGATAAACCAAAACAATTTATTACTAGCTCAGACCTCAAAATATCTTGATAGTGACACTAAAGACTCTGGCAGGTGCGCTAGTTCAGTGTCACTTTGATTATGTGTGCACATTATGGTTCACCAGCATCCCTAAACATATACAATATAAGCTACAGACTAGCCAAAACAAGCTGATGAGAGTTACACTTATACTCCACCCTCGTACTCATCTGGAGGTCGATCATTTTAATCAGCTAGGCTGGCTATCTGTAGAGAAAAGGACATTCATTAAACTTGGTCTGGTCCATAGAATTATTACTGACTCAGCCCCCAGGTACCCATCAAATGATTTTACTTATATTAGAGATCTCCACCAATACAACAATAGAGCAAGAGACTCTGATATTGTTTTTTTTAAATGTAAGACTCTATCTGGTAAGAACACCTTTTTATATACTGGTGCTATTGAGCGAAACAAACTACCACAGCAACTCAAAGCCACGGCGACCATGGCTTCATTTAAAAGAATGTCAAAAGCTGGCTAATTATCGAGCAATAGAAGACAAAATGATGTCTGTCTGTTATGCTCTAGGCTGTGCCAATGTTTTTTTTACTGCTGCTCTTCATTTGTTATTTTAATTTTTTTTACTTTTACTTATCTATTTTTTTTTTTTCTCTTAAAACTGCATTGTTGGTTAAGGGCTTGTAAGTAAGCATTTCACTGTAGTAAGGTGTTGTATTACCTGTTGTGTTTGGCGCATGTTGAAAACGTGATTTTATTTTATATTAAACTGTTTAATGTGAAAGATCTCGGTTTCTTTCTATTCCAGTTTTAAATGAGAGCATTAGTTGGCTTATTTGAATACAGTGCCTTCAGAAAACAGACCCCTTGACCTTTTCCACATATTGTTACGTTACATACTTATTCTAAAATTTATGAAATAAAACATTTTCCTCAGCAATCTACACACACTACCCCATAATGACAAAGCGTAAACAGGTTTTTAGAAATAAAAACAGAAATACCTTAATTTACATTAAGGTATTCGGACCCTTTGCTATGAGACTCGAAATAGAGCTCAGGTTCATCCTGTTTCCATTGATCATCTTTGAGATGTTTCTACAACTTGATTGGAGTCCACCTGTGGTAAATTCTATTGATTGGACATTATTTTTTAATGCGGGCAACTCTGAAGGCTGCTGATCAGCTGTGATTAGTGTTGATAATCTCCATTAGTGGTGGATGCGATTAATTGGTTTGATCTGGTTGTCTTTTTCTTCAAAGCATTTATATAATGTATAAGTCTGTACTCTTTCATTTTCTTCTGAACCACAATGGCATGTCTTCTCTGATAAAGAAGTAGAAGTGTATATAAAAACCACATTTCCCTTTCTATAATTAACAAATGTGCTCTGTTAATTATAGAAAGGGAAATGTTAATCAGTCCCACCATCCCTCTCATTCCAACCCCCTCTATTTTAAACACAGATTAACACTTATACAGTAAAATGTTCTCAGGATCCACTGAGAAGCCTTATCCTATGCTACAGTACTCTGTCTTTTGTCACCAGTTTCATGCCAATTTCCCAACAGCGTATTGATTTTACACAAAGGGTCTCAATACATTAGTAAGGAATTAGGATTTAGCGTTCTACATGCAGACAACTTGAGAGATAATTGTTTCATTCTTGTCTGGATTAATGCATTTATGGTCTGCTTTGGAATAGGCCTGTTAAAGAATATGCAACCATTGTGTACTAAAATAATTGGCAGTTACTATGGGAATATCCCAAATGGACAGTGCACTAGGAAAGTATTCCATTGAATTTTTCCACAGCCAAGACAACGCAGGAGTGGCTTTGGGACAAGCCTCTGAATGTCCTTGAATGGCACATCCAGAGCCCGGACTTGAACCCGATCGAACATCTCTGGAGAGACCTGGAAATAGCTGTGCAGCAACGCTCCCCATCCAACCTGACAGAGCTTGAGAGGATCTGCTGAGAAGAATAGGAGAAACTCCCTAAATACAGGTGTGCCAAGCTTGTAGCATCATACCCAAGAAGTCTCAAGGCTGTAATCACTGCCAAAGGTGCTTCAACATATACTGAGTAAAGGGTCTGAATACTAATGTAAATGTGTTATTTCAGTTTTTTAATTTCTAAAAAACAGTTTTTGCATTGTCATTATGGAGAATTGTGTGTAGCTTGAGGAAAATAAACAATTTTATCAATTTTAGAATAAGGCTGTAATGTAACAAAATGTGGAAAAGGGGTCTGAATACTTTCCAAATGTATGTATGTACCATAGTGAACATTTTAGTGTCTGATCAGTCTATTCACTGTAATTTCATTCAGGTACTGAGCTCATTAGAAAGGTATTCAGTGCATAATCCAAGCACATCTAAAATATATATATGAGCTTCTTTGGTTACTTACCACCAGATCACTATATCTATTCATAATGTATACTGAATTTGTATTTTTTGTTTATTTAACTAGGCGAGTCAGTTAAGAACAAATTCTTATTGACAATGATGGCCTAATGTATGTATGACTTGGTAATTTCACTGTATAATACGAAGGTCAACTTTATTTTACTCAACCTGTTGGTCTTTGCTCTAAGAAATGTCTTAACGATAAATATGCAGTCTATGTTCAATGACAGATGTACTGTATAGCATTTGAAGATACAATGAGGTGCTGTGCACAGGCGTGTAATGCGTCTATGTCGTGTGTGTGTGTGTGTGTGTGTGTGTGTGTACACATTCAATGTAGGTTAAAGTCTCCATGAATAGATGAATGTATAAATAAAGCATGCAATAGAGAATATTGCAGACCTGAAGAGCGCTTGGAAATGTTAGTGGCCCTCATGAAGAAATACTACTCATCACTACGACACAAGATCTACACAAAACTAGCTGGTTTTACTACTTGATTGCTATTGAGATGTTTAGTAAACTTGTAATGATTTATTATCGTAATTTAAGTAGTAATGAGAGATAAATTGGGATGTTTATTAATGACTGCGAACACTACATATTACCTATTCAAATCACTTCACAATTCTCTCTAATGACTGTGGTGTAACTTCTGTGCCTTAGTAACAGGTCAAAAGAGGTACGTTTGTAAAATGGGTAAGTATACCATATGAACATACTGTACATTTGCATACAAGCTAGAAAACAGACTAAACACAAGACCGTTTTGGCTAGCAATCTTTTTGATCTGGTAAAAAGTTATACACAGTGTACCAAACCCTAAGCACACCTGCTCATTCCATGACAGAATGACCAGGTGAATCCAGGTGAAAGCTATGATCCCTTTTTGATGTCACTTGTTAAATCCACTTCAGTCAGTGTAGATGAAGGGGAGGACACAGGTTAAAGAAGGATTTTTTGAGACATGGATTGTGTTTGTGTGCCATTTAGAGGGTGAATGAGCAAGACAAAATATTTAAGTGCCTTTGAACGGGTGGTAGTAGGTGCCAGGTGCACCGGTTTGTGTCAAGAACTGCAACGCTGCTGGGTTTCTCACACTCAACAGTTTCTTGTGTGTATCAAGAATGGTCCACGACCCAAAGGACAACCAGCCAACTTGACACAGCTGTGGGAAGAATTGGAGTCAGCATGGGACAGCATCCCATTGGAACGCTATCAACACCTTGTAGGGTCCATGCCTCAACACATTATAAAGGTGTCTGTCACGATGCGAATATATGGGACGATACACGGAGCGTTGGTGGAGCGTCATTCCTTATTTATTATGTGAGTTGTTCTCCCGAAGCACAAAATAACAAAAGGAGATGACTAACATAAACACTATACTGAACAAAGCAAAGCAAAGTGACTTCTCTGAGTTCTGCCACATGCAGACAAACAGAAACCAATACTAAACAAAGCAAAGTGACTCACGTGCTGAATACTCAAGGCAGACACGAACAATGATCCACACACAGGTGGAAATTTGTGGAGCCTATATACTATCCCCAATCAGAGACAACGCTAGACAGCTGTCTCTGATTGGGGATGATAATCTCCCTAGTTAGGGTGTGATGACTTGGTTGTGTGCCTCTCTCCTCCCCTAGGTGGGAGTAAGAGGCCTTACCACAACCAAGCCATCACAATACCCCCCCCCCCCAAGGTGCGGACTCCCGATCGCACAATAAATCCCCCCTCTCCTGAAAGGAAAAAAAAAAAAAAAAAAAAAATGTCCAAAGAACTAGGGGGGACATTGCGGGGTACTGAGATGGTTGCTGGTGGAGGCTCCGGTTCTGGTTCCGGGCGTGGCGCAAGCTCTGAGAGTAGCTTCTCTCCTACCTCTCTGTTGCACGCCCGGTCCAGTCCGGACCCCAGCGCGATGGTTCCCCTCTCAGTACTCCCGCCATTTACCAAGTCCTGTCTGGACCCTGGTGTGGGAGCCCTCGACCCTGGAGAGGGGCTGACCACCGGCCCCGGACTGGGCACCGGTGGAGCGGACTGCTCCGGCACTGGAGCGACGCATACGACCGGCCCCGGACTGGGCACCGGTGGAGCGGACTGCTCCGTCACTGGAGCGACGTAGACGACCGGCCCCGGACTGGGCACCGGTGGAGCGGACTGCTCCGGCACTGGAGCGACGTAGATGACCGGCCCCAGACTGGGCACCGGTGGAGCAGGCTGCTCCGGCACTGGAGCGACGCAGATGACCGGCCCCGGACTGGGCACCGGTGGAGCGGACTGCTCCGGCACTGGAGCGACGTGGACGACCGGCCCCGGACTGGGCACCGGTGGAGCGGACTGCTCCGGCACTGGAGCGACGTGGACGACCGGCCCCGGACTGGGCACCGGTGGAGCGGACTGCTCCAGCACTGGAGTGACGCAGACGGCCGGACCCGGATGGGGCTCCGGTGGAGACCTCGGGCTGCTGACCGTCACCGGGGACCTCGGGCTGCTGACCGTCACCGGGGACCTCGGGCTGCTGACCGTCACCGGGGACCTCGGGCTGCTGACCGTCACCGGGGACCTCGGGCTGCTGACCGTCACCGGGGACCTCGGGCTGCTGACCGTCACCGGGGACCTCGGGCTGCTGACCTTCGCCGGGGACCTCGGGCTGCTGACCTTCGCCGGAGGCCTCGGGCAGCTGACCTTCACCGGAGGCCTCGGGCAGCTGGCCTTCACCGGAGGCCTCGGGCTGGACGCCGTGCCCACCCTGGGCACCGACGTAGAGGTGGTTTTCAGCCCTGTCGCAGGTCTGGCTGTCGACCCCAGACTGGGCGCCGACACGCTATGGAGCTCCTGCTCCACAGCGGGACTGAACGTCGTGCCCACCCTGGGCACCGACGCAGAGATGGTTTCCAGCCCTGTGGTTGGGCTGGCTGTCGGCCCCAGACTGGGCACCGACGCGCTATGGAGCTCCTGCTCCACAGCGGGGCTGAACGTCGTGCCCACCCTGGGCACCGACGCAGAGATGGTTTCCAGCCCTCTGGTTGGGCTGGCTGTCGGCCCCAGACTGGGCACCGACGCGCTATGGAGCTCCTGCTCCACAGCGGGGCTGAACGTCGTGCCCACCCTGGACACCGACGCAGAGATGGTTTCCAGCCCTGTGGTTGGGCTGGCTGTCGGCCCCAGACTGGGCACCGACACGCTATGGAGCTCCTGCTCCACAGCGGGACTGAACGTCGTGCCCACCCTGGGCACCGACGCAGAGGTGGTCTCCAACCACAGAGCTGTGCTGTCGACCGTCGTTGTAGACTCCGTGCGAGGGGTAGGCACGGGGCGTACTGGACTGGGGACACGCACCATAGGTCTGGTGCGAGGAGCTGGCACGGGTCGCACCGGGCTGGAGACACGCACCATAGGTTGGGTGCGAGGAGTAGGCACAGACCGTACCGGGCTGGGGGAATGCACCACTGGTCTGGTGCGAGTAGCTGGAATGGGCTGTACCTGGCTGGGGAAACGCACCGTTGGGTCGGTACGTTGAGCTGGCACGGGTCGCGCCGGGCTGGGGAAACGCACCATAGGTTGGGTGCAAGGAGCAGGCACAGACCGTACCGGGCTGGGGGAACGCACCACTGGTCTGGTGCGAGTAGCTGGAACGGGCTGTACCTGGCTGGGGAAACGCACCGTTGGGTCGGTGCGTTGAGCTGGCACGGGTCGCGCCGGGCTGGGGAAACGCACCATAGGTTGGGTGCGAGGAGCAGGCACAGACCGTACCGGGCTGGGGGAACGCACCACTGGTCTGGTGCGAGTAGCTGGAACGGGCTGTACCTGGCTGGGGAAACGCACCGTTGGGTCGGTGCGTTGAGCTGGCACGGGTCGCGCCGGGCTGGGGAAACGCACCATAGGTTGGGTGCGAGGAGCAGGCACAGACCGTACCGGGCTGGGGGAACGCACCACTGGTCTGGTGCGAGTAGCTGGAACGGGCTGTACCTGGCTGGGGAAACGCACCATAGAGCTGGTGCGCGGAGCAGGCGCGGGCCGTACCGGGCTATTGTTGCGCACCGATGGTTTGGTGCGCTGAGTCGGTCTCCTCCTCCTCCGACTCTGGACCGGCGCTGGAGGCACCGGACTGGGAACTGACGCTGGAGCACGACTGTGCCTGTCGTCTCTACTCCAACGCCAATCCCCATCCTGTGAGGGTTCCTCCGGGAACCCCCACGAGTGAGGGAACAGAAGCACATCGCTGTCGTCTTCCTCCGACTCCTCTCTGTACTCCTGCTCCCACGGCTGTAGGGGCTCCTCCTGGAACCCCCACGAGTGCAGTGGTCGGGGCTCTTCTCCCTCGATCCCCGACCACCCCCATAGCCCCCCCCCAAAATCAGTTTGAGGGGTTTTCTGGGCTCCAGGCTGGTCCTCAACTTTAGCCCGGTGACGTGTCCTCCGTCTCCGGCGCCTCTGCTGTTCCGGACCCCAGCCTTCCTCCACCGCACGATAATGGGAGTGTTCCTCCTCGGTAATTTTCCCCATACCGAGGAGGATGTCTCCCAAAGTAATCCCCCGTTGCGTCCCAGGGTGGTGGATCATTCTGTCACAGTGCGTATTATATAAGGGACGATATACGGAGCGCTGGTGAAGTGTCATCCTTTTTATTACGGAGATGTTCTCACGAAGCACGATAATAAACAAGGAGAGTGGAAAAACAAAATAACAAGCTACAAACAAAACACAGTGACTTACATGGAATGCTGCTGGCAGTGCAGGCAAACGAATGAACAAAGCAAAGTGACTCACGTGCTGAATACTCAAGGCAGACACGAACAATGATCCACACACAGGTGGAAATGTGTGGAGCCTATATACTATCCCCAATCAGAGACAACGCTAGACAGCTGTCTCTGATTGGGGATGATAATCTCCCTAGTTAGGGTGTGATGACTTGGTTGTGTGCCTCTCTCCTCCCCTAGGTGGGAGTAAGAGGCCTTACCACAACCAAGCCATCACAGTGTCCTTAATGTTTTGTGCAATCAGTGTATATAAATGGCTATACAACGACATGAAAGTATTCATTAAGCATAAAGTAAAGGGGGCTATGAAAGACAGGATGACGAATGATGGAAGATTATTATATTCAGGATTGTCAAAAACAGTAACTACTGTAGCTAAAAACAACAACCAACTACTTCCTGTTTTGTCTTCTTCTGCTGTCACGAAGAGTTGGTGTAGTCTGGCTGTTGTGTTGTGACTACTTATTTACTACCAACATCAAATAGTATAAAATCTACCTGATTACTATTGAAAAGCCTGTGTAGTAAAGCTGTATACAAAGATTTTGTGTAGTAATTCAGTGGTACATTTCATGAGGGGGGCGCCTGTTAGCCCCTGCTGCTTCACCTTTGAGGTATCAGCAGGAGAGACACCGAAGCATGGTGATTCATCTCATGTGAACATGCTCCAAGGGTGGCAGTGGGGAGTCTGCCTGAGAAAAGATGTGTTGGCATAATTATTAAACTATGAAAGAATATGAGTCTATTAATAGGTGAGAGCTTAAAGAGATTATCAGATTAGGTGCAACAGCTGCAACTATTTTGTAAAGCTTGGCTGTTAAGAATCCATCATACTTAATGTGGGATGTGAACAAATAATTATTCACAGTCTTGGTACATAGACTTGTGCAAGAAAACAGTAAATATGCAGAGGAGTTTGACTTCAGGCTTTTCAATGTAATAATTAATGAGTTTAGCTGACACATTCTATGTAGATAACCATTCAAACAGCAAAACTGTGAAATGCTTAGAGGTACTTTCCTGTCAGACAGGAAACCAGTCAGAACTGGATTGTCCACCGATAATAATAGTTTGGCACGTGCTTTATATGACGTGTGAATTGGAAATATCCCAACTCTCCCTGAGACACACTTGGAGAGTGGGGTCATAGCCAGGTCTGCCATTATCAACAGTGATTAAATGCCTTGCTCAAGCACACAGACAGATTTTTTCAGCTCAGGGATTCAAACTATCAACCTTTCAGTTATTAGTCCAACGCTCTAACAGCTGGGCTACTTGCCACCCTACACTGTGTGCACCGTTATCACCAACTACATTTTTTTTTGTTTTACCCAGCCTTTTACGTATATTTGACATATTTTGCTTTGTGGGCGTAATGGAATTTTGGCTTCTCCCACTATCTGCTGCGGGCCGAGCCTTGGCTTTTTCAACATGGATATAATGTAGCTGCATGGGTGTGCACTCAGCACAGGAGGATTGTGCTCTTCGACCAGCTGGATGCCCAGATGGAATGGAAGGAGCTGCCTACCTGTGAGCTGCGTGGGAGACCTATGCAACCAGCTACTGTTTGTGTGACCTTTTGTGACAGTGTCAAGTGGAACCGAAAGAGGACATTGAGTTCGTTATAAGAAAAAAAGATAGACTAAATATATTTTATTCGCTCTGTTGGTGTATTGGCTATTGACATTTTCTGTCCGTGGCATGTTTTTGTTATGTGTGTGGAGGTTATTAAAAAAAACTTGTGCATATTCTACAGTCTCAGGTAACATTAGCTGTATTTTTATTTAGTTTTTTAAAAAAGCTATCTGGGAAATATGTATATACTATTAAAGTATTTTGTTTCTCAAACAAGTAGGCCCTTACATACAGTGTATTTTATGTTAGAGGAACAAGGATGTTTCTTAGTGAGAGGGGGACGTATGTAAGGATGAGAATTGGATGTTCATCATTGATTAGTAATGCCTGACCTGTGTCTATAAATTCCTGTATGTCACGTGTACAGACTAATTGAGATGGTGGTTGCTTCTGGAGAATGAAGACACGTTTTGTAGAGCTCCTGTGTGCTGCCTCTGTCTAGTCTTCTGGAGAAAAAGACACGTTTTGTAGAGCTCCTGTGTGCTGCCTCTGTCTAGTCTTCTGGAGAAAAAGACACGTTTTGTAGAGCTCCTGTGTGCTGCCTCTGTCTAGTCTTCTGGAGAAAAAGACACGTTTTGTAGAGCTCCTGTGTGCTGCGTCTGTCTAGTCTTCTGGAGAATAAAGACATGTTTTGTAGAGCTCCTGTGTGCTGCCTATGTCTAGTCTTCTGTGAAATTCTGTGAAACATCTACTGGAGGAGTTACTGGTTAGCTACAAGTGGCTAGCGTGGCTAACGTTCTAGTTGCATCTGTCCCGGCAGAATGACAAGTCGATGAACCACCAAAGGCACACCCCATTTCTGTTTGAAAATCAAGAAAGAAGAGGAAGAGGTTTTTTAAAGCTAATTTCCTGCAATTCTACACATTTTTACATTGCTTATGACATGTTCATATGCTATCCAAGGTGCCCCAACCCAATTATTTTATATATGTATACACAATTATGTGAAAGTTCCTTCTGTAAATTGTAATTAGAGATTATAGTTTGTATTATATAATAGATGCTGTCTAAACTGTACTGTGTCGAAATAAAATAAAATCACTCTGGTCCAGGCAAGCATACATTAGGGTTGAGTGCCTTTCTCAAGGGCACATCAACAGATATTTCAGTGGAATTTGGGATTCAAACCAGTGACATTTCGGTTACTGGCCCAACACCTCTAGACTGCATGCCACCCAGCTTTGCTTTTCAATTTAAACTTTTTTCACAAAATATGTTGTCCATCAATGTGTTAACAATAGTTAATATATAAATGGTGATATCAATTTGTGTGTTTTGGGGGACATATTTAATAACAGTGATTTACAGATGGATTACAATAGGTTGAACACAGAATATCTGGGGAGTATGTAATGTATAACTGGGGAGTATGTAATGTATATCTGGGGAGTATGTAATGTATATCTGGGGAGTATGTAATGTATATCTGGGGAGTATGTAATGTATAACTGGGGAGTATGTAATGTATATCTGGGGAGTATGTAATGTATATCTGGGGAGTATGTAATGTCTATCTGGGGAGTATGTAATGTATATCTGGGGAGTATGTAATGTATATCTGGGGAGTATGTAATGTATATCTGGGGAGTATGTAATGTATATCTGGGGAGTATGCAATGTATAACTGGGGAGTATGTAATGTATATCTGGGGAGTATGTAATGTATATCTGGGGAGTATGTAATGTATATCTGGGGAGTCAATGATCATGAGGAAGGTGAGGGATCAGCCCAGAACTACACGGCAGGACCTGGTCAATGACCTGAAGAGAGCTGGGACAACAGTCTCAAAGAAAACCATTAGTAACACACTACGCCGTCATGGATTAAAATCCTTCAGCGCACGCAAGGTCCCCCTGCTCAAGCCAGCGCATGTCCAGGCCCGTCTGAAGTTTGCCAATAACCATCTGGATGATCCAGAGGAGGAATGGGAGAAGGTCATGTGGTCTGATGAGACAAAAATAGAGCTTTTTGGTCTAAACTCCACTCGCCGTGTTTGGAGGAAGAAAAAGGATGAGTACAACCCCAAGAACACCATCCCAACCGTGAAGCATGGAGGTGGAAACATCATTCTTTGGGGATGCTTTTCTGCAAAGGGGACAGGACGACTTCACCGTATTGAGGGGAGGATGGATGGGGCCATGTATCGCGAGATCTTGGCCAACAACCTCCTTCCCTCAGTAAGAGCATTGAAGATGGGTCGTGGCTGGGTCTTCCAGCATGACAACGACCCGAAACACATAGCCAGGGCAACTAAGGAGTGGCTCCGTAAGAAGCATCTCAAGGTCCTGGAGTGGCCTAGCAAGTCTCCAGACCTGAACCCAATAGAAAATCTTTGGAGGGAGCTGAAAGTCCGTATTGCCCAGCGACAGCCCCGAAACCTGAAGGATCTGTATGGAGGAGTGGGCCAAAATCCCTGCTGCAGTGTGTGCAAACCTGGTCAAGAACTACAGGAAACGTATGATCTCTGTAATTGCAAACAAAGGTTTCTGTACCAAATATAAAGTTCTGCTTTTCTGATGTATCAAATACTTATGTCATGCAATAAAATGCAAATTAATTACTTAAAAATCATACAATGTGATTTTCTGGATTTTTGTTTTAGATTCCGTCACTCACAGTTGAAGAGTACCTATGATAAACATTACAGACTTCTACATGCTTTGTAAGTGGGAAAACCTGCAAAATCGGCAGTGTATCAAATACTTGTTCTCCCCACTGTATATATATATTCCAAATAGAGGACTTCACCATATCTCAGCATGACATGAGTGTGAAGCATGACATGTGTAGCTAAAATAAAGCTACACAATATATATATATAGAAAATACAATTAAAAAGACTGCTTTAAAACATGTATTATTCACTGCATTAACACGTCTCATACCATGATGAATTGGGGAGAAATATAGGGGGAACTTTAAGTGGGAATAAGTAAATTTTTGTGGACTGTGAGTAACAGCCTTGTCAGTGGAAGGTTAGCTGCTTATCTCAAAGTTGACACTTCATGTAATCTCTTTTCTAGTCTGAATATTTTACCTTCATTTGATACAGTCTGGACTCGAACCAGGTTGTCTGTAGTGACGCCTCTAGCACTGTTTGTGTGCTTTTTTACATTAAAAGGGCATTATCACAATTTTCACAATTTCAAAGTGTTATTTCGACCTCATAGTGTAGAAATAGCATTTTAGAAAAACAGGAAAATAATGTTTTTCACTGCACTTCCCCTTTAATAGCCATGTTTTGATCATTTGACACTGATGAGCCCAACATATATCCTTCTGAACATGTCCTGAAGGATGCTTAATAATAAGCATGCTTATTGTCAAGGGAGTTGCTGTAGGCTCCATTGGATGAAAGCATTGGTGAATAGAGTAATAAACTGATAAATATTCAGACTAGAAAAGAGATTACATGAAGTGTCAACTTTGACATAAGCAGCTGACAAGGCTGTTACTCACAGTCCACAAAAATGTACTTATTCCCACTTAAAGTTCCCCCTATATTTCTCCCCATTTCATCATGGTATGAGACGTGTTAAGAAACGCAGTGAATAATAGCCTACATTAAATTTAGTCTGGAATCTTGTCTTCTCAATAATATCTTGAGTTTGCGAAATTTAAAATGCCAAACCAGTGTTTCTACTAAGGGTTGTTTGATTATTTTCCACTTTGATTAGTTTCCACTGTACATCATTTTGTGGATGTGGAAGGGACAAACCTGAGAAAGAACTTGCTTGGTCACTCCATAACCAGAGCCTTGTACACACATTGTAGACAAATGCTAGAACAAAAGGGCAAAATGTATGTAAACTTCTTAAAATATTTGAAAATATATATTTTTGCTGAACAACAAGAACACGGGAAGCAGCAAAGCTATGATCAGTATGAAAGCGTTCTTGAACGTTACAGATAGAAATACTACAAAAATAACTGAATGGATTTCTTATTCTACATATCAGTGATGCATGTTTGTTCTACATAGAAATTGTAGTTGTCACATGTGCAATACAACTTGTGTACACTTTACCGTGAAATGCTTGCTAATGAGCCCTTATCAACAATGCAGATTTTTTAAATAACAATACAAATAATAGTAGTAACACAAGAGGAAAAACATAAAATACACAAGAATGGAGATACAGTGCATTCGGAAAGTATTCAGACCCCCTTCCCTTTTTCCACATTTTTTTACGTTACAGCCTTATTCTAAAATAGATTCAATTACATTTTTTCCTCATCAATCTACACACACTACCCCATAATGAGAAAACATTTATTTTTTTCATTTTCTGCTATAAGACTCGAAATAGAGCTCAGGTTCATCCTGTTTCCATTGATTATCATTGAGATGTTTCTACACCTTGATTGGAGTCCACCTGTGGTAAATTCAATTGATTGGACATGATTTGGAAAGGCACACACCTGTCTACAGTATATAAGCAAAAACCAAGCCATGAGGTCCAAGGAATTGTCCATTAAGCTCCGAGACAGGATTGTGTCGAGGCACAGATCTGGGGAAGGATACCAAAAATGTTATGCAGCATTGAAGGCCCCCAAGAGCACAGTGCATTGTTCTTAAATGGAAGAAGTTTGGAACCACAAATTCTTACTAGAGCTGGCCACCTGGCCAAACTGAGCAATCGGAGGTCGATGGTCACTCTGACAGAGCTCTAATGTTCCTCTGCAGCACTCCACTAAGCAGGCCTTTATGGTAGAGTGGCCAGATGGAAGCCACTCCCCAGTAAAAGGCACATGACAACCCGCTTGATGTTTGCCAAAAGGACCCAAAGATTCTCTGGTCTGATGAAACCAAGATTGAACTCTTTGGCCTGAATGCCAAGCATCACGCCTGGAGGAAACCATTCCTACTGTGAAGCATGGTGGTTGCAGCATCATGCTGTGGGGACTGGATGACAATGCAGGAGTGGCTTCGGGACAAGTCTCTGAATGTCCTTGAGTGGCCCAGCCAGAGCCCGCACTTGAACCCGATTTAACATCTCTGGAGAGACATGAAAATGCTCCCCTACCAACCTGACAGAGCTTGAGAGGATCTGCAGAGAAGATTGTGAGAAACTCCCCAAATACAGGTGTGCCAAGCTTGTAGCGTCATACACAAGAAGACTTGAGGCTGTAATCGCTGACAAAGGTGCTTCAACAAAGTACTGAGTAAAGGGTTTGAATACTTATGTAAATGTGATATTTCTAATTTAATTTTTAGAAATGTGGAAGCATTTCTAAAAATCAGTTTTTGCTCTGTCATTATGGGGTATTGTGTGTAGAGTGATGAGGGAAAAAAAATATATAATACATTTTAGGATAAGGCTGTAACGTAACAAAATGTGGAAAAAGTAATGTGGTCTGAATACTTTCCCGAATGCACTGTATATATAGGGAGTACCATACAGTACCATACAGTACCATACAGTACCATACAGCCTAGGCCTGATTATCCAACCATTATGGGTCTATTCTCTACATTTTACACGGTCAAGAAAGGTACATTAGCAGGCTACTCATATGGTGTATTTTGATCACATCATTGTGTGCTCTCTCTCTCTCCTTTCAAACTCCCTGTCAGGCTCTGGCCATAGGGAGGCCTTTGGCTCCTCTATTTAGCCATGGTCAGAGCCTGACAGATCTAGTATACCTAGATCTAGTTTGTTTTGTGTTGAATCCCCAATTAGAGGCAGCTGCTATGCGTTGTCTCTGATTGGGGATTCTATAATGACCCACACCTTGTTGTGGGTCATTATCTTCATGTTGGATGTTTATGGAGTGTGTTGGCATGAACTTGTGAGTACTGTTTTTGTTTTCTATAATTCTAATTAAAAGTATGTTCAACTACAACTGCGCTGCGTCTTGGTCTGCCGACACACCACATCGTGACACTACCCGACAAGGGCTTATTCATTACGGAAATTGTTTACCGTTTATAACCGAAGCAAACAGAGCAAAACTACAATTTCTATTGGACAAATTCAGGTAGGTTCCTCCCCGTTTCATTCCTTTGCTTCTGTTTAAGAAACCTTTTGCAACAGAATCGGAGTCTACCCTTTAAACTGCGAAAATCATTGAAGCTAGAGGTTGAAGCTAGAGGTTCCTATCTCCCTCAATAACTTTAAGCATCAGCTGTCAAAGCTGCTTATCGATCACTGCACCTGTATATAGCCCTTCTGTAAATAGCCCACTCTACTACCTCATCCCCATATTTATTTTTGTTTATTTTTCACTAATCTTGCACTCCAGTATCTCTATTTGCACATCATAATTTGCACATCCTTCATTCCTGTGTTAATGATGATAATTCTGTAATTTATTTCTACTCTATAGTCTATTTATTGTCCTACCTCCCAACCTTACTGCATTTTTGCACTACATTTTGCACTCTGTTTATAGATTTTCTATTGTGTTTTTGACTGTTTGTTTAATGTGTAACTCTGTGTTGTTGTTTTTTTTTTGTCGCACTGCTTTGCTTTGTCTTGGCCAGGTCGCAGTTGCAAATGAGAACTTGTTCTCAACTGACCTACCTGGTTAAATAAAGGTGAAATAAAAATAAATAAAAAAAAACTCAATAAACGCTTCCTGTAGTTGTTGATCAGTCTCTCACGTCACTGTAGAGACGTTTTAACTGCTGTAACTCAGTGACATTTTAGGGTTTTCAAGCATGAATTGCTTGTTTCAAGTCCTGCCACAACATCTCAATCAGGATTAGGTCTGAACTTTGACTAGGCCATTCCAAAACTTCACATTTGTTGCTTTTTAGCCATTTTCATGTAGACTTGATTGTATGTTTTGGATCATTGTCTTGCTGCATGACCCAGCTGCGCTTCAGCTTCAACTCACAGACAGATGGCCTGATATTCTCCAGTAAAATGATGTGATACAGAGCAGAATTCATAGTTCCTTCTGTTAAGGCAAGTTGTCCAGTTCCTGAGGCAGCAAAGCCTTCCCAAAAACTACCACCACCATGCTTGACCGTTGGTATGAGGTTCTTACTGTCTAATGCAGTGTTTGCCAGGCATAATGGGATCCATTTCGTCCAAAAAGTTATACTTTTGACTCATCTGTCCTTAGAATATTCTCCCAAGAATCTTGATGATCTTCCAGGAGCTTTTTGGCAATCTTGAGTCAACTCTTTGGATGACATGGGTTCCATATTTATAGAGTTGAGCATGTATGTCTCAGATGAGGAGTAAATGGTTGTTCCTTGTCTCTCAGGACAATGTGTTTGTCAGACTCCTGAGTCTACCTGCAGGTAGGCTCTACCTGCGAGGTTATTGAGAGGTTATAAGCCAGCACCAAGCAGACCCAACTGCTCTGTGTGTGGGCTGTATGAGAGGGGGGGCAGGACCGCCAGCAGCCTGGCAGTGTGGAGCATCCAGCCTGCCATCAACCTACTGGAGACTCAGCATGAGTACATTGATCCACTGCTTAAGTGCTAACTGTTGTCAAATACTGCACTGCAAACATTTTGACTAACATTACCTGATTACGTGACTATATGATGTTCATCTTACTGCATTGCAGTAACTTGAACATGCAGTACCTCAAAAGTAATAGTTCAATACATGTTGAGGCTGTGAAGTGCAATACATGAAAAGGAGGAAATTAACTGACATTCTCAGTGAGAGGGATGAGAGAGGGTTTGCTGTTTGTTTGATTATCTGTAGCTGTGCTGTTGAGTCTGGGAATTATGCCTGGGCTAGGGCCAGCTCTCCATAGAGCCAGCTCTAGTTGACTGAGCCAGGTCTAGTTGACTGAGCCAGGTCTAGCAGACTTGGACTGTTTCTATTTTTTACTATTTTATGGGCAGAACCAACAAAAGTAAAAACTTAATATAAACATATGACGTTTATATCAATACATTGCAGTAAATTGGAAAAAGAGGAGCTTCAACCAATTGATGTTTATGTCAATACACTGCAGTAAATGCGAAAAGATCCTTCACCCCCTCCACTCTCTCCCCCTCTTTCTTTCTCCCTTCTCTCTCTCTCCCTCTCTCTCTTACTCTCTGCTATCTCTCTCTTATCTCTCCCTCTCTTTGCCTCCCTCTTTCTCTCTCAACCTCCTCTTTATCCCCCTCCTTTACTTCTCTCTCTTTCTCTTCTATTCATTATTTTCCTCTCTCCCCTCTCTTTCCCACTCCTTCACTCTCCCCCTTGTCACGCTCTCCCTCACCTCCCCTTTCCCTCCCTCCCTCTCTCCCATCTCTCTCTCCCTCTCCCCCACCTCTCTCTCCTCTCTCCCATCTCCACAGACTGGATATTGACGCATAAAGGTCAATTGCACTCAATGTAAAAATATATGTGTGAAGAATGTATAGGTTTAACGTATAGGTTTGGGTCAATAGATTTGCAATCACGGCAAAAAAGTTGGTGATAAAGCTGCAATAGATAAATTGGTGAAAGACTGGGATGGATGGACAGACAGACAGACAGACACTGACCTCTGTGACAGTTTTCTGGTTTCCTTTCAAAACAAATTGGAGGCTATCGACCAACAGCTGCAACAGTCTCACCAATCATCTGATCACCTCATCCCCCCTACCCCCCCAGCACTGCCTGACTCACCAGCTGAGAACAGACTTCATGACTTCAGACTTCATGACAGACTTCATGACTTCTCCCTTGTCAATTAAATCACCATCACTGAATAAGTCCATAACTACAACCTGCGGCTCCCTTTACCCCATGCCTTTTGCCTTAGTTAAGGCATGCCTTCCTGTTCTCTGCCCCCTGGTGGTCAAGATTGTAAATGCATCCCTCACATCTGGCATTGTTCCTACTCCTTTGAAAACAGTGGCTATGACTCCCATACTGAAGAAACAGGGCCTGGACCCTGAGCTCCTCACCAACTACAGGCCTATCTCAAGCTTTCCCTTCCTCGCCAAAGTGCTTGAGTGGGTGGTAGCATCACAAATCCAACAACACATGGCCTCTCATGAACCTTTCGAACCCCTGGGCTTCCGGGCTATGCATGGCACTGAAACTTCTTTGTTAAAGGTAGTGAATGATCTCTGTGCTGCTGATGCTGGGAACATCTCCATCCTCATCCTTCTTGATATATCTGCAGCATTTGACACTGTCTATCAACAGATTTTAACTGCAAACACAGATGTTGCACACATACACACACATACATTGCACACATACTAATGTCATACACCCATGGCCTAACACAACACGGTTACTAAGGACAGTCCTCTAAAGTCCTACCAACCGGTTAAAAGTCATGTCTAACAGCATTTAGTACATTTCCACTCAATTGACCACCAGAGCAACAACACCAGTTTATCATCTGTGAAAAAGTGCACACATAACTGCTACCCAATATTCTCTGGCTTTTCAGCACAATTGACAGCACCACAGACAACTATAGGCATCAAACTGAGCACAAAGTAGGCTAATAAATAAACGTCCTTACCTTTTTAGAATGATTTTCTTCTTGTTTTCCTAGCTGAGAAGTCCTTGATTACATTGGTCAAATCCAATCCACGAAGGATGTCGCTTTCATGGGATAAATTGAAATACAACTCTAAGAAAATTCCAGAAATGCAAGAACTTTGTCCGAATCCATAGAAGGGTAAATTTCAAGGTGGTGGTGACGACCGACATGTGCAAATTGTGAACTTCGATTAGACCAGCCAGAATACAGTACGAGCAGATTATGGCAACTTGGTATGAACTTTGAACCAAGTCTCACTAAAGAAGAAGTGATTAGATCTTAGTGGTCACTGTTAGCAGACTGCAGGTGGTGAACACAGACAATCTCTCTACAAATACTAGGAAGGCTCTCCCAAGGACAAGAGTCTTCCATCTGTCGAAGCCAAGCAATCGTAAATATCCAATTACATGAACTCTTTCCGAATGGGTGGTTGTTAAAGTGTAAGATTTTGTGTTTATGTTTGAGCATAACTTCCCATGTCCAACAGAGACTTCATCTCTCTTTCTCCGGCTCATTTCATCCAACCCCTCCCCTTCCTTTGTGTAACTAGCCATTGTATCGGAAGAGCCCACTAGGGACTTTTCCTGGCATGATTGCTAACATGCATGATTTATCCTTTATGTATATATATGTAATTCTGTGTGATTCTTTATCTAGTAAATAAATCATTAAGACAATTTCTGGATGCTGATTTAAACAGGATTCGTGCAGGATTCGAGCAGATTTAGATCTTACGATGTTCAGAATGAGACTGACTGATAATGAGGTAATGATTAAATAATTGACTGCTATTTGATATAAGATCTTCAGATCTTTAAGTGAGCGGATTCGAGAGATAACCGCTCTATATAAATTAATGTTTCTGTGGTGCACCAGGTTATTAATGAGTTAATTGTTGCATGGTTTAAATCAATCACGTAATCAATCAAACGTTTGGTAACCGATTTTATAAAATAGCATGTCTCACATTTAATCATAGCCAGAGACATGACACCATGCATTAAAACGCCACTGCTTCTTGGAGTCTCCGGAACACCCTTTGCCTGGTTCCACTCCTATCTATCTGATAAACAGTTTGTCTCCCTTGGCAACTGCAGGTCTGCCCCAGCCTCAGTGTTAGATCCACACAAGGCTCAGTGTTAGATCCATTACTATTTAGTATTTACATGCTAACTCTTGGACTCAAAATTCACTGTTATGCAGATCACACACAAATCTACATCCACACAAACCCAACTCCACCCTGCCACCCTCCTATTTTGTTGTTGACTGTCTCTGTGAAGTTAAAACTTCGATGAGCAAAAACTTTTAAAAATTAAACAACGACAAAACTGAGAACATGCTCATGGGCACCAACTCCCTCAGGTGGAAACTGGGTCAACATTTGACCCAACCCTGTCATTTGAACCCCATATCCGGAACATCAACAAGTCAGCCTTCTTCCACCTCAAAATATCTCACAACTCCGACCCTCTCTCACTGACCCCTCATTTACGCCTTTGTTTTATCACACCTCGACTTCTGCAACGCCATTCTCTATGGAACTTTGGGTGTCTTTTAAAAGGGCTTAAAATGAAATGAAATGAAATGTCGTAGTAGTAGTAGTAGTAGTAGTAGTGCAAGACCATTGTGTCCAATGGAAGTCACATTTTTTGGGGGGCCAATTTACTTAAAATGTCATATGACGTTCCCCTGGTCACAAAATAAGGTCTTTAGGTAATGGTTTTCTATGGAAGAAAGGCCTTGTTCTCTGTGAGACCACATTTTCACTGTGAAGAGTTAATTTCACATGGTTAGGTGCAGGCTTGTATTCATTGGGAGCGTCTGCTGACCGATCCCATACGTGAATTTTGTTTCTAGCCTCAACCATTCTACTGATGTCACTCAAAAGCACCTTAACTCTAACTCAGGCTTCAAGTGAGGCGCACCTCTCTGCCATGTAGTGGGGGAGGGTCAAATTAATTAATTGGGTTAGGGTTATGTCTAGGGTTAAGGCCCTAACCCTATCCATTCTTATCTAAGCTCTAACCCTGACCCTAACCTTAACCTCAAGGGGGTTCTTGTCTAAACCCCATAGGGGTTACTGATTGCCATCCTAAGGGCTTATAAGTGTGGGCCTGTCTCCTTGGCTCGCTAGTCGTATAGTGGTGTGCATCCTCCTAGGGGTTCATGACTCTGGCACTTCATCTACCACTTGGAGCTCTGTCCCTCTTACCTAACCTTAACCTGACAGGCAAGTATGTAGGCAGGCAGACAAGCACAGACAGATTATAACATCAACCCTAAACCCCCTGACCCTAACCCTAGCTTCGTCTCCACATCTTGGCTCAACCCTAAATATAGCCGTAGGGTTAGGGTTAGGGTAGAGGTTTGAGTTAGAGTTGAGCCGGGATGTGGTCAAGATGTTAGGGTTAGAGTAATGGTTAGGGTTGAGCCAAGATGTGGAGATGAAGCAAGAGTTAGGGTTAGGGTTGAGGCTAGGGTTGACCCTATTGACATAAGCACTCATCTGTGACACTCATCTTTTCCCATTGAATGCAATGTATTGACATAAACATCAACCCTGTGACACTCATCTTTTCCCATTGACTGCAATGTATTGGCATAAACATCAATTGGTTGACGCTCTTCTTTGCCCATTTATTGCAAAGTATTGACATACACTGAGTGTACAAAACATTAGCCTTCCACAGGGATGCTGGCCCATGTTGACTCCAATGCTTCCCACAGTTGTGTCGATACACACGGGAAACTGTTGAGCGTGAAAAACCAACAGTTCTTGACACATTCAAACCGGTGCACCTGGCACCTAATATTTTGTCTTGCCCATTCTCCCTCTGAATGGCACACATACACATTCCATGTCTGAAGGTTTAAAAATAATTATTTAACCAGTCTCCTCCCCTTCATCTACAATGATTTGAAGTGGATTTAACAAGTAGCATCAATAAAAGAGCATAGCTTTCACCTGGATTCACCTGGTCAGTCTATGTCATTGAAAGAGCAGGTGTTCCTAATGTTTTGTACAACCAGTGTATGTTATTGTGTGCTGTTTATCTTGTGTAGTCTGAGGTTATTGGCAGTATAAAACATAACAACCTTCTCTAAAGTAATTGTATTGTCTCTAGTTGTTGCTGCCAACAGTATGGCCTGTAAAGGGCTGAATCATCTTGAGGAGAAGATCGCAGCTCTGCAGTTTCCCCCGAGAAGGCAAGGACGCTCTTCTTTGAATCAATTTAAAACGCTTGTTATACAACATGACTTCTGGCTTTTTTTCCCTCTGTTTCACACAGCTGGCATGGAGGCAGTTACCTCTACAGTACAGATGACTAAGGAGCGCATTTACAGCCCCATCACTGGCACCTCAGACTGTGCTCAGCATGGCACTCAATAGGCTCCAGCTGACGGCTTTAGCGATGTTCTGAGCAGCCGGTCTGTCTGCCTGGCAGGGGAGGGAGCAAGCACTACACTGACCTTGGCTGAAAGTCTGGTCAACTATGTTCTGCCTGAGTCCTCTGAGAATGGTATACTTGACATGTATACTATACCATGTTTTTTTCTTACTGTGTTGAGATATAAACATAGAATGGGTATATGACAGCTGAACATTTACAGTACAAGGCGATAGTATACTGAAGCTATTTACACTTTCACCACAAGATGGCCTCCTACAATTGAAAAATAGAAGTGGGTGCTTACAGCAGGCAAGCTGTACATCAGTGTTTCCAAACTCACCACGAGTTCCCCCAACAGCACCTCCATACGTGGATCTGAAAGCACAACTTGTCAATTAATCATCAAGCCCTAAATGACTTGTATCAGGTGAGTTTGGATCCTATAGAACCCTCGCAATCCTATAAGATTTTGTGTCACTTCTATCAGAATCCTATTGGACAAATGTTTTCCTATCGGAAATCAAAAGTAATCCTATTAGATCCTACAGGTTTTGTGGGATTTTGTTACCACAATCAGAATTCTGTTCTGACTTTATATTGTAGTTTGTTGACATTTGTTCCAGTACAATACAACAACATGAATTAATTAAAAACTTTAGTTGATCGGAAACAACAGTTCTACATTCATTTCGTTTTTATTCACCACCACAATATTGGAGTGATTCAAGGCTGCAAGTTAATTTGCAGTATGACCACCAGTAATATTACAGTACATCTTTTTCAACAAACTCACTTTAGTTATATGATTTGATTCTTACAGCATTCATGCCACTATATACAACAATGTTACAATGACACAATACATTCCCCTTAGAATGCACAACAGCATCTTCACAATTAAAAAGTAGAAGGAAAATCAATACATTTTTCGGTACAGTATCACAAAGATATGAGAATGTGTTTCATTTCATATATAATTGTCACCTACGCATTCAAAATAAGAGAATGTTCCCTTTACGGAGAGCAAAAGAGATTGACTTTAGATGCAGTATCATTTTAGCTAAATAAATAAAGGTAAAAAAAAAAAAAAAATGAAAGCTATCTAGCTAAGATTGAGGGGAGAGCGCCAAAATCTTTGCTAGGTAACATTAGCATTGCTAACTATTTCTGACGAACTTTGCGATCTCATGGCAACGTTGCCTTCTCTCTACAGTAAACTTGACGACATCATAATGATGGGATTTTTTTTATTCAAACCCTATAGAAGTTGCCTCACCCCCTTGTTCGGGCATGCTTCGGCGATCGTCGTCACCGGCTTTCTAGCCACTGCCACTCTCTCGTTCATTATTCCATTTGTCATGTCTTGTCATTACGCACACCTGGTTCTCATTTCCCCTCATTACTTCATGTATATATGTTCCCTCTGTTCCCTCATGTCCTTGTCGGATATTGTTCTTTGTGATAGTGTTATCACCTTTGTTTCTTCGTCCATTATCTAGAACAGTTGTACCTATTCCTGTTCGGACTTTGTATGCGTGATTTGGATATTAAAAGTTATCCTTGAGTTCACGCTACCTCCTGCGCCTGGCTCTCTATTATATATTCACGCCATCACATATAGGCTGTTTTTCCTGGCCAAGTCACATGTTAATCTTGGTCCTCTGACCTATTCTGAGGCAGCCATATTCTGATATATTTTTTTTTTTTTATAAATGCAGCTTTAGACCAATCGGATCAGCTATTTTGCCAATAATTTGGCAAAATACCAGAATGTGGCTGCCTGTGTACATTCAGCCTAAGATGTGCCTCTTTAAGGAATACCTGGAATGGAATAGTATAACAGTAATCCTTCTACCCCCCCCCCCCCCCCCTTTACTAACAATTCTATTTTGTCTAAACTAACATCTGACTTATTTCCCTGCTAGCACTGACTTTCCTCACAGCTGCTTGTTTAAAGAAACGTACTTATTGTGATCGTGATGTGGTTGTCCCACTGGCTATCTTAAGTTGAATGCACCAATTTGTAAGTCGCTGTGGACGTCTGCTAAATGACTAAAATGTAAATGTAATGTGTTTCTGATGTGTAATGTTGGCTGGGTTGATGATGTACCTAAGACTGCGTTTACACAGACTGCCAAATGCTGATCTTTTGTCCAATTATTTGCAAAAGATCTGATCTAATTGGTCAACCAGAATTGGTCTGGTTGAGTAAAAGCAGACTTTGAGACTTGGGGACGTCTAGACTAGTTTACTCTCCTAGCCCACATCCCGTCTAGACTAGTTTACTCTCCTAGTCCTAGCCCACATCCCGTCTAGACTAGTTTACTCTCCTAGTCCTAGCCCACATCCCGTCTAGACTAGTTTACTCTCCTAGTCCTAACCTACATCCTGTCTAGACTAGTTTACTCTCCTAGTCCTAGCCCACATCCTAAGGTGCCCTATTTGTGGAGCAGCAACAGTTGAGACGCGGCCGTATATCAGGTGCAAAAATAGGTGGTATTTATTTCACAGTGCAGTTGATGGAGAAGACTGGACTCAGAGTTGTATTTGCTAAAATGTACAGGTGGCAAAAATGAGTTGATAACAAAGGTAAAAGGCCTATAAATACAACCATACACTGAGTGTCCAAAATATTAAGGACACCAACCTCTTTCCATGACATAGACTGACCTGGTGAATCCAGGTGAAAACTATGATCCTTTTTGATGACACTAGGAATAATTCCCCTCTCACGTGTACCTCCAGATATAACATGCTAGCCTGGGCTAACAGGGATACATTTTCTCCCTTTATATCCCTTCGCCGACATCTCTAATGGTGCATTCCCTTTAGATCATCTCTTTACTGTTTATTTTGTCAAACTAATCAAATTTGAGGCCTTTCAATGGCAGCATGACCTGGCCAGGTAAGGTAATGATGATTCCCCTGTTTCCAAGTATAGTTAGCATGTCATTATTATTATTATTATTTCAGATTTCTCAGTCGTTGTTTATTATCTCAGGCTAGTGATGGATCTACATATTTAGTGAAAAGAACAGAAAGTAACAGCAATGTACTGTACTGTATATCTCAAGATGACCTTCTTAGGAAGTCAAGGCCATAAGAGAGTGAAAGTGACCTTCTGCTCAAAAGTAATCATCTGTAACCTGCCAGCATTAATTAAAAGGGATGCAGTATTTATGTAAACCAGAAGGTTTAGAGTGTTGAAGTTGTTTTTCTTAGTGCGTGTCCATCCTATTTTGTCCTTCATCAGAAGGAGGGGTCAGTTAATGATATGTGATGCTTTGAGTTTGCGGTTGTTGAGTGAGAATATGTACCGCCCCATTTTGTGTATGTTTGTCCAGCCTTTGAAAGCACTTTATCTGTCCTCCAGAGTCGGATGCTTTGCGGGAACAGGAGTCGGATGTCAGTGCTCCTGGCCATCAGCCCAGCTACAGAAGGCTTCGGGCCATGGCCAGCGCTGTGTGTCGACGTGCCTACGATCAGACAGCAGCAACGTACCAAGAGTCAAGGTCAGGACCTGGTCACACGCATTCCTGGTGTGTCTTCACTGGTAAGAGCCAGCTGTCGGTTTAGTCTCGATCCCAGACACTGTAAATAATTGTGGAGGAATTCAATTAAACCTTTTTATATTTTCACTGATGGGCTCTACATACAGTAGAATTGGTCAACCAAAATAACGTCTTGTCAGCCCAATTAGGTACTACCTCTGTTAGCCCATAGTAGTTGTTGCTGGAATTATGGAGAGGGAAGGGCATGCCTGTGGAAAGAATGTATCCCTATTAGTTACAGCCAGCATATAATGTTTGTATTTTTGAAAATACTGACAATTATCTCCATAATGTTTTTATGTGAATGACTTGATGTGTGGTCATTCATGAAATGTGGTATAATTATTCAGGTTATTAATAGAGTAATTGCATACTCTTTAGAGGGGGTAATTCAACACACATTCTAAAGCCTTAAATCATCACACATCCCTCTCTGGGAATCACATAAATTAGTTCTCAATAACAGCAGGGGTTACTGGAGTATGGCAGTTGAAATCCCAGTGGAAATGAGCATTAAAGAGAGACAAGCAGAGATAGACAGAGAGAGCTATGTGCACAGCTTTAGCAATTAGGCCTACAGGGACTTTTTCATTTCTTTGCGGCCCTATGCTTTTAAAAGGCAAATTATTAGTCCAATTCAAAATGCCTGAAATGTACACGACCAGCTCAATATACAGCACACACAATTGAACTGAAGTGAAATGACTTGAATCCTTGAGATTATTGGTTAACTCGTTGATATCTACTGATACTGTAGATCTTGGTTGTAGGGCGATTCCATGTAAGCGGGAGAAGCAATTATGTTTGGTATCTCCGATTTGTTTTGCAAATCTCACATAGAAACTTCATTGGGAGGAAGGATGTTTGAAGTGCTTTTTACATTTGTATCACAAACTATTTCTGAGAAAATCATGATGAAAGTGGACATTTTAGGCCCTTTTTTTGACAAATACATGCCTCCTGTAAGACCCTATGATCTGTGAACCGTAGATGATACAGACAACATCTTGGTGTCATTATACATTTTTATAGTGTGCTCTAAAATATGGTGTATGTCTTGATTCTGAAATAAAAATGACACATTCATTTATTCAACATTAAACATATTAATATCTCAAAACTACCTTTTTTAGATTGTGTTCATTTTAAGACATGTTGTTTGGAACTCTACAAGTACATACAATTGAGTGGGGTCTCTGCTCCCTCTTCTGGTGACTTGCTGAATGTGCAATCCTAAAGGAGGGTTGTGATTGGTTAATTACCTATAATGTCAATTTCTATGTTTAAAATTGTTAATATCATTGAAAGTACCAGAAAGACTACTCTGGAAATGTGATTTATTTTTAAGAGTATATTGTTACAAACAATACGTCTAAAAATAACCAAAATCAAAAAGGGTGGTTTTTCAGATATTCTTTTTTTTTTTTTTATTGTTAAATACATTTATTTGAAAATGTGTTTTTCAGAATGTAGACATACTTCACATTTGAGCGAACACTATAAGGAATATAATGACATCAAGAGCCTAAAATTGCCAATTTCTCAAAAATGTTAAACATCTTTCCTACCAATGATGTTCCTATGTGAGAATTGCCAGAACAAGCTGAGATAGAAAAAATATTTTCAGCTGGCATGGAAACGTCCTGTAGTGACTCTTGCTTGCCTCCCTGCTGTAGAAGTGTTACCTTTTTACAAACAGAGGAATTCAATGTAGCAGATGGGCCTTCTATTTTGATGTATTTATAGCAGTTGTTTTAGTTACTTTAGCTTGAACCATAGATGTGTGTGAGAATGGATGTACACCGGACGGTGCAGGGTCGATACAAAACAATTGTACAGCCGGTAAATGCAAAGCTTAGCACTTTTGAAAGGACATTCTCACAGTTGTGGCTTTGATAAGGCTTACAGTAGCTCTAGATACTACTGTAACTATTATAAACAATGGACTGAAATTATGTTGAAGGCAAATAGTTTTCTCTACATAACGATAAAAAAGTTACAAAAAAATGTAGCATTTGATTCCTGTAACTAAAATGTGTTTCTTGCAAATATGTTGATATGGATAAGAAAAATTAGGTTTGATAATGTACTGTAAGGTGCACATGCTCCCTGCCAGGATAGCTATGCAATGAATAACCTGGAGGCTGTGGGAACAGCGGGCCTGTCCTTTCAAAGCTCAGTGAAGGGACTATTCAGTTGGGAAGTGGAGCAGAGAGACAAGAGACAAAAAAAAACAAATTAAGGGTTTCAGAAAGTTATAGTATTGTAACGAATGAGGGTTCCGCACCACCTCTCTCACACCACCAGAGGGAGACATCACCCGAATACTAACTGGTTACCTTTTGGACTTCATCTCCCATAGGCCCTCATTCCTGGGACTAATTACACACACCTGCAGTTCATTACACACACTACTTAAGCACTCCATTTACACAGTATCAGTGCGAAGTCTTGTTTTGCTCCGGTGAACTTTTCTGAGCGTTTATTCCTTTTGCTAGTATTTTTCCCGTGTTTTGACTTGGACTGTTTCTCATACCCTTGGATTTGTTTGCTGCCTGCCCTGACCTTTGCCTGCCCTTGGACTCTGTTTGTTTTCTGCCTGCCCTGATCTTTGCCTACCTTTTGGACTCTGTAAGTTTGCTACCTGCCCAGACCTTGCCTGCCTTTGGAATTTTTGCATGTTTGCTGCCTACCCTGACCTCGGCCTGTTCCAGCTTACGCTGTCTCTATTGCATCTGTTACTGCTTGTGAGTCTGACTTGCAATAAACTGCAGATGGATCCTCACTCCGCTGACGCTTCATTACAGAAGACTTCGCCACACAGTGATCCAGCAGCCATTATGCAACTGTCATCAGAACTGTCCGCACAAGCCAATCAGCTCGCCGTACACCGACATCAGCTCAGTCACCTGACGTCACTAACAGAGGAGCTCGTCAGGACACTACGGGGTCTTCAGTTAGCCCCAACCGAGACAGCATCGGCTCCGATTTCCGCCCCAGTAAACTCCATAACCCCTCCTATCTCAGCTGTAAACCCACGATTAGCCTTTCCTGAGAAATTTGATGGAAATCCAAGTAAATGTAAGGGATTTCTATTGCAGTGCTCCCTCTTTGTTAATCAACAGCCTACTTTGTATCCCACAGACTCAAGCAAAATCTCATTTGTGTGTTCGCTGTTGAGTGGAAAGGCTTTAGACTGGGCCACTGCTGTGTGGAGAGAGGATGGTTCAATCTTCCCCTCCTTCACTATCTTTTTACAACGCTTCAGAGAGGTCTTCGAACACCCTGCGGGAGGTCTGAGTGCGGGGGATCAGTTACTCGCTCTGTCACAGGGGAGAACCACAGCAGCAGAATACGCGTTGACTTTTCGCACACTCGCGGCCCAAACCGAGTGGATAGAAGACACATTAAAAGTACTGTTCAGAAAAGGATTGTGTCACGAACTTCAAGCTGAATTAGCCTGTCGTGACGAGGGAAAGACACTGAATGAATTCATTGAACTGACAATCCAGATTGATAATCTGATCCGATCACGACGTCCTGCTCGTCCACACTTCTCCAATACACAAGTCGCTGGCTCTTATCCAGAACCCATGCAACTCGGTTACACTCATCTAACCCCAGAAGAACGAGAACGACGAATGCAACAGCATCTATGCATGTATTGTGGTAAAGCTGGTCACCTCAAGTCAACCTGTCCGATCCGACCAACTCCATATACCTCCAAATCGGTGAGTCCACAAACTGAAATGAATCATTCCCCATCCTGTATTAAAATACCTGTGGAACTATCTTTCAAAGGCAAGACAGTAGCTACTTCTGCTCTGTTGGACTCCGGGGCAGCCGGTAACTTCATATCTACTGCATTTGTGCAACAACATAACCTCACACTGACATTGTGCAATGTTCGTTTGGCAGTGGAGGCGCTAGATGGGCGTCCCATAGGAGAAGGAAGAGTCGAACATATCACGGAGGAGGTCCACATGCAAGTAGGGATCCTCCACAAAGAAATCATCAAACTCTATGTCATTCATTCGCCTAACAATCCCGTCATTCTCGGCTTACCATGGCTACGCAAACACAACCCGCACATCTCCTGGGAAGAAGGACAGATTGTTCAATGGGGCACAAATTGTCATAACCAATGCCTGAGTCAAGTCTCCCCACTACCAGTACGCTCCATTAATGTCGCCGAATTGAACACCAACAGCCCCGACCTACCGATAGAATATTCAGACCTGGCCATTGCCTTCAGCCGAACCAAAGCATGTAACCTACCTCCTCACAGGTCCAGTGACTGCGCAATTGATTTAGTACCTGGGGCAGCTCCTCCCAAAGGCCGAATTTTTCCTCTGTCTCAACCCGAATCCAAGGCCATGAATACCTATATAGAAGAGGAACTAGCTAAAGGTTTCATCAGACCCTCAACTTCACCCGCTGCCTCCGGATTCTTCTTCGTAAAGAAAAAGGATGGCAGTCTTCGGCCCTGCATTGACTATCGCGGTCTCAACGACCTTACCATCAAGTTCCGATACCCATTACCCTTGGTACCCGCGGCCCTCGAACAACTCAGGCAGGCTAAATACTTCACCAAATTAGATCTACGCAGCGCATACAATCTCATCCGCATCAAGGAGGGTGATGAATGGAAAACTGCCTTCTCTACCTCTACAGGCCACTATGAATACTTAGTCATGCCGTTCGGACTGGCTAACAGTCCTTCCGTGTTCCAATCATTCATTAATGATGTTTTCAGAGACATGCTCAATCGCTGGGTCGTGGTATACATTGATGACATCTTGATTTACTCCAATTCTTTCAATGAACACGTTGAGCATGTAAGATCCGTTCTCCAACGTCTGATTCAGCACCAACTCTATGCCAAAGCCGAGAAATGTGAGTTTCATCAGACCTCCACGTCATTTCTGGGATACATCATCAGTCAAGAGGGAGTAGCTATGGATGAGAGTAAGGTCAAGGCGGTTCTGGAATGGCCTCAACCACGCACAGTAAAGGAACTCCAACGGTTCCTGGGTTTCGCCAATTTTTACAGGCGCTTTATAAGAAACTTCAGTTCGGTCGCCGCTCCCTTAACTACCATGACTAAACGCTCATCATCTCGCCTCATCTGGTCAACCGACTCCCAGCAGGCATTCCAAGATCTCAAGGCACGATTCACATCCGCTCCCATTCTTCATCATCCTGACCCAAATCTTCCTTTCATAGTTGAGGTTGACGCTTCGAACACAGGTATCGGGGCCATACTTAGTCAGCGCCATGGAACTCCAACCAAAATGTTTCCCTGTGCATTCTACTCAAGAAAATTGTCCCCAGCCGAACGAAACTACGATGTGGGCAACCGTGAACTACTAGCCATGAAGGCTGCGTTGGAGGAATGGCGGCACTGGTTAGAGGGAGCACAGCACCCTTTCACGATTCTCACAGATCACAAGAATTTGGAATACCTGCGCTCAGCAAAACGATTGAACCCCAGACAGGCCCGATGGGCACTGTTCTTCACCAGGTTTCACTTTATTGTCACATATCAACCTGGCTCTAAGAATACCAAAGCTGACGCGCTGTCTCGACAAGCGGAGGAGACGAATGTGCCCAAGTCTGAGGAACACATTATCCCTGAAAAACTGCTTGTTGCACCTGTTCAGTGGGACATCATGACCGAGATCACTCAAACCAATGCCCAAGGTTCTCTACCGCCTGAATGCCCTCAAGACCGTACTTTTGTCCCAGAACCTCTACGAAACAAACTTCTACATCAAGTTCATGCAGCTCTCAGTTCTGGTCATCCAGGTATTACAGCTACTCTACACCTTCTAAAAAATCGATTCTGGTGGTCCACGATGTCTGCTGACACCATTCAATTCGTCAATAATTGTACCGTATGCAACACCTCCAAAACACCACGTCAATTACCTGCTGGTCTTCTTCAACCTCTACCCATCCCTCAACGTCCCTGGTCACATATCGCGATTGACTTCGTTACCGATCTTCCCAAATCTCAAGGCAACACCACCATCCTCACCGTCATCGATCGCTTTTCCAAATCCTGTCGACTCATTCCCCTACCCAAACTTCCCACCGCTTTTGAGACAGCTGAGACACTCTGTAATTGTGTCTTCCGCTTCTATGGTCTGCCTGAGGATATCGTCTCAGATCGGGGCCCACAGTTCACTTCAAGAGTATGGACCGCTTTCTTCAAACATCTCAACATAAATGTCAGTCTCACGTCCGGATACCATCCTCAATCTAACGGTCAGACTGAACGCATGAATCAAGAACTTACACGCTTCCTACGAGCTTACTGCCAACAGAACCAGACCGACTGGAGTAAGTACCTAATGTGGGCCGAGTATGCACAGAATTCCCTTCAGAAGCCGGCTACAGGTTTGACCCCTTTCAAGTGCGTCCTGGGTTATCAACCCCCCTTATTTTCCTGGTCTGGAGAACCTTCCAACCTTCCTTCTGTTACTGAGTGGCTACAGCGCTGCGAAGAAACTTGGAACCAAGCACACACCCATTTACAACATGCTGTGAGGAGACAGGAACAACAAGCTAACCGTCATCGCCGTCCCAGTCATGAATATACCCCGGGGCAATGGGCTTGGTTATCCACAAGAGATCTTCGTCTCAAACTTCCATGCCGAAAACTCAATCCCAGGTTTGTTGGGCCGTTCAAGATCATAAAACAAATTACCCCAGTTTCATTTCGGTTAGACTTGCCAAATAATTATCGCATCTCTCCCACTTTCCATGTGTCACTTCTGAAACCCGCTGGTGGTCCGAGAGAAGAGTTGGAGGAGGAAGCAGAGACCCACAACCCCCCACCCATTCAAGTTGACGGCGAGGAGGCGTACCAGGTTCGAGAACTTCTCGATTCCAGGCGCCGGGGCAGTAAACTCCAGTACCTGGTGGACTGGGAGGGGTACGGTTCGGAGGAGCGATCCTGGGTCAATGCGGAGGACATCCTTGACCCCATCCTCATGGAGGAATTCCACAGGACGCACCCGGAGAGACCGGCCCCTCGACAACGTGGTAGACCCCGGCGTCGTTTGCCTCTTCGCGTCAGGAGCCGCTCACAGGGAGGGGGCTCTGTAACGAATGAGGGTTCCGCACCACCTCTCTCACACCACCAGAGGGAGACATCACCCGAATACTAACTGGTTACCTTTTGGACTTCATCTCCCATAGGCCCTCATTCCTGGGACTAATTACACACACCTGCAGTTCATTACACACACTACTTAAGCACTCCATTTGCACAGTATCAGTGCGAAGTCTTGTTTTGCTCCGGTGAACTTTTCTGAGCGTTTATTCCTTTTGCTAGTATTTTTCCCGTGTTTTGACTTGGACTGTTTCTCATACCCTTGGATTTGTTTGCTGCCTGCCCTGACCTTTGCCTGCCCTTGGACTCTGTTTGTTTTCTGCCTGCCCTGATCTTTGCCTACCTTTTGGACTCTGTAAGTTTGCTACCTGCCCAGACCTTGCCTGCCTTTTGGACTCTGTTAGTTTGCTGCCTCCCCAGAACTCTGCCTGTCTTTGGAATTTTTGCATGTTTGCTGCCTACCCTGACCTCGGCCTGTTCCAGCTTACGCTGTCTCTATTGCATCTGTTACTGCTTGTGAGTCTGACTTGCAATAAACTGCAGATGGATCCTCACTCCGCTGACGCTTCATTACAAGTATAACCCCTTACATCATACCAGCCTTAGAGCAGGTCTCAAACATAATGCACATAACCTCCAGATCTTCTATCTTTTTTAATAGTCAATTGGGTCATTGAATTATTGCCATTAGAGGATGTTTTACTGCTCAGTCTTGTAACCAGTCCGTGCTGCAGTATTTCTAGATCGATGTGGTCATGTCTGCCCCAGTGTAGGTATTCTCAGAAAATGTCATCAGAGACATTCTTAACATTCAGCTCACATTCCCTGTGACTCCCCCTACTGAAGTATAATTTAGGGAGTGGATATCGGACAAAGAAATCTGAAGTGCTCTTACACAACATACAGTGCCCCCTGGAAAGTGTTCAAACTTGACTTTTTTCAAATTTTGTTACGTTACTTATTCTAAAATGGATTAAATAAAAAAGACACACAATACCCCATCATGACAAAGCAAAAACTGATTTGTATAAATGTTTGCAAATGTATACAAAATAAAAAACAGAAATACCTTATATACATAAGTATTCAGACCCTTTGCTATGAGACTCGAAATTGAGCTCAGTTTCCATTGATCATCCTTCAGATGGTTCTACAACTTGATTGGAGTCCACCTGTGGTCAATCAATTGATTGGACATGATTTGGAAAGGCACACACCTGTCTATATAAGGTCCCGCAGTTGACAGTGCACGTCAGAGCAAACACCAAGCCATGAGGTCGAAGGAATTGTCTGTAGAGCTCCGAGACAGGATTGTGTTGAGGCACAGATCTGGAGAAGGGTACCAAAACATTTCTGCACCATTGAAGATCTCTAAGGAAGAAAGTTGGAACCACAAAGACTCTTCCTAGAGCTGGCCGCCCGGCCAAACTGAGCAATCGGAGGAGAAGGGCCTTGGTCAGGTAGGTGACCAAAAACCTGATGGTCACTCTGACAGCGCTCTAGAGTTCCTCTGCAGAGTAGGGAGAACCTTCCATAAGAACAACCATCTCTGCAGCACTTCACCAATCAGGCCTTTATGGTAGAGGGGCATACGGAAGCCACTCCTCAGGACCTCCGACTGGGGTAAAGGTTCACCTTCCAACAGGACAACGACCCTAAGCACACAGCCAAGACAACACAGGAGTGGCTTCGGGAAAAGTCTCTGAATGTCCATGAGTGACCCAGCCAGAGCCTGGACTTGAACCCGATCGAACATCTCTGGAGAGACCTAAATTTTTTTGTTTATCAACGCTCCCCATCCAACTGACAGAGCTTGAGAGGATCTGCAGAGAAGAATGGGAGAAACTCTCCAAATACAGATGTGCCAAGCTTGAAGGCTGTAATCACTGATAAAAGTGCTTCAACAAAGTACTGAGTAAAGTGCCTGAATACTTATGTAAATGTGATATTTATATTTAAAGAGGCAAAGGTGGCTACTTGAAGAATCGCAAACATTTTGCTTTGTCATTATGGAGTATTGAGCGTAGATTGATGCTAAAAAAAAACACGATTTAATCAACTTTAGAATAAGGCTGTAACGTAACAAAATGTGGAAAAAGTCAAGGGGTCTGAATACTTTCCGAATGCACTGTACAGGCTCTGGCCTATACGGTCACTCTGGGTGACAGCAAAGACTGTAAAGCAAATACACATTTTATGTTGTACTATACTGTATGTTGTACCGTTTATGTTGATTCACTGCTCTGAAAAGGCTGCCTGAGGGGTTTACTACAAAGCAGGATCAATGACTTTGATAAGCAACCAGAAATAACTATTGCTTTTTTTTGGTTCATTAAGAAACCTAAACTGAAATATCTGCTTTTGATTGAGTCAATTAGACCATCCCATTTCAAGCTTAGCTTTCTAAAAAATTTAAAGTTATTACAGATCATTGATCTTGCTTTGTAGTAAACCCCTCAGGTTAGCACTGTAGAATGAGCCACACCATGTGAGTAGGTAGTGTTGTATGATAAAGAATTGTTCAGAGACAAAGACATCCCTTAGTTTCCGAGTGGTGGTGGGCTGCAGAGCCTGGCCAGTGGCCTGGATTACCAGCTGCAGATTAACTATGTGTTGGTGGTGTCCAGTGTGAACAGTGCCCCTCAGACCACCTTTGGCCTGGCTTAGGATGGGCTGGACGCCCTGTTGGAGATCGTGGGCAGAGCCCGGGAGCGCGTGGTGAACAGCATGTGGTGAGTCACCCAGTTATCCCTGACATCTCCTGATATAATTTGTCCGCTCACGTGCATTGATAGGTCTGTTGTACCCCTCATGTGGGAAAGGAACCCAGCTGCTCCATCCCCCAATACTGTGTACACAGTATTCCCACCAACCTTTTCTAAGCCGAGATCACTTTCAGTCAAAATGGAGGCTGAGATCTACCACTTAGAATTGTTTAAAAACATGACTTAAAAAACACAAGCAAATGCTGCTATGCAACATTAACCTATGAAAACCTGTTCTGTAGCAATGAGGTTTGTGCAGTAGGCTATAGAGTGGTGATGAGGTGTCTACCTTGTCCAGAAGTGACTTAAACATTCATTTTCTGTATTCAGGGTTCACTCAAACATAATTTTAAGCTTTGTTTTATTATTGACAGTTACAGCTGATTTCGAGATTATACATTTAAGTCATCAGAAATATTTGTTTCAGTCTCTGTTTAATTAAACTTTTCACTGACAGCTCCTGATATCAGGGAATACAAACTACAATGTCTCCTGAATTAGCCTAGTACACGTGTACCCAGTTCTGTGTACATGCACAATAGGCCCAAGGTCGTTTCAACCAGTTTTCCCTGTCTTAACTAGCTGGCTAGCTGAACCATGCTAGTGTTCGTCCTCATTGCCAAATTTCATAAATACTGCACCCTCAACTTTTGAGTTATTTGTTGTAAGATGTTAGATTTTTTTATTTAACTTTATGTGCCTGCATCTAATGGTCAGTCTCAGCCAAAGGTGGGACCAAGTCACTATTATTTGAGTCACAAGCTAATCTCATGTCCCAAGGTCCAAGTCTCAAGTCGAGTCCCAAGTAGAACGGGTCAAGACTGAGTCAAGTCCAGGTCGGTGCATTCTAAGAGCAAGTTGAGTCAAGTCACATGTTTAAGTCAAGTCTCAAGTCATGTAAAAAAAAAAAGCTATACATACTATGACTACAAAAATCTGTGTCTATTTATTGAGGCTACCAGACAGCCTTTTTCATTATTTTGTCTACAACACATTTTGATTAGCCTATGTAACTGTAAAATGGGGACCTTGTAGCAGTCGTGAGGGCATGAAATCAGCAGAAGGCAAGGCAGCTTGATGTGCTCAGAGTGTAGATTTATTTACAGGTCTTGGTGATCCAATGGTGAAAGTGCCATATCATACAAAATATACAAGTAGATTTACCAAATATAAACTAGCAGTAGCGCAAAAGAAATAGCCTCTGTATCAGGCTTAACCTGTCCTATCTGAACCCACACAGATAGAGGGCAATACTGTACAGCCTCCCCTTGAGAAACCACATCGAATCTAACAGCAGCACAAACAGTTAGGCCTACATAATGTAAGCACTTGGCCCCCAGGGCCATACAATTACTCAATTGGCAATTACAACCAATAAACTGGTTCTACAATGTAAAAGGCAATTTCCACATCCATTGTTTCATTGGGTACATTCATCCTATTCAGACTTCAGAATTATCATTCATAATATTTCAACACCCTGCATAGATAGAACAATCATTTTATCTTATTCACTGGGGCACGAGCTTCTATTACGCACAACCAGAATGACCCAGACGTTCGACACAGACACACCGAACTCCGACATAACCCGGGAAACATGAACAGATGAATCATTGAATGCAATTAACATAATTTATACCGCATGAGTCTGGTGAATGTTAATGGGCACAATAAACATCGCGGCCACTCAGAGGGCAAGAAATGGTTGGCTAAATGAAAATGTCAGCTAGGCCTATCAACAAAATAAAAATATATACAATCACCGGCCACTTCATTTTCAACTGCTTGTACACCTCCAATTGACTCAAATGATGTCAGAAGCATCATTTTCTGGAATTGTCCAAGCTGTTTAAAGGCACAGTCAACTTAGTGTATGTAAACTTCTGACCCACTGGAATTGTGATATAGTGAATTATAAGTGAAATAATCTGTCTGTAAACAATTGTTGGAAGAATTACTTGTGTCATGCACAAAGTAGATGTCCTAACCGACTTGCCAAAACTATAGTTTGTTAACATGAAATCTGTGGAGTGGTGGAAAAATGAGTTTTAATGATTTCAACCTAAGTGTATGTAAACCTCGACTTCAACTGTATGTATGTGCATATATATGTATGTATGTGCATATATATATATATATATATACTGGGGGCCAAAGGTTTGGAATATTACTCATTCAAGGGTTTTTCTTTATTTGCACTATTTTTTACATTGTAGAATAAAATTGAAGACATCAAAACTATGACATAACACATATGGAACCTTTGGTCTGGAGTCCAAATTTAAGATTTTTGGTTCCAACCTTGATGGTTTGGGATGAGTCGGACCGCAGTGAAGGAAAAGCAGCCAACAAGTGCTCAGCAAATGTGAGAACCCCTTCAAGACTGATGGAAAAGCATTCCAGGTGAAGCTGGTTGAGAGAATGCCAAGAGTGTGCAAAGCTGTCATCAAGGCAAAGGTGGCTACTTGAATAATACAATATATTTTGATTTGTTTAACACTTTTTTGGTTACTACATGATTCCATTTTTGTTATGTCATAGTTTTAATGTCTTCACTTTTATTCTACAATGTAAAAAATAGTGCAAATAAAGAAAAACCCTTGAATCAGTAATATTCTAACCTCGGGGATCAATAAAGCATCCATCCATCTATCCATCTATCTATCCATCCATCTATCGATATGCCCCCTTTATTTATCCCTGTGGTCCCCTTATGCCATAGTTTGTACATCTCAATTGTCAGTAGAAACCACATTTGTTTCAGCAAGTTAGCCATATCAACTATGTTTTTTTAAAAGGCAGTAAATAAGGCTGAATAAACTGTTTTGCTGCCAGACAAGGCTCTGCTGATAGCCAGGTGTAGCAGTGGTAAGATGTTGGGACTGCTGTTGGGACTCTGCTGTTGGGACAGCTTTATGTAGGCCCTAACAGTTTGTGGGCACCGTTTGTCACCCTTATAGTGCAACTCATGTATTGTTAAGTGTTGTGTTGTGTTGTGTAGTGGCTTTGCTGGCATGCATCCCACTTATTTTTTTTTTACATACCAAGATTTACATGCTAACACTGCATATACTGTACATAAAAAAATGGACTCACCAATTTATGGGTACAGTACAGTTGACCACTGGCACAAGTGGTTGATAATTTTGTCGAATTCATCGTTTTTGTATGTAAACCAAAGACACATTCTGTTCAGAGGGGCCCCCTGCTATAAATATTCTCCAATGTCTTTATAAGCATTTAGTGTACTATATTCCCTCCCTGGAGAAGCCTTGATGGGGCTTGATTTTAGACACTCTACTTATTTAGTGATTGTTTCTAGTGCTGACTTGGGTATGGCCATGACAGAATTACATGTTGTTGTTTTGGCAGGTAATGTGTTCACAGGGGAAGGATTTTATGATCAAAGCGGGGTCTCTCTTCATGTACTCAAGTGTGTGTTTGTGGGCGTGTACACGTGCATGCGTGTGTGTAATCTCCTCAAATCTCTGTGCAGTAGAGCCAGGCAGACCCCTGACCATGTCTGTGTCTGCTGTCTGTGAAATAGCCCTCATTATCACCCTGTGCAGAGAGAGATATCTTACAGAGCTGTCACAATACAGCAGTTTAGCCCTCACTGACAGACAGCTCCAGACCAGAGGCATCTGTCTCCTGTCACCTGACTAAGAGACTTCGGATTATTTCACAAGCAAATGAAGCAATATGCACAGAACACCTACAACCCAAAGGCTAACGAGTGGAATCTATCCTGTTTACTTTGCTTGATGCTAGCCCAAAAATACGTCTTTGACCCATATATAATGGCAAGTACAAGGTTTTCAAAGTAGCAAAACAATAAAACAACAATTACAAAATTGTTGATGTTCATTGGAGTGTTACCTATGCCCTTATATTAGTTATATTCAAGACTAAAGCCAATATTTCATTTTTATTGTGATTCATATGAATGTACCCTAGTAACATTTTGTCTTACTCAATTTTTCCCTCTTTATTTCAGCATCAGATTGTGTCATTGTATGAATCGGTGGATGATCAGGATTGACATCATTCTTTCTTCTCTGGTAGCTAAGAAACGACAATTATATTAACAGTAGGCTATACAATGATAACACTTAATCAAAGTTTAAAAGTTAAATCAACTCCCTCTCCCTCTCTCTCGCAAACATGTTTTGTTACTATTTCATTGCTAACGTTAATAATAATCACTTTACATTGCATTAAGTTGCATTATTACACAATTATTACATGATAGTTAATGTTGTAATTATGCATTTTTACACTGTAACGGGTACATTTATATTCAATGCAGGTACACAAATGCAATTTCAAGATACCTACACAAAATAGCTACATAAAATGCCCATCAAACTACTTCAATTCAAACTTGTACAGTCTCGATTTTTCATAAAATGCCCCAAATGTGAAGCAGCTATTAACTAATATAATTCATAATCAATTTTTAATCCATAATTGTGTGTGTGTGACATTGTGGTATAACATGAAACTTTTGTTGTGCTGAAGGACAAATGTGTGATACTGAAGAACGGATTTCATACATAAACATATTTAACAGGCAGTTCCTTGGCCACCTACAGTGGGGAGAACAAGTATTTGATACACTGCCGATTTTGCAGGTTTTCCCACTTACAAAGCATGTAGAAGTCTGTCATTTTTATCATAGGTACTCTTCAACTGTGAGTGACGGAATCTAAAACAAAAATCCAGAAAATCACATTGTATGATTTTTAAGTAATTAATTTGCATTTTATTGCATGACATAAGTATTTGATACATCAGAAAAGCAGAACTTAATATTTGGTACAGAAACCTTTGTTTGCAATTACAGAGATCATACGTTTCCTGTAGTTCTTGACCAGGTTTGCACACACTGCAGCAGGGATTTTGGCCCACTCCTCCATAAAGACCTTCTCCAGATCCTTCAGGTTTCGGGGCTGTCGCTGGGCAATACGGACATTCAGCTCCCTCCAAAGATTTTCTATTGGGTTCAGGTCTGGAGACTGGCTAGGCCACTCCAGGACCTTGAGATGCTTCTTATGGAGCCACTCCTTAGTTGCCCTGGCTGTGTGTTTCGGGTCGTTGTCATGCTGGAAGACCCAGCCACGACCCATCTTCAATGCTCTTACTGAGGGAAGGAGGTTGTTGGCCAAGATCTCGCAATACATGGCCCCATCCATCCTCTCCTCAATACGGTGCAGTCGTCCTGTCCCCTTTGCAGAAAAGCATCCTCAAAGAATGATGTTTCCACCTCCATGCTTCACGGTTGGGATGGTGTTCTTGGGGTTGTACTCATCCTTCTTCTTCCTCCAAACACGTCGAGTGGAGTTTAGACCAAAAAGCTCTATTTTTGTCTCATCAGACCACATGACCTTCTCCTATTCCTCCTCTGGATCATCCAGATGGTCATTGGCAAACTTCAGATGGGCCTGGACATGTGCTGGCTTGAGCAGGGGGACCTTGCGTGCGCTGCAGGATTATAATCCATGACGGCGTAGTGTGTTACTAATGGTTTTCTTTGAGACTGTGGTCCAGCTCTCTTCGGGTCATTGACCAGGTCCTGCCGTGTAGTTCTGGGCTGATCCCTCAACTTCCTCATGATCATTGATGCCCCACGAGGTGAGATCTTGCATGGTGCCCCAGACCGAGGGAGATTGACCGTCATCTTGAACTTCTTCCGTTTTCTAATAATTGCGCCAACAGTTGTTGTCTTCTCACCAAGCTGCTTGCCTATTGTCCTGTAGCCCATCCCAGCCTTGTGCAGGTCTACAATTTTATCCCTGATGTCCTTACACAGCTCTCTGGTCTTGGCCATTGTGGAGAGGTTGGAGTCTGTTTGATTGAGTGTGTGGACAGGTGTCTTTTATACAGGTAACGAGTTCAAACAGGTGCAGTTAATACAGGTAATGAGTGGAGAACAGGAGGGCTTCTTAAAGAAAAACTAACAGGTCTGTGAGAGCCGGAATTCTTACTGGTTGGTAGGTGATCAAATACTTGTGTCATGCAATAAAATGCAAAATCATTATTTAAAAATCATACAATGTGATTTTCTGGATTTTTGTTTTAGATTCCGTCTCTCACAGTTGAAGTGTACCTATGATCAAAATTACAGACCTCTACATGCTTTGTAAGTAGGAAAACCTGCAAAATCGGCAGTGTATCAAATACTTGTTCTCCCCACTGTATATATATTTTATTATTTTATTTTATTTTATTTAACCAGGCAAGTCAGTTAAGAACACATTCTTATTTACAATGACTCGGACGACGCTGGGCCAATTGTGCGCCACCCTATGGGACTCCCAATCACGGCCGGTTGTGATACAGTCTGGTAGTCCACTATTGACTTAAGTTTACCATCATGTTTTGAGTTTGACTTGCAGAAGAAAAAGCATGGAGGAGTACTGAAGTTAAGTGACCAGCAGTGTGAGTGCTCTGCATAGTGAATTTCCACTCATTAGAGGCAAAAGAGGACTTTAAGAGAGAAACTCTGCAGGGGGCCTTAATACTCTGCTGGGGAGTTCAAGAATGGCAAAGGGGTATTGGATAGCTGGGATTTCTGAACAGTTAACATATTTCTTCAGGTCTTTTCTTTAGCAAAAATGTCCACTTAGCCTCAACAGTTTTACAGTTCACACATTCCAGACCCCATGCTGACCATGGTAACTCCTTTATTCAGTGGTTGAGAGTCAATGTCAGGGCAGGTCTGCATACAGTGCCTTAATGTTGGACTCAGCAGGAGAGTTTGATGGCACTTCATGAGATGTGGTCGAAAACACCCGTGGCTAGTTTGTTATATAATGTTATACATAATGTTATACATATAAAAGTCATATTTTTTGCCCCTTGCATTTTGAAAATGCACTCTCTTGGGTATGTTCATCTAGTGGTTGTTTCGTACACGGTATGGCTCCTGTATTGACTCCTGGTGAAAGGTGAATACATTAAATGTTGGCTAAATGGCACACTTATACACTTTAATTGATAGTGCCCTTACTCATAAATTCCACCCTTTCGATTGTTGTAGTCTAAATTTCTGTAAATCATGAGTCTTTAAAAGTGAATGCCTTAGGCTTCCCTTCGTAAGTTGTCAAGCAGGACATGGGGTGATGTTTATTTGGAGCACTATGGTCCAATAATTATGTTTTATTACTGTTGTGTAACTGTCTGCAGTAGGCAGTGGACATTCTTTCCCCCCTCTAGTCCTTACTTCTGTATTCAGCAATATGATCTTGTCATATAAAAATCGTTATGAGGCCTAAACAAAACAATATGTACTATACACTGGATTCAGTCAAACTACAAACATTATTTATTTAATTCAGTTACTTTTTCTGCGAACAAAATTGATTAGTTATTCCAAACTTTTCCCACTTGTTTTATTCATCTTTGGTGTTCGGACCAGCTGCTTTGTGTCAGCTGAGGAACAAAAAATGTACAATCAATGTTCATTTATCTTATTAAACACGTTACAAAAGACTGCATTGATCTAAACCAAATCAGTATTGTGTGCCAGGCCAGCATGTCAGTGATATACCTAATGTTTTCTTATCAGCTTTACTGGGTTTGTACATAGGGTTTATTTTTTTTAAATGACAGATGAGGGCAAGACTATACCTTGATGTACAGATTTGCCTGAAGGTGATCCGATGCATTCTGGTTAATGTCAGCAGATGAAAAGGCCTGCATGCATTCTGTCCTATATAGATCATACCAGAGTCTATTTGGCCTCAATTGCCTGTCTGTTCAAATAGCTTCCTAATGAAATATTGTGTCAGTGTCCGAATACCCGTACTTGCATTCTAAATAATAGGCATTTTGGGTAAGCAAAAAAATTGTTTGATAGTATGTGAAATTTCGATAAATCAGAAGTGTCATATCCATAGGGGTCACAGTGCCCCACTCAGATTTGTCCTATTTAAAAATACAAAATAATTGTTTCTCAGTAATACTACTAGCCACATAGCAATTTTATGAAGTTGGCTTTATTTATTTTTTTACCTTTATTTTACTAGGCAAGTCAGTTAAGAACAAATTCTTATTTTCAATGACGGCCTAGGAACAGTGGGTTAACTGCCTTGTTCAGGGGCAGAACTACAGATTTTTACCTTGTCAGCTCGGGGATTCGATCCAGCAACCTTTCGGTTACGGGCCCAACACTCAGCTCGGGGATTCGATCCAGCAACCTTTCGGGCCCAACACTCTAACCACTGGGTTACCTGCCGCCCCATAGAGTTAGAGTTTAGCTAGCCCCATAGAGGTTCCTAATCTCCCAACCTAGCTACCAAGAAGCCATTTCAAGTTAGAGTAGCTAGTTTGCCTGCTGGCAAGGCTGGTAGACTTCAGAAAAGCCAGCAATTGCTAAATGTATGAATAAGACTTACATTCCTTTCAATCTTTTACTTCAAGACCCCAGCTATCCTCACGTAATTTGTGCCCCCTCAGATTTTTGGGATGCATGACACTCCTGCTTTAAATGCCAGGATGTGATACTTATTTCGTTTTTTCATATAGTAGAATTCTCTGCACACTATTGAGGAAGACAATCATCTTTCGAGACCCACGTGTCCCAGGCAACAGCTGATAATCAGCTGAGGGGACACACTGTACTAAAATGAACGAATGGCAGGAATCAACGCAATTGCGCATTAGATAACACATTCTCAGTAAGACAAGCCTAGTTTGCTGATATTTGTTGCTTATGATTAGGACACAGTATGCAGTTCAAGTAAGTAGTAGGCAAGCCAGATTTCGGACACTGCCAATGAATCAATTAGAATGACATTGCATATCTCCCTGCCATCATACAGCTCCTGATTCCCTGAACAAACAGCAGGCAGGTCTAGTTCCCTTTTCTGGGAAAACACCATCTGAAATTCTAATTTGCTGCATGCTCAGATAACACACGTGTCTCAAATAAGATTACCTTAGAAATTGATATGAACTCTTTACTTGCTTTGACCATGTCTGGTGGCTTGAAACAAATCATTTTGGCTTCTGCTGGTGAATTCTGTGGTGTGTGACAGACAAATTCAAGTTTGAACTGAACTTAATATAGTCTTGTGTTTAGACTTCCAGTGTATTTGTCTCCAGTAATGAAAGTGTATCTGTAAAGTGAGGCGAGATTAGGGTGTGCAGAGGCTTGGAAAAGCCTGCATGTGCACGTCCTTACTAAGAACAGATCTCCGAAGAGCTAGCCATGTGAAACAAGGACATCACTGACATCTACAGTGTGTGGTTCTATCTGTCAGTATTAAACAGAATGAAAGCCAACTTCTCATCCCACACCGTATCTTGTTTTTGGGATTGATGTTCATAGGCACACTCACATATCTCCCTCTTACAAAAATACATATTCCCTGTTTGTATTTCTGATGGCAATTATGTAGTTACAGTACCATATTATCTTATGTTGCATAAATTCAGTGAAGGGTCTGACAGGTGAGATGTCTCCATCAGGCTGTTTTATAACACCAGAGTCCTGCTGAGGCATGGCCTTCAGGGGGTCAGAGAATGTGACGTTGAGCTGTTTGGGCCACAGACAGACCCTGCTTCATTAACCCCTGGCATGTTCCTGTTGGGGATCCCCCCCCACACACCCAGACAGACGGGGGACTCCAACGGGTCTGGCACCAGCTTACCTGCCATGCAGCCTCCCAGGCTAGTGTCTCTGTCTGTCTGCCAACTAGGCAGTCCCCTGGGAGTCCTCTGTGCTGTGGTGATGCTAGGGAATCTTGCTGGTCTGGGGGGTCAGACCAAGTTCAGAAGAACATTCCACACACCAGTAGTGAACTGGAGGAATTCAACAGGCAAATAATTTCCTGGTAGCGGAATGGAATCCATCGTCTGCCTAGGACGACGGAAATGTAACAACCCTCCCCCATGAGAAAGAGTCCTGTGCAATGAGCAAGCCCTAAAACCATTCAGGCCCAGCTCCTCAACCAGAGAGTCCTGAGGAAGATCCACCAAAAGCAGATGATACTGGGCCAGTCCTACACCTCTGTCTACAGCCAGCGCATCCCACGGAGAGTTAAGATCGCTATGAGGTTCCACAACTCCTCACACTCTGTGCATACTGTACCAACCGCAACAGCCTCACAGCTAAATACTTTCTCACTGTGGAGACCATGCAGAAGGACACAACTCTAATGCATGGCTAACAGTGTCAACTAGCAGCAATTTAATATCAGCTTACAACAAGGCTGTGATTCATACATTTGTAGAGCTTTATGCAGTAATAGCAAGTGCATTTAGGTGTGTCGAAGTTCCAGTGTACTTATATGATGTGTGCTTAGTACTTACATGATGTGTGCTTAGTACTTACATGATGTGTGCTTAGTACTTACATGATGTGTGTTTTTTTGTGATATTGCAAAAATAAGAAAAGGGCCAAAGCTTTGCTTGAAAGCATGCCTCCTATTCTGTTGACAAGTGTCTGAGACAATATGACTGTGCTCATTAGTTTTGCCTATAACATAGCTGAATAATTAATAACAGACATATCAATGAAGCAAAGCGCCTTGATCCTGTCCACATTAAGCTATATTTCTATCATTAGTGGGATTAATAAATTGGATTTGAGGAGAAATCTACCTACCATGGGAAAATGTTGAACAAAACACTGTCTTAAAGAAATAACCCACATTGTATCACGATAAGGGACATGCATGAATTTAAACCGTAAAAAATATTCTTAAATATTACACTTTCATTACTGTTTCTTAATAGCACGAGTATCTGTTTACACCCTCACTTTGCGTTAGATCCTTAACTGCCTTGAACTGGTAGGTTGATTCATTTTGTGGGTATTTAATCTGAATGGGTTTGTACATAGGGTTTTTTTTTTTTTAAATGACAGATGAGGGCAAGACTATACCTTGATGTACAGATTTGCCTGAAGGTGATCCAATGCATTCTGGTTAATGTCAGCAGATGAAAAGGCCTGCATGCATTCTGTCCTTTATAGATCATACCAGAGTCTGTTTGGCCTCAATTGCCTGTCTGTTCAAATAGCTTCCTAATGAAATATTGTGTCAGTGTCCGAATACCCGTACTTGCATTCTAAATAATAGGCAGTTTTATTTGTTCCATCTGTCATGTTCTGCCCATTCTGCCTGGGGGAGGCTGGTATGTTCTTATCAACATGGTGTCTTTGTATTCAGAGGCTTTTGTTTCTTGACTGACTGGTGATTTAGATTGTGGCTAAACTTGCTACTGTACTAGTTGCTGTCGTTACAAGAAGAAAAGTAATTCACATACTATACGGCACAATATTGAATGCAGTATTCCCATCGTACATAAATTGAATAAGATGAAGGTAAAGGGCTTTTATTTAGCTCCTGAGAATAGTTTTTTTGTCATGAGTATTTAATTGCAGTATAGAAAATATACATACATTTATTTATTCTTATCGCAACTGTTTTGTACAGTACAATGATTGAGCTTCATTACAATTGTATTCATTTGGTGCCAAACCATATGGACATGAAGAGTACTCACGTACAACCACAAAAAAGTGATGTTTGTGTGTGAAAGTAATTATTAAGTGCCCTATAAAAGTTGATTGATGGTTGAGGATAATAGTAATTTAATAAAAAATAATTTTGCTCTTTGTGAGCGAACTCTGTCACCTTTTACCAGACAGACACAGAATTTCATTGTACTCCGGCCATCACATTCACATGTATTTCTTTGCAAAACTATTCAGTGTAAGGAGCAGCTTTAGGACAGTTACAGTAATGAATTGTTTCCTTGTAAGTAATATACAAGATATACAATCCCTGTGGACAGTGTGCTCCATCCAAGTCAGTCCTGTCCTCCAGCAGCCAGCCACAGCAATAACTATAGCAATAACTTCCACACCTGCATTGTTTCTGCCCTTCATTGCCCTGTCTGAACCATAAGGCAGTCACTGGAGATCTTTGTCATGTCCTGATGCCAGAGCACAGGTCTCAAACAGCTATTCATGTCAGACCCATACATTGATTACAATATACTGTATAATGTCTTCCTCTCTGTGCCATAGCATCACAGCGAATCTGTCCATCTCCTGGCAAAAACTGCAGACATGCTTTTCACTATACCCTTGATTCCAGCTGGCTTCTTAATGGATACCTTGGACTCCCGTATCCTGTAAATTAGTCCGTGGAACACCATGAGGACACTGTGGTAGTTCTCAGCTGCTGTAACCTCATAGAACTGGCATGCTGTGGTGAGGGCTAGCATTCTGCCCTCCTCACTAAGGACTGTCCGTCTGTGATTCAGGTCCCTCTTGTTGCCCACGATCACTATGGGCACCTTGTCCATGCCCAGGTAGTCCTTGGTGGTCTTGATGGACTGGATCAGCTTGGTGACAGCGTTGAAGCTGGCCCTGTCACAGATGCTGTAGACCAGGACAAAACTGTCTGCCCACTGGACTCTCTTCTCATATAGGGAGGTCTCCATGGACATGTCCTGGAAAAGGTGAAAATAATATTTACAATTGATATAGGCTTGCTTGGATCAAAGAGTGATAGTTTTTGTATTGGGAAAGGACCAATCGTGGGATAAGTTAGTCCATGTAAGCCCTATTTCTCTGGGCTGATAGACATGGTGTCCAGTCACCGTGGCCCTGCAGTAGTGTAAAGGACTTAAGTAAAAATACTTTAAATTATTACTTAAATCGTTTTTTGCGGTGTCTGTACTTTACTATTTATATACAACTTTTACTTCACTACATTCCTAAAGAAAATAAGGTAATTTTTACTCCCTGACACCAAAAGTATTTTGAATGCTTAGCAGGACAGGAAAATGGTCCAATTCACACACTTATCAAGAGAACAGCCTTGGTCATCTCTACTGCCTCTGATCTGGCAGACTCACTGAACACACATGCTTCGTTTGTAAATTATGTCTGAGTGTGGCAGTGTGCCCCTGGCTATCGATAAATAAATAAAAACAAGAAACTTGTACCATTTGGCTTGCTTAATATAAGTCATTTGAAATTATTTATACTTTTGATACTTAAGTACATTTTTGCAATTACATTTACTTTTGATACTTAAGTACAGTATATTTAAAACCAAATACTTCTAGACTTTTACTCAAGTCGTTTTTTACTGGGTGACTTTCCTTTTTACTTGTGTCACTTTCTATTAAGGTATCTTTACTTTTACTCAAGTATGACAATTGGGTACTTTTTCCACCACTGGAAAAATAGGATTCATGTCGAAGACCACCAGGCAATTCTTGGCAGTAATACTCCTTGCAGTACAGGGAAAGGAAGCATCATAAATCTGTGTCCCATACAGGCACTTATATAGTAGCCTATGATTAGCTGAAGTGCTCTATTTAAGTTGCCAAATATGCTCAATGCCTGTAGTCATTTCTGAAGACTGATTACAGTAGTTTTGCCCAATGCCATGTAAAACCAAAATACAGTAGCTGACATCATTATGATAGCACATGAAACAGAATAAATGTTAACGTTGTTTAATACCTGACAATATGGTGAATCCAAGATGTTAAAAGTTATGTCCCTTCCATCCATGACAACATTGTGGCTGTAGATTGATTCTGAAAGGAATAAACATACGTTTACATGTAGTTTACTTGATACTACAATAGCTGGTGATGACAGACTAACTAAACTTACCAATGTCCCCATATTCTCCAATGAATCTTCTAGTTAAGAAGCGGACAGTCAGCGCTGTGAAATAATTATCATTATCATCATCATCATTTTTACCATGTGTATTTTGAGGAAAGGAAAACAAATCATGACTAAAATGGTCCACTGATCACTATAGACTTTTGCATACAATGCACAAATTATAAATAATGAGAATCAATTAGAGATTTTGTCTTACCTGATTTACCAACCCTGTCTGTCCCAAGAACTAATACATTAGCATCCACTTTTAAAGCGTTCAGTCCTGTCATGATTCTGGCGGCTGTTTATTGGTCAGACTGGCTCAGGACTATTTATATAATGTTGCACCGCGGAGAGGCGTTTTATACCCCAAAGAGTGGCGCGCACACTAGTTTAAAGGGGGCGTGGAAATATACTCCGCACCATTCAAATCGAAACATTGATTTGTATTGAGCATAGCCTACTGACTGTTTATGCAGAAAACGATTGTTTAGCGTAAAAAATTGTAGCCATACTTTTGACGACTTTTGAATAACAAAAACGTTTTCAGCAAAAATCTACCTCACATATTTGTTTTAGTTTGTGGATATACATATGTTATCTTCCAAATGCAATTATGCATAAGCATGAGGAGATAGCTTATGTCTAGATCCTAGATTTGCATACAGTTTTGGGGAAACTGTTGTGGTTTAGTATCGAATGGTGTAAGCTAGTCTCCAAAAACACCTGTACACACGTAGTTAGGCAGTGCAGCTTTAAGGTACTGATTACTTACCAAGGATAATCATGGCGTTAAATGATAAAGTAAATACGTGTTTGCGTGCAGAGAGTGAAAACTAATAGTTTTGCAAGTGTGCGTAAATTATACAGTCTACAGGAATATTTGTATGAATACTGTACACTTACTATATGAATATGATTAGGTTCTATTTAACTAGCTGACAACAACTCAATGAAACTATTTCGTTTTTTGAAACAGCTAAAGTAATATCCCACTAGCCACAGACGTCAATTCAACGTCTATTCCACGTTGGTTCAACGTAATTTCATTGAATTGACGTGAAAACAACCATGATTGAACCAGCGTGCACAGCGGGATTTAACCAAAAGTGTGGCATGATATTATAACCTACCACTAGATGGAAGTAGAATATTTGATAATCAGTTGTATGACTAGCCCACAGTAGACCAGTTTTCTTTAGGGTTTGGAGCCCTGTAGAATAATTTCTTGTCCCTGATCATTTCCTGTAGATGCTTAAAGCTAGAATCCTTAATTGAAACAATAACGAAGTGGTCATGCCAAGTCTGTTTTGGTAAAAAGCTGAGGGATGGGCTTTGAGAAATGTAACCATTCTCAAAATCATAATATAATAATAATAATGTATTCAAGTTAGCAGATGCTTTATCCAAAACGACTTAGTCATGCTTGCATACATTTTACATATGTGTAGTCCCAGCGGGAATCGAACCCGCAAGCGCCATTCTCTACTGATTGAGTGGACTCACCATCCATGATATCAAAATTATAGTTTTAACCATGGTTTGAGGCTATAAAGTGTTTTTTTTATATTAACTTTGTTTACAAACATTGGATTAAAACAAGCTTATATTATGGGTTCTGACGGGCTACGTTGAACTAAGCTCATGAGGAATGAATCAGTGGGTATATCAGTGGCAGTCGGTGCCGTTTAAGATGAGGGAGGACGATAATTGTTTTAATGAGCGTGGCTTTACTTCTATTACAGCATTTTGGATGACTGTCATTCATATTCCATTCACCCAGCTTAATTTAACATCGATAGGTTTAGGCTACTTCATGATACTCACATTGTTCCTATACCCATCATGAGGTTGCTACAACCTAGCCTAAGAATGAAAGTTTACAACGTAGGTGCACAGGTCGAGAGAAATTTGACTAATCAACATGACAGACAGTGACACATTCAATACCGCATTGCACACTCTTGCCTGCATCTAGCTGATCTAGGGTGTAGTCATTAGTCCAACAGTAGCAAACTATTGGACAAATTCAAGTATGTTTATCCCCGTTTCATTCCGTTTGTTTCCATTTAAGAAAGTATTTCAACAGAATCAGATGAATGAAGACACCCCTGATCACACACGCAAACACAGTTCAATTTCATAGCAGCCACATATAAACAGCATGATCCCTTTGATTGTTGTTGCTATAATTCCTTCTCACGTCTATGCGCTCTCCTCCTCTCACCTTATCCCTTCGATTGTGGACTTCACATCAGCTGTTTGTGACCAGGCAAAAAAACCTTTCCAAGCCAAACCCTCATATCATAAGTAACCGCTAACCACTACATACAGCCTACATCGTTGTCACCATATTAGCTAATGTCAAAGTCGACATAGCTACTAAAACTAACCCACTAGTAAACCCATTACAATCATGCAGTACAGTCAGCAGTTTAGCAGTTTAGCAGTTACACCGGCGGGCCCCGGTGGCAATAGCCATAGCCAGCTAGCTAACATAGCATCCCTCTGTTTGAGCCGGGTGTTTGAGTAGGCTAAACTAGCTAGCTCCATTCACTAGGTAAGTGAAAATAAAATGCAACTAAATATAGCTAAATCTCTCCCTCTTTCATTTTTGAAGATGTTAATTTGTTCAAAACTATTGTCTTTCTCTCTCTTTTAGTCAACTACTCACAACATTTTATACACTGCAGTGCTAGCTAGCTGTAGCTTATGCTTTCAGTACTAGATTCATTCTCTGATCCTTTGATTGGGTGGACAACATTTCAGTTCATTCTGCAAGAGTTCTGATAGGTTGGAGGACATCCTCCAGAAGTTGTCATAATTACTGTGTGAGTGTCAGGCTCTGGTCATAGAGAAGCATAGGCTTCTCTATGTAGTTATGGTCAGAGTCTGACCGTGTCATTCTTTTCTGTTTCTGTGTGGGGTTTGGGTTGGATCCCTAATTAGAGGCAGCTGCACAGCATTGTCTCTAATTAGGGATCCCATATATGTTGAGTCTGTCCTTCACTCTGGTGTGGGTCGTTGTTGATGTTGTCGATGTATGTCGCAGTCACGGGTGAAGTAAGTGTGTTTCTTTTCGTCCGTTCATTGGTGTGTTTTTTTAACGTGACGTTAGTCGATTAGTGTTTGTCTGTGTTCTGTGGTTCGTCATAAGTTTTGTCTATACATAGTATTTAAACATTTATGTACATAGTATATTAAAAATATGTCGAACTACTATCCCTGCGCTGCGCCTTGGTCATTCAACACACATGTTCGTGACAGAACGACCCACCAGAGCCAGACCAAGCAGCGTAACTGGGGAGAGAGGGAGAGAGAGGAGGGGCCGCCGCGTTATGCGCAACGCTCAAGACGAGGCAACGCCCGCAAACAACCCCAAGGTAATCTTGGGGGGGGGGGTTATCGGGCTGGTCAGGTGTGGAAGAGGAGGCACCAGTCCCACTTTCCAGGTGGCATTTGCCAGACACGGAGTACGTGGGGGAATACCGACAGAGGGAGGAGTATGAGATGATCATGGAGCTATGTTGGCTAAATATGGAGGCGTGTGAGAGCGAGAGGAGGGAGCTGGCTCTAAAGGTGCCCAAGAGGAGCATCCCCAGTACAGGCCCGGTTGTTTTCCCCGCTCCATGGCCAGAGCCGGTTGCCCCACCGGTGCCCAGTCCAGGCCCGGTTGTTTGCCCCGCTCCATGGCCGGAGCCGTTTGCCCCACCGGTGCCCAGTCCAGGCCCGGTTGTTTTCCCCGCTCCATGGCCAGAGCCGGTTGCCCCACCGGTGCCCAGTCCAGGCCCGGTTGTTTGCCCCGCTCCATGGCCGGAGCCGTTTGCCACACCGGTGCCCAGTCCTGGCCCGGTTGTTTTCCCCGCTCCAAGGCCGGAGCCGTTTACCCCACCGGTGCCCAGTCCGGGTCCGGTTAATTGCCCAGCTCCATGGCCGGAGCCGTTTACCCCACCGGTGCCCAGTCCGGGCCCGGTTGTTTTCCCCGCTCCATGGCCGGAGCCGTTTACCCCACAGGTGCCCAGTCCGGGCCCGGTTAATGGTCCCGCTCCATGGCCGGAGCCGTTTGCCCCACCGGTGCCCAGTCCGGGCCCGGTTGTTTTCCCGGCTCCATGGCCAGAGCCGTTGGTCCCACCAGTACCCAGTCCGGGCCCAGCTATAAGGAGGGGCCATGGAAAAAAACGGTCCACTTCGCCGGAGCCAGAGCCGCCCCCAAAGGACTAGTTTTTCCCTCCCTAATTAACCCCCCCTTGTTTTGTGTGTGTTTTTTTTGGCGTCCGGGAGTCCGCGCCTTGGGGGGGCGGGGGTACTGTCAGGCTCTGGCCATAGAGAAGCATAGGCTTCTCTATGTAGTTATGGTCAGAGTCTGACAGTGTCGTTCTTTTCTGTTTCTGTGTGGGGTTTGGGTTGGATCCCTAATTAGAGGCAGCTGCACAGCATTGTCTCTAATTAGGGATCCCATATATGTTGAGTCTGTCCTTCACTCTGGTGTGGGTCGTTGTTGATGTTGTCGATGTATGTCGCAGTCACGGGTGAAGTAAGTGTGTTTCTTTTCGTCCGTTCATTGGTGTGTTTTTTTAACTGTTTGTCTGTGTTCTGTGGTTCGTCATAAGTTTTGTCTATACATAGTATTTAAACATTTATGTACATAGTATATTAAAAATATGTCGAACTACTATCCCTGCGCTGCGCCTTGGTCATTCAACACACACGTTCGTGACAGAGAGTCTATAGAAGAGGTTGCATACCGTTGGAGAATTTGTTGTTGTCTACAGCTACACAAACAGACACAACAGGAAGCAACAGGATGGTAACATTGTATGGTTTTAATTCAGAAAAGCACAAGTAAATCAGTTTGTGCTATACTTTGATCATATTACAAGACCCACATCAGGACTCAAAGGAAACACACTAATATGTTGATTTTATACTTAACTCATATCTGTGCTCAATTTATCTCCCATGATAATCAAACAAATTTGAGAAGGTCAGTATTTGTTTAGAAAATGACAGATATTTGGCCTACACCCAAAGTTGAATCAATTCAGAGCGAGACCACTTTCATCTAAGATGGCTGTGACCTTTTTATGCTCTTTGACAGATTACACATTTACTCTAGGGATATTAATAGTTTGACTAGAAAGTCTGCTCTTGAGAAGAGAACATTAAATCTGGTTTGACAGTCACACATTCACTTGATAATCTATAATCTATCATGAAAATAAACATAAAGAGGGTTTACATTGTAAATGGATTATTATTGGGTCATTTGGTCTCAGATTTCTAGTTATCAGTGATAACAGATATATGCCTTTACAAGAAGTGCACAGTATAATGTCCAAACAACCTCTGATATCTAGATTATTTGCCACTGAATAATTAGCAGTCTGTGCATTATGAATTGGCATCCAACACTTCATGACTCAACAACCCATCTTGGCAGAATAGCTTGTAATTCATAGTTTGTTTTGAACGTGTATCTGTTGTCACATTCAGTCACGTCTATAGTGAGCCACAAGAGGTCATCTGATACCCAGCATTGAAGAGAGAGTTGTCTTTGAAGAGATTATGAGAACACACTTTTCAAAGATAACCTGAGGACATTACGAGAGACCATTATTTTCTAAATGAAAAGGTGGACGTGGGTTATTTACCATCCTATTTGACATGAGTGAATGACAGAATAGTTCAGAAGAGTAACCAGTAACCAAAATGTGAGTTATGTTGCTCCTTTGAAATAGGAAGATACGGGTAATAGTGTGTGCTGTAAAATACTTGGAATGTATTTTGCTTTCTCTTGAAGAAGGTATGGTTTTGATCTTCTTAGAATAATAACAGGGCTTCTCATTGACTTCTTTATAACGTAGCAAGGAAAGAATGTTGACATTTCAGGTTATATGAAGGCGTAGTTCTATGTTTGTGTGTTAGATCAAATCATGAGAGGCACACTGATAGTTTACTGCTGGCTTGCTGTATATAATTCCATTATCAGAAAGCTTGGCACTATGATGTAAGGGATAATCAATGAGGGACTACTCTTAGAAAAAAGGTGCTATCTAAAACCTAAAAGGGTTATTCGGCTGTCCTCGAAGGAGAACCCTTTGAAGATCCTTTCTGGTTCCAGGTAGAATAATTTAGCTTCCAGTTAGAACCCTTTTGAGTTCCACGTAGAACCCTTTCCGCAGACGGATCTACATGGAACCCAAAATAGTTCTACCTGGAGCCAAAAAGGGTTCTACATGGATCCAAAAAGGGTTCTCATATGGGGACAGCCAAAGAACCCTTTTGGAACCTTTTTTTATTAGAGTGTATTCATTTAATGGACAACATGAAAGGTGTGTACTACAATGTACAGCAGAGTATTGCTTATAAAATAATGCTCTGCAAACGTTTAAATGAAAGGGAACCTTGCTGAAAATAGACCCTTAATAAAAGTGCCTTGTACACTGTAAGGAAAATTTGTTATTTGGCTGTCCCCATCGGAGAACCCTTTTTGATTCCAGTTAGAACTCTTTTAGGTTCCGTGTAAAACCCTCTGTGGAAAGGATTCTACATGGAACCTAAAAGGGTTTTATGTGGAAACAAAAATGGTTATTCAAAGGGTTCTCCTACCTAATTTTAGTTTTTTTTCTAAGAGTGTGCTTCGGTTGAGATTGTAAGCCTTTCTTTGAAAAGGTCATAGGCTAGCTGTATCAAATAGTCATTCATGATAATATGCAGTTACAGTGTGTTACTTTCTTCAGAATTGTATGTATCCTCTTGGCATAGCTTTGATAGTCATGTGGAAATTAGGCCAACAGATGGAGTCATTTAACACAGAGCATACAATTATGAATAAATTGTTTCAGGTAAGTAAGAGTAACATGTTATGTACTGGATCAAATATATTTTAGTTTGAAAAAAGGTGTTGAAAATGAGATATTAGTCACCAGTCGTACACTGCTTACTGCCACACAATAAATCCAGAATACTTTAAAGCAGTGATGATTCTCTGTGCACTCAAAAAGGCAAAGAGGGCAAATGGATACCAAAAATAGGATTACAAAATAATATTTTAAATAAACACTCCCGGAGGTATTTCATGAACCAGTAAAATGCTGTGAGTGTGCAAAGCTGTCATCAAGGCAAAGGGTGGTTACTTTGAAGAATGTCAAATATAAAATATATTTTGATTTGTTTAACACTTTTTTGCTTACTACGTGATTCCGTGTTTTGATGTCTTCATTTTTATTCTAGAATGTAGAAAAATAGTGCAAATAAAGAAAAACCCTTGAATGAGTAATATTCCAAACTTTTGGCCCCCAGTGTATACGCTGGCGATCATCTTGGAGAATTCAGTTGCCAGTGTGTTCAACCTGAAACAAATGATTTAATTTCCCATGCTGTCAGAAGCCATAACCATAGTTATTATTATTGCACCTGTGTGTGTCCCTGTCAGTGAAGTGCTACATTCTTTATTAGATTAAACATTGTCCTATTTAGAGGTATTCATGGACATGAACCGGAGTCCTGGGATTAGGCTGGCTTCTCTCTCTCTCTCTCTCTCTCTCTCTCTCTCTCTCTCTCTGACCTTATGGTTACTGGCCCAACACTTTTAACCGTTCCCACATAATAGTTATGAGTCAATGTTGATTTTGCAATAGACCTCTCTTGTAAATGCTGAATCTAATGCAATCAGTGGGTGTGACTGCAGATAAAATCATGACGAAAATCACTGTATAATTGTGTAACGACTGTATAATAACAACCCACGATTTTAATTATGAACTTGAATGAAGTTTTATGTTTGTTTCCTAAAATAGATTTCCAGAATTTAGCATGCCACAGTTAATTTAACTGTGAACCCCTGCGAGGCGCACTCTATTTTTGTCAGATTAGTCTCATGGCATAACTTAAATGGCATAACTCTGATTATTCATTAGTGTGACAGTCATCAGAAACAACCAAATGTGCTGCATGATGTGCAATGATTGAAATCTGTGTCGACAGCAGAACTAAGGGTGAGGGAAAAGTGTAGAGAGGGACAGAGGTGGTGGCTTAGGAATCAAACTTGATTAATCTGACAGTGGACATGTATTCTCTGACCTGGGTTGGCAGTGTTATTGTTAAGACCTACAGTCTGTTGTGATAAAATTATTCATAACAACTGCAGTTAAACTGTAGCAACAAAGGCCTAGAGATTAAAAACACTGGTTATTAAATATTGTATGAACATTTTTGCAATAAAGACATGTATTTAATTTCAGCTTGTAAATCCACTCTCCGACCACGCGTTTCATACTATTGTATGCCTTTTAGACAGGTTCTATTTGGAATGTAAAAGACAGCCCATGGCAACTGCTCATGTCGTAAACATGAGCTCATAATTAATTTATGGTCTCTTATCGTTAACAGGACCTTGGGCAGAGATTGAGGAAGATTGAGAGATTGAGGAAGTAGTACAGGATATTCTCTGATTTAGGCTAAAAGCTGAGAGCTTGGTTGTCTCCTAAACAGAGGATTGGTTGCTTTAATGTCTATTTGTTTTATCTAACATATAGACCTACTGATTGTGATTGGCTCTGTTCTTGGGAAACGGCTGCTGCTGCTTTTTTAGAATTCTGAACCAACATTCAGAGACGTACAGCTTACATATGCATATTTACATACAGTGCCTTCAGAAAGTATTCATACCACTTGACTTATTCCGCATTTTGTTGTGTTACAGCCTGAATTCAGAATGGATTCAATATTTTTTCTCTCACCCATCTACACACAATACCCATCTACACACAATAAGTAAAAACATGTTTTTTGACATTTCTGCAAATTGATGGAAAATTAAATACACAAATAGCTCATTTATTAATGCAGGATACATTAATAGCTCAAAAATAATATCAAGACACAATTGACTTTACCCAGGTGTTGTCTGGCAAAAGTCAGTTGTGTCTTGATATTATTTTTTTGAGAGCAGAGGCTTCTTCCTTCCTGACCTCCCATGTAGGCCAAGTTTGTGCAGTCTCTTTCTGACAGTGTACCCATGTAATTCAACATTGATTGTGGCAAGAGAGGCCTGTAGATCCCTCGATGTTACCCTGGGGTTCTTAGAGACTTCTATAAGCATCTTTCGGTCAGCTCTTGGGATTACTTTGGTGGGACGACCTGTCCTAGGTAGTTTGCCAGTGGTCTGGAATTTTCGTTGGATAGTGGAATGATGTACTTCGAATTGCTTGGAAATGGATTTGTAACTCCTCCCAGACTCATGGGCATCAATAATCTTTCTTCTGAGGGCCTCGGGTAGGTCTTTTGATATTTGAATGATGTGTTACCACACACCCATATGGTTAAGACCAAACCAGACCAATTATCTTATCTTTATGGAAGGCTGGACATTAGAGTTTCTCTCTAATGTTTTCTAATCATTTGCACTTGTTTTGGTACACCTAATTCAAATGTTTGCCATTTTATGTGATGGTAAAGGTAGGGGTGTACTAACCTTTTCCCCATAAGGAAAAGGCATTTTTGTTTATTTTAATTGCTTAACATAAAAATAAAAATAAAATGGATAACCTTTATCTGTCAATAGTGTTGAAGTGAAGATTACATATCCATCTGTCCAAATATGTAAAAAAAAAAAAATAAAAATAAAAATAAAAAAGTTAACTTTCCAGGGAGTGTACTTACATTTTCACATGACTGTACATGTTTATCTGATAACTAGAATGTGTAGACTTCCAAAGATACAATTTATGTTGAATTATCATTGGTAACAACATCCCAGACAGTAACTGATCTGACATCATATTCTTCAAATACCAACGTACACTTTCAACTGATTGGATTGAACCATGTTTTCCTCTATGATTTTGCCTGTGCTTAGCGCCATTTGGTTTATTTTTTATACTGAAAAATTCCCAGTCCTTAACGATTACAAGCATACCCATAATATGATGCAGCCACCACCATGCTTGAAAATATGAAGAGTAGTACTCAGTGATGTGTTGTGTTGGATTTGCCCCAAACATAACGGTTTGTATTCAGGACATAAAGTACATTTCTTTGCCACGTTTTGCAGTTTTACTTTATTGCAAACAGGATGCATGTTTTGGAATATTTGTATTCTGTAAAGGCTTCCTTATTTTCAGTATTGTGGAGTTGTGACAGTTTTCTCCTATCACAGCCATTAAACTCTGTAAGAATTTTAAAGTCACCATTGGCCTCATAGTGAAATCCCTGAGCGGTTTCCTTCTTCTCCGGCAGCCGAGTTAGGAAGAATGCCTGTATCTTTGTAATGACTGGGTGAATTGATACACCATCCAAAGTGTAATTAATGATTTCAAAGGAATATTCAATGGCTGTTTTTTTATTTTTACCCCTTTACCAATAGGTGTTTTTCTTTGCAAGTCATTGGAAAACCTCCCTGGTCTTTGTGGTTGAATCTGTGTTTGAAATTCACTGCTCGACTGAGGGACCCTACTGATAAGTATATGTGTGGGGTACAGAGATGAGGTAGTCATAAAAAAGTCCATGCAACTAATTAAGCGACTTGTTAAGCACATTTTTACTCCTGAACTTATTGAGGCTTGCCATAACAAAGGGGTTGACTACTTAATGACTGAAAGCATTTCAGTTTCTAATTTTTAAGGAATTTGTAAACATTTCGAAAAAAACATTATTCTATTATTCTTTGACATTATGGGGTATTGTGTGTAGGCCAGTGACAAAAAAACGAAATGTAATCCATTTTAAATTCAACCTGTAACACAACAAAATGTTGAAAAAGTCCAGGGGTGTGAATACATTCTGAAGGTACTGTATATTGTTACTATTAAAATCAGTATGGTAATGTTGCTTTTTTCAGAGGTTTAAGAAATTGTGTCTCATACAGTATGCAGCTATCAACAGTGAGCACATAGCCTACTTCCTACTCTCCACTCTCCCTGCGCTGTGTGTGTGCTTATGCAAATAATTATTATTATGGACTTAACTCACACTCCCTTTACATGTTTGATAATTCCACTTACTCCTGATTCAAGGGCGTGTTAAGAAACATAGACTGATTTTTTTTTGTTTTGAAATTGACATTGGATTTGCAATTTTCTCTGAAATATGCTGCTGCAAATTTAAGAGACTGAGCCAAATGCAGCCGTGTGTCAGGCTCTGGCCATAGAGAAGCAATAGGCTTCTCTATGTAGCTATGGTCAGAGTCTGACAGTGTCGTTCTTTTCTGTTTCTTTGTGGGTTTTGGGTGGATCTCTAATTAGAGGCAGCTGCTACCCGTTGTCTCTAATTAGGGATCCAATATATGTTGAGTCTGTCCCTCACGCGGGTGTGGGTTGTTATCGTTACATGTTAATGCATTTCGCAGTCACGGGTGAAGTAAGTGTGCTTTTGGTTACGTTGAAACTATCGTGTGTTGTTTTAACGTAACGTTGTAAATTCATGTTTTGGTTTCGTTTTGTAGTTCGTCATTTGTGTTTCTTTATTACATTTGAAAAGAAAACGTATTACATAGTAATATAAAGAATGTCGAACTATACCTGCGCTGCGCCTTGGTCTCTCTCTGCACCTTCCCGTGACACCGTGATATGATGCCATACTAATTTCTTAGAGGTACTGTATAGCCTTGGCTTCAACGAAACAATTTCACAGTACTGATGTTGAAACCAGGCAATGCATATTCAGATATTCCACATTTATCTGCCATTGTAGGCTACTTACCTGATTGGCTGTGTAAAAACATCCAACCTATCCTGTAAAGACACTAGGACAGCGAAACCTGCAGGACGTCTGACTTTGATCAAAATACACATTATATTTACACAGACATTTCACTGACAGTAGTATTTTAGTAGTATAGTTATGATCTGTCTTGCAATTGATATTTTTGATGACAAAGATTAGATCTGTAAGAATCTAGAATCTGTACGATATCTGATCTCTGGTGGTATGGATTAGATTCTATATTTTCTATATTTTTAGCAGGGCTTCTCCGCCAGCCGAATTGCAGGAGCCATTGAATTCACTGAAATATCGCAATGTATGAAGGGGTTAGGCCTGTGCATTTAAGATAAATATGCGCCTAAGGAAAGCAATGTGTTTGCCCGTCTTTACAAACTGATATAACGGCTGCCATAATGGATGCTGCATTATGCTGAATTATTGGACTATATTTACGTCAAGCTAGGACAACTGAGTGTTGCCCCCCTGCTATACATCACACCTCTGCTCGGTCCCTGACTGCATTGGACACAGGCAGAACCATAAACTAGAGGGTGTTCTTTATCATTGCAGCCCTGGCTGGGGCCATCTGTCCTCCTGAGAGGCGGAGCTTCAGACAGGCAGTGTGAATGACAGCCCCACTTTTTCTCCCAGGCCACCATAGAGACCTTGGCTGAGATATGCTCTGGTGACTGGTTTTCATCCATTCATAAGTCACAAGCTTTTCTCTTGATTAATGTCTTTAGAATAATTTATTAGGCATTTGAATCTCATATATTGTAGGCATACATCTGATTCCTGTTAGCCTAAAGCTACAGGCTTCCCTCTCCGCTGTATTGGAGTCTAGACAACAGACTGCTGTTAAACCTCCATGTGAAAGGGTCAGTAGGGACTTATTTAGAGAGGGCCAGGAGTATGAGATTTGGGTTAATTTACGTATGTCAATACCATGGGTGTGATTCTGTTCTATATCCAGGGTTTTAAAGATCTCAGCTGTCAGGGAAATCAGCTGGTGATGCCTAAAGGATATCATGCCCTGGAAGAACTCTCTGATTTTATACTGGCTCGTAATCTTGAATCAAAGAAATGTGCAGTACCAGTCAAAAGTTTGGACACGCCTAGTCATTCAAGGGTTTTTCTTTATGTTTAATGTTGTACATTGTAGAATAATAGCGAAGACATCAAAACTGTGAAATAACACATGGAATCATGTAGTAAGCAAAAAACTGTTAAACAAATCAAAATATATTTTAAATTTGAGATTCTTCAAAGTAGCCATCCTTTGCCTTGATGACATTCTTGGCATTTTCTCAACCTGCTTCATGAGGAATGCATTTCCAAGTGATGAGCACTTGTTGGCTACTTTTCCTTCACTCTGCGGTCAAACTCATCCCAAACCATCTCAATTGGGTTGAGGTCAGGTGATTGTGGAGGCCAGGTCATCTGATGCAGCACTCCATCACTCTCCTTCTTGGTCAAATAGCCCTTACTCAGCCTGGAGGTGTGTTTTGGGTCCTTGTCCTGTTGAAAAACAAACGATAGTCCCACTAAACTCAGACCAGATGGGATGTTGTATCGCTGCAGAATGCTGTGGTAGCCATGCTCGTTAAGTGTGCCTTGAATTCTAAATAAATTACTGACAGTTGGTGTCCTTTAGTAGTGGTTTCTTTGCAGCAATTCAGCCATGAAGGCCTGATTCATGAAGTCTCATCTGAACAGTTGATGTTGAGATGTGTCTGTTACTTGAACTCTGTGAAGCATTTATTTGGGCTGCAATCTGAGGTGCAGGTAACTCTAATGTCCTTATCCTCTGCAGCAGAGGTAACTCTTGGTCTTCCTTCCTGTAGTGGTCCTCATGAGAGCTAGTTTCATCATAGCGCTTGATGGTTTTTGCGACTGCACTTGAAGAAACTTTATAAGTTATTGAAATTTTCCCGATTGACTGACCTTTATGTCTTAAAGTAATGATGGACAGTCATTTCTCTTTTTTTTGGTATTTTACCAAATAGGGCTATCTTCTGTATATCACCCCTACCTTGTTACAACACAACTGATTGGCTCAAACGCATTAAGAACGAAGGAAATTCCACAAATTAACTTTTAACAAGGTACAACTGTTAATTGAAAGTTATTCCAGGTGACTACCTCATGCAGCTGGTTGAGAGAATGCCAAGAGTGTGCAAAGCTGTCATCAAGGCAATAGAAAATATATTTTGATTTGTTGAAAACTTTTTTGATTACTTCAGAAAATAGGGGTGTCAGACTCATATTAGGTAGTGGATGGTCAAAAACCAGGAAAACTATAGAGAAACAGGAGCAGAGGGAAAAACGCTGGTAGGCTTGACGAAACAAAACGAACTGGCAACAGACAAACACAGAACACAGGGATAAATACACTGGGGATAATGGGGAAGATGGGCGACACCTGGAGGGGGGTGGAGACAATCACAAAGACAGGTGAAACAGATCAGGGTGTGACAGAAAATAGTCAAAATAAAGATAACTCTTGAATGAGTAGGTGTGTCCAAACTTTTGTTACTGTAATTATAATACAAGGGCACCTAAAGGACTCTCAGACCATGAGAAACAAGATTCTGAACTCTTTGGCCTGAATGCCAAGCGTCATGTCTGGAGGAAACCTGCCACCATCCCTACAGGGAAGCATTGTGGTGGCAGCATCATGCTGTGGGGATGTTTATCAGCGGCAGGGACTGGGAGACTAGTCAGGATCGAGGGAAAGATGAACGGAGGAAAGATCCTTGAAGAAAACCTGCTTCAGAGCGGTTCACCTTCCAACAGGACAACGACACTAAGCACACAGCCAAGACAACGTAGGAGTGGTTTCGGGACAAGTCTCTGAATGTCCTCGATTGGCCCAGCCAGAGCCCGGACTTGAACCAGATCAAACATCTCTGGAGATACCTGAAAATAGCTGTGCAGCATTGCTCACCATCCAACCTGACAGAGCTTGAGAGGATCTGCAGAGAGGAATGGGAGAAACTCCCCAAATACAGGTGTGCCAAGCTTGTCATAGACAAGAAGACTTGAGACTGTAAACGCTGCCAAAGGTCCTTCAACAAAGTACTGAGTAAAGGGTCTGAATACTTACGTAAATGTGATATTTCTGTTTTTTTTATATACATTAGCAAACATTTCTAAAAACCTGTTTTTGCATTGTCATTATGGGGTATTTTGTGTAGATTGAAAAAAACAATGTAATCCATTTTAGAATAAGGCTGTAACGTAACAAAATGTGGAAAAGGTCAAGGGGTCTGAATACTTTCCCAATGCACTTTATATATACATCTGACCTACAGAACCAGTGACATATGTTCTGAAGATGAATGTGTTTGGATTTGTCTGACAGTCTTGCAAAATTACATTTTTGCTCTTTGTTTGGTGATACAACACAAACGGGGCGGGTATGAAGCCAAGTATTTCACTTTTAAATGTTTTTATCTCCTGGATAAAGATGCTAAATTTGTTATCCAGTAAGGCAGTTTGTCAGAGGGCCTGTTCAAAAACAAAGAGGTCGAGGAACAAGCCGGGCGACACTTGTGGAATGCCTTCCACGCACCCTCCGCTGCACGTAGGTCTTACCCGGGGGGCACGCCGCTGGTGGAGGGTGCCGTCTCCCCGCCCAAACAATCTCTGCGTCCACTTCCCAGGAGACAGGACCCACGACACACAATGGAGGTAAGATGGGAACCATCGGTGCCATTTCTACCCCCCGGTCGTGCAGGCGGGAGAGTGCATCGACTCTGCTGTTCTTGGTACCTGGGTGGTAAGTCAGTGCGAGACCGGGCGAGGAACATTGTCCACCTGGCCTGGCGGGGGTTGAGGCGCCGAGTAGCCCTGACATATTCCAGGTTGCGATGATCCGTCAGGACTATGAACAGCTCCCGTGCACCCTCTAGCCAGTGTCTCCACTCCTCCAGGGCCAACTTCACAACCAGGAGCTCTCTGTCACCGACGTTGTAGTTCCGCTCCGCAGCAGACAGTTTTTGCGAGTAATACGCATAGGGGTGCACAAGCCAGCTCCATCCAAACCTCAGTCCGCAAGCCCCTACAGAAAAGCGGTTTCGGAGAGCCGGCCTGTTCCGGCAACTGGATGCCGCCACCGTCCGGAATGACAAGGCATACCCATCCCTTGCTGAAGGCGCAACAGCTGCTCGCCCACATCTCTCCCCTCCGCAGGATGGTCGAATACGGCTCGGAACTGGCCGATGAACCTGGGGAATGACTTCAGTTCCTCAGAACCGCTATTCCACAAAGCTGTTACCCAGTCGAGGGTGGGTCCGGTAAGGAGCGAGATCATCGCGGCTAACTTCTCCCTGTCTGGGACCGGTTGATCCCCAAAGTATAGATCACATTGGAGAAGGAAACCACGACAACCCTCCGGATCACCATTATACCGTTCTGGTAGGGCTATCCGGAGCTCACCAACCGGAACGCTGCTTGGCACCCCACTCACAGGTAGGGAAGCTGCTGCGACAGCACTTGGCTGCCTCTGGGTCTCCCTACCTGATTGTGGTGCCATGTGGGACACGAGCTCCCGAAACGCTCCCATGAGCTCTCCCATCTGCCCCTCCATGACACGGTACCTCGGACAGCCATCCATCGCGCTCTCCTGTGCTCATGTTACTGTAAGCTAAATGTCAATTCTAGAAACACTAAAAACCCCACAGTTCAAGTGTTAAATCCATCACAAAGAAATTCAATATAATTCAATTTGGCAGGTCTTAAGAAACATTATGGAGCTAAGAAAATGTATAACAAATCTACAGAATATCATATTTAAAATTGTATTATGTTACTAGTCTGTGCTTAGCCACCTAGGCTATATGCTGCCGCCAGTGCTCACATTGAAATCAAGGTTATTCTAGGAAAAAATGTATATTTTGAAGTAGAGCTCATCCACTCAGTTAGCAAAATGAGCAAATGTAGGGGTTTTAGAAACCTTAGAATATGCTATTTCTGATAAGAACGTGCAAGACCTGCATTAACCTCTAGGATGATTTGAATCATTCTTTGTCTATTGCACGCTGCTCTGTTCATCAGTCCCTTCGTTCACAAATTACAATTGATAATATTGTCACCCATCAGACTATTGTAAATGTAACATTTTCTTTTCATCTACAGTATTATTATATGTGAGAAATTAGTTTCAATAAAGTTTAGGTGGAGTTTCGATGGGCCATTATCAGATGGGCAGCCAACTGTCGGGTGAAGGAAGGACGGGGAAAAATGACTGATAGCAGTTATGCACTGATGCCTTCAATAGACAGCTGCAGTATATGCAGGGTTGGATGTGAGGGAGGGAAGAGGAGGTTATTAACATGTCAATTCCCCATCAGGAAGGAAGCTCTAGAACTGGCAGATTCAGGATTACAGGCTGGCTGAGTAGAAAGGACTGGAACACCCTGTCTTTTCATATGCAGCTGAAAATAAACTCCTGATGCTCCTGGGAGGGACTGCTTTTCATGTGGCAATGAGCACTTTATTATTTTCTGCAACACTCATATACAATACATTTAGATGAGTCCAATAGCTGAGGGATTCTGATTGTTCATAGAAAATTAAACAAGGGCCATTTAAGTACTTGCAGATAGAACCATCTATATGTACTTGGTAAGATTATAATGGTTATACGGTAAAGCTTTAATGCAGTATAACGTACTTACAATGAAATAATTAATACTTTCAGCAATGAAGTGGACAGTTTTACCTGACATTGTAATTACAGATAATACAGTCAGAATGCCTGAAGACTGTTGAACACTGCTTTGCTACTGATGTAGTCTGAAATGTCCTCAGGGAAATCCCCCTTCCAGTCTGTCAACCTCTCCCTGGCTGACTTCACATGTTGCTTTTAGTTCAGTTGCACTTGACTTCAGGAATGGTTGTGTGCAGTCTGGGAAAAGCAGCCAATTAATATTTTATGGCATAAATATGGTAAGTGGTTTGTAATGGTCCCTAAATGGTTCCTAAAATTACCCATAAGGCACTTTCCGTCACCCACACGTTCCCTCTCAGGTTGCATTTTGTCAGATAGCCTGTGTGATGGATTTACTGCAACAACACCACTTTTTATTTTCAATCACTCTAAACTAGTACTGCTTGACATTCTCAGGGGTGCAACACTATCAGTATCAGTGAAACATGCATAGAGGTTTGACAGATAATCAGGAGGAGACTCAACGCAGTCGAGAAAATAAAGATAGCTCACACTGCCCTTTCCCCCAAGTGTTTTCCTTCCCTGTCCAACACAGAGAGCTTTCTTCGTGTGCACAGCTTTGTATAAAAGGCCCTTTTACGAGCCAATACAATCCATTGCAATCCAACCAAACATGGATTCTTTGAAAGCCGTGTCAAATGCTTTCAAAATGATTTCTAGAGAAGTTGACATGGTGAATAAAACGAAGAGGCTTGTTTACTACCACACACTAGATTACAGTAAGTCATGATGGGAGCAAGGTTATAATAGTTGTGTATTTTTTATTTAGTTTTTATTAGTTTTTAAAGCGGGTTTGCTAGTTTAGTTTAGTTTTTATTAGTTTTTAAAGCGGGTTTGCTAGTTTAGTTTAGTTTTTATTAGTTTTTAAAGCGGGTTTGCTAGTTTAGTTTAGTTTTTATTAGTTTTTATAGCGGGTTTGCTAGTTTTGTGTGTGTGTGTGTGTGTGTGTGTGTGTGTGTGTGTGTGTGTGTGTGTGTGTGTGTGTGTGTGTGTGTGTGTGTGTGTGTGTGTGTGTGTGTGTGTGTGTGTGTGTGTGTGTGTGTGTGTGTGTGTGTGTGTGTGTGTGTGTTTGTGTGGCGCGCGCATGAGAGAGAGATGGGTGTACTTCAGTCAAGCAACAATTTCTTGTTGATCTTGAGGAAAACACGTTGCTCCAGAGATGTGGTAGTTCTGTTTCTCAGTCCAGATGACAGCAGTCCTCACACAGAGAAGATGTGCTCCACAAAGGCTTGAGAGGCAGGAGCACTAACGAGATCCAATGCCACAGGGGCAAGTTTTGGATACACCTCCTCTCTTGATCTCCAGAACTGCAATGGTGTCTCATTAAACACACTCTGTTTGACTTCGCAGACATACTTGTTCATTTCGCTCAACAGACTATCGGTCACGCTAGGCTGATTTGTGGAGGACACGTTGACCTCTATACGGGATGCGAGGAAGCGGTATTTCTGAAGGAGAGCAAGAGAGGCTCCTGTTGGAGTTTGCGTGGCACTTGCAGTGACAACATCATACTGAGAAGCAGCTGGGTTATACTGAGCTGCCAGGTTCTGCACAAAGGACTTTGCTGCCCTCCTCAATGGCACTGTGTCTGGTGATTGAAGAAGAACCAGCGAAACACTTGGATCCATTAGGCTGGCTCCTGCTGGTGTAGGATCAAACTGTGTGGAATCAGGGCTAAGAATGCCAGCGAAACGTTCTCGCAAGGACTTTAGCAGCACTTGAGCTAATTGCTTACCAGTAGTAGTCGTCAGCAGGTGTGCCTCGAGGTTGAGCAGGCATGGCACTACTTGTGAGAGTGACTGGCTGTCGCTCTGAAGCTGGTCTGTGTGAAGAGCAAAGGGCTCAAGCAGCTTGACAAGGATCTCCAGCTTAGCCCAATCGCTTGTGAGAAGTGTGTCAATGCCCTTATCCTCAAGTAGTTGGTTAAGTTCAGCTCTAATCTCCAGCAGCCTTCTCAGCATATCAAAAGTGCTGTTCCAGCGTGTGCTACAATCCCGGACCAGAGTTTTGCCACACCTTTTGATCAATTCTTAATTTGCCACTGACGATTTCCTCACAGCGTGTACCAGCTTTCTTGCTTTTGTTATGACCGAATCAGAACTTGGGTGCTTCATGGAATCTTTAAGTGTGAGCTGAAGGGTGTGGGCCAGGCATGGCATTCTCTGGAACTGGTTATTCTCCCCATCTTCTGGCAGGTCAAGTTCTTAGCAAAGCAAAAGAGAAAACAGACAAACAATTCAATAATTTAAGCATCAAATTGTAAAACGTACAAAAAAGTGTCATACAGTTCTGTTATAATCAAACTTGAGCCGTGTATTTGATTGAATAAAAACTGATTCATGATTTAGGGATTTTATCTGTAACCCTGCGCTCTTATAAATGGAATCCAAAAAGGGGACCCTTTTTATGGTTACACGATGAACCATTTTTGGTTCCGGTGAAAACCCTTTTGTGTTCTATGTAGAATCCTGGAAGAAATTAAGAAACCACTTGCCAATTTTTCATTATTAGCAACTCTACATGTATCGCAGTCATTCCATTCCAGTGTCTGTTGAATTCCAACAACGCCAGGAGTGGCAAAGTCACCCAACATCATTGTGAGACTGGTGGAGAGCATGCCAAGGCGCATGAAAGTTGTGATTGAAAATACAGGGTTATTTACAGGGTTATTCCACCAAATATTGATTTCTGAACTCTCCCTAAGTTAAAACATTAGTATTGTATGGTTTAAAAATGAATGTGAACTTATTTTCTTTGCATTATTCAAGGCCTGACAACACTGCATCTTTATTGTTATTTTGATCAGTTGTAATTTCTAGCAAATACATGATCTAAATTACATTATTTTTATTTGGAATTTGGGAGAAATGTTGTGAGTAGTTTTCAACCGAATAGCAAAACCAGATAAACAGTGGTCTCTTCATATTTTTCAGAGCTCATAGGTATGGTTCTATAGGTAACCAAAAAGGGTTCTCACTGGAACCATAAATGGTTCAATGTGGAACCATAAAAAGGGTTCACTGATGGGGACAATTTAAGAACCTTTTTGGATAATTTTTTTAAGAGCGTAGATTCTGGAGCAGGATCATATTTATGTAAGCCTATACTTGTTTATATTTATTGTCCTTTTTAAGGACTGAGACCTTTCAGTTGAAGCTCGACTCTTTAGCTAATATCAACAACAGTTTTAATTTACCGTCCTAAACACACTGGGGTTTTAACATTTAAATGTTTTCATTTGTCACTATAACCACACTCACCGATGCCTCCACTCTCCTCACCCTCCACGTCTGACTCCTCCGACTCTGACTCCATCAACAACTCATCCTGCTGGTCTCCAGCATCTCTTGGCTGTGCCCGAGAAACATCACCATCTTCTAGTGACTCGCTACTTTGCGCTCGCCTTTTATCTCTAAGCAGCCGCACAGCCTTGACGATGTTGGAGCCGTTATCTGTCGCAATGAGCAGAACCTTGTCTTCTCCTATACCCCTTGCTTCCAATGTCTGATCAATGCAGCGGGCAATGGACTCCCCGGTGTGAGGGTGCTCCATTCGGTGTAGATTAAGAAGAGCATGATGAACCTGGCCTCCGGGCGGATGGTAAAAACAAGCTGACACACCCATGTAAGATGCTGTTAATCCTCTTTTGCTCCATCCATCTACACATAGGGTTAGCTTCCTAGCCTCCCGTATGATCTCTTTTAATTTCTGCTTTGCCGTTTCCATCTTACTTTTTGAAGGCAATCGACTCACACAGTCGTGTAGACATCCCAGTCTCAATAAACATTATATCCAATGCTTCTTCCCGCTTCTGGTATTCCTGCGAATTTACTAACCAGCATGGTCGCCCGTGGAAGCACTGCATTAATGTTTTCTGCCCTACCGTTTTTTCGTGCTCCACCACGCTGCTAGGTCTAGGGTTTAGACCTAGCTGTTTCGGTGGAAATGTTGTGAAGGAAAGCTAGGTTAGCCTCCTTGTGCGCACTTTTTATATGTGTTTTTAAATTTGTGGGATTTTTGCCCTTAATAAGTGTACCACATATTGTATTACCTGCTCTCACCACAAGGCACTTGCTTTTGTCTGAGACACAGTCGTATTCATAATATTCCCAAATTGGGCTCTGCCGCTTTCTACCGACTTTCGCCGCCATCATTACTCAATTCAATAAGCGTTAACCTATTGTTTATCATATGATGTCAGAAAGTTGTGCTTATCGTAAAACGAAAACTAACGACATATCACAAAACAGTTTCAGTTAGTTCTCGTTTTTTTGTAAAGCCTCGTTTTTATTATTCAGAGGAGTGATGGTGGAAGGAAGGCAGCCTGGACTCCTGTCACACTGTAAACAATGGACGCTCCTTGGTCTCTTTTTCTGCCTTCCCGTTTATCATTTTATTTAAATGGGTTTGGAATGGATTGGGTTGAGAATCCTCCCTGCACTGTAGTCATGGAGAGAGAGAAAGAGTGAGCACAGTCAGCAGGTTTTAAAGCTCTTTTTAAATTTATAGCGGATTTTCTGGAGCGGGAACCTCCTGAATCTCTAAGCATGTTGTTTGCTTCTTAGTCTAGTCCATGTTGAATGCCAGCAGCAATCCCACCAACTGGACCTTTAGTCTGTGGGAATTTATAGTATTTCTCTGGGAAACAAAAGTCGATTATACAGTTCACAATGTGGTATCTCAGCCAGGCTCGCTGCCATCCAGGACCTCTATACCAGGCGGTGTCAGAGGAAGGCCCAAAAAAATGCCAAAGACTCCAGCCACCCAAGCCATAGACTGCACCAAGTCTGGAACCAACAGGACCCTGAACAGCTTCTACGCCCAAGCCTGAAGACTGCTAAACAAGACTGCTAAATCGCTTATCAAATGGTTACCCAGACTACCTGCATTTAACCTTTTTTCCACTAACTCTCTTGCACTGACTCTATGCACACACACTGGACTCTACCCACACACTCACACATACTTACACTGACACCCCAACACACACATACACACACTCACACACACATCCATTATCAAGGTTGCCATCACAGTAACACATCTAGAATATTCTTGACACCACAAAGTCCAGGAATAGCAACAAAGCTTGTAATTAGACATAAATAATACATTTCCAGTTATTTTAATGGATTGCAGCTCAGCAAAATTAGGAGTCAAGTAAATAATATCTCTTAAACTGTATAGCCTCATGAAACATTAAGCAGCACCCTGGACAGCCTGCAGGGTTATGTGTCTCCTGTGACAGTGGGCTTTTTGGATCTGGTGTCCTCTTAACCTTTTACTGCAGTGGGCTAAATCAGGGTAACACAGAGTGATTCTTGGTAGTCTTAGACAAATCTACTTTGAAACAAAAGTATACATCTCACAGACATGCTTATGGTCTTTAAAAAAACACCTGTACAATGTCAGATATAAAGTTGAAATGTATTACATTTTGAGTTTGCATCCCAATATTACACTTTATATATATCACAGAAGACTGAAATATAACAAAACTGTTTGACATACAAACATCAGATTTTCTTAGTTAAATATAAAAAAAGAATCTTTATTAATTATGAAATTATGAAAAAGTAACATTCCACCCAGCTTTTGGTCATTGACTGCATTAATGATCACCCCCTCATCTCACCTGCCAAATGTGTACGGCCTGTCAGTGGCTTTGCACGGCCTGTCAGTGGCTGTGTACGGTCTGTCAGTGGCTGTGCACGGCCTGTCAGTGGCTGACTTATACACCTTACTCAGGACATGGAATCTCATCTTACCGAGGTGATGATTAACCTTTCAAAACTCAACAATTTCACCGTTATTTTATACCCTCTTATGATCTGACACTATATCACATGTGGCAGTGATAATTTGCCACCTCTTCCCAGAGAGACTGTGAAATCCCACCCACTTGGTGGATAATGCCATCATTCCCACAAAAAGCTTAGCTCTAAGTTCCCCTCTAAATCTCTTGGATGGCTGAGGAGACAGTTAATGTATAAGTCTGTTTCTCCACAGTTGCCAGTTCTAACTATGCTCATTTTTAATTAAAGGGATTATTGACCCGTTGAAATAAAAAAAGTTTAATATGTTCAAGATCCATGTTGTGGAAGTGTCATTCCTGCAGTAAACACCTAATACCCCTCATAATATGTTTTATCCAGAGCTCTGCTACACCATTCTGCTGTCTCATTACCGCAGCCATTTAATTTGGAAATGTACACAAAAGCATAGAACAACAGCGTTGATTGGGACATCGTTTACCCCTTTAATTCTGCAGCAATTAGAGCACTTCAAAAGAGATGATCCCTGGTATTTAAGTCACACAGCATGGGGGAGTTTTCTCCAAGGAACACTTACTTTTTATGGTAATTAGATGGTAATTAACACACATTCGTTTCTAATTAATTGCCTTAAATGTTATAAGCAATGCAACTGATGTATAGACTTCAGTCCAGTAATATGCATGTATTACCACCTGAATCAGGTGGAACAGTCATGTTAAGAGAGCCTTGAGGGCCTTGAGCATGCATCAGTCTTTGTTTTACCATCGACCTGAGTAGTGTCTGTATAATTATCATTGGTGACCGTAATATATGACAGATCTACAACCGATGTCCTTATACTGTATGTGACTGAGATTACATATAGGGACTTCCAAAGCTGTCCTTTTTGCTATTGTTTCCTCTGTTAGTTAAAGGTACCCCACAAACAGATGTATCCCCAGGTCCTGGACTTGGGGATCATCTTGGCTTAGCAGTTTCCTTTGACTCCTTACATAATACATAGTATGCAGTTTGGCTTGTTCTTCTGGTCCAGAGGCTTTGCATTTTACATTCTCTTCTGGCTGCTTCTATTATTGTCATTTCCCTATGACCACCATTTCCATTGAATACGAATGTTTGAGCTAGAAGGTGTGGTCCCCATTAGCATTTGGCTATGAGCCAAGACAAAAAAAGGTAACATTTCAAATAGCTATCTAGTACACTAGCCCTAACCCTAACCTTAACCCTTATCCTAACACTAAACTTAACAATCAGATATGACCATCTGTAGAGCATCTACAGATGGACAATCCGGACTATCCAAATAAAGTGTGACGCAAACAAACAAGCGGTCAAGGAAAGAAATGGTTCCAATAATTTTTCCACCATTCATTTTTTCCATAGGGGATTTTAGAAATACTTCAAATAAGGGCTGTGTTTCGTGTAGGCTTACCCTGGTGTGACGTTTGATAAACGTGTAAATCTCTCTCGGACAAGGTGATTTTTATCAATATATTTGCCTGTATTTACCCCCAACAAATGAAATGCTAATTAGCTGCTAATGTGGCTATCATAAAGACATAATAATGCCATGATGATCTGGATCGAGGAAAAGGTTAGAATCTATGGATTAACTATCTAATGTTAGCTAAATGTAGTAATTAATAAATAAATTGGCAACATTTCTTTAAATGTACCTGTTAGCAAAGGTTCCAGCTAGATATGACGTACAGTAGCTTGCATTGCATGTTTACTTTGATGCTGATCAGCATTTTCTAAATCAGAGTAGAGTCGAATATATTGATAAAAGTCACCTTGTCCAAGAGAGATTTACATGGTTATCAAAACATCATGCCAGGGTAAGCCTACATGAAACACAGCCCTTATTGTAATTGTTTCTAAAATCCCCTATGGGAAAAATGTATGTTGGAAAAATTATTGGAACTATTTCCCTGTTTGACTGCTAGGTTTCATGGGTATTATGACACCTCCACTATGGGGTTCTATTGCTAGTTCATATGTGCAATGTTTGAAACACTCTCAGCAGCGCAAGTGACAAAAGTTGAAAACCACATGCTGCCCCTTCTATTGATACCAGTGTAAAAATAGACAGCAAAGTCTCAGTGTGTGAGGGTTTGAACATAACAGACACTGATACACTATTTTTATACAGGCCACAGTCACTGAGCAAAAAGAGCCTCCTGACATTTTTAAAGGGATAGTTCAGGATTTTGGCAATGATACATAAAAATGGTATCCATGAGTTCATCTGACTCTGGGGAAGTAGAAAAAGGGCATCTTTGAGAAAAATCCTGAAATATCCCTTGAAAGTAACTCCTGAAGCTGCAAATACCATGTAATTGTTCTTATAATCATGCAGTATTTATGCGCCACAGCAGAACTCTATGATTTCTGAAAGAATAAAGCTGAACTCCACATGTAATTGCGCTTTCTGTCAGCACTGTTTATTATACAATTGGGTACAAAGGCAGGGCAGCACACTATTCTACGATAAATCTGATGTTATTGTCTGCGTTACACATTGTCTGCTTTGATGTTAGATTACAAGCCTGAGCTGTCGTCATCCTCTCTCTCACTCTCACGAGTGCTGTGCCAAAGGGCGTGCACACTGTACACCACACTCAGTGATCTTTGTTTGTAAGCTGCAATCCAAGGCCACTAGTTTAGCAATTGCTCCTCAGAACTCCAGTAGTTGAAATATATTGCAGTTCTGACCTGACTTTCTACACAGCAATCTTTAAACTTACACAATACAGGTACCTCAATAGTTAGGTTTGTAAGCAAGCGGTGCTTTGCTGCAGGCAGACACAGAGCATAGTTTAATGTGCAATAATATACGTGGCCAATGCATGGCATGAATGCTTGCATGCGTGGTTATAAGGTTGGTCAGGGATAAAGTTGGCAACACTGAAAAAATAAAGTATAATAGATGACTGCTGAACTAAGTTGAATCTACAACCAGATACTGGTATGCCTTTTTCTCACGTATTTTCTCCATAAAGTTGGCAGTAAAAGTCTCAACAGGTTTGTCATGTGCATGCTGCCATGTTTTTTTTTTATGTGTGTTTCCTAGTTACCATGGTGGCAGAGGAGGCAAACACAGGGCTGACAGCTCCGTAGAGAGAAGAGGAGCGGTTGGTGGCAAGTAGGATTGCTTGCTGTGGTTTTCCTACTAAAAGCTTTGTTCTGGATGTCCATGGGGGCCTAGGCCTGGCTCTGTGTAAACACTGGCGTATTGAAAGATCTCTCAAATTCCAGCTCTGCTGTTGAGCTCTTAATTAAGTAGTGCCTGAGGCCAAATTGGCCAAGTACCTGTCTACAGGAGACTGCTCTGTGCACTGACAGAGAGGGGGAGCGGTCACAGCCATTTCAAATTGACAGAATCTTACAACTGAATGATCTCTAAATAAACCTGAGGTATTCGACTAACTGATAATAAATTCATGAATGCATTACGACTAGGCTAACTGATCTTAAATGCGTCTTCTATTACTGCTCACGTTCTTTCTATGGAATGAAGAAATGTTTAACGTTTTGTGCACTGACAGCAGAGTGACGTTTTGATTAAAGGCCCAGTACAGTCAAAAGCTTGATTGTCCTGTGTTTTATATATATATATTTCTACAGTGAGGTTGGAATAATACTGTGAAATTGTGAATATTATGATAATGCCCTTTTAGTGTGAGAGCTGTTAGAAAAGACCAACTGAACTTTCACCCGGTTTTGTTGGGATGGAGTTTTGGCCTAACTGGTCATTGGTCTATTTACTAAATTAGTAAATAGACCAATGAGAAAGAAAGTTCCAAACCTCTCTCCCAATAAGAACTAGTTTCAGTTTTCCCCTCCCCATTCAGACCACTCCCAGACAGTCCTAGCAAAATTATTGCTTGAGAAATTGCTCTTTGCTAAGAATCTTTATTTTTATTTTTTTGTTTTACCATTTTAATTGGAAACAATTACAGTAAGGTACTTAATGGTTACCCAGAAATGATTTACATTGACATAAAAAACAGCTGCAATGGACCTTAATGTGTTAATGTGTTACATTGGTTCCATTTGGGTCTGTGAATATGATATTTAAGTGATAATGCCCGAGACGCCGGCAAACTATGCCAATATATCCTCCAAAGAAAGTTATTTTGATAATTTAATTATACTATTTCATCCTTCCACAAGTCATAATCCTGACACAAATCTAGGGTTGCTATCCAAGAAGGCTGCTCGTTCGTTCTATCGGTTCAGTTGCCAGAGACGCGACCCAGTCGTTCAGTCTTTTTGTTCTGTATCGATGGACGCGACCCAGTTGTTCGTTCTAAATGTTCTATTGCCATACTGGCTGGAAATATTCTTATCCCTTGCTTGCTAGCTAGCCAACTACGGCTAATTTACGGTCACGTCAAACAGTGCAGCCAGAATAACAACAGTAGCTGCATTTGCATTTGTTTAAGCTGTTTTATAGTGACATTTATTTGGAAACATCCATAACAATGAGCTAATGAGGCGTGATTTCGCATGGCATAGAACATTTGCTCACTAGTCAGGACACTGTTGTTTAGAGGATCTAACCAACAACATAGCTAACACAATCACTTCAAACTGAAGCTGGAAAGACTGCAAACTAGCTGCACTTTCGTTTCATTTGACCTTTTTTCAATTTACACTTCTTTGTCCATAAAGATCCATTAAAATGATGCCAACTGATTCATGATTTCGACTGGCTGAGAAACGCTGCCTACCTGTCTGTCTTGTCCCGACTCGCGACACGTTCATTACTATGGGACAGCAGGAGATTAAATTTGAATATTGAAACAATGTTGCAAATGTCGGAGAGACAGACAGCAAGGTTTATACAAATCTCAGCTGTTGAAAACGAAATGTTAGTCTATAAGAAATGTGAGATAATGTCTAGATGCTTTTTATAGTGGAGATCAAGTTTATAAATTGAATGGCTGGGCTGATGAGACAGTGGATTGCGCAGTCAGATGGAATAGAGTAAATAGGCATTTTAACTTCATAGATTTAGCCGGTGGTAACTTTTATTCGGGCCACAATCACTTGAATTTGATTTTAACCAATCAACATTCAGGATTAGAACCACCCGTTGTATAAGTAGCTGGTAATAGCATCATAATATCATTGTGTTGGTGCTCTATGGAACACATTAGTGTAATGGTAATCCACATGTCTGGATTGTGCAGCACATGAGTCATTAGTGATCTCTGTTTACTGTCAAATGGGCTAATCCAGATGTATAGTAGGCTCAAGACCTTGAGGTTTCTCATTTGAGAAAATAAATAAACCCTTACTTTTGTACAGGTTAGTACACTTGATGTTTTATGGCATGTCAAATATTAGCAGGTTGTGATTACTTTTTTCACTTTCACACAGAGGTAAATGGAACTGTACTGAACCTCCCAATTCTAAGGTATGAACACACAAGGTATGAGTCACTGCTTGCCTTCTTGGCTGTACAGTATTTGTTTGAACAGTTGCAGCTGTCAGGCCATGAACACAGATGGAAAGAACCCAGGAACCATTTGCACATAGAGAACCCACAGCGCCTTAGGTCCTGCATGGTTCAAGGCACTACAGGGTGTTGAACCCAGTGAGAGGCTGGGAGGTTGTGAGATGTCTTCTCCTAAAGAGCCTTGCGGGACAGAGCAGTCAACTGCTCCTCTTCTCTCCTTATACCTCTCTACTGAGCTGTCGGCCCTGTGTTTGCCTCCTCTGCCACCATGGTAACTAGGAAACACACATAAAAAAAAACATGGCACATGACAAACCTGTTGAAACTTTTACTGCCAAATTTATGGCGAAAATAGATGAGAAAAAGGCATACCAGTATCTGGTTTTTGGTTCAACTTAGTTCAGTAGTTTAATCTATTATAATTTATTTTGCCTGTGTTGAAAAATTCAGCATTAATATTCTATGGAAATATCTTAATACTCTTGTTGTATGACCCCTCCTATTCTGTCAACTCAAATATTTGAAATGTACAGTAATTTGTGTATAAGCAAGGGGACATTTTTTTATGGCACAAGCTCTATTCCGTCCGGTATGCATTTTTGCCTCTGAGATATTTAACAACCAAGTGAATGCTCCATAATCCTCATCTCATCTGTCATAGGATCCCAGCAACCACCCGAAAATCTTCCGACCGTTTGCTCTAACGCCACAGCAGTTGCCATGGAGACGGCTCTAGGAGGGAATGGGCAGTGGCATAGTATGTAGAGACTTTAGGCTTCTCTTGAGGACACTGCTGCTGACATACTCAATTGGAAACAGGATGTTGAGGTTCAAAGTAACACTGTTAAAATTATGCCCTTTTTGCTTCATTGAAAGTGTTATGCAAATTTGCAGAGACTTTACACTTATTCCCTTTGCATGAGTATTTATTAATATGAATGCATATATGCTGAATATACAAAACATTAAGAACATGCTTTTTCCTGACCATGTGAATCCAGGTGAAAGCTATGATCCCTTATTGATGTCACTTGTTAAAGCCATTTCAATCAGTGTAGATGAATGGGAGGCATGTCAGTCAAGAATAATGATACTGTATGTGAGTAACTCCAATGCTGTGTATGACACACCATCTCCATTGGAAATAGAAGGTAAAAACCAGGATGTGTGAGGACAGGATTGGATTACTTGTACCCCAGGCACTGAAAGCTTTCTGTAATCTCTTTGACAAATCTTTGTCACATCCTCTTCCAACTCACATAAAAAATGCATGTGTCATATGGCGCATCATCAAAAGTATGCTGAGGTAAGTTTTTGAACGTCTCCTCTTTACGCTGACCTTTCCATTCCTACACAGAAGCGTGGACATTCTAACATGTGATATACTAAGATACAGTATTCATGCATGCATAAGCTAGACCCAAAGTTGGATTCTCTCAGAAATATGGAGTATTACAGTTACAGTACATCTCATAGTCTCACAATTATCTATTGTTCCTATTGTTCAATTGAATATGAATTATGAATTAAAATGTACCTGGCTGTGTAATGTTGATTTGATAAATAGTCTAAGGAAATGTTATGGCTCATCCTACATGTATGGCCATGGTTTAAGTGTGCACATAGACCACAACAACTGATGCTTTTCTTGGCACTACTTTTACAGTCAATATATGGTGTGTTAATAAGAAACACCTTGAGAAGCTCAGTGTGTTTTGTAAAGGCATTAACTTCTATAATTTCCTATCTCCAGGGTCAATATGTTGCTCCTAATAAATACCCCACAAGGCACTGTGTTAAATTGCCTTCTCTGCAGCATCAGCCTGACAGGTGCAGATAATGACATGAAGGGGGCAATCCCAATGCCTTACTTAAGTACATAATTTATGGCGTGGTTAAAAAAAAAATCACTTTGAATGTTTAACACAAACTGCCATCAAAAAGATATACTGTAGCATTGGTTTTTATTCCGCATGTGTTTCTTACAGTGCAAAGCGCCCAGACACCTCCCTTACGGCACACTTGAACCTCTGCCGTGGTCCCATCTGTCTATTGACTTCCTCACGGACTTACCTGAGTCAGATGGGTATATCATCATCATAGTCGGTGTGGACAGGTTCTCTAAGGCTTGTCACCTCTTCCCGCTGCAGGGAATGCCTTCGGACCTACAGACCGCAGAGGCCTTGTTCACTCATGCCTTCCGGCGCTATGGGGTACGAGAGGACATTGTCTCTGATCGGGGCCCTCAGTTTACATCACGGTTATGGAAGGCCTTCATGTCCCACTTAGGGGTCTCGGTCAGCCTAACCTCCGGGTACCACCCCCAATCTAACGGGCATGTTGAAAGAGTAAACCAGGAGGTGGGCAGGATGTTAAGCACATATTGTCATAACCGTCTGGGGGAGTGGGCGTCATTTCTGCCTTGGGCAGAATTTGCCCAGAACTCGTTATGCCACTCCTCTACTAACCTGTCCGGTGTATCCTAGGGTTCCAGCCAGCCATGCCGCCGTGGCACGGGGGCCAGTCAGGGGTTCCTGCGGTGGACGAGTGGTTCCGGCGGGCCGAGGAGATTTGGGTCGCGGCCCACCAGCGTCTGGAGTGCGTTGGTCAGAGGCATAAGGGCCAGGCCGACCACCGCCACAGTGAAGCCCTGGTCTTCGCACCCGGTGACCGGGTTTGGCTGGCTACCCGGGATCTGCCCTTTCACCTGCCCTGCCGGAAGCTTGGGTCGCTGTTTCTGGGGAGCTTTAAGATTGTGGAGAGTGTTAACAGGGTGTCTTATAAATTGTTATTACCTACGGATTACAAAGTGCACCCTGTTTTCATGTCTCCCTTCTTAGGCCGGTGGTGGCTGATCCTCTCCATGAGGCTGGGGTCAGGGCAGTCCCTCTGCACCCGCTGGAAATCGAGGGGGCTCCGGCGTTCTCAGTTCGAGACATACTGGACTCGAGAAGCCGGGGAGAGTGACTCCAGTATCTTGTGGAGTGGGAGAGGTACGGACCCGAGGAGCGGAGCTGAGTACCGGCCAGGGACCTTCTGGATCCATCACTAGCCACCCCGACCGGCCCGCTTTTTGATTACTACAGACGCGCAGTCTGCCTTATTAAAACATGGGTTCTTCGTTGCACCTGGTCTCCTTTTCTCTACACCAGGACACCAATTCTGCTATTTTGTACATAGTATTTCTGCTATAATTTCCTATGACTGAAAACAACTTCTGGACATCAGAACAGTGATCACTAACCTTGATTTGGATGAAGATTTCTACTTCAATAAGTTGGCAGCTGTGGATGTACTGCTCATTCCAGACCAGGCCCTAATCCCCGGTAACTCGAAAGAGGGAGAGATGGCGCAAGAGAGGAAAATGAGCGGGCTCCCTGATGAGACTACGTTGTCTACCCTCCGTTCTATTGGTGAATGAAGTGTAAAGCTGAGTAAGTACAAGCCGGCTATACCGTCTATCATTATGGGCAACGTGAGATCGCTACATAACAAGGTAGATGCGCTTGAGGGTCTGGTCCATGGGCAAAGAGAATACCTGGAAGCTAGCCTACTGTGCTTTACAGAGACATGGCTGAATGATAACATCCCCATAGAGAACGTAACTATCGGCGGTTTCCAGACAATCAGAGTGGACAGGGATATCGCTTCTTCCGGTAAGGGTAAGGGAGGGGGGCTGGCTTTATTAGTTAACAACAGATGGTGTAATCCGAGCCATATTACTGTTAACAAACTGTTTTGTAGCCCGGACATTGAGTTGTTAGCCGTTCACGGCGACTATTGCTGTTATTGTTTACATCTCGCCCTCCACTGATGCGTGTGACGTCATCCACTCTGCTATCGCGAGGTTACAGACAGCGCATCCCAGTGCCTTCTTTGCCATTTCGGGGGATTTTAACCATGCATGTCTCTCTTCAATACTGCCCACGCTCAAACAGTTTGTGAAGTGCCCAACCAGGAATAATAAAAGTCCCTGCAGAATGAGAAGAACAGGGCCTTCAAGGAGGGGAACAGGGACAAATTGAAATGTGTCCAGAGGGAGCTGAAGTTGCGGATTGCTGAGGGGAAGAGAGGGTACAAGGAGAAGATGGAGGACAAGCTGAGGCAGAGCCAGGTGAGAAAGGTGTGGAAGGGTATGAGAAATATCACTGGCTTCAAAAAGTAAAACCGTGGGCAGACGGACAGAGCCAATGAGCTGAACCAATTTTATAACAGGTTTGATACTGGCCCTGTCCACCTCCCCTCCAGCTCTCCAGGCCACACACCCTCACGGCTGTCCCACCCCCACTTTGCTCACAACACCTCTGTTGGGACAATCAGCAACCCCCTCCCCACCTCCTCCCCCGCTCCCTCTGGACTGATCTGCAACACCTCCCTTCCCCCCACCTCTGGATTGATCCTCAACACCCCACTTCCCCCCACCTCCTCACCGGGTCTGGCTTTCACCACCAACCAAGTGAAGAGAGAGCTGGAGAGACTACATCAGTGGAAAGCAGCAGGCCCTGATGGCATCAGCCCAAGGGTGCTTAGGGTCTGTGCTGACCAATTGTGTGGAATACTCAGGTAAGCTTCAACCTTAGTCTGAGCCTAGAAAGGGTCCCTGTGCTGTGGAAAACATCCTGCCTCGTCCCAGTGCCCAAGAAGGCACACCCCACTGTCCTGAATGACTTCAGACCTGTCATGCTAACATCACACATCATGAAGACCCTGGAAAGGTTAGTCTTCGCTCACCTCAGACCCCTGGTTTGTACATCACTGGACCTGCATACCAGCGCAACATCGGGGTGGATGATGCAATCATCTACCTTCTGCAGAGGGCCTACTCTCACCTGGACAACGCAGATTGCACTGTGAGGGTTATGTTTTTTGATCCTGGCCAAACTGCTGGCCATCATGGACAACGTCACCCACCCTCTGCATGCCATGGTTATGACGCAGAGGAGCACCTTCAGTCACAGACTGATCCCACCACGGTGTGCCAGAGAGCGCTACAGGAGGTCCTTCCTGCCGGTGGCTATTAGACTATATAATGCCTCACAGGGGTGCCGTGCAGTCGGCAACATAGATCTGGAACTGTTGGGGTGCTAGGCCCTAGTTTAACAATTATGCATCCATCCGTGAGTAACTCTGGTCCGTAATCACTCATTCACTCAGGACCTATTTATTCATGCAGGTCTGTATATACAGTGGGGAGAACAAGTATTTGATACACTGCCGATTTTGCAGGTTTTCCTACTTACAAAGCATGTAGAGGTCTGTAATTTTTATCATAGGTACTCTTCAACTGTGAGAGACGGAATCTAAAAAATCCAGAAAATCACATTGTATTGATTTTTAAATAATTGATTTGCATTTTATTGCATGACATAAGTATTTGATCACCTACCAACCAGTAAGAATTCCGGCTCTCACAGACCTGTTAGTTTTTCTTTAAGAAGCCTTCCTGTTCTCCACTCATTACCTGTATTAACTGCACCTGTTTGAACTCGTTACCTGTATAAAAGACACCTGTCCACACACTCAATCAAACAGACTCCAACCTCTCCACAATGGCCAAGACCAGAGAGCTGTGTAAGGATATCAGGGATAAAATTGTAGACCTGCACAAGGCTGGGATGGGCTACAGGACAATAGGCAAGCAGCTTGGTGAGAAGGCAACAACTGTTGGCGCAATTATTAGAAAATGGAAGAAGTTCAAGATGACGGTCAATCTCCCTCGGTCTGGGGCACCATGCAAGATCTCACCTCGTGGGGCATCAATGATCATGAGGAAGGTGAGGGATCAGCCCAGAACTACACGGCAGGACCTGGTCAATGACCTGAAGAGAACTGGGACCACAGTCTCAAAGAAAACCATTAGTAACACACTACGCCGTCATGGATTAAAATCCTGCAGCGCACGCAGGGTCCCCCTGCTCAAGCCAGCGCATGTCCAGGCCCGTCTGAAGTTTGCCAATGACCATCTGGATGATCCAGAGGAGGAATGGGAGAAGGTCATGTGGTCTGATGAGACAAAAATAGAGCTTTTTGGTCTAAACTCCACTCGCCGTGTTTGGAGGAAGAAGAAGGATGAGTACAACCCCAAGAACACCATCCCAACCGTGAAGCATGGAGGTGGAAACATCATTCTTTGGGGATGCTTTTCTGCAAAGGGGACAGGACGACTGCACCGTATTGAGGGGAGGATGGATGGGGCCATGTATTGCGAGATCTTGGCCAACAACCTCCTTCCCTCAGTAAGAGCATTGAAGATGGGTCGTGGCTGGGTCTTCCAGCATGACAACGACCCGAAACACACAGCCAGGGCAACTAAGGAGTGGCTCCGTAAGAAGCATGTCAAGGTCCTGGAGTGGCCTAGCCAGTCTCCAGACCTGAACCCAATAGAAAATCTTTGGAGGGAGCTGAAAGTCCGTATTGCCCAGCGACAGCCCCGAAACCTGAAGGATCTGGAGAAGGTCTGTATGGAGGAGTGGGCCAAAATCCCTGCTGCAGTGTGTGCAAACCTGGCCAAGAACTACAGGAAACGTATGATCTCTGTAATTGCAAACAAAGGTTTCTGTACCAAATATTAAGTTCTGATTTTCTGATGTATCAAATACTTATGTCATGCAATAAAATGCAAATTAATTACTTAAAAATCATACAATGTGATTTTCTGGATTTTTGTTTTAGATTCCTTCACTCACAGTTGAAGAGTACCTATGATACAAATTACAGACTTCTACATGCTTTGTAAGTGGGAAAACCTGCAAAATCGTCAGTTTATCAAATACTTGTTCTCCCCACTGTACATACTCATGTACAGTTGTTATATCATATCACGTGTAATATTGCAAGTAATTCTTGGACCTAACTTACGTAGTCATTCACTCAGGAATGCATATTAGTATCCTGTCAGTTGCACCTTTTCTCATTGCTTTTAGTATATCGAATGTGCAATACGTGCAGTTATCTGTAATTCAACCCTGCACACTAAAGACTGTATTTTAAGGGAATTACTATTATTACCCCAAATTATATCATACACACATTTAGCTATTTAAGGTTCTCTTCCTGTCATTTACCGGTACAGTTGATGTAACCACAGCTGAAAACTGTTGTGCTGATTAAAGAAGCAATAAAACGGGCCTTCTTTAGACTAGTTTAGTATCTGGAGCATCAGCATTTGTGCGTTTGATTACAGGCTCAAAATGGCCAGAAACAAAGAACTTTCTTCTTAAACTTGTCAGTCTATTCTTGTTCTGAGAAATGAAGGCTATTCCATGTGAGAAATTGCCAAGAAACTGAAGATCTCGTACAACGCTGTGTACTACTCCCTTCACAGAACAGCACAAACTGGCTCTAACCATAATAGAAAGAGGAGTGGGAGGCCCTGGTGCACAACTGAGCAAGAGGACAAGTACATAAGAGTGTCTAGTTTGAGAAACAGACGCCTCACAAGTCCTCAACTGGCAGCTTCAATAAATAGTACCCGCAAAACACCAGTCTCAACGTCAACAGTGAAGAGGCGACTCCGGCATATTGGCCTTCTAGGCAGAATTGCAAAGAAAAAGCCATATCTCAAACTGGCCAATAAAAATTAAAGATTAAGATTGGCAGAAGAACACAGACACTGGACAGAGGAAGATTGGAAAAAAGTGTTATGGACAGATAAATCTAAGTTTGAGGTGTTCGGATCACAAAGAAGAACATTCATGAGACGCAGAACAAATGAAAAGATACTGGAGGAGTGCTTGACGCCATCTGTCAAGCATGGTGGAGGCAATGTGATGGTCTGGGGGTGCTTTGGTGGTGGTAAAGTGGGAGATTTGTACGTATGGTACGTAAGAAGTGCCCATCAAGCCAATCCAACTTGTGGGAGGTGCTTCAGGAAGCATGGGGTGAAATCTCTTCAAATTACCTCAACAAATTGACAACTAGAATGCCAAAAGGCTGCAAGGCTTTAATTGTTACATATGGAGGATTCTTTGACGAAAGCAAAGTTTGAAGGACACAATTATAAAATGATTATTTATTACCTTGTCAACGTCTTGACTATATATCCTATTCATTTTGCAACTCATTTCATGTATGTTTTCATGGAAAACAAGGATATTTCTAAGTTACCACAAACCTTTGAACGGTAGTTTATTAATCTTGTCTTTATCTGTCTGTTTGTGGCCCGCCTGTTAGCTTGCACAATTCTTGCCAATCTACTGTTCATTATGTTTTTTATAACAAAAGGATGTATTAACTAGTTGATTCATTACAATTGTATGTAGAATCACTGTGTTTTCAGAGTACTTTATTAGTGTTCATTTACTCATTGTTCCTCCCTTTCCTGCTTTTCCATAATGTGTCGGGACAGAAGGGCTGGGCTGTTCTTTGGCGGTCTCCCTTTTCCAAATCCTATAAATAACAGCTATTCCAAAGAGCAGAACAAATCCTCACATATACTGTATTTTCCATTCATACATTCCTGGCTGCACCAGTCAAGTCCACCCACTCACTTCTGCCCCTCCAACCTGACTCATGCTCTGACAGAGACTGTTGGGAAAGGGTGTGTGGAATGATGCTTGAACACCACACACACATACACACACACACACACACACACACACACACACACACACACACACACACACACACACATACCCACACACCGACATACACAGACAGGCTTTCTTATGCTTTTACATGCTCTCATTCATTAATTAATTCTCTCCTTTAATACATGTTAATTAAGTATACATACTTACTGACTTGCTTTTCAAAGATATCTAGAAATGTACACATTTTGTGCTCTTGTAGGAACAATCACTCCGCTATTGCTGACTACACATGATCTATAACTGGGCTAATAACTCACTAACTAGCAGAGGATATTAACAAAAAGTGCACAGGTGGCTACATGCAGATCTTGCTTTGATCTCAAAAGAAGCGCATCTACTCAAGACCGCTCATGCTGTAAACACAGTCCAGTTCAAAGTAAATGGCACATATCCAAATATGGCAATGGTCTATTTGCATGTAGTCCTACTGCAGCTCTGATTGGTTTATGCCGCACCGGTCTGTGTAGACTAGAGTATGGGCTCAGTCGTGCGTCAATGTAATAGAATCCTACTCTGATACGTTATGCCTACAACAAAATCTCTTGCGTAGTTAGTTTTGAATATTAAGTCTTGCATAATTCATTTTGTTATATTAAAAGTGGCTATTATTGAGTTGATTCGATCACAATTGCCACAGTGATGGGAAACGTTGTTAGTGAAACTCTAGAAAGTTAAGTGAAATTTAATCTCATGTTTCTCTCCGTGGGCTGACACTGTATTTCGGCGCTACTGTTTACAGGGAACATTGCTCGGTGGTACAGTAATCAAAAAAAGGTTGGGAATCACTGCTCTACACCATAATCTCATTTGAATTAATGGACACCCAACAGAATGTGATCTTCCGTTGTGCAGGCAATTATTAATCGCTGGCAGAAACAAATTACCTTCCTCTATCTACCTCAATTATGTTGTTAATCATGCAGGAAGAGAGCACAGGAAGGAGGACTTCAGCATTGGTCTGAGTGTCTGAAACCAAAATGTGCTTCAACGTATTACTGAACGAACTGTACACAGATCAAAATGTATACTGTTGCTAAATAATAACCAGCATCTGTATACTTATCTTACCATGACATGCTACTGTTGAAGGCACTGCTTTTCAGGATGTGACTTTTAGGATGTTAAGCCAACTGTCTCTCACAATGTGTGTATACAATTATTGTTATGCACAATGTGCAGGTTTCATAACAATTTTGGATGTAGTGTGTTATAGACAAGTATTTATATTGCCTTAACAGGCACTAGGTTTATAGAACCACCAACACTGATCTAGTACATATGTTTCCATTTGAAGACTACTACCTGTCATGCTCCATGTGAAATATGACGTATATGGCTCTCTGTTGGACAAACAAATGTCCACTACTTGAGTTAAGAGTTGCTGGAGTGTCAGATAAGCCTGATATTTTCAGCTCATGAAAAGCCAGCTGTGACACCATGTATTGTTACGAAGCATGTGACAAATAACGTCTGATTTGATTTACAAAGGTCATGTTCCTCAGTCCTCAGTCGAAAACTAACTTACTCCCAGTCGTCTTCTCAGATCTCAGTTATGTGGGCAAACAGAATAATAGGATTGTCTGTTTTAATGTGTGCATGTATATAATACTGAAATTATTTATTACAGTAATTGTTGTGGGCTTAATCTTAATCATCTTGCTCACATTTTCTGTTCAACATGGAGTAATACACAACACAGCAACAAACAATATGTTGCTAATATTTAGAAACTGCCCTTTTGCTTTGAGCTCTATATGTGAAATAATAATAATAGTATTAACATATTCCCTATCTCAGTTTGCATGTTAGAGAAAGAGAGAGAGAGTGAGAGAGATAGAGAGATAGAGATAGAGAGAGAGAGAAGAACAAACACCATTGTAAATATAACCCATATTTATGTTTGTTTATTTTAGCTTTTGTACATTAGCTATTTGCACATCGTTACAACACTGTATGTATATGACATTTGACATGTCTTTATTCTTTTGTGAACTTTTGTGAGTGTAATGTTTACTGTTCATATTTTATTGTTTATTTCACTTTTGTTTATTATCTATTTCACTTGCTTTGGTAATGTAAAGCTATGTTTCCCATGCCAATAAAGCCCCTTAAATTGAAATTGAAATTGAGAGAGAGAGCGCAAGAGAGAGACAGAGTCTGTAAGTAAATCCAAGCCACTCCATTTAGTATGATATGTTAAGTTTGGTATGGTTAGATAAGACAGATGGTTACTTAAATAAAAATGAAAAGAGAGTGGTTGGTTAGGTTGGGTGTGTAGGCATAAAACGCAAACGTCTAGCAACCTAAAGGTTGTTAGTTTGAATCTCATCACGGACAACTTTAGCATTTTAGCCTCTTTGCAACTACTTAGCATGTAAGCTAACCCTTCCCTTAGCTCTTTTAGCCAACCCTAAACCTAACCCTAACCACCCTTTTAGCTAAGCCTTCCCGTAACTTTGACCTTAACCCTTTAACATAACTCCTAAACTTAACCCTAACTTTAACCCTAACCCCTAGCTTAGCTAATGTTAGCGAGCTAGCTAACGTTAGCAACCTAGCCAGAATTCGGAACATATCATACGTTTTCCAATTCGTAGCATAACATAATACGAATTGTAATTCGTAACATATCATACAGCAGCAGGTAGCCTAGTGGTTATGGTGTTGGGCCAGTAACAGAAAGGTTAGGGTTAGGGCCCACCAAGTTGGGCCAGTAACCAAAAGGTTGCTGGGTCGAATCCCTGAGCTGTTGTTCTGCCCCTGAACAAGGCAGTTAACCCACTGTTCCCTGGTAGGCCGTCATTGTAAATAAGATTTTGTTCTTAACTGACTTGCCTAGTTAAATAAAGGTTCAATAAATAAAATATGGAATGTGTGATGGCAGTGGTGATTTTAGCATGTAAATCTTGATGGAGTAAAAAAAAAGTGGGATGCAAAGCCACTAAACAATACATTAATTGTGCTATAAAAGTGACAAACAAGACACACAAACTGTTAGGGCCTACATAAAGGTATCCCAACAGAAGAGTCCCTACACCTGGCTATCAGTGGAGCCTTTTCTGGCATAAAAACAGTTAATTCAGCCTAATTTACTGCCTTTAAAAAAAAAACATAGCTAATACGGCTGACTTGCTTAAACAAATGTGGTTTCTACTGACAATTGAGATGTACAAACTATAGCATAAGGGGACGACAAGCGGATAAGAGGCAATCTGTAATTTCGATTAAGACATTAATGAGCGAGCTAGGATGGACATAGTCAATATAACTATTTGTTCAGCACATTTGAAACGTACAGCGACAGAATTCAGAACATGGGCTGTTCTTACAGTGTTCTCCTACAGTCAGAACTGTAGGATAAATACAGGGGACATATAAGCAGACAATGAAAGCTTTTACATTATTTGATGATTGCATTTCTCTAAAACAGGTTATAGGCTACACGTGCACCACCAAGTCAGAACAGTTTTGTCATCAAACTTTGTCATCAAAGTCTGGCATTCTCTGGATTTATGGTGGTTTCAAGACAACTGGGAACTCTGAAAAAAACAAGTTCGAATCATGATGACGTCAGTGATTTTGAGGTCATATCTCTAGAAAGAGGCCTGAGTTCCTGATTTACAATTCAGTTGGATGACCGTTCAAAATGTATTTTCCCAGTCGGAGCTTGTTTTTCCCGAGTTCCCAGTGGTCTTGAACTCACTGACGTCAGATTTCGCAGTTCCGAGTTAACAGTTGATTTGAGCTTGGCACAAATCATGCTTCATTGACAACATGGCCAATGTTGAATGTTTATCATTATCATTTTAAACTTGGAAAAGAGACCCTTAACCCCAGACTTGGGACCACACAGCCACTCCACTGAATAGCAGGCTAGTGATTGCTTTTGAAATGTTTGCAGTTAGCCACTGATTCCTTCCAAACCACTCATTGTTGAATTTGCGATTTCCAACTTGTATAATGTTTATGTCCAATAATTTCTCTTCATTATTTCTCTTCATATGACAAGGATTAAAAAGGATTTGCCAGTAGATTGTCGTCTTGATTCATGATGATGACTGCTAGCTAAGATTTTGAAAGTATGATGTTGACATGATCAGTCCAATCAAAGCTATTGAACATATAACGTGATTTGACGTCATTTTATCTGTGGCCAATGACCTTGAGCCTTCTTGGATGGGCACTTCTAATGTAACTCTATGGCAGCACCCAAGGGGCTTGAATTTTCGAGCTCTACCCTTAGACTTGGCGATGACGTAGTGTCCCCATGAGTGACAGAACACTGAGCCAATCATGGCGCAACTAGAGAGCATTACCAACACCTACGATCTGTATTTACCGCTAGCTGCCCCACCACCACAGAAAGCACTGAGCTAGGCTGAAACACCTGCATTTTGGAGCTGCATTACTCAATAAAGCAAAAAAGAGACAATGTTTGTACGCAGCTTTATTAACGCAATTATTTATTTAATTTTTTACATTGTTTGCAAACTAATATGTGACACATATTAATGCCAAAATCACATGCAAAACAGGAACCCCCCAGCCGCCCCCACACACACAAAAACATATACATATATAATATATATATATATATATATATATATATATATATATATATATATATACCCAAAAAAATTATAGCTAAAAATGTGGGGCTCTGCCCCACCTGCCCTGAATGACGAGTCGCCACTGTGTGATGGACACCCACAAATGAATACATTCCATACGAAACGTAACATATCATACTATCAGAAATTTATCGGATTTACGTATGGAATAATACAAATGCTCTGAGACCAACCCAGAATTTGGTGCATGCTACACAGCGCCACTGTACGGCCGTCAGTGGTTGGAAGAGGCCCAGAGTCAGAACATAGGCTATACTTAGTGGTGGTGGAGGGCTACATTACCAAAGACCATGTCAAGTAAAGGTGGAGCAGCGACAGCGTGGCAAGATTCTTATCGATTGTTTTTAGAATCTACGCATTGTTATGCTTAACATTCGGGAACGAACGTCAACATTCGGAAAAAATGCTATTTGAGAGAAAACCCGGCGTCTCTCTTTCTCGTATGCATATGAGAAAATCGTCGTGGAGTTCATGTGTCTTATTCGACGAAGTGGCAATGTTTAGAGTTTGCGGAGGGGCAGCCCTTTGGAGTATGGCTGTATATTTACAGTAATAGTTTGTCAGATGTAAAGCATAGGTTGAAAGAGAAAATAGACGAGACCGTGCGTCAGACACGTGCTGAATGTAGGCTACAGGGGCCGTTTACCCTCTGGATTTCTTTTCTTGCTGTAATACAAAGTAGCGGCTCCAAAGGATGCAGGTGAAAACACAGAGGGGCTCGGACAGGAGCACTGGAGTGGGTACCCGTAAAAAGTCATCATGCTTCTCAAACATCAAGATATTCTTGATATCGGAATGTGCCCTGATGTTGGCACAGGGCACTGTTGGAGCCTACCTGGTGAGTGAAAGATTTTAAGCTGTGTCATTATGTCTGTGATGTCTCTCATGAGAACATCTGTCCAGACGCAGGTTTCATAACTCCGTGCCAGTACTGAGCATGTAAACAAAGCATCTGTCATGAAACGTGCATCAGCTATGACACAATGACATTTTAACCGGTTTATAAAGGCTTGACATCCACCGGTGTTTTAAATACGCAGTAGCCAGTGCCCATACAAGGCTAGCCTACATGTGGACTCAATATTCAATTCGAAACACATTTTCGTCTGGTTGAGGATGTCCACAGCAAACCTAAGCCCATTTCCCCTCCGTCAAAACAAAACTGTTAATGATGGTTTGCTCAGATTGTGCCGCACCTAAGTAATCCAAGTGCACAGAATAACACTCGAATAACAAAAATTAACAGGTGACCTATTAGTCTATGCGACAAAGCTGTAATATACATGTAATATACTGCAATAACAACATCTATTGATGTAGCTAGATCAGTGAAATTGTAGGCCCCTACCTGTATTATCAGAGTACCAGGCTTGAAAGCAATGATATCTTGTTTAAGAAGAGCAGACAAGCCTATTCAACTATTTTATCTCAAGTTCACACCTGATGCTTCTGATATTCTATAGGCCTAACGTTACCCTGTTGAAGCTTTTAAATTGTTTTAGTCCTAAAAGGTCCTCCTCACAGAAATATTTGATATATACTCAAATTCAGTTTTCATGGTGATGTACAGCAGTTCTCTTATGAAATGAAACAACAAATGGTGGATGAGTGAATTAATTCCTTTATAGTAGGGTATTTTAAGTCACAAATGGGTATGGTGGGCTAGTGCCACTTCCCAGGGAAATCAAAGATAAACTGAAATACTTTGGCCTTATTTGGAGTGGAACATGTTATCTATTCTGTGCCACTGAACCACAAGCCTCCTCCTGACCATGGGAACAGTGTAGCCTATGTGGATGAGGCATGTTGGTATCCAGTCAGAATTTCTCCTGTAAAGAGAGGACTTGGATTGTTAGGACTTGGATTGTTGATTCAAATGTACAATTAACAAGAATCCACCACTTCCTGCTTTTGATATCATGTTTAATGACCCCAAATGATTGAGTGGAATGTTTCCCCAAGTACTTTGTACTTTGTTTTTTCAATCTATTTCATTCTATTATAACATGTTTCTTAAATCTATTTAGATGGACTAACTTTCTAACACTACATACTTGTGAACCAAGTAAAGTTATTGTCAAATTGGGCCTCCAACCAGTAGTCTTCAACCTTTTCTCTCTGGTTTGGATGGAACACTGCACTACATTTTTCTGTGATGCATCTCTCTGCTATGTACAGACTCGCCAGTCACAGTGGAAGGAATGGGTCTATCATGATTCCTCTGTGTGATAATTGGTCTATTTATGTCTAATTGAATTGAATGTAGTTGAAAAGGGAAATGTCTCATCTGCAGCAGTGGCTGCAGGGGACTCTGATGGCTTTTATACATAGGCCCTTATAGCTTAGCTGAGCTAGAATATTTATGCCTACAGTATAAATACCATTTAAAATCAAATCAAATATAATATTATTGGTCACTTACACGTGTTTAGCAGATGTTAATGCGGGTGTAGCGAAAAAGCCCTGTCTCATTTTGACTATGTACTGCAAATGTTTTCAACTACACTTTTTAGGAGGTTATTCTAAGGAAGGTTAACAAACATTCAACTAATAAGGGTATACTTTACACTGGTGAGTAAAGATGAGCAAATTATCGATCTGAGAGGGAAGTGCATGACAGGCCTTCAGTCATGCTCTATCGCTTCCAGCACAGGTAGTCTCTTTCACATGGCGCCTGCTCCATTTGCATGGGCTGGAAACCAGGCACCAGCTACAGGGACAAGCTGATGACCCTGTCATGACCTTATTAGAGGTCCTTCTGTGTCAGAGCTATTGTTGGTATCCATGATAGGATGAGGCAACTTAAAGTGTGTGCTGGCAGCCAGGGAGCCAGCCTGGAAGTCATGGGTCATGGCCTATGCTCTTGCTCTACATTAGGGTGGCAGGTAGCCTAGCGGTTTGAGCGTTGGGCCACTAAAATCCCTGAGCCGACAAGGTGAAAAAACCTGTCAATGTGTCCTTGAGCAAGGCACTTAACGCTAATTTGCTCCAGGGGCTGACCATGTAGGTAGGCCGTCATTGTAAATAAGAATGTGTTCTTAGCTGACTTGCCTAGTTAAATAAAGGTTAAATAAAACAAATTAAATAAAACATTAGCAGCTTACGATGGACTCTTTCCCAGGCAACACAGGCAATATAGTCTCTGGTTAACAGTCAGTGCACATACCTGCATAGACAATTAATCTCAACAATATGGGGTTGTGGTATGACTGTCAGCAGGATGTGTAAACCTACCTTAAGTTTTTAGTTCTCGGAAATTCAACAGATCTCTGTGGTTTCAGCCCATGTTGGAAATTGTGGTGATGAGTTATAATGGTAAATTTGTTTGCTGTTATGTGCTCCATCTACAGATGGCAAAACAGGATGAACTATCTATGTACTTTATCATTTCCCCTGCATATATTAGATTTTCAAACCCAGTTTTAGTAGTTGATCACTAACTTTAAGCATCAGCTGTCAAAGCTGCTTATCGATGACTGCACCTGTATATAGCCCTTCTGTAAATAGCCCACCCTACTACCTCATCCCCATATTTATTTTATTATTTTCGCTAATCTTGCACTCCAGTATCTCTATTTGCACATCATCATTTGCACATCCTTCATTCCAGTGTTAATGCTAATCTGTAATTTATCTCACCACTATGGTCTATTTATTGTCCTACCTTCCTAACCTTACTGCATTTTGCACTACATTTGCACTCTGTATATAGATTTTCTATTGTGTTATTGACTGTACGTTTGTTTACTGTGTAACTCTGTGTTGTTGTTTTTGTCGCACTGCTTTGCTTTGTCTTGGCCAGGTCGCAGTTGTAGATGAGAACTTGTTCTCAACTGACCTACCTGGTTAAATAAAGGTGAAAAAAAAAAAGATTTCTACACAATGTTTTTCCAGACTTTAATGCATTCAGGTTAAGCTATAGTTAAAGTTTGGTGTTACTACCTCGCCCTCTCCAATCTTGCAATTTACCAAAACCTAATCTTTTGGAATTAGACAGGGGTTTGTAAAGGCTTCTGACAGACACTGAATTGTCCTTTTGAAAGGGTGTCTAGACAGCATAGGAACCTGAGACATTTTTATTTAGCAAATGGCTGTAGCTTTGTCTCAAACTGTGCTTACACAAGCCTCATCCGCTTGTTAAAAAAAGGGATGCCTGTATGGGGCTTGGCTCCTCTCATTCTGGACAGGTGAGGTAATGTTGAGGCTAAATAGTCACATTGTCCATTGTCCACAGCCAGACAAGTTTGCAATGTAGCCATGCTGCAATAAATAAAACAAACGTTCCTGACTGACTGTGTTTACTTTTGAGTTCAAGATGCCAGGTGTATCTTTAACTAACTTTCTGTAGCTGGAGGTACTCATCTCTCTTCAATGTGCACAGTCTATTTACACAACATAGACTGAACTATAAATATTTCAATTATTTCTCAATTATTGAGTCACGAAATGCTGTATCTGTTAGTAAAATGCTTTGATGGCATAGTGCACACGTGGAATTTTGGGGTCGGGTCCTCTTAAATAAATTCACTGCACTTTTCTGAGGTCGCTAAGCTGTCAGGCCCACTGGTGCCCGAGTCTAGTCTGGGCAAGAGATGACATGACCTGCTTGGCCTGACTGCCATTCCTCTGCTGTGGTGTGGTGGTGAGGTGGAGGTTCAGGAGTCTGTGCTGGTGTTTGCTGAGTGCTGAGAGGTCCAGCTGTGCCGTCAACAGGTTACATTGGCTTGGCATGGGCTCTGAGGACAGGAGCAGATGGTGATGTTTCCAGCCCAACTCTTCTAGCTTCCAGGATTGCTAGGAAGCCACGTTACACTTTCTGAAAACTCAGATGAGACTGCAAGCCCATTTTGGAGACACATACACACATAGCATCCCTATTGCTGAGCTGTAGTTTTAAGAACATTAACCATTTTATAATGATAGGCCTTGTACATAGGATGACTGATATCACTACATTCATAAACCTGTGGTCGTGTACAAATTGTATCAAAGTTTAGGTTGTTGGATTAGTATAGTTATTTTTCATTCATACCTGCCATTTAAAGTAATTTAAGTCACTTTCTAATGTTGCAGAGAGAAGATTATTTTTCCTACTGGCAATGGCATCCTTCTCTACATTAGCTGTTATTTTCCTGTCCCCACGGCTCCTCAGAGGAGCTCATTCATACCTGCCATTTAAAGTAATTTATGTCACTTCTAAAGTTGCAGAGAGAAGATTATTTTTCCTACTGGCAATGGCATCCTTCTCTACATTATCTGTTATTTTCCTGTCCCCACGGCTCCTCAGAGGAGCTTAATTTAGCATGTTAGCCTGTTGGACCATGCCCTTTCAAGGACATTTTGGGACATCTGAAAATAGTTTGATAATCGTTGTGAAAATGTGACAGGTGGGATATGGCTCAGCAGTTGGTTCCCAGGCAAACCCACATTATTTTTTATGAACTCTCTCTTGACAATACTCACAAATTTAATTTGAAGGGAGAAGAGGATGCTGCGTGCAACATTTTATACATTTGAGAATCCACTCCTTTGAGAAGGGGCAGACTATTTTACTTCCTACAGAGTAAAGCCCCATTTCCACTGGCACTTAAAATTAAGACCAAATTCTAGCCCAGTCAGGGGAAACCTGGGCCAGCGCAGACCATTTTCACAACTGTTGTGAAAAATCTTAGAAAAAAATCTTAGATTAGAATTCGAGTTGGTGAAGGCGTTATTATGCAACCACCAGCTTATCACTGCTGGATGCTGATACCTCGTTTAGCTAGCTCGTCTGGGCTTCTTGCTGTTAGCTAGCACATGGGCAAGCAGTAATGCAGTAGTCAGACATGACATTAATTACCATAGCTGGATCCTTCATTCATTTTTGCACTACAAAATAAACCTTTATGAGAACAGTCAGCCCTTGGATGCTAGCTACCTAACGTTAGCTAGCAAATCAGAGTTGAAAAAAGCTAGCCAGCTAGCATTAGCTAGCAGGAAGTTTAGCTGGCCAGGTCGTGAAAACAAGCAAGCTAGCTAGCTACATCATATAAAATCTGTTGTCTGGTTACAGCATAGTGAGGGTGAATAACATTCTTCAACATCTTGATAGCTAGCTAGCAACATTAGAGAAGCCAACGGCACAGCCACGGCTACCTGCCATCATTTTTTATTTCTAGAGGCAGTTGAAACCCAATTTAAGCTGCCCACCAAGGCCAGCCCAACCCGGGTTGACTTCAAATAGCCAATGCAAACAGGGCTTTCGAGTAATTTTCCCTCTTCTTTATGGTAGAGCATTTGTGTGTATTCCATGCATTTCTGTTTGTCTGGCCTTGGGGTTCCAATGCATCATTGTAGCATGTACAGTATTGATAAAAAGATGTGGGTGGTTGGTCTTATGTTCTTTAGGAATCTTTCTTCTCTATTAGTTGTGGGCGCTCCGTATTACCAGCCAGGAGGCAATCGGTGCAGATAGCTGGGCTTAGACCACATTCCTGTACCAAAAACAGAAGACTGGCCAGATTTACCAAGGTCATTGCTATCAAACTATGTACAGTCCTCCTGAGCCTGTGTGAAGTTGGTCTTTAACATTCAAGTTGTGTTCATCATGGAAATCACTGTCTTATAAAAACGTGCTTTCATAGCAGTTACAAATGGGGTTTGGTAAGTCTGTGATGGGGTACATATCACATGAAAAATTCTAAATGAAATGTAATCATTATACGTAGTTAGGATCATTATACTTAATTAGGATCCTATCTGATGAACTGAAATGCATTCCATAATGTCTGACTTCCATGTATTTTATCAACAACGGCAGAGGGGAGACAAAATCCCCTGCTGCCCCAACTTCCATCTGGAGACAGTGTTATGCTCTTATCTTTCACTTGCGTTAAATGCTGCACCATTAACTCAGAGAGAGAGAGAGAGAGAGAGAGAGAGAGAGAGAGAGAGAGAGAGAGAGAGAGAGAGAGAGAGAGAGAGAGAGAGAGAGAGAGAGAGAGAGAGAGAGAGAGAGAGAGAGAGAGAGAGAGAGAGAGAGAGAGAGAGAGAGAGAGAGAGAGAGAGAGAGAGAGAGAGAGAGAGAGAGAGAGAGAGAGAGAGAGAGAGAGAGAGAGAGAGAGAGAGAGAGAGAGAGAGAGAGAGAGAGAGAGAGAGAGAGAGAGAGAGAGAGAGAGAGCGCGATGGAGAGAGAGAGAAAGAGAGAGAGAGAGAGAGAGAGAGAGAATGAGAGAGATTGTTTGGGGAGAATGCACTTTCAATAAAGCCATGGGAGTAAGTGATGCAGTGCCCAGCTAATCAAAAACAGGGCTGGATCTTGGCTGAAAGGGGATTTTACTCAGAGCACAATGAGAAACATCTGAAAGAGATATCACTGTCAGTATATTCAAAGGAAAGGGATTATTTAAAAGGGCACAACCTCAATAACATGGTATTTTCATAGCCATGTTATATTTCTCTAAACCCTCTCGCGGTCTTACGTGCAACTTGATTCGAAATTCCACCGTGCAAACAATATCACATTTTTTCTAATTTGCATATACCCAAAGTGTGGAAACCCCTTGGCACGTTAATCCTTATAATTGCATTATCTAGAGTTTTATGTAATTATTTTGTATTTAATTTGGGAGAATCACATCTTCCACAGATGTTTAATATAGAAACATGTAATTTGTCTTATATAAAGTTGTTTGTTCTGTAGTAACCAAAATGATATGTCACTTAACCTTAATTCATAATTTAGGACAAATTATTTAATTTTTATCAATGTTTAGGCCTACAGTCTTGCTTGCTTGGTTTTCAATGGCAATTGTAAAATACTGCACGCATCTGAGATGTGATTCAGTATACCAAAGGCCATTCATTGAAATGCATCAGATGTTGCAAGTGATTCTCGAGGTAAAACTGTAACCATGATCCATGCCGTATTTATTTAATTGCTATTTATAAGCTAGGTGTTTTCCCCCATGTTCCTCTAAATTACATACTTCTCAGCTAGTGTGAAAACAATTAGGCTTTAAGCCTGGTAATATTTCAGCCTCGTAATGATAATGCTCTGTCATTTACGAAGTTAATCAGTTATGGGAAGTTAGTTATGATTGGCGTCTATGAGCAACATATTTCCTCTGCTATTGCTTTCTCAGGTGAGTGTCCTGACCACCCTGGAGCGACGATTCAACCTCCAAAGTGCCGATGTGGGTGTGATCGCCAGCAGCTTTGAGATTGGCAACCTGGCTCTTATCCTATTCGTCAGCTACTTCGGGGCCAAAGCCAACCGGCCAAGGTTGATTGGCTGTGGGGGTATCGTCATGGCGCTAGGAGCTCTTCTGTCAGCACTGCCAGAGTTTCTAACCACCCAATATGAGTACAAACCAGGGCAGACATGGAGGACTGAGGTGGGCAGGAATGGGTGCGCCAACAGTACCAGGAATGGTGGGCAGTATATAGAGGAGTTGTGTTCCAACAAGGCAAACACCAACATGATGTACCTGCTGCTGATTGGGGCCCAGATGCTGCTGGGAATTGGAGCCACCCCAGTTCAGCCCTTGGGCGTGTCCTACATAGACGACCATGTGAAGAGAAAAGACTCCTCTCTGTATATAGGTAAGTTAGTTAGATGCATTAATACACTATGGGGATACGTTACTACACTACAGGGATACGTTAATACACTATAGATCAGATTAACTACATGCTGACTCCACTTCATACATGTCATTTTAATGAGGAGATAGAACATAAAAGGTTGACCATGGAGATTTGATAAAGGTTCAGGAGGGAAGGTTCTCATTGTGTCAGTGTGATCCTCCATTTCTATTTTACCCTATAGTTTTGGATCGTGGGGTATGATTCCTGGGACCCCCCCAAAAATATGTATACACGCATAGCTGTAAGTCTACTTTGGATAGAAGCGTCTGCTAAATGCCATATAGCTTATTATATATTGAAATAATATTTAAGAGAAGAATATTGTTATCACACTAGCATTTCAACATCTATTTCAAAATCTATCATGAGACTACCCAAATTGGCCCATCTGTATGGTGGAAGGAGAAATGGTGGTTGTGTTTGTCGGTTGATCGCTGCCGGAAGGTGCAGTGTGTACACAGCCCTGCCTCTGAGTCAATATAGCATGAAGGTGCAGTGTGTACACAGCCCTGCCTCTGAGTCAATACAGCATGAAGGTGCAGTGTGCACACAGCCCTGCCTCTTGAGTCAATACAGCATGAAGGTGCAGTGTGCACACAGCCCTGCCTCTGAGTCAATACAGCATGAATGTATTCTCTGTGTTGCGCTCAGTCTTTCTTTTGTCCCCTAGCACAGTCTGGCCCATGTGACTGCCAGTCAAGCAGATCTGTGAGGGGTCTATTATCTCCATTACATTAGAGTCACAGTCAAGTGCAGATGCCTGGGATGAAACAGGAGCATAAAAGTGCAAAATGTCTCCACTCAGCTGGCTTGCGCTCTCACACAGGCATTTGACCAACTGCTGACGTGGCTTTTCAAGGTTTAACAGTGCATTCAAAGCACTTTTTGAGCTAACCTTAAATAGCAGATGATTGTTTGTGAATGTACCCTAAGGATACTGTCTCTTTGCAGTGCCTTACTGCATCTAAATATATTTGATGTTGTTTGGTAAGATATACTGTGGTCAGTCATCCCAAAAACTTCTCAAAATTAGGGGTTGTCTGGCTCTGACATATTTGCTCTGCTGATTGGAAAGGCCAATGTATTGACAACACCTAATGTTGTTCTATCTTGCACATTGAGCATTCACTATATGTGTGTCATGAGCCCCCCTTGTATAACCACAATTAAATCAAAACAAATCAAATTGTATTTGTCACAACAGTTGTGGACTTTACTGCGAAATGCTTACTTACGAGCCCTTTCCCCAGAATGCAGAATTAAAAACAAAAAAAATATGAATATGAAAATTACGAGCCTTGTTGGTGAAGCCACAGAAAAAGACAACAACCTTCCCACTAGCCATGATTGGCTGAGATAATGAGTGGGCTGGACATGCCGAGAGAGGAGTTCGGATTGGTCTGCCATATAGAAGGCTTCTGTCTATTTGAGCCCAGTCTGTGTTGGTAATCCTGTCGAACCGCGGCTTTTAAAAAAATGTATTGTGTAGTAGAGCTGCGTAAGTGTTGCTATCCACTTTCTGGAGGATCGAGTTTTGAAATCTGTGGAATTAGAGTATGATAGCTAAAGATATGGAGAAAACACCTGTACGATTACATCTTCAAACTAAGGGCAACCATGCATGGCATCCGACAGGAGAAGCTTCCAACCATGATGTACGGGTAAGATAGTCTAGCTAGCTACATTTTCAAATATTACACGTTTATAATTTATAATATAATTTCAAGTTAAAATGTACTGTTAGCTAGGTGGCTAACGTTAGCTGGCTGGCTCCCTTGCTAACGTTACGTGTATGACGTTATTATTCATTGTTGTTTAACTAGCTAACGTTAGCTGGCTGGCTCGTTAGCTAATGTTACGGGACGTGTGTGGTCTTACATGTTGTTTACCTAGCTGGGTTCATTGTTTACCTAGCTAGCTAGCTACATGTCTTAAGCTAATGCGTATTATTAGCTAGGTAACGTTAGCTGGCTGGCTCCCTAGCTAACGTTGCATGTATTATGTTGTTATTCTTATGCAGGGTAGTAACGACATGATTTGGTACGGTTCATTGTTGTTTTAGCTAGCTAAAGTTCGCTGGCTGGCTCGTTAGCTAACGTTGAATATGACCAGTGTCAGGTAACGTCGGCAAAAAAGCATAGTGAAATTGTTGCCAGCAGAGCTGGTTAGGCTGTTTTCATGTTATCCAAAGGTAAACAAATCATCGACCAGAGAGCGAAACGAGATAGGTGGGGCTGAAGCTTAAAGGGTGTGAACGATGCTGAATGGGTGTAAACAAAGAAGAGCTATAGACTAAATACCAAAACTTTAAAATGCAATTTTTTCAAAAGTGAGTTTACAAGTTTGTCAACTTTCTAGGCAGAATTACTTTTCCATTGTTCCTCAAAAATGCAGTGTATGATATACCATTTTGTAGCGCTGTCTCTACTTTTATCCAATGTAAAAAACTGAAATTCAAATTTTGCTACATAAGACATGTACATGTAGGTAGGGGTAAAAGTGACTAGGCAATCAGGATATATAATAAACAGAGTAGCAGCAGCGTGTGAAAGTGTGTCTGTGAGTGTGTGTGTATGGTATCAATGTGTGTGTGTGTGTGTGTGTGTGCGTGTGTGTGTGTGTGTGTGTTTTGTGTGCGTGTGAACATATGTAGTGTGTGTGTGTGTGTGTGTGTGTGGGTAGAGTCAGTGCAAGAATGTAAGTGCAAAAAAAATGGGGTCAATGCAAATAGTCAGGGTAGCCATTTGTTTAGCAGTCTTATGGCTTGTGGGGTAGAAGCTGTTCAGAAGCCTTTTAGTCCCAGACTTTGCGCTCTGGTACCGCTTGACGTGCGGTAGCACCGAAACAGTGACTTGACTTGGGTGTCTGGAGTCTGATCATTTTTAGGGCCTTCCTCTGACACCGCCTAGTATAGAGGTCCTGGATGGCAGGGAACTTGGCCCCAGTGATGTACTGGGACGTACACTCTACCCTCTGTAACGCCTTATGGTCGGATGCCAAGCAGTTGCCATACCAGGCGGTGATACTGCCAGTCAAGATGCTCTTGATGGTGCAGCTGTAGAACTTTTTGAAGATTTGAGGGCCCTTGTAAACATTTTTCAGCCTCCTAAATCATGTCTATGATTGCATCTCGCTTTAAAGACCTATAGTTGTCAAGGTGACAAAGAGACATCTTTGAGGGGTAATTGGACATTTCCCCACAACATGTGCTCTTTCTTCTTATTGTTTTTGCTGATAATGAGAGAGAGCGAGCATTGTTATTGGTAGATAAAGCCACAAATCCTGACTAAAGCAGCCAGGTTTACTAGTTTGATAAAGGCAGGCCGAATCGTGGTGTCCATGGATGCACATTAGCCTTTGATGGGTTAGAGTAGAAGTGGCTTTTTGAATCAGCTGCTGCATGCATGGCCTTGTTTGATATCTTAGCAGCGCCACAGAATGTGAGAATGATTTATTGGGAGACAAGGTCCTTCCTGATACATTCACAACATTAGTAATGGGGATCACATTTGTTAGTGTAACACTGACGTGTCGGTCAAACTCAAGCCAAAGGCCTTCAGTGTCTTGTATGATCTCAGGCCAACAGCATATACCTCCCCGACTTTCATTCTTAGTCCTAGCAATTTTTCACAATGTTCTCTGCTTTGTCTAGAAGCGACAGAAACAAACAAGCGCAGAACAGCTTTGACGTAAGGCTCAACCACAGGGCCTTGTTAGAACTGTACAATAGGAAGTGGACTGATTAAAGTTTGGCAGGCATAGAGGGAGATTTTGTGTCGTTCTCCTCATAAGGAGAGTTGGAGGAAAACAAGCGGTGAGCGTTAGAGAACAATGTGGTATTGAGTTGGGAGCATGTGCTCAGCTGATCGTCCTAATACCCATGCTGCGGGCATGTCATGTGCTTGTAACAGCATGAATGGAAGAATTGTCTGAATCTTTCCAAGATTAATTTGCTGCAGTACCACCATGAAAAATCAGAATATTTCAGTATTTTTGAGATACGTTTTTTTCCACAAAAGAAGTGCACTCGGCCTTTATTATTCCTTTATTAGCGGACCGATATCTGTACCGTGGGCATATATAGCCCCCCCATAAAATGTTAAATAAATAATTGCAGCACGCCCACCACCAAATATCCTCCCTTTGCTATAAGTGTATTGTGTGATTATTCATGAAACATTATACGCAGGGAACGTACACATTGTTACAGTAATCAGATAAAGTTGTACTTACGTTGTGTTTTGCAGTATTTTTGCGAGACACTCCTGATTCAGCATGACAGTATTGACTTTCACTACCTGGTAATAACCAGTCTCAAAAAGCTGAAATAGATGCATCTATATTTTCACATACAGAAATATATTATTTATGATCAGTGCAGACCAAACATTACTAAAGAAAAAGTCACCCCAACATACTGTACCTGCCTGGGGAGGCTGCATATGTTATTTAGTATGGGCTTAATACATCCCAAAGGCCCATGATATGAAGGTTAATAGCTGGTGTTATGGTAGCCTAATTGATTCTGTATGTTTAATGACTAAAACAGACACTGTCTGCATAGTGATTACCCTTAAGTCTCCAAGTCCGCCGTCAGTATGTCCCTTACAGAAAAATCACATGATTACGCATGAAATTTCACATGTGAAATCATGTGTTTTTGGAACTCTTCACATGTGAAATTCATGTGTTTTTTCCGTTAGGGGTCTGTCTGTTTTTCGTCTGTCCGGCCTGAACAATTCCACTACATGCTCGCTATTGGAGATTTGACTCTTTATATTTCCCTACTATGCATTACTGCTGTAAGGATAATCTGAAATAACAGCCTCACATACTGTCCATGAAATGGATGGAGCAGTGCGGTGTATTTAAATGGCATAGACGGTTGGCAAAGGAGGAAGAAATGGTAGTTGGCCTATAGGCAGTCAGAGAGCAATGGGTGACAATGGGACTCCTGCAGAAATAGCGAGCAGAGCTACATCGTACAATATTATCCCCGTGACGGGTGATGAAGACGTATGCGCTATTTGTATATAAGTATATCACTGTGTTCTCACTCTGACACACGTACATCAATGTGTCAGGAGGCGGCGCCTCGCGTCGTTGTATAGTGCAGTGAGACCCATGGTGTGTGGTGAAACTGTGGTGATTAGACTATTATACTACTACTATCACACCACTGGTAGAAGTCTCTGCTCAGATTTGTGTTCTGCTGTGATATGTTCATTTCTAAATGAGCGTCATCGCAAGCTGTTGTTGTTGATGATGATGGTAGACATAGCCTCATGCGCAGCATATTGTTGTAATTAGCCAGTGGTATAAACTGTTCAGGTAATGGTAGCATGACATCAGTGGAAGGCCCTAGCCTGTGTAAATGTGAGTGTGGGCTGTGGAGAAGAGAGGAGCAGAGAGAGAGAGCAGTGGTCTGTAGGAGTGAAGCCATAATTACAGAGGGAGGCAGGAATGCCAAGCAGCCCGACTGTACACGCATACCACATGTGAAAAACAACTCCTACTGACTCGGAGACAAGGCTGGCCTGGGCAGAAGGACTTGGCTGCCTCTCCCTGCCACCACACTGTTTACCAGGCAGGACTTTATAGTACTAATCAGCAAATAAAACGGATTGAAACGATGTTGGCATTTTTTTTTTATATGGCAGCACTTACAGAGGATTCTCTGTCTGTCCTTTCGGGAGATTTAGGCCTGCTTTAAGGTTAGAGTCGGGCCACTGCTGATCCATTTGGTTTTACTTTCAGTTTTGGGATCTGTCACTGTTGCACTTGTGGATCCAGTCATGTTGAGCACTGAACATTGTATTATTTTCCTCAAATGCAATACTAAGGGTTGAAAGGATTAGTCTAGGAAGGGGTGAAATTGCTTCCATGACGACTTAATGTTAAAAGTGGTGCTGCGGATAAACACTGTTTTACAAGATTATTTTGTTTTCCATGTCTAGACGTAGGCACTCAATTGGGCCAAAGAAAGCAAATATGATTAGAGAGTTAGAGTCAACAGGATCTCCCTCTGTTCCCACTGCTCTTTCACCATATAGTTTTAATTATGGCTCTTCCCACAGGGCCTTGGGTTATAAAAACATACAGTACATACATGTACAGTGGCTCAGCAATGACGCTCCCTCCAAAAAGCATTAGGCCTTAACCCTACCCATCCACCTCTCACTGCTTTTAAGGCTTTATGCAGACTGAAAGGTTCACACTTGTTTATTCAGTGTCAATGTATAAAGTGGTTATGATGGGCTCAATTATTGATGTGCTTTTTGCCACCAGTGTAAAAGGCTGTATTTTTAGGATCTGGGGTTCTGTAACAGATGGTTGTTTGATGATTGGAAAAGTGTTATTACTACTCTGCATCAGCTAATTTAATATTAACTTCACAGGTTAATATGATGAACAGGCTTGGATCTTTCTATCTTGTCTTTTTAAATGAATGCTTCATGCATTGTCATTGATAAAGATAGGAATAGTGAAAGAAGATTCAAACAGAAGCCTCTATCAGGCCTTTTGAAATGCAATTCCATTTATCGGCACTCTGGTGTTAAACTTTGACGTTTGAGTCTTCATGTACCAACGACAGCAGACTGAGGCCCCAGCAGAGTAGAACAGGAGAAGGGAAGAAATGCTCTGTCTGTTCCAGCGTATAAAGTACTCCAGTCTCTCCCTAGCCAACACAAAGCTGTGCAGGCACAGGTTGCACGCATACACACACACACACACACACACACACACACACAGAGACGCTCACACCCGCACACACACAGTCCCTGGGCTCTGTCACAAAGTAAATCCAAACTATATATGACAGACAAGCTACTGAGGGGGAACACACAAAGGTCCTTCTTTTTTTATTATGGCCGTAGACAAGACAAGTGCCCACTCCTTTAGAAAGCCACAAATATGCTATTCTTACCTGAAGATTTTTGCAGCCTAAAGCAATTTTGCCAGTGCTTACTAGCAGACACTCCTACTGTAGCCCCTTACATTACAGTTTCTGAAACTAAAACTCAAACCAAAACTTAAAATCGTCCTGGGATGAGTCTCTTCAAGACATGTCGAAAGAGAAAAAAAGAATATGTTTACATACTGTATGATGATCATTATGAAGACGAGACAGGTTTTTATTCAATTTAACACTTTCTTGTTTAAAAAGTAAACCTATACTCTCCTGAGATATCAAGTCACTTCACAAGATAATTTTCACTCTTATATGGTACTTTGTCTATTTTCAACATCAACCACATTTTACCATACATCAACCTACATCAGCTGTCAATTCAGCTTTGGTTCTGTAAGGAGTCAGCTGGGGTTGTTGCAGTGGCATAGATCCTCGAGAGACCCGTCAACATTCTGCTAAAATGTTCTGACTCCAAACAGTGGCTTCAAAAAGGCGTGTTTATAAGCTACTTAAACTCAGAGCTGTAATGTCATCTTGAAGGATTAGATTCTAAATGGGGTTTTCCATCTCTGTGATAAACTCCATACTGAGTGTGCCCTAGCAACACCAGTTTGTTTTATTTCAAGACAATAAACAGCATGGATTCATCAACAGGCAGCAGAGAAGTTCTCTTCATCATTGTGTTGTGTGGACCTGCCCCTCCACTAGCCTGACAGCAGGCCTGGCATCATCCACGATATGCAACTTTCAGGGAAGTCAGGAACCAATATACACAGTCAGTTAGAAAAGCAAAGGCTAGCTTTTCAAACAGAAATGTGCATCCTGTAGTACTAATTCCAAAAAGTTCTGGGACACTGTAAAGTCCATGGAGAATAAGAGCACCTCCTCCCAGTTACCCACTGCACTGAGGCTAGGAAACACTGTCACCACCGATAAATTTACGATAATCAAAAATTTCAATAAGCATTTTGCTATGGCTGGCCATGCTTTCCACCTGGCTACCCCTACCCCGGCCAACAGCTCTGCACCCCCCACAGCAACTTGCTCAAGCCCCCTACCCCCCCCCCCCCCCCCGCGCTTCTCCTTCACCCAAATTCAGATAGCTGATGTTCTGAAAGAGCTGCAAGATCTGGACCCCTACAAATCTGCTGGGCTAGATACAATCTGGACCCTTTCATTCTAAAATTAACCGCCGAAATTGTTGCAACCCCTATTACTAGCCTGTTCAAACTCTCTTTCGTATCGTCTGAGATCCCTAGAGATTGGAAAGCTGCCGCGGTCATCCCCCTCTTCAAAGGGGGAGACAATCTAGACCCAAACTTTTACAGACCTATATCCATCCTGCTTTGCCTTTCTAAAGTCTTCGAAAGCCAAGTTAACAAACAGATCACTGACCACTTCGAATCCCACCGTACCTTCTCCGCTATGCAATCTGGTTTCCGAGCTGGTCATGTGTGCACCTCAGCCACGCTCAAGGTACTAAACGATATTATAACCGCCATAGATAAAAGACAGTACTGTGCAGCCGTCTTCATCGTCCTGGCCAAGGCTTTCGACTCTGTCAATCACTGCATTCTTATTGGCAGACTCAACAGCCTTGGTTTCTCAAATGACTGCCTTGTCTGGTTCTCCAACTACTTCTCAGATAGAGTTCAGTGTGTCAAATCGGAGGGCCTGTTGTCCGGTCCTCTGGCAGTCTCTATGGGGGTGCCACAGGATTCAATTCTTGGGCCGACTCTATTCTCTATATATATATCAATGATGTCGCTCTCGCTGCTGGTGACTCTCTGATCCATCTCTACGCAGACGACACCATTCTGTATACATCTGGCCCCTCTTTGGACACTGTGTAAACAAACCTCCAAACGAGCTTCAATGTCGTACAACACTCCTTCCGTGGCCTCCAACTGCTCTTAAATGCTAGTAAAACTAAATACATGCTTTTCAATCGAACGCTGCCCGCACCCGCCCACCAGACTATCATCACTACTCTCGACGGGTCTGACTATATCTAGGCGTCTGGTTAGAATGTAAACTCTCCTTCCAGACTCACATTAAGCATCTCCAATCCAAAATTAAATCTAGAATCGGCTTCCTATTTCGCAACAAAGCCTCCTCCCAAACTGACTATCCTACCGATCCTTGACTTCGGCGATGTCATTTACAAAATAGCCTCCAACACTCTACTCAGCTAATTGGATGTAGTCTATCACAGTGCCATCCGTTTTGTTACCAAAGCCCCATATACTACCCACCAATGCGACCTGTACGCTCTCGCTGGCTGGCCCTCACTACATATTTGTCGCCAAACCCACTGGTTTCAGGTCATCTATAAGTCTTTACTAGGTAAATCCCCGCCTTATCTCAGCTCGCTGGTCACCATAGCAACACCCACCCGTAGCATGCGCTCCAGCACATCTATCATTCCAGTATTAATGCTAATTTGTAATTATTTCGCCACTATGGCCTATTTATTGCCCTACCTTCCTAATCTTACTACAATTGCACACACTGTACATAGATTTTCTATTGTGTTATTGACTGTACGTTTGTTTATCCCATGTGTAACCCTGTGTTGTTGTTTTTGTCGCACTGCTTTGCTTTGTCTTGGCCAGGTCGCAGTTGTAAATGACAACTTGTTCTCAACTGGCCTACCTGGTTAAATAAAGGTGAAATAAAAATAAACATAAAACCTGCATGGCTGCATAACTCCCAGGATGCTTTAGAGGCACCGCTATAGTAGCTACACACCAGTTGTCAGAGTACAGTGGCCTTACTGAGCCATGTCAATTGGATCTAACTGTTCAACAACAAGCTAGCATGTCTGGAGAGTGCTGAGAAGACAATTAGACGCGGGAGACCCTGTACCCAAAAAAGCACACAGTCTGGTAAATGGCAACCTGTAATAGACTGATTGATAAGTGATAGCCATTATTAAGAGTCGTCATAAAATTATAGTGGGCGGATAATGCCGTTGTCATTAGTTGAATCTGCTCTTATTTAAACTTAATGATAGCATTTATCAATGCTGTCTGCTGATTAAGAGCGCTAGTGAGTCGTCTCCAGTTCCCTGTATCAGTGAAGCAGGAACAGGCTAATGTAGTTTGTAGCAGCTTCCATTTGGGCCTTCCTCATGTTACCCTTCAGTTGTCCAACACTATGGTTATACCAGCCAGTCATTACTGCTGTCCTTGGCACAACTCTGTTGTTATGTGTCTGGCTTGGCTGCTCTTAGTTAAACATCAGATGGTGTCACTCAATTCCTTTGTGTGCTTTTTTGGGCATCTGGACACGGTATTGCTGCGTACTTGTTAATACACAGATTCTGTATGAGATTAAGGCTGGGCTAGCTACATTAGTAAGGCCTGTTTCCGCTGTATGAAAGTGCTTTCTCCTTTTGACCCCGATGTGACAACACATTGTGTGAAGGCTATATTATATATGTCTCAGTGCTCTGTGCAAACGTTAGCTAAAGGTGAGGGATGAGAGCTATATGGTTTCTATATGGTTTCTTTATTCAAATATGTTACTTTATCTTTATTGATGTCAATATATCACAGCACCTTTATCGCCAATGTTTATAGCTATGTATCTAAAAGCTGAGCATGTATCTTTATCAGGCCTTAGAATGATGCTCTAAAGAGTTGTCTGTGTGCCAGATACTGTCATCTCTCTCGTAGTTCTTGCTAATACTCCTATCATTTGAGTTAGAGTCTAGTCAACCAGGAAGTGTTACAGTTAACTGACCAGAGAATGTTGCTGCAGTGGTTTTAACAGGGTGTCTGCAGCAGGGAGCATTCCCTGCTCCCCTGCCCTCACCAGACCCAGAGCCATGAGCACTGACCCATGTGTGTGCTTTGGTACGGCAGTTTCATCAGAGCAGAAGGCAGAGCCAGACCAGGCGTGCTGCTGCCCATGTGCCCTGGTTTATCTCTGCTTTAGAGAGTGTGGACCTCTAAGATTTTTTTAGCACATTACCCAGCCTAGAAGCTGCAGTGTGGCTCACAGGCTCTGGGCTAGCCAGATGAGCACTGTGCATCCGCTCCTTCCAGCTGGGCTCACCAGAGAGGGATGTGAAGGTTGAGTTTGGAAGCCTCAGAATAGGTCAGACCTATGGATGACATGGGTCAGTGTTGGATAACAGACATGGCCCAGAGCCCCAGAGGGAGGCCTTAACACAGTAACACCAGAGCAGTGTGCTGCATGCCGCCCGTGGCCTGCCTCTCAACATATCACTCACTGTACAGTACAGCCCGCCATCTGCAGCACCGTAGAGTAGAGCCACTGCCCACCCAGAGAGACTGGCCCACCCATACTACCCCACCCCTCTCCGGGCCGGCCCCTCCTGTACCACTCTGAGCCCTGCTACTGTATAGCCTGGGCTATCTGTTTGTCTGAATGCTTAGTGAAGGTAGAGTGGATATGTGTTGGGCTAGGCAGAGGGTGATCATTATAACCTCATCATCTCCCTCTCTATCTCCAATCCCTGTGGCCTCAGTAAACCCGTCATCATGCGACATTCTCAAGGCAATCTGGGTCAGACCCTGTTGACGCTGATTAAAAAGGGGATTTTTTTTTGGGTTCGGTCGGGGGGGGGGGGGGGGGGGGAGGGGGCAAGGGGATAAGAGGGGGCGGAGGCAGTTCATAAACAACAACATCAGCAAGCCATTGCCACGGTAATGCCTGTTTGTCTAGCTGGTTTTGACTATTAGATTGAGATTGAGCACAGCCTTTCCCCTGACACGGCTGTCGGCTCTGGCCCCATGCCTGCTGGGAAGGATGCAGCTGTCAGAAGGCTCAGGCTGATCTGAGAGGCGAGCCTCTGCTCACAACACAGTGACATAGGGGAGTGTTCACAAATCACAGCCCAGGAACTGGCCCTTCCTCTTCAGAAGAACGCAAGATCCACACAGTTTTTGGATGCACCGTAGCTGTTCGTTTTCTGAGGTTAGGTTGACCTTGTGGTTGGAGCTCAAAATGTGCAGATTCACTCTTCTCTCCTGGTATTAGCACAAATCCCCAGCCTCATTGATTGAGTGGTCTGTAAGTAGTGGCTCTGAGGGCTCCTAGGATTACCCAGTAGCATGTTCAGCACTTTATCCCTGTATCAATGCTGACGTGGAGCGCAGGGTAACATTGCCTAATTAAATGGACTTGGATCAATAGCGTAGGCAGTGATTATTACAAACAATCAGATGTTAGATTGAATCAACCTTTATTAAATAGCCAGGGTCAGGAGGTCCCTCTCGCTGGCGTCCTGTATTCTCTAGGTTTTCAATGAATTCACAGGAGTTTACTATGTGTGTTTCTCTATAAGCATACTACCGTGCTCTGAGCACGCAAATTGGAGCATGCAACGTTTGGAGTATGTGTCCAAATCACAGAATACGAAATGGAGCACAAAAGGCACTTCTTGGATGCGTACTCCGTTTGTACATATTTCGAAACATGCATCGATGCAAGAAAAACATTTCTCAGGATTGTGGACATAATATGACACAACCACAAAATGTATTGAAAACATTCACGTCTCATATGTTGCCAGACTACAATATTTTATCTTGATACGTTAATAAATACATACTGTGTTAACTTTAGCATGTTTCCCTGCCTAAAATATCCACTGTAGTTTGCGGTGATTGCAGGCTAACTGACAAGGATTTGGTTGCTAGCTAGCTACCCACAAATAATTTGTAGCTAACGTTGGCCATCTGCCTTTCATAACAACATTCGTATATGTCATTTTTTACGTGTAAAACTAGCTGGCTAGCTAGACTAATACGATTCACATATAGCTAGCTGTTGGTCACAGATACCTTAAAAAAAAAGTAGGTGAGTGAATCAGAAAACCAGTCAGTATCTGGTGTGACCACCATTTGCCTCATGCAACGCGACACATCTCCTAAGCATAAAGTTGATTGTGGCCTGTGGAATGTTGTCCACACTCCTCTTCAATGGCTGTGTGAAGTTGCTGGATATTGGCGGGAACTTGAAAAAGCTGTCGTGCATGTCGATCCAGAGCATCCCAAACATACTCAATGGGTAACATGTCTGGTGAGTATGCAGGCCATGGAAGAACTGGGACATTTTCAGCTTTGAGGAATTGTGTGCAGATCCTTGCAACACGGGGCTGTGCATTATCATGCTGAAACGGCGGAATGGCATGTCAATTGGCCTCAGGATCTTGTCACGGTATCTCTGTGCATTCAAATTGCCATTGATAAAATGCAATTGTGTTTGTTGTCTGTAGCTTATGCCTGCCCATGCCATAACCCCACCGCCACCATGAGCCACTCTTTTCACAACGTTGACATCAGCAAACCACTCGCCCACACAATGCCATCTGCCATCGGCCCGGTACAGTTGAAACCGGGATTCATCCGTGAAGAGCACACTTCTCCAGCGTGCCAGTGGCCATCGAAGGTGAGCATTTGCCCACTGGTCTGTTACGAGGCCGAACTGCAGTCAGGTCAAGACCCTGGTGAGGACGACGAGCACGCAGATGAGCTTCCCTGAAACTGTTTCTGACCATTTGTGCAGAAATTATTTGGTTGTGCAAACCCACAGTTTTATCAGCTGTCTGGGTGGCTGGTCTCAGATGATCCCGCAGGTAAAGAATCCAGATGTGGAGGTCCTGGGTGGCATGGTTACACTTGGTCTGTGGTTCTGAGGCCAGTTGGACGTACTGCCAAAATATCTAAAATGACGTTGGAGGCGGCTTATGGACATTCCTGCAGTCAGCATGCCAAATTGCACGCTCCCTCAAAACTTGAGACATCTGTGGCATTGTGTTGTGTGACAAAACTGCACATTTTAGAGTGGCCTTTTATTATCCCCAGCACAAGGTTCACCTGTGTAATGATCATGCTGTTTAATCAGCTTCTTTATATGCCACACATGTCAAGCTTTTTGTGCATATGAAACATTTCTGGGATCTTTATTTCAGCTCAAGAAACATGAGAACAACATTTTACATATTGCGTTTTTATTTTTGTTCAGTGTAGTTATCTTGTTTTGTCTGTACTGGTCAAAGGTAATGCAGTAGCACAGGACGGCGCAGTGCTTCTCAAATGTACAGTTTTTATGCGTTCTCCACACTCATCCTCACAAGAACGTACTCGAGAGAACGTCCTCAGAGAACGAACTCAGAGCATGAGAGTGTGGAGAATGATTGTTAGCATATTGAGAAACACCCTATGTTTAATCACTATGTCTCTGAGAAATCTGATTCAAAACCTGATGAACTGTAGGCCTTTCTATTTTTCATTCAGTAACACCTTGTGGTAAAATATTCTGGCCTTTACTCCCCACATTACGATATTGCATTTGACTTTCAAATCTAACCCTCTCCACATTACAGATCACTGCCAACCTCTCCATTGAACAAGCTTCACATTTGGCAAACCCCATAAATTTACCCGCTTCCTCAGGATTCAGAACAATTAAGACTTAATTGTAATTTGTGGCAGATATGCTCTTGTCCAAGCAGCTTCATTATATTTCCCTTCCTTGTTGAGGAAGGAGGAGCCATGTTGTTGGCGTCTCTAGCCTGGTAATTAGGCCAAGCCACCTGCTGAAGGAGCTGCTACCAGCTGCAGGAAGTCACTGATCCCTTTACCCTGCACTGGCTCCTCCTCTCCTTCTATGGGGCAGCTGGGGGCACTCCATTAGAAGATGTCAGAGAGCTGCCGCCTTGTCTTAGCCTCCCATAGACCGCCTGAGGTTTGTTCTGCCTGCCTCCACCCTGCCACCACCCATAAGCACAGTGGAAATTGTGTGTGTTACGTTCAACCCTCAGGAAAGCATCTAAGGCAGTATTACTAACAGATCATACAAACTGCAACAAGGCCCGATACAGTAGGGATTAGTATTTTCCCGCAAATCTACCAAGTTTCAATCTCGAGAGTCTCAGGAAATACAGCAAAAATCCCATTTGAAGCATTTAAAACCAAGATATGGTCACTATGCCAGGGTTCTCCTAAAATAAGATTGTCGCTGTGCCACATTGCCGTCTTGCCTGCGTCACTGTGTAAAGATTTCACAAGAAGTGAAATGATAGTAACTAGTAATGATAGAGTAACTCTGATCGCCAATGACATTGTTGTGAATTGCCAAACAGGCAGATTATAAATTCTGAGCGTTATCATGTTCCTTAATTAATTCAGAGCATTTCAGCAGTAGGCCTAAGCTATCTCGACACAGAGCACGCACAGACCGCCCCAAAGTAGGCTCTAGTATTGTCTAAATATCAGTATTGTCGAATCATACCAACTTCGTAACGGCAGTCAAACAGAAGCCAAATGACAAAAGTTGCCAAGCTTGCTAGATAATCTCCCACAAATGACAGAATATCTCCTGTTTGGCAAAAAGGAGTTGATGATAATATAGATAGCAGATCAGCTTATGAATAACGGCGAGTTGAAGAGAGGACATTGTTTAAAATTATGGTATCTTAACAAAAATATATGTATCTACTCTCATACCATTTGTTGATCACACATTCTCTATGAAGCTCTCATATGGGCAGCAATACGAGGCGGGGGAAATTATATAGTGATATTTTGACATGCATAGGCAAAGACATGCTTTGATAATGCAACCTATGGATTACAGAATAAAGTTAGACATTTTCATGTGATTTTGGGTTTCAGTGGGATTGAGACAATAGGACAAATAAAGCTATATAAGGCTACTTCGTGAGTCAGTAGATACATAAATCACTTGATTAAGGCTATATTATTGCATGCTAAATGTTTCTGATCAGTGATAGATGAGTAAACAAATAGATTAGCCACTTCCATTTGTCCAGCCAGAGATCAATTAACCAAATATACAGACAGAGATTCAGTGAAACAAAATCACATTGCTTGATTATCAGACAAGTCAGTCTTTTGATCGGGAGTAGGACAGGTTACTACGTGAGTGAAGAAAAAGCTGATATTCTGATCAGCTAATATATGAGCAAACTAGAATAAAGATGATCTTTAGCACTCACCTCAATTTAGCTAACATTTCACCAGCCTAATCGTTACCAAAGATTCAAACAGAGATTCAGTGAAAACAAAAATTGATTGATTTATCTAGATGTGGATCAGTTATCCACACTTGTCTCAAAGCAGCGCAATGTCACTGTTCCAATCAAAACAGTGCTGAAATTATAATCTAGGTGACCACACATGACTATTGCTTTAAATTAGTATAACGGTTGGATATGACTTTGGGAGTTTCAGTAGAAGCAAGAATTTGATACATGCCTTCAATTGCATTGTCTACTTTATTCCAATATTTTCAGTATTCAGTTGATCATAACTAAGGTGTGTTCCTCTCGATGTGCTTTTTCTAGGCCCAATGACTGTTTCTTCGTCTCCTCACTTCAGTGCCACCTGCCTCTGCCGTGTTGTTCTCAACACCAGTATAAATCAATATAGCCTACTGTTTTCTAGAAATCTGGCTTTTTTTCGGGTTCGGGCTCATTTAATTTCTGTGATGTTGGACCAGGCCTGGGCTTGGGCTTGGGCTTCAGCAGGCTTTGGTTCTGACGAGAACTCTAAACTGCTTTCGGGTCTTGTGTGCAGTCCGGCACTACCAATCAAGAGAGACTCTCGGACTGAAACATTCACACCTCCATTTTTTTATTTTTTTATTTCACCTTTATTTAACCAGGTAGGTCAGTTGAGAACAAGTTCTCATTTGCAACTGCGACCTGGCCAAGACAAAACAAAGCAGTGCGACAAAAACAACACAGAGTTACACAGTAAACAAACATAGTCAAAAACACAATAGAAAATCTATATACAGAGTGCAAAATGTAGTGCAAAATGCAGTAAGGTTAGGAGGTAGGACAATAAATAGACCATAGTGGTGAAATAAATTACAGATTATCATCATTAATACAGGAATGAAGGATGTGCAAATTATGATGTGCAAATAGATATACTGGAGATACATTAATTTATGAAAAGATAGTAAACCACAATCTGCCACATTCTATCCCAAACAGTCGCAGCATAAACTCAATACTTTTAAAAGAAGAACCACTGTATGTGCTTTGAATTCATGGCGACTTTGTGTGAAGTAAATATGCTAAGCTAAAGGCTTCCATGCTACAGCCTGTTTGGATAATGTGCCATAAAAAAAATGCCAGTCTGCTGCTGCTCATGTTGTGTATTTTGTGGAATTGCATTAGTGCTACATTAGGGGGAAATGTAGCAATTTTCCTAGATCTTGTCATGAATTTATTTCGAGAAATGTGATGAGTGATACAGGGTTGCTATGGCTGTTAGACTGTGCCCTCCTCCCTTTCTATATCCTTATTAATCTCTGTCTTTCTCTCTCTCTCTCTCGCTCTCTATCTTCTTCTCTCTCTCCTTGACCTCATCATTATGAAAGGGCTGTAACGAAGCATAATTGAAATAATTGTAGACATATCTCTCTTTTAATTTCTCAGCAGGGACCTTCAGTGTTGGCTCTCAAGCACAATGACGACTAATTAATAATTAATATGACAAGCTGAATGCAGTCCACTGCTTCACCCACTCTCAGATTTAAAGGGATGAATGCCAATCAGGTCAAATTCACATTGAGGAATCCGTCATTAAGGTTACTTAATATCAGGTTTTAAAGAAAATGTACTGCAGTTCCTTGTGATCAAGAATACTGTGTGGCAGTAAGTGGATATGTAGCCTGTAAGTGTAATGAACAGGCTGTTCCATAGTACCGAGTACTGCACTAGCGTCAGTTCCACCAAACACTCACAAATTTCGCATTTATCTCCCTAATGTAGGTATTTAGGCTAACGAGGACTTTCTCCCCAACCTGGAATGGTGTGAGTGTGGTGACACAAGGTTAAGACCCAGAGATTATCCTGATTATGTCAGGGTCAGGTAGACTAATGCTGTTGACTTACGGTGTTTAGCAGTGGAAAAAGATAGAACTCTTCACACGTACGTTGGCAGACGAACAAAACCAAAACACACACAGACACACACGTACAGTGTGCACACACACACATGGACAAACACATATTTAATTGACACTAAAAGCATGAACGATGACATGAACGTATGACTCATTTTTTAAATACCATGTTAGGAACTACAGTATGTGGTTTAGTTTACATGTATACTCTCCCAGACGACTTCATCACAAAGATGCTCTTAACTCCAATTGATAAGGTTATCTCTGTGGTTCGAAATAACTCCTCTAAAATGCAGGCAGGCAGGCTATAGACTAGATATACACAAGACAAGACAATGCTCTGCTGTTATGCACTTGACATTTAGTGAGCTGTCATACAGGTCAGTGTTTAGGGATTATCACACAGGATGACACTTCAGCGACAACTTTTCATCTCTGCAGCCAGTGTGACTGGAGCATCCCTCCCGTTCCTCAGCCGGGTGTGTGGATGATAAGACATTGTCTCACAGAACGTTATCCCTAACCAAACAGAAACATTCTGGGTACCAATTTCTTAGCTGGGTCTCATCAGTGGATGGGGGAGGGGAGGGGAGGGTTAGGACTGCAAGCTATTGTCCTTAAATGGCCTCGCTGGTTTATACAGGGCCGTGTTGCTGGTGTCAAGCTCTGTCTTCTCCCAAACTGGAACAAAGCTCCCTGTAGTTAAGATTGTTTAGAATGTTAACCCTAAGGTGAATTGTAACCATAGCAAAGACTTGATATAGACAAAAGGTGCCTGCTACTCACTGTACAAAGTAGTTCTCTTACACTGTTTCCGTCTTCCGTCTAAGAAGTGCTACATAATCCTTCTGGCTCTAATACTTATTATTCTCCTTTAAACGGAGTCTCAGACAAAGTACATCAATATCATAGCTCTTAATGCAATGGCCTCATATTGTGACTGAATTCAGGAGACAGGGTCATTTTATAGATCCAAAGAGCATTTATTGTCACGCTAACGTCCTAGAGTTCCAACAGATTCATCTGTCCCATTCGATAAACTGCTGTTCATCCTACTGCGGCTTGGAGTGATTTTACTCTTTATTTTCATTTAGTGTCACGAGATGTGACAGCTATGGTGTAGCATCCCCTAAATAATGAAATAGGACAGTTTTGAGACCTGAACAATTGAGGTTTTTTCTTTTTTACTAAATGTAGTCCACACTAACTGGCTGAAAATATTTGCCCTTTAAAAGAGCTCTTTACGGCAGTGTGTATACTGTGCTTTCATTTGACTGGCTATATTGCATAATGCTTTAGAGATGCAGTTGTCTGAAACAGTGATTTGTTTCATTTTGCTGTTGAATTACTCTGTGGATGAAGATGGTAAAGGGGGACAGTCACCAGGGCCGGACTACCGCATTTGGGGCCCCGGGGCACCTACCTCCAGGGAAGGACTACCCGCTCCATGATCTCGCCATCACGGTTGACAACTCCATTGTGTCCTCCTCCCAGATAGCAAAGAACCTTGGTGTGACCCTGGACAACACCCTGTCGTCCTCTGCTAACATCAAAGCGGTGACCCGATCCTGCAGGTTCAACCTGGTGTTCAACCTTCCCAAGTTCTCTCATGTCCCCCCGCTCCTCCGCACACTCCACTGGCTTCCAGTTGAAGCTCGCATCTACTACAAAACTATGGTGCTTGCCTACGGAGCTGTGAGGGGATTGGAACCTCCTTACCTCCAGGCTCTGATCAGACCCTACACCCAAACGAGGACACTACGTTCATCCACCTCTGGCCTGCTAGCCCCACTACCTCTACGGTTCGGGCTCATCCCAGTCAAAGCTATTCGCTGCTTTGGCACCCCAATGGTGGAACAAGCTCCCCCACCTTCCAGAGACACTTGAAACCCTACCTCTTTAAGGAATACCTGGAATAGTACAACTGTAGTCCTTTTCATGAGGCTGAGTGAAAATGTTGCTGTTTTAAAGATAGTTTCCTGCAATTCTACACATTTTGTCATTGCTTATGACATGTTAATGTGCTATCTGGGGACCCTCGACCTCCAAAGGGTACCCAACGCAAAAAAATTTAATAATAAAATTGTTTTGGGGAGGTCGAGGCACGTGCCCTGTGTACCCGTTTGGTAATCCGGCCATGACAGTCGCAAGTGTCAAATTTTACAAACAACTGACTGAAACTCTACCTAATTTTATGTTGAAAAAAATTATACTGCACAGACTATATAAGGGCATACAGTGCATTCGGCAAGTATTCAGACCCCTAGACTTTTTCTATATTATGTTACGTTAGAGCCTTATTCTAAAAAAATGTTTTATTTTTTATTCCCTCATCAATCTACACACAATACCTCATAATGACAAAGCGAAAACAGGTTTTTAGATGCAAATGTATAAAAAATACAAAACTGAAATACCTTATTTACAAGTATTCAGACACTTCGCTATGACACTCGAAATTGTGCTCAAGTGCATCCTGAATGCCAAGCGTCATGTCTGGAGGAAACCTGCCACCATCCCTACAGGGAAGCATGTTGATGGCAGCATCATGCTGTGGGGATGTTTTTTACTGGCAGGGATTGGGAGACTATTCAGGATCGATGGAAAGATAAACGGAGCAAAGTACAGAGGGATCCTTGATGAACACCTGCTCCAGAGAGCTCAGGACCTCTAACTGGGTTTGCCTTCCAACAGGACAATGGCCCTAAGCACACAGCCAAGGCAATGCAGTAGTGGCTTTGGGACAAGTCTCTGAATGTCTTTGAGTGGCTCAGCCAGAGTCCGGACTTGAACCAGATCTAACATCTCTGGAGAGACCTGAAAATAGCTGTGCAGCAACGCTCCCCATCCAACCTGCCAGAGCTTGAGAGGATCTGCAGAGAATAATGGGAGAAACTCCCCAAATACAGGTGTGCCAAGCATGTAGCGTCATACCCAAGAAGACTCGAGGCCATAATTGCTGCCAAAGGTGCCTCAACAAAGTACTGAGTAAAGCAAAAATGTCTAAAAACCTGTTTTTGCTTTGTCATTATGGGGTATTGTGTGTAGATTGATGAGAAAAAAAACAATTGAATGCATTTTAGAATAAGGCTGTAACGTCAAGGAGTCTGAATACTTTCCGAATGTACTGCATGTGTCTGGAGGCATATCCAGACACATCAGTAAGATATAGAGTTACTGTGTGTACCTGTGTTCAGCTCTGTTTGAAGCGGATATGCCTGCAGAACAACATGTTGACATTGTGATACACCATGCTCTGAAGGCTTTATAGTCCAGGCAGGATAATGCTGTTAGTTGTGGCTGGTGGGCAGGATGCAGATCCCCTAATCCCCTCTTACACGGTGAACTCGATGGAAATAGACCTCACCTAAGTGTACTCTGTGGGATCGTCTGTTATTTGTCTTGTTTGCTTGGTCTGTGCTGTCACTGTTGACATAATACAGCCAAATGCACTGCTTTGCTTTTTGCCAAACTACTCAATGACTCTTCCTCAGTCTGTTCTTGGACAGGTTGGTTGTTTGTGTGAAATGGTCAAGTAAGGTTACAGAAAGGCAGAGAAGCCATTTAAGTTACTGGGCGAGACAGTGTGGCTACTCTGAAGAGCCATGTCCTAGAGCGGGGCATGAGATGAGCATCTCTGTTCCTGTTATAATTAGCAGAACTATCCTTTGTGGGAACCTTGCATGGCTAATGAGTAACAGGGAATCTCCAAATATATCCATGAGACCTCCCGAAACTGCAGCAGACAGAGAGAGAGAGCAGAAATGAGTGTCTATCAATCAGAGTTGCTATTGAACTCACTCACTAGGGGCAGCACAGTCTCATGGTGAATCCCAAACTAGCCCCTCGACCCTTCCAACTTGTACTGAGGGCCCTTTGTTGTCACGTGTTGCTGACGATTTTCATAGAGTGGCAAGGGGATCAATAAACCCATCAACTTCCCCCAGCTTCCCTCTGGAGCCTGTAGCCTTGCTGGCTTGGTCGAAGTGGCTATCAGAGGGTCTAATTAGCCCCTACACCCTTGATCATTTTCACTCCCTCAGCTTTGGTACACTTATGCATATGTGGTAGGCGCTCGTGAATGTGTGTAGATTACTAAGAATTCACACCGACTGAGGATGACAGAAATTAGAGCAGGAGGCGGCCTCCCGAGTGGCGCAGCGGTGTAAGGCACTGCATCGCAGTGTTGCGGTGTCACTACAACCTGGGGGTCACAACCGGCCGTGATCAGGAGTCCCAAAGGGCGGCGCACAATTGGCCCAGCGTCGTCCGGGTTAGGGGAGGGTTTGTCGGGGGGGCTCATCGTGTTCTAGCGACTCCTTGTGGAGGGCCCGGGCCTGCAGGCTGACTTCAGTCGTCAGTTGAACAGTGTTTCCGCCGACACATTGCTGCGGCTGGCTGCCGGGTGTTAAGAAGCGCGGCTTGGCGGGTCATGTTTTAGAGGACACATGACTGGACCTTCGTCCTCTCCCGAGCCCGTTGGGGAGTTGCAGCGATGAGACAGGATCGTAATCCCGAAATTGGGGAGAAAAAAATGAAATAAATGAATTAAATTAGTGCAGGAAGAATACGACCATAATATAATATTCAATCTGAAAATATTTCTATAGGCCTTTAAACGTATCCAATGGATAAGATAGCAAGTCTTATCGTCCCAACTCAGAGTACTATAAGTCACACGTGTCTAGGTTCACTGTTATGCAATTATTAAGAGGCTAAGAGACAAATAGCTAATACCTTGCAATCAATGTCCTAGCATTAATTGATTGCTTTAATGTTAGCCCAGAGATTTACCATGTGTAGTGTAATAACATTTACCATTAGACAATTAGATCAAAGACTAATTCAATGAATATTACTCTGAAATATGAGGACCACCGTACTTATCCATTTGAAAGTAATCAGATGTATTACAGTTATGCAATAAGAATACAATTATCAAATAGTACATACCAGAAGTCTTCAATGTCGAAAGATACAAAATATCTACACTCTTAGAAGTAAAGGTGCTATCTAGAACCTAAAAAGGTTCTTCGGCTGTCCCCATAGGAGAACCCTTTGAATAACTTTTTTTGGTTCCAGGTAGAACTCTTTTGGGTTCCATGTAGAACCATTTCCACAGAGGTTCTGCCTGGAACCAAAAAGGGTTCTTCAAAGGGTTCTCCTATGGGGACAGCTGAAGAACCCTTTTGGACCCCTTTTTTCTAAGAGTGTAAGTCTAAAGTATAAAAACACATTACAGAATACAAAATGTATGTACACCAGGAGATTGGTTTACAATGTCTCCCTGAATGAAACAACTGAACACTTTTTATCCTAACTACGGCGGAACTCGATCTCAATAACTCCCATCTTTTAATTACCATCTCTTTGCTTGGCCCAAAACAATAAAACAAAAAACATAACATCACATGCATTCTCAAATCAAATCATCACAACTCGATCTAAATGATAGGATCACACCTCTGTGTCGCTGTCAGGCTCTGGCCATAGGGAGCTCTTTGGCTCCTCTAGATAGCCAGGGTCAGAGCCTGACAGATCTAGTAGATCTAGATCTGTTTTAGTTTTGTGCTGAATCCCCAATTAGAGACAGCTGCGAGACGTTGTCTCTGATTGGGGATTCTATTTAAGTTGCCTTTTCACACACCTGTTGTGTGGGTCATTGTTAGATGTTTGTACGTTTCATGTCACAGACAAGTAAGTGTATTCCATTTCATTGTTTTGTAATTATAGTTCGTCATTGAGTTGATTATACATAGTATAATAAAATGTCGAACTATACCTGCTCTGCGCCTTGGTCTCTCTCTACACCCACTCGTGACAGAATGACCCACCACAACAAGACCAAGACGCGCAGTAAAAAAAAACATCGACGGGCAAAAGAACAGCCTGGAGCCCAGAAACCCCAAACAGTTTTTGGGGGAGGGCTATGGGGGTGGTCGGGGGTTGACGGAGAAGAACCACGGCCACTGCACTCGTGGGGGATCCAGGAGGAGCCCCTACAGCCATGGGAGCAGAGGTACGGAGAGGAGTCGGAGGAAAACGACGACTATGTGCCTTTGTTCCCTCACTCGTGGGGGCTCCCGATGGAGTCCTCACAGGAAGGGGATTGGCGATGGAGAGAGGAAGATCGGGGCAGTCGCATCCCTCCAACGCCAGTTCCCAGCCCGGAGCCTCCAGCGAAGGTCAGCATCCCGGAGCCTCCAGCGAAGGTCAGCATCCCGGAGCGTCCAGCCAAGGTCAGCAGCCCTGAGCCTCCAGCCAAGGTCAGCAGCCCTGAGCCTCCAGCCAAGGTCAGCAGCCCTCAACCTCCTGCGAAGGTCAGCGCCTCTCAACCTCCTGCGAAGGTCAGCGCCTCTCAACCTCCTGCGAAGGTCTGCGCCTCTCAACCTCCAGCGAGGGTCAGCGCCTCTCAACCTCCTGCGAGGGTCAGCGCCTCTCAACCTCCTGCGAGGGTCAGCGCCTCTCAACCTCCTGCGAAGGTCAGCGCCTCTCAACCTCCTGCGAAGGTCAGCGCCTCTCAACCTCCTGCGAAGGTCAGCGCCTCTCAACCTCCTGCGAAGGTCAGCGCCTCTCAACCTCCTGCGAAGGTCAGCGCCTCTCAACCTCCTGCGAAGGTCAGCGCCTCTCAACCTCCTGCGAAGGTCAGCGTCTCTCAACCTCCAGCGAAGGTCAGCATCCCGGAGCCTCCAGCGAAGGTCAGCATCCCGGAGCCTCCAGCGAAGGTCAGCAACTCTGAGCCTCCAGCGAAGGTCAGCAACTCTGAGCCTCCAGCGAAGGTCAGCAACTCTGAGCCTCCAGCGAAGGTCAGCAACTCTGAGCCTCCAGCGAAGGTCAGCAACTCTGAGCCTCCAGCGAAGGTCAGCAACTCTGAGCCTCCAGCGAAGGTCAGCAACTCTGAGCCTCCAGCGAAGGTCAGCAACTCTGAGCCTCCAGCGAAGGTCAGCAACTCTGAGCCTCCAGCGAAGGTCAGCAACTCTGAGCCTCCAGCGAAGGTCAGCAACTCTGAGCCTCCAGCGAAGGTCAGCATCCCGGAGCCTCCAGCGAAGGTCAGCATCCCGGAGCCTCCAGCGAAGGTCAGCATCCCGGAGCCTCCAGCGAAGGTCAGCATCCCGGAGCCTCCAGCGAAGGTCAGCATCCCGGAGCCTCCAGCGAAGGTCAGCATCCCGGAGCCTCCAGCGAAGGTCCGCAGCCCGGAGCCTCCAGAGACGGTCCGCAGCCCGGAGCCTCCAGAGACGGTCCGCAGCCCGGAGCCTCCAGAGACGGTCCGCAGCCCGGAGCCTCCAGAGACGGTCCGCAGCCCGGAGCCTCCAGAGACGGTCCGCAGCCCGGAGCCTCCAGAGACGGTCCGCAGCCCGGAGCCTCCAGAGACGGTCCGCAGCCCGGAGCCTCCAGAGACGGTCCGCAGCCCGGAGCCTCCAGAGAGGGTCCGCAGCCCGGAGCCTCCAGAGAGGGTCCGCAGCCCGGAGCCTCCAGAGAGGGTCCGCAGCCCGGAGCCTCCAGAGACGGCCGGCAGCCCGGAGCCTCCAGAGACGGTCCGCAGCCCGGAGCCTCCAGAGACGGTCCGCAGCCCGGAGCCTCCAGAGACGGTCCGCAGCCCGGAGCCTCCAGAGAGGGTCCGCAGCCCGGAGCCTCCAGAGAGGGTCCGCAGCCCGGAGCCTCCAGCGAAGGTCAGCCGCCCTGAAACTCCACCGGTGCCCAGTCCGGGTTCGGCCATCTGCTCCACTTCCATGCCGGAGCAGTCCGCTCCACCTGTGCCCAGTCGGGGTCCGGAGGTCTGCCCAGCTCCAGAGCCGGAACCACCTGTCACACCGGTGCCCAGTCCGGGTTCGGCCATCTGCTCCACTTCCATGCCGGCGCAGTCCGCTCCACCGGTGCCCAGTCCGGGGCCGGTCGTCTGCTCCACTCCCATGCCAGAGCAGTCCACTCCACCGGTGCCCAACTGGGGTCCGGACGTCTGCCCAGCTCCAGAGCCGGAACCACCTGCCACACCGGTGCACAGTCCGGGTCTGGGCGTCTGCCCCGCTCCATGGCCGGAGCCGTTCGCCAGACCAGGTCCCATTCCAGGACAGGTCATCAGACTGGCGTCAGGGAGGAAAGTGTCCACTTCACCGGGGCCAGAACCGCCACCGAGGTGAAGTGTCCCTCCCCAACCCTCCCATGTCAGTTTTTTTTTATGATTCATTTTTTTTTAAATATGTATTTAGCGCGGTCGGGAGTCCGCGCCTTAGAGGGGGGGTACTGTCAGGCTCTGGCCATAGGGAGCTCTTTGGCTCCTCTAGATAGCCAGGGTCAGAGCCTGACAGATCTAGTAGATCTAGATCTGTTTTAGTTTTGTGCTGAATCCCCAATTAGAGACAGCTGCGAGACGTTGTCTCTGATTGGGGATTCTATTTAAGTTGCCTTTTCACACACCTGTTGTGTGGGTCATTGTTAGATGTTTGTACGTTTCATGTCACAGACAAGTAAGTGTATTCCATTTCATTGTTTTGTAATTATAGTTCGTCATTGAGTTGATTATACATAGTATAATAAAATGTCGAACTATACCTGCTCTGCGCCTTGGTCTCTCTCTACACCCACTCGTGACAGTCGCTCCCTCTTTAAACTGACCGCCGTCCGGCGAACAGATATTAACACAGTAACTCAGTAAAAATAAATCCATAACACATACAGTATAATACAACATATCAAAATGAACTTTATGAACTCTTGAAAAAATCCAAGCATGTCAGTTTAATTCACACAGTAACATTATTTTAGTCGATTCAAGTTTTCATCTGGCTTCACACCTCTGACGGTGTCCGTACTCCCAGTGTTCTGTGGGAACCTCCCGCTCCGGAGAAAGCCACGGATAAGGTGTGTTTGACTCCTGTGATAGCAAACATATGGCCAGCCATCTGGACAATGTCATAAATTGTGATTGAATCATCACACTGCGCCCTGGCGCCGACAAGTCTCAGACGCATTTTCATCACCAGCCTTCATCATAGTTCACATTCTTATTTTTCCACTGCACGTGCAAGTGGAGGGCTGAGGGGAAGGGACCGGTTTGGGATTCAGCTTCAAGTTTTTAAATCTCACAGTATCAACTTTGTTGTGTGCTCAAGGCTTGATTTTACAGTCTATGCCTTCCTGCCGCTAGGGCTGCTGAATCAAGTGCACCTACTGCCAACAGCACGAACCAAATAAAAAAATAGGAACGCAAGGCTTTATCATTGTGTTTTTTACAACATTTTTGGTGATCGACTAGGAATGTCTTGGAGATCGACCACGATCGACGGGTTGGTGGGCACTGGTATATGCACTGCTTCTGACAAGAAATCAAAATCTGTGTGATTTATATCTCCTAGTACATTTTTGTGCTCTGAAAACAGACCCATGTTTCACTTGGCCTGATGCTGACTTAATCCCCAGTGAATAGAACAGACTAAAGCAACTGTGAAAACACCCCATCTCTTTAATAGTCCGAGTTCAAACGACCTAAAGTTTACCAAAACATTTGGTTTACTAGCTTTATCGTTCTTGGCAATAGGCTATACCTAAGATGTTGCAAAGTTATTGCACTGCAATGTTGCTATGTATTATTATTTATTTACAGTGACGGCCTACACCGGCCAAACTCGGACGACGCTGAGCCAATTGTGCGCCGCCCTATGGGACTCCCAATCACGGCCGGCTGTGATAGTCTATTACCAGAATGCTAACAAAATTAGCACAAGTAATAGCACATTTCTATGGAGGCTGTTTGCTAAATGCTAGCGAGCGCAAATGAAAATAAACGTATTGCAAACACAGGTAATCCAACTCATAAAGTTATACATATATAGGTAGGAGCTACCGAATGTAATTTTTGGTGAGTTTTGACGTTTACAAGTGAATGTGAATGAGAGACATTGTGCAAATGAACAAAGTTTTGACACATGCTTGTCTGAAGGAAGAACAGTTCTGGCTCTGGAGAGTGTACATACGATGTGCCTGTGTGTAGTCTGAAGTTTCTAGGGCAATGGCCTGCCTGCTCTGAGAAAAGATGCGGGATCACACCACCCATAAATTTTACTTCTGTGTTTAATTCTGTGTTTTTCACGCAGGAAAAAAATGACAAAACACATAAGAAATATATTCCTGCGTTTTGTAAACGCAGATGTAAAATGCTTCTTATTGTAATTTCTGCTCTGCATCAGACATATTTTGTGCTACAGTTGCACTTCTTCACTCAGATGAGAATTCACGGAAGGGCATTCGATCACTAAGCAGCGCTCTGACTCAAGGAAGGAGTCATAGTTTGCTTTTTATATACTCTTTCCCCTTGTCAGAATGTAAATAACCTTGGTGGAGATGTTTTGCTTGACAACAGATTACTTCATAGGTAAGGCATTGTTAGAGAGATACTGTAACTTTACCAGTAGTTGAATAGAGAAGTTTGGCCGACTGCCCATTTCCCCATTGCTTCGCCTTCCATTGTCAGAAAAGCAAACACTCATAATGTATTCAGTTACATTTCCCCCTATCCCAAACAACCCTTCAAAAGTTGCCTTGACAGAACAATAAGGTGCTATTTCAGTGCACATTCAGCTTAGTGGAGAGAGAGCGAAGAGGAAAGTTGTTGGGGGAGACCAGGGAGCACATTGTGACATCTCTAGAAGACGTGGCGCTTTGTCGCCACACGTTGCTCAGCGGTAACAAGTCCCTGACCCCTCCTTAGGGGCATCGCAGAACTGTCCAATCCATTTCATAGACTGTCAGTGTGAATGTTATTCTCTGTCAGTTTGTTCTGCTGGGCACACAGAGAATGGCCTGTGCTGAGTCTGACGACCCAACGCCTTTTCTCCATTTAGGGCTTTTCCTCTGGATCCTCCATAGAAGAAATACTTGTCAAAGGCTTTTTACGGTCAGACCCAAGCTTCTGTGTAGTTTACTGGAGGGAGGGAGGGAGGGAGGGAGGGAGGGAGGGAAGGAAGGGGGGTATTTTGGCCAGGGTTGATTTAGTGTAAAGAGAGGATATTGTTTGAAAAGTTTCTGGATTTATAGTCCATCGCCCCCACCTCGTCTTGTTCATTTCACTGTTCTGTATATATCGCGTTAGTTCGTGTTTACATTCTCTTTAGGATATCTGATGATTGTTTGGAAACATTGTGCACACGGCCTACTCTCAGTAGGTTCCTACCCAAGGTCTTGAATCACTCCAGGCAGCAGGGGTCCGCTGTACTTAACACACATGGCTTTATCTGAAGATCAATAGAAAGTGATATTACTGATGCAAACTATAGTTGGGCGGTATCCAGATTTTGTATCGTCATTCCGTCCTTCTTTCATCCCGGAATATACGGTATTACCGTCTTAGTACACAAGGGGGCCCTTCCTCTCCTGTACATTGTGTAGCGTACACGTAGCCTAACCCAAAAAGGTCTGAGACTCTGAAACCCTGGCAGTTGGCACTAGTTTAAGGATGATCTCTGTCTCTGCCTCTCAATCTGGCCCTCTGTGAAAGTATATATATATAGGTGGGAGCAACCAAATGTCATTTTTGGTGAATGTGAATGAGAGACATTGTGCAAATGAACAAAGTTTTGACGCATGCTTGTCTGAAGGAAGAACAGTTCTGGCTCTGGAGCAGCATGTGTACACGCTGTGTTTGTGTGAAGTCCAGAGCTCCTAGAGCAACGGGCCTGCATGCTTTGATCGGAGAAGAGGGGTGAGGAGAAGACCAGCCAAGAACGGAGAGAAGAAATCAAGATAGTTGCAGTTGTACAAATAACTAATCAAAGTGGCTTTGACTTCTCAAACACGGCAGAAAGCTAACACAATATGATGCCCCGTCACCTTATTAATTCAGCCACTTATATAACTAGCAAGTTAAATTTAGGGGTTGCATTAACACAGAATTCTGTGTTTTTTACGCAGGAAAAAAATGATAAAACGCGTAAGAAATATCTTCCTGCGTTTTGTAAACGCAGATGTAAAATGCTTCTTATTATAATTTCTGCTCGGCATCAGACATATTTTGTGATTCAGTTGCACTTCGCCTCTCAGATGAGAATTCACAAACAGGCGTTCTATCACTAGACAGTGCTCTGACTGATGTGTACACTGTAGATAGTTTTCTCTGGTACATTTCTAGTTGTAGCCAGATTACATTTCTCCAGTAAAATGCAAGATTAACTTGAAGCAAAACATTAGGAAATGTAGCTGGCCACATTCTTTCTATGTTAAACATTAGAAATGTGTTGCCAATGCAATGTTTTTGCTTTTTCAATCCGTGGCTGCCAGCCAAATAGCGTCGCTTCTATTGTCATCTGATGAAAATGAAGCTATTTTCTGCCGATTGTGTTCCACTTATGTATTTTTTGTAATGGTATTGACATTATTGAAAAACCATCCTGTGGCTATTTCCATATACTGTGTATATGGTATATACGGTATACCACCCAAGCCTCACGCAAACAATGTTAATGTAAACTAACGTTGGTTTTGTGTCCAGACCTGCAGTTGTATGAATGTCCTCCTACCCTTCCTCTCCTGTACATTGTGTAGCGTACACGTAGCCTAACCCAAAAAGGTCTGAGACTCTGAAACCCTGGCAGTTGGCACTAGTTTAAGGATGATCTCTGTCTCTGCCTCTCAATCTGGCCCTCTGTGAAAGTGGCCTGGGGTGGGCAGGCAGTTGTTTGGCCTCCTGTTTGGTGTCCCTATACTCTCACTGGGCTCTGGAGGATTACTCTCCTGGATGCTTAGTAAACTTGAGCAGGATTAATGGAGGGAAACAAGGAATCCCTCTGCACAGAGTGAAAAGTGAGGAAATGAACTGAGGTTAAAGGCATAAGCTATAGGGCCAGCAGCAATTATTGTGTTCACACTTCCTTGTGTTTTCCCGCAGCGTATAATGATCAATAGTCTTTGTGTAGAATATAAATGGCTAATATATTTTGGATGGTTACACAACTCTGTGTCACTTCAGTACATACTGTCCCGTGCACAGAACATGGTATTGGGTACATACATGTACAGTGCAGTATTACACCTGGTGAGGGCTTGTATGTCGGCTTATGTGTTTGATGGGTTGTATATCTTTGAAGCCATTTTCTCAAGAGGTTTCATTAGGCTCTGGAGTGATGGTGCCAGGAACAACACTGTCTTTTATGGCCTGCTTTCTGGTTTAATGTATGTATTGTGTTAAGAAGGCCCATTAGAGGGAGCTCTATAAACTGGAGGTGCCTGTAAAAGAGTTCGCAGAATTTTGCTCGAGTCAATAGACACATTAGTGGAGGAAAAGTCCCCTCCTGCCTTTAGATAGGGGTTACAATGTTAAACATGCCATTCCCACTTCTATTGCATCTCTATTGGGCCCCTGAGTGGCGCAGCGGTCTAAGGTATTGCATCTCAATGCTAGAGGTGTCAACACAGACCCTTGTTCGATGCCGGGCTGTATCACAACTGGCCGTGATCGGGAGTCCAATAGGGCGGCTCACAAATGGCCCAGCGTCGTCTGGGTTAGGTGAGGCCGGGGTAGGCCGTCATTGTAAATAAGAGTTTGTTCTTAACTGACCTGCCTAGTTAAATAAAGGTTAAATTCAAAATGGTACAAATATTTTATACCTACCTCAATGAAAGAAAAGCCCTCCTCAGCAGATAACTAGAACTTCTGAATCTGTGTGGGTTGGAACTACCCAGTTCTAGGTATTACCTAAGGATATGCAAACCTGGCCCTGTTTTATGTTCATAGATGCGGAATTTATTACAACATGGAGTCTGGAGAGTAACATTTTCATTTCCCTCAAAAATTCTGTGCTGTAGGTCAGTGGGATTGACCAGTGGGTTCATTAATTTTACTAAAGGATGTGACTTATAGACAGGAAGTGCAGCCTGGTTCTGTTGCTCTCTAAGCAAATTAGTGAAAGACAGAAAGACTAGAGCCCAGCGGTTTTATTGAATTACGTCTGACATGCTCTACAGAGAGTATAATTCACGGGATACTTAAATGCTTGAGCAAAGTACAACAGGAACAAATTAGGTTGTTTTGTACTTGTTCTATAACAGGACTGCGGGAAGAAAAGGGGATTTTAGAGGCAATTAAGGGAAATATTTTGGACGATTACCAACAAGACCATTTGGCTCAGATTATGGCTTTAATTAAGAGTAAGATTTATTTCACTAAATGAAAATGCCCATTATTTCCCTTGCACACTATAATATAGCAGTTTTGTCTAAACTGCTTTCATAAAAATCAATGGAAGTCCTTTTTAGTTTAAGTCGAGTGAGTGAGTGAGTGAGTGAGTGAGTGAGTGAGTGAGTGAGTGAGTGAGTGAGTGAGTGAGTGAGTGAGTGAGTGAGTGAGTGAGTGAGTGAGTGAGTGAGTGAGTGAGTGAGTGAGTGAGTGAGTGTGAGAGTACAATTGCTGCTTTTTTGTCAATTTTCAAGTGAAGGTCTTTTAAGGGAGTATGCGAGCACAGTCGTTAGGCGCTGACGCCTTAACCGGCAATCCCCTGGAAGGTGATATCAGTAACTGAGTATTTCTTTTTTGAGGTTTCCTGTGGTGAGAGCCATGGTGGTGGTGTTGCTATGTAGAGACAACACTATGTTGCTAAGGAAAGCTTGAAACAGCGGCTGCACGGCCCTAATTTGATGCAAAACAGGCCATTTAGCGTATACACAAGATGGAAACTGTGCTGCAGTTTCTCCTGAAAACGCTGTCGGCATGCATGACAACTTTATTGGCATAATCTGCTCCCTGTGCTTTCTCTCCTGTTTTTATAACATTTTTACAACTCTATGTACTATTTTGGGAATAGCTTTGTTCCGTGTAGTATTTTTTTCAGTCTGTCAGGAATTAATTAATGTAGAACACCATGGTGAAGCTAACAGTGATAATTTGGTGCATAAGTTATTGTTTCACTGGAATTGACTTGTAGGCTATGCGCAGTCAGAGATCAGCTATTGTTGTTACAGCTGGTTGGAGAAATAGATGACAGACTGTACTGAAGTCAGCTTAACAAATATGTTACCACGAAAGTTGAGTACTCTAACGCGTTACTTTATAACGTGTTACCCCCAACACAGCCCTAGAGTAATCTAAGAGGCCTGTGATACATATTGTATGATTGACTTAGTGATATATCACTCTGGAACAATAGTGCTTTAAGGATACGTACATACAGTGAGCTCCAAAAGTATTGGGACAGTGACTAATGTTTTGTTGGGTTTGGTTCTGTACTCCAGCACTTTCGATTTGAAATTATACAATTGCCGCGTACAAAACAATTGGACAACTGGAAACAGATTTTCAGGTCGGAATATCTGAGCTCTAGAAAGAGGCCTTAGTTCCCAAGTTAGATGACCGTTCAAATAGATGTTTCCCAGTCAAAGTTCCCTGATGTTTTGTAAATCTGAGATTTCCGAGTTCACAGGGATTTTGAATTTGAGGGTATAATTGTACATAGTCCCCCCATTTTAGGGTGGGAAAAGTATGTGAACCCTTGGATTTAATAACTGGTTGACCCTCCTTTGGCAGCAATAACCTAAACCAAACGTTTTCTGTAGTTGCGGATCAGACATGCACGGTCAGGAGGTATTTTGGACCATTCCTCTTTACAAAATTGTTTCGGTTCAGCAATATTCTTGGGATGTCTGGTGTGAACCGCTCTTTTGAGGTCATGCCACAGCATCTCAATCGGGTTGAGGTGAGGACTTGATAAACTTGGGAACTAATTTTTCTGTTGATGATAGCAAGCTGTCCAAGCCCTGAGGCAGCAAAGCAGCCCCAAACCATGATGCTTCCTTCACCTTACTTTACAGTTGGGATGAGGTTTTGATGTTGGTGTGCTGTGCCTTTTTTTCTCCACACAGTGTTATGTGTTATCCAAGTGCTCTTTTGCAAACTTTAGACGTGCAGCAATGTTTTTTTTTGGACAGCAGTGGCTTCTTCCGGGGTGTCCTCCCATGAACACCATTCTTGTTTAGTATTTTATGTATCGTAGACTCGTCAACAGAGATGTTAGCATGTTCTAGGGTTCTTCTTAACCTCAGTGAGCATTCTGCGCAGTGCTCTTGCAGTCATTTTTGCAGGACGGCCACTCCTAGGGAGATTAGCAACAGTGCTGAACTTTCTCAATTTATAGACAATTTGTCTTACCATGGACTGATGAACATCAAGGCTTTTAGAGATACTTTTGTAACCCTTTCCAGCTTTATGCAAGTCAACAGTTCTTAATCTTAGGTCTTCTGAGATCTCTTTTGTCCGAGGCATGGTTCACATCAGGCAATGCATCTTTTGAATAGCAAACTCAAATTTTGTGAGTGATTTTTTTATAGGGCTGGGCAGCTTAACCAACATCTCCAATCTCGTCTCATTGATTGGACTCCAGGTTAGCTGACTCCTGACTCCAATTAGCTTTTGGAGAAGTCATTAGCCTGGGGCTTCACATACTTTTTCCAACCTACTCTGTGAATGTTTAAATTATGTATAGACAAGAAAAATACACGTTGTTATTAGTTTAAGCACACTGTGTTTGTCTATTGTTGTGACTTATATGAAGATCAGATCAAATGTTATGACCAATTTATGCAGAAATCCAGGTGATTACAAAGGGTTCACATACTTTTTCTTGCCACTGTATATGTGTCCTTGGGCTCCCGAGTGGCGCAGCAGTATAAGGCACTGCTTCTCAGTGCAAGAGGTTCAAATCCAGACTGCATCACATCCGGCTGTGATTGGGAGTCCCATAGGGCGGTGCACAATTGGCCCAGGTTTGTCTGGGGTAGGCCATCATTGTAAATAAGAATTTGTTCTTAACTGACTTGCCTAGTTAAATAAAGGGTAAATAAAATATATATACTCAGCAAAAAAAGAAACGTCCCTTTTTCAGGACCCTGTCTTTCAAAGATAATTGGTAAAAATCAAAATATCTTCACATATCTTCATTGTAAAGGGGTTAAACACTGTTTCCCATACTTGTTCAATGAACCATGAACAATTAATGAACATGCACATCTGGAGCGGTCATTAAGACACTAACAGCTTACAGACGGTAGGCAATTAACCTACCTTTATGAAAACTTAGGACACTAAAGAGGCCTTTTTTTACTGACTCTGAAAAACACCAAAAGAAAGATGCCCAGGCTCCCTGCTCATCTGCGTGAACGTGCCTTAGGCATGCTGCAAGGCATGAGGACTGCAGATGTGACCAGGGCAATAAATTGCGTACTGCGAGACGCCTAAGACAGCGCTACAGGGAGACAGGACGGACAGCTGAAAGTCCTTGCAGTGGCAGACCACGTGTAACAACACCTGCATAGGATCGGTACATCCGAACATCACACCTGCGGGACAGGTACAGGATGGCAACAACAACTGCCCGAGTTACACCAGGAACGCACAATCCCTACATCAGTGCTCACAGCAAGAACTGGCAAATCTGGTGCAGTCCATGAGGAGGAGATGCACTGCAGTACTTAATGCAGCTGGATGGACACACCAGATACTGACTGTTACTTGGGATTTTGACCCCCCCTTTGTTCAGGGACACATTATTAAATTTCTATTAGTCACATATCAGTTTATGTCTCAGTTGTTGAATCTTGTTACGTTCATACAAATATTTACACATGTTAAGTTTGCTGGAAAATAACTGCAGTTGACAGTGAGAGGACATTTCTTTTTTTGCTGAGTGTATATTTATATATGTGTGTGTGTGTATATATATATATATATATATATATATATATATATATATATATATATATATATATATATATATATATATATATATATATATATTTATTTATTGACTACTTTAATATATATATATATTAAAGTAGTCAATAAATAAATATATATATATATATATATATTTATTTATTGACTACTTTAATATATATATATATTAAAGTAGTCAAAGGTTTAGTATTTGGTCCCATATTTCTAGCACGCAATGATTACATCAAGCTTGTGACTCTATCAACTTGTTGGATGCATTTACTGTTTGTTTTGGTTGTGTTTCAGATTATTTTGTGCCCAATATAAATTTATGGTAAATAATGTATCGTGTCCTTTTAGAGTAACTTTTATTGTAACTACTTTAATACACATATAAGTGAATTTGTCCCAATTCTTTTGGTTCCCTAAAATGGGGGGACTGTACAAAAAGTGCTGTAATTTCTAAACAGTTTACCCGTTATGGATGAAAATAACCTCAAATTCAAAGTGCTGGAGTACAAAGCCAAAACAACCAAAAATGTGCCACTGCCCCAATACTTTTGGAGCTCACTGTAGCTGTGTCTCTATTTGCCTTCAACCAACAGGCCATGGTGGCCTTACTGCCAACCTTCCAGACAACCAGGGTTTTTCCTAGGTCTCAGGAAGAAGCAATATGTTTTGTTACCTGCTTGACAACCCTAAAGCAAACACTCCAGACTTCCCTCTCTTTATCCAGACAAAGTGACCTGATTTGTCCTGTGTTATGACAGGAACAATGTACAGTACTTTATTGCTGTGCCTTGCCTAGGAGAAACATAATCATTTATTGAGAGGAAAACTTTTCAAGCCATTTATGTGAAACATATAGCCTATGGAAAATAAAGACCACTAAAACTGATGAAGACCACTAAAACTGATCATGTGTTTGAATGTGCATTTTAATTCCCTACCCTTCATGAAAATGAGCTAAAATTAATATATTAAAAGAACCACACATGCAATGAGTGATATTTTGGGCTTAAACAAATGGCCTCATGGTTTTATTTTCAAAGAGATTTTTGGAACAAAATAAAGTTATCCTTTAGTAACATACATTTTTGTGAAAATGCAGATTCCAAAAATATTGGCACCCCAATTGTCAGTATTTGGTGGAGCTTCCCCTGGCGAGAATGACAGGACTCAGCCTCTTTCTGTAGTGTTTAACAAGGTTGGGGAACACTTGTGGAGGGATCTTGGCCCACTCTTCCATGCAGAACATTTCCAATTCATTGAGATTCTTCGGTTTTCTCTTGTGAACTGCCCTCTTCAATTGAGACCACAGATTTTCAATTGGGTTCAAGTCTGGAGAGCCATTGCAAAACCTTGATTTTGTGTTGCTGCAACCATTTCTTTGTCGAATTTGATGTGTGCTTCGGGTCATTGTCTTGTTGGAAGACCCAACCGCCACCCAGTTTCAGCCTTCTGGCAGAGATTTTGTGCTAAAATGTTCTGGTATTGAATAGAATTCATTATGCCGCTGACCTTAACAAGAGCCTCTGGACCACTGGCAGCAAAACTGCCCCAAAGCATCAAAGAGCCACCACCATATTTTACCGTGGGTATGCCGTTCTTTGTATGCAGTCCCCTTTTGTTGTCAAACATGACGATGGTGTGCGTGGCCAAAAACCTACATTTTTTGTCTCATCTGACCACAACACATGATTCCAGTTGTAACTCCAATGTTGCTTGGCAAAGTTCAGACGCTAGGATTTGTGTCTTAGTCTCAGGAAGGGCTTCTTTCGTGGAACTCGTCCAAAAAGCTTCTGGTTATGGAGGTGGCGTCTCACTGTTGATTTTGAAACGGTGGTAATTTCAACTGCCTACCTATTTCTCATTTGAGTTGAGAGCTCTTTGTTTTTACCCATGTTGATGGATGACAAAAGGATTTTACCTGTGTGTTACTGTCAGGCTCTGGCCATAGAGAAGCCTATTTGCTTCTCTATGTAGCTATGGTCAGAGTCTGACAGTGTCGTTCTTTTCTGTTTCTGTGTGGGGTTTGGGTTGGATCCCTAATTAGAGGCAGCTGCACCGACTGCCAGAGCAGTCCGCTTCACCGATGTCCAGTCCGGGTCGGGACCTCTGCTCTACTCCCCGCACCCGACCTCCGGTGCGTGCGCCCAGCCAGGTGCTTCCAGTGCCGGCTCCACGCATCCGACCTCCGGTGCGCCTCCCCAGTCCGGTACGACCCGTGCCGGCTCCCCGCACCCGACCTCCAGTGCGTGCGCCTAGCCAGGTGCTTCCAGTGCCGGCTCCACGCATCCGACCTCCGGTGCGCCTCCCCAGTCCGGTACGACCCGTGCCGGCTCCCCGCACCCGACCTCCAGTGCGTGCGCCTAGCCAGGTGCTTCCTGTGCCAGCTCCACGCACCCGACATCCGGTGCGCCTCCCCAGTCCGGTACGTCCTGTGCCGGCCATCCGCAGCCCTGAACCTCCAGCGAAGGTCAGCAGCCCTGAACCTCCAGCGAAGGTCAGCAGCCCTGAACCTCCAGTGAAGGTCAGCGGCCCGGAACCTCCAGCGAAGGTCCGCCGCCCGGAACCTCCAGCGAAGGTCCGCCGCCCGGAACCTCCAGCGAAGGTCCGCCGCCCGGAACCTCCAGCGAAGGTCCGCCGCCCGGAACCTCCAGCGAAGGTCCGCCGCCCTGAACCTCCAGCGAAGGTCCGCCGCCCTGAACCTCCAGCGAAGGTCCGCCGCCCTGAACCTCCAGCGAAGGTCCGCCGCCCTGAACCTCCAGCGAAGGTCCGCCGCCCTGAACCTCCAGCGAAGGTCAGCCGCCCGGAATCTCCAGCGAAGGTCAGCCGCCCGGAATCTCCAGCGAAGGTCAGCCGCCCGGAATCTCCAGCGAAGGTCAGCCGCCCGGAATCTCCAGCGAAGGTCAGCCGCCCGGAATCTCCAGCGAAGGTCAGCCGCCCGGAATCTCCAGCGAAGGTCAGCCGCCCGGAATCTCCAGCGAAGGTCAGCCGCCCGGAATCTCCAGCGAAGGTCCGCCGCCCGGAACCTCCAGCGAAGGTCCGCCGCCCTGAACCTCCAGCGAAGGTCCGCCGCCCTGAACCTCCAGCGAAGGTCCGCCGCCCTGAACCTCCAGCGAAGGTCAGCCGCCCGGAACCTCCAGCGAAGGTCAGCCGCCCGGAACCTCCAGCGAAGGTCAGCCGCCCGGAACCTCCAGCGAAGGTCAGCCGCCCGGAACCTCCAGCGAAGGTCAGCCGCCCGGAACCTCCAGCGAAGGTCAGCCGCCCGGAATCTCCAGCGAAGGTCAGCCGCCCGGAATCTCCAGCGAAGGTCAGCCGCCCGGAATCTCCAGCGAAGGTCCGCCGCCCGGAACCTCCAGCGAAGGTCCGCCGCCCTGAACCTCCAGCGAAGGTCCGCCGCCCTGAACCTCCAGCGAAGGTCCGCCGCCCTGAACCTCCAGCGAAGGTCAGCCGCCCGGAACCTCCAGCGAAGGTCAGCCGCCCGGAACCTCCAGCGAAGGTCAGCCGCCCGGAACCTCCAGCGAAGGTCAGCCGCCCGGGAACCTCCACCGGTGCCCATTCCGGGTCCAGCCGTCTGCTCCGCTCCAGTGCCAGAGCAGTCCGCTCCACCGGTACCCATTCCGGGTCCAGCCGGCTGCTCCGCCCCAGTGCCAGAGCAGTCCGCTCCACCGGTACCCATTCCGGGTTCGGCCGTCTGCTCTGCCCCAGTGCAAGAGCAGTCCGCTCCACCGGTACCCAATCCGGGTCCAGCCGTCTGCTCCGCCTCAGCGCCAGAGCAGTCCGCTCCACCGGTACCCATTCCGGGTTCATCCGTCTGCTCCGCTCCAGTGCCAGAGCAGTCCGCTCCACCGGTACCCAGTCCGGGTTCAGCCGTCTGCTCCGCTCCAGAGCCTGAGCAGTCCGCCCCACCGGTGCCCAGTCCTGGCCCGGTTGTTTTCCCCTCTCCATGGCCGGAGCTGTTTGCCCCACTGGTGCCCAGTCCGGGCCCAGATGTTTTCCCCGCTCCATGGCCGGAGCTGTTTACCCCACCGGTGCCCAGTCCGGGCCCGGTAAATGGTCCCGCTCCATGGCCGGAGCCATTGGCCCCACCGGTGCCCAGTCCGGGCCCGGTTGTTTTCCCCGCTCCATGGCCAGAGCCGTTTGCCCCACCCATGCCCAGTCCTGGCCCGGTTGTTTTCCCCGCTCCATGGCCGGAGCCGTTTACCCCACCGGTGCCCAGTCCGGGCCCGGTTGATTTCCCCGCTCCATGGCCGGAGTCGTTTGCCCCCCCGGTGCCCAGTCCGGGCCCGGTTGATTTCCCCGCTCCATGGCCGGAGTCGTTTGCCCCACCGGGGCCCAGTCCGGTTCCGGTTGTTTTCCCCGCTCCATGGCCGGAGCCGTTTACCCCACCGGGGCCCAGTCCGGGCCCGGTTATAAGGAAGGGGCATGGGACAAAACTGTCCACTTCGCCGGAGCCAGAGCCGCCCCCGATGGACTAGTCTTCCCTCCCATTAACCCCCCCTTGTTTTGTGTGTTTTTTTTGTAGTCCGGGAGTCCGCGCCTTGGGGGGGGGGGGGGGTACTGTCAGGCTCTGGCCATAGAGAAGCCTATTTGCTTCTCTATGTAGCTATGGTCAGAGTCTGACAGTGTCGTTCTTTTCTGTTTCTGTGTGGGGTTTGGGTTGGATCCCTAATTAGAGGCAGCTGCACCGCATTGTCTCTAATTAGGGATCCTATATATGTTGAGTCTGTCCTTCACTCTGGTGTGGGTCGTTGTCGTTATATGTCGCAGTCACGGTGGTAGTAAGTGTGCTTGTGTTACGTCCGTTCATTTCGTTTGTGTTTTGGTGAACGTGACGTTGTTTATCGTGTTTGTTTCAGTGTTGTTATAGTTCGTCATTTGGTGTGTTATTATACATAGTAAATATATATCTGATATTATTACATAGTATAATAAATCATGTCGAACTATAATCCCTGCGCTGCGTCTTGGTCTGTCTCTGCACCTGCACGTGACAGTTACCTCATATTTATACCCCAGTGAAACAGGAAATGGTCATAGACAACAAGAAAGTTCCTAGACACTAAAAGCAATATCAAGAAAAAAAAAATCCCCAAAGACGCACATTCCTTTGGTTTTATTTACAGTATTCTTCAAGGGTGCCAATAATTTTGCCACATATGTTTTTGACAGAATAACCTTTTCAGAAGATAAAACACTTGGTTTTTATTAGAAGAATAGTCAGCAATTTCTCCAAACATTTGAGGAAAATTTGAATCATTATATGTTTTGTCCATATTATATTAATGTTTTTGCTCACTTTCTTGAGGGGTGCCAATATATCTGGAGTTGACTGTATATACAGCTTTGATCTGAGCCAGTGTATTTTAGTGAATAGTGAAACTGACTCATTTTTTCCATACATGCTCAATAATTGGCTGCTCGAGGCGTATGCATAACATCTGTCATGCTGACTGGCGCTGGATTCCCATCAGTGCCGGTGCTAGGGCCGACCCGTAGCCAGCACGGGGCTAATGTCAGGCGTCTGCTCCACTCAGTGGGGCTCCCTTCCCCTCCTCCCTCCTCCCTTCGCTTTAATGGAGCACAACTGCAAAGGGAGCTGGGATAGCAAGGAGTGCTACTGCTTTTGAGTATCTCTAAGTCATCACAATTAGTCAACCAGCTAGGGTGTAATATCACACCCTGCTTAAGTGTTCTCTGCACTTTCTAGAAAAGGAAAGGGGACACCTAGTCAGTTGCAGAACTGAATGTATTCAACCCAAATAGCACTGTTTCATAGTAATTCACACATATTCAAGTAAAATGTAATCCCACTAAACTCATTGCTGGATTGAAACATTACTATTTTAGGGTGTAAACCCATAATGCACTCATAATGCACCCATAAAGCATAATGCACCCATAACCCATAATGCACCCATAATACATAATGCACCTATAACCCATAATGCACCCATAACCCATAATGCACCCATAACCCATAATGCACCCATAAAGCATAATGCACCCATAACCCATAATTCACCCATAATACATAATGCACCTATAACCCATAATGCACCCATAATACATAATGCACCTATAACCCATAATGCACCCATAATACATAATGCACCTATAACCCATAATACATAATGCACCTATAACCATAATGCACCCATAACCCATAATGCACCTATAACCCATAATGCACCCATAACCCATAATGCACCCATAACCCATAATGCACCCATAATGCATAATGCACGCATAAGGCATAACGTAACTACCATGGACTAGTGGGAAAAGGGAAACATCTCTGCAAACATACTGTATCTCATCCAGACCTGATGAAACAAACATACTGTATCTCATCCAGACCTAATGAAACAAACATACTGTATCTCGTCCAGACCTGATGAAACAAACATACTGTATCTCATCCAGACCTAATGAAACAAACATACTGTATCTCATCCAGACCTGATGAAACAAACATACTGTATCTCGTCCAGACCTGATGAAACAAACATACTGTATCTCGTCCAGACCTGATGAAACAAACATACTGTATCTCATCCAGACCTGATGAAACAAACATACTGTATCTCGTCCAGACCTGATGAAACAAACATACTGTATCTTGTGCAGACCTGATGAAACAAACATACTGTATCTCATCCAGACCTGATGAAACAAACATACTGTACCTCATCCAGACCTGATGAAACAAACATACTGTATCTCATCCAGACCTGATGAAACAAACATACTGTATCTTGTGCAGACCTGATGAAACAAACATACTGTATCTTGTGCAGACCTGATGAAAAAGAGGGAGCCACACTTCTATCTTCTGACATTTACAGTATCTGTGTTTTTTGGGCTGTGAATCGACTTGTGTTGGGTGAAGTGCTGCCTGTCAAACCACATCCCATTGTCTGTCTGCCCGTCAGGCATTTTATTTCAGTAATAACATGGCCATGCGCTCTGAGCATCCCCAGCACAAGACTTGACTGGCCTGAGCTTCATCCAGAGGCTCTGGGGAGTGTCAGTTGGTCCAGGAGCTGCTTACTGCTCTAACCCACGTTATAATAATATTCAATGCCCTGGCTCACTAACACATTCAAATGTGATGTTTTGTTTCCACTTTGAATTAATCAGTTTACATTTAATGAGACAATGTGTCGACAGGTGAATGGAGATTAGGCGGCCAAATAAAGCCTCCCAGGTCCTCATGAGGGCTGGCTCTTTGTCCACCTCTGTCTGTCTGACTCCGTGTGCCAGGCTCTCACCCACCCTCTGACAGATAGCCTTTAATGAGGATTTGTGGTCACACAGTCCTGTTCCAGTTGGCCACACTATTGGAGTTGGGCTGTTTTGTAGATTTGGACTGTTTTATAGTAGGTCTCTTTTATCTGCATCAAGTGAATTTCTCTCATTATTGTATGGCATCAGTGGGTTGATTGTCAATATCTGTCTGGTTAGGATCAGAGCTGATATACATATTTTACTGCAGTTCAATACAGTTTCCTTTACTCTGGCACATTTTTTTTTGCTTAATTATTTACATATCATGCTTCAATCCAACATTTGTCTACACAATTAAATAGTCCCTTGATTCCGTCCCTCTGCATTATAAAGCTTTCCCCATACTGTCCTCTGGAAAGAGCCACGGATTAGTGAACATGATTCACCACCTTGTGGTTGAGTTTAGAATTGTTACATTTCATCCAGGAGCTGGTTAACATGTGTTGTCTATTGTACTACTATAAGGCCATGTCTCCATGTCATTCCAGGGATCGTCTTCTCTACTCTGGTGTTTGGGCCTGCCTGTGGTTTCCTTCTGGGGTCCCTCTGCACCAAGTTCTATGTGGACTTCCTCTTCATCGACAACAGTGAGTTACTGGGAAATACAACCTAACATCACTCCAACACTGTTCTATGGAAAAACAATTAAGATGTCCATTAACCTAGCAACACATAATTAGAGCTAAGTACTTTATTATTCAAGGTAAACCAAAATAATGTTAATTAACATTATAGTATGATTATTGAGTGATTGAATTATGAGCCTATAATCAAATTGTTAAATTCAAGTTAAATTAACACTCTCCCTCTAGAATCTAACATTGGAATTCCTCAGTAGTTGAATATAAGCCAAGAGGCAAGTGTTTTCATCTCAATATTTAGTCTGATAAAAGTATTCCCTCTCCACAGGTAAGCTGGACATCACTTCTGACAACCCTCGGTGGATCGGAGCCTGGTGGGGAGGCTTCCTCCTGTGTGGTGCCTTACTCTTTTTCTCATCCCTCTTCATGTTTGGCTTCCCCCAAACCCTGTCAGACCGAGAGAAGGACAGGGACGGTGGAGGGGAGAGTGAGCAGGCCATGCTCCCCTCTACCTCTCTGCCCCTGGACTATAATGAGATGCCCAAGTCCAGCAACGGGGTCGTACACAATAACCATGAGCCTGTCAGTGGCCCCACCTGCTTTCAGCAGCTCAGAGGTGAGGGGGAGGGAGGGGAGGGGGGATTTTTTTATATTGCATTTAAGTATTTGTGCAGTTAAATGAACACTTGTTATGTTATTGTACTTAGTGTAGCACGTCGCTTGTTTTAACACAAGCATTTTTGCTACACCCGCAATAACATCTGCTAAATATGTGTACGTGACCAATACAATTTTATTTGATCTGTATCCCACCATGATTTGTTAGAATACCTCACAATCAAATGCAGACTGCATTACCTCCCAAGAGAATTATCTTCAGGTATAAGTCACAGCCGATACCACAACGGCCCAAATGGAACTACACTGGACTTTGTGCAAACTGGAAACCACATGTCCGGAGGCTGCTTTTATTGTAGCTAGGGATTTTAACAAAGCAAATTTGAGGCAAACGCTACTGAAGTTTTATCAACACATTGCCTGTAGTACTCGTGCATCAAAAACTCTTGACCATTGTTACTCCCCCTTCCAGGATGGCTACAAGGCCCTCCTTCCCCCGTCCTCCCTTTGGGAAATCCTGCTCCTTCATTCCCATAGGCAGAAACTCAAACAGGAAGTACCCGTGCTAAGGTCTTTTCAAAGCTGGTCTGACCAATCGGAATCCATGCTTCAAGATTGTTTTGATCACGCGGACTGGTATATGTTCCGGGATGCCTCTGAGAATAACATTGACGTATACACAGACACGGTGACTGAGTTCATCAGGAAGTGTATAGGGGATGTTGTTCCCACTGTGACTATGAAAACCTACCCAAACTAAAAAACGTGGATAGATAGCAGCAGTCGCGCACAACTAAAAGCAAGGTGACTGGGAATATGGTAGAATACAAACAGTGTAGTTATTCCCTCTGTAAGGCAATCAAAACAGGCAAAACGTCAGTACAGAGACAAAGTGCAGTCGCAATTCAACGGCTCAGACACGAGACGTACAGTACCAGTCAAAAGTTTGGACACACCTACTCTTTTCTTTATTTTTACGATTGTAGAATAATAGTGAAGACATCAAAACTATGAAATAACACATGTGGAATCATGTAGTAATCAAAGATTCTTCAAAGTAGTCACCCTTTGCCTTGATGAAAGCTTTGCACACTCTTGGCATTCTCTCAACCAGTTTCATGAGGAATGCTTTTCCAACAGTCTTGAAGGAATTCCCACATATGCTGAGCACTTCCTTCACAGCCACTTCCTTCACTCTGCAGTCCAACTCATCCCAAACCATCTCAATTGGGTTGAGGTCGGTGGTGATTGTGGAGTCCAGGTCATCTGATGCAGCACTACATCACTCAAATTCTTGGTCAAATAGCCCTTACACAGCCTGGAGGTGTGTTTTGGTTCATTGTCCTGTTGAAAAACAAATGATAGTTCCACTAAGTGCAAACCAGATGGGATGGCGTATCACTGCAGAATGCTGTGGTAGCCATGCTGGTTACTGTAATTGTGCCTTGAATTCTAAAACCCTGGAGTAGGTGTGTCCAAACTTTTGACTGATACTGTATATATTTCTTAATTCCATTCTTTTACTTTTAGATTTGTGTGTATTGTTAGATATTACTGTGCTGTTGGAGCTAGGAACACAAGCATTTCGCTACACCCACAATAACATCTGTTAAACGTGTATTTGACCAATACAAATTGATTTGATTTGATTTGGCTTAAGGCTGTTACGTGCCCACACATGGTTCTATACAGTACTCATGTCAATGTTGGAGCATTCCGTATGAGGCCAAGTAAAAATGTTGTTGTCTCCACAATCTAGGAGATAATCAAATCAAATCAAATTTGATTGGTCACAGGCTTTGTAAACAACAGGAGTAAACTAACAGTGAAATGCTTACTTACGGGCCCTTCCCAACAATGGAGAGAGAAAAATATAGAAAAAAAAAACACAATAAGTAGCGATAACTTCTAAATCTAAATACACTCGGTACCAGTACCGAGTAGATGTGCAGGGCTACGAGGTAATTGAGGTAGATATGTACATATAGGGACAATTGTAGGATCTTAATTTGATCACTCTTTTTTTGCTGAGAATTGTCCAGCACAGAAGGAATTGCAAACTTGTAGTATATTCAAGGTTTAAAAAGGTATCTAAAGTTATTAATTTCCAGTTAAAAATTTCAGACTTGATTTGCCCTAACGGAAAATGTATCAAGCCCTACAAAAAAATGCATGAATTAAAATCCACATAATAATTGACATTTCCTGTTGCTGTAGGATTATTTTATTTTATGAAAATGTTTATTCTCAAAACTGCAATGAAGATTTGAAAAACACAGTTCACGACAAATTTGTCTGATAAGCCATCTGGGGTACGATATATGTTGTCTGTTATGAGAAAAGAAAGCAAGGGAATTAAATCCTCTGCTTCTACTGAAATTATGTATCGTTTTACTAGATATGAGGAAAGAATCAAATAAATTCCACATACATACATTTTTTAGATGTTGAAATTAACCTTACACCAATTTAGTGTAACTGGCATATTTTTGTTTTACAGCAAGAGATAGTTAGACCTGATAGCAGTTGTCTGTCTATGTGAAGCTTTGGTATTAAGGATTTTCTCTTTTCAGTGATCCCTAAGGTGACCAAACACCTCCTGTCCAACCCAGTGTATACCTGCATCACGCTGGCTGCCTGTATGGAGATTGGTGTAGTGGCTGGCTTCGCTGCCTTCCTGGGGAAGTACCTGGAGCAGCAGTTTAACCTCACAACCTCCTCAGCCAATCAACTACTAGGTGAGTGGCACGCAAATGCACGACACTCTCTCACATACACGCACACTTACACATACACATACACACAGCCCCAGACCCCCTGGTGCCACACAGTAGACAGAGAGCAGTACAATGAAAAGCATCAGGGCAGTATTTTGAGAAGGAGATTAGCTTAACCTGGTGGTATTAACTCTCTCCAGGTATGACGGCCATCCCCTGTGCTTGTCTGGGGATATTCCTGGGGGGGCTTCTGGTCAAGAAGCTGAACCTCTCAGCCCTGGGGGCCATTCGCATGGCCATGCTGGTCAACCTGATCTCCACCGCCTGCTACGTCTCCTTCCTCTTCCTTGGCTGTGACACAGGGCCTGTCGCTGGGGTGACCGTCCCCTATGGCAACGAGTAAGAATAGCCTGCACATACACTGGTTTAGCATATGTAATAGCAGCGCTCCTGTTGGGGGAAGGGTGTTTGATGAAAGTGGGAACAAAGTCAATCACACTCTGACTACAGAAACGTTTGTCAGAATATACGTTTTAGTAAATCTGTTTTCTCCTATTTTTAAGAGAACAATTATAGGATAGTAGCTTGTAGGGGAGAGCAGTGGTGGAAAAAGATACCTTAACGGAAAATGGAAAGATACCTTAACGGAAAATGAAGTAAAAGTGAAAGTTACCCAATAAAATACTACTTGAGTAAAAGTCTAAAAGTACCTGGTTTTAAATGTACTTAAGTACAGTGGAAGAAAAAGTACTCAATTGTCATACTTAAGTAAAAGTACAAAGTTAAAGTAAATGCTATACATCAAATTCCTTATATTAAGCAAACCAGTCGGCATGATTTTCGTATAATTTTTTATTACGGACAGACAGGGGCACACGCAGACATAATTTACAACACTCAGACATAATTTACAAACACAGTATTTGTGTTTCGTGATTCCACCAGATCAGAGGCAGTAGGGATGACCAAGCGTTATATTGATAGGTGCCATAATTCTGTCCTGCTTGAGCATTCTAAATGTAACGAGTGTCTGTCGGAGGAAACACTGTACACCTGGCGACCACGATTCCTGTACTGAATTAAATATTACCACTACCTTTTTAAAATCATGACTATCTTTAGTTCCCAAACACAACTCAACACAATCACAATCACATTTTTGTATTTTAGTAAATGTAAGCATATTTTAAAACCTAACAAACACAGTACTTTTTAAAATACTTTTAACATAGGCTAGGCCCTGTTGTTACCTCATATCCCAGCGATAATGCCTTGCATTACGCCTGGGAAGAAAACACTTCAAGTTGCTCAACTTGCCATCTGCTCAACCATTGGCTCAGTTTAGCCCATGACCTTTGGCTCAACTTACCCCAAGACAAACATTTTGACTATATTAGCCCACACAGCTACAAGGATGCACTTTCATGCTAGGTTTAGGACCTCATATTGAAGCTTATAGAGACCCCAACTGATGTATAGAACAATCTAACACAATACATTCATTTGACTTGGTGAAAATACGTTTTTTGGACCTAACTTTCTTACCAATTTTTCCTTGTGGTTTCTTCCTTCACAAACTCTGTGAAATGATGACCTCTTTCTAAATATTTGGTCAAATGATTCATTTTGTGTATGGTTTCCTAGAAGCAGGCATCGCTTTTAGGGATTGACTCATTTAGGGACATGGTAGCATTCCTGACACAGAATGTACACAGTATAGTCTGAACAGCTGTTTGTATCTCTCTTCCTCTTTCTCTCCCTCTCTCGCCAGGACACTGCGGGTGGGCGAGAAACCAGAGGTCCCCTGCATGAGTAACTGTAACTGCTACACGTCCTCAGTCAGCCCAGTGTGCGGCTCCAACGGAGTCACCTACCTGTCCTCCTGCTTTGCAGGCTGCACTACAACAGTGAGCACAGGCATCTACCCCCCTCCGGCTCAGGTCATTACCCTGGAAGCCTTCCACCCTCGTCTCCCTGCGTCCCATTATGTCCTGTGATAGATCGAGGCATTCACCACAGCCCAAATGAGAGGTTATTAAAGAACAGAGCAGCCATCCTAGAAATAGAATCCCTGGAATGGACACAATGTTCTGTCTTATGAGCAACGGTGGACCAGTACAATACGTTGTCTCCAGTGCTCCTATGTGCCATACAGGTGCCCTGATGTTATGTTACCCTTAATTAAACCAAAGTAACCTTCATGCACGTCAAGCTGTGATAAATCTGTTACCTTTCAATGGCTAGATGGTCTTCATTGTTACAACTTGCTCTGTATGTGGACGAGTGTTCTGTATCACACTCCTCTCACTTTTATGAATCATAGGTATTATCTCTGTTACTGTGTGCAGTCAGAGCGGTGACCTTTCTACATGTGAAATCTCTGGGGTTTTGTAAACACTGCACAAACACCACCATTGTTAATTTGACATTTCCCCAACAACCTACATATAGAGATGGAAGAGATGTGAGACTGCTTTGTTGTCGCAAAGAAAGTAAGTAAGTGATACTACTGCAGATATACCTATTCTCTTGTCTTCAGAATCTGACAGGGTGTACGTGTGTATCCAGTGACAGTGAGATGGCCACAGCTGTCCCAGGGAAGTGCCCCAGTCCAGGCTGCCAGGAGGCCTTCCTCACCTTCCTCTGTGTCATCTGTGCCTGCTGCATGATCGGCTCCATGGCTCAGACACCCTCCGTCATCATCCTCATCAGGTAACACCACTGGCATTCACCTTACCACCATGCCATAACTTGCCCAGTAGAACCCAGTCAAAATGTCGAGAGGGTTTACTTTACTCAGAGACATTTCTATCTTTCCTGTGTGTAACAAATGCGGTTTCTCCTTTGCTTCCTAGGACTGTGAGCCCTGAGCTGAAATCATACGCTCTTGGAGTTTTGTTTCTCTTGCTTCGACTACTTGGTAAGTTACAGCACCATTACACTTACGTCAGAACAAGTCAGGTTGCACTGTTACATTACTTTGTTTATGAATCAAACATACTGAGGTTTCTGATGCTACAGTTTGTTGACCGATACTGGTGTGATGTTAAGGCTAAAGTATTGATTTCTCCAGCTGTAGAGCTGGAAAGCTTGTGCTGCTGATCTAATCTTCTTCCTCGCCTGCTTTGCAGGATTCATCCCTCCTCCTCTGATTTTTGGTGCTGGGATTGACTCAACATGCCTTTTCTGGAGTACAGAGTGTGGGGATAAGGGAGCCTGCCTGCTGTACGACAATATCGCATACAGACATCTGTACGTGAGCCTGGCCATCGGTCTTAAGGTCACCGCCTTCATTCTGTACACCACTACCTGGTACTGTTTACGCAATAACTATAAGAAATACATCAAAAATCATGAGGGCTATACGACGCCAACCGAACTGTTCCCCACCAGTCTCACAATGGACAACATGAAGGATGGGAGTGAGAAGCCTAACAGGACAACCTTTATATACAACCTAGAGGACCATGAGTTGTGCGAAAATATGGAGTCTGTTTTATAGTTTCTGAACCATCAAAAGGACTAGCGGCTCCATTCATAATTAAAGACCATAAATGACGATCGTCCTCCTCTATTCTTTTGTTTATTAAACAATAAAATGTTTTCTATCTGAAGTCCTATACAGGCCCTGGAAGACTGTTGCTGCTCTCTTCTCCTGATCCTTGGTAACTTTTAATAGAGGCCATTTTGTTCCGTAGAGGTGTTATCAGCCTGTTGTGATTGTTAGTAGATGACAACTACTGTCTGGCTCTGTCCTGCTCCTAGTTGATTAGATGGGCAATATTATGCTACTGTTATAGGCGCCATACTCACTCGAGTATAACATGGATCCAGTCAGTGAAAATGACAGGTCCTGTTTGGTCAGTTTCACTATGCGTTAAATTTTTGTTCCCTTCCATCATGGAACCAAGACATAAGTGTAAATGATAGAACGTTTCTCCACGTTGCCAAGAATTTACAAATAAAGAGATGTTGTGTCACTCTGTGTTGCGTAATTTACGTTTGATGTACTACATAGTGGAGGAAGTAGAGAGCTTATACTGTATAAGACGATTGTCTAACGTTACTGTATGCATTCAGTGTCAGAATGACGTTCAGTGGTAGTAGCTGAAATGGTGTTAATGTCAGCATACACTGTACAAAAACAGTACTCTTACTGGAACACAGACACTGTTTTTGACTATTAACAGAACTTAGGTTGTCTTTCTATGGGTTCAAATGTTATATTATTCATATCCATTTCTATCGTTGTGAAAGAGATATATCTTTCTTTTTGCAGACTCATTTCTGAATGTTGTATTTGCTTTTCTATTTACATGTTTTATTTGCTTAGTTTATGTCTTAATATGAGGGATCGTCCAGATAAGAATATTATTTTTGTTTTTGGGGGGGGGGGTGGCTTTTGCACCATAGTAGAAAAGCAAAGATTTGACGTCTTTTTGTGCGTGTTATAATGACATATCTCTTCAAGCTAAAACAATGAATATTAAAGTTTATATATTTGTACTTGTGAGGTTCAGAATGTTGTATTAGAGTTAACTAAACTGAAATTATAATATAGAAATAAGATGGGAGCCAATGTCATAACAAGAAAGGAACAAGAAACAAAGAGCAAAGCTAACTACACCAGTGCTTTGCATAGGGCAGAGTTGTTACTTCAGAGCATGCAGAATCTGCATGTGAAGTCACACTGAAGGTACTGGGAGTGATTTATATGCAGTGGCTGATAATCCTACAACAAGGTAATAGGCGTTCTTATTTCGTTAATATATTTTTTTGAAGACCCTCAAGGCTTGATGGCACATCTAACTTCTTCTTTTACAGTTTCTCTACAGCAAAAGTTTTAGCATTGTCCCTTTTCTTACACTTTTTTGTATGGCAAGATATATAATTTATTTTACTCTGGAAATAAAATTATTTTTCAGAAAATCATCCAGACATGGTGTCTTTTTCACTTTTAGTTCTTTACAGAGAAAATGTATGTACTGACATAAGACATTTACGTGTAGGCAGATAAATGAAAAACCTGTTTTTGATATGTGTCTAAAGCACTCAATCAGTCCTCTATAGGTACACTGATGTCCAGGTCCTAAAACGATTGAGCAATACTTGATATCGGTTTCAGTCAGAATTTTATGTCACTATTAGCTAGCTTTGCTGATTTATCCAAATGCTGTAAAAGAGATCATTGCATAGACACACCTGATTCATAATGCTCATGGTAGTTTAAAATAGATTTCCCAGAGCATATGTTGGTACTTTGTACTTGCTGAGTGTCTTTTGAAAATGTTAAAGGACAACCGTGCAGTGCATTTATCTGGTCTGTTTGGTAGATTAGGGTTAGGCTGCGTAAATGTTTTCCAGTAATTGGTATTTTAGCCAATCACATCAGATCTCTTTCAGAGCTGATCTGATTGGACAAAAGACCAATTAGTGAAAAATGTATCAGAATTGGTCTGCCTGTCTAAGCACAGACATATTGATATGGCTTAGATTCTCTTTTGAGCCCTGCCAGATGAACTGAGTTAACACTAGTGGAGGGTAAAAAGAGTGTAAGGCAGGGCTTTAAGAGGAGGCCTAGAGCTAATCACAACTGCTCTAGCGTTCAGAGTGTTTGGCTATACAGAAGCATAGACACAGACAGGAACTATCAGCCCACACGCCTCTCCTCTCCACTTCACTGGCTGGAGGAAACAAGAGAAACGGTCTTTACATCCCTCCAAGTTTTAGTTGGAGGCTTTCCATTCTTCCCGTGTGTGCAGTGTTCTACCTCTATCTCTTAATTAAAGTAGAAAAATGTGTGCATGTTGATAGTTCTGCTTTGATAGCCCTTGATAATAAAAAGAACAACCAAGGAAGTCATAGAACATTTTAAAGATTGCAACATTATGGGTTGTATTTGATGTTGCTTTCTGTTATATAGTCAATTTCTCAGAGACCATATTATTCCAGAGTGTTGGATGTCCATTGTAATCCTTGATTACATCCTTGATTGCATGCAGTTGTTTACTGTTGTTCAAAGCCAATGGTTTACATCCAAAGGAAAAAGCGAGATATCTGTCAGCAGGACAAACTACCCATTCCCTGCTGTCGATTCTTACAAGGCGACGCGTTATCTTATCCCAGAACACAAGGCGATGCGTTATCTTATCCCAAAGCACATTTGTATCTGTGTATTGCAGTCTGACCGTAACCCTATTTTCTTCTCTGCCTCCTCTTCTTTGTCGTCGATAGGGATGACAGGAATTTATGAGAGTGACAGTTTGTGCAACAGAGAGGTTGCCATGTAAAGATTAATATAAAAATGCATACGTAGTTGACAGCACTAGCACTACAATAAACATTTTATTCTAAGGAGAGGGAAAGCTTAAGAAATCAGTGATAAATCACCAACCATTTAATAATAATAATTGAAAGCCAGTCTCAAGATGCTGCAAAATCAAACAAGCCAAATAGTTGTGCTTTGTTTATCCGTACAGTATGAACGTGTGTGTGTGTGTTTTTACACTGCATCTGTTATGCTTTGTTTCATGTGGTGATCCATCAGAAGGTAGGCTATTGTATCACACTGGCACATAATTAATCGGGGGATTCATCGGCGCAAGCTGATTTCTCCAGAGACCTGCGCCTCTCGTTTGTTGAAGTACACAGCATTTATTTTATAAATCAAACTGGCAACTTCAACTACAACATTACAAAGCGTTGGTTTCCAGTATTTTTATACACATAAATACATCTTAAAACATCTATTTTGCTCTTATAGTGACAATAATTAATGTTGTTAACTATGACCAGTATTTTCTCTGTAATTACTATTGTAATATTTGTGAACATCATATTCTCGGTTCACTGGTAAAAGCAACTGATTGCTGCGAGTCCTTTAAAGCCCTTGTGCCATTTCTCCCAGCATTGTCTTCCACCATGGATTTTAGCCATCAACATCTCAGACAGCACAGTGAGACGCTTCAACAAAGGAGAGATGCTCATGCATGCCAATGACATTTGTTCCAGAATCAGAGGCACCTCAATTACGAACACACTCCTCGAAATGTATCACACTTGGAATACTAATCACACCAAAGCCCTACAAACGCAATTATCATTCTTAAAAAAAAAAAAAAGATTTTGAAAGTAACATCCATGCATGACAAGCCTCCTGTCTACAGGCTTGTTCGTCCCATCCAGTGCTGTCAAATTATTGAATGCTTCACCTTGTGAATCAAACACAGCATCTCAAACCATGGCAGTTTGAAACTGTAAGTAGGATGGAACTACCGTTTCTAGCATCACACTTAAATCCATGCATTCATATTCAAAGGAATATTAATATTCCAGCCCAATGGAGCTTGACTGGGTGACATTTAGAGGAGAACGAGAGGTTGATGTTAATTGTCTTACTGTAGAGGTCACAGATTGGTTCAGAGAGAATTGCGTAGTTGAGACGTGGCTCAGAAAATATACTGTGAACCAGTTTCGGTGTGTGGGTAAATTCACTGGGGAAGCCCCCCCCCCCCCCCAAAAAAAAATCCATAACAACCTATGTGCTGTGCTAATTGTATTGCTTTCACTGTAACCTTCTTGTTAATATGCCTAGTGACCATGATATATAGGCCTAAAGGCCGAGACAACAAGAAAACACAATGGCAGAATAAACCTTTGTTTTATCACAAAACTGGATAGCAACCTCTGTCCATGGCGTCTGACAAGTTTACACTTGCAGGGCAAGGGGCGAGGGAGTAAGGAATGACATTTAAATGGATCGCCCTTATAATTGCATGTCTACTTATATTAACAATATAATAATTAACATACACCTACTGTATGATAGCTAGCAAATGAATTAGCTAACTAATGTTAGCCTGTCTAGCTGGAACTTCTGGAGAAGGAAAATGTTTAATTTCTACAATTTCCAAAAGCTAACCAAACAAAAACATCATTACTTTTACGAGACGTGTTTGTGCCGCCATGTGCACAATTTCTAACTTATTTACATTCGTTTTTACATATTGACGTTGAGGTTTTACGTTTTGGCGGACTATTCTTAGCGGATGTATAATCATCGCAAATTGAATTATGGGGGGTTTCAGGCCCCGAAGTGAACATAATTGTACACTCGCAAACTCAATCAAAAACGAGGGCTGAGGGGCTTACGTTGCGAACTTCCCTTGTTTGGCTAATCGTTTGGACCGACGGCCAAGATGGTGACGGGATTCCCCCAAGGGCATAAGCCGAGGGTAAGTGGAGGAGGGTGTGTCTTTTATGAGTTTGAAAAGGAGCCACAGTTGAGCTCTCTCAGTTTAGCTCAACGTTGATTGGCACATTTTTTATACTTTTTTTGTCAAGGAAGGACAAATGCTCACTGGCTTCCCTCGCCTTCAATGCTACGGACAGCAACAATGTCAATCTCGTTTGGACCAGACAGCATCAGATAGATGGCCTACTCGTAGAGAGACAGAAGGGCGCTGTTTTTGGGGAAGCCTGGCTTCCCTTGGCAGCCATGAATACACGGCACTGCTGTAAACTCCTCACTCAGTTTTTTGGCTACAGTATGTGGTTAAGGTGATGCAATGCATTTGTTGTTAGTGGTTCTTGAATCCAAGTCTGCTTTAGAGCCATGGGCCTGAGTACCTCATGAAATCAGATGAGCTCTGAAGGCAACGGAAATTAATGCCTATTGCTCCCCGGAGTACATGTGTGAAATACAACGGAGGCAGTGAAATGAACTGTCCTTAGCAACAATGTCTTAAGTTATCTATTTGGCTAGTTCAAGTTACCCCAATATGCATAGAGAATAAGAAGAATGCCTGCAATATTTTGTCACCAAGCTCAAAAACACACATCAAGTTGATGTCATCTGTACAGCCTTTTTTGCTCTGTTTTAAATCACGAACCATGTGATACCAATTATCTTTTCATGTTTAAACACATTAAAAGAGATAGCAAGTCTAATAATAAAGACATACACAACCAGTCATGATGCTTTCATCTGATTGTCAAACAAATCACTTAAAAAAGTAGGCTACCTGTGCATGTTCCACTCCAAAATAATCCAAACAGTGCAATGTACACTTGCGCCATTTGATGAATGGAAATGGACATCTGTTTACAAAACACCAAATGTGTGCCTAATGACATTCAGCGATTGCCATTGATTAGGCCTAGATTAATTGATGTGTCTTAGTGACAAATTGACCTTTTTTGTAGTCTGGAAAGTCGGGTCACCTGAAATGGGTCTGAAACTGAAACTAAATTCACTAGCTAGTCTAGTAAATTTACCTTGTGTGTTAGGGTGACCATCCTGATTTTCCCTCGACAGTTTCAGACCCATTTCAGGTGTGGGTACAATGTGTATGCCCATTACCATGAACTTCAAATAGGCCGGTAACCAGTGATGTAGGTGTAACAAAACAAAAAAATGGTGCTGGGTAAACTCTGGTTGCCAGTCGCAGTGAAAGAAAAGTAACGCTTGCTATACTTTCAATGCATTTTTCAGAAAAGTAACAGGTAAACTGTGTTGCAATTACCCTTCAGTAGGCCTACACCACTGCCGGTAGCCTACCCATCTCAGCCGAGGCAATTTTACACACATGAACACACGCAGAACAGGTAGCCTACATTCAATATAATACACAAGTTGAATCAAAACACGTTTGCACCCTAGTTCATGAGTTGAATGCTTGGAGTCTTTACAGAGCGTGTGACTTTTAATACACTAACTTTCTTTCCTTACATTAATGACATTTATGATAAGTGTTATTGGTATTTATTAAGCATTTAAAATTTGAATGAGAACATTGAACTTAAACCCTGTATGATTCCTGGATCTTGGCGATCTCATGAACCATGACAGAGAGGTCGGGGTGTTTGTTTCATTTGGAAGCTTTTATTTTCATATTTACCACTGTAAAACATATTTACCACTGAATTTTAAACAAATAGCAGAATTGTTAAATTAGCATTATTTAGAGACCCCACAATGTTTTACTTTAGTTGCATTTAGATGGAGATAATGTCTCATTCAAGGGAGCTGAGGCCCCCCTGGCTCCCCCGTAATTCGCACCCTGTGACCCCCCCCCCACTTGATCGCAATCACTTTTGATATATACAAAGCGATCACTCTGAAAGTGTTGTTTGGGAGTCTGCCAAAGTGACTGCTATTGAATAATTAACTTGGCTCTGCTTGAGTGATTGTGCATTTTACACGTCAAAGGTTTTTTTGTCCTTACGACAGTATGAAATATAAATATATGGAGATGGGTATTTTATTTTATGACTGACTTTAAATCAAGGTTAGTGTTGTTATTCCCACTGCATAACAGACAACAGATAACATTTTTGGATGACCCCGTTTTGAATATCTTATATTGTTTATGTTCAAAGTAGTGGACTTGAAGCAAAACCTGACAGAGAAACCGAGGTGGTGCAGTATTGACAGCCTGTCATGTTGAAAAGGGAGAATAGTTTGGAGAAGCTTTTTCTGTATTTTCAAAATATTTCGTGGGATGTGCACGTGATCTGATTCACAGTTGTAGAAAAACCATATGCATTCACCTCAGTACCACTGCCACACACAACCCATGTCACACGCAACAAACTCTGTAAAAGGTTTTATGGAGCAATCCATTTCCAATGTCACTAGACAGATTTATTGGAATGCTGTGCTGCAAGAGAACCATTGGTACAGCGGGTGAAATAAGTATTGAACACATCACCATTTTTCTCAGTAAATATATTTCCAAAGGTGCTATTGACATGAGTTTCACCAGATGTTGGTAACAACCCAGGTAATCCATACATACTAAGAAACCAAAACAAATAAGTTCAGAAATTAAGTTGTGTAATAATGTGAAATGACACAGGGGAAAAGTATTGAACACATGAAGAAAGGGAGGTTCAAAAAGGCATGGAAAGCCAAGACAACAGCTGAAAACTATCAGTAATTAAAAATCAATCCAGCCCCCTGTCAGTGCAAATTAATATCAGCTGGTTCAGTCCTAACTGATGGCCTACAAAAAGGTCTCATTGCCAAGGTGTCACACAAGACACATTTCATGATGGGTAAAAGCAAAGAGCTGTCTCAAGACATTCGCAACCTAATTGTTGCAAAACATAATGATGGCATTGTTTATAGGCGCATTTCTAAGCTTCTGAACGTTCCAGTGAGCACTGTTGGGGCCATAATACGGAAGTGGAAAGACAATCATTTCACCATAAATTTGCCTCGACCAGGTGCTCCTCGCAAGATTTCTGACAGAGGAGTGAAAAGAATAATCAGAAGAGTTGTCCAAGAGCCAAGGACCACTTGTGGAGAGCTTCAAAAAGACCTGCAATTAGCAGGTACTGTTGTGCACTCCACCGCCATGGCCTGTATGCATGCTCACCACGCAAGACTCCATTGCTGAAAAAAAAAGCATGTTGAAGCTCGTTTAAAGTTTGCTGCACAACATTTGGAAAACCAGTGAAATACTGGGAGAATATAGTGTGGCCAGATGAGAGCAAAATTGAATTGTTTGGATGTCATAATACACACCATGTTTGGAGGAGAAATGGCACTGCACATCACCCTAAAAACACCATACCAACAGTAAAGTTTGGAGGTGGGAACATCAAGGTGTGGGGCTGCTTTTCAGCAAATGGTACTGGCAAACTTCACATAACTGAAGGAAGGATGAATGGGCAAATTTACGAGGAGCACCTAGTTGAGGAAAATTTATGGTGAAATGATTGTCTTTCCACTTCCGTATTATGGCCCCAACAGTGCTCACTGGAACATTCAGAAGCTTAGAAATGCGCCTATAACCAATGCCATCATTATGTTTTGCAACAATTAGGTTGCGAATGTCTTGAGACAGCTCTTTGCTTTTACCCATCATGAGATGTGTCTTGTGTGACACCTTGTCAATAGCACCTTTAGAAATATATTTACTGAGAAAAATGGTGACGTGTTCAATACTTATTTCACCCGCTGTATACAGTGGGGAGAACAAGTATTTGATACACTGCCGATTTTTCAGGTTTTCCTACTTACAAAGCATGTAGAGGTCTGTAATTTTTATCATAGGTACACTTCAACTGTGAGAGACGGAATCTAAAACAAAAATTATTTTTAAATAATGAATTTGCATTTTATTGCATGACATAAGTATTTGATCACCTACCAACCAGTAAGAATTCCGGCTCTCACAGACCTGTTAGTTTTTCTTTAAGAAGCCCTCCTGTTCTCCACTCATTACCTGTATTAACTGCACCTGTTTGAACTCGTTACCTGTATAAAAGACACCTGTCCACACACTCAATCAAACAGACTCCAACTCTCCACAATGGCCAAGACCAGAGAGCTGTGTAAGGACATCAGGGATAAAATTGTAGACCTGCACAGGCTGGGATGGGCTACAGGACAATAGGCAAGCAGCTTGGTGAGAAGGCAAAAACTGTTGGCGCAATTATTAGAAAATGGAAGAAGTTCAAGATGACAGTCAATCTCCCTCGGTCTGGGGCACCATGCAAGATCTCAACTCGTGGGGCATCAATGATCATGAGGAAGGTGAGGGATAAGCCCAGAACTACACGGCAGGACCTGGTCAATGACCTGAAGAGAGCTGGGACCACAGTCTCAAAGAAAACCATTAGTAACACACTACGCCGTCATGGATTAAAATCCTGCAGCACACGCAAGGTCCCCCTGCTCAAGCCAGCGCATGTCCAGGCCCGTCTGAAGTTTGCCAATGACCATCTGGATGATCCAGAGGAGAAATGGTAGAAGGTCATGTGGTCTGATGAGACAAAAATAGAGCTTTTTGGTCTAAACTCCACTCGCCGTGTTTGGAGGAAGAAGAAGGATGAGTACAACCCCAAGAACACCATCCCAACCGTGAAGCATGGAGGTGGAAACATCATTCTTTGGGGATGCTTTTCTGCAAAGGGGACAGGACGACTGCACCGTATTGAGGGGAGGATGGATGGGGCCATGTATCGCGAGATCTTGGCCAACAACCTCCTTCCCTCAGTAAGTGCATTGAAGATGGGTCGTGGCTGGATCTTCCAGCATGACAACGACCCGAAACACACAGCCAGGGCAACTAAGGAGTGGCTCCGTAAGAAGCATCTCAAGGTCCTGGAGTGGCCTAGCCAGTCTCCAGACCTGAACCCAATAGAAAATCTTTGGAGGGAGCTTAAAGTCCGTATTGCCCAGCGACAGCCCCGAAACCTGAAGGATCTGGAGAAGGTCTGTATGGAGGAGTGGGCCAAAATCCCTGCTGCAGTGTGTGCAAACCTGGTCAAGAACTACAGGAAACGTATGATCTCTGTAGTTGCAAACAAAGGTTTCTGTACCAAATATTAAGTTCTGCTTTTCTGATGTATCAAATACTTATGTCATGAAATAAAATGCAAATTAATTACTTAAAAATCATACAATGTGATTTTCTGGATTTTTGTTTTAGATTCCGTCACTCACAGTTGAAGTGTACCTATGATAAAAATTACAGACTTCTACATGCCTTGTAAGTGGGAAAACCTGCAAAATCGACAGTGTATCAAATACTTGTTCTCCCCACTGTATGTACCAGTGTACCAGTACGATGAGCCAGTAAAGTGACAAAATGTACAGTAAATGCAAATGTTATTTAACTGAGATCTGGCGCTATTTCATTCCTCTCTTAGGCCTTCAATCACTCACCAATCCATTCGACTGACAAATACAATGTTCACTGACTCAAAATGCCTATAAATAAGACATGACAACAACTAAGTTGAAAGCTGAAAGGTTTTGCATCGGAGCAAGGACAGTAATCAGACTGAGACTTGACAACCAGCTATGCAAGGGATACTTTATGGTATGATGACGCCAGAATGCTACCCAATAAACATCTTGATTATACAAAATTTGATTTGTAAAACGTTATCTCAACAAACCTAGCCTCACAAAGGCAGCAATGACAGATTATATTATTCTGTGTCTATTACAATGCTATTTATATGATGAATGGTTAAATATAGACAGTGAATATTAATTTGATGACATATGGTAGCCTAATAATGCCAGGTGGTCCCTTGAACCTGGCATTATCCTGCAACAATAGTTAATCCCAATTCAAAGATGATCAGACAGGGTAATAGATACTAGCCAATTATAGCAGCCTATAGCCTAAGCCTACAAGAGCAGATATAGGCTACCCTACTGTAGAAATCCATAAGGGGTGTTGTACCTTTAAGGTTGAAATATTTTCCATATTGCTCGTATCTCAATCCCAAATTAGTTTCAAGCACAAGCTTTGAAAGTTTGACTGGGGAATTGAGGTGAGAATGAAAACAGTGCCGCTGCTGTTGTGAAAAAAGGGAGAGAGGATAAAAACCTGGGATTTGTTCCTAGACAAATGGAATATTGGTCGACATGATTGAGTTTAATTGCGTACAATCTATCAATGGCAGCGATTAAAATGATAATATATGCAATCGATTTGGATTTTTGAATGTAGCTTCGTGTTGTTTTTCAACCTTATCAGTCATGCAGTTAGAATTCCGAACATTGATGTTTGGAATTGTAACAGTGCTTGTAATATTTCTGATCATTGCTGATATTGCTGAAGTCGAGGAAGAAGTTGCGTAAGTATAGCGGTGGTTTCTGATACGAGTTGTTCATGCATTTTGTTGCTCGTGTTATCTAGATGTGAAAATGAATTATTGAAATAAACATAATGATCTTTTGTTTATGTTAAAATTGTTAGATTCTGCGTTATCTTCAGTCATTCCGTTTAGAACATTAGAATATGTTGAGCGTTCCCCTTACATTTCTCCAATAGGATGTATGTAGGCTGAATACATTTTTGTCCATTTCAAGGTGACAAACCCCTGTGCATGTATTGATACACAAACCCCTGTGCATGTATTGATACACAAACCCCTGTGCATGTATTGATACGTTCTACTCCTATTCCTTTACTGTACACTCTTAGAAAAAAGGTGCAATCTAGAACCTAAAAGGGTTCTTCAGCTGTCCCCATAGGATAACCCTTTAAAGAACCCTTTTTGGTTCCAGGTAGAACCATTTTGGTTTTAGATAGAACTCTTGGGTTCCATGTAGAACCCATTCTACAGAGGGTTCTACCTGGAATCAAAAAGGGTTATCCTATGCTGACAGCCAAAGAACCCTTTTGGAACCCTTTTTTCTAAGAGTGTAGTCTTGGATTTTTAATCGAACCGTTCACTTTAGCTGTTCCTTTGTTTGTGATATCCCAGTATAATAATGCAATTGATGACAGCTGTTCAACAGACGCTCTATACCTGGATCTCCAAAGACCAATTTGTCTACAGCGTAGCCTCCATGCATAATACAGTACACTCTTAGAAGTAAAGGTGCTATCTATAACCTAAAATGGTTCTTTGGCTGTCCCCATAGGAATACCCTTTGAAGAACCCTTTTTGGTTCCAGGCAGAACCTTTTTGAGTTTCATGTAGAACCCTTTACACAGAGGGTTCTACATGGAACCCAAAATAGTTCTGCCTGGAACCAAAAAGGGTTCTTCAAAGGGTTCTCCTATGGGGACAGCCAAATAACCATTTTTTTCTAAGAGTGTAGGCTATAGTATCTTGAAGGACTATCTTCAGATCCTAGGTGTGTATGTGTGTACATGTACTCTTGGCACTTTACTTATGGGATGCATGGATGGACTAATTGCTACAAAACTAGGGGAGTTCTTTGGGGGGGAGACAATGTACTGGTAATCAGATAGTTTAGGGTGTAACTCTACACTGTTAGCTCTCTTCAGTGAAGAATACTGTACTCTTTAAAAGCTGTGTCAACTGGATTTTGCTCTAATTCTATTGCATTTTCATAATAAAAACAGTGTGTATAGTCACTGTTTTAGAAGAGGTACCAACACAATAAAACAGACACTGTATCAAAAAGGAACCAGTCCAATAATTGGAAGCCCATTTTTCTTTCCACACCAAACCTTGAGTCAATAGCATCATCAGGCTGAGCTGAGGCACCCCAGGGCTTCGTGACGAATGGCATGCGCTTGGTGGCTTTGTTCCACACTTCAGTGTATCCTGTTTGCACTCCAGCTCTAGTCTTGTCATGGTAGAGGGCTGTTTGGTGGGTGGCTGTGCGGATAGGAGATAATACTGTTTGATTTGTTACTGAGAGAGCAACAGACTGAAGAAACAGTTTGCCTTTCTCCAGACATAATTGAGCCCTGCAGCAGAAATCCTCTATTACACAAATCCAACTCTTTAAGCTTGGAAGATACATGTACTGCAAACAGTTCTGCCTTGCAGACTTCTGGGGCTGGAGAGAATGATAGCACAATTCTCAAGATTCTTATGGCTGTAAATGTTAAGCATCTGGAACAGTTGGTATGTAGCACATTGTCTTACGGTACAGAAATGACCAGGTGTTTATTAATGAAATTATGGTGGTAATTACACAATCATTTTTACATTTTACGTCATTTAGCAGACGCTCTTATCCAGAGTGACTTACAATAGTGAGTATATTTTCAAACTTTTTAAAATCATGTTTATATGGTAATTACAGAGTAATAACCTATGAAATACAAATGTTTCATGAAGGAACTTGCCTATATTAGTACATATCTCCACTCCAAGAACAATAGAACCGCTGTGTTGCTCCCCAGATAACACAGCTAGGCCTGTCACCTTCATTTCAGCAGATTGAATGCTCCTGGCTCCTGGTCTGCTGCCTGGTATATTAGTGATTCTCCTTGCCTCTGTAATAACTGACACAAGATGCAATTGCACATGCCTAATTGTGATTTTTCACTCTCCATTTGCACCATCCAAATAATGGAGCCGTAGTATTATGGTACCGTGTACTTGCTCTAATTGATTCTCTGGAGCTTTATAGTTTTACACAGCCTGTGAGAGTTGGGTTTTTGAAGCAGATATGTAATGCGACTTTGTCGTCTTTTCTTTATTACATTGAGATTGTGGTCATAAAAGGCAATGATGCTGTATCTAATGTTGTACATCTTGAACAGTAGTCCATGCTACTCACAGTGTAGAGATATACCATTCAGGTTGATCTATACAGGATTTGTAGAGGATGTTGACCAACTGCCCCTTTTTTTATCCAGACTCACAAGCACCGGTAACAGTCAGATTGGTAGATCAGTTGGCATGTCCTGTCTTTTTCTCTCAGGTACATAAGATACCTGAGACATTGAGATACCCAGCCCTACCAGGGATCCTCTTTAATGATAAGCATGGCCTTAAGAGCACATTTTCTAGTGATATATCAATCTAATGGCTGTTCTGTTTCGGGGTCTGACTGCGTTTTGATGCATGCTCTTGTCCTTCATGCTCACTTCAGCGTGATGAGGCTACCGCTCATCTAAATACACATTAAGAGCATAGCCGTACACCATATTCTGACAGCTTGAGTTAGATGTGATGCCTGGAATTTGATTAAACCACCCCTTGCCCCTCACACTTTATGTGCTGCATGATTCCATTCATCTGACAAGAATAATATTTTTTTTTTTAAATTGTACAGTTATTTTTTTTATTTTTTTTTAACAATACAAAAGATACACATACAAACAATATTAGGAATTATTCTGATGGTGGCTATAATTACTTTTTTTCTTGGTCTAGGAATGTTGGAGGTTCCAGAAAGTTGTACTTGCACAGCCTCATTCCCAAGCCCAACAGGTTTGTCAGGCTGGTCTGCCATTTCTTCCATTGCCTTCTGGCTTTGTAATACTCATCAATTCTGTTATTCTAGCCTTTTATTTTCTACCCTTCAGAGCTCATATGCTTGCAGACGTCAAATTATTTAAATACTTAATACACATGAACATATCCGCAATCTCATTACCCTTTGATTGGGTTTTGCCCTAAGGCAAGAGAAAAACCTGAATAAAAAACAGTAAATTGCTTGTTTCCATAGAAACATGTAAGACCTATGGGATTTGGGAAAGCTGCATGGATTGCAGAATTGTGTGTATCTAACTGAAATAATTGATAAATCACACAATTAACGTACATTCTCTGATGTATACTGAACAAAAACATAAACGCAACATGCAACAATTTCAAAGAATTTACTGAGTTACAGTTCATATAAGGAAATCAGTCAATTGAAATAAATTAATTAGGCCCTAATCTATGTATTTCACATGACTGGGAATACAGATATGCATCTGTTGGTCACAGATAAGCTACATGAACAAACGTAAGTGGACACCTGTTCGTCGAACATCTCATTCCAAATTCATGGGCATTAATATGGAGTTGGTCTGCTATAACAGCCTCCACTCTTCTTCGAAGGCTTTCCACCAGATGTTGGAACATTGCTGCAGGGACTTGCTTCCATTCAGCCACAAGAGCATTAGTGAGGTCGGGTGATTAGGCCTGGCTCGCAGTCGGAGTTCCAATTCATCCCAAAGGTGTTTGTGTCACACCCTGATCTGTTTCACCTGTCTTTGTGATTGTCTCCACCCCCCTCCAGGTCTCACCCATCTTCCCCATTATCCCCAGTGTATTTATCCCTGTGTTCTGTGTTTGTCTGTTGCCAGTTCGTTTTGTTTCATCAAGCCTACCAGTGGTTTTCACTCTGCAGTTCCTGTTTTCTAGTTTTCCCAGTTTGACCATTCTGCCTGCCTTGACCCTGGCCCTGAGCCTGCATGCCGTCCGGTACCTTGCCACGTTACTCTGGATTATTGACCCCTGCCTGTTCTGACTCTGAGACTGCCTGCCGTTCGGGACCTATTGAACCCTGTCTGGATTACTGACCTCTGCCTGTCTTGACCTGTCGTTTGCCTGCGCTGTGCTAGTAATAAACATTGGTTACTTTGACATTTTCTGCACCTGGGTCTTACCTGAAACCTGATAGTTTGATGGAGTTGAGGTCAGAGCCTTGTGCAGTTCAGTCAAGTTCTTTCACACCGATCTCAACAAACCATTTCTGTATGGACCTTGCATTGTGCATGGGGGCATTGATATGCTGAAACAGGAAAGGGCCTTCCCCAAACTTTTGCCACAAAGTTGGAAGTACTGAATCGTCTAGAATGTCATTGTATGCTGTAGCGTTAAGGTTTCCCTTCACTGGAACTAAGGGGCCTAGCCTGAACCATGAAAAACAGACCCAGACTATTATTCCTCCTCCACCAAACTTTACAGTTGGCTCTATGCATTGAGGGAGGTAGCCTTCTCCTGGCATCTGCCAATCCCAGATTCGTCTGTCGGACTGCCAGATGGTGAAGCATGATTCCCCACTCCAGAGAACGCGGTTCGACTGCTCTAGAGTCCAATGGCGGCGAGCTTTGTGGCTTGTGTGCGGTTGCTCGGCCATGGAAACCCATTTCATGAAGCTCCCATCACTCGGCGGTCCTGTTCTGTGAGCTTTTGTGGACTAGCACTTCACGGCTGAGCTGTTGTTGCTCCTAGACGTTACCACTTCACAATAACAGCACTTTTATAGTTGACCGGGGGCAACTGTAGAAGGACAGAAACTTGATGAACTGACTTGTTGGAAAGGTGCCATCCTATGACGGTGCTACGTTGAATGATACTGAGCTCTTCAGTAAGGCCATTCTACTGCCAATGTTTGTCTATGGAGATTGCATGGCTGTGTGCTCGATTTTATAAACCTGTCAGCAACAGGTGTGGCTGAAATAGCCGAATCCACTAATTTAAAGGCGTGTCCACATACTTTTGTATATATAATGTACCTTAAAAAAAAGTTAGGGGCGTGGATCAGAAAGCCAGTCAGTATATGGTGTGAGTGACCACCAAAGTTGATCAGGCTGTTGATTGTGGCCTGTGGAATGTTGTCCCACTCCTCAATGGCTGTGCGACGTTGCGGATATTGGCAGGAACTGGGACACGCTGTTGTACGCGTCGATCCAGAGCATCCCAAACATGTTCAATGGGTGACATGTCTTGTGAGTATGTAGACCATGGAAGAACTGAGAAATTTTCAGCTTCCAGGAATGGTGTACAGATCCTCGCGACATGGGGATGTGCCTTATGCTGAAACATGAGGTGATGGTGGCAGATGAATGGCATGACAATGGGTCTCAGGGTCTCGTCACGGTATCTCTCTGCATTCAAATTGCCATTGATAAAATGCAATTGTGTTTGTTGTCCATAGCTTATGCCTGCCCATACCATAACCCCACCGCCACCATGGGGCACTCTGTTCACAACGTTGACATCAGCAAACCACTTACTCACACCCTTACATGTGGTATGCGGTTGTGAGGCCTGTTAGACGTACTGCCAAATTCTCTAAAATGACGGAGGCGTCTTATGGTAGAGAAATTAACATTAAATTCTCTAGTGGACATTCCTGCAGTCAGCATGCCAAATGTACGCTCCCTCAACTTGAGACATCTGTGGCATTGTGTTCTGTGACAAAACTGCACATTTTAGATTGGCCTTATATTGTCCCCAGCACAAGGTGCACCTGTGTAATGATCATGCTGTTTAATCAGCTTCTTGATATGCCACACCTGTCAGGTGGATGGGTTCTCTTGGCAAAGGAGAAATGTTCACTGACAGGGATGTAAACAAATTTGTGCACAACATTTTAGAGAAATATTTTTTGTTTTTTGTGCGTATGGAACATTTCTGGGATGTTTATTTCAGCTCGTGAAACATGTTGAGTTTTATATTTTTGTTCCGTTTAAAAATGATAGAAGCCTAGAACTTCCCTGGGGTTTGAAAACAAGTCTCATTAATGATGTCATGAAATCACATGTATCAAAGTCATGTTGCCCTTAATTTAGGATGGATGCCTCTACCCTGTTGTAGAAATGTAGCAGTGAAGGCCAATCCTAAACCTTTAGTCAGTGAAGGGGAGGACAAGAGCCCTGCTTCTCCTTCAGGATCGAATAATACCACCAAGCTCTCTTCAGATAACTGGACGTTCAACAGGACCCTCTCCAACCTCATCAGGTAGGCCTTCCTCTGCATTGGTCTCCATCAGGTCTCACACTCCTCTAAGCTAGGTATTCCCTCATGGATAACTTATTTTATTTCTGTAGGAAGAACATCCTGAGGTTCTTCGATCCAGAGAGGGACATCTCTATTCTGAAGGGCACTTTGAAACCTGGAGATGTCATCCACTACATCTTTGACCGTCAGAGCACTACCAACATCTCAGAGAACCTATACCGGTTGCTGCCCACTACTTCCCCCATGAAGAACCAGTACCACAGGCGCTGTGCCATCGTAGGGAACTCTGGGGTCCTACTCAACAGCAGCTGTGGGCCAGAGATAGACTCCTATGACTTTGTTATCAGGTAAGGTGTGCTCTCATTCTCCTTGGCTGACGTGTGTCATTTAAGCATGTTAACTCTCGCAAGGCTGCCGGCCCAGACAGTATCCCAAGCCGCGACCTCAGAGTATGTACAGACCAGCTGGCTGGAGTGTTTACGGACATATTCGATCTCTCCATATCCCAGTCAGTTGGGATAAAATGTTTTGTATTTTTTCAAGTCAAACAGTTTGCGATAGTTTGACTAAGATTGGTGTTAAAACAATTCTAATTAAATTATTAAATGAAATCATACTCTACCTTAACCACAAAGTATTTAAAAATGCATTGGTTTGTTATGAACATTTGCATTTAAAGTATAACTTTTTAATGTATATAAACAAAGTGCGTATAAATCTAACCATTCAAAACAAATACAATCTGAACAGCACAATAGAATATTGCACCATATCAAAGAAAAATAAATAACAATGTGCAAAACTGCAGCATCCTACTTAAAACATTAAACTGGTCCCTATTTTCTCTATCTTCTTTATTTCCATGTTATAACCAGCAGCACACAACAATGCTAACCACATTTTGCTTTTATGAGAGATTTGCATTCAGAAATGCAAGCTGCCTCACTTTCGAGGGGCTAATGTGGTTTCTTCTCTCAGTAATTATTTGTCCCGTTTTCGAGAGTCATGACTTTAGTAAGCCGTGGGTAGACAGAGGCCTTGTTCTTCCACCAGCTCAGAGAATCTCAGGGGCTCCTCCAAATAGGATCGTAGCTCCATTATGGCATCTGCTGCATCCCCAGTTGCTCTCTCGTCAAACAGCATCCAAACAGCAGACGTTTGTGGCACTACTGCTGGTGCTTCTGCTCCATCTGCTCCCTCTTCTTCCTGTTGCCCTGACGCCTGAGCCAGCTGACTGCTGGGGCTGTCCCTCCCTGCTGCTGAAGTTATTCTTTGAAGAGCCTCATCAATCACTCTGGCATCACTGAAGGCTAACTTCTTAAACCTGGGGTCAAGTGCAGCGGTTTCTGATAGCATGTGATTATATTCCATTCTGTGGAACTTTCTGTCCATTGACGAACATAGGGTGTCCATCAACTCTGTCACATGTCCTGTGGTTACATTTGCTTCTCTCTGGTGGCTGGCTGTGATTCGCTGCAGACCCTGTCACATAGCTGAAAAGAGAGAACAGTAACTTATTAGTTCAGGTTCATGTTTTGTCTCCTGATACTCCATTCTCATCTACTGCTCATATACATATATAATACTGGATTAAATAATGATGTAGTAATAACTGCTTCCTGTACCTCTCTCCACTGAGACCTGCTCAAAGGGTTCCAGGACTCTGCACACCTCCTCCACCACCTCCCATTCCTCTTGGGTCAGAGCATCAACAGGTGCATTGACAATGGCCAGGGTAGAGATGATGGCATCTTTTGACTCAAGAAACCACTTTAACATATAAACTGTTGAATTCCACCTTGTAGTGCAGTCTTGTTTAGGCCTCAGCTCAGGTATCCTCATCTGGCGTTGTGGAGACTTTAGTTCTTCAGCACCTACTGTGCTCCTGTGGAAGTATTCCACAGCTGCTTTCACTTTGTCCACAGTGGGCTTCATCACCTTCAGAGCATCTCTTACACCCAGGTTGATTGTGTGGGCAAGACATGGATGATGGGTCCATTTTAAAATAATCATGGCTTTGGTTATGTTAGCTGCATTGTTGCTAACACAACAGACCACTTTTCCATCTACTTGCCATTTTCTGGCCACTCTCAACAGTTCCTCTGCCAAGTTCTCTGAGGTGTGTCTGTCGCTGAACTCAAAGCAGTCCAGAAGACAGCTAGACATCGAAAATGAAGTGATATGTAACCGACATGTAAGAAGTGGTTATCCTTGATGTCAGGCAGTCAGTGGTAAGGCAAACTGCAGTAGCTTTTTGGACTCTTTCCCGCAATGAAGCCTGTGTGCTCTCGTACAGTTGTGGAATAAGTGATTTTGAAAAGATTTTCCTGCTTGGAATTGTGTACATTGGATTTAGACTACTGCTATAATTTCTAAAACCTCTGTCCTCCATCTTTGAAAATGGCTGGAAATCGGTGGCAATCATTTTAGCCAATGCAATATCAATTTGGCCTTGTTTTGCTACAGACATAGGCTTTGGCTTAAACTGGTCCATAGAAGACTGCGTTGCTGTGGGTCGCGGAGTAGACCTACTTGACTGAGTGGCTCCACCACTATCACTAGCAGGCCCACTAGTTTATCGAAGCTCCGCTACAGCTAGCTTCACAGTTGGGTGCACAGTTCGCATATGCCGGTGTAGGTTGTGCGTAGAACCGGCTTTATATGATTTTGTTTTGGCAAATTCTATACTGTGTTCTAACATTGTCTACATTATTAAAATGCATCCAAATGCTACTGTGCTTCCGACTCATTTTCCAGCTGTTGTTTTCACAGCTGTCCTTCCTCTCTCTCCTCGGCTGCTAAGTGTGTGACTGTGATTGAGTTGGCTCAGCCCTCCCTCACGCATCTTTGATTCATTGGTTGACACTGCGTGTCTGATTGACAGGAACAACAGGTGAGGCCGTTAGTCTGAGCAGACAGTCAGAACGAATGTGCGCTTGAGCATTTAGGCCTATATTATTTTTTTATTCTTTGAATTAGTTAATTCTATTCATTTAAATCTTTTGATAATTCATATCTTAATTTTTTTATATTTTTATAAATAGATTTGTCTCTTCTGATATACGAACTAGCTCCGACGTTCACCTACAAGAGCCAACTCGTTTGTGAACAACCCATCACTAAGTCATACATTTTCAGTCCTGTGGCCGTCACCAAGTGAGATACTAAGTGGATATGGTATCATTAAATGTAATTATTTAACACAATACAACACATTTCACGAGGCCTTATTTTGAGGGCATAGTTGTATTCTAATACAGTGGCCTGAAACTCATGGTTTACAGGCAACATCAGGCCTGCAAGTCACATTATGCTGGCTTGCAAAGTGATGTGTTATTCCTATTGGAATTCAGCCAGAGTGGGGATATCCAACATTTGGAATTTGTATTCACCCGGGTGCAAGAAGTCCCAGTAACTTATGTTATTTAAAAAAAAAAAAAGAAGAAGCATTAATTTAATTCATCAATCAATGTACATGCTAAAACATAGATATTGAAACAAACAATTCTAAAAATCAACCTGCAATATAGCATTCTGGTAAATATGATAATGATGGGCGTGGTTTTGGTTTAACACTGGTTATTAACATCAACACTGGGATTCTTTTACATGAATGAGTGTAAAAATGTATTTAACACCTGAATGAACACTACAAATGTTACAGTGAGAAATCAACACTAGGTAACACGGGCCTATTTTCTGTATATAGAAGTGAATTAAGAGTTAATTTATCACTGAATTTTCAGTGGAATATTCAGGATAGTAATGAGGGTCTCTATATAAAAGCACTATACATCTTTATACTCAGACCTTTATGTAAGCACAGTCCCTTCGATTTCACAAATACTTTACCTTGAGGAATCAATGCCTCTGAGCTAGAACACATATTCTCCACACCTTTGAAATGTCTGTTTCTTTTTCTTTTTTTATTAAGCAGCAATACTTACAGCAATTAAATACCTGCTGGGTAAATGTGACATTTTCCAAAGCTACTGCTATCCACCCGAAATGTAGAGGTTTGTTCCTAGTACTGCTATACTCATTTACCAGCGGAGAATGTCTGTCTGAAACCATCCGTCAAGGCTGCTCTGTGCTAGTGTGTCAGCAAACAGCTTTCTGTGAGTGGGTTATTTATTGCTATATCACTGCTTTGTTTGTCAGTATAGCAACAGAGAAAATACAGCTATGCAAAGCAATGTTACAACTACAGATGTTATAGGGTGAAGAAATCCAAGGTTGCCTAACTGTGTCCACAGTACAGCAAGGCATTGTGACAGTGGCAGTCGGTGCCATTTGAGATGAGGGAGGATGATCATTTAAAAACATTTATATTACAGCATATTGGATGACTGTCATTCATATTCCATTCATCCAACTCAATGTAACATCGATACTCCAATTTTCCCTGTACCCATTCATAAGGTTGCTACAGCCCAGCCTATGAATGAAAGTTTACAACGTAAGTGCACAGGTCGAGAGAATTTTGAGTAATCAAGGTGACAGACTGTGATACATTCAATACTGCCTTGCACACTCTTGCCTGCATCTAGCTGATCTAGGGTGTAATCATTAGGTGAATAGTTGCAAAAAACTGTTTCTATTGGACAAATTCAGGTATGTTTATCCCCATTTCGTTCCGTGTAAGAAACGTTTTTCAACAGAATCGGCAGAATGAATACACCACTGATCACACGCAAACACAGTTCACTTTCATAGCAGCCACATAAAAACAGCATTATCACTGCTCGTTGTATATAATTCCTTCTCACAACTATCTACACACTCTCCTCCTCTCACCTTTTCCTTTCGCTTGTGGACATCAGTGCACCACACATCAGCTTTCTGTGACCAGGCCTTTCCAAGCCAAACCTTCATATCATGACCGCTAACCGCTACACACAGCCTACATCATTATCACATGAACTAATGCGTTAGTAAACCCGCTACAATCATGCAGTACAGTGGCAAGCCCCAGTGGAAATAAATGCAAAAGTTTACCTTGACTTGGATAGCCAAAGTCTGCTAGCTAACACAGCATCCCTCTCTGTTTGAGCCAGGTGTTTGAGTAGGCTAAACTAGCTAGCTGCATTCACTAGCTAAGTGAAAGTTAAAAATATATATATATCTACCAAATATAGCTATCTCTCGCTCTCTCTCTCTTGCTTCTCCTTAATTTTGAAAAAAAATCATTTTTTAAAAACTGTTCAACTATTGTTTTTCTCTCTCTTTGAGTCAACTACTCACCATTTTATGCACTGCAGTGCTAGCTAGCTGTAGCTTATGCTTTCAGTACTAGATTCATTATTTGATCCTTTGATTGGGTGGACAACATGTCAGTTCATGCTGCAATAACTCTGATAGGTTCAAGGACGTCCTCCGGAAGTTGTCATAATTACAGTGTAAGTCTATGGAAGGGGTTGAGAACCTCCTAGGTTTGTCAATGTACGCAGAGGAGGACAGAAGCACGCTGTCCTCCGGCTACACCATGGGGATACCCTACAGAGTACTGCTGAGGCTACTGTAGGCCTTCATTGCAAAACAGTGTGATTTAATAAATTCTATGGCGACTTGAATATATTTAATATAGTTTTAAAAATGATATTTTTTCATGTTTAACTTAAAAAAAAAAAATGAAATTCACTGAGGAGGAGGGTCCTCCCCTTCCTCCTCTGAGGAGCCTCCACTGCATCGTGAGTATGGGTAATGAGAAGGTAGCACACATAAATCAGGTGTATCAAACTCATTCCATGGAGGGCCTAGTTTCTGCTGGTTTTTGGTTTTTCATTTCAATTAAGACCTAGACAACCAGGTGAAGGGAGTTCCTTACTAATTATTGACCATAATTCATCAATCAAGTACAAGGGAGGAGCGAAAACCTGCAGACACTCGGCCCAGTCGTCGAATGAGTTTGACACGTGACATAAATCAATGATGAAGAGAGGTATCTGAACTAATGGGAATTGGGAAAAATGTGAAGCCATATCAATATTTCACAGATCATTTGGAAGGGGAATCATAGTATATCTCGTATCTTTTGATTCCTGTACAATAATTGCCACACTGTAGCAAGGCAGTGGATTTTTGCTGATACATTTGTACTGCTATAATGAGATTGGGATATTTGAAGTCTCTCATTACTTTGGGATGATGTTTTTCCCCATCCTCCTTGTGTAACTTGATCTACCGTCTGGATATGCAGAGCCATACTGTATGCCTCCATGGTGGAAGAGTAAATCCCCAACCCCCCCTGCTGTTGGAGTGTCAGATCAACAGGGCAATGGCAAGACAGGCCAGGATGGGTTGGCAGAGGAAGACATGGCTTAGCTGGGGCTGTTAGCTGGGGGGGAGTGATGAGGGATTTGCTGAGGTATTCAGGTAGGGAGATAATGCCTCTGCTCACAGCAGTGCTCAGTTAAACCAGACGTTGGCTCTCACATTATTTTTAGATACTGTACATTGCATTTGATTTCCTCTTAGGTAATTATCTCTCTGTGCATTGGTACTGTATAGTAATTACTTTTACTGACGTCAGTAGTGCACAACTAAGCTAGGTGTGTTTTGGTATAGGGTTATTCTTAGCTGACTGAGTATGGGCTTAATGCATGTTGAACAATATCCGAGCTACCTAATTAGTGTATGTGGAGTTTACAAATCTTCATGGAGTTCATGGAGGACAGTTGGATTGGGCCAATTTATGAGTTCTGTGTTTTGACCTTAATTTTTGTGAAAGCCTAATCAAATGGACTAAGTGATAGCAGAGTCATTTAGATAAATGTATCTTTGCAGATGTAACCTGGCGCCAGTGGAGGAGTATGCTGGGGACGTGGGCCGGCACACCAACCTGGTGACCATGAACCCATCTGTGGTGCAGCGGGCCTTCCAGGACCTGGCCAGTGAGGAGTGGAGGGAGCGCTTCCTGCAGCGGCTCCGGGGCCTCAGCGGAAGCGTACTGTGGATCCCAGCCTTCATGGCCAAGGGAGGAGAGGAGAGGGTGGAGTGGGCCATCCGTCTCATCCTGCTGCACACGGTGGATGTGCACACCGCCTTCCCCTCACTGCGCCTTCTCCATGCTGTCAGAGGGTAAGACAAGGAGGGAACACGTGTGCTCTTTGTGACACTGCAGTGTGTAGTCTGTCTGTACACCTGTGAGCTCCACAATCCAGGGCCTGGCAGCCACTAATTAAGCAGCAGTTCACAGGTCCCCTGCTATTTTTAAACCGAGTATTAGACTACTCAACAGGCCGCTGGTGACCAACTTAGTGCTGCTGGCCTCTCTGCCTGCTATTGCATTTGCAAAAGGAGGACAGTTAGCCAGCAGTAGTGTTATTTGTTGTAGTGTATTTCGACAAAAAGCCTGGAATCGTCTCTGAAAGGGCAATAAATGTTTTGAAATGCAGGGAAAAAAACGTTCTTAGAAATGCAGTGCATGTCTATGACCTTTTAGCTACAGTGATGCTTGATAAATGCCAAACTGAATGTTTTCCCCTGGGCTTCTGCTTCTCTGAGTACTAGATAGATCCACCATTGACCTCCTGCTAGTCCAAGTCCACTGCTAGGTCACTGGGCTCCTCTCCGAGTATTTCGAGGTCCAGGTAGGCCATGCTGGGCTTAGCTGTGCTGGGGGCCTGTGAGTGAGAGGACCAGATGGGGCTTGCTTTGTGACTGTAGGCCCCAGACCCCTCTGTCTTATTACAATTCAGTTCCTCTTCTTGAGCACACTGGTGCCTCAGCATACATCCACCCAGAATTCCTGCTATGTGTTATCTGTCATTGGACCTTGGCGTGTGTGAAAGTGTCCACTAGTTTCATATGTTCGGTAGATTTATTTTCCAGATACGAAGGAAAATATTGAACACTGAGAAGAAATAGCTCTAGCCTAAAACAAACATTCCAAAGATTTCCTCTCAGGTATTTTTTAAAGATGTCAGATGACTCATGGGTGCCTTAAAATACATTTAACTTGGTTATATAACTCTCTCTTGCTCCATTCTTCAGGTATTGGCTGACCAACAACGTACAGATCAAGAGACCCACCACTGGTCTGCTGATGTACACCATGGCCACTCGCTTCTGTGAGGAGATCCACCTGTACGGTTTCTGGCCTTTCCCAAAGGATTCACAGGGGAAAGCAGTGAAGTACCACTACTATGATACTCTGACCTACGAGTACACATCCCATGCCAGTCCACACACTATGCCACTGGAGTTCAGAACCCTGAGTTCACTCCACAGACAGGGGGCGCTGCGGCTCCACACTGGCTCTTGTGATGCAGGAATATAATCTAAAAACACAGCAAGGAATGTACTGTATGTCTCCATCAAAATGACCCCTAAGCTTTTTCCTGCTCAGTTGATGTCTGTCAGACACGGACATCTCAGAGGAAATACTTCCTGTATGAAACTCTTATAGGACACCTTTATGTAGCTGTGAATTTAGTTCAATGGCAGTATGCAGAATACTGCATGTCTTATTTGGGCTCACATTGTTGTCCTACAAGAGACATGAGCACTGAAGAGTTTTTAACATTTCTACAGTAACCTGTGAAAATTATACCTAAAACAGACACTTTATGCTTTGTTAAAAACTAATTTATGTTGCTATACGCTTTTTTCAACAAGAATACTTTTTCCATTTACATGGAGCGTGTCATGTAAAATGTATGTAATTACAACATTTATTAAAACTTCCTCGAAGGGCTTTGTGAATGTGAATTTAACTACTAAGTTATCAATAATGTTTGTCTTGATATTTTGGTAATTATTCCTTTGAATTATACAATACATCTACTTCACCACTACTGTTGGAGACATCGTGACAACATACAGTATTAGACAGATCCAAGGCAGGAGCACCAGCCTGCAAGGCACTGGTTGAGCCACAAGATGGAAGCACTTCATAAGGAAATGATGAATAGTAGTACATTTAGTTTTCCACACTTTGTTTATTAGTGAACATGGGTTCAACTACATGCTACTGTGTGATGTTTTGTGAGCTCTCACCTTAAATTAGGAACTGTATTATTGAAAGAGTAGCCTAATAGTGTAGGCTTAGTTTCTTATGTTTGCCTTAACTTCATCATCAGGGAAACTGGTTTCGAAGCCTTGGGACTATAAGGTTATATCTGCACAAAGCATAGTTCTGAGACATTGAGCATTCAAGTTTTCACATCCCAGATCTCAGAAATGTTTTGTAGTGAATTATTTTCTTTTATAACCTATTAAGGTCCTCATCTTAAAGTTACCTAAAGTGCAGAGTGTCACATTTCTAAGACATTTGTAAATCAATTTGTTTTAGGCTTGTGCAATCGCAGATATGTATTTCGCACAGGATGTAAAAACTATTTCAATGTCAATAGAAAAGTACAGATATTTAATGATTAAATAAAGGAAATAAACCTTCATTCTTTCTAATCACATTATCAAATATATTAATTCACACATTTGTTAAAGCTATAGTATTTATATATTTAACCTTTATTTAACTAGGCAAGTCAGTTAAGAACACATTCTTATTTACAATGACGGCCTAACTGCCTAACTAGCAACATTGCTAAAGCTTAGCTGTGGATGAGTAAATGTAAATATGTTTCTGGTCTCTGACACCCAAAGTCAGTAAATGACTTGCTTTGTTATAAATAAAATGTGAAAATGTGTAATTGTTTGTAATTTTAGTGAAATACCCCTTCCATGGAGGTTTTCGTATTGATATACAGTGGGGAGAACAAGTATTTTATACACTGCCGATTTTGCAGGTTTTCCTACTTACAAAGCATGTAGAGGTCTGTAATTTTTATCATAGGTACACTTCAACTGTGAGAGACGGAATCTAAAACAAAAATACAGAAAATCACATTGTATGATTTTTAAATAATTAATTTGCATTTTATTGCATGACATAAGTATTTGATCACCTACCAACCAGTAAGAATTCCGGCTCTCACAGACCTGTTGAAGAAGCCCTCCTGTTCTCCACTCATTACCTGTATTAACTGCACCTGTTTGAACTCGTTACCTGTATAAAAGACACCTGTCCACACACTCAATCAAACAGACTCCAACCTCTCCACAATGGCCAAGACCAGAGAGCTGTGTAAAGACATCAGGGATAAAATTGTAGACCTGCACAAGGCTGGGATGGGCTACAGGACAATAGGCAAGCAGCTTGGTGAGAAGACAACAACTGTTGGCGCAATTATTAGAAAATGGAAGAAGTTCAAGATGACGGTCAATCTCCCTCGGTCTGGGGCACCATGCAAGATCTCACCTCGTGGGGCATCAATGATCATGAGGAAGGTGAGGGATCAGCCCAGAACTACACGGCAGGACCTGGTCAATGACCTGAAGAGAGCTGGGACCACAGTCTCAAAGAAAACCATTAGTAACACACTACGCCGTCATGGATTAAAATCCTGCAGCACACGCAAGGTCCCCCTGCTCAAGCCAGCGCATGTCCAGGCTTGTCTGAAGTTTGCCAATGACCATCTGGATGATCCAGAGGAGAAATGGTAGAAGGTCATGTGGTCTGATGAGACAAAAATAGAGCTTTTTGGTCTAAACTCCACTCTCCGTGTTTGGAGGAAGAAGAAGAATGAGTACAACCCCAAGAACACCATCCCAACCGTGAAGCATGGAGGTGGAAACATCATTCTTTGGGGATGCTTTTCTGCAAAGGGGACAGGACGACTGCACCGTATTGAGGGGAGGATGGATGGGGCCATGTATCGCGAGATCTTGGCCAACAACCTCCTTCCCTCAGTAAGAGCATTGAAGATGGGT